>OY982965.1:12632492-13948738 GCA_963890685.1 Plagodis pulveraria
TACGCCTTTAAAAACTCAATGACGATGTTACAGCCACAGGCGATCAGCCAGTATTTGAATCGTTATATAATAAATACAAGAAAAGAATATACTTAATGTATAAAACTGTAGTTGTTGTCATAAATTCTACATACATATTTGCGCATATAGTAATTGTTATTGCAATCAAGCTTGTAGTCATGGCGCGATGGGGTAATCACATTGTGTTAATAGGCTACCCGAAATGCACGGGCTCGGCACTTACGTAGCGCCGCGTAATGGAAGTGGTGGCAATATATAAAACCGATGCAGTCTGATGGGAGCTTTAAACTCGTTATATATTTTACTGAACATTTTAAGTAGAATTAACCTTTGTTAGAAAAAATACGCAAATTATGAACAGATGACAATATTTTTATTTATTCAGGTATATACATATGTCTGAAGTTACTTACTAGAAAATTGGGCCCTCATTCCTCCACATTTGTGTTTCATACGCTTTAAACGCAATCACAGATCAAAAATCCGGAGGAGATTAGATACCCCATCTAACTATTCTGATTATTGTAAGTCAAGCATAAAACGGTCATGATTCCACAAAACAAATAATTCCTTGAAGATGAAACAAATATTTATTTTGCATACCTGTTTCTTCATTCAGAGTCGACCTCTTTCATGCTAGAGTGCGACTGTAAACAAAAGAGAAATGAAGGAATACTATGCTTACGACGTGTTTATTAGAAATAACTAAGAGCACCTTTATTATTAAACATAACTGTATCAGCCGGATTATTCACTGCTGAATACAGCAGTGAATAATCCCCTCTTATGGGGGGTTTTTCCATAATCACCACGCTTGGCAGGCGTTTTGGGGATCGCAGTGTGAGATTTCAGTTTCTCAGAAAGCACCGCTGCCCTTCCTCCTGGCGTGTTATCCTTAGTCGGACCATATAAGTGACATTATTATACATATCACATTGCAACCATCCTCAGTATTTTGAAATTCCATTGTATTACGGACCTGTTACCGAGCCACAGCAGCGCCGTCCCCTTCGGGTTTTTTTTATAGCATATTGGTAAGCCTTTGACAACAATCTCACCTGATGGTAAATGATGATTTGGTCGAAGTCGAAATTTGAAATAAATATACCGGCTTTTTGTAGTCCGTTAAAAACACAAAACATTTTTGCATTTTTGTAGTCGGTTAAAAACGCAAAACGCCTATAGACAAACATACCACATCATCGATATAACTTTAAAATTGATAAAACATTCATTTATTTCATATACCTGATGTTAATATAACTATACTATTTCCATTTCTTTACTTTCTCGATGACAGCTCCTGTGAAAACTTGAACGAGCGTTCTTTTTTACATTATGTAAGCATTATTTTATAAAAAAACATGACGTTTACGCACGTACAAGGTTATACCAGAGGCGGAAAAACTTTGATAGGAAATAGTATAGTTAATGAACGCTGAAATGTTATTTTGCAAATTAAAAATATATTAACTGCTACTCCGTCGTATATATAAAAAGATCTCACATTTAGGTATACCATTATATCGTATCTTATTGAGTGAGACAGTAATATTCATGTTTACTAAAGCACATTAAAGCGATCTCAATGGTTCTCGGATCGGATTCACTTTGCATAGCACTTGAAATTCAAATGGTGCAGTTCATATCAGAGGAACCCCTTGTCTAAGTGCCTCCGTTGCTATGGCAACGCTGTCTGCAATATGCCTCACGACTGTTTATTTAACTTTGCAGTACGTAAACTTGGTTGTATTCTGTAATTGCCTCTTTAATTTATTTACGCGCTTCCCTTCACAGCTTTGCATGCTTGGAAATGGTTTATCGCGTTCTCTCATGAACAATTCAGCAATTCAGGATAAAAAGTATCATTTATGTCATGTTCTACTGCCTTCGATGGTAATATAGATGCTCGAAGACTACTGCATATATTCTCGGCTATAAGTCACCGAACAAAATAAATTTATTTTTGACAGCGAGGCTCTTAAAATTTGACTTCTTGGGTATCGTATACCTCGCGAGGGTGGTTGGAAATAGATTCGAGCCCAGCGGTTATCTTTAAAAAATTCTTCATTATTCTGCAGTGTGTAGCAAAAAGAGCCCTTTCGATAAGAAAGGGCGGAAGGGGAAAGAAATTCGGGGCCTGTCCCGTTCAATTACTTTCAATAACAACAAACAATCAGTGTTACAAAATATATTTTAATTATTATTTATATATATTATAAAAATTACAGAAAAGCTCTTGTCCACACGAAATAATGTAAACACGAAAAATTGTAATTTTTGTTTATCGTTAAATCCATTATAGATGCAAGTGTCCAAATTGGTATAATAGTAACACAATATTCAGTATAACTATAAAAAAGGTCAAGTTCAGGGTGGACTCACTCCTATGATCCCTGATGATGAATTGCTCATAAATTAATACAAGAAAATGTGTTAGTTAATACAAATATGTACATATAACATATTTGTACTAAGTAACACATTTTCTGTGAAAATTTCGACCATTTACGACTTTTTTTATTAATATAGTTCCACGCTTGAGATTATGATGAATGTTCAATAATTTCCGGTCAAATGTCGATAATATAAATACTATGTATTGTATGTGCCGTATACATGGTTAAATGTGGTAAAAGCCTCTTGAATAATGACACAATTGAGGTTTTGCGTGGACTCGTGTATGTGTCCAGGACTATAGTGACTAAGGAAAATAATGCACCGAATGAGGGTCATATATTATGGCCTTCATTTTGTGCATTATTTTGAGTGACGTACGTGAGTAGAATATTACTGCTCATTAGGCTTAAATTAGGGTCCTTTACAATTTTGACGCCTTCACTAACCTAAAAGTTGTAGGTTATCCACCAATAAGAATATACAACAAACAATTAACCTTGTTTTGTTCATTTGTATTGATAGAGCATATACATTTAATCCCCGTGGGGTGCCGGGTTAGAATTGCAACTCCACATATCTTCCAGTGGGCGTCAGAGGCGACTAAGGGAATTATACTGGAAGGTGGGCAGCAGCGTCTTCTAAAGAACTACTACCTTACACTGCGATCCCCAAGCGTGTGGATTATGGCCAATACCCCCTAAACAGGAAAGGCTGTGTTCAGCAGTGGACGATCCGGCTGATACTGATATAGACATTTAAATATGGTAAGTATCAACGCCACGTGGGTTAGGGGAACTAGAAAATCATTATTTATTTATGTATTTTTTTTTACTATTGTGAATCATTAAACTTGTCAGACTAGCTTTAAATACATTATCGTTGTAAAGGATAGTAAACAAGCTTAATCTTTAACAGAAACTGCCTCGCAAGGAACTGCCGAAACACTCTATCAGGTTTTCTGCGACTGCGAGGCTGACTATTTAGGGTACTAACTAGCCAGAGGGCATGCATAAAATGCCCAACACCCTGCAGTAAAGCTCAAACTCGCGGTGTAATTGAAACCATGGATACTTGCACAGCAGTCCGTAGATATCGCTACTAGGCCATCAATACTTCACGTTGATGATATGCCTATATCTGTATTAATAAGTGCGAAGGTATACTCATACGCGATGTTGTGATCACGAATATTAAATAACAGCGTGGAAACATAAGAAGGCGTCACAAGACCAAATATTTTAACAAATATACCCAAATTACTTACACATTACTAACATTAACATCTTATGTACACGCTAAAGCTGTTTTTTTATTATAATATAGAGTTTCTAAAAGCTACATTAAGATTTTGACATTTTTGGCTACATAAGTGATTCATTGATATAGAAGTGATTTTATTGGAAAGGGTTTTTTGTTATACCTCCGAAGTGGTCCCATATAAATTTCATCAAAATCGGTTAAGTAGTGAACAAGTTATAGTCAGTGCTAAACGAAACGTCAACGCGGGCGTCCCGAGCTCTACTTGATAAAGACCTCCGAATGTGGTTGAAACCATAGTCGGAGCTATCTGATTTATTCTCGTGAGTTATCCCGTATTATTTACTAAAATAAGTTATAATAAATTATTTAAAAACTTATCCACCTACCTGGATGATTTAATGGTATTATATGACTGTTGTCGACGATGAACACTATTAAGGGTTTTAAGGAATCAAAACTAGTAATATAATATATCAGTTAGGCATTTCTGCGGTATCCTAATAACCTACTATTGTACCTACTATTTTTATGGAATCATATTGGCGCGATACGAAGGCTTATTTTCATTTCACCATAATTCTTCGTTATACTACGATAGGTTCCTTACGATATTCAATTCCCTTTATATATACAAGCAAATACATTTATAGTAGTAACGAGATATCTGAGTTATCTCTACCGCGGTATTCCATATAATTAATTTACTAAAGAGGTTTTACTATTATTGAATGTGGCCAGATAGAGAGTCCTAGCAAACATTTGTATTTTACCAATATCACAATGCTTATCGCATCGCAGTTTCCTTTTCCAATTTCGCCAAAATTCTACCAAACTCTTCATTTTGTTCAGTGGTATGAATAATATGAACCGCAGAATTTTTTATTGAATCTGAACTATGTCGTTGATATTGAACAAGACGTTTTTTCTTTGTACTTTTATTTTATCTTTTTATGATTTATTTTTGTTACTACCTGCGTCCCACGGTTACACCCGCGTGATGGTGGATGATGATGATAAATCGTATCCTATGTGTTACTCCAGGGCCTCATCTACCCCCATTCGGAATTTCTACAAAATAATCCAGTCGTTTGAGCGTGAAGAAGTAACAAACGTACAAACACAAATTTTCACCTCTGTATTATAGTGTGAAGTCACTTTCCAGAAACTATTTGTGATAGAGCCGGATTCTGACTCCACTACATATGATGAAAACATATTACCTCTCAACTTTTTAGGGTTTCTTACTACAAAACACATACTCTTATTGCTATGCCTCGTCGGTCCGTACTTCTCTTAAAGGCTTAGAATAGCTTTAGAACCGCAAGAGGGAGCTAGTTGAAATCCTCAAACATAATATGCTAATATTGCAGTTTGTTTAGCTAATAATATGAGTAACAAAAAGTTTTTTGTTAAATAAAAAAATAATTTAAAAAAATATATAAAACAGGGTATCCATAGGAGAAACGTGTTATTTTCAAAAAAATAAATTAAAAAAAATATATAAAACAGGGTATCCATAGGAGAAACGTGTTATTTTCACAGCTACACTTCAAAAAACTGTTTTAGATCGATAGCACAGTACACCAATTCATACGATTGATTCACAAATCCCAAAAATCGATATACGTATTTTATGCGCAGCTGTTCAACTTTTTTGTTTATTGCTGATAGAAGATTTGATTCATTAATCGTGTAATTTGTTCGGACCGATAAATTTTTCGGGCAAATGGAACGCACCCCTTTGCTGTCGTCTATTGTGATCTATGGAATTTTTGTATGTGAAAATAACTTCAGTTTATTTGCTTGCTCATTTTTAGTTCATTATTTTACTTTGATTCTAATTGGCGCATAAACCTTTTGCTAATCTCTCTATTGCACATTTGAATTGGAAAACTAGTTGGTTTTACCCTTGATTTGATAATTGTGACTACGCGATAATTTTGAATTTGTGATACTGTGTTGTGACGTTGGAGCCTCAAGGACTGGATGGTAATCGTGAGTATCCTAGGAGAGACTAGCTGGCCAGTTAGGTTTCCCTAGGGCACGATAGGCTAGGGGGATCAACGACGGAGCGGAGAAAACCCTGCATCATCCTGCAGGTACCTTATTGTATTTGTACCATACCTTTTTCTTGTATTTTACTTGTCCTTTTCAGCCTTCCCGGTGTATCGCCGGTTGTTAAGCATTCAAAACAGATTGTCCGGGTGGAGGACTCTGCCTTGCATGCCTGCCTGGGCAATCTGGAATCTTAACACAATTATTAATTGACTTTTTATCTTATTTCGTTTTCTAGTTTAATAAAGTCAAACATAACAAAAATATACATTTAAGCTTTACTCCTAGATTTGATCTCCGGTCAAAGAAATAGGATGTATGCAAGAAATAGACTCGCCTCCTATTGCATGAAACAAAAAATATTTTTTATACCTGATTGTAACGTAAAGTAAGCATGTCCTCTATCTCACCTATAAGTGATGATGCGTTCGAAGATGTTGTTCAGGCTGACCTAGAATCACTGGCTCTTAATAACGACTAGAGGAATACACCGTTAGGCACTTGGCAATAGATTTTCTACATGAGAGCGAGCGGTAGCTATACAAGCCATCATTCGCAAAGCGAAGTATGGAGGCAGTAGGAAATGCCTTCTAAAATGTCTAGCGCAACGTAGGTGTATAGTTAAACGTCTCTGACCTCCCTTCGTGGAATACATTCACGATGAAATGTTTTGTTATTCAAGGACTTTCAATACAAACATCAACCCTTTTTATGCAAGCGGAACCGCTATAATACCAGCAAATATAGCCAGTATATAGCTTATTTCCGTCATTCTTATTCCATCCACGCGACACTAAACTTGTTTGTCATCTCATGTTACTCTTTACAACTGTCCAAACATCCTTGTATTCGTAGTCCTGACCTCGTGGCCACTATAAACCCCGTTAAGCACCAAAAACCCGATGAAATTCGCTCTTTACTACCCTCTCGTAAAGTAAATATCACTGATCTCGAACAGAAAAGATGTCCGCGCGTAAATGTGTGCTTATTAAAGCCGCTTTATTGCTTATTTTGGGTTTATATCTGGTTTTATGCTGTGCTGTGTTGTCTCATTTTACAAAGAAGGCAATTTTGAAAATGGATATTGTGGAGAAAGGACCTTATTTTTATTGATTTATATATATTAAGAAGTTATGAGACGGAGAAGTCGCCAACATGGTGGTAATCTTCACGCCTCTCCATTGACATTTGCAGTGTCATTGTTCTCGTTTTGCATGACACTGCACTGCGCTCTTCACTCCAAAATGTTTTTTGGCAGTTCGTATGTCTCTTAGCAAAATTCCGTTTAGTTGAGTACCAGTGCAGTGTCAGATATTCTACCTCGAAGCAGTAGTGTGCAAACACTATTGTGTTAAGGAGTGCAGGGCACTGTTGCAAGTTCACTTGGGCACTTGTCTCTTCCTCATTACACCCTATCATAAATTAAAAAGTGATTTCTTAGGTCTTGTTCTCTCAGTAATATCGGACGATGTAGCCACTTGGGTCTCGCATAGTCTTTGAATGGCTTTTAATCTATCATAAACTTGTGTGCGTAGGTACCGGTGGGCAACCGAATGATTATAAGATAAACTTTTAAATTTCGCGCGCCTTTTTGACTATCTGATTGGTTGTCAAATGCTCAACTAGCGGAAGGACGAGTATCGTGGAATTAAGTTTATTGTGTTATGCTCTGTCTGCTAAAAAAAATTGTCGCCGCTATTGTGATATGTAATTTATAATGAAGAAAATATTTTCTTTCAGGGGAAACAAGCCATGTTCAGCTTCTCAACTTCTAACTGGAGTAAGAAGAAATTGAACCACGCCTTAAATTAATAGTACCTTAGTATAATTACTACTATTATTACTTTATTAATAAATGTAGTAATTGTATTTTGAAGCAGTGATGGCTCAGTGGCATTGGCTATGGACTGCCGCGCAGCAGGTCCATGGTTCGAATCCCGCCGCGGGCTCAGGGCTGAGCTTCACCGCATGGTGGAAGGGCATTTGCGAATGCCCGCCTGCCTAGCGACTACCCTGAAGTAGAAAAATCTGTCGCCAAGCACCTAACGGTGTGTTCCGGCAGCAGTCCTTGAGAGCCAGTGAAATTACAGGTACATGAATGAGACTTAATAACTATGTCTCAAGGTGACGAGCGTAGTGCAATTCGTGACTTGTGACGAAATGCATCTGTTATAAGCAGATGTTAGTCGGCTTAACATCAGGTGGGCCTCTAGCGTGTTCCGTCACAATAACATAAAAAAAAACACTTACTATTTCTGATATGTACATAACATCACGTTGCCTTTCTCTGAAAGTATAGAGATATATGAAAATTTTAAACAGCTGCCTCGTTGTTGCAGCAGCGAAAGAGTTGTTTCAGAACATTATTGGGTTAATCTTACAAAAAATCTCACAAGCAGTCCATAAGCTGGAACAGTGCTCAGTAGATAGCAATAAGCTTAACACCATTATATAGTTATATCCTGTTGGATGTAACTTCAATGTTAAATGGTAACCTCTGCCTGTAACATGCATTTTGGCACAGCAATTCGACGGGGCAATGCCAGCATGCTGGTACGCTGCCAACTGCCAACATTTGGACTGCCTATGAGTCTGCAATAACTAGTAGATTGTCTTGATGCTTTCATTCGAGTAGCTGAAATGTTGTATATAGTTTGTAGTATTTTGATAATAAACGCATAAAAAAATTAACACATGTGTTAAAAATAATTAAATAGAGTATGTTCCGAGAGAAAGTTGATTTAGGTTTGCAATTACAATGTAATAAACTATATCTATTGATAATTTCCCGTTATGAATGTCATAAAATAACTATTATATTAATAAATAATATAATATTTAACAGCATTATTAAGGTAGCACAGTCTCAAAGTCAAATCTCAAGCCCACTCTCTCTCTTTTTCTAAATATTCTCTAGAAAATGGTCCAAAAGGCACAAAAGTAACACATTTTTAACTTAAAAGTACAATAATCAATAGGCACGTAATCCTCATTCTTAAGAAATGGTCACACTTAAACCTTTCTAATACCATTCAAGTTTTCCTTTCCACCAAAATGGGATCAACAAACCGCAATTCCAAAACTCAGAGGCGGAAAAAACAAGACTGTTTAATAAATAAGTGAAACACATTTTCCTCGCGTCCTCTAGTTGGCTAAATAAAAGAACGAAACTTTTTTTCCGATCGGATGTAAATAACCGGCCCATCAGACAACCTCAAGGGTTTGAAAGCAATCTAGGGGTCTACTATTTTTCTTTTGAGAGCAACACAAAGCAATTGTTGTCGGTTATAGCCTTCGGCGAAAAATAAGGTGTGGCCTTTCTACGCTGTATTGAACCGTCATTTTTCTATTCACCTCGGATAGAAGGGTAAAAGGTAAGCGAAAGTGAGTTGAAACGTGTGGGGCTTCAACTAATCTATGGGGAATCGTAATGGATATATATGCAAGTTTCATATTAGGGTTACGACAAAGGAAGGTTTTTCTACTGCCATTGTTTTTGGCGCTTAGTATAGACACAGCTTTTCTAATTTATTGTTTTAGATTGTCTTGAAACGAACAGAATATGTACCGCAAACTAACCAAAATATGCGAGAAGTGATATGTTTTGGAGTATGTTTAGTACAGTATTGCCCATCCAAGATTTGGTCCGCGTTGTCTATAAACTTTTATTTTTTATTTATGGTTGATATGCTAGCCTTTGACCACTATCTCACCTGATGGTTAGTGATAATATGGTTGTCCAGGCTAACCTAGAATTACTGGCTCTCAAGGACATCTGCTGGTACACACCGTTAGGTGCTTGGCGACAGATGCGTAGCTGGGTGGTAGCTAGCCAGGCTGGCGTTCGCAAAATGCCCTTCTGCGATGTTATGTCGACTGCCATCGTAACCGGGACCGATGATTTAACGTTACCTCCGAAGCACGGAAGCGCTCAGTAGTAATGTCACTAGCGGTCACCGATCCAAGTCATGACTGCGCCGGACGTTGCTTAACTTTGCTGATCAGTTAACATCGGCTTAGCAAACTTCGCCACGAGTGCTTCAAAATAGATTCAAAATAGATATTCATTTAGAAAACTATGATTTTGTGTGAATTTATTAGACAGATTAGAGGTACAACTAATAAGGAAAACAAGGAATGTCCATTAGATAGCGCAGTATTTTCTAACTAGCTTGCTAGCGTAATCTAACCTTTCGAATCACCCTTTGTACATAAATAACAATCTTCTCTCCAAGTGCCAATTTAAGGTTTGACCAAGTGTTAGCGGAAAATTATTTGGGTATCTTGTACGATTCATAGAATGCGTGGATACGGAAAAGTACGGTTTTTACGCGATTCGATACTAATAATAAAAATTGACAGCCAGTGATCTTGAACATTGTCTCGAGCTGCTGCGCGCGGTAGTCTATGAACAAGACTTACCACTGAGCCGTCACTCCTTCGGACATGGATATTATTTAATATGGATATCCGCAAAGTAACGCCTGAATCTATTCATTACTGATTTTATACATAATTACCAGCAATTTATTTCAGCCCGAATTATAAATGCTGTGTTACATATTTTCTGTATATATGTACTTATGTACTCACGCCCATGTAACTGAACCAATTTTCGCTAATTACCAAACTGAATTGAATTTGTCACCTGAAAATGTATAAACAGATTCCCTTTCAATTCTCATCATTTCAGTGATAGAGTACCTATCATTGAAATTATTTTTGCGAAATAGAGTGAAGCTAACACAATGAAATCAACCACTCCTTTCAAAAAATACTTTTATCATCCGTACCAGTAATTGTAAATGCATGTATGTATAACAACTTTACACTGAAAAACATAACTATAAAATTTTCAAGGTGAGAAGTATATAATGTATGTTTAGAAAGAGAGAGGACTTGGGATTTCTAATTTATATTTAAATAAACCATACTGTGCTGTAACACCCGACTCGTCCACTGCTGAACAAAGCCTCCATTATTTATCAATAAAGCACAGTCCAAAAATCTATTTCCAAGTCTCACTCCCTTTCTGAAAAGACTATATCCGAATGAGAGATGGAATGATTTTCTTTAAAATATAAAACTTAAAATAATAACATAAAAAATAAAATAACATATAAATATAAACGCTGAATGTTTGTACGAGTAGTTAGGTATAATTCTATGTCAGTGAGACAAAATTATTGTAGAGATTATAACATTTTTAGGCCTAAAAGTTTTTTACCGCGAGCGGATATCGGATCCATGCATGCGGTAGTGCTTGAAATTGTATTTAGATATTATCAAAAAGATTTCAAAGCTTCTTATGGTCTATTATATTTTCTTATAGGTACTTGAATGCTCATATCATTCTGAAAATCGTCTAAGAATGACATCTGCTCACCGCTCAAAGTTGGACCGCACCAGTATCGAAATCACCCATATGGGCGGGTATTTTATACAGATTTACGGACATTTGAGCCTTGGATGTGGCTCGTCCTCCTGTCTAGAAAAACGGACGATGCATTACCAGATGGGGAGCAAAAGCGCTTAGATCCTCGTATCGACAGTTAGGGTTGAGGTAACTGTATTTTTATTTTTTTTCTTGATGGGGTGCCCGAATTTGCTGTTTTATTATACGCGAAAGCCTATAAGGCCGTTAGGCATCCCTGTCTTGACGGAGAAGACCCAGAGTAACGAAATCTAAAGTATAGTCGAAAAGTAATCCTTAGTTTAAATGGGCAGATATAATGTTGGAGCCTTATTTTTGAAAATGAATAGGTATTTTTGTTTTTAGTTAACTTTTATACAATTTTTTCGTTTGACTTTCCCATGGATTCTCTAATTTTCTAATTTTACCCTTTCATTAGGTCCATATCAAACATAAATGAAGGCAGTTTTTTCCCATAATCTACTTACACAGTTCTCCAGCTATACCAGGAGTATTTTTTTTCATCACGTAATCCACCCCAGTATTACTACGAAAGTTTGTATTTCCCTCTGTAATCGACATAAGTGGTTTTAATTGATAGATTTTAAAATATAATGCCCGTGGTCCACCTAACATATACACAACTTATCTATGAGCTTTTATCTGCCAGCAAGTAACTTCTGACTTACTTTTGCGCAATCATAAAATATTTTGACGGTCCCGAGTCCATCTGTCTGAAATATAAGCTGAAACTTCAACAAAGCGATTAGGTACAAATACTTATCCAAGCATTTCCAAAAAAGATCACGCTTGGACATTGAAAGAAAAATGTTATTGAATATATTAATACGTGAAAAGCTGTTTAAGGCGCGTGTCTGTCTTTATCTTGACAAGGGTACTTTTGCTTATTTATATTCAAACAGAAAAGTTTTTAGGTCAGATCTGGGTTAGAGAGCGCTGCCGATACTCCTTAATAAAATATATTGTTGGATTATTTAAGTTTATATGGCTTAAGGCTAAAAGTTTTCGTGAGTACATTGAAATTTACTTCAAATACGCACGATATGGAAAGATGTTATAGGTAGAATTCAAATAAAAACACAAAGAAACTTTTGTGTTTGGTTTTGTTCTTTACAGCATTGTGATATTTTAAGACTTCAATACAAAACGACAATATTTTAAAGCATTTTTTACCATATAATTTAGCTGGGTGATGTTTTAATACGAGCTAAATAATATATTAACCCTTTGTCCGGGCTATAATGTCACCCCCTCCATCTCTACCCTTCAGAAAGTGGGCAGCAGCGCTTTCTGAGGAATTGATATCTCACACAGCGATCACTAAGACTCATGCCAAGCGTGGGGATTATGGCAAACTCCCACTTAATGGGGAGCAGTGAAAAATCCAGCTGATACAAGAAATAAATAAACATCTTGAAATCTTTACATTATTATTAAAGTTCTTATTGCTATGACAGGAAAATAATAATTTTAATTGTTGTTTTTTGATGTAAAATATTTCAGTAGGGATTTGTTATGGATGTAATTGGTCACATTTTAGCGTGAGTTCGATGTTATATTTCACTATCATTGAATAGGAGTTCCTGAAATAATTTGAAAAAGGCTGCCTTTTTTGCAAAACAGTATTTTTATTTTATTAAAGCTGTTATGAAAAGGGCGTCAGTACGGATTTGTTACCAAAATATAGAGTATATATTTTTTTCTGAGCCCAAACAATGATATTTTAAGGTTTGTTCACCTTCAAAGTGGTATATATCTGGTTTTCGCTCCCATAAGCACTTTATTCACTTTTTAATTTTTTATGCTTGATGGGTTAGCCTTTTCGTACAATCGAAGATGTTGTTCGCGATAGATTTTCTTTTTGAGGGTGGTAGCTAGCCAGGGAAATATTCGCAAAATGCCCTACCACCAAGAAAAATCTATTTAGTGAGTTATGCACGCTTTGTAGGCTGGCCTATACACCATAAGACTGTCAGCAAAGTTTTTGTTTTACTCCTTGTATACTGTACTGTATCAACCGTATCGTCCACTGTTTAACTCAGCCTCCCCTATGAGGGTATTTCTACAGTTCCCGGCTTGTCGGGCGGCTTGGGGATCACAGTATAAGATATCAGATCTTTAGAAGGTGTTGTTGCCCACCTTCCAGTATTTTTCTCTTAGTCGCCTCTTACGACACCCACGGAAATAAAACGGGGGTGCAAGTCTAACCCGACACTCCACGAAGGAAGGTATTTTTTGAAACCTCAGGTATGGAACCCTAAATGGAAACGATAAAGATAACATAAGTTTACTAAGGCCGAAAAAATAAAACAATAAATGAAGGTATTTCAGCTGTTATTTCTCCATTGCCTAATAAAAGTACAGCCAACTTTCTTAAATTACAAAATACTTAGTGTTTTTATACTTTAAGTACAACAAAGTGCTTCTTAATTGGGTTTTTAAGGGTCTGAAGTACCTTCCATTAGGAAGGTGATAAATTATTAAATAAGCTTTTACTTTTTTCATGGGTACAATAAGTAAGGTGGCCTCTTTTATGTTAAGAAATGATAGGACGAACAAGTCGCACGCCTGTTCACTACAGTAACAGTGCCACTGTCCTCGTCCTGCTTGACAGTGCACTGCAGTCGTCTCTCCGAGACTGGTTCTTATATCTTGTGCACCCAATACTGTCACTTGCTACAGTGTTTTGCATACTACTGTTTCGAGGCAGAATGTCTGACAATGCGGTGGTACCCATTAGGACGGACTCTGTCGTAAAAGAGCTAAGGTACCTGGTATAATTTATTGATTAACACGACATAGTTAGTTAGGGTTTTTAGTAGTTTTGGGTAAAATGATATGGAACATATCTAAATTTGTAATACCTAACTAAATTCGTTTAGATTTCATGAATTTAATGTCTTAACCAATAAAATATGAAAATCCTTTATCATCATATTATTTTCAGTGCCATAGAGGTCCAATTAATTGCAATATATTGGTTATAGTTGCTATGGTATTGAGTTTTATATATTTTGCCATGAGGCAAACGGAAGTGAAAGATGAAATCGTAGGTACCCGTAATTAAAAACACATACCGTTGAGTTTCAAGGTATAGCTCGTTAAACAAATACGACCACTTTGCTACATCTGATATCACATACTTATTCTACCTCTACAGCTGCTGTAACAAGTCATTAAAGTTCAGGATTTTTATCTTTTCCATGAAAAATAATCAAACAAATTTAAAATCTACTACTAGGTTTGGCATTCCACAGCAAAGGCCCGTCAAATTTTAATGGTTTACTTTATAAAGTTAACCACCGCATATAATTTGCCCTAAGATTGGTGAAATTGGGACACAGTAGATAAACACTTTTTTAAAACTTCCAGTGGTACGCATAGCAAAACATAAAGAAAGAGGGTAGACCGTTTCATCTGCTCGTGATTTTTGTCAACCGCCCGTTTCTCAAGTCACTCCATGATCATGATGCTTGCAACTGCGTTGAAATATCGGGAGATGAAAAATAAAAATCGTCACGGTACAAATCCCGTGAGTAATAATAATATTTACACAGTAGATAAATGTATATAATAATACTTCGCTTATCATTTGTTACACGTTTCAATCACAATTTCACTAAGTCGTAAATCACGAACAACAATGTGGACATTATCTGCTTCAGTATTATTCAAAATTATCTCCAAAGCAACGAACTATCATCTACCATCCCAGATGAACAATATGGGCAATCAAGATATGCCGTATATCCGGCAAACGGCTGAAATATCGTCATAGCTGCTATCACACCCTACGGTTACCGTAATAGCTCCAATTTCACTATTTCAATCAAGTGAACATTATGTACCGACACCGCACTCTGACGTGACTGAGATTATGGTAGTAGTTTGAAACGAGACCATGTTTAAAGGAAAGTAAAATCGGTTTCCAATCGGCTGAAAGTTTCGGGCTTGAGATTAACAATCTTTTCATATGACTGTTTTATACAAATAAATAATCCTTTATTATCTTGCAACACACTTGCTCGTAATTAGCCTGTTATTGCACTGATTTTAGTGTCTTAACGTTTATGTTTGTGTTTTTTTAACTATACCGCACTTGTGTCTTATACAGAAAAAAAACTTTACCGCACTATTCATCAAGGAGATTGTTGTTTGGTTCATTCACTTTCCATTGAAAAATAAAGCAAAGTGTTTTTATACCTACTTATATAAAACTTAAGATGAATTAAATAATTAACCTGCTTATATCAGCAAATCAATGAAATTATTGCTATCAAAAATTATTAAAGTATAATGCGAGTTTTTGTGCATTGTACCTTGAAGTCAAAGTCAAATTCAATCAATTATTCAATCTTGGCGTCATAATCTTATCACCGTCAATTACATAATTTACTATTAAAATTTTCTACTGCCACGTTCAGCAAAAATAGTATAGAGCCACTTCAAAAAGAACGGGCAAGAAGAAGGTTATTTTAATTACAATTCTATTTACCCAATAACCCCTGTGATGCGCTAAATGCGCAGTAACATGTAGCTCTGTTAGCTGATTGTTAGCGGTTAATAACAAATAAAATCACAAATGACGTTATGAAAATCAATATTTTTACAATACACCTATGTTATTTTTATTGAAATAAAACATACTGTGTCGATTCTACGGGATACGGGTAGGCAGATAATACTAAATTAATGTCGATAATCACGCATCCAACTCATGACTGCGGTGGACGCAGTCGCGGTGCTTCAATTTGTCGATCGGTTAAGAACAGCTAAGCAAATTTCGCTACGAGCGCTACAAAAGATTCTGATGGGGTTGCAATCAGGGAGCCTGCTGGCCATGAAACTGAAATCACAATAATGATTAGATTCAGACGTTACTTTGTCGTAATTCATATTTAATAATATCATAATTTTAAAAATATTTTAAATATTATTTAATACTTTAGAAAAACACTTTAAAAATATATCTAGTGAGAATTCCGTCTTCCATAATAGGAAAAATATTGGACCATTTTGTTTCGAAAACGTGGGAAATTACACATACGACTGAATGAAATTTTAGTAAATTATGCCGAAAGTTTAAAAACACCGAAAACTCTCTCCCCACTTTGCTCAAGAAACCTCAATGCTGGCTCTCTTTCACTTTCTGATCCGCACAGGGGATAATCAACCCTTCTTAGGGGTGACACTTGAATAATTCACGACGCTATTGTAAATTGGGGCTAAATATCTATGTGCTTGGTCCCCCAGTAAAACATTTCAGGTGTTCATTCTTCAAGAATTTCGATAGGTTCTTTCGATAGGATAACCTTTGTTTAGAGAGATCATGCGTTTATTTATTTTGAAGTTAATATCAAGCCAATCCAAGGTTTGTACTAAGACGCGGAAAGCCAGCCTTCCGGCTTTTACAAATTAGGGCTGAAAAAGTAAGTAGAGGTCTCTAATCACCTACATTAAACCCAATATGGTTTCTGATCTGAGTTAATTATTAGGTGACAAGCTTATCGCCGTAACCTGAACACAGTAATAATTCCATCCATATCTGAACAATTTCTTATAAAACAGTAAATTTTACCTAGCAGACGTATAACTAGTTGCTATGTATATTGATTTAATTATGACGGCGCGGCCTATATTACACGGGATGATTATAAACATTTTATCGCGCATTAATAAACATTTCATCATCAGTGTAAGGGCCGGAGCTCTCAGTTTTTGGTTTTAATAATGTTAGGTTTGCAATAACGCCTGCTATGCAGATTACATTACAAATCCCGCACATGACTTAAATTTTTCTTATCGTATATTTGTGATTTTGTAACAATTCGTTTATTCTTAATCCACAGCTTGTGGGTGGGTTACCCTATCCGAAATATTAAGATTTTATATTCACTAAGCATGCGTACTAAAGTGACTAAAGAGAGAATAAGCACTGAACCATTCTGATTATAATGTTTTTTAATATTGAATCAAAAATGGTCTATCTTGAAGCAAATTAAAACCAGTTTTGCCTCCTTATTCAGATTTTATCATTAACACCTGATGTGGCAATTATTTGTAAAGTGTTCGTTCAAAGACCTCTTCATCTCAATTCAAAAACCACCCAAAACTGACAAATTTTAGAAAAGGCAGCTTATATTTTAAACTGATACCATCTAAAGGGGCTGAATTAAAATGAAACCGGAAGAATCTTATCAATTCAAGATTAAAACGCCACCCTTTATATTTGAGAGTCAATAGATTGAAATGAAAGCCCCAAATCAAAGGATTTCTATTTGTGAGTTGTGAAGGTACAGATATCGATTTGGTTCGTTCGGGATGGTTTTTCATTCTGATTTTTATGTAGGTATTTTTTTATTTCTTATATATCGTTCGACATATCATTCCATATTACAAGAGCTTTGATTTAATGACTTATAATAATGACTTTAAGTTGTGACCTAGTTATCTGGACACATGTGTCCAGATAACTAGGTCACAACTTAAAGTTAATCTGGCAATTTTTCAACAATTGAAGGCACATTTTTTATAAAATGAAGTATCAGTGGATGGAATGGTCAGTGTATTTTCTTTGTTTCTCCGCCATGTTCAGTAATTAAATAAAAAAGGAATTAATTATACCTTCTCCATTTCGTTGCAGATAGGTAATTCTAAAATCAACTTTTGAAAGATCTGAGTAACGTTTTATATACATTTGGCATGTGGCCTCTATCTAATGCGTGATCTAACAAACCATATTACGAAGCCTTAGTTGTTTCCTTGTCCGAATTTTAGGATGTTGTATCTTTGAAACTGTGTAGTATGCTTTTATGAGAAAGCATATAAACACCATTTATATAAGCGCCAAACTAAGTGTGATTAAAAGACAGTGATTTACCGAATAAACTGCAAAGTATAGCAACAAATTAAAAAAAACTCATCTCCAGGTAGAAGTTGGACTAGTACCAAAGACTCTGAACTAAATTTTACAATAAAGTTTTTTGCTACATACACAAAATAAAAATTTATTACAAAATAACCGACTTCAAACAGAAAATACTCTAAACCAAGAACTATCTCCACCCTCTAGTAGAAAATCTGTCGCCAAACACCTAACGGTGTGTTCCGGCGGCAGTCCTTGAGAGCCAGTGAAATTACAGGCACATGAGACTTAACAACTATGTCACAAGGTGGCGGGCGCAGTGCAATTCGTGACTTGTGACGCAATGCATCTGTTATAGGCAGAGTTTAGTCAGCTTAACATCAGGTGGGCCTCGTGACCACGACGTATCAAAGTCTCAATAAAATAAAAATAAAAAATACCAAAAATGCACTTAAAAGTAAATGAGTCAAATCCTTTACAGAATTTTTTGTTCATTTACATCGGTCAACAACACAAATTGAAAACAACATCAATGTAGTTCAAGCCAATTAAATTCGCATTATTAGGGGTAGAGACGGTGATTAACACTTAGTCACGATAATGCTTGTAATAATATTTAGAAATCTATTGATAATTCTGCTATTTATGCACAACAATAATTAACTCCAAATCGAACGACAGATACCTTCTTCTTGACAGTAGTCCTCCATTTTCAAGTTTAATTTATGAAAAAATTGTAATGCAATCTTCTATGCAAACAGCGAGGATATAAATACAATGCGACATATTAAATTAGGCTATGATCGATTTAAACGCGAAAAACATACGTTATGTCATCTTCACACATTCTTCCATAAATACAAAGCTCAACTGTCATACTCGCAGTTGTCAAAACACTATTTATATAGCATACTTCGGGCATGGGTCATAAATAACAGCATTTCGCGATGTCATTTGTAGATGGTTTTGGACCGACTTCACAAAAAGATGGAGGTACTCAATTCGACTGTTTTTATGTTTGTTACCTAAGAACTTTTGTCTGGGTGGACAGATTTTTATGATTTTTATTTTTATTTCAAAGCTGATGCTTCCCGTATGGTCCCATATAAATTTCATAAAAACCGGTCTAGCTGGTATTGAGTTACAATCTATATAAACTGAAAAGTATTTTCATATATCTTGATGGTATAGTCATTGACAGTATATGACAACCGAACCCGTAAGTAACACTAAAAAGGGTGAAATTTTTGATTTACCTAAAATCCATAGTCATAGCCAGCACTTCTTTTTCCTACTTTTTAAATGGTTTTCTTCTGTTTTTACCAAAACTAATTGCAATTTCACCATAGCTGCCCTTATTTCACTACGCAATCCGATGGAATATCAAAATTTTTCAACATCTTAACGTACTTCAATTCATCAGAGGTTCCAGTCAATTTCCTCAATTCCCAACTATCCGATCTCATCTTTCCCACAGCCGTAATTGAACTATAATAGGGTTGTCATATAAACCTCCCGATAATTGTCCTGTAACCTCTCTCTAGGACCCCATCCGTCTGCGTAACCTCATTACCCGCCCATGTTTTACGTCAATTTTGGAAACAACGCCCTGGAGGGCCCCTCGCAGCTCACAACCCTGTATTTACATTCCAACAGGATGTTAATCAAGGGTACAGTTCATATTTGACTTGTACTGTGCCGTTTAAAAGGTAGCTTGGCTTTTGTGTTACCTTTTTATAATGAGTTGTGAAATAACATGACTCATTTGGACTTAGAGGCATTTTTTTAGATTATATAGACCATGATACCTTTTTACTTGTAAAAAAGTGTTAGAAAACACTATTGAAAAGTGCAGGAATTTTATTTTTAATTGCTTATTGTTTTTATTATTCTGACTCTTTTAATCTGAAGGTCTCCTTTTTTTCTATCATTATAACAATCTTCTTCTTTCTTATTAGTCGGCGTCTTTATTACTGAAGGTCGTGTCTAATCTGATTTGACAAATCGATGCACTATGCTCTTCCTCTATAACAATACCTTCATAATGGTAATTCCTTTCTAAATGTGGTCAAAGATGGTAAGTAGATATAACCAATAATGAGTACTGGCTCTCGAGGAAAGTGGGTGGCACCAATCTGTGTTTAGCTGCAGAATTTCTTCTTAAAGGTGGAAGCTACCCTAGCTAACCTAAGCTAGGCAGGGATTCGCATAATAAGAATGAGATGTTATTAATAAAAGATGATATTAAGAAAAAAATTACAAATAAGTGTACATTTTGAGTTTCATCCCCTTTCCCGAGTGAACCGTGCAGAATTTCTGGATAAAAGTATACAATAACCTTCTTCGTTATATGAACTCAAATCATTTTAAGTTTCATTGAATTCCATCTAGTAGTTTACGCGGCCGGGACACAGACAGACAAAAATAAAAACAAGAGTTTTGGCATCAGTGTCAGCTACATAGTGCTCTCAAATATATATTTTTTAAATGTATATTATGTACACAATTGGATCTGTTACAGTTTTATTATAAGTAAAGATATAGATTGTATGTAACCATCGCTATGGTTTTATTTAGGAACAGCTATACTCGTATATAAACTGTCAGTGCGGTTGGTACATTTCGAATGCAGGTGCATTAATGTCTCAAACAGCAAAGGGAATTCTCTACGCCTGTGCTAACGTCGGATTCAGACGTACGATAATATATCACATTTCTAATGTTATGTTGAAAATAAATAGAACTGTTTATTTTTAAAAGTAATTGTATTGTTTTGAATATAGTATTTGATTCTAAAATAAACCTTTTGTGAAAATATTATCAAAACAGCGGACGACACGGTAGTGATTTTTTTATTGTCTTTGAAATACATTCAGATGAATTATCTACATCCACTTAATATAGATGAATGAAAATATTAATTAGGTTTTTTTATAGGAACGTTATTATTTCACAACGCTTCCATAGCTTTTGTTTAATTACTTTATACTATTTTATACCCTAGGTAGTAATGAATTACAGTAGGTTATCACGACCTTATAAATAAATTAAATCGAACTCGTAAGTGTTCGTCTATGTGTGTACTATTAAATTTCCAGTTTTTGTCAAATTAGTGTTACGATATACAAGTTCGTAAAGTCCTAGTCATGTATAAGAAATCTTTTAGAAAATTGGTTGTTTAATTTCTTAAAATTGTAGGTGTATAGGCAAGTTGAAAGTAATTATTATTTATTGCTACTGTTTTTTTTTTGCTTTTTACACTCGTGTATATTTATGAACACATCGGTTATAAATACCGTTATTAAATTGAACGATAATGCTGGCATAAAAATAGCACAATATCGATGATCTAACATTTCCAATAACACCGCCGAAACTCTCAATAACCTTCAAGAAGATTCATGATGATAGCTAAACATATAAAACGAGCTGCAAAACTATTATATTAATAAACCAGATCCAAAACCTTTATAGAATCACCTATACAATCTTCGGGAATCGCTCCGCGTGAACGCAGCATTATTAAACCACTTTTGGCACCGTTGTAGACTCAATTCGTCGGTTCGATTACTGCATAATCACGTTAGATTACGTCTCGTCGGGTTTCGATGCAATTCCCTCATTTTCAGATTCCTCGTATACTTAATAGCTGATTTGAAGCGAGCTATTTCTGAAGTACATTATTAGAGTTCGCGAACGTTAGTGCTTTTGCACAATGTTAGCACATCGATATGGTACATAAAATAACCCAGACTTGCTTACAAGAACTATCTCATGCTGCATATAACGTAAGATAACGTCTCGTCAGATTTCAGTAAGATATTTTAATTTTCCGTTGTCTATATTAGGTATACCTGTAGGTATAGCTGATTTAAAGCAAACTACTCCTTAAGAGATAGCATTATTGTTAATCTACAGTGTCTTCTGCAGAAAAGAACGGTATCAAATTTATAATCAAGACAAAACTAAAACTATCGTTATAGGTACTGCACTGTACTGTATCAGCCGGATTGTTCACTGCTAAACACAGCCTCCCTCATTTAGGGAGGGTTAACCATAATCCCCACGCTTGACACGCGTCTTGGAGATCGCAGTTTAAGATTTCAGTTTACTTTTAGTCGGGTGACATTCTCCAGGCAGCTCACCTGGTGGTACGCTATCTACGTCGCCCACGAACATTCGTAATACCAGAGGTCTCGAGGATGCATTGCCGACCTTTAAAATACTAAAAGCCGGTTCTTGTGGTTGAGTGCCGCAAAAAGTTGCTTACTTACTCCTGGGTTCATACTCGGCTTAGACCATACCTATTTCCACAGGCACAAGTGGTGGTTCTCGTACTTATTCCATCAAATACACGAAAAGGAAAAAAAAACTCAAAATGTTTGTTAGGACTAGCAGAAGGCTATTAGGCGTAGATTGTTAGCATTTTTCCAATAAACCTGTATAAACCAGGTGGTAGGTATTATTATTAACGTTGTTTTGGTATTAATATGAACATTTACGAGTCAAAACGTCACACAACAGCTGTTAGCAGATTTCCCCGAGCCCAAAATAAAAAACTCTTTTTCCTCCAGTTATTTCGAAATCGTCGTTTTCACGCTTCTAGGGATTTTAATTAAAGTTGTCGGAGCTAAGCCGCGCCGGAACCCGTTAAAAATTCATTTTCATCCTTTAACCGGAAAAATTGAAAACAACTAATTTGTTTTAAGCCTCGTTACCAAAACAAGGTTAGGTGATTTTTTTCTGGCAAATGTTTTGAGAGGTCATTATAATGAGCTTAGTTATTTTTTTATTTACATCTCGTAGTTAACTAATACAATGCTTCCTAAATAAAAAATAACCTACGATATCTTGGAAACGGATAATCACATTTTGCCAAACAAAATATTGAACCATTTACTGATTTCGAAGTGTATTATGTGATTAAAATATAAATTCATATAAAAATACACAAATTGGAAATTTCTTCAGCTGTTTTAGCTCTACAATATTATGAGTAAAATACTTCGTTTTGCCGTCTGGGGATAAAAATGTGGCCACACGTTTCACGTTAACTAGTTCGATAAAATTATAATAAGTATGCCACCAGTTACATGAAATCCATTTTCTTATATGTATCAATCTCAGTTTCGATTCACTACTCACAACTAAATCGAAGTAGATCTCAAAGCATATCAGCTATGAAAGCATGCCGTTAGGATTACCTAGGAACAAGTGTGAAGTTGCCAGCCAAAATTTGCAGCCAATAATCCGACAAAATTAAAGAGGTAAATTTAGGACCACCACCTCTTAGGAAACCATAAAACATAAGCTTCATATAAAGTTGATACAAAGTAGATAATCTTGCGTTCTATAAGAAGCTAAGTTATCTATCAGTTGAACCTTCTTAAGGCCATTTTAGAATCATTATTTTTTATACCTGTTAGGTTAGCCTTTTACCACTATCTTACTTGATGGTAAGGGATGATGCGGTCGAAGATGTTGTTCAGGCTAACCTAGAAGTTATTGGCTGTCAAGGACAACTGCCGGAACTCACCATTAAGTGGTTGGCGACAGATTTTCTACTTAAGGGTGGTAGCTAGTCAGGCGGGCATTCACAAAACGCTCTACCACCTTGCTGTGAAGCTCAAGCCGGCGGTGGGGGTCGAACCAGGGACCTGCGGCACGGCAGTCCATAGCTATTACCACTCGACCATCATTTCTTCAAAATCCTGATTAATAAAGCACTGTAACCATTTTGTTTTTTTGTTATATTCACACTAAGACTTTATTCTGAGCAAAATCTATTATGCAACTTATTTAGCTTTATAGTACCTATCAGAGTCATTATATCTGAGGTTATCTGGTCAATTTACCGACTAAGGCTATTGAAAACGCATTTTGTCTTCACCGTTGACGTTTACGAGCCATCAATTTATGAGAATAGGTGTGTTAACGGTTTAAGAGGGTGAGATTGTTTACTGGCTTAATTATTATCTGAATTACGTTTTCTTTTTCTATATTTAATAAATTTTTTTCGCTTTTCTTGTTTGTGCCTACAAGGTAACTAAGGCTAAAAATTGGTGTTAGAAAGGAAAAAATATGATCATGGAGTGGAGCATTATATTTAGAAAAACAACGCAGGTGGAATCAGATCGTGACTAATAATTGTTTACCAATTTTGTAAGTAAAAGACGTGGACAAGGTAAGGCCTTTAAAAGTAGACAGTTATGTTAATTGAAGAAATCTGAGATAGTTATAATAGACAGCAACAATTATTAATCGTAATGTCGGTAGTAATAATTCACATTTTTGTAAGTATAAGTAAAGTTAGTGATTAACGAAATACTTTCATATTATATATATATAGGATAACGCAATGATTGTGAATATTGCTGATATCGAGCGTCATTATCTTGTTAATATCTAAAAAGAAAACTCCTCTCAAAACTTTTTCACTACACCTATTCTAAAAACAATACTTGGCTTTAGCGGACAGCGGGAGTAAGATTTATTTATGTTCCTATGAGAGTTTAAGCTTTCTATTATTGATTTTGATTCATGCTTATATATAAAAAAATAGGTTAGTCAGGTAAAACATTGAAATAAATACCATGCCATTACTAATTGGTCAATAATATAGATATGCGAGTACTGAGTACTTTTTCTTATAGGTAAAATATTTGCCCTTGGGCGGCATATATTATATTATTCGCTTCACTCTAAATTAAAATTAGTGCCGTCGAAAAACCAAATATTAATTTATTCCCTTGTAGCACAAAAATGTAGTAATATTCAGTAGCCAAGAGTTGGTGAATTCCATGTCTATTTCAGTAGTCGCTAAAAAACTAGCAAAACTATGTCAATCTACACGAATGCGTGCACATTTTTTGTAGCGCTTTGATTGAAATGTACCACAGGCACTCGTAGTTTAAAATGCAAAACCGACTGGCACACCTACTAGTAATCGAGAAAAAAATATAGGAAATAGAATTTGAATATTCGGATCCTCCAAAGAGAGTTAGTTTGATTGAATTTTCTTCCACGCATTATAATATGTTTTTTTCATAATAGAAGACAATTGATTCTTCTTATTTTTTTTCAATATAAACAAGCCCCCTTACTTACAAAAAATCCGCCAAGCAGTTGCTAAGTAATGGATAACTAAACAGTGTTTAAGTAATGTATTAAAGTAATATTTCTTACTTCTAAACGCTACTTAGCACCTATTTAGCTAAGCAATAGATAATGAGGTTGAACGTATTTTAACAGTCAACATTGAACTAAAAGGTATTATGAGAGACCCAAATTGCCAAAAAGCGTGGATCTTGTGCTTAATATCTTCAAATGAAATAGTAAAAAACTATTATTATTTGTGGGTACCGATTTTCGTAAATATTGTTAGGTGTAGGAGACTTCTGTAGCGGGTTTTTATTTCGCAATATGGTAAATTCAAAGTAAGTACCCTAATATTCTATTAAGTTGATTGGCCAGCAACCGATTCTAAAACATTATTGGACCACCAGGAAAGTATTCTGGGGTTTCGGCCGTTACCGGCTTAAGACCCGCTAGAAGTTATCTTTTTCCACCCGAAATAGTTTCTATGTCCGATTCTGTCTATGTATTTCTCTATGAATCAAAGTTTCAAACCTTTCTTTATTACTTATTTACCTTTCGTTTTATAAATATTATAAAGGCGAAAATTTACTTTTATGTGTTTTGTCTTCTATTCACACTTTAACAGCTTGAGGGTTTGTTTTTATTATTGCTGGTGGGTAAGTCGTAGACCACAATCTCAGCTGATGGCAAGTGATGATGCGGTTAAAGGTTTAACAGGCTTAAACTAGAACTACTGTCTCTCAAGGATAATTTCCTGAACACACCGTTAGGTGCTTGATGACAGATTTTCTACTTGAGGGTGGTCGCTAGCTAGGCAAGCATTTCAAAACGCCCTTCCACTATGTGGTGAAGCGCTACCCCACGGCGCGATTCGTACCATGGCCCTGCTGCGCGGCTGTCCATGGTCCATGCTACTTTCTACTCGACTTCCTCCATACCTTTCATCATTATCAGTTTTTATCATTGTCTACGTGGGTAAAATCGCGAGGCAGCTAGTTGATAAGAAAATTTCAATGACTTCCATCACTGGGTCGGACTAGATATTGGGTTTTTCTGAGAAAGTGACTTACAGTAAACCAGCCCGGTGTATAATTTGGGCCAGTAAATGGTAATAGGCTAGCACCATATTAAAGGAGACGTTAATACAACACAATAATACTTCGACACCTTAAAATTCTATACAAAAGCAAGTAGGCAAGATATTTTCTAATTGTGGCAGGTCTTAGCTTCTCTCAGACTTAATAGCATTTTTATAAATCTTTGTCTTTTGGAAGAATACAAATGCAATATCTAAACACAGATGTGCATATACGTGTCAGTCTGCTGGTTTATATTGATTTTAGGTTATTTTGTGTTTTCTTTGTTTGTTCCCGAATTGTATGTGTCTTGTTTGCTTTTATAGCTACGGGCACCGATAGCGGATCGTCCCACCCTTGTTTCGAGTTAATAGCATCAATAGCCAAAAAGATATTAACACTTTACTGTTAATATTATTCAAAATATCGTGTTTTATCCTAATAATAATTTCATTTTAATTTTTTTTTGTAGTTTCATTGCATTATTACGAGCGGGCTGCGGTCTTCGATTGTTTCCCGTTTGTTTGAGCACGATCGGATTAGTAGTTTCCATTTTTTGAAATTTTAATACTTCAAAGCACACCTTAGGTGTACCATACATTACGTGAACAGCAAAGTGAAATATACAGCGTAATATAAAGTATTACCCACCAATTTGCGCCTCCGCTAGCGCTGTACGGCTAAACGATAATAATTGACACGCTCTGTACAACATTTTTACACCCGGTTGCAAAAAACTAAATTTTCTTTAAAATTTCAGTTGATTTAATTTTCGACAGTAGCATTGAGTATTAGGGTACTAAGTCCTCTGGAATCTGTATTTATGTCTTATCATAATCTGTTGACGAACGTTCACTGTTGAACGAATGTATTCCCAATAAGTCACAACTAACGTTAGTCTTCGTATTCGTCGGCTCCCGGCGACATAATATGTCTTCAATCCAACTAGTGGAGAGCCATATATTTATGTAGTTACATTAAAATATTTAATACGTAGATACTGTGCAACATATTTTGCCTAAGACGTAACTACCTATATTCTTACTCGTATTTAAGTATATAGGTAGTTACGTCGTATCGACCCCAGTATCTTTCAAGTACCGTAACTTGGAAGTCTTACCAAAACCGCCACCACAGCTCATTTTGCAGCAAACATATTATTATCAGATATTTTATTAAGGTTTATTTTTCTGCACTACAAACTTTATTGGTAGTAGGTATACCCGCTACCTTTCGAGCCATCATCGTGTCATTAAGATTGTATGGAGAACACTTTGTACCCAGTGTTTAGCAACATCCTACTTACATCAACGTAAATAGTGGTATAATACGGAAAAATCTACACTCACATTGAGCGCAATATTTCCCAGGTTGCCTTTTATTACATCCAATAGGAAGATATGGCACAGTCCTTATATTCTTAAGTCAGGAACTGTAGTTGCGGCATACTCTTCAAGAAAAGTACGCTACATATTAATTTAATTATCCATTGTATGTTAATACTTGATTTATTAACGCTGTCGTGTTTTTAGTTTTGTATGCCTCCTTTTCAATAACCACAATAATATATTACTTAATCAGCTGATCGGAAATATGGGCGCCATCTTGTTATTTAAAATTTTAAACAATGGTGGGATGGTATTTAATGTGACATCTGATTTAAGCAGTACTTAGGTGCGCGATAAAGTTATGAACCGTTTATCAGAAAGAAATTTTGCAAATGTATCAATACAGCATTGTACATATTATGCACTAACGTTTCCGTCATGTTGATCGATACTAATCAAACATATTCGTTGAGTAAAATAGGAACGTGCCAACCTCTTGAATAGAAGCTGTCTTATATTGTCTCCATAAAGCATTTCCAGCCCCTTCCTTGCAGATTCTTATAGTATAGAACGTCACGTTCAATACACCTTTTCTATTGTTAAACACCCTTCGGAAACTATAAAGTTTAAAAGCAAAGTGTCGCAAGCGCCTTTAAATGACAAATGAAATTTAACTTTGATGTTGAGACGCAACATCAAAAGTAGCTTAATGGCTAACAATGTTTTCAACTCCCACTAAATTTTTAACAGTATCATAAAGATAGAGGCCAGGTTATATATACATACTAAGTATCGAAACTGTTTTTTATTCACTTTTAAAATTATCCTACTCGTAAATTTTCATATGTTAGCGCTAACCTGCTTAAAATATGAACAGCATAATACATTATTTTGGAATTTGAAGGTCGTGGTTTCGATGCACGGATAGGATAGATGTTTGGTTATTCTGTCAAAATTTTTCAGTTGTGGAGCAAAACTATGCCCGAAAGATTACCACAGGTTGGCCCTGGCATATCGAACCTAAAAATATTTTGAATATCCAAGCTCGGTAATTATAAGTCGTTTTTACTTAAAATGTAAGGGGTTAATTAAATTTCCTGCCCCCACATCTCACGATGATGATATTCTACAAGGAGGTCTTTTTTATATTATTTTATTTATTTTTTATTTACTTAAATAAAAAAAAAGTAAATTAAGAAATTGAACAATTTGGAAGACGTTTTTTGAAAATAAATTTATGTTAAGAACATTGTAATTAATAACATTTTAATTACATCTTGGAACATTTAACTAAATTACGTGTGTACAAAGTGAGTAACAAAAACAGACATAAAAAAACATAAATATGATTATTTTATGATCAATGGCGCACAGAAAAAACAGTTCATCAATCATGTAAATATCATATATGATATTAATATATATTTAATTGTGAAAAAAAACATGCCATATGAATAAACAACAATAAACACTCAATATTATTTTTTATGTTAGTATTTATTTCACAATTAGATAAATATATACCAAATATGAAATTTACTAGAAATAATTACGGATCGGCATAAGTCGAAAATATAATTGAAACTTTTACTATAAAACATAGCTTACAGTTAGTTAAAAAAATAGCAGAAAAACCAGAAAAATCAGATCGCATTGTAAGAAAGTATTCTTACATGTTCTGTGATGCATCAGATCTCATTTACATAACATGAACAGCAAGAGGACATCCATCATTCAACAAAGTCAGTACAGTTATTTTTCTGGTTTTTCTGCTATTTTTTTAACTAACTGTAAGCTATGTTTTATAGTAAAAGTTTCAATTATATTTTCGACTTATGCCGATCCGTAATTATTTCTAGTAAATTTCATATTTGGTTAAAGTAGTCAAAATATGACTAAAGTAGGCATTAACTTCGATTAACTTATCGTTTCCATTTTACAAACAACTGTCTCTTTTATATTTATATGTTTTGATTTGTAAACAAATAATTCACGCGAGTTTTTTACTGACGAGAAGCAAAGTGTAGTCTCGAGTGAAGTTACCAATAATTACACCCTTGACTTGTAAGAGTGCTTTCCTATGCATATGTTTAATTAATGCAATAAAAAGTTATTGCATGTCAAACTAATCAGCTCTGATGAGCGAGCATCCTCCACGTATGCTTGAATTATGTGTTAAACAAGACAATGAACAAAGCACCACTGTGATTAAAATTGTTCGTATAATATTTCTGGTACACGACAAATACATTTACAAATCATTCCAAAATGTTTCGACAATTGTTACGTAATCTAGACAGCTTACACAAATTGGTGCGACGATCGCGAAGGTTTACGCCATTTATCTTTTCGTCGCACAAGTTAATATTTCACAGGATCAAATTACGAAACTCGTAACATAAGGGAGCATATTGCGAGATGGATGGTTAGCGTCGCGAGATCTAAACTTTTGGCCACAAGGTCGGGAGGCGGTTTTGTTCTACATATGTTGTACAGACTACAGATATTTTGCGGATTTTAGAAGCTTGTAATTGCAAGGAATGAGAATATGAGAGCCTGGAATTAGTACTCCAATCACGAAAGCTAATATAATATAGATTTACTTAGCCTCTTGATAAGTGGTGATATTGAAGCTAAATAGGTGCTGACAGACTACAATGCGATCTACAACTCTTAAAGTAGCATGAACACACCATTAGATGCTCGCTCACAGTTTTTTTACGTAAGAGTAATAGCTAGCCAACAAGTATTTGCAAAATTCTATACCAGTATATGTGAGCTTAAGCTGTGATCAAGCCCGTGTTAGGATTTGCACCCATGATCGCCTGTTCCACCCTACTACTGGGCGATCATCGATATAATATAATTTGTTGTGAATGACGAATTTACAAATAATTATAGCACAAAATTTTTGAATGACATTTTAGCCGATTTAAACTTACGGTTTTTTACGTCGAGAAGGCGTCTCGACCGGTTTCGCGACTTTCAGAGTCGCTTCATCACGGAGTGCGTGCGCTTACGATCGCGCCCGCGCATGCACTGGTGGTGGCGCCGGCGGCGGCGGTGGAGCGAGCCGTGCGCGCTGCCGCCCTCCTTGCGCGCTCTGACGTCACCGGCGGCGCCGGCGCAGGTGCATCGTTGTTTTCTTCGTCACTGTCGTTCCATACTACCAGACTTGTGCACGCCGCACTGACTGTATCTTGCGACAAGCTGACGGGTGCATTATTCCAAGTGGCAGTGTTAAGAACTGGTTTCCACGCTGGTGGCAAATTCCATCCCCGGTCGCGGTTAAAATTTGGATGACGGTCAATTTCGATGGCTTCCCGTATTTTTCGCGGTATGAGAAACCTTTCCTTTGCTAATACGGAAACCTTATCGAATCTAAAGAAATGGCTCGCCTCTTGAGCATGTTCCGCCACCGCGGATCTACCTGTGTCCACGTTCTTAACACTTCGTATATGCTCTGTTATTCTCGTCGCAATGTTGCGTCGAGTTTCGCCTATGTAGCTTTTGCCGCAATCACAGGGAATTTTATATACACCTGGTACGTTGAATGGTTCCTTGTCTTTCGGTGACTTTAGCAAGTGCCGCAATTGACTGGGCGGGCGATATAATGTCCTTATGTTGTATTTCCGTTGCAAAAAGCCACCAATTTTATCAGTGACACCTTTTAAAAAAAAACCGTAAGTTTAAATCGGCTAAAATGTCATTTAATATGTGTCAAACTTACGTTGAATCGCACTGGCCCAATATGGCCAATTTATGAATGAAATTCTATTGTTATAATTATCGCCGATATCAATGGGTTAAACGATGGATGCCTTTCCATCTAAGCAACTAGCACAATATCAGAAACAAAATCTAATCAACCGTCATAATGGACGGTGTGGTCATCAATCAGACATTGTTTGAACGAAATAAATGTTGAACTGTGGTTATGATGTCGCTACTTTTCTGCATTTCTGAGTATAAGGGCATTGTCTTATAGAACTTTACAATCACAATGTTAGATATAATAACTTTGTTCCAACTAATAGTTAAGTAATTATACTTACAAAAGAGCTACTTTAAAAATACCAATATTCGTTCTTTATTACTTAATTACGATTCCAAAATAAATTGTTTCCGAGGACAAACTACACCAAATACGCAAGGACTTACGGACAATATGGGTACCTACGTTTCCGGGAGTTATGTGCTTCCTAATGTCCAAGATCAAGGCCTTCCGACGCAATTTCGAAGGTTTAAAGGGAGAAGGTATGCGTCCTTTATGTAAGGAGGTAGTGTGTTTCTGTGAATAGTGAGAACGAATTAGGATCTACAAGAGAGAATGTAACGTTAAGGATTTGCTTCGTTGTAGAGTTTTATAGTTTTTTTTGTGTCATGTAAACAAAAATGAATAAAAATGAGAACATCCATCTCGGGGAGCCTTAGGGCACTTGGTTGCAATACGGCGCTTTCACACCTCGACGAGACAGTCAAATTTCATTTTACTGTTTCGTCTGCGCCGTTACTATATTTTAAAAGAATATTAATGTCATAGTTGTGCTAATTTATCATATATTTTGCGTAGATGTATGTATAAAACTATATTTATTTGCGGAAATTCATTAATTACAAACAAACATTTAAAATTATTTTAAGAATACATTTAACTGAATTGAAAGCATTTATGAATAAAATAATAAATACAGTGACAATTCCGCCTTATTTTTCTGCTAAGCCAACATGACTAAAGCCACATTAGCATGGGTTTACACACGTCTGCCTACCCCTTCAGAGAATACAGGCGTAATTATATTATGTATGTATAAACTTTTTTTAATAATAATAAAAAGTAACCTAAAAATATTTTTGATTATTAAACGAAAAACTTTTGCTATAACGAGCGCTATGAAAAGAAAACGTGTGAATATTGTAGAAATCAACCAGTACACGTTTTATAGAAGTGCGATATATCCCCGAGCGCCATACGGCGTCACTATAAATCTTTCTCCTCAGTTTCATAACTCAATTTCTTTAGTTTCAGCGAGATGAGATAACAAAACAAAATGAATCTACGGATTGTCTTATTTCGAGTTCTGTAAGTTTAAATTTGTTTTCGTTTGCTGAACTTGATTGCAATTTTGATGAATTTAGTGTAGACCGTTCTGCTGTTAATAAGTCTCTGTTGTTATAATTTTACCCAAGAATATGTTTAAAGTTGCTTTCTCTTTGCAAAAATATGAATTTACATATAAACAACTCTGCATACCTCTTCGTGGATACATTTTAATCAAATTAAAAATTTATGATAATTAGATTTATTTCAACTTTTATTCTTTTAGTAGTTACGCTTCCAGTTATTTATGATTTTGTATTAATGCGATCTGTTCCTAACGAATACCATAATATTTTTGATATAGGTGCTCATTTTATATTCTTAGCAAGTATCACTTCTTTGAACTAATTCCAAAAATAATTTATAGCTATTCAAGTCGTGTTCAACTCGTAGTTGTAGAAAGTAAATTTTAAGTGACAAACATTTATAGTATGGAAAATTTTCTTTTTGTAGATACGGGTAGTATTGTTTTTTTTGCTTTTCAAAAAAACGCTTAATTTTTTTTGTACCGAATAATGGAAATGACTTTAACACAATTTTTTTTGATAAATTTTTGTTTCACACCCTTTTTAGTTACTCTTGCTACTTATGGGATAGATTATCATTCACTGTCAATGACTAAATTTCATCAAGATAGGAAAATACTTTTCAGTTATTAGTTTATGGAGTGTAACACAAAACTGGCTTGACTGATTTTGATGAAATTTAAATGGTTCTACACGGCAAGTATCAGCTTTTAAATAAAAAAAATAATGTTCAAAATCGGTTCGCCCAGTCAAAAGTTCCAGGTAAAACTTTAAAAAAAAGAAACACCAATTAAGTACCTCCTTTTATACAGACTTCTCAGGAGGTGGTACTCAATTGGTCTGTTTTTTAAGTTGGTGAAAAACGAGGTAAGCTTTATACAAACCAAAATATGAATTAACGATGTTGCAGCCACGGGCGAGCAGCCAGTATTCGAATCGTTTTCTTATGCCTTAATTTATTAGGAAGATCGTTAGGTGAAGGAGAAAGACAGTTTTTATGCACACCCATGAACGCAACACTAAAAAGTCTGCAGACATGTAGTAAGGCGGAACATTTTGGTTGCAAATTGAAGATTTCCCAACAAGAAATAAGACACAATAGCTGGAAAAATTACAAGTAAGGTGATTATAAAAAATACCTACCCGGCCTAGTAATGCAAGTCAAATTCACGCATCAATACACAAATACTACAAACTACATACAACAGTACAGCTACTACAATACTACAGCTACTACAGTAAAAGCATTTGGACTCATAGGGAGTCCAAATGCTCTAGCCCACTATCAGTTGGCAGCGTGCCCAGCATGCTGGCAGCATTGCCCCGTTGAATTGCAATGCTTATTCTTTGAGCCAAATAGGTGCCAGCATTTTGATCACGCGTCGCATCGACCAAGCGCTCTGATAGATTTTGGAAAATACGATGAGCTCCCGGTCCCCACGGCCCCAACGTCTCTACACCAAACGGCTCAAATATGTAACCCATACCGAGGTTAGCATATTTGCGCCGCTTGAGTTGCTCTGCCGAAGTAGCCGCGGCGCCAGCCCTCACGTGGGTTTCAGAAAGGTGTGACGGCGCTAAAGTGTCTACGCATGTAGCGTCCCACACTAAGGGCCGTCCTAACTTCCATGGAACCAGAGTCATGCCGTCAGGTCTTTTACCATCGTCACGCATCAGACCGTTCGGTTCGAGAACAGCTGGAACATTGGCGCTGGTAAAAGCCCGGCGAATGATATCGTTAAGGCTGGCGTGGCGGGAAATTCGACCAGCACTTCGAGAGCAGGAGAGGCCATGGTGACTGAGTTGGTCAACTGCAGTACCACACTGGCAGTGATGTGCAACACAACACCTTGCACCCAAGCGTAAGCTAATAGCGAGACGAAAAGCGGAAGGATCTATAAGGCTACCAGTTTTGTAAGAAGGAATGGCTTGTAACCAAAGACCTGATTCCCACACAGAAACAGCGAGAATACGAGCACGATCTGCGATACTAGGGCACGTATTTAAAAGATCTTTCCGTGCTAGCTCGCATAGGGGCCGATCCCACTGTTTCTGAGATGACAACATTTTTGGGAACTCAGTATTTGGACAAGCCAGTCCCCATGTGGTTTTGGCCTCAGCCAGATATGCTACATCAAAAGAGCCTAAAGATTGTGCAAGAATTTTTTCTACTAATTTGTGTGTACTGTGTACAGAAGACAAAAAAGCTGGTAATGCCACACTAGAAATTTTGCGTATCCCTATGCCCCCCAACCTCACAGGGAGGGAAGCTTGCACCCAAGCCCTATCATCCATCTCAACATTCAAAACCGAAATTAACGTATCTTTTAATAAATTGTCTAAGCTTAAAAGAAGCTCACTGTGTTTCCACAGCTGACAACATCTCAAAAAGTATGTAAATTTAGGAACGAAAAGGCAAAATCTAATAATAGTAAAAGCCATATGGGCGTTAATTTTGAATAATCTGCTAGAAGCATTTCTAAACTTTTGAATTTGTTCTTCGACAAATGGTGACAAAGATTCGTCAAAAATCGGTGAACCCAAAAGACGGAGCGAACTTTTTTCTACTAATTTTATATTAGGCGCAAGTAAGTTGAATTTTTCAATAATCGAAATTTTATCCGGACAAGTATCACAAACAAAAAGTTCACATTTGGAAAAATTTAGTTCAAGGCCAATAAGACGAAAATCGTCTATAAGTACTCGCAAGTCATTCAATACCGTGTTCGCATCGCCACCTAAGGTTCCGTCATCCAAATACCAAACGTTAAGTTTTGATTGGTGACGTTGAATTATTGAGTGGATGGCAAGGCTAAAGATGGCTGGTCCCAGAGGATCACCCTGTTGACATCCTACGGAAGATAATATAACGTTGTTTTGGTATGTTAATTTTGATGGTTTCCCGTAACATTGCCAAAGAAAAGGGTATAATTCCGGAATTTTATCTTTCACTTCGGTCAAAAGGGTGCCTCTATCTAATGAGTTGAATGCATTTTTAACATCCACCTTCAAAAGCACATCTCCACAATTTTGATCAAGGAATGTGCGTAGTGAATGTACAGCAGCCTCACAACCACCCTGAGAACCAAAACCGAGTTGTAGTGGTTGAAAAAGATTACTTAAAAAAGCAACCTTTTTCCTACAACCACATTTGGCTGTGAGGCGACGATAAGTGGTGCCTACTGCTATAGGCCTAATATCACCATCTTTTTTATTAAGGGCACATAAATTCGCACCGTACAGAATTTCGGTAATTTCGTTGTATACCTGACCCGACAACATCAAATTAACCAAAGCCGTGACATCCTTTAGAAGTGTCTCGCCTACCTCACCAGAACTAAAAGATAAAATATCTTTTAAGTGCTGAGGCGTCAGGCCATCTAGACCACCGGCTGAGCCACTTCGAAAAGATGCCACGGCTGCAGAAACATCCTGTGGGGTCACCTCAACAATGTCATTATTTTGTTCAGGAGAGTCGGGAAGGTGGAGACCTGCAGTTGCAGGCGGATGCTTTTCTATTAGGGAATTCAACGTGTCAGATGTGAAAGGGGCGATTGTATCACTCGAAAACAAGATGCGTGCCGCGTTTTTGATGTCACCATCATTAATTTTATTTTCTACTATTTTAATAGTAGCTGAATCGACATTATTTGTTTTTGTATTCCGCCGCAGTGGCGGAATTATTAAAGTTGAGCCAAAAGATTGCTCTTCCCGTGCCTTGTATTTCACGCAGTTTTCCTTTACTCTAGTTGTAAGAATATATTTATAATATATTATATATAATATATTTATACACATAATTTTTCGTGTAAATATGTGGTGTTTGTCTTGTATTTACCAAAAATATCCGTCATTTAGACTTATAGTACCTACCTATAGAGAGCGAAAATGAATGCGACTCACATTAAAATCGTTTAAAGGTAGGTTGGGCAGCTAGACGAATGAAAAAAGTAGGTTTAATAATAGGGCCCAATTTTCTTGTAAGTAACTTTAGACATATGTATATACCTGTACAGATAAAAGTAATGTCAATTGTTTATTATTTGCGTATTTTTTTTTAACAAAGGCTCCACTCAATTTATACTTAAAATGTTCAATAAAACATATAGCAAGTTTAAAGCTCCCATCAGACTGCATCGGTTTTAAATTGCCACCACTTCCATTACGCGGCGCTACGTAAGTGCCGGGCCCATGCATTTCGGGTAGCCTATTAACACAATGTGATTACTCCATCGCGCCATGATTACAAGCTTGATTGCAATAACAATTACTATATGCGCAAATATTTATGTAGTATTTATAGCAACAACTACAGTTTTATACCATTAAGTATAATCTTTTCTTCTATTTCATATCCCGTACGCTCTTGCCAGAGCAGTTGTGATCACAATGCAGTAGCTGTACTGGTAGGGGCAGTTGTGATGCACTTTACAATGTTTCGCCACCTTTCCCTGCTGGAGGTCATTCTGCTGCACTGATTCTGTGAACTTCCGATGGCAGACTTGATCTAGTCAGTCCAACGAGTGGGTGACCTTCCACGCGGTCTAATAATCTATAATTGTTCAAACAAGGATATTCGTTTTTTTTGCATATCATAATACATTCATGTTAATTGCAGTGCAAGCGGGAAAACCAGTGCATATCATTACACTATCTCACTAATACTATAAATATGAAATAAAGTGTTTGTGTGTGTGATTTTTTGCCACTTGCCAGCGAAACGAAGCGACAGTTTTCGATGAAATTTTGTATAGATATACTTTCTGATCTGGATAAGAATAAGATAATAATAAGACATAGGTAAGAACATATAGGTGGTTCCGAGAAAACTACTTTGTTTTACATTACGATCACTTGGTACTGGGTTCGAGGTCCTGACAAGAAAGTTCTTGATTTTTTTTTAACTATTAACTCAGTACCAGTACAAATTTAGAGTCTGTATCAGAAATGTGCTTGATAATAAACAAAAGGCTAGCCCTATATTACATGAGTCTCTAAGAACCACTTCAAAGAATACAGGCGTGACATTTTGTTTCAAAATATTGCGATATATGGATTTCCTGTCGGTTGCCACTTACCTGATAATACTCTCATGATAAATATTTGCCAAGTAAATAAAGCGAGAAGTTACAACGAGCACTAGAGGACGGTCACCATCGTCATCTGCCGGAAGACGTCCCCTGTTGAAACCACCTCTGCCATCACCAAGAACGGCTATTAGCCGCTTGTAACCATAGTAGTGCAGTCGGTTCGACTAAACTACAATATCATCAATTGCCGCCAAATTGTGGTTGACTTATTAGATACTCAACCGCTATGACGTTTACATAGGTAGATATGTGACAGGACTTATAATTAATATATACATTTTCTAATATTTGACTCAGCTGTTACTAATGTGCATTTCATTACAATCTAGTAATCAGGTATAATGCAAATAAACTACGTTCTGAATAGTTTGGGAATGGACTTGAATAGATTTTCTTTAAAACTGATAGCTATACCTACTGTATCAGCCGGATAGTTCACTGCTAAACACAGCCTCCCTCATTATAGAGGCTTGGGGATCGCAGAGTGAGTTATCAGTTCCTCAGAAAGTGTTGCTGCCCACCTTCTTATGTACCCTTAGTCGCCTCTTACGACACCTAATGGTACAGATGGTGGCGGTGACATTTTAGCCCGGTACCCCACGGGTAAGACTATGCGATATGTTGACGAATATGCGATATTATACTATTATGTACATTTTCTGCTAAAGGGGATAGAGGACCAATCATTATCAATGCAATTCAATGGTAACACCGCCTCAACATGTTTCAATGGCGAGTTTAAATAGATATTTTTAAATATGATTATTCAGTCTACACTAGTTTTGATATGTTCATACTTCTAGGCCATCAAAGTTCCAAAGAGTTCCCAAAATGTTAAAAAAAAAGTAATAAAATAATACCTTCTACCTAATCCGAGACCCAAATCTTTTGTTTAAGCCCGTTAATTGTAACAGGCTATCTAACGTTCGGGACCCTTTGAGTCCCTTTCATTACCTTGAAAGCAATCTCTATTTTGTCTCATTTACATCGATCGTAATCAAGATTAGGTTCTGAGCTAACATCGAGTTGTTCAATAGTCTCTTAAGTTGGAAGACATAACAATAAAAAGACATGGAAAATCTAAACAAAGTGCAGAGATTCGAACTTTACCACAAATACCTTTAGGTGGAGATTCGATCGAGTTCAATGTTTTGATAATGCAATAATGAAGTGATAGATAGATTTATTGATGATAATATAGATGATCATATGGCGATAATGATAGATGATATTATATGTAAGGTCGTACTTGAACATACTTCAAAAATATATATGCATATATTTTTTTATTATAAACATGCGTTTTGGGTTGTCTATAACACGGAGCAAAACGAAGGTGCCTGTGATCGATCATGGTTGTCACATTTGTGCATTTATTTGGTTTTCTGTTTGACTTTACATAATTCTTTCTATGTAGGTGTATGGCAGGAATGTGATGTTTAAAAAGTGCTTATATTACTTAAATGCATTTTTTTTCTGATCACAAAAGGGATGAACTTCTCAATTCAACTGTATGAATTTGTATGTGTTTGTTACGAAATTCCTCCGCAAACTATATATGAAATGACCTTACTGATTCCTTTTTCTTTGCTATATTATGATTCAGAGGTAGTCCAAAGTACATTTTGCCTAAATCGGTTCAGTAGTTAAGAGTTTAAATCAAAATAACTAGAAAACAGCTAAATAAATAAAAAAAGCCCAAGTAAATAAAACAAATTTCGTTTTATACTATTAGGAAAGGAAGGAAGTCGGTTTTTTCGTTTAGAAAATACCTATGTAAAGGTTCAAAGATAATTGAAATATGAGATCAGAGATCAGATGCCCCATCTACCTATTCTGATTATTGTAAGTCAATCATATAACGGTCATGATGCCACAAAACAAATAATTCCTTGAAGATTAAACAAACATTTGTTTTGCATACCTGCTTCATCGTACAGAATCGACCTCTTTCATGCTAGAGTGCGACGGTAAACAAAAAAGAAATGATATGAATGAGAGGTATACAATGTTTACGATGTGTTTATTAGAACTTACTAAAAGCACCTTTATTATTATACAAATCACATCGCAACAATCTTTTTATTTTTAATTTCCATGGTATTACGGACCTGTTACAGAGCCACAGCAGTGCCGTTTATCCCTTCGGATGTCCTAACGTTACTTATTTTAAACCGTGAAAGCCACTGGTAATAATAGTTACTGTGTCATTGTACGAGTATATATTCAAACTAAATATAATTAAATTAAGTTATTAAAAATGTGTATTAACAGAATTCTTAATGATGTTTTGGTTTATCGTTAATAACGGTTTTATTTCCTATATAAAAAAAAAAAAAAATATCGATGTAATTTAAGCTAAGTTGAAATCGTGTTAAGGATAAGAAAAAACAATTTTTGTGTTTCGTAATATAAATTTGTATTATTTAGTGGTACGGAACACTTAGAAGTTTGTTTTTATTATGTGGCTTATCCAAAAGAAATAAGGATGCTCTACATGAAAGTGAAAAATTTGTGGATGACAATAAATACTTTGTAATCTGAAATATTTTTAGTTATAGCATTATTCTGGCGAATCTACAAAACCAATTACATCATTGTAATGGCATATAAATTCTAGATAATTATTAATAATTTTGTGATTTATATATAAGTTTTATATTCGAAGCGCCCGCAGCGGTGCTTGCCGTACTTATATTTGCTTATTTTTTTGATTTATCTAGTAAACAAAATAATACTTAAGATTGTAAAAATGGTTAATACCCGAGTAACCAACATGTTCCTGAAATTCCTTATTTACAATATTTCCTAGTAAGATATATTATGATAAATTCCACCACTAACATTACAAATCACTTTGTGCTTATATGAAACAAAACAACTGAAGATAGGTCCATTATATATCCTGCAAATTTCTTTATCGTGGAGTCATTTATAAGAACTTGGCACGACTTGTGCCACAACGAGTCAACTCGTAAATTCAAGGAGCACTTGATTAAACAAATTCGTCGACATATCTTGCTTGTTGCTTACACGCTAAAGGCAAGTTCATGCAGTGCTAGATAATTTTAATTGTAGCGTTGTAGCTATACTATGCAAACATACAAATTTTACTTTAAAATTACATGCGATTGTTTGTGATAAAATTGGATGAAATAGGTAAATGAAGGCGCAAAATTTTCGCAGGAACGACGTGACTACGCAACCGAAAATCTCCACTCTCACATAATAACACTGTCAGTTTGACATGATACTTGTATTGAATCATGGAATCAGATTAAATATTCAAAGCAATGGAGTTTAAGGTTATGGGACTTATAAAGTATTTTTATGGGGTTGTGACGGAATTAGCACAAGTCCAATCTGATGTTAATCGGTTATCGCTGCCTATAGCAGATACATTTCGTCACAAGTGACGCACTGTATATGAATGAAGTAGTTACTTGTACGGTCTGTTTTGTGGTCAATATAAAAATATTTTTGTAGGCATATTTTAGTTAGGACCTGTTTCAGAATGTTCGAGTAAGTTCCGGTTATACTAGCCGGCACATATTTAATAAATTAAACACTATCTTTGCGTTCCACAGTCATCGATTTAGCCTATCCATCGGTTAAAGCTTGAAACGCGCTGCATGTTAACTGTTATTTTTATCATTCAGTTATTTTATGTTCTGGGTAGTATAACCGGAACTTACTCGAACATTCTTAAACAGGCCCTTAGACTACTGAACCGACTTTGACAAAACTTGCCCTGATCACTATGTTAAAGTTAAATTAAGGCAATAAAATAATTGTTCAAACTTAATTAATAGTTATCGAGAATGGATAAATGTTAATAAGTAGTATGCAATGTGTTCTCAGTGTTGACGTTATAGTCAAAATATTATCTAAATCTTAATTCAATGGCGATTTGTGCGTGAATAGACCTTCCGTTTTTAATTTATAAATATGAGTTTAGTTAACGAACGCTTGTTAGAACTACGTTGTGTAGCGTTATAGTAATTTACCGTAATTAATATTAAAGGGGTTCAATGACCGCACGAGATAAAATAATGTCCCTTTCTATCTTGCATACACTTCATACCTCCACCTATGTGCATAATTTATTAAAAGTGTGCATAATTTATTAAAAGTTGTTTAACCTTGGTTTACCCAGCGGTAACAACCCGGTACAGAGTCAGTCACCTTGCACCGGGATTACTTTTACCAGGACAATTGTCGCCTGATGCTAAAGCTGCCAACGTAATGGGTGCGATGGGGTCATCCGGGACGTATAATAGCTGCCTTGGGCGGCGATGGGGAAGTTGAAATGGGCATCGGGAGAGGAAGTGTAATAGTTCGCTGCATGCATAAACAGAGGGTACGGGTAGTAGGGAGCCCTGTTGAAGTATCGACGGATGCAGCTTTTAATGCATTTAGCGAGAGTGCAGTTTTTAAAAATTTCAGTTCAGTCAATCACCAATGCATTGCGTAGAAAGCGATTCTGAATCACTTGGCGTCCACGAAGATGGAGTACATGACGCAACACTACTTAGGTGTAGGTCATGATTAGTTAGATACACATGGTGTAAAGTGTTTTCTTATTTATAAGAAACAGATTACTTATATTGAAGCGATTGAAGTTTGACTGGTTGTTTTTAAAAAGGGGTTTAGTAAAAAAATATATTCAAGATTATTGATAGATTGCAGTTTGCCATACTATTATTATATATAATAAAATATGTTGAGTATATATAATATATAGGTAGGAGTTCATGCTAATAATAAATAAAGTCCATATTACTCTAAATAAAAAAGTAACATCATCATTAGCCGAAAGACGTCCACTGCTACACAAAAGCCCATATAACGTGGCTCGCCCATTGCCACTTGAACTTGCAAATTCTGAAAGCTATGTCGGTGACTTTGGTTCTTTTACGGATTTTATCGCGCAAAGTAACTCTGAGCATAGCTCTCTCGAAGGCTCGTTGAGCGACTCTGACCTTGTCAATAAGGGTCACAGTTAAGGACCACATGTCAGTGCCAAAAGTTTTTACTGGCAACACACACTGGTTAAACACTCTGGTCTTCAGATGTCGCGTAACTTCCCGATCGCTGCCCATCCGAGTTGGATTTTTAGAGCGACTTCTTTGTCGAATTCGGACCTACTTAACTGGATAGTCTGTCCCAGGTAAATGTAACGGTCAACAACTTCGAGCGTATCGTTCCCAACAACTATTGGTGCGGGTGCAACATGGACATAAGCAAAATGAGAAAGTAACAATTACATAAAATTATGATTTTACAAACAACCTACCTAGAATTTTATGATAATGAACTACAGTATTTGAATTTTATACTTATACTAATCATTTATCATTGAAACAAATATTATAAAAAAATATTTTAAGAAAACATATATAAAAAAAATATATCGCCTAATTTTCCTGTTAAGTCAAGAAGAAGTCACAACCGCCACGCAGCCAAACTAGAAGAGTTTTTGACGCATTTCGTTTCTGCACGAAGCATCCTCAGGAGAACTTGACTACGAGCGCACGATCGAGACGTAATAAGTGTTTGATCAAAATAATATTTTAATGTTTTCTTAAAATGTTTGTTTATAATAAAGATGGATTTTCACAAAGTAATGCCTGAATCAATCTGTTATTTATCATTCTACTTTTTGAAGTAAATTAATGTTTAAAACATCTTACTTCCTCTTACGAAATCAAATATTAACCGAGGAAGTCAAGCATCAAACTTCCATAATATTTGCATTAATAATTCAATAGGGTAGTAAGTAACACTTTCATTGCTGAGAAAGGGGTATGCGATCAGATAAGTGCAAAATCGCTTACAGTTTATGCTGAACCCTCGTCTAAACATTGCGAATATTAATACTTAATTGGTACATAATTACGTTCTTCAAAATTCTCTCTCATCTGATGATTAAAAGGGGACAGTTAATCCGTTAGCAACAGGGTTGGCTAATTATGAATGGTTGTAGGCTATATCATGGGGCGGTATGTTTCACATCTAGCGAGCGATGCTTCTGATTTATGATACTTATGATCTGGAGTATATGGTTAGGAATGTTTTAGTAGTAAGTAAAGAACTTTTTACTTTTAAAAGATAAAACAACTAACCATAGTTAATTATGGATGTATATAACTAAAACTCTGAAAACTTATTTGAGCTTATTAATATGAAACAAAGAGCTGGTTACTTATAGCAAAAAAAATTAAGTAACTCACAGCCCGCGCCGGCTTCGCAAGGGTGTTTATCAAAAGGTAAATAAAAATAAACATATTTTTGATAATATTCTATAGTCCATGTTTATAAGGGTAAATGTATGATTCTAATGGTGAAAGAATTCTTCGAACCGGTCCAGTAGTGTTTATGTTTATTTGTTACATACAAAAATACAAATATTTCCTCCTTACAATATTAGTATAGATATACAGGTAAATTGGTGAAATGCTTACAACCTCTTAGGGTTGACTTCTGCTAGTCCTAACAAATATTTTAATATATTTTTTGTGTATATTTATGTGCATTTGACGGTATAAGTAACGAGGGCCACTCCTTGTTAAAGTATCTTGTGCCTGTAATTTAATATTTTTTATTACTAAACTCGATGTGAATATCCAAAACTCTGTTCAAAGGGAGCGCGGCGCGTTCCAGTGTTGCCGGGGCGCGAGCTTTTGGCACGGAGATACTAAAAACATAAAATAATAAGTTTTACTATTACTGTCTGTCACTTTTAAATTCTGTGTCTCGTAGTAAAAGACAATGCCTACTCCGAGCTAAAAGCGCCAGCCGCAGCAACACTGGACCGCGCCGCCTCCCTTTGAATAGAGTTTTGAATATTTACATCAAGGTAAGTAAAATATAATATGAAATGTTAAATTACAGGCACATAAGACTTTTACCATCAGGAGGTCCTCGTGCTTGTGCAAATACACATGAATAACCACAAAAATTATTAAAAAACTTAATAAAAAAAAACTCAAAATGTTTGTTAGGACTAGCAGAAGTCAACCCTAAGAGGTTAATAACCCTGTAGATTGCTAAATGTAGAGTTTGTTTTTATTAAACAATGGTGAAGCCAATAAGACGAGTAAATATCGCAATAATTTTAGCAGTATATCATGTTTCAATGTAAGTTAACTATTAATATTGCAAGATTGTCTGGTAATAATAATTTAAACTATTGTATAATAAACATAGTCTCAACTGCTTAGTTAGTTAAGTGGTGAATCCGTTGTCCGAAATGTAATCAATATTACATTGCAACTGAACAGTTCTGATTGGATAATTCTGATGTCAATTGCTGTCCCTTTATTATGTGGGACAAAAACAGGCCTGGGAAAACGTGGCTGGTAACACACCTCTGCCTCTAATACCTTAGATTAGTGTCATATAGGATCTACTAAACGTTTCATATCAAGGCTGGCAATAGTATGAAAAGAAGATCAGTCATATAGGTATTTAGCAAGGTATGAAATTATATTATTCATGATAGAGGAAAACACAGAAGGTACCACCGTCATCAAGTTGCCGTGCCTCATCTCACGAGTAGGAACTCGCGAGCGAGAGTGTTGCAGTATGGATTTTTTTCTTTATATATAAAGATTACTGAACGGTTGGGTTTATTCCGATACGTTGCCGAATGTAACAGTGAGTTTTTTGACAGTGCAACAGTCTCACCTCCGTTTAAGTGAGTCCAAAAAATCTCTAGCAAATTTAAGATTTTAAGAAGGCGAAGATTCAAATATGTTTCAAACGGCAACGGGAATTTTCCACGCCTTTATATAATATTATTGTTTTTTTTTGCCATGTTCATAGGTTAATAAATTAGTTTATTCAGGTGTTACTTTAAATTAATATTTAACAAAATTAACCTTAATAGCAAAATATATAGTGACAATGACTTAACAGGAAAATTAGGCGGAATTGTGTAACAAGGTTTATTTAATATTTTTTTAACTATATGTTAACATAAGTGAAATTGAATTCAAATTTCTTTAAATATGTGTACTGCTTACAAAAGTCTTGGTAAAATATTTTTAAAGCATATTTCTGAAATACTAGTTTAATATTTTCTTAATTTTGATAATATTTGTTATCATTATTACATAAGTGATTGTTTTGTTGCTAAAAAATATATTCAATTATAAAATAAACGTTTCATTTTCTTCAAGGATATTTGGTTAAATATCTACAGACACACGACAAATCCTAATTCGATTCCTTATTTTAACGTTGATAAAGTAACAGCGCCTCCATTGCTTTTGTTGGGCAAGCGCTGTATTTTATTTGAGATATACCATATGGCTTTATATTAATGTACTTTGGCACTAGGTAGCAAAGGGTTTCTGGCAGGTGAACACCGTGAATAATAGCATAAAACTTAATATTCGGTGAATAAATCAAGTTTCTACCTGTTTTCATTATAATTATTTTTAGCAAATAAACGGCGAATACCTCTTTTATGGTATGGGAGCCGCCCTTAATTATTTATTATATTTTATTTTAATTAATTATATTTAAAGAGAACATAAAACTAAATATTCTGTGAACAGTTAAAGCATCTACCTGTGCAATAAAATTACATCATCTGTGAAAATTTCAAGTGTCTAACTACCACCGTTCTTGAGATACAGCCTGGTGGAAGACGGACATAGGGACGGACAGCCAGCGAAGTCTCAGTAATAGGGTCCCTTTACCCTTTGGGTACGGAACCCTTAACTTTTTGTTCCTGGCGCCACAAAAATTACTACTACCCACTTTTTTATCTTGAGAACCTATCCATGACAAGAGATAATGATGACGATGATAGAATTGCAATTCTTAACAGTGCCCTACGAAATATGTTGTAAATTAAAGTTTCTAAAAAATAAGTCACATGTACTAAACCTACCAAATATTGCTTTTTTCTATTAATTATAAAATTTGTGTCCCGCAAAAGCTTAAAAATTACGAGCTAAACCGTTACTTAACAGCTGTTAAGCAGTTTTTCCCGAGGCCGAAATAAATAACTCTTTTTTCCTCCTGTTATTTTGAAGACGTCGTTTTCACGGTCCAGGGATTTTAATTAAAGTTGTCGGAGCTACACCGCGCCGGAACCCGTTAAAATTCATTTAAATCCCTTTAACGAAAAAAAATGTAAACAACTAATTTGTTTTATGCGCTATTGCGAAAATAATGTTAGATGATTTTCTCTGGCCAATGTTTTGGAAATATAAAGAGAGACCAAAATGCTGAATGTGGTGTTACTTTTGCAATATAGACCTATTGCTTGCTTAAATTTAATCCTGAAAGTCAAAGTAAAGGATGATCAGATTTTCGTATTGTAAAGATTTGTATAATAAGTAATATAAATCACACATCATAATAATCAAAACAATAATTCACCTGTTTTTTTTCGCTACGAGCCATGTGAAATAAAATCTGTGTATTCTGAGCATAGATTCATAAGCACAGTTTCAAATTTATAATAATGTATATTGACGCCTGGGCCCAGGCCCGGGCTTAAGAATTAGTTTCAAGTATTCTACACTTTTCACGGTAACTAGATTGGCTAAATAATAATAATTATACATTGATATATTACAGATAATGATTGGATTCAGGCGTTACTTTGCGGATATCCATATTTAATTATAACAAAGGTTTTAAGAATACATTAAATTATTATATTCTTCCAGTGTGACTGCGTGGTGTTTGTGACTTCACGTCAGCCTAAAAGAAAATTAGGTCGAATGGACTCTACATATTTTTCTTTTGTGTTTTAATAAAATATTTGTTAATATGTTATATTACAGCATATCACTTGTCTAATTTGTACCAATTTCAATTCGGGATCACTACTCACAACTGGTTGAAGTATATCTCAAGCACACAGTCAGATGATCGGCAACCGGTTTCCTAACTGAATGTGATACACACAAATCAAGCCACACATTAAAAAACTCACAGTTATCTACTCGTATGTTCTAAAAGCAGCTGCGATAACAACGGAATCCTCTAATCCTCTCAAGGCCATTTTACAAATCCAATAGCGCACTGCAGTCTTTTTATTGTACTTTATTTCCACCGAGTTTGTTCTGAGGAAAACCTATAATGCAACTTATTTAGCTTTAGTGCCTATCAGAGTCATTAAATCTGAGGTTATCCGGTCAATTTACCGACTAAGGCTATTGAAAACGCATTTTGTCTTCACCGTAGACGTTTACGAGCCATCAATTTACGAGAATAGGTGTGTTAACGGTTTAAGAGGGTGAGATTGTTTACTGGCTTAATTATTGTTTGAATCCGGTTTTTTTAGCTAAATTTAATTTTAAAATCTTGTTTTATGATTTTATTGATATATTAAGGCTAAACAGTGGAGAAAATAAATGAAAACTAAAATGTCCAAAGGAACATAATAATATGATCAGAGATAAATTAAGCCTGCAGCGATGTGGAAAGGTCGCGATAGCAGATAGAATCAGATTGTGACTAATAATGTATTAAGTGAATGACGCCCACAAAGTAAGCCGTCTGAAAGTGAAAAGTTGTGATGAATCGAAGAAATCTGAGAAAGCTTGCATCGCCAGAGTAATGGTAAGCAAACTGCAACAAAAGCAGAACTCGTATAAACTTTCATAATAATAATATGTTTTTATTTTTTATTTTTATTTATTAGCGAAACACCTTTGAAATATTTATATGAGTTTTTAAGCACTTTTTCATGGTAAGCGATCAACATTTGAAATTATAAGTGCGCATTTTTTTACCTCAGGTGGGGAATAGTTAGGTAGGTAGGTATACCTAACCCGCTTCCTCCAACTGCTTTTGCGCCTTAGCCACGGACACTGTACTGAGAAAAAAATCTGGTTCTGGTAATCTTAACATTCATTTCCACGGTATTTGTGACAGAGAGAATCATCTAATCAATCAGTTACCAATACAGAATACTTTATGTTCTTATAAAAGCAACATTAAAAATTACCAATTGTAATAATACCAATATTAATAAGTATAATATTACTTAGTTTAATTTTCGAATTGTGCTGTCTTCACGGTTCACTTAACCTTCTTATACCCGCACTAAGATTTGTAACACCGTACGGTGTCATAGACCAAAACTTAGGCCGATTTTGTAAAAATATTTTCTTAAATACCTATGATAATTTTGTGCATTCATAAACTAGACGACATAATGAATAAAACAAGATTAAATTATTGTTTCTATATATTGCAAATAATAACTTATTTTATCAGTGTCACAGACCAACGCGCGGGTAACGGAAGGTTAAGTAACAAACTGCGCCATGGAATTACGGACAATATGGGAACGTTTCCGGGAGTTATGTGCTGCCTAATGTCCAGGATCAAGGTCTTCCGACGCAATTTCAAAGGTTTAAAGGGAAAAGGTATGCGTCCTCAGTAGGTTGTGTGTTGAATGGTAAGAATGAATTAGGATTGATGTGTGAGAATGTAGTAAAGAATTTGGTGTGGTATAATTATAAGCATTTCTTAGGCTGCTCTTACTGATGATCAGCGTGACAGTGAGCCCAGCCTTAGAGTCACATATATATATATATATGTGTGTGTGAGACTCTAATATATACTTTGATTGTATTAGTCAAGAGAGTGGCTCGAACAAATTAGTTTTATTTAACAGATATAGTGTTGGTTCTATGTCACAGGAGACCAGCCTATTGTCATCTTCTTTCCCAGATCCCAACTCTGGCCTGCTGCTAAACATATATTTGTTATAAAACTTCTATAACTATGCGACCAGGGATAATCGGCTAGGTACTTTCTCACACCGAGTGAAATATTTAAATTTTAAGAGGAATATTCTAATAATTTGTAAGATAATATGAGTATGTTTAATTTTGCGTGTATTATACAAACGTCAAACAAACTAAAAACTCCTTTGTTGACTGAGACTTATGAAAAGAAAACTGGTAAAATAGAAATCGACCTGTACACGTTTTATAGAAGTACGATATATCCCCGAGCGCCATACGGCGTCACTATAAATCTTGCTCCTCAGTTTCATAACTCAATTTCTTTAGTTTCAGCGAGATGAGATAACAAAACAAAACGAATCTACGGATTGTCTTATTGCGAGTTCAATTTGTCTTTGTTTGCTTAACTTGATTGCAGAATTTTGATTGCAATATTAATTAAATTTATTTGGACTGTTCTGCTATAAATAAGTAGTTAAATATTATGATTTGATATCCTGTCTGTTTATCAAAATATTGGTGCGTAAAACAACCTTGCATTCCTATATATTTAGTGGATACAGGCGTGATATATTTTTCCTTTTTACCGACTTCAAAAGCGTGGAGGTACTCAATTCGTGTGTATTTTTATGTTTGTCACCTCAGAACTTTTGAATGAGTGAACCGATTTTTATGATTCTTTTTTTATTTGAAAGCTTGCCGTGTGGTCCAATTTCATTAAAACTGTTCAAGCCGTTTTTGAGTTACACTCCAAGAACGGAAAAGTATTTTTCTATCTCTATGATATAGTCATTGACATTGAATGACAATCGATCCCAGAAGTAGCAAGAGTTACTAAAAATTATGTTTTTTTTTACCAAAAAATGGAACCGACTTCAACACTCAAATGTGTGAAATAACTTGTCGAAGTAGGTACCATGCGCACAATATTGTGATAAAAGGTACTTTTGAACCATCACGGTACCGACTTCAACAAGTTATTTCACACATTTGAGTCTTGAAAAAGGTTCCATTTTTTGGTAAAAAAATTATGAGTTCTACTGTACAGTACACTTATATTTTATTGTACAATAAAACTTATAAACTGCAAAATAAAATTGTGTTTTTTTTATACTGTATTTGTGGAAGGGCATAAAACATTTAGTCACTGAATGTTTAGTGTATTTATTTGCTCTTCATGTTTACCTAAAAAACAATGCATTGTTGAAGTTACAGCCGCGAGCAATCAGCCAGTGTTTTGACTCGTTATTTATTTACATTAGTAATGAAAAGGCTCGCAAGGTGATAAAATACTGAGCAGACAGTAGACAGTTAGTGGGCGGAACATTGTGGTTGCAATTTGATGATTTCACAACTTTTAATTGGAATAGTTTTGTAAAACCAACAAAAATTAATTGATTAGAAATCATACCCACCCAGATGCGAGTCGAATTTGCGCACCTATATACACAATATATTCCATGCAGATATATAGTGTATCATTTGTCTTGTATATACCAAAAATCTTTTGTTTTTTCATGCTGTCGGTGATCCTTAGAACAAAATCAAGTTGCGTTCGGCCAGTTTATTTATCTCCGGACTAGACTTACATCACGTTAAAAACTTATACATATACTCGTATTACCGTAATACTTTTAGCTAAAATATCCGTTATTTTAAAACTTAGGTACCTACCTAATCTGTAAAAAAAATATCATAACACAAAAACCCTACAACGGTAGATGTTGTGGATGGACGAACGGACAAAATGGATCCAGTTTCCTAGTACGGATCCCTAAAGAAGTTTCCCTCTACAGTTAAAAATTAAGTTTTCTGGTTAACGAATTAACTTACTCGCAAAGGATACATTCAGTTAATACCTGAAATGTTCAGTAAAATATATAATTAGTTTAAAGCTCCCATTACACTGTATCGGTTTTATATTGCCGCCAGTTCCATTACGCAGCGCTACGTAAGTGCCGAGCCCATGCATTTCGGGTAGCCTATTAACACAATGTGATTACTCCATCGCGCCATGATTACAAGCTTGATTGCAACAACGATTACTATATACTTCAATAAGAAGATAGTATATAACAGCAACTACAGTAAATATAATTAAGTACATATAAATGTATGTACGATTATTTTTGAAACTAGCAAGTAGCTCATTGCGTTTCATAATTCAAGTTAATTGCAGTGCAAGCGGAAACAAACAGTTTATACCATCAGCACCAAATTATTTCACTAATATTACAAATGTAAGAGCCACTTGCCGCCGAAACGACAGAATGGATTTTGATGAAATTTAGCACAAAGATTGTACTAAATTTAATCAAAATCGTGCTTTACCTCAATTTGCACCTCAAAGCCCGCCTGATTAGCGACCACCCAGAAGTAGAAAATCTGTCGCTAAGCACCTAATGGTGTGTTCTGGCAGCTGTCCTTGAGAGCCAGTCATTCTAGATTAGCCTGAACAACATCTTTGACCACATCATCACTTACCATGAGGTGATATATTGGTCAAAGGTATCAGGCATACAAAAAATGGCTTTTAAATCGCGTGGTTTTGTGTTTGTCCAACAAAGTTATTGAGTTTTTCTCACAAGTGACTCAGTACCAGTACGAGTTTAGAGTCTGAAAAAGTACTGACACTTTGCAAGGTTGCTCAAGCTAGCTCGGTATATTACATGGGACCATAAATACCCTACTACTTCCGAAATAGTGCAAAACAATTTATTTCCACAAAGCTACGGGCGTTAGCTAGTTATCCATAATGCTGTCAAATGAGGATTGCCTGCCGGTTGCCAATAATCGAGTGATTAATATCTACCAAGTAAACAAAGCGAGCAGTGACAATGTACGGCCATGGAGTCCAACTAAATTACAAATTGATCAATTGCCGCTAAATGGTGGTTAGCTTATTAGGTATTCAACCACTTTGTCCTTTACAGGGTTAATGGAAAGGGTACTTATGTGACAGGGTTTAAAATGAAAATATAGCTATGAAAACACATATTTCATTCAGCTGCTACTAATTTGCCTTACTACCTTCCATAAATTATATTCTGGTAATCAGGTATAATGTTAGAAAACTTTCAGAATGGACTGTAGGCATATTTTTCTTCGAAACTGATGAAGATGCTATGCACATGCTCCCTAAAATTTTAAATGTGTAGTCTTAGTCATGAATGTTATTAAGGTATATTAAACTAATTACAAAATACTACGACAAAAAAAAATCATTGCATATTTAAATCTATAATTCATTATATATTACATTCAATATATATGTTAAATCCATAATATAAAAATAAACAAAAATTGGAATACATAACATAGTGTTTTTTCTTCTCTTGTTGCAGATTTGTGATATAATCCTCGGAGCAGGCGTCATTGAAATCATAATTAATTAAAAATATAATAAACTTGATGAGGAAAACGAAACCCGGTATTTTTTGCAGAAATCCTATATATGCGTGAAACTAAGGTTAATGTGCATGTTTCCCGTCCACTGCAAGTTTTCATCCACATGAAACAAAAACGTAGAATAGCATTCCAGAACAAGATAAAGAAAACATGCTGGTACTTTTTAGTTACCTATTAAATAACCAACTCTAACTAACTCTTATCAACCTACTTCCTAAAGTGAAAACTGAGATTTTAAGTCTTAGTTATATCACCCTTTGCTTTAAATACGCGAAAATTCAGTAGGAAATGTAAAGAAAATTTAGGTACGAAGCAACTGTAAAGTTGAACACAATTGTTTAGCACTTTTCAGTAGTTAAACTTGTTTGTCAGGTTTATTACGAACCTACATAACGAACCTGATGGGATAGGAGTACTCCTTTTTTTAAACATTTTTTAATGTTTTTGAAGTGGACGTATAATAAGATACGTTTTCTTGGAAAACTTAAGCAATCGCCATGTCTTTTTGTGATATATTCATGCTTTTGTTAATTTTTTCATGGACCAAATAGTTACAATATCTTGAAAAAGAACTAGTAAAATAAAACCATCTGCCTAATCCGAGACCCGATTCTTTTTCTTAAGCTCGTTAATGGTAACGGTCTACCTAACGTCTCGGACGTTTCGGGATCCTTTGAATCCCTTTCATTACCTTGAAAGCAATCTCTATTTCGTCTCATTTATTGTAAGCAAAACACAACACAACTATTAGCCTGAAATTTCTCTTTTACAATATTTTCTAATAAAATATACGAGAGATTCCACCAACGCCATTACAAAGCACTTTGAACTTGTATAAAACACATAGGTAGGCATATCCAGCAAATTTCTTATTTGAGTACTCATTTTACAGAACTTGGCAAGACTTTTGTCTCAACGAGTCAACTCGGAGATTCAAGGAGCCCTTGACTAAATAAATTCCTCGACATGTCTTGCTTGTTGTTTACATGCTGAAGGCAGGTTCATGTAGTGCAAGATAATTATAAAGCTTAGAAGATGTGGATATATAGCGTTCGCGCCACCTATACTTTGTAATGACTTGAGATTTGAGTGAAATTGAATGAAATATGTAAATTTAGGCGCAAACTTTCGTAGAGGTGACGTGACAACGAAGCCAAAATCTTCTAATTTTTTTATGCTTTATAGGTTAGCCTTTGACCACCATATCATCTAATGGTTTGTGATAATATGGTCAAAGATGTTGTTCAGGCTAACCTAGAATTACTGGCTCTCTATGACAGCTGCCGGAACACACCGTTAAGTTCTTGGCGACAGATTACCTAGTATTATCGTAAGGGTGGTAGCTATAGCCAGGAGGGCATTCGCAAAATGTCCTACCACCATGTTATCTTGACTTCCATTCAAAGATGACAAGTGGGACCGACGGCTTAACGTGCCCTCCGAAGCACGGAAACGCGAAGCAGTAGTATTGTCACTAGCGGTCACATATCCAACTCATGACCGCGGCGGACGTTGCTGATCGGTTGAGAGCTTCAGAAATAGTAATTTTTATATAATATTGAGTAGGTAATTAAATCAAATTATTTAAAGCAATGGAGTTTAATGTTATACGATAATAATCAGTAACTACTTCACTTTGGAAACTATCGCGAGTTTTATCCATATTAACTTATTAGGAACCGGCTAGGACCCGCGTTATATTTACCGGAAAGATTCCGACCAGTTTCGGACTGTTTTGAAGTCCTTCGTCTGGGAGTCACGATTGCGCGAAGCGACGAGCACGGGCCTCAGCGCGTAACTGACGTTGCGATGGCGCTGTCTGCCCCGGCTCAGCTGTATTTGTCAAGTCGCCGTCAGAACTGTCACTTATCTCACTGTCACTGTCACTGTTATTGGTGAAATAGGGTTGATGACACACCACACTAACTGTATCAGTCTCACGATCCAGGCGCACAATATTGGAGTCACAGATGTTCAGGATAATAATAATCTTTCCGGTAAATATAACGCGGGTCCTAGCCGGTTCCTAATAAGTTAATCAGTAACTAGCTTAACATCACTTATAGTAGAAGGATGGTAGTAAAAAATATTTTATAAATATAAGTAGGGCCAAGGAAATTTTTTGCGTATACATTGAAAAAATTAAAAGTACCTACTGAATAATACACAAACTAATCGACTCAGAAATAAATTAACTCAACATTACTAAAAATATTTATTGGTTACAAAAAATTTAACAACCACTTGTAGACTTGTATTACTTATTATTTCGTAATAATTATATGGTTTTAAGATAAAACCTGGAATATTTGTTTTTAATAACAGTGGAACGACCTGTGCAAGTTCGTCCGGGGAAGTACCAATTTGTACCGCCAAGCGCTTATGTTCGCATTACTGTGTCCGTGTTTGAAGGCTATGGGTACCAGTGAAATCATATCACATGAGACTTAATAACTTTATGTCACAGGGCGATGGGCGCAGTACCATACGCCACCTGTGACGGATTACAACTGTTATATGAGAGGTTACCACTTAACATTCCTCGCTCGCACCGGCTGCACATGCGCAGGAGAGGAATACGAGTAAATACATCCCTCACTATGTTGCATACACTTCATACACCTATGTCCATGCAGTGTATGTATAATAATATACACACCACCAACAAACCCAAATCCACCATGGATGCCGGGTTAGAATTTCACCCCCCATTGCTACCAGTGGGTGTCGTAAGAGGCGACTTAAGGTAAAATACCGGAAGGTGGGCAGCAGCACCTTTTGAGGAACTGATATCTGAATAAGTTGGCATCGTCAGGACCACTACGTCCTAGTTATGAATGAAATTCTATTGTTATCATTATCGCTGATGCCAATGGGTTAAGCTGCGGTCCCCAAGACACCTGCCAAGCGTGGGGATTGTGGTAAATCCCCTCTTGATAGGGAGGCTGTGTTCAGCAGTGGACAATCCTACATGCATACCCCAAACCCCTGGTTGAGCAGGCAACAAACAACTGCCTGTCTCAATCCCCACTTCAACTTTCCCCATCACTGGCCTAGACAATTGGTAAGGTATTGGACGAACCGACTGACCTCATGGAACCCATTATTTTTTAGCTTAAGTGTCATCTGACAAAAGTCCCGGAAAAATTGTACCCGGTTCAAATAGTGGGCCTTTCAAGTCCTTGCCCTAAGCCCAGTGTGGCTGCTATTGCTGACAGCAGCAACAAGCATCATTGCAATAAATAAAAACTTTAATAATAACTTACTATGTACTATTTTGTACGTTTTTTTTTGTTATGACGACGGAGCAAGCCGTCAGCCCACCTCATGTTAAGCGGTAACACGTGCATTTCGTCACAGTCGGTGCCGAAAGCGGCACAGTCAGTCACAGTGCCGAACTGAGTCTCATATGCTTGTAATTTTACTGGTTCTAAAGAACTGCTGACGGAACACACTGTGAGGTGCTTGACGACAGGTTTTCTACATGGGAGTGGTAGCTAAGGCGAGCATTCACAAAATGCCCTCCCACCATGCGGTAAAGCTCAAGCCGGTAATGGGGATCGCACCATGAACCTGCGACACGGCAGTCTATGGCTATTAACTTACCGCTCGGCTATCATTGCTAGCCTATTTTTTTCAGGGAAGGTGAAATGCCTTCACTCTTCCCTTCCACCACCCTTGTGGATGTAAGAGACTTGAACCCACAAAAACCCTCCCATGTGAGCAGTCCTCCCCGGCGGTAGGATCGAACTTAGCCGAGACCCTCCACCTATGGAGGGGCGACCTTGTCACTAAGACCGCCCCCAAGACGTGTGGAGCCATGCAAACCAGTGGAGAATCTCCCGAATCTCTACCGAGGACCCCAAAAGCGTAACCTAACCTAACTATGCAATAATTGTTCATTAAACAAATGCTGTGTAGGTAAGTAATGAGCTTAAATCCGAAGAATGTTTTACAAGACGTCTTATCAAATTAACGTCAAACAGAACTAATTTTGGTATAGGTATTGCACTTGCTTTGAATAAAATAATTCACATACAAAGCTATGATGTCAATATGAGTTAAACACACTTTTTCATAGGAAAGTTAAAACATATGACATCCTTCTTTATTCGTGGGAGTTGAATATAATTATATAATATAAAATTGTCTGGTTCCGGAAGTAGCATTCGTCTGACTAAATTATTCAACGAAATTATAAATTCAAAATCAGAATATTGTGGTTGGTTTCAACCGATGATTGAAGCCAATTAGACTAATCGGGGCTAGTCATTAAATATTTCAGAATTGACTGAACTGTTCAATATGAGCTGGATGCATCTGAATAATGCGTTTAATTTAGCCTTAATAGGACAAACGTTTTGCATTTATTTGTTTTGTGATTTTGAAAGGGCGTCATATTATCTTCCTTCCTATTATTATTATCATGATGGTACAATATTACTGATTTATTCCCTTACATCATGAATGATAACACAAGAAGATATAAAAGAACTTGCTACAGCCCGAAGAAAAAAATCTTTGTTGGTTTTGATCGGCATTTTAAATATAGTTATGGTTATTTTTAGGAGTTTTTAATTATTTTGTTTATGAGATCAAACACATAACAAAAATTTACAAATTTCACAGCCCCCCCAATTCTTTATATATTCAAATAAAAATATAAAAATACCACATGACACGGAGCAGATTCTATTCGATACCTTATACGAGTATTTCATAATTATTAAAATCCATTCATGCCGTTACGATGTCGAGTACAAACAACATTTAACAACATTTTTGAAGAACCCGCTAGAAAACTGTATAAAAATAAAATAACGATTTTCGATACTCTCTGTATTGGTACGAAACCCTCAATGTTCGAATTCTCGCACTTGGCCCATTTTATTTGATGAAATACACAAAAGTAATAGTATTAAGTAGAGTAAGAACTGTCATTCTAAAAATGTACGCCTAGCGCTAAACTATCCTCCACACGCGAAGATGTGTATGTAAAATCGTGTGAAAACTTTTTGAACAAATCCTTGAGATGTGCTGGATCTTTTCTTATGGAATTCACCTATTTTCTTTGATTTTTTTTAACTGTTACGCGCTTTCTTCTGTCATTCATTGGCCAAAGTTCAAATTAAATATTAAATTTCAAAGTACAAATTTTTATTATGTTGTCTCAATATGGCAGATTGCTTATACAGTTATAATAATTATACATTATAATAATAGTAAGCACAAAAGATATTTTTTTTATTTGATCAATTGTAGGCATGGCAAAAATACTAGCGGAAAACTTGGTATGATCATAGACTGAAGGATTCTGACCTAAATTAAACAATAGGCAGTAAACCCTTACTTATCTATTGTTTGTATGGAACCATCTATTTGCATCACGGACTGGTTTTAATTTAAGTATATATATATATATCATGATGAATTTACAAGTTTCATTCCAGCATAATATTAACGCAGCAATGCCACACCGATGAATGACTGGAGCATGAAGGGCTAAGCCACAGTTTGAACAATAGCGTTAAACCAACAACATTCCAACTATAATTACATTGAAAAGTTGCTAATTTGACCACTATTTTGCGGAACTCCGTAACGACCAGCCCATGTGTTCCCGAATACTGCGTAATTAAATGTTACGTAAATGTGCCTCAACCATATTTTCACGGTTCACAAAATATTATCGTCACAGTATGAGATAGGCGAATGTGAAATATATTTAATATACAACTTTAACAGATTTAGAGCCTGTTTCAGAAGTTCCGGTTATACTACCAAAAATAAAAATGACAGTTAACATGCAACGCGTTTCGAGCTTTAACCGATGCATAGGCTAAATCGATGACTGTGAAACGCAAAGATAGTGATTTATTTATTAAATATGTTCTGGGTGGTATAACCGGAACTTACTCGAACATTCTGAAACAGGCCCTACATTGTGTTTATTAATATATATGTTAATCGGGATGTTTCAAACACTTTGTAGTTGGTAATTTCCTTTCCATACGATGGAAGAGAACGAAAAGACAAATTAGAGTTACGAGTGTCATGTTAGCTTAACGATTAGACCATACTCATGTGTAGATGGCGCGGGTTCGAAAACCACACATGATTATAACTTTTGCTCTAATAATTTTGTAATATAAAGGGAGAGTTTATGTAATTAGGAAGAACTTGTATTTTAAAGTTGGTGCAATATTTTTCCTTAACAACATATTTTGGTTCAATGTGATTGGTGGAGCATAGTGAACAGGTTAAACTAGAATTACTGGCTCTCAAGCATAGCTACTAGAATACACTGTTAGGTGCTTGGTGATCGATTTTCTACTTAAGGTGGTAGCTAGCCAGGCGAGGATTTGCAAAATGCCGTGCCAAAATGGATTTGGATCATGAACTTCCTGCACGGCAGCCCATAGGTATTGCCATTGGGCCATCACTGCCTCATAGTTTTTTGAAAGAAAACAAAATAATTGAGTATTATTTTTGTATTTTTTCAATATTACAGCCGTTTATAATTTTGTACAAAATACAAAACAGTTTTAATAATAATATATTGTTTAATTGATTATTCAGAAACTTATTATATTCTCTAACTGTACATCAAACCCATCAACATATAATATTGTTTTTAGATTTTATGTGTTTATTTCCAAGAAGTATACATGTATTACATTTATGTTTGGCATTTAAGTATACGTGGTAATCCTATTTAAACAAAGCTACCATTATTTTTTAAAGTATAAGTGTAAAGATTTTGGAGAATATTTATATTGAACTGAATTCAATGATCATTTTCAAAAACTTTTATATCCGATGTGAAGTCAAAAACACATTAACAGTTAATCCACTCGACAAATAATTTGACGAGTTTATTCAAATCATTTATCATTATAATAACTTTCAGACTTTCACTATTTGAACATATAGTTATAAATATTTAACGGGACTTAAGAGTAGAGTGCACGTAGCGCTTTCCAAACAAACGTAGTTTCATCATAAGTATTTTAAATGCCAATACCAATTTCCATAAAAAACATTTTTGTTATTTATTTGTGAAAATTTTAGAATTCTGGAAAATCTGGCAATTATAGATATTAGGCTCAGTGAAACACATGCAAAGTTTCACCGATTTTGAGCACTTAACATTTACATATGACGAAACTACGGTTGTATGAAAAGCGCTACGAGCACTCTAGCCTTAATCGTGACAAAAACTGCATACTGGAAACCAGTGATATGAAAATGCATGAAACGCGTTTTGCCTTCGTTGAAACCTGTGGATGTTGTCAGTGTTGTATCGAAACGATACATATTATATCAAATGCGGGTAGTCGGAGAAAATACCCGCCCTTCAAGACGTTGACACCTGCCTCTTCAGTCCGCCCGTAACCACGATCAATGTAACACGGTCGAAACGTCGATTTAAATAATATCAATGTTTGTATCGCGATTAAGTCCCGTGAAATACTTATAACTATTTATCAGTGTAGCTTCCCTTTTTGTTATGTTGAAATTTGTGGTAGAATTATCAGTTAATATGCTTCAGTTATTTATTTCCTAATATATTTTTTAGTCATACCCTTTACTTGAAAATAAACTTACTTAAAAAAATACAGTATTAAATATATGAATACAAAGTCTGAACACAAAAGTTTATTGTATTGTTTAAGTTTAAAACTACTTTGTTATCCATGCATTTAAGATACACATCCACGAATATAAAAATATTGGCACATATTTCACCCCCTGTAGAGTAAAGAATGTTCTAGTCTTCAGCCAACCAAATGTCTGAAGTGCAGTCTCCGCCAGGGTATCTGGAAATAATACGACGATATAAATCTTCGAACATACCTGCGCGAGAAGCGTATGTTATCAACATTTTGATCACCGTGTAAGCAAGTCTCGTGTAGCCATACACATTTTTAACAATTACGTAATATAGATAGAGAGATAGAAACACCTTACTGGTATAAAGGTATGCAACCTTAAAAACATTACAATGAAAATTAACACACAAATTATGTATACAAAAGGCGGTCTTATTGCTTAAAGCAATTACTTCCAGACATACCAACAGAGAGCATTTACAAAGTTAGCCAGGTTGGCAGTTTACTACGTAATCATTACTTAAAAATAAAAATCAAAACAAATTAAATATTCACGAAGTATTATTTAAATAAATGCCTGTATTAAAATATATACCTACGATAAACATTATTTACATGCATTATAATATAGATACATACTTATAACTTTAATATACGGCTGTGTAAGCAAAACAGAACCTGAATGTTTTATTAATGTTATATTTTGCAATTAATTTTTAGTTTGCACAGCCTTGAACAAAACCGATGACCTGTTTAAAAAATACTTGTATTCTACGAATAATAATCTTGAATAGTTAAAATGTATTTTTGTATGTGGTAACACAGTACTTGCTTCAATACAATGGCTAGAAAAGTATACACACACTGCCAGTACATTTTGAAAGTTACTTTTAACGTTTTACGTTTCGCTGTTCATCCGTATATCAATCCATAAAAATCTCTAAGTTGTAAATGGAATAATTCACTTAACTATGGTTTAAATATTTTGTAATGTGCTTGAATAAAAATGTAATTAATAACAAATTCAGTTCTATTATTTTTCAATACAATTGCTTGTAAAAAGACTATTAAATAAACGTCACCTGTATTTGTATTGTACTTATTTTTGCACACGTGTTCTTACGTTTAATAAGATTTTACCAAATTGGCACCAAAGATATTGTGCTTCGTTAATTTTCCTTATAAAAGCAAACCAATTTAGTTTCTCACGTTTGGAGCTCGTAGTTCGATGTTACAAAAGGCAGTGGCCTTATTTTTAATTATTTCCTAGATTCTGGACATGCGTATTAACTTAATAACTTACAAGTGATTGAAATGAGTATCAGACTAATGCTACGTTAATTATTTCTTTCTTGGCTTGATTTATTACAGCCCTCTGGGCATCGATATAACTTTGTAAATACTCGCCTACGGCTCAGGCTTACACTATTTATCGCACCATTGATTGAAATAATAAATTGTCCCCATTCGTATAATACTTATTATAGGTACCTACTATTTAATACCACCTGCTTGAAAGTTTACCTTTCAGATTTGTAAAATACAGACATGTAAAGAAAGTACTGGATTACAATATAACTCCCTAATCTAAAATTTGCTCTGAATTTAGGACCTCATAATACTTTTTATGAAAACTATTCACTTGTAACTATTAATGTTACTTAACGATATGTGATGACGGGGTCGAGAAGGTAGGACACCAATGGTAGAATACACCGAAGTTCTCGGCTACAGATTTTCTAAAGAAAGGTGTTAGGACCTGTCCATGAGAGCATTCACAAAATGCCTTAACTCAACATTACAATTGTGATAGGAAAATATATGCTCCATACTACACTCTCACAATCAGGCCACTGATATCTTTATTATATGATTTGTTAATTAATTCAATGCAAAGAATTTTTTTAAAGAAATGTTTTTTTTATTTTGTTTTGACGAAACAAGTTAGAGGCCCACCTGATGTTAAGCGGTATCCTCTGCCTATAACAGATGCAATTCATAATAAGTAACGAACTGCACTGCGCCCGTCACCCTTAGACATACAGTTGTTAAGTCCCATCATGTAACTTGAGGGTGGTAGCTAGCCAGGCGGGCATTTGCAAAATATTGTTTTGTAGCATGTTGTTGTTCTGCTAATGAAACTATTTCTTCACACTTTGCAATCTCGTTGATCGCTTAGGTTTGTCGGGTGTTTATAAGAGAAGATCTGATTCACGTACCATACAATGTAGGGAGTACATTTTCATATTTTATTATGTGAGCCGAAAATTCTTAAGGAAACTCAAGCATAAAGCAGACATGCAACTGTGTTGTCAAGTGTAAGATACTGCTTAGTTGTATAGTTAGTAGATATGTAAACAAGACTATGATATATAAAAATACACTGATATATGCTAGCATTATCCAAATAAAAAATGATTACAAATTGTAGTACATATCATGACATTAATTATATCTCGTCATCATCAACAGCCACCACTTACATCGTTGATGCCACCCCATTTAGGAAGAGGGGCATAAAATTTCACGCTTTGCATTAAATTTGTATATATTTAATATTAATAGATATTAAGTTATTTGAATATTTTTTTCTAACGTGTTATCTTTGTAGCAATTAAATGAAAATAGCTATATATTTATTGCTTTAAAAGTAGAGTTTTGCATATTATGAAATTTGGAGTTAATAAAAATTATACAGAGAACGAACCTTTAGATTTTCTGATGACTTAGAATACTTGACGTATGTATACTTGTTCTCGATATCCTATTATGTGATATTTTGACTGAATAGGCAACATCTAGACTAGCGTGTCACATTGTTGACTGCACCTCGACTTGTTACATACTTGTTCCCTCACGAAGGCAGGCCCCTTCGCGGTATTTTTATTGATGTGACTTTGTACGGGAAGAATTATTAGCTACTACGTCTTACTGTGGCTGTAAATTTTAACTCTACATACCGTAAAATTATTAAATGTACAATTTTATCGCTTATATAGGTAGTAGTAGTTGCATATACACTCAAAATATACGGAAGGGCACGCCTTTGTGAGTCTGAAAGTTCAAGTGAAAGTGAAGGGTCTGTCGATGAAACACAAAGTTATCGAATAACTAAATATTATGACCGTACCATTCTATGCCTAAACTCTAAAACCAGACAAAAAGGCGGGACAGTAGAAATTAAATTCTATACAAAATCTACATTTCTATTGAACGATGGCTGCATAAAGTACAAAAAAGTATTTATGTGAAAAAAACATGAAAAATATACCTCATTTCATGCGGCAGCACGGGACCGTCCGGTTCGCGGCCAAAGTCTACCAGGAAGTCCGGATCTAACTTCATACCGCCATGTGTTGTATCCACGTCCAACTTTACTATCCAACCACCCTGAATACAGAAATGAACAAAAGTTTAATAGATAGTCACAAACAATCTACATGGATGTATATACATTTTAAAACAATGCTGCAAATGAAATTCATTTTTGTACAGATTTAGCTCAGGTTTTTCATGGCAGGTTTTTTTTTATTATGCAAGTATACGCTTGTTTTCTTGAAGCGGAACAGCAGATTTTCGATTGCTCATCACATTTTTTAAACACATCGGTTAGGTACTCATGACCTCGACCTTCTTCATATCAGGTCAGAATACATTCGTCAAGTTCTTCCCCTTCCACCTGTATGAATCCCAGTCGCTTTGATTTCTTGTTTTGTCAATTTCTTTCTTTCATCCTTGCTATTTGTCCATAACTCAGCATATCTTTCTTTACCTACGTTTCTCTTCCTCAATTACTCCACGTACTTTTCGTATTCTTTTTTTTACTCTGTCTTTCAAAGGATTACCGCGTGCAAGCACACGGTATACTCCTTAAAGCTTTCTTGGTGTAATTTGACTATGTGTAAATGTTTTTTATTTTTATTTTAGATGTGGTTAAAGATGTTGGTTCAAGCTATCCTAATATTACTGGCTCTCAGGGGCAGCTGCCGAAACTCACTGTTAGTTGCTTGCTGACATACTTTCTACTGGAGGGAGGTAATAAGTCAGGTGGCCTTTGTAAAATGCCCTACCAAAATGCAAAATTATGATCATTTTGGAATATATTTACATCAATCGTAAAAGAGAAAAGACAAATTCGAAGCCATTATCTGCATGACGACAAGACTTTGACAGAATAAATTCCACCTCTGTCAAGCTATCGCCTGTCACCTACGTAATTTCTTCTTCTTCTTCGTCGTATTTTTCATGTCTGAAGGTCGTGCCCATCTAGAAATGTCTCAACGGAGACGTTTATCAGCTGCTTCCACTCCATTCTGTCCTCGGCTTGTCTCAGGGCGTTAGGCAGGGTAAGTCCCGTTATGGCCTTAATTTGGTCGGACCAACGGGTAGATGAGCGACCCCGTGGCCTTTTCCCCTCTATTTTTCCTACTATAACCAGCTTATCCAAATTATCTGGTTGTGTCCAGGCGATATGACCAAAGTATCTTAGAACTCGTTGGTAGCAGATTGTAGATAATCTGGTTTCGATCTTAAGTTGGTCCAGAATAGATCTGTTTGTTCGTTTTGCTCTCCAAGGTATGCGCAACATTCTCCTCCAACACCACATTTCGAAAGCCTCGATGTTAAACGTAATTTAAACAAAATTAAATATTGTAATAATTTTCTTATATAGTATGTAACACGTTATTAAAAGAAGTTTAAAATAATGGTCCCGAAATTCTCGCCCGTTCTTCTCGCAATTGCTATACGAGTATACATTTTTTTTTGCTGAACGTGGTAGTGCAATTTAGAATGTTTCAATATTAACATTTTTAATAGACCTTAATAAGGGCATCGTAGACGCATAACTGAATAAATGATTTTGACTTTGACTTTAAGCCTTATGATCGAGTTATCATAATCAGAGATCCATAATATAGCCACATACATATAATGGGTACACGTATGCCGACTGATCTTATACTTCATGGACAGTTTTCCTATAAAATGTCTTATGGGAAAATACTGATGAAACTGTACCGATACCTACTATTCAATAACGACTGCCTGTATAAAATACTAAGTAATAACGCTACTGGTACTTTTACAGTTATTGTTATTGCACAGACAGTCTGGGCCATTAACATTCAGTATAAAGCTACTCATAAACTTGGAATATTCTGCAAAAACAATTTTAAAATTACACCGTCTCGTACAAATAATATTACAGAATATTCTCGTTGTCTTTATGAATATTTCATAAGAATCCAGGTGACGTAGGTCTCAGTGTCTTAGAAAAATAACTTTACGGCTTATGCTAAGAAGCTTGTCATTTTTCTCAGAAAGGAATCATATCTTTTCTGTATATTTACCCAGATAGTTCAGGTAATATTTTGTGTTTCATGGAAATTTTACAATTTTTGTTATATATAAGGCAAATGAGCAGGTGGCTTATCTAGTGGTAAGTGATCACCGTCGCTCACAGACATCCGCAACATCAGAGGTCTCGAGGATGTGTTGCCGGCTTTTGAGGAAGAAATATGTTTTCGGCTTCTTTCAAAATACTTGCTCGTAAAAACATTATTACCTACGTAGACATTACTTCTAGTGTATCTCAAGGTGCTTTTTTTCACATACGTACTTTTTATTTTTCAGTTTACTTTTGGCAACCAGCAGATTGACACTAAGAAGATTGTTGTGCTTTGTAGTATTTGTATGTGTTACCTGGTATCAAAAAAGCTCGTGCTTGTTATGTGGTCCCATTTAAATTTTAGTGAGATCTGCCGACTAGTAATTAATACTAATTATGCCTATTTGATTGGCTTCGACTACATTGATGATGTTCTCATTTTCACTCGTCGACGTAAAATTAACAAAAAACTGTATACGATGGTATAGTTTTTTTTTTTTTTTTTTTAGTGCATTTTTGTTTTAGTATATAATACTGTTTGAAGTCGGTTATTTTATTAAAAATTTTCTTTTTTCATTTAAGGTTCGTGAGCAATTGTTATATATAGTTGGTGAAATATTGAACATTTTACTCAAGGGTAGAGCCGATGATGGGAACAAATGGATTATAGCTGCTCATTGTGGCGTTCTATAAGGGAAGCTTCTGGTGAAACGTGGACGACTGTTCAGTTGATGATGATTCAATTGTCAATATTTTAGTTGAGCTTTAAATTGGGGAACTAAGTACCTCTTACGCCGTTTCAATTTGAACCTTTACACTATTCTGTGGACTGATCTTGTAAGCCCTCGGGCAAAGAATAAATAGGTACTCAGGGTAAAACTATTGTGCTCTCTGTGTTTTGGAGGGTATGCCTAATAAAATACTTTGTGTAAGGCTCGCATTTTTGGACTATGTTATGGCTAATAAAGTAGGTTATGCCTGAATTTTTGCGGTATCTATGTAAGAAAATTGTTGTGGATAAATTGTGAGTCTTAATTTAAGCTTAAAAATATTGAGTTTCATCATGTGTACATATTAGCGGTCACCCAATCTGATGTCCAAATCAAAATCCAAGATGGAAAAATTTCCCTTTTTATCGTTATGGGTGTCATTTTCATAGTTTTTGGTGTACCTGATAACAAATCTGCAGTGGAAGTACCGTAGTTTTGCTCGTTAAATTATCGAATCGCATTGATTGATAAATTTAACGAATCGTATCGCGCATTGCAATAATGGAACTGTTGTCGATAACTCTTATCAACGGCTGACGATCGTGAAATTGTGGACAGTATGTCGATAATTACGAAATGGCAACTTCGAAACTACACTGCTTTTGCACAGATTATGAAATCGTTCATTTACAAGGGACATGAGTTTTTCTGAAAATAAAAGTTGTTCTGTTAGGAACGACTAAGCAAGCTACGCTACGAGCGCTTGAACATATATTTATTAGCGTATTTCATTGCTAAGGGTATGTTTAGGACTTGTATTATAAATAATATACATTTTATAAACATTGGTAACAATTCGAGTGCCTATTTTAACGACGAATAGAACAATCATAATCAATGTGCAGCGTGAAAAATGAAGAAGAAAAGCAAAATTTTTATTTTGTGTTTGTTAGATGAATTCTTCTATAATACTCTTCTTGAAAGGCAAAGGTGTAATTTTATCGTTTCATAAAAGAGTATTTTTGTTTGTATCGCCATATGTCAGGCATAGAAAATATTATTAATGAATTGAGAATATCAATACATTAGGTGATTAGGTAAGGGCTAACTACTAGATTATTCAAAGTATAAAGTCTGGGTTAGGTATATAAATCCTAGTACGTGTGGTGCGTAGGTCACGTAGGCGCTGAAAAGGGGTCAGATATAGCATGGCAATAAACTTATAATAGAAAAAGGTTTTCTGTTTCACATTCTGACTTGTAAAACGAACCTCATTCGCCATTTTAGGGTAGAACTGCTTATCCCAAGGAGAGTATAAAGAAGATGATACGTAGAGGCGCTTTCCATCCAATGAGAGCTGCAGCATTTGGGGACCACCTTGTAGCACCTTACCCTGGTGGGTCACTAGTTTCGGTGCCACCTGAAACAAATTTGAACTTTAACTGACACGAAAATAAATATTTTATTGCTTGTGCTTTACTACCAGCTGCTAACTAATTAGATCTCTACGAATAAGAGAACGTTAAGAATACTTAGAAACCACTCCCTCTAAAGCCCTTTGCCTTGTAGAGGTGTTAAAACACCCATAGTTTAAATACCTAGTTTCAATAATATGTTACTCTTCTATATTATATGAGATATAAGGTTATTGCCAGCAATCGGACACATGAGACAGGTATTGAAAAGTTCTTTGTCATAATAACTCAATGACTGTTTAAACCCAGAAGAACCAAGACTTCAAAACGTCTTTGTGTACGTCCAACGAAGCAGTAGATTTACTGAGGAATCTACTTCAGTATTATCTATTTTGCTAATAATGCATTACCTACATAGACATGGCGGTAAATTAAAATAAACATAGTAGTAGCTATAATGTTTATGATGTAATGAAATCACTGCAGCTTGCACATTTCGATCTAGCTTACTTTGATAAACAATGTTAGGAATACAAAGCATTATGATGGTTATTTTAAATATCATATGTTGAAGACAATCAGTATCATCAATACCAGTACACACCTATAATAGATATCATCCTGCGATGGCACGAAAATTTGAGGTAATATATTCAATAGATAGGCTCTAAAACTTCAAATTACTAACAACTAAGCAATACTTAGACGATCTGCATAGCAACATAAATATACTAGTCGTTTTGACAGTATAATTGACAATCGTTACTAATAGATCTTAAGTTCAAATTACTAAAAAAGGATTTTACAGTTTTTCAGTAAAATTTTGAAGCAGTGATGGCTCAGTGGCATTGGCTATGGACTGCCGTGCAGCAGGTCCATGGTTCGAATCCCGCCGCGGGCTTGAGCTTCACCGCATGGTGGAAGGGCATTTTGTGAATGCCCGCCTGGCTAGCGACCACCCTCAAGTAGAAAATCTGTCGCCAAGCACCTAACAGTGTGTTCCGGCAGCAGTCCTTGAGAGCCAGAAAAATTACAGACTAAATGAGACCTAACAACTGGACGTCTCAGTGTGACGGGCACAGTGCAATTCGTCGTTGACGAAATGCGTCTGTTATAGGCAGAGTTTAGTCCACTTAGCATCAGGTGGGCCTCGGGCTTGTTCCGTCACAATATAAAATATATATATATATATATTATATTGTGACGGAACAATAGTAGTGCGGTATATATATATAATATATATATAGATAACAAGAAAGGTTTTATAAAATCAAAATGAAACTAATGATATTTACGTATAAACTATAGTTTTACCACATGTTATCCAATATGTTTCAAAGATAACACATCGTCGTTCATAACGTTTTACAAATGGAAGAAACGTCGGCAAAGTAATTTAGAGAACAGACGGCAAAAACTGAAATGAAAGGAATGACTGTGCCAAATCGGAATTTGTCGAGTCACTGATCGTTCATTTAGAGCAATGCAATCAATATTCCAGGAATGTATTGTTTCTGAAGGATCTAGCGTAATTGATAACAAGTTGGGAATTGCATATAAATCTAGAGTTGTAAAATTAAGAACGAACGAAAATCGCATTCATATTCTAAAGGTTTTAAGTTGGTTAAAAACTCGTGATGAACTTAAACTAAACCTCCGCCACGGATATCGGCTACTGGTTCATAAATCCTGTTTGGAAATGCACTCCTCCAGCATTCTACCTATGTCAATAATAGTAGTCTATAATAAATTACCAACAGAATTAACGTAAACAAGTGACAACATGAATTTAATAAAAAAATAAAACAATATCTCATCTCTAAGGCATATTACTCAGTAGATAAATATCTTAATGAAAATAGTAGATTTAATTTTGACATATAAAATGGTTTGGTAAATTATTATTGAATTTTGCGTCCTCGTATCTTCTTATGTTGCTGTGCCTGATACGGTCCATCGGACTAGGTACCTATACGTTTATAACATCTTGTACTATATGGAAGCAATAAAGAATATTGAATCTTGAATCATTGGAATTGGCGTAGATAGCCAATTCGAATTTATGGAGTCACTAAACGTTAGTTTATAGCAGTGTCGGTATTTAAAATTTCAGACGAGTACACGGGTATAGCTTCTGATTGTACTGGTGTAATTAATAATGAGTTCGTTATTGGAGATAATTGTAATACAAATTATTTTATTTGTCTATCTATTAATCTCCTTGGAAGTACGAAGGAGTGATGGCTCAGTGGCATTGGCTATGGACTGCCGGGCAGCAGGTCCATGGTTCGAATCCCGCCGCGGGCTTGAGCTTCACCGCATGGTGGAAGGGCATTTTGTGAATGCCCGCCTGGCTAGCGACCACCCTCAAGTAAAAAATCTGTGGCCAAACACCTAACAGTGTGTTCCGGCAGCAGTCCTTGAGAGCCAGTAAAATTACAGACTTATGAGACCTAAGAACTGGACGTCTCAGTGTGACGGGGTCAGTGCAATTCGTCGTTGACGAAATGCGTCTGTTATAGACAGAGGTTAGTCCACTTAAGATCAGGTGGTTCTCGGGCTTGTTCCGTCACTATAACATAAAAAAAAACGAAGGAAGTTTTATCACAGACTACATAACAGGAACACTCTATAGAAAAATATAAAGACCTATCGATATAATAACCTGCAAAATGTTACAATTGCTCAAACGTACCTGACGCGTACGGCCGAGAGTATACATTACTTCGTCTGCTGTAAAAGCTGTTGAACTTGTGCATTATGAATTTAATGTTGGTAGGGTTATCTATGAGCCGCGACGCGCCCCTCAATTTTGTGGGGTTATGAAAACCTATATTTTTTTATAATAATTGTATTTTTCAAAATTACCTTCTTCTTCTACGCGATTGCTTGCCGTAAGTGGTTTGTAAAAATATTGAGGAGAAAATACAAATATAATTTACAAAACATTGACCTTAAAATTTTGAAGATACATCTATGTTCGATTTTTTTTTATAAGTAATAGAATTTTTGTAATTATGTAAACAATGAGAACTGCAGTTCAGTTCAAAAGTAAAAGGGAGAGGTGGAAAGTGTCCTCGAATATATTATATAGTAGAAATATTTATTCGTAGTAGTAGAACAAACAAGTATAAATTAATTAAAATTTGGAAGACCCGACTGCAAATTATTTATTTCGTTAAGCGTTTTATTGTTCTATTAAAATTAGAACTGCATCAATCGTTTTTCAAAGCACTTCATTTTTATACTTCACTCGATGTGTTTGGGAGATAAATGTTTTTTTTCTTACAATATGACGTCTAATATCCGCCAGTCCGCCAGTTTTTTTTTACTATGTTATTATTATTATTTTACCGGCGGTATGCCTTAATTAACAAAATAAAACGAACTATATACAACACTACAGCTACTACAATAAAAGCATTTATATACCCATAAGTCATTGCAGACTCACAGGCAGTCCAAACGCTCCAGCCCACTACCAGTTGGCAGCGTGCCCAGCATGCTGGCAGCATTATTATTTTGTATCTAATGTCATCTGCGCTATCGTATTATGCATTAAAATCGGTTGAGCCGTTTTAAAGTTATGGTGGAATAAAGAAACTCACGTACGTACATGAACCCTGAAGACATAAAACTCCTTTTTTTGAGCGTTGGTGAAAAAACTGAAGAGTGAGACGAATTAAGATGCGACGACTAATTAAAATTTGAATTTCGTACGAAAAATGTGCCAAAATATGAAATATGTAAAAGATGTCTTCGTTATTTACATATAATCACACAGTAGATTTTTAATGATTATACAGCTACATATTACTAACCTCGAGTTCCTTATCCTCAGCCACTTGAAGGTTGTAACTAGCTATTTGACCTCCAAGAAAAACTTGACCAATTAGTTTCGGGTGAGCGGGATCTGAGATGTCGTATTGTCTAACATCTCCGTGTAGCCAACAGGAAAAATAAAGGTATTTGTCGTCCAAAGACAATATAATGTCGGATATCAAACCTGAAATTTAAAAAAACGCTATTGATCATGGTTCAAGTTCATTTTCCGCACGTACATCGCATAATCGAAATAAAAGGATCGAAACAACGTGTATAATTTGCCACTATTCATCATTGTCAAGTGAAAACATAATTTGTCAGTTATTATGTATTTCTTTGTGGTTTTAGAAAAGATATATTGATTGATGCCATATTTATGCTAAAAATATTGGCGTCGGAAAAGTAGCAAGCCATAGAACTACAGACAAAACCTTTACTGTATGTGTATGTTAGGTTATCGAAACACATATAGACATAATATATATTTGTTGTAAATTGTCCTTGATTCCTAGCTCCATGTTGTTCTTGTTTACTTAATAATTTAGTTATTCCACATGATAGAAGACATAAAGTTAATAATTTAGTTATTCCACATGATAGAAGACGATAAATAATGTTTTTATTTATTTTACCTCAAGGAAGGTTACCTGCATATATTTATGTATTTTTTTATCTCTGCAAAGGCTTTTGTTCATACCTCACCTAATGTTACCATGCAAGTTGCAAACGGGTTCTCAAGTATAGCCAACATGATACGCATTTTTTACCTTTTTACTTTAATATCTGCTCGCTTAAATACGCCATCTTTTTTATAGCTTATAGGCTAGATCACTTTCTCACCTAAAAGTATGTTAGGATTGGTTATGACGGCGATGTCTTAAATGCAAAATAGGGTTGACTTAACCCAGGGCATTTTGCTCACCCACTGGCTTACACAGCCACACACGTCAGAGGGGCTTTGGTGAGCAACGTCGCCCCTCCACAGGCGCAGAGGCCCGATTCAGTTCGGGCCTACCACCGGGGCAAGATGGTGAATGCTAACGCGACCCTAACTTGCCCCACCTCGGCAGAGGACTGCTCACGGGGAGTTTTAGTGGGTTCATGTCCCACACATCTATACACTCTACTACTTTCGTGGTGGAGGGAAAGTGTGGAGGCATTTCCCACCTACATAAAAAAATTGCTCGTTAGGCGCATTTTTTCCCGTGAGTTTACGATATCAAACAAGAGTTACGGAACAATCTTTATTCCTGAGAGGTGAACTGTTAGTTTAACAGTTGTTACTTACAAAAACCAACGTCCCAACTCATTAAGAGACATCTTACTTAATGTCCTCGTAATGCATTCATTACGTCCAGAAAAAGTATTCCATCCCAAAGTTAGCGCTTTACAAACAACGTTAAATAAAAAGAAAACAAAAAGAAGTCACCGTTGAGTTCGGTCTCCTCCCCGTCTTTGATAACTTTTTTCGCCGGTATGTCGATGACTTTGTCGACTTTCCAAGAGTCGTCCACTGCTTTGTAGAACCTGTATAAATAAAATAGTTTCTTTTTAAGAGATTAAGTGAGGAAACGTTGAGAAGTTTTACTAGTGTTTGATTATTTACGCTGCTTATTACATATGTTAACTTTCTCCATCCGAGATTATATTATTATATGTAACATTTCACGTGCATGAAATTCTACTGTCATACTTGAGTATGCCGAGTGGGTTGCCGGGCTACCCCCCATATCTTCCCGGGCTACCCCCCATATCTTCCCGTGGGAGTCATAGGGCGCCAAATGGAAAATACCAGAAGGTGGGCAACAGCGTCTTCTTAGGATTTGCAATTCTTACACTGCGATCTCCGAGACGCCTGCCAATCATGGGAATCAAAAAAAAATTGTATTTACCCATAATTAATGTAGTTGCATATAATTACACTTTTATAAGCATCAAGTACAATAGTTACTGTACATAGCTACAACATCTACAAAACTGTGTATATTTTGGATTTAACCCCTTAGTCGTCAGCACTTCATTTTGGTTTATTATATACAGTTAAGGTACCTATTTGAAAAGAAACGTAATTGAGACTAACAAAACTGGTATCATTAAAAGTAAGACGTGACTTAAGCATTATGAAAACTTTGTAAAGTTGGTTCGTTCTAGTAATTTAGGTGGACTAAGGAGTTGTCAAAGTTATCAAAATGCAGATGGGCATAAATTGTTTTATTAAAGGACAAAGCCTTTACTTCAATATTTTAAAGAACATATATTAATTTCTAAAACATGATTACAAGCACTATTGCGTACTGAGCGAAAATGCCTATTGTTGAAAATGTTGTACTCCAATAATTTGTAAATGTAATTTATATTTATTTAAATATATTTTGCTTATTTTTACCAATGGATACATTCTTGATAAAGTCGATGACACCGATTTGTGAAATGTTAACTATCACAAGATTTACACACTAACTATAACAGTTACAATTATAAGTACGAGTATAAGAATTTGCTTAGTACCATCGAGAAACTCTTAGTACTAATTAAACCATAATAAATAATTTATGTGTTTTTTATGACAGACTAAATTTATCATAGTATGTATATAGTGTGATGCATAAGTGATGTTTTGGTAGAAGTTGTTGTTCAGGCCAAACTAGAATTAAACTCATATATCCTAATGTATCAGCTACAACTAAAAGAAAAACATATAATTTTAGTATTTTAATCATTAAAACCTATTCAGTGCTTGTATGACAACACAATTGGTTACAACATTAACTCCGAATGTACTACAATCGGTATCCATTACACCCACACAGTTCTCACACAAAGTGTAACAGAACTAAAGCTGTCAAGTTCCAAATCCTCACAAATCCTTTACCTGTAAACATTGGCCTTCACAGCACACCCGACAAATCCTTGTGCGGCTTTCGGATCATGAAGGAATCGGATCTCCAAAGGGGCGCAGCCCTCCTGACCCAAATCTATGACTTGTTGGAGCTCGTGCGTTGACCATTTGTACACGTTCAATGATGTTCCGTAGCGATCCTTGTTCGGAATATCTTCGCCGTGGAAACCTCTATTAAATAAAAAAAGGGAATTAGAACACTTACTTAAAGTTATTATAATAATATTATTGTTGCTAACTTTAAGATGTTATGATGTAGGACAGTGTGTTCCGGCAGCAGTCCTTGAGAGCCAGTTTTCACTGGCTTTACAGGCACATGAGACTTAACAACTATGTCTCAAGGTAATGGGCGCAGTGCAATTCGTGACTTACGACGAAATGCATCTGTTTTAGGCAGGCAGAGCTTGTCCAGTCACATTAACATAAAAAAAATGCCGCCTTCGAAATATTGCTATCTTTTTGTAAATAGCCGGATTTCAAGGACACGCGTCACGGACATTTCTTTCGTCGACCGGACCTTTCAAGAGGCAAATTGCCATTTTTGAGATATCGGTGCCTAGTGAGTCAAAATTACGCATGACTTTTACGTGACTTTTAGAACATAAAAATAATGTTTATGCATTTGTGTGTTTTCTGTATTTTTTTGCATTTTGAGCAGTATTTTTATGTTGTTTTTTTATATTTTAGGTATCCTGGCGCTCTAGACTGGACCTGGATGCGGATGATATCTGGTCTGCTTTTCTTGAGAGTGATGACGTGGTTTTGAGCTGTCCTGCAACCGAACAACAGAATCACGACAGCGATTATGATGTACAGAGCGACACAGACCTTACTTTTACTATCCTTCGATGATGATGCAACCATAAATGAGACTTCAGGAATACCAGAACTGGTTATAATTAGGTATAATCAGAGAAAAGGCTGCGTAGATACGACTGGTGGCCTATGGCGTAATTTTACGGCATTTTTAACGTGGCTTGCATAAATAATTTTAAAATATAGCACTATAATATTGTGAGCAACGGAGAATAACCTCTAAGCCACAAACATTTTATGAATAACCTAATTACGGCTCTCACATCGTCGATCAAGACCAAACGCTTAGAGGTTCCTACAATGAAAATATCTTTACGAGATAATATTACTGATACATTGCCAAATGTTCAGTTTAGTTCCAGTTCAACAGAAGACAACCTGTGTTGCCTTCTGCCTCCAGAACCCAAGAAATGAAGGTATATTTTATTCGTATTGCCGTTCAAAAATACGGCTTAAGCTAACGCTTCCTGCAAAATATGCAAAATGGTTCATTGCAGAGAGTATAATGTGAATGTGTGCCATAGCTATGTATGACTGATTATTTTACTGATATGATCCAAAATAGAAAATATGACCATTTTGATTTCTATTTTAATTGAAAAAGACTGATTATAATATGCTGCGCAAACATTTTCACAGAACTTTTTGTTTTAATTTCTGTTTGAAAGTTTATGCAAAAGTTTAGATTAAGCGTCATTTGGTGTCTATTATTAAACATACATTTCGGTGTCCATTATTTCACCTGAGCCTAGTTAACCTATTTATGAAGATTTCACCGAATTTTAATAGCAAACTTCGAAATGACAGGTACTTAAAAAGCATGCGTGAAAATTACGCATGATTACTAACGTAGTATATAATATGATTATCTTTCTAAGGTTAACTAACAATAATTTAACGATTTTTAACGGTTTAAATTACGTATATTTATAATAATTTTTATCCCGACGTCACCCCCGCAGTCACCCCGTGACCACGATCACTGCAAAGTGTTTGAAACGTCGGAAAAATATAATGATAAATGTACGCGATTTAAACCGTTTAAAGTTGTTTAATTACTATGTGTAATAATCGCGAAAACCTAAGACAACATTAATTAACATTAATTACGTCAGGTTACCCAATTTTTTCATGTCTTATACATCAACATATTATTGTTATATAGTATCCTAACTAAATTTAACTTTGTCTTTATTACCCAAGTTATTATCTTTAAGACTTGACTTTAATAAAGTTATTCTCAAAGGCATGATCATTATTATGCTTAATTTCATTTCAGTGAATAAATTCGTAAGCTTTCAAGCACGTTGTATATTGAGGTAGGGTTGCCATGCAATTTAAATATACTCTTAAATACTTTGTGCTGTTCCTATTTCATAACAAATATTACACATTTCTTTAAATAAACACCCATACTACTCCAACGGTAGCGAGCATAATAGCAACATATCATTCCGAAACAGGATTGGCATCAGGCAGGTGGTCGCTCGAGAGTCGGAAACCAAAACTTATACAATTATCTTTGTGTTCCCAGCTTTGTTTGCGAATAAATACTTTTATATATATTATATATTCTTACTCCCTTTATTTGATTACAAAATAGAATTTGTGCCGATCCTATATGTAAGCAGATCGTGAAATGAATTATACCTATTTTGGTATAGGTCATTTTCTTTCGGCTAGCTTTTGACCATACCACTAAAAGTTGAAGCTCAAGTTAATGTCGGGAATCAAACTATGAACCTTTAGTACGACAGTCCATTGCTTAATTAGTCAATTTCTTCAAAATATATGTATTGGCAACCCTCTTTAAAGTGTGGCAAATATTTTTAATGAGAAGACTGGAGAAGGAGACAATATCTCCAGAATGGCAAAGTAACAGTACTAAACTAACAGATTGAACAAACTTTTTATCACGTACTTACATTAATTTTGTTGGAAACCCTGAATTTTGATCTGCAGAAAGAGCTGTAAGCTGGCTTGCTTTATATAATACATGGCAGTAATATTTAATTCTTAAACTTTAGACCTGTACTCGTACCTTTTTAAAAAAATATTTCGTATACGATAGGTATACAATAAATCATTATACAATTTTAAGAAACTCTTTATTTAAATTTGTTTCCTATCTGCCTTGGAAATTTATATATTTTACCTGTGTATCAAAAAACTCACGTTTCTATAAATATTTTTGTAATAAAGGATAAATCTATTGCCACATACTTGACACTGTGCTAAACTCAGGACTACTACTGAAAATGTCCTTAACAGAAAAACCTAACAAGTTTACGTATTAGGTGCATATCTGGCCCTTTAAACTACCAAGGTTTCGAGATTCCAACGTAGTTACAAAATACAAAAGGAAAAATTATAACCACGGACTAACAGTTATTACAAAACCAGAAGAGCAAAAATTATTTACTGCATCAGCCGATTGTCTACTGCTGAACACAGCCTCTCCGCCGATTTAGGGGGAATTGCCCTCGCTTGGCAGGCGTCTTGGGGATCGCAGTTTAGGTTATCGACGATTTACTCGACACCCACGAGTAGAGATATGGTGGTGGGGTGACTTTCTAAATCGGAACCCCAAGCGGTTGTGACGAATTTGTAGATTAAAAATTTAAATGAATGTTTGTTTCATAAGTATTTTGTGACAATATATAATATTTAGTGACCTCAGGAACTAATCATGAAAATTACCTTTGTAAAAGTAGTATGTACATCCTGATATTAATTAAATTTTATTTTATATTAAAGTAATTTTGTCTATAACTGTGCCCTGCGGTTTCAACCTCGTATACATAGATGAAAAGTGATGACCGGGAAGTTTAAAAAATATCCTTTTTAAATATTAGAACTTAAGTTTAAGTTAAGTTAAGTAATATAATATTGCAAGTTATATCTAAATTGGTTCAGCCATTTAAATGTAAAGGGGTAACGAACATACACATCCACTCAATTGTCACTCACTAACAAACTTTTGAATTTATAATATAAGTAAAGTATTTATAATTTCTGAAGCAGTGACGGCTCAGTGGCATTGGCTATGGACTGCCGCGCAGCAGGTCCATAGTTCGAATCCCGCCGCGGGCTTGAGCTTTACCGCATGGTGGAAGGGCATTTTGCGAATGCCCGCCTGGCAAGTGACTGCCCTCAAGTAAATCTGTCGCCAAGCACCTAACGATGTGTTCCGGCAGCTGTCCTTGAGAGCCATTGAAATCACAGGCATATGAGACTTAACAAATATATCTCAAGGTGACGAGTACAGTGCAATTCGTGACTTGTGACGAAATGCACCCGTTATAGGCAGAGGTTAGTCCTCTTAACATCAGGCGGGCCTCGAGCTTATTCCGTCACAATAAAATAAAAAAACGTCTAATATAATGATTATGATTAATGTAAATCTATCATAAATATTAAATATATTACTGAGGACCCTTTACGCTACTTCACCAACAAAGCAATTTTGACAGTAAATCAATTACGTTATATATCAAAATATATGTTATCAATCTCAGAACCACTTTAGAATAATAAGTGGTAACACATTTATCAATATTGGCTTAATATGTCATTGAAGGAGAATCTAAATAAATTGGATTGAGTAAAGTTAGAAATAAAAATTTGTATTTGAATATTGACTTTGTCCTCAACGTCAACAACCTTATTATATTGCTTTCTCCTCAGCTAAGGGCTTACAAAATCATTAGGCAGGGGAAAAACCAATTTGAACCATGAGTACATAGTATTATAATAATATGTTGTATGCCATGAGCTGAGTTTACCCATGAGTTATTGAAGCAATGATGGCCGTGCGGTAATGACTATGGACCGCCCTGCCGCTGGTCCCTGGTTCGATCCCCACCGCCGGCTTGAGCTTCACTGCATGGTGGAAGGGCATTTTGCGATTTCCTGCCTGGCTAGCTACCACGCTCAAGTAGAAAATCTGTCACCAAGCACCTAACGGTGTGTTCAGGTAAACAGTCTTTGAGCAGTGAAATTACAGGCACATGAGACTTACCAACTATTTCTCAAGGTGACGGGCGCAGGGCAATTCGTCACTTGTGATGAAATGAGTCTGTTCTAGGCAGAGATTAGTCCGCTTAACATCCGGTGGATTTCAAGCTTGTTCCGTCGCAATAACAAAAAAAAGTTAACTTATGGGTTTAAACCCCGCTCATAGCACCCCATGAGTGAGATTGGTCTTGACCAATTGACTCTCATTTACACCAATTGAGCTATCGAATGATGACGATATTCCTATGAAATCATAGTTTGATAAAAATATCGATATTTTTTGTAATGCGTGGATATAAATAAAATACTTAGTTACCGTTCACATAGACCGGCGCGCAGAGAGCTCGTATAGTTTTTATTTACCTGTTCGTCGGCTTTTATGCTATATCTACGAGCTAATTTTGCAGGGCATTGCTGCCAGCATGCAGGGCACGCTGCCAATTAATAGCGGGCTGGAGCATTTGGACTACCTGTGGGCCTGTAATTGCCTTTAGGTTGCCAGTAAAACTTTTGTTGTAGTAAATGCAGTGTTGTTTTTAGTTTGTAATGTGTTATCAAACTATTATTTCATAGGAATATCGTCATCATTCGATAGCTCAATTGGTGTAAATGAGAGTCAATTGGTCAAGACCAATCTCACTCATGGGGTGCCATGAGCGGGGTTTAAACCCGTAAGTTAACTTTTTTTTTGTTATTGCGACGGAACAAGCATTTTAAATCCACGGGTATCATACATAATGACAACAATTGAATTTCATTTATAAACGGACGATATCGGCTCCTTGTGATACGTGAGGGTTAATTGTGATCTTAAATCACCGTAAAGATTCTGGAACTATTCCAACTATAAGATGTGAAGGCAAACCAAAATATTAAAAGTTTGTTTTATATACTAATATATTACGTGTTTATGTAATATATATGATCTTCAATCAGGTTTGTATTCATCATCAAGAAGCTGGAAGACGTCCACTGTTGAACAAAGGCCTCCCCCATAGAACGTCACAATGAACGGCCATTACCCATTTGTTACACGACTGGCTAAAACGATAATAATGTATGAGGTGTCGTTAGATTCGTTTTGATAACGTGACACTGGGTGTATGAAAAAATAATGAATAAACAAAAAGGCGGATTTTGGAAAATTACGCTAAATTGTGGGTTAAAACATTTTTTTTCTTTCAAGCCCATCGAGTGGGGTATCAAAATGAAGGGCTTTAAAAAACGATCCCATAAGGATATTTAACTTGCAGTTTTAAATTCAATACCACAATAAAACGTTTGACAGAAAAAAATAATTAGGACGGGGTTTTTAAAAAATAATTTAATAGTTGTAACCACTGGCTACCCGCAACTTTTACGATGTATACAGTCTACCTAGTGCCTACTCTACGTTTTCCGGTGTAATGTGGTAACCACTCGAGAAGCGTTCTTCCCCATTGGTTATCGGTTCATCGAGCAATATTTGTATTACCTCATAGTAAAAAAAACTTCGTAAGAGAATCATTTTAGACCTAATCTATTTGCATTCATTATAATGAAAATTACTTACGATTTGAAGTACTTCGGAGTCCCCCATTCCGATGCAAACATGACATCATGGTATGGCTGGTACCAAAAGTCGTAACCGAATTTTGCAAGCCTCTCACCCTTCGTCCATGTCCCTAGAAAGTAATTTGTTTTTCATTTTCCATAGAGTAACGCTAGCATGAAGTCGTACTGGAAGGGACATATTTTTCATTTATTACACTAAATACTAAACACGAAAAACTATTTACATTAAATAGCAATATTTTTATAAGAAGGTATTAGAGGAAAAGTACCAAATGGGGGCAGCAATGCCTTTTGAAAAATTTCCGTCCAACACTGTGATGCCCAAGCCGCTTGCCAAGCGAGGAGATTATGGCTAAACACATCTTAAAATGAGGTAGAGGTACCTCTTAAAAGTAGACTATCTACCTGATATAGAAAAGTCGGTTCCCCTTTTTCTATTAATAATAACAATAACGTATATTTGCTTAAAAACATGGTAACAATGTAATAATATAATTAAATAATTACATCTATACAGTTGAAAGACAGAGGGATGTCCGTGCATGTTTTTTGCCATTACAGCATGTAAATTATTAGAATATCGCAACTTCAATACTATAAAATAATAATATCAAGAGATAAACAAAAACTAATAATTATTACACACTATAAAAGTATTAAATTATTTGATGTGAAAAATAAATAAATGTCAATGAAATTTTATTTAAATTATGTTCCTTTATTTCTTTAACTAATGTCAAAATTAAAAAAAAAAAACAAAAAAAATAGGAATTATTTCTATTATTAAATAAGTATGTATACTTAACATATTTATAAAACGCCAAACAGTCTGAAAGTGTTTCGAAAATTAACTAAGTTATGGTTTTCTTTTATATCCCAAAATTACAATATACCAACCTGTCACTTTCAGCGTCTTCGAGTCGATGAGCACAAAGTCCCCCTTTCCGTTTTCATCCTTATCGCCCATAGTGGAAACCATGATTTGTCCGTTAGCGAGACAGTGGGCTGTGTGAGGGAAGCTGCAGTTTACCGACCTCATTTCTGCTCCGTCGATCACCTTAAAGAAATATTATGGTTATTTATACTACTGCCATGCATATAATAGTACATTGTACATCGAGTGGAGAAAACGATCTATTTCTGTTCGAGAGTTTGTTTAAGCCCGACGCGTAGCGGAGGACTTAAAGGCAACTCGAGAACAGAAATAATACTTTCTCCCGAGTGATACATAGTGCTTTATACTACACCAACGAGGAAAATAAAATCATTATACGTTTTCTCGTACTTACCTCGATACTTCTCAGGCGTTAAGTTATTTATGACTTCTTGAGCTGCATTTCTTATTTCTGGTGGCGTCATCATTATAAAATCGTCACTTTCACTATCATGTGACATTTTGGAAAATTATTTAGAATAATTAAAAGCGTACTGTTAAAATATCAATTTAATAAAAAACAAAATTTAACCAACAAAACAAATTGTCGCGCTTTTTTTCTCGTAGTGCAAAAGATGGTTACCTACCAACCTCCTTTCATTGATAATCGAGTACAAATAAAAATCACACCTCTTTTTTCTAAGTATTTGATATAAAACCTTTTTGTAAATGATTTTTTTTATGTATGCAGCTAAAAACAAAAAAACGCTACCAGGGCAGGTATGGGTTTTCATACGACATTCCTTCACTGCTACGGAGTGAAGGAATGAAAATCCATATAACTTTCCCCGCCGTACATTTATAAGGGATAAATGACGAACTTTAAAACATGTTTTTGAACGAGTAATGAGACCTTTTCTGAGTGGGTGTGGTATAAATATTATTTTTTTGTATAAAAAGTAAGAACCTGTCATTGGCAGTAAGCATAATATAATAATTGTAATGTATTTTTCTTAAGTGCTGTTGGTTCTATGACAATAAAAGAAAGAAAAAAAAAACCAAAAACATACGAAACAGTGGGCATATGTCTTTAGACATATCTGCATACCTTTGCATAATTATGTTTTTTTGTGTTTCACAAGACATCCGTGTAATAGGGAGCGAGCCTTTTTCCATCCACTGCACACAATTCTGAGTCTCTAGACAACTGCTATGAGAATTTATATATCAGAAAAACACAATATGCCTGTCCAAACTGAGAATCGAACCCAGGACCCAAAGTGATGGTATCGCAACGCTTCGCTTTTTTCTACCGCTCAATCTTCACCGCAGCAGCGGCTGGCAGAGTAGCGGTCGGCGGTTTTACTGTTAAACAAATTTCAACTTTGTGTCTATCACTACAATGTATACTATCAATGTGTAATATAAGACGTGCAAAAGTCTTTCTTCACAGCTGCCCGCGACCTGTCACGGTCAATTTTTTCATCCTAAACTATACATTATTATGATAGATATATAGTCGAAAATGGTTTGTCAGTAAAACTGCGGAGGGATACGCTTGCAGTCGCTGTCTCTCGGTTTCAATTAAGCCCACTGATGTGGGGTTGGTACCTTATGTATTTTTAACAAAACAAAGGACAACACAAAACTTTCAAAAAATATTGTTGGTAATAACACTCCACTGTACATGCACACTATTTAACTATTTAAAAAAGTTTTGCCATCGGTTATATTATCGGCTTTCGCTGGTGGTATACCCACTACCTCACGGGTAATTAGGGCTTTGTTAGTGTATAACGTACGCCCTATGTGTTGCGACATCTATACTCATGTGGACATGAGAAGTGGCATGCAACTTAATAGGCAATTTTTACCTGTTTGTCTTATTTGAACAGATCAAAGTGAAAATAATGTATTGAATTTAGACGCCTACGAAACTTGTTATTAAGAAGGTCAATTAAAATAATAAATAAACAAAAACAAGCTGAACTCGCAAATCGTGGGTTCCGTAGCAATTGAGAGAGTGTCATGAAATTGTTAATTTTGATATACAGTTCAAGATCCTTAGAGAAAATCTAACTTGCACTTTGCCGGTTACGTTAGATATCTATCCAAGTGTGATGTTTCACGTAATACCTTTTTTTTTAAATTAATCATAAAGTAAAAATGATAAAAATAATATTTTTTTGTATCCTTTTATTTTCAATATTATGTATTTTTTACTATTTCTTAGGCCGCCATACTAACACATAGGTATTCTGTGGAAATTTCAATCAGCTACCTGTCAACGTTTCTCAGTCTCCAAGAGAGAAGGCAACGTGCCATAATCCATACCAATGTATTCCTCTATTTTCTACCTGAGATAGACTTAAGGGCAATTCTTCACAAAATCAAAGCCAGTTGTGGAGTAGCCTATGTAATATTTATTTACAGCAACTTATTATTACTAAGCATAATATTAAACAGAAAATCACAAAACGTGGCCGTTTTACCGCTATGATCAAGGAACTACAAGACGAATTAAAATATAAAATACATATTATATCATAGATTTTTTATATTATAAATAAAATATTGAATAGTCTTACTTTTGGAGAGAAAACAGGTGAATATTAAACGTCGATATCATGAATTTTCTTTCTATTCTGTCCCTTTTAAAGAAAGATCGGACGGACAGACGGACGGAGGCTTAAATAGGAACCTGTTTTCTAATACGGAAACCTAAAATAACGTTATAGAGCCACTGCCACTACTGAGGATTTGCCATAAACCCCACGCTTGGCAGGTGGCTTGGGGATCGCAATTGAAGGTATAATTTCCTCAGAAAGCGCTTCTGCCAACCTTCCTGTATTTTATTTACCTTAAGTCGCCTCTTACGACACCCAAAGTTAGCAATGGGGTGTGACTTTCTAGCCCGGTACCCCACAAGGGGCGTTATATATGGGACTTCTAGGTTAGCCTGAACAACATCTACGACCACATAATCACTTACCATCAGGTGAGATAGTGGTCAAAGGCTAACCTATCAGACACAAAAAATAAAAAAAAAACAATAATTGAATAGAATTGCTACATTATAATATGTTTACAAAACATAGATGATAGATGGTACAGCGCGGTAGTATCAAAGAATCTTTGTTACCTATAATATAATCACAATCTTTACAGTAGAAATTCTAGCGAAATCCAGCGGAACTTATGCATAGTAGACTTTTTATTGATGGTATTTTTCACGAAGTTCTTTTTATTTAAACCCGGAATTGATATGTACTATAGACCTACTGTACAAAATAAAACCTCCTGTATACAATAAGTACTTCAGCTGAACTTTCAAAAACTGAAAATGTAAGCAATATTCTCGTTTGATGGCAATCGCCCTCAGTAGCAATCATGATCTCCCCAGTTATGAGACGGCTAGAGTTGAATGACCTCATCTCAGCTCGATTACCTGATGATATGAAATTGTGATAAGGGAGGGGATTGGGCGTTAGAGTTTGGAGTAAAATGGTTATTGTGTTTTGGTGACAGACGAAACTGGAAACTTATTTTCTAGTATAAATATTGATATGTAGGTAGATATAGATGTACTTATGTCCAACATTACTTTAACTTTTATCAAACGTTTTTTATCTGGCTATTTGAACCATCTCATTTGATGGCAAGTAATGTGGCTTAAAACGGTTATGGAGCCTAGAAATGGAACTGGCACTCAATTACAGTTGCCGGAACACATAGTTAGGTGCTTGACGACAGATTTCTTCTACATGAGGGTGGCTGACCAGGCTGGCATTCTTAAAATGCCCCCCACCACGCAGTAGTTGAAATACTCAAATACTCATTATAAAGAACTTACATAAATGCTTTTCTTTTCCGTATATTTCTTTATAAATAATAATGTATGGTATATATATTTTAGAATAAAACTCTTCTAGCCTAAATAAGTGCGCTGAAATGTCTCTCGTCACGCATCTCATGCAAATTCTGAATTTCAAAACATCCTTTCTTAGTACACCCCCACGCATCACAAACACACCATATTAATTTCAAGTCTTTGTGACCAGCAGTTTAGGCTGTGTGTTGTCTGTCAGTCAGTGAGTCAAGACTTTGATTGTTATATATATAAAGAAAGATAATATGTATTACAAGGTGTGGACGTGTTCAAAGGCTAGCGAGCCGATCAGCAATAATACAAAACATTTTACTGACTTTAAACTGAGCTTCGTAAGTGTACGAATGCTTGGTAAATGTGACAATTTAAGGACTAACAGCCAATTTAACGAGTTCACAAACTCGTCTGGTATGAGCTAGAATGCTCCAAGTTTAACGACAGATTCTGCCAGAGTTTGCCAAAGAGAGAAAATTTCACTTCGAAACTATGCGACGCTTTGCCAATAAATATGGGGATATCGATTGGAATCAGAATACTTGGCAATGGTTTGTGTTCATTAAGAGAGTAGAATCGGTTTCTTTAGAATTGAAATATTATGTTTAGGTATTCCAGCTCTCAAAGGTATACAAGTTATCTATCTTTCTTTTCTTGTTTTAGAAATAAATAATGGACAGAGAGAGTATATGAGCAGGAGTAATGATCAAGATAGTGGGAAATTGTGGATATCATGTCGCATGGTGAAAGGGCATCTTGCGAATGCCTGCCTGGCTAGCGACCACCCTCAAGTAGAAAATCTGTCGCCAAATACCTAACAGCGTGTTCTGGCAGCAGTACTTAAGAGCCAGTAAAATTACAGGCACATGAAACCTTACAACTGTACGTCTCAGGGTGACGGACGCAGTGCAATTGATGAAATGCATCTGTTATAGGCAGAGGTTAGTCCACTTTACTTCAGGTGGGCCCGGGCTAGTGCCAAGGTAATGGATGGATAACATAAAAAAGAACATTGTCCTTGAATCTCATCTTTTTTGGATGATGATGACGTAAAAATACTTTCAAAGAAAATCATACGAGACAGTTGGTGTTTAAAAACAACTTAAAACGACAAATATGCTGCCACAGTTCTGCTTCTGCCAAGCTACCACCATTCACCTAAGTAATTCAAACAAATATTAATATTTTTTAATCATATGTAATGTGTTGTTAAAATACTTTTAAAATAATGGCGTTTAGTTTCTCGCCCATTATTCACGCAGTGGCTATACAACACTTTTGGTGGGTGTGAACGTGTTAGTGAATGCAGGACATTTCAATGCTAAAATTTGTAATTGAACATCATTAGACCGTCTCATAAATTGAATAAACTAGATTGACTATGACTATGGAGTTCTCACTGAATTATTTCAGACTTATTAGGTAATTTTCACTCTATAATCTTAAAATAAGGCAGTGCAGGTCTCGCAAGTTTGAACGAGCATCAGAACTGAACTTGTCGTTAATTTACTAAATAATGTAACTCACATTGCATGTATGCAGTGAAGATATTCAAGTCGTCAATGTTTTAAAAGATTTATCATTTCAACACCTCAAATGATTTTACTGGATACTTTATGCGGGCAAATAATATTGAACTATTGTACTGTATCAGCCGGATTGTCTGCTGCTAAACAAATCCTCCCCTATTATGGGAGGGTTTGGCATAATCCCCACGCTTGGTAGGCGTCATGGGGATTGCAGTGAAAGATATCAGTTCCTCAGAAAGCGCTGCTGCCTACCTTCTGGTGTGTTACCCTCAGTCGCCTTTAATGACACCCACGGGTAGAGATGGGGATGTTGAACTTAAATAATAGATAATCGTGGAATACCACTAGAGAAAATATTTGTTATTGGCTTCATAATATAAAATCTAGATTAAACATCAGCAATATCTGATGAAATAATATTGAACAACAGAGATGTAATACCAAAATTAAATAGATCTGATTATCAGCTCAGGCCTCTCAAGCTTTGTAAAGGAAATTATCTTATCGAGGATCGTTAAGTTTTAGTAGAAATTTAACGGATCTTATTATAGGAGAATTTCACTTTGAATATTGCCATAAAAATCGGTGTAAACAAATATAATATGCGAGTTGTAGTTAATTACAAATTAATTTGCAACATTATATCTGAAACCATTTAAGAGAATATGGTAAGGAAAGTCAAGTTTCGTAAGAGAATATGGGATTCAATGCCTTAGAGCAGTCCATCCTACAAAGAGCTGAATTATCCGAATCATCATAGATACACGTTGCATAAATACACAAACTCTCCCATAATTATGACACGCAAAGATATATTCGTTCGTATACAAGAAACCTACGTTTACGTAGTCGTTCGTTTGTTTTCTCAATCATAAACACGGTATAAGTACGATGTGTCCTTAGTTTTTAATGTATAAACTCGAAATGAATATGTTTTAATGTATAAACTCGAAATGACTATTTTCTTCGTAACTCTATGAAATAATCTCATGGTACCTTGGATTGTAAATTTTAATGTTCGTTTACAATATATCGACAGTTTATAATCTCATTAGATTTTTTATAAACCAACGTATCGTACAATTATCCGGTGACATATAATACAAGCGTCCAACACGTTGTGATTATGTGGAAAATTTTAAACTAAACTACTAATAATAAAACCCACGGTCATATTCAAGTCCAGCTCGCACTAAGAATTCCAAACTAAACAAAAGAGATTAATATTTATTCAGTTAATGCATACCACAAATTTGTATGTGTGATTGTGCGTAATCCTCGATGTGCGAGTATGTATTACACAAAATTGCAAGACGTCTATACTAACTTCGAAATGCTAAGTCCTGCTGCTAAGCACCTGATCTAATTTGTCAAGAGCTTAGTTAAATTTTCAAATTATTTCATTTCAATTTATCACTGTATATCTATATATGTTACATATCTAAAATATTCAACTTCAGTTAAAACTCGTTTAAAACAACAAACAAGTTTAAAGTAACACAATATATACTGATCATTATGTGATGTAATTTACTATTGGTTTAATTTTGTTAAAATTACTATTAATTTTTTATATACGTTTAGGACAAGTACGACAACAAGCAAAGCGAGAAGGAGCGTTACATTACTAGTGATTAAACAACGCGTGAACCGAGCGAAGCGAGCGGTGGCCGTCGCCGGCGTGGTGGTGTTAAGTACATGTACCGTAAATATCCGAGTAGTATCTAGTAAAAACTGCTTTCTTACTGATTTAGGAAATTTGTCGTAATATATATAAGTGACAGTATAGCATACAAATGTGTTTTGAATTTCATCTGCGAGGCAAATGTTGTTACTGCAATGTTTAATATTACCAATAACACCATTTTACCTAATAATAACAAATATTTTAAAAGTATTTTCACGATTGGTCTCGATCGTGCGCTCGTAGAGTCAAGACCTCCTGAGAATGCTTCGTTTAGAAGCTAATACTCTTCCGGTTTGGCTGCGTGGCATGTGTGACGTCACGTCGGCTTAATAGGAAATTAGGCGGAATCGTCACTAGATATATATATATTTTATAAAGATTTTTTAAGTGTTTTATTAAATAATTAATTTGATGTTTTCTTAAATACTTTTAAAATATTTGTTATTATTAAACATAGATTTCCGCAAAGTAACGCCTGAATTTATTCATTACCATTTTTCCTATTTATTATGTTACGGTTTTGGCTTAAGGTTTATAGCCAATACACATATGTATTGTAAAGATATGGAAAACGAGCAAATTTAAAGCTTACCTGTTTAAAAACATTTGCGCGGTACCATATTGCGTTTGCATATCTCTAAATTAAACTGCCTATCATAGTGAAACTTAGTTGTAGTATTGTCCGAACTTTAAATCAATAGTCAACCAAGTATCAAGTGAAGTTAGGGTATTAAAGCAACTTGTACCTTAAGCTGAAATCCATAAAAACTAGGAATTAAAAAAGTTTCGTATCGTTGACATAAAACAGTTTTACGGTACAACCAGGATTACAACTTAGTACCAGAAGTTGGAAGTTATAGAGTTAGTTACGGACTTTCTTTCTACTAATAACAAGTAATGTCTCCACCTAGAATAAATTGGCTGTAGCACCAGCTATTCTTAAAAAGAAATTATTAAAAGGGACATCCAAAACAGGGCTGCGATAAACGGGACCTTTTTTATGAGATTTATTATTATTTTTATTTAATCTTTTATTTTATTTTTTATGAGATTGTAACGGAACTACTAAGCACATCTGATGTTAAGCGGTAACCTCTTCCTATAACAGGCGTCTGTCAACCAGATACATTCAGTTAAGTCTCATGTACTTGTTTTATAATTACTAACTAGCTGTCAAGTTCTGCTGTAGGAACACACTGTTAGGTGCATGGCAAAAGTTTTTTTTTTATGTTTAATAGGTTAGTCTTTGACCAATATCTCACCTGGTGGTAAGTGATGATATGGTCTCCTGAACAACATCTTCATGTTGTTCAGGATAACCTAGAATTTCTGGCTCTGAAGGACAGCTGCCGGAACACACCGTTTGGTGCTTGGCGATAGATTTTCTACTTGAGGGTGGTAGTTAGCTAGGCGGGCATTCGCAAAATGCCCTACCACTATGCTATAACGACTGCCATTCTAAGAGGACAACCGGGACCGACGGCTTAACGTGCCCTCCGAAGCACGGAAGCGCTCAGTAGTTATGTCACTAGCGGTCACCCATCCAACTCATGATACTTTGCTTTGCTAATCGGTTGAGAACAGCTAAGTATACTTCGCTACGAGCGCTTAAACTTTTTCTATTTGAGGGTGGTGGTGGCTAGCCTGGCGAGCATTTCCTAAATGCCCTTCCACCATTTGGTGAAGCTCAAGTCGGCGCGGCTGTGGCAATCGATCCATGGACTTGCAGCACGAGAGTCATTGAGTTATGGTTCAGACAAAAAAAAAACGTCTTAAAATCTCACAACTTGTTTGTCGGGTACGGTTTTATCGACCCGCTCTTTTATCAGAATATCTTCATTTCATAAGATTTTTTAAATGTCAATCGTCTCCCAATTTGAAGTATTTTTTGCTAATAAATCAGATCATTGAGCACTATTTATCAACTGTTGGTAAATAAAGTTGTGGTCCATGATTTGTAGCAGAGTGGTCCTAGAATGGGAAATGTGAACAATGGTCCACAAAACATGTTTCACAACCAAAACATATCGTAAATGATTAGTTTTGTTCTCACCTTATGCAACTTCGGTTTTCTTGGATCAGTCCCCACATCAACAACGAAGACATTGCAGGACTGTAAAGCAGGTAAGATGAGAAGGTCTCTCTTCATATCTTTTTTATCATGACAGCTGGAGCAGACGTTCCATCCACTGTGGTGAAGCTCATCTCCTGTACTGCCCGTGTAAGTGCGGTGAATAACCTGACGTAGAATAGTAAAAAATTAATGGTTACATACGAGGAAGAAGAAGAGTATGCTGAGATAGTTTGGACGTGGATAGGTTGCACTAAGGGAATCTTATCAAGTATTCAAGGCGACTGTGAATGGAACTTGGTGCCAGACCTTGGCGATCGTATTGGACAGATTCATTGTGACTAATATTGTGAATATAGAATGATATGAGAGTGAAAGGAAATATATATACCAAGATCTATTGTATGGCCATGATCATAGCAAGTTGAAATATACAGCCTTTATCCATGTCATTGGGATGTCTTTGATGTCTTTGGAGACGTTATATATGTATGTATCATTTCGTAGACTTCGCACCAGTACCTAGTGTTACCACTAGTGGTTTCATCGTTAAATTTGGTCCTAAACTGACTGGTGTTAGGGCTTGTGTCTTCATAGCGCTTTCCATACAAACGTAGTTTTGTCATATTTTAACGACAAAGAGTTTAAAGTTGGTGAAATTTTCCACGCATTATGCATGACCTTGAGCCTCAAATTTTCAGGTTTGTCAGATTTCAGTAAAAATACACATTTTTCATTTTTCAAAATTATTTGAAAAATAGTTTTGTATTAGAATTTTAATTTCCACAATCAGAAATAAGATATATAGTTAAACGAAAAACTGCCAAATCAGAAGCATAGGTTTAAAAAAATGTGTGCAAAATTTTAACGAGTTTGAACACGTATTTAAATATGATGAAACTACGTTGTGTTTGCACGTAACAGGCATAGATATTTTAAAAAGCATGTAAATAATTTGAGTGTCATACTTGTAGTATTGTTGTGCCATTATAACACCTCACTACTTCCTACTTCAATCAGTGAACAGAGCAGCTTAACTACGGATACGGCAAAAATATAGATTTCTTCCTCATTAGGCATATACAATCAGCATTCACAGTTTATTGACGAGTAGATAAAACTCTTTTATGGCCACAATCTAACCTATTGGAATATGTGATCTAACATGGTAACAAAGTAGATGTTAAATATAAATTTTATTAAATTTTAAATACTTACCAGGAGTTTAAACTCGATAAATCTATACTTATAATAAATTTTTAATAGGTCCAATTCTGTACATTGAGATATTTTGAAAAAAAAATTAAAATGGAGAGCACTCTGTACTTGATACTGATGCTAAAACTCTATTTTTTTTTATTGATTGTGTGTCTGTTTGTCTTTTTCCCGGCCCCGCATTACGCCAAAACTACTGAATGAAAGCCAATGAAACTAAGCATGTTTGCAGTTCATTCTACAAAGTTGGACATTGTATATTTTTTATCCCGAAATTCAAAATGTTCACTTAGTTGTAATTTACTAACGCGTAGTCCAATTTCATTAATTCTTTTTTTGTTGTATTAGTGGTACTTTAACGATTGTCCCGAAAATATTTAAGTTATTTTTTCTTATTGCTGATAGGTAAATTTTTGACCACGGTGAGATCAGTTTCTCAGAGAGCACTGCTGCCCATCCTCTGTAGTGTTACCCCTAGTCGCCTCTTACAACACCCACAGGTAAAGATGGGGAGGTGACATTCTAGCCCGGAACCACACAAGCAGCCCGGTACCCCTCAAGCAGCCCCAGCACCCTTATTTAGTTCAAAGTTGAGTTGCAAGTTTGCTAAGATAAAAATCTAAAACTTTCGCCACAATCAGCTTTTTAACTATTTATCTTTTGCCCGATATATTTAGGAGTCTGCGCAATGGAAGAGCACAATCTAATATATTTTCTTTCTACCGCTAACCAAGGGGAACCTCGGCAAAAAGACGCCGTTTTAGAATCGAAATTCCAAAGAAACGCACAAAGTACTTTGCTTCAACATTTATTGTACGAACCGCGAAGGAACTCTCTGAGTTACTTAACTACTGTCTTCTGGAAAATACAACCTGGAAGTTTTCAAACCCAAAGTAAAAAGCTGCTTTCTGAGCTATGCTTTACTAAGAGTGCTTCACCTCAGACCACAGCGTTGCTTAATATGAGATAAACACTGCTCAAATGTGAATAACTAGTCTGCAGGTACGGCAATCGCAAATGAAGTCGCAGATACAGTTAGTTTCTTAATATTTTCACTTAAAAGTGATTTCTAAGATTCTTGTTTACCATGATATAAGAATGTTGTTTATCATATATAAAAACTTTTTAGCCAGGCGGGCATTCGCAAGATGTCCTATCACCATGCTACAATGACTGCCACCCAAAGATAACCGGGACTGACGGCATATCAAACCTTCCAAAAGACAAATGCACTAGCGGTCACCCATCCATCTAATGACAACCACGAAAGTTGCCTAACTTTTTAGATTGGTTGAGAACGAAAAGGTAGGCAAGGTCCGCTACGAGCACTTCAAAACAATTATTTTTCTTTGAAATGTTATACTGAAAAACTGATAAATCAAGACAATAAATATGCTTTAGGAAATTCAGTCGAAACTTTGTATGCAAGAAAAGTGCTATGAAATACACCATATCCTTTAAAAAATACAACCTAGTTAATAAATGATTCCCTTAAAATTGTAAACATATTCCGAAACATTAAAAGAGCCAATGAGAGCAAGAAGGAATGTTGATTTAATTCCAGAAGCATCCAATAACTGTAGAGGCGCACTTCGACTACGTGACTCAGGAACCCGTAAAAGTATTCTTCTAAACCCATTTCGAATCTATCCCTTGGTATTTGATCGTAATAAATCCTAGCCGACGATGTATTGCATTCCTTCTGTTAATTTAGTACTGTCGCAATATAAATATAGATAGATGTAATAACAATAACACTATGAAAATATGAGAGAGTTAAAATTCTATCCTGATATTTACCTTAAGAAAATTTACAAAATCACAAATGAGAAAATTAAGAAAATTTTATCTTATAATGACTACTACATGTGGGTACGCCTAGTAGGTAGTTGTTGTAAGATAATTTTTTCTTCAATTCTATTGAGATAATCAATCAAAATGACAATATCATGCTCCATCTTATTCACAACTTTTCCTTGGATATATATGTTAACAATTTTAATCTATGTATTTATAAAAGATAAGGTCCTGTCTGGTTGATAATCAACGCAGAGTCAACTTGAGCTGGAAATGGAAACTTGAAAATTTGTGGATGTGTTTTTTGTAAACTGCAGGTATACTAAAATTTTTGGAAATTCAACCTTAAGGTAATGAAGTGGGGTAAGAAGTATTATTTTATTATTTCTAGCAGGAGTTTTAAACAGCTAAGATTTTACTTAATTATTTTTTCCTTTTCATTGCTAGTTTTATTTTTTTTATTTACTTACTTTACTTTTTTATTCTTATTTGCATAAATTTATTCTTTTTACTCTGAATGGTTGTTCGTAAATATCTAGAGCAGATCGGTGTCCTTTAGCAGCACTTGTTTTTGAGTTGACGCTTGCTCGTGCCAGTTATCACCTTCCTCAGCAGTTTTTTCAGGAAGATGGCAATCCGACACGCACTGCAATCGCTAGCGATACCCTTTAGTGAGCATGACCGCTCTGAATTCCCGTGCCAACAAATACATTCAGTCAAAAAAATATCGGAAATGGAGGATTTTTTTATGGTTCCAAATTCAATTTATTTTTGTTTATTGGCACCACTGTTTTCCATTTTGGCGTTGGTTTGAGTTGCACCTGTTATTTAGATTAAATACATTGCTGTTTTAGATTATATAATATCTAGAGCGAATTTAAAAAGGGACAAATATATTGAAATAAGAGTATCTTGCATTTTTCATCGCCAATGGAATTTCGTGTTCAGAGTCACTGGAAATGTTACAGAAGGCTTACGTTGAATTTTATTACAATTTTATCAAAAACACGTGCTTATGCTGTGGTACAAAGCGTTAAAAAACGAGATGTGATGGAAGTTTTACCTCGCTCTAGTAGGCATAAAGGTCTACTAATGAAGTTAACATCGTAAAAGTGAAGGAAATAGTAACTGAAAATCCTCATTTAAGTTTGAGACAGATAGCCGCCGTATTTTCTGTGCCTCACAAGTTAATCCATACTATTTTAAATAATCACTTGGGCGTGAAACATGTTGCCACTCTGCTAGTCCCAATAGAACTGAATTTTCTTCAAAAACTCAATCGCATAAGAGTCGCTGAAGACATACTAGAACGAGTAAATTCCGACCCAACATTCATGACAAGCATTGTTACTGTTGACAAGACGTGAGTTTTCCGTTATCTGGAAAGATAACAAACCAGTATCTACACAAAAAATCAGAGAGTTATCGTCTGAAAAGGAAACATTATCGCAGAGATCTTTGACCATGTAACACACATCGTTGATATACGCTAGAAACAGAAATTATCTCAATATTGATCTTTGCGGAACTCCAATTTTTATTAAACTCCCGGAAAATGTAACGCTTTTTATTCTAACCTTTTGAAGCTGGTCTGACAAATATGACAGAATAAAATTCAGAGCTGTTCCACGAACTCCATAACATGGAAGTTTACGACTGAGCAGGTTACCTACAATGCGTTTCAGAATTAGGAATAATAAAATTTTATGGAACCTGATGGTAAATCCCATCAGGCGTAATCTAGGCGTAGGAGTGAGAATAAAGGTAGTGGTTAACCCAGGTAAGGGTTAGTGTAGATGTAAAGGTGGAAGTGAGGGAAGGTAAGGGTGAAGAAAGGTAAGGTGAAGATTAATGATATAGGGAGTATTTGTTTAGGTAGGGTATGGATAATGACAAGGGCAGGGATAAATTAGGGTTATAGAAAATTAATCAATAAGATATAAAAAAAGCAAATCTTAATCTCTAAGCAAGCAAAGCCGCAGCCTATCAAAACTTGCTTTAGCCTGCCTATGCCTAGAGGCAGATATACTTATATTCATCCTTGTCAATTCCAGTTATACCTCACATTCATCTTAACAGCACTCTCATCAACACGATCAATACAATACGACAGGACTTGAGAAAATAACCCTCTATTTTGTTATTAGATCTTGGTTGTAATTTTTCCTACAAGAACCATAGAAACAGAAGAACAGTCTTCAGCGACATATACCAGGGCACGTTGTTCTGTATATCTAATATCAGTGTTCATTCATCCATTCTGTCAGAATACCTTAATGAGTAGGAAAACAAAATAAGCGTTCTCTGTACTACATTAGACGGATTGTCCACTACTGAACCCTGCCTCCGTTAACAGGGTGATTTTCCGTTATTTCCACGCTTGGCAAGCAGAGCGTAGTGATCGCAGTATAAGATGTCTGTTCTTCAGAAGACGCTGCTGCTTATCTTCTACCCTGTGCAATTATTTTTACTCACACAATTTTTTATTATCTTCATTCCATCACTACGTATTCTTTTATTTATACATTATTACCTTTCATTTCTCCAACTCCATAGTTCCAACAAATCCTTGTCAACTATATATTGCATTTTATTGCAATAGGAAAGTCCACAATAATACTTCCTCGCTGAATCCTGGATCCAGCAGGATTATGGTACGATATTACCAGGACAGGCACGACTAAATGGACGTCATAGTTAAACACCTCAAGGCTAATTTATTTACAATAAAAAATATTGTATCTTGCTCCCAAAGTATTTATTCACAAAACAAGTTCTTAGAATGTCTTTGTAAGTTTATCGTATAATTTGGTATAATTTTACTTAATTACAATTCTACAACTCTGCATAAAACATGCCATATATCCCAAAAATCGCCCAAAAGATCATAGACGTAAAAATATTATAAAAGTTACGAATTCATATATTTTGCTTCTCATTTGTATGGCTAAATCTGGAATAATTCAAATATTCATAGGCCATACCATTTTTAAAACATTTGAATTAGTCATTGTTCATAATATGCCAGTATGAAACGTAACCGACCAGTTGTTTTTTTCTGGTCTATTGTTATTAAAAGTGCTGGAGTCTCCATTACTAAAAGGTTTATTTGCTAACGTGAAACTGGTGCGTAATTGCGGACATTCTTTCCGCACGTTATTACCTTTTTCCGAGATAGTTTTTATCTCAGAGAATACTCGATTGTTTTGCTCGTGACATTCCCTTAGAGGAATAAATTCAGGTTTAATTACAACCAAACAAATTGTATATACTATGTAACTTTATATGGTTATTAAAGTTTAATTTTAAAATAATTAGATGTTAATTGAACTCCGATAAGTATTTTAAAATACTGGAATGATATTTTATGTTTTTTTATAGCAACTATTTAATGTGTTTTATTGATCTCAGTAAGATACTTCTTCAATTATATTACTTTTTAGAAGGTATAAACCGATTTCCTACTGTAAAAATAAAAAAAGTTATAAGATTTTGTCATACTTTCAAACCCTTATTTATTATGTCCCTGATATATAAAAAAAAATATCACCAAATTTACCAAAAATATATTGAATTTTTCCGTAGAATATGTTATTGGAAAATTATTTATATTGTTACTTCTGAGTACTCACTGGACAATGACATGCTTGCTCAATTTGAAACATGACCAATAAAAAATAATTCCGTGGGCTTTTTTTTAGTTATCTGTATACAAACCTCGCAGTAATATGCATAATTTTCAAATAGAGATTTTACCAAACCATTTGAACATTGGCCACTATAAGGGTTGAATTTTCAATTCCTTTTTAGGATTTCGTACTCAAATGGAACCCTATTACTACGCCTCTGCTGTCCGTCCGTCCATCCGACTGACCATTAAATCTTTCAAACTATATAAGGAGGGTATTAATTTATCAACAATACAGCGGAAGGTGGTGTGGAATCTTTAACTAAATGTGTTACGCTCATGTATAATTTGACATACAATAAATCAGCATTAACATTATTATTATCTAGGTTGTGGCGCATTGGCTTTATGAATGATTCCTTTTTTCCTCCTGATAGGTTAGTCTTTGACCACTATCTCACTAGATGGTAAGTGGTGATGTGGTCGAAAATGTTGTAGAATTACTGGTTCTCAAGGACTGCTGCCGGAACACACCGTTAGGTGCTTGGCGTCAAATTTTCTACTTGAGGGTGGTAGTTAGCCAAACGGGCATTGGCAAAATGCCCTACCACCATGCTATAACGACTGCCATCCTAAGATTACAACCGGGACCAACGGCTTAACGTGATACATAAAGGAAGAAACTCGTTACTTGTCCTTAAGACAAATCTCAACGGCAAAATATATATGTCGGGCGCAACGGGAATAAATGTTTGACTGAGGATTCCTTTTCTTTTGGAATAAAATTTATTGCAACTCACTTCATACGTGTTCACTGAATTATTTTTTTATCACTACAGTTTAATTATTAAATAAACTGAATACTTAATACCTTATTAACTGGTCACCGGTTCTCCATTAAAATTTGATACCACGCCCAAGATTTTAACCTTTGAACAATACAGGTTAACCTATTGTCTAGGTATTGTATGTTATTAGTTTTGTAAGTTTTCAAATCGCTCGTAGCAGAGCTTGTTGTCGTTCTAAATAGGTCAATTAAGTTAAACAACATCCACTGTGGTCATATCTCGGATGGGTGACCGCTAGTGACATTACTACTTCCGTGCGTGCGTTAGCGCTTCCATGCTTTCGAGGGCACGTTAAGACGTCGGTCCCGGCTGTTATCTTAGGATAGCAGTCGTTGTAATATGGTGGTAGGGCATTTTGCGGCTGCCTGCCTGTTAAGCAACCACTTCTAAGTAGAAAATCTGTCGCCAAACATCTAACAGTGTGTTCATTTCAGATCATTATCTCAACTTTATTTATAGCTGATACGCTAACCTAAGAAAAATGTTCTAACATAAAATGTTTTTGTATTTTTTTTTATTATTAATTGAAAAAGTGATCACGTCACAAACCTGAGCATAAGTTGGAGAACTTGGATCCACATCAATAGTAGCTAGATAGTCTTGCTTTGTCTGATCTGGTTGAACGCAGACCACGTACAAAAGTTCCTCTATCGGGCCATTCTTGAATGCTTCCATAGGGGAAGCGTATCCCGGTCCGCCTTTGCCTGAAAGAAAATCGATTTAGAAGAAAATCTAAAAGTTTTAGAAGTCTTATTTCCAATCAGTATAGAATTCAAACTTATATGTACTAAAAAAGTTCATTCAGTTATTTTTCGATCAAGAACGGATCACTGTATTCCAAAAACACAATATTCTACGAAAACATCTGGACAAAATAAATATATATTTTTTTTAATTGATAAAAGCTAGACCATAATATATTTAAATCACCTATTACAAAGTGACGCTGTGGTCAAAGACTTTGATCAAGCTAAATCCAGAATAGAAAAATACTCTCAAGAATGGCCGCCAAAATATACCATAAGTTGCTAGGTGACAGTTGTTTGCGTACTTCAAGGAGGTAAAAAGCTAGACCTGCATTAGCAGGATATCCTATGACTACTTGTACCATGGCTGAGTTACATTATCCCAGCAGAATTTCAGACTATAAAATGCTAATGAGTATTTGTTTGCTTCAAGTCAGAATCATTTATTAAAACAACGTTCATATAATTTTTTTATAGTGTGTAAGTACCGACGATCCAACAGTTTTTAAATTACTGGAATAAAATAAATAATATTCAGTCCAGTCCAGCGCTGGATCGAGTCACTGGATTACTGGACTGGAATATTGTAAGCCGCAGCTATTAGTTGAACAAGTTGGCTTTTCAGGATGAAAGAAGTTTTATATTGAGCTATACGAAGCAAAATGCAAAAAGATAATAAAACGCTTTCCATATTTTTTCTTACCTCTATCCCTCGTCAACTCACTGATGAACTGCGTAACATAAAAAAGGTCAATCTTGCCAACTTATATCCAAAATCAAATCGTAAAATTCCGCTGCACGTTCCCGCACATATCCCTATTTGTCAGCTCTTTATGAAACTTATTCGTCCATGTCACGTGATAAGCGAAATAAGGGAGCCAGTAAAAGGTCACATAGTGGAAAAAAAAGTGTCACAAGCATCAAGCGGGTGGCAATTTATCATTCGTGCCCTCAGGCGAGACTTCAAAGGCAACGTCTTAAACGAGGTCCCCCAAACCTTAGTGATTTTAATCTCACTGTTTAGATAGAACTCCTTTTGAAGCAAGAAAAATCTGTAGGAACTTTGAAGAATATTAATACTGCCGGTGAATTTAACAAGACCCATAAAGTAAAGTAAGTGATGAAGATCGAACGATTTAAGAAAACGCAACTTTCTTTTCCAGTTAGATTCTTGATCTTTGATTCTAGTGAGAGGAGTTTTGAAATGAAATTAGTTTTCTTCATTGTATCCGTTTAAACGCTGCTTTTCTGAAGGCAGCTCGGAAAATATTTTCTGAGTCTCTTCCTTCACTAAGATATTATGACGCCTTTGTATCCCTGAAGGGGTATGTAGACAAACATGTTTCCCATGACACTTAGTCCCGTGTCGAAATAGCATATGTAGATAAATAAATAGGTAGCAAATCTATAGCCTGTAATTATTGAACCAATAACCAGAGTAATTTGAAGGGAGAACTTAAGATAAAAATACATACAATTACATAATATCCCCGCAAGGGAAAATATTCTTAGTGTTCACGCCAAATATAGTACATTTTACAAAACGCTATAAATATTACCCATTTACAATCTTTTATTCGAAAAGTATCATATATGATTTTATTAGATAAGACGGGTATAATATATAGTTAGTCGCCCGTGGGGTGCCACGCTAGAATTGCAACCCCCATATCTGCTGTGGGAGTCGTTAAAAAGAAATAAATAGTTAAAAGAGGCGATATAGGAAAAATATCAGTAGGTACCAACCAGCGCCTTCTGAAGAACTAACTTACATCATACACTGCGAACCCAAAACGCCTGCTAAGTATGGTGATTACGGCAAACCCCCCTTTTGGGTGAGGTTTTGCCCAACAATGGACGTAAAAGCTGTGTCGATGATGATAATGATAACGAGTCAATGCTTAATAATTTGTTATATGAGTAATATTGAATCATTGCAGGCGGGGCGTTAACTTAAGACTGACGAAATCTATTGCAATTAGTTATAAACCTATCAAAACTAAGGATTTCTAATACTGCTGCATTGATTTACACCATTTAATCAGCAAAAATATGCACGTGATAATGTCAGCTATCAATTGTGTCTTATGTAAATTACATTTTCTTAATACCAGAGAGGGTTTTAATTTAAGCACGTCCCTAATCCATATCATGTGTAACAGAGTGAAAAAGGAACTGTGGAGATAAACACACGCAAACAATAGCCCATTGATGGGATTACCCCAAACAAAGGGGTAATTTATATGCAAGCATTACCTGACGTGATTACTAAATCGCGAGGGGACGGCTCCACCCTCAACCTTCATTTGTGCAGCGGGAAAAATAATGTTTTGATGCCTATCGGGAATTTATTGAAGGCGACAGCTCTGCCGCTTCGAAGAAAATCGGTTGATTTTAAAAATAGATCTAAGACGTTTGCGGCCAACTCAATTTGTCTGTTGATTGGAATAAAATACATACAGCATAGGATTTTGAATGACAATCGGAATTTTATTGCAAACATGAAAATTTATCACGGTAAAATGTTAGATTTAACAAATATTTTTTGTCTATACCGAAATTGTATATGAAAATTATGAAGGTATACTTTTAGTTTAATGAAATCAGTAACTTCCTTTAATTTAATATTTTTATGGCATACAATCTTCGAACTTAGGAACCATTGGCAAAATATAGGCAAAAGTAGCCAAATACATATAATAATAGATGAATAATAATTAGGTTCAAATAAGCCTCGTATCCAATTGAACACACTCAGGCTAAGGCTGAAATTCAGAGACATTTGTGTAAGACGGGCAAAGACCAGTCTTAGCCAAGCGTCCGCTAAGCCAATCTGCAAATTTCATATTCAGAGATATACTCCTAGTCCTACTTACCTCGCTCTTAGCTTAGATCACACTCTATTATCTACGGCACATTTTTCACTTATGGAACGTTTACCGGTTCTTGTTTATCTGTGCATCCTGACATAAAACGAAAACGACAAGAACAACAATATATAAAATGTGATTTGAGTGAGTGAAACAAAATACGTTTTATGCCTACCTAACTACAAGTTGACAAGACGTCTGTTGTTTTTGCACTAAAGTTCTTAGGTTATAAAATACAAAGTCAACCACAAACAATTTCAATTCAATGTCAATAAAATCTTCAATTTTGCTCACTTGGCGGCGCCACTTCTGCTTTGAGACAGACTAAAGTAGTCGATTTCCACTACTTGGCTTAGCAGAGCACACGCTAAGTTTAAGCGCTGTATCAGATGTCTCTGAATATAATTATGAGGCTAAGCGCTACATTTTAACAGATTAAAGCATTAGTTCACGCTTAGATTTGTCTCTGAATCTCAGCCTAAGAGTAGCTCGCTTAGCCGAGCCGCTCCAGCGGAGATGCCTAAGCACGCTAGGTCTGAGCTAAGCCCGCATTTTGACTGTTTTTGTCCGCACTCAGAGGCGCTCCGTATTCACTGGTGCTTTCTCGTTTGTGAGGAGCGACGCGAGCGTTCCCCTAGTTTGGTACATTTTCTGTTCAATAAAAAATTAGGTGTTCAAGGGCTTAGTATTAGGAATCTTGTTTGATAGTATTTGATGAATGTTAGTTTATTTATCACAATATGATGGACTATTCATGGGAATAATACTAATATGGGACAGAAAAAGAAGACAATGAAGCCGAAGGTACTGAACACTCTGAAAACGGCTATTTCAATTTTGAGACTCATTCTACCAAAACTTTTATTTTATTCCCCTGAGCACGCTCAGACGATGAGCTGCTCATTCACCTGAGCGTCATTAAGTGAATACGAAACTTTACAGTCGCAACAGTCGGATATTTAATCTTAATGATCTTTTGGCATGATTTAAAATGTTACCTAAACATATAATTAGATTACTTATGATTCAACGTCTTGCGCGGTCAAAACTACCCAAACTGTAGGTAGAACAAACAATGCTGTTAGGAGAAACAGCATTGTTTGTTCTAAAGAATAAAGAAAGGTAATATCCTCAAAATGTGGTGTTTTGGTCCAAAGGCTGCTTCGGAAGTCTTTAAAAGTTTGTCTTCAATCAATATAGCAAAATCAGCGAAAAAATTGGAAATGTCACATCATTTATATTGTGTTATTTGCCAACAATATATACATATAATCACGCCTGTATTCCCCTATATAAGGGTTTGGCAGAGGTGTCCCCCATGTTTAGCCAATCGGGTTTTGGTCCCATGTAATAGGGGGCGAGCCTATTGCCATTGGCTGGGCACAGTTTCATAGTCATACAAAATGTTTTCTCTAACACACTGGACGAAACACAAGAACATATTACGAATAATAAGTTAACGCTAACAACATAAAAGACAGGAACACAAGATTGTATGAAACCCTGGCAGGGCACTAAGATGGTATATAGCCCTGTTGTGTGTCTAATGCACAAAACACTCACATCAACGTGAAAAGTGGCATGCTGCTCATTTGGCGCACTTTTCCCTTAGTCACCTCTTACGACAACCACGGGAAGAAAAGGGGAGGTGACATTCTAACCCAGCACCCCACGGATACAAATGTGTTTTTTCTGAAATATGTGATGAAGTCTGTACCTGACTCAATGTTAAATTTTTTTTAGGACACAACATGTCTTTGTTCGAGTAAGCGCAAGAGAAGGATCTCCGTTTCAGCTTCGGAAAAAATGCATTCGTATGTCTGTCCGGATTACGGATTTCCGGTTGTTTTCCTCTACAAGTCGCTTTTCTCAACGGATTCTCATAAAATTTTGGGAACTAATTTGATAATTGCATTTGTTAAACAATGCGATTAAATTTTTGGAAAAATATCAAACTGACGGAAAAACGGGCTGCAAAAGTAAAAAAAAAAAATTCTATCTCACTCACCTATCCAGTAAAATTAAATTTTAATAAATTAGTATATCTACAAAATAATATAAACCTCATGCCTCATCAAATACACATTTCATTTGCAGTTTTTTATTTTGCACAATTTAAAATATCACCTATATTTTAAAACAAACCTAGAATTTTTTCGCACCCTTATTTATGTGTTCGTTTGAAAAGTGTTGACGTAAAATCTACTACAAAACATTTGATTTTTAAACAAAGGTAGAAATGATCCTTCTAATTTGTTACATTTGCCCCTATTTAAAAGTACAGCTGGCTCAGAACACCTTATTGTGGTGGTACTAATATATTATGTAACGCTCGCCACTCGAAATATACAAATACTCGAATATTAATCTCACCACCGCTGGTAATTGAAAATATACGTATATCATTATACCATCATAAAGACATTTTAAGCTGTCAAATGCAGAAATGATGTCACTATCGGACTGCGTAAGAGTGAAAGAGAGGCAGCAATGGTGAAATCACGATCAGTTTAAGTTAAATCCAAAAGTAAGCTTAATAACATAAACTAGTAACGTAAATCGAAAGTGTAACTTTTCTTGTCTCTTTTGATAAAGATTTACTATTTTATTATTATATTTTCATACAGATTTATACCTATATAATTAAGATATTTACGTTACAAGCGTAACTTAGAGTCAACTTTGCAATTTTATTCTATTGAGAAAATTTCAAGTTAACGTGTTTCGGACTTTTCTTAGCCTTACATAATGTGATCAAGATAAACATATAATTTTTTTACTGCCACAATTTGCCCGTGGGGTGCTGGTTTAGAATTGCACCTCACCATATCATCCCGCGGGTGTCGTAAGAGGCGACTAAGGGAAGAATACTGGAAGGTGGGCAGCAGCGCCTTCTAAAGAACTGCCTTCGCATACTGCGATCCCCAAGACGCCTGCCAAGCGTGGGGATTATGGCAAATATCCCCTTAATATGGGATTGCATTCAGCAATGGACGACCCGGCTGATACAGTAACAGTACATTTTAGAAAAAAACTGTTCAAGTAAAGCAATTTAGCACTTGTCAGCGTCTTAAAGCAAAGCCAAAGGTGGCCCCAGTGGTAGTGGCTTTTGGGTGCCGGGCAGAAGAACACAAATGAACTGGTGCCGGGCAGAAGAACACAAATGAACTTGGCTTTCGATGCATGGTGGTAGACCATTTTGGGAACACACGTCTGGCTAGCTACCATCTTTATGTAAAATTACTTGGCCAAGCATCCAAGGATATACTTGTGGATTGGAACGTTATGGATTTTGCATTTTTGCATAAGCCGCGAAGGAAATTTACATGGACACTGCAAGTTTAACTGCAATTTCACCCGTTGCCCGGTGACTTACTAAAACCTCCCTCTGCAAGGATGTGTCTATGTCTGTATTTCAACAGCTACACACGAGAGACAACCATATAAAATCACGCCTCTTTCCCGTTGGGGTTGGCAGAGACCACAGATTTCCACTTACTACGATCCTTACATGTCTCTTTCGCTTTACCTACACTCATCAATCCGTTCCTGACCTGGCCTTTTTTCAGAACGTCTTCAACCGACTGATCTGATTTTGGAACGTGCGCCTAGGTCTTCTCCTTCCAACACTTCGTTCATTTGTCCCATGTATACCTATTTAGTCATTCTCATTTCATTAATTCTCTCCAAACGCACACGAGAGCCAGCTCTCATTTTAGCTACTTCCATCAGGTTATGAGCAATAAATAAATCTCTTATTTTGTTAACGTTGCACAATATGGGTATAAATGATTAATTCGTTAGGTATTGTACAAATTAACTACTAGTGGAAGTAATTGAATTTAGCACCATTTATTTTCCGCGTGTTTAATTAAATATTTGCTCGCAACGTTTATATAGCTTTAATGACAATTTTGAGACTATTTGTAACGTGTATATTAGCCCGCGGGGTGCCGGGCTAGAATGTTATTGCCATTGCTACATGTGGATGTCGTAAGAGGCCACTAAAGGTAAAATACCGGAAGGTGGGCAGCAGCGCCTTCAGGGAAACCGATATCTTAAATCCCCGAGACGCCTGCCAAGCGTGGAGATTATGGCAAATATCCTCTTATTGGGGGAGGCTGTGCTTAGCAGTGGATTATCCCGCAGATACCGTACAGTATAGTGTAACGTGGAAACGTTCTAAAGTTATATGTTACCACTGACTTAAATAAATTAATATTACATTCACTAAGGTAGGTATGCGAAAGATATATAAATTCAATTATAATGTTCTCTAAATTTTAATACATACGTGTTCGACCTTCGTCTGATCTTTCGTGCTGCATTGTTTTAGTAATTTAAATTTTATGCTTGCATTATCACAAGCTATAGATAACCTTTTATACCCTAAAGGTATATTATTTACAAGATATTGTTTTATAAATTTATCAAGCAATATGGACGATTAAGTAAGGCGACTAAGAAAAAAACGCGCTGCATGAGCAGGATAACTTTACCGACGTTGATGAAGAAAGGCATGTTACTGCACATTAGGCGAGTACGCAGTATTTACCATCCCAACGGTATTGTAAGCAACTGGTATAATAGCAACATGGATCACGATATAAGCATGGTGCTTTCTGTATTCTCAGAATGGATGGTATTTGAATTGAAGCGCTCGTAGCAAAGTTTACTTGGCTGTTCTCAACCGATCAGCAAAGTTAAGCAACGGCGCCGGCGGTCATGAGTTGGATGGGTGACCGCTAGTGACATTACTACTGAGAGTTTCCGTGCTTGGGAGGGAACGTTAAGCCGTCGCTCCCGATTGTTGTCTTAGGATGGCAGTCGTTATAGCATGGTGGTAGGGTATTTCGCTAATGCCCGCCTGGCTAGCTACCACCCTCAAGTAGAAAATCAGTCGCCAAGCACCTAACGGTGTGTTCCGGCAGCTGTCCTTGAGAGCCAGTACTTCTAAGTTAGCATGAACAACATCTTCGGCCACATCATCACTTACCGTCAGGTGAGATAGTGGTCAAAGGCTAACCTATCAGGCATAAAAAAAGCGACCGGCCACAAAGCTGAATTTTTTTTATTTCTGCTAAGCAAATAACATATTGACTGATCCCATCTTAGAGGTGGGATAAGAGAAAATAAATGATGCCTTTTATTATAATACCCCTTAACAGTCACAGCTAATAAGGTTAATTGAATAAATAATTCATCATATATTTACAATATAATGCCACTATAAAAATATTCTTTAGTAGTCGTGACAATCGTGGATTATGTTCACATCTAACTAGAAATAAGTTACAAAGAGTACCTTACAATATAAACAAAGTTACAAACCAATACCTTACAATTATTATGTCGCAGGTCGAAATTAAAGCAATGAATGAAATCCCATCAAACGTAATAACTATATATAAGTAACAGTATAAGAGGTACGAGTAAACAAACAGTTAACAGTTGCTACCCGTTTTATCAAGAATCAAATGTATTGTATTCACAATTCCTGCGTGATTAATTCCATCCATTGCACTTTCAAAACACAATCTAATAACAGTAAATATAACGATATAGATTTGTGGGTACTTACAACAAGACATCGTGTCAACACCACACAATTTATAACAAAATCAGTCGTCTACTCGCCGCAAAAGTCACGTTAGTAATCTAAAAGTCGAAGTAAACAAACTATACCGGTATGTCTATCTCGTTTTATCGTCTCACTCGTCATGCATGTAGTTAAAACTGGTATGTAAGGTCAGACGATTAAATTAACTCCTCACTGCAAAGTATCGATTATTTTGTTTAGTTTTATGTTGATGACAGAATATAGATTGATTTTTTTGCGAAGGATTAAATTAGATTGGGGGGAATATTTCTATACATTATTCTGTTATAAAGATTCATGTTAGGAAGAAAAAAAAAAAACAGTACTTTGAATGTTTCTGAGTATAATTAGGGAAGTTTCATTCCTGTTTTCATCAGTTCCATTAACATATAGTGTGTGTAATAGCGTGGGGATTATGGCATACCCCACTCCCTTTAATGGAAGAGGCTGTGTGCAGTGGACAATATGGATGATATAGTACTGCAGGTACATAGTTAGTTTATCTTATTATCTCAAGAGTAAAGCCAAATAATCGAACACATTTATATTAGGAATCGCAATAGGGTTTGTCATAAGATATAAGAATCAGACGTTGTTTACGTATAAGTGTTAGTGATAAAATTAATGGTATAACCACTATTTATATATTTTTTTACTTCGTGTCAACGATTTAATTAATATTATGTTACTTCCTAATGTTTATTTATTATCAAATACCATAGTTTTATATTTAAAATTTCAAATTTATTCCATTAGTAAATAGTTCTATTCCTCTCCACTGCGATGGCATAACATTCACTTTCGTTGAAAACGGTACTCAACGCTTTCCAAGGTCAACCGCAACGTCATCGTCTTTTGTTTATTAGTCGAGAGACTAGATTTTTACCCTTCTCCCTAGATGTGTATCACAACCACTTTCCGGTATCTGGCCTAGTCTTATATTAAACTTGGACTAATAAGATTGGGTTGACTTGGGATAACGTTAATGATGCCTTTATTTGAGGCATGTTGTATTAGGAACTCTATTAATATACTAATGGGGAGACATAAGCTGCGAGTTAGATACTAAATTAAAAAAAGTATTAATGTAGCATGTATCGTATTATAATAGATTAGCTAATAAGCAGTCTGGAATCAGTATTTTTACATGGTAAATTGCATATATGTACTCAATATGTGGATATACCGTGGATGTTTAGTCACATTTGCTGACCCCATGGACGATAATTATCAGTATATGTTCGTGATAAAATGTTACCTTTGTCCATTTATTAGGGTTCCGTACCCAAATGGTACCTTAAAAACGGACCTTTTACTGAGACTTCACTGGCCGTCCATCTGTCCGTCCATCTGTCACCAGGCTGTATCTCAAAAACGGTGATAGCTATACAGTTGAAATTTTCACTTATGATGTATTTCTATTGCCGCTATAACAACAAATACTAAAAATAAAATAAAATAAATATTTGTAAAGGGCTCCCATACAACAAACTTTTTTGTTTTTTCCGTTTCTTGCTCGATACTAATAACGGTGACAGACGCTTTAATTATTCACAGAATATTTAGTTACGGAACCCTTCGTACGCGAGTCTCACTCGCTCAGCCGTTTCTAGGTGAAGTAGTAACTAACAGACATAACACACACTCACTTTCGCATTTACAAAATTGTAATCAAAATTAAGGTTCGATTTTTTAAATTTCAGGTAGTTACTAGTCCTCAGAATAAATGTATACACAACCAATATAAAAAAGAAACAATGTGGTTGTTCAAAAGAAATTTCATTTGTTTTTAATTTGGGTCGGTTAGCATATTATATCAGTCTATCATTTTTTATCTGATGATTGAAAAATCAGGCCACTTTTACATTTCCTAATTCGCTAGTAGAATAAAAAAATAATAAAGCAACATGACATTGTTGTTACTGTTTTGCTGTCGGTACTACAGGCAACATTGGAGTTGATAATATAGCTACCTATAATTACGTATGTATGTAGATATTGTGAACGCACTCGACGGACGTCCTCCTGTAGGTCGTGCCAAGAATAGTTATCGTTATCTATGCGATACTTTATATTTATTTTTTGAATACATTTGAAGTATGAAGCAATGATGGCCGAGCGGTAATAGCAGTGGACTGTCGTGCCGTAGGTCCATGGTTCGATCCCCATCACCGGCTTGAGCTTCACGGCACAGTGAAATGGCATTTTTGAATGCTCGCCTGGCCAGCTACCCTCAAATAGAAAATCTGTTGCCAATCACCTACCCAGTGTTTACTGGCAGCAGTCCTTGAGAGCCAGAAAAATGACAGGCACGTGAGACTTAACAATTGTATGTCTCAGTGTGACGGGCGCGGTGCAATGCGTTCGGACGAAATGCATCTGTTATTGGCAGAGGTTAGTCCGCTAAGTGGACATCGTTCTTGTTCCGTCACAATCATATAAAAAAAAGAAAAACCATCTCACCAGTTTGTAATAGATCTAAAACTTATTTTATAAGCTATGTTTTTATTTCTCATGTCTAATAGGTTTGAGAGCTTTGCTTTTGCAGTGCACAGTTAGTACTGTGGACTTCAACTGAGCATTTATTTGTCAAAAAATCCTAATAACAATTTCAGAGATCACATTTTTGAAGAATTTTTGAGGAGTGTTCGTTGCGGTCATTACTATGATGGGTGACCGCTAATGGCATTTACAACTTCGTGCTTCGAAAGGCACGAACCGTACCCAGTTGTTATCTTAGGACTGCTGTCATTAAAGCATGGTGGTAGAGTATTTTTCGAATGCCCGTCTGGCTAGCTATCACCGTCAAGCAGAAAAACGGCGTGTTTCAGCAGCTGTCCTTAAGAGCCTCTAATTCTAGGTTAGCCTGAATAAAACATCGACCACATCATCGTTTACCACTATGTGAGGAAATCAACAAAGACAAATCTATCAGCAAATTCAACAAAATTTCCATAGAGGGTTCTATGAACATCTGAAAGGGTAACATAGCGATTACAGAGATTCGATACTGGTCATAAAAATATTTTTGCCCTCATTTGTCTTTATCAAACGACTTCGTACCATGTGGATTTTGCTTAGATGCGTAATGTGAACGTAAACCTTTTGAATGTATTGAAATTGTTGAACATAAATTTAATGAATTCTACCATTCCATAAACCAATCTCGGTAAATACGTATGTAGAAAATAGAAAGCTGAAAATTTACTCAATTTCTCATTTAATCTCTCTAATAAGTATAAATGATTGAAAAGGGACACAAATCACTTATATCATTACGACATGATTACAGTACAGTTACTGGTTTATATATAAGAACTGTTTCATAACCTCCTGTTGGATATATTTGCGGGACAATATGCCTAATATGCTGCATGCCACCACTTGCTGCTTATTGATAACCTCACTACCAGAAATGTTACGGATATACTACGTGGGATTTTCCAAGTAGGGTCAGGAAAGCAAACGCCCGTAAAACTGAAGCCAAAACCTTCTACAATTATTTTGTTGTTAACAAAAAGACATTGTTAACGTGTGCCTTTATTATGTTTAAAGTGTTATATAAGACATGTTGTATTGACCCTACAAGTACGCTATAAGAGACCGCAGATTTTGCCTTATCATTATAGCATGCGTAATCAGTGAAAGTCAAGCCGATCGCTGACCGGAGTTAAACCCTTTTATCGCGGTGATCTATAGTTGATAAGCTCGGCTCAATCTCACTATAGATAGATAACTCTTTATTGTACACCAAAATAACTATCATTATGAACAATATCATAAACTTAAGTAATTTTGTACAATTGGCGGTCTTATCGCTAAAAAGCGATCTCTTCCAGACAACCTTTGGATGGAGAGAAATTCAGCCATGATAGATACTGACAGATCTATTTTTATCGATATCTGATATTAAGCTAGCCTCTGACTACTATCTCACCTGATGGTATGTTATGTGGTCTAGGATGTTGTTCAAGTTCACCTAAAATTACTGGCTCTCAAGGAAAGCTGCCAGAACACACCGTTAATTGCTTGGCGATAGATTTTCTATTAAGTGTGGTAACTAGCCAGGCGGGCATTCGCAAAATACCCTACCACCATGCTATAACGACTGCCATCCTAAGACAAAAACCAAAATCGACGGCTTAACATGCCCTCCAAAGCACGGAAGCGCTCAGTAGTAATGTTACTAGTGGTCACCCATCCAAGTCATAACCGGGGCGGACGTTGCTAAACTTAGCCAATCGGTTAAGAACGGCTAAGCAAACTTCGCTAAGAGCGCTTCTAGCCAAATATTAGTCTCGTATCTACATAATTTTGCATGGTAATACGGAATTTCAAGACTGCTCGACTGGCTAGCATCTAAGCTCTCAACTACATATGTCATTGCGATATTAGGGTTGCAGGGTTGACTCCTGATAGGTCTCGGTTTGACTTTTACTGATTTCGAATGATATAATATCATCTTCGTACACTTATCCTACTTATGAGGGGTCGTAAACAGTCGCTTATAAGTAATAAATAACACAGATAAACGCAAAGGCCATAATAAATACATAGATTGCTGACACCGACCGTCTTCGGGAATGCTTTCGTTAGTCGCTTGTTGTTGTAAGCAGAAAATCTGTCACCAAGCTTTAACCAGTGTGTTGCCGGAGGGGTAGTATTCGTTGCGGTCCGTTAAGATTTGACCCGATGTTTTGTTGTGGACTGAAGATCTTCTATTTCTTCCTATCCTAGGCTACCTACACTAAACTATTAAAAACCAGCAAATGAGATAGTAGCCAAGTATCAAAATATGAGGAAAAGTTATTAACAAAAGTAAAGTAAAGCATCATACATAAATCATGCTATAAAACATGTTATGTAGGTACCTTTCTTGAAGCAGTGATGGCTCAGTGGCATTGGCTATGGACTGCCGCGCAGCAGGTCCATGGTTCGAATCCCGCCCAGAGCTTGAGCTTCACCGGATGGTGGAAGGGCATTTTGCGAATGCCCGCCTGTCTAGCGACCACCCTCAAGTAGAAAATCTGTCGCCAAGCACCTAACGGTGTGTTGGCAGCAGTCCTTGAGAGCCAGTGAAATAACAGGCAAAATGAGACTTAACAGGTATATATGTCTCAAGGTGATGGGCGCAGTGCAGTTCGTCACCTGTGATGAAATGCATCTGTTATAGGCAGAGGATACCGCTTAACATCAGGTGGGCCTCGCCATCACAATAATATTAAAAAACAAAAAAAAAATCTTCGTTATTCGCTTGTTGTTGTAAGCAGAAAATCTGTCACCAAGCTTTAACCAGTGTGTTCCCGGAGGGGTAGTATTCGATTTTTTGTTGTGAACTGAAGATCTTCTATTTCTTCCCATCCTAAGCGTAGCACGTTGAACATCTTTAACCAAACTGTCGCCAAGCACCTGACCAGTATGTTCCACAAAGAGTACTTTACCTCGTGATCCGGAGACGTCTGGCCCAGATTTCCGTTGTGAGATATCCTGAAGAACTCCCATCCTAGGCTTGCCTACACTAAACTATTATAAACCAGCAAATGAGATAGTAGTTAAGTATCAAAATATGAGGAATAACAAAAGTAAACTAAAGCATCATAAACCATGCTATAAAACATATGATGTAGGTACCTACTTTATATTTTAATTTCATGTTGGTACTTATTTCTTAACGGTAAGTAAGTACCTAATAACTAAGATAACAATGAGAAAAACATGGGTAAATCACATCATCCAATTACCTGCAAGAAAACGTGAGCAAACTATCATTCCGCAAACGTACATCGTTAAGACCTTCAGAAGGAGAAAATAGCCCTCACAGGGGGTATATTAGGAGAGACTGACGTATGTTACTTACGTGCTTTGTAAGACAAGCTCCTGGCAACTTCACAAAAATAGCAGTTAATTTATATTATATACTTTTATTGTCAGTTCAGAACATAACGTGAAAGTCTTGTACAACGTATACAGTACACTACCTACTTATAAACTATACAAAAGCTTATTCTATCTTGATAGAAAAACTTTTCTCCGTCGATTTTGTACGTGACTGTGGCTGTCCTGCATAATACGTCTCAGGCTCGCATGTTGGTGGAACTCGTGCCGGATAGAAATGTGCCTGCTTATATTCTTGAACAAAATATGCCACAAAGCTTTGTCTTTGTTCTTCCACAATAAATCTGCAGTCTTTTCCTTAATCCTACGCATATTTTCCTCCAGTCTCCTAGCTTTTATTTCCATTTGTATGAGGGACCGCGTCGTATTTGTCAAAAGCCGGTACAGGTATTCTTTCCTTCTCGTTTTGCGCGGCTCCGTACCGTTCGCATTTATCATAGACTCGTATTCAACATCCTGAGTTTCATCCGCTTCGGTTTTATTGTTACTTAAACGGAAGAAAATTCCGGTGAATATAATTGCGAGTGCGAAACTTAACAGCATCAATAGTTTCGCGTGATTGTACAGTGGTTTTGTAATGAAATTCATGTCAAGCGCTTAATTTACTGAATGGCATAATCAAGTCACGTTGCATCGGGTTGCATGTTTTGTTTGCGTTTGTATCGGTAAGCGCTTCAAGCAACAAGTCACGTGGTCCGTAGCCGAACGCGAGTGGCGCCCTCTCGCGGCGTTGGCGCGAACGACACTGGCGGGAGTGAAAACTCGCTGGTGCGTCGCACCCTACGAATTTCCCCAATGACTTTTCCTCCTCGATGTTCGAAAGAATATTTCAGTTAGATATGACGAAATATCATAATTTTCTACTGATATAAAATTATCACGTATTTATAACTTAGAATAAGTACATTCTATAGTTTCGGAGCTTATGAAATCTAAGCTCCGAAACTTAGCATGCATCTATTGTTTTTAAGCGTTGTAGAACAGGTACTTAGGAATGTTATTATTATTGTAATTCGATTGAAATATTTTTTTATTGATTGTAATCTTCTCCGTTCACTGCATTGTTGGTAGAATGACAAAAACGTTTGTGGAAAACATAAAATCCAATTTATATAAACATACAAGTAAAGAAATTCTTAGAAGTCTATAATCTGCCGAAATACCCGTTGGAACCGACTTGCCCCCTTTTAACTATGTACGAGTATGTGCTTGTACCTATTCTGCCGTATAGTATAACAAAAATGCCGTTATCTGACATCTGGCCTATTTTCACCTTTTGATGGTACATTAATAAGAAAAAAAATCTCTATCGACCAGTATACGCGTTTTTTTTATATCTGCAATAGTTTCGGAAATAATTGTAATATATATGCCGTTATATACCTTTTTTTCTCATTTGTAATATGCATAAATTTAATAATAAGTTAAGCAAGTTTGCGAGTCAATATAGCCGCTAAAGTTCATTACCTTATATTTTTGTTATAATTTTGTCCTATGATTGCTTCACTAGATTGCTGTTATACGTCTGTGAAACAAATTTGGTAAGTATGTTTTACCACAATCTCATGGTAAGCGATGATGTTTTGTACCTGTATTGAAATTAAACCTAAATCTTTTGACTTATCTATCGGTACGAGTCAGATAAATCAGCTAAAATCTGGTGAAGTCTCGAAGAATGGTCCTAGACTGACTGAAGTCAAACAATATCTTCAATAATTAGGACCTTTGGGCTCCATCACAAGGGACATTTTCAAAATATCCAGTGTTTTGTGAATAAATAAAATTGTAGTCCATATTTCTAGCATCGCGGGTCTCCATCCCGGAGCGGAGGCATGGCGGCTCGAAGAGTAAATATAATATTAATAAGGAGGAAGGTAAGCATGTCCATATCAGGCGGTAGGTTTCTTAAGCAAGATTCCGTCTTGTTGGGTACACACATCACAGCGTCTGATATTCTGTCTCAAAGCAGTAGTGTGCAAGGACTACTGTGCTTAGGTATGAAGGGTACTGTAGCAAGTATTATACTACAATTACTGGGTGAACGAGAAAAAGGAACTAAAAGACTAGGAGTACAGAGCACATTGAAATCTCAAGTTGGGTATGAATGACACTGCAACTGTGATGGACAGTCATGACACTTACCATCAGGCGGTCGACTTATCCGTATTTACTGTTAAACACAAAAGAACAAGCATTTAATGTATCTTATTATTATTCTTGGAGATTTTGGGCCTTCCCTCGCCCAAAATCCGGTAGAGGTGTACGACCGACAGCGGTAGAAAGCAACTAAATCCTCACAAAAAAAAAAAAACTTGGAGTTCGATACAACCAAATTCCACTCAGTATAAGTAGCGGACATATAGTCCATGAAGTTGTACTCGTGACTCCAAAACAAGCGATTATATTTATTTACGATATTTTAGTTAGACTTTATTTTCTGGCGTGAATAAAATGCCACTATAAAAGTTTCCAAGCTCATTGTATCTCCTGTCTAGGTAGATGCGTAAGTGCGGTAGGGGACTTCTAGTCTATCCTATTGTAACATCGTTTAGATATACGCTTAGTTAGGTTTTCTAACGGCTCTCATTTCACTGAATAAGTTCACTTAAGGGTTGTTACGAGTAAGTTTTATATAGTGGACTTATACTTTTAATTGTTAATTGTTAAACAGCACTAATAATCTAGTTGGTAACCGAATGGTTTCAAATAATCGTGTAGTAATTATGTAGTATTTAATAATCGTAATATGAGTAAAGTCACCTCCAATAACAAGTATACGTATACATTGTAATTTTCACAATTGTGGCAATTACTTCTATTTCTCCTACGTACAAGAAAGTATTTACTTATTAGGAACAGGCTAGGACCCGCGTTATATTACTGATCAGTTACGCGCTGAGGCACGTGCTCGTCGCTTCGCGCAATCGTAACTCCCAGACGAAAGACTTCAAAACAGTCTGAAACTGGTCGGAATCTTTCCGGGTTACGTACGTTAATGCGGGTTCTAGACGGTTCCTAATAAGTTGATATGGATATAACTCGCGATAGTTTTCAAAGAACAAGAAAGTATTTCAAAATCCAAGAATAATTTAATCATTTTTACTCATATTTATGTTAACTTCGATAACTAAGAATTAAGTGACATCACATTATTTTGAAAAGTACGTAGTGTATACTTGTAATTGTAGGCGACTGTACATACATACTAAATTTTAATTTATATATTACCGAATCGTTCATCCTACAAAATAACAATCACGTCAAATTTTATTTTATTCTGTAAATAAAAACAAACGTGTTGTACTAAACACGTTAATAAATTTGAAATACCATATTTATAGCAATAATAAGTGCACTAGTACCGAAACAGTTTTCCTTCTGTTAAAATAAAAACAAAAGACAATCTAAACATTGAAACAATCTCTGTTTTGCAAAAGCAATAGATCCCCAGTCCATCGGAACTGTTGTTTCAGCACAGCTGCAAACGATAGATAAGGGGACCCTTTCTTTTTAACGCCTTAAATTGATTTTTGGCGGACATTGAGCCCATAAAATATTTAACAGTATCCTCTATAAAACTCTTTACAAGTTTACCAAAGAGTCGATAACGTATAGTTAAAGAGCTTGCTGGATTATCAATGGCTGTTGTTTTTTTATAAATTCACGATGCAGAACAAATTCCGTGGTTCCACGTTTTGATATTATATGTTTTTGATATAAAATTTTGGAAGCGCTCGTAGCGAAGTTTGCTATGCTGTTCTTAACCGATCAGCAAAGTAAAGCAACATCCGCCACGGTCATGATTTGGATCGGTGACCGCTACTGACTTTACTACAGAGCGCTTCCGTGCTTTGGAGGGCACGTTAAGCCGTCGGTCCCGGTTGTTGTCTTAGGATGGAAGTCGTTATAGCATGGTGGTAGGGCCTTTTGCGGATGCACGTCTGGCTAGCTACCACCCTTAAGTAGAAAATCTGTCGCCAAACACCTAACTATGTATTCCGGCAGTTGTCCTTGAGAGCCAATAATTTTAGGTTAGCCTGAACAATATCTTCGACCACATCATTACATACTATCAGGTGAGTTAGTGGTCAAAGGCAAACCTATCAAGGATAAATAATATATATAATAAAATTCTCTTTATTATTTTACCGTAAACAATAAATAAAAACAAATTAAAAGTATACTACGGTAAGTAGTACATCGGGCACCACCGTTTGAAAGTAGAAAAGTATATCAGATTTTGATAGAAGGTTGTTATTATTTAGCCAACATAGTCTTAGGTAACTGAGCATAGCTACCTCACTATCGTAATGCAGTGAATGCATGTTTTTTTTTCTTTACGCAATAAAACATCTTCATACATCGTAGGATTAGTAATGTACTATAAAATGAATGGGTTCTATTAAAGATAATTATTTCCTTGGTTGTCTTACCTTCAGATAATAATGAATCTCCAAGTTGGTACAAAAAAAAAAAACACCATTAGGTACTAGTTTAATATAAGTATTTATCGAATTGTATTTTCCAATTCATGATGATTATGCTATAAAGGTCTACTCGTAGTAGCTTGATGAAAAACCGATTTACATAACCTTATAGAAAATGTCCGGTTGCTCTCCCTAACTTGAAAGAAAGGTAGGTAGGTATCGATTGCTTTACTCTCCCGATAGCGACTTTTCGCATTAAGACGTTCGTTGACATTGTACGTGAACTTTTACTGGCTTCTTGGTGTAGGTAATAAAATCATATCCGCTTCTGAATACAAAATTTGTTTTTCAGCTTTGAGAACTTTTTCCGTGTTTAATTATTATCTCCTTCATTTTACCACACTTTTGAGGTGGTGTCCACATTAAACGTCTTTCTCTATAACAACATGCACATATTGTAGACGTTTTGGGTAAAATCATAAAATTGAAAGGGCCGGTTTAAATCAGACAGGGATTTAAACCTTTTAACCGTTTCGGCAGCAGTGCTTGAGAGCCAGTGAAATTACAGGCACATGAGACTTAACAACTATGTCCCAAGGTGACGGGCGCAGTGCAATTCGTGACTTGTGACGAAATGCATTTGTTATAGGCAGAGGTTAGTCCGCTTAACATCAGATGGGCCTTCAGCTTGTTCCGTCACAATAACATTAAAAAAAAACGATGGTGGTGGCTAGCCAGGCGGGCATTCGCAAAATGCCCTTCCACCATGCAGTTAAGCTCAAGCCCGCGGCAGGATTCCAACCATGGACCTGCTGCGTGGCAGTCCATAGCCTACTGAGCCATCACTGCTTCGATAAGCGAATTCCAATGTGCAACCATTACACTAGGTATTTACTCTAACGTCCAAATTTAAGTGTGACTCGTCTAAAGGATTTATTCACTTGGTCCTCGAAACCAAACCATGATCGTTAATAAAACACATCGCTAACCCATCTAGTCCATGCCTTATTTATAGGTTGTTGGATGTGGTTATCCATCAATAGGTCTCCTAACCGGTCAGGGTAACCGCGCTCCCATCAATTTTACGACACCAAATTAATTCGGTTGCAAAATTCGTTCCCTCTTCGTACATGCTGCGAGTTTAAAGGGAGGTGAGGTATGTTGCGTGTGTCACCGATAAGCGATGATTTGTTTCAATTGTTTTAATCATATTCGGTGCCTTATTTTACTTATGTAGGTCCATTGAGATTAATCGTTTTCTAAAAATAAAACTATACATTTTTGATCTATAACTGTATCTTGTTGTTGTTGTTATTATTATTTATTATTAATTATTATTGTTATTACTTTTATGCATACAGTTAGATTTACGTAGGTACATTTTACTGTTAAAATTTTAGGCTTTATTGTAACCCTCGGAAATTCAGATATATAAGTCATGGCCGTGGGGTGCTGGGTTAGAATTTCATCCCCCCGTCACTACCCGTGGGTGTCGTAAGAGGCGACTAAGGGTAACAGATGGTGGGTAGCAGCGCTTTCTGAGGAACTGATAACTCACACTGCGATCCCCAAGACGCCTGCCAAGCGTTGGGATTATGGCAAACCCTCCCATAGTGAGGGAGGCTGTGTTCAGCAGTGGACAATCCGGCTGATATAATATAATAATAATAATATAAATTATTAAGTGAGAATATAATACATAGGTTTTCCGTTCATAGGATAACAAATTTATGTATTTGTAAATTAGAAAATCAAAATTTGTATATGAGAAAATTTTGAAGCGCTCCTAGCGAAGTTCGCGTAGCAATTCTGAACCGATCAGCAAAGTTAAGCAACGTCCGTCGCGGTCATGAGTTGGATGGGTGACCGCTAGTGACATTACTACTGAGCGCTTCCTTGCTTCGGAGGGCACGTTTTTGTCTTAGAATGGCAGTCGTTAGATAGCATGGAGGTAGGGCATTTTGTAGGGCGAATTGCCCGCCTGGCTAGATACCACCCTCAAATAGAGAATCTGTCGCCAAGCACGTTACGGTGTGTTCCAGCAGCTGTCCTTGAGAGCCAGTTAATTCTATGTTAGCCTTAACGACATATTCGACCGAATCATCACTTACCATCAGGTGAGATAGTGGTCAAATGCTAACCAATCAAGCTTAAAAAAAAATACCGTACACACCACTATCTGATTATTAGATTTTTTTGGCCTTGAATGCACATTTTAGGATACTTTATTTCGATTTTTAAGTTGCTATAGGAGCGCTATAAACTAAACTACTTAATATAAGTTACTTCTTCCATAATATGAAGTATGACCTTATTTGCACCTGTACGAAGATTACAGAACCATTTGAGAAGTTCTGAGTGACGCATGTGAATATGCGAGCACTTGCGTCTATATACGCTCGCGCTTATATTTCACGCTATTCGTTCATACACGCTCACAGTGAGACCAACACTCAACCAAGTATGTTTTGTCAATTAGGCCTTCTCCGAGGGAACTCTAAATTCCCATGTGCTACAGAGTTGTCTATACGATTATCCTTTAGAAAGGGGCGTTGGAATTTATAGTTCTATGGTTTAGTCCATTAGGGTGGTACACCTAAGTAACTGTATGAATATGTATATATATGCGAATGCTTGAATAACTAGCTACCATCCTCAAGTAAAAAAGTTGTCGTAAATAAACTTCTTAATATAAATAACTTCTTCCATAATATGATGCATGACCTTTTTCGCACCTTTACGAAGATCACAGAATCATTTGAGAAGTTCTGAGTGACACATGTAAATATGCGAGCACTTTTATCTAAAACGCTCTCGCTTATATTTCACGTTACTCGTTCATACTCGCTCACAGTGAGACCAACACTCAACCAAGTATGTTTTGTCAATTAGGCCTTCTCCGAGGGAACTCTAAATTCCCATTTGCTACAGAGTTGTCTATACGATTATCCTTTAGAAAGGGGCGTCGGAATTTATAGTTCTCTGGTTTAGTCCATTAGGGTGGTACACCTAAGTAACTGTATGTTAGTGTCTGCTTTCAGGAAGATCTACTGCTGCTGTTAATGTCACTGTTTGCGCGGAAAGAGTAACAAATTACGTTTCAACTGAGCAAATTGTTCCAAAATTATGGATGTCGTGTGTTATCTTCTATTCTATAAGGTTCCGTTCCCAAAGGTAAAAATGGAACCGTATTACATTTACTAGGAAATTATGTAACGGAAAATCACAGATTACCTACTTATATTAGGACTTAGAGGTACCGAAAATCTGCTACATATTAACATTTAAATATTCACACAGTGTGTGCGCGTGTGCACACACACACTCACACATACTTACACAAATAAAAAATAAAAATAAACTTATGTTTTGTTAACTTATACCCTTATGGAGTGAACTAGCTCTCAAAAACACAGGGGTAACGTGAGAGCTAGAGTTATTATTTGTTATCTTTTTGAAAGTTTTAAATTGCAGACATTGTTTAGTTCTAGAATAGTTTTAAGATAATTAAGGCCAACATTTTTGTAGCTAAAAAATAAATAAATTTGAAATTTAAAAGTTTATTGAAATTTGAAATTTATACTAACGAGGCTACTCTGTTTGTCTGTCTGTCCATTCTTCTATATGTCTCGGGCCTCTAGCGCGTGAAAGGAAATAATAAAAAAACTGAATTTACGGTAATTTATGTACAAAGTTGACCCAAACACGACTATTAGACTAGAATTTGTATTAAATTATTTTTCTGGAAGCTCCATTAAATGAGACGGTAGCCTAAAAAATGTTTGAACTGCAGCATGTGGGATCTCTTTATCTAGAGCTCACTAAGTAGAGTAAGAATATATTATTTTTTATATAAAGTATTATTTTATTTTCATATAAATATAGTTGTATATTAGGTCCTTACATATGAAATTGGCGTTTTGTATGGGAGGAACAAAAAGTCGAATATTTTTTAATATAATATATTTAATTAATCAAAGTATGAACCATTATTTTCTATGCACTTTTGCCATCTCATAGGTAGTTCATTGATCCCTTTACTAAAAAAACCAGTCGGACGGGAATCAATAAAATCTTTGAAGGCGATTTGGACTGCCCCATCGGAGTTGAATTTTTTCCCTTGCAAGAAGTTATCCAAATTTCGAAAAAAATGGTAATCTGTTGGAGCAAGGTCCGGGGAGTACGGAGGATGTCTTAGACTTTCCAATTGAAGCTCTTCTAATTTAGTAGCCGTCTGTAGCGCAGTGTGTGGTCTAGCGTTGTCGTGAAGCAGCAGTGGCGTGGAGCGATTGACCAGCCTAGGTTGTTTAGCCGCTAGCTTTTCCATCATGGTTTGCAATTCCTGACAATAGACATCAGCCGTAATAGTCTGGCCAGATTTGAAAAAACTGTAATGAACAATACCGGCACTAGTCCACCAAACGCTTACAAGTAACTTTTTTGGGGTTAATTTTCGCTTGGGGCAGGATTTGGCTGGCTGGCCAGGATCTAACCATTGCGCTGAGCGCTTCCGATTATCGTAAAGAACCCATTTTTCATCACAGGTAATGATTCGGTTTAAAATACCTTCATTATTGTGCCGGTTTAGTAATGTAACGCAGCAGTCGACGCGCGTTTGCCGGTTTGTTTCAGTCAATTCGTGAGGTACCCACCTTTCACGCTTTTTAATCTTCCCAATTTGCTTCAATTGAATTAAAACAGTTTTATCACTAACATTGCAGCCTGCAGCTAACTCGGACGTGGTTTGCGATGGATCCGCTTCCACAATAGCCTTCAACTCTTCATTATCAACTTGAGTCTCAGGCCGTCCACGGGGCTTGTTCTGCAGGTCGAAATTTCCAGAACGAAAACGTTGGAACCAAAAACGAACTGTGTTTTCTTTTGCAACACGACCGCCATACACATCATTCACCCTTCGAGTTGTTTCCGCAGCACTAGTGCCACGGCGGAACTCGTACTCGTAAATAATGCGATATTTAAGGTTTTCCATTTTGTAAAATGAGTGACGCAAACAGAAAAAAACAGAAGAAAAAAACAAATGAATGACGATCATCGAAGCACAAATACATGAGTCTATAGCTGTATAAATTTGAATTTGGAATTCCTTACCAAAGAGGAGAAATTCGTGATTAAAGTGGCCAGTACGAAAAACGCCAATTTCATATGTAAGGACCTAATATTTTTATCTGAAAAAAATATAACAGGGAGATCTAAATTGTCAACATAATACTATTTTAGTTACGGGGCCTATCTTATTATATGGAAAGAAGCACAAATAATCCCTTTGCCAAAAAAATCTAATCCCAAATCTCATTCAGAATATCGCCCAATTTCAATACTGCCTTTCCTATCGAAAGTACTTGAACGATTAGTTTATAACCAAATTAACACTTTTCTTACTCACAATGATCTTTTAAACCCCCTTCAGTCTGGCTTTCGTCCGGGACATATCACAGTTACTGCACTCCTCAAAATAACTGACGATATCCGTCTAGGGATGGATAACGGCCAGTTAACTGTTTTAACACTTTTAGATTTTAGCAGTGCGTTTAACACTGTTGACTTCGACATACTTCTTGCAATTCTTCGATCAAACAACATATCTCCAACGGTGATTGACTGGTTTCATTCTTACCTGTACGGTTGCCGACAACGTGTTCGCATTGAAGATCGTTTCTCTTCATGGTGTGACACCTCTGCCGGTGTACCTCAGGGTGGCGTATTATCTCCTCTTCTTTTTTCCATTTTTATAAATTCAATATCTCAAAATATTTCGTCATCCTACCACCTCTATGCAGATGATCTTCAATTATACCGACAAGCAACATTGCTTAACCTATGTGATGCAGTGAAAGCAACTAATGAAGACTTGTCTCTAATAATGGAATGGAGCAAAGCTTACGGGCTGAAAGTTAATCCACTTAAAACTCAAGCTATTTTAGTAGGTAGTTCTCGCTTAATTTCAAAGGTAGATTGGGACTCACTACCACGACTGGAGTTTGATGGAGTGGTCGTCCCTTTTAGTAAAACTGTCAAAAATCTAGGTATTACCATTGACCAAAGCCTAACATGGGATCCTCAAATAGCTCTCACTAGCCGTAAGTTGTTTGCATCCGCAGGATCCTTACGGAGACTTCGAAACTTTCTACCTACTACCACTAAAATTGCGCTTGCACAGTCCCTTTTACTCCCTATTCTTGATTATGCTGACGTCTGCTACCTTGACCTAACCGAGGAGCAATTGAATAAATTTGAGCGACTCCAAAATTTTTGTATAAGATTTATATATGGCTTACGCAAATATGATCATGTCTCCGATTTTCGTAATAAGCTCAAGTGGCTCCCTATTCGTCGTCGCCGGAATGCTCATATATTATCTCTCCTTTACAGTATTCTGTTCCATCCTTTATCCCCGCGCTACCTCAAGGAACAATTTAAATATCTTCATTCTACCCACTCTCTGTCGTTAAGGTCATTAGAAAACTTAACGCTACAACAACCTGCAACTAAAACTACTTTCTACCACTGTTCATTTGCCGCTGAAGCTGTCAGACTGTGGAATCCACTACCGCTAGAAATTAAACGTGCTCCTTCATTGAAATCTTTCAAGGATCAAGTCAAAAATCATTATCTATTGCTCTAACTTCCTATAATAAGGGACACTACGGTAAAAACGTCGTTTTTTAATTTAATTATGTGTTTAACACGTTGTAAACTATATATGTTTATATGGTATATATGTATGTTTATGTCGTATTTATTATAATAATATATGTGTATGTTTATATGTATGTTTATGTCGTATTTATTTATTTATTATATATTTATATATGTGTGTTTTCATATATTTATTTAGTTTTGGTTAGTTAGTTAATCATTTGGTAACATCAGATATTTATGTATAGATATATTCAGACCCAAACCCCGCCCAATATCTTGAATATATCCCTTATTGATGGGTTGTCTGGAAGAGATCGCTCTGAGCGATAAGACCGCCCATTGATGCACTAGGTTTTAAGGTATGTTTTAGTAATAAGTTTAATGTTGTTATTATTGTGTATTCAATAAAGAGTTATCTATCTATCTTATTTTAAAACCAAGAATAGATATTGAATTAGAAAATTAGTCCAGTTATTTTTCAGAGGAGCTCGCACTTCTTTTTATAATGTAGGTTTTTATATCAAAGGTTAAGATTTCTTAACGTATTTAAAATTATTTCTATTATTTGGTCTATTTCTAGTTTAGCATACATACGTACGGTATACAACACACAAACGAAAGCATTAAGAGAACCCAAAAGCCATTGCAATTTGCAGGCCCATAGGTAGTAGTTTATGATTTCGTGGTCGAATCATGGAGTAAGCACGCGACCCACTTGGTAGTAAGCGGCAACCTCTGCTTATTATAGATGCACACAAGTGGAGAACTACTGCACTCATCACCCTAATCATTCATATCATCACCGTGACAAAAAGTCGTTAAATCTCATGTGACTATAATTTCACCTGCAATCAAACCCTTCAAACAGGTACACAGTAATGTGAACATTAATGACAAGTAGAAAATCTGTAGCCAAGCACATAACGGTTTGTACTGGCAGATGTCCTTGACAGCTAGTAATTCTAGGCTAGCCCGAACAACATCTCCATTCGACGAAATCATCACCTCCGTCAGGCTGTAAAAAAAAAAAGATTAGTAACTGCTTGGCGTTCAAACAATGCTTACTCATCGAGCCATATAAGTGACCATCGCGTCCACCAAGCGCTCTGCTAAGTTTTGGTAAAAAGGATGAGGTCCCGGCCCCCACGGACCCAATGTCTCTACACCAAACGGCTCAATATATGTATATAAAAAACAACGAAAATCCGGGTGATTATAGGCTAAATTCTGCTTAATTTCAATATCAGTACCCACCGAGCTAGGGAGGGAAAGGGACTTATTGCATCCATTGAATAGCTGAAAGGATTATCTTGTAAGCTCTGAAAAGGTAGTGTCACAGAATAATGAATAGTAACAGTATCTATTCGAAGCGTTTCTGTATGCAGTCTATAAATTGGATTATACGTCGTTCAAGTATGACAAAGGTAGGACTAGAAGGGATATTACGAGAGTCGTTACATAATTATTTTAATACATTATATATTAACATATATAAGGTGTTATTAATACATCAATAATACTACGTGGGGTAGTGTGGAATTGATAACTGAAACTATTTCACTTATGTTTAATTTTCACATACTCAAAACCAGTACTATTATCTAAGCATTCGTTGCCTTTTAACATGATAGTGACGACGACCGCGGCTTACTTTACTCTACGTACCCCTGTGCAATCAGTAGGTACCTTATAATTTTTGATTTAAAGTTAAGGTAGGTGCCTACTGTATTGAGTTACAGGACCTACCTAGGTATGTCCTATTATGTTAAGCCGCTGCCGCATCGCGCGTTCTTTTGTTGCAAGCTGCCAAAGATCGACCCGAGCAGAAAAGGTATACAAAAAGGCTGCTTTGTTGTGCCTCTGTTAGTCGTTCATTGATCTCGTGTAGCATACGTGCGTGTGTGTATGATTTGCGTAGATACACCGCTGTCAACGAATAAATATGTATTATTCGTAGACCGTGGTTGTCGTCACTATAATTCTCAAAGCCAACATGCCTTGGTAATAGTTAGTGCAGATGGTGTGAAATTTAAAGATGAGTGGAACACTTACAGTTATCGATTCCATACCACGCAGTATTGTTGATATATTCGTATCGACCTTATGTAAAATAAACAAAACATCATTGTTGAGTCAATCTCAGGAGGGACGATGATCAGTGATGTATATGGCACTCATATTTTTATCAGCAATATATCAATATTTCCTTTATAGTTCCTAACACAACCTAGCATACTGAAAATAATGTAAGCACGATGGACTGCATATTATAAACACAAATCAAATTGCAAATATCATACTAATTGGCACATGCTAAATAAACTGCTGTTACAAATAAACTGGTGCTTGTGTTCAAATTCTCTCTTTACCTAAAACCTTTGGCTAAAATCTGTTCGAAAAATAAAGTGCAAAACGTAATTCTCCACAAACAACGGTAAAAGCGAACAAGTTCAAAAGTCCCACTTGACATCTGAATTGGAATAAATCAGCCCCCGTCCACGGACTATGTGGTCAGACAGTCCCTCGGTTTAACTTTGGGGGCATGCATGAATAACTTTTGTGCCATTCTTTACCTACCCCTTTTGAGAAGTTTGGGGAAAAGTTGAGTGTATAAGGCGGCTTCATTTAACTAATTTTTTTAAGGAAACGTAAATACATCAGTATTTGTTTTTGAATTTTCAAATACTTTAAAGAACTTGTAATTTAATTTTCTTTTTTTATTTCTCAGCTAGTAACAGCAAAATCGAAATATTGGAAAGGTTCCAGAATAAAACAGTGCGATACATGCTCAATATACCTCCATATATTAGTAATAAATTTATGCAAATGGACATCACACTGAAAACAGTAAAGCAGGAAGTGGAAACCTACAGCAAAAGCTATCAGTCTAGACTGAACAGACACAGAATTGTACTGGCAGCTCAACTGCAAGGATCGGGAAGCCTCAAATTTTGTCGTCTAAAACGCCATAGTATTCAAGGGCTACCAGACAGATTTACAGAAAAAGACTAAGATATGACTCACTGGACAAATCTCTTGACCAAAGACAAGAATTCTACAAGGGATCCTCAGCCAGCCCATTGGACTATTGTCTTGCACAGACAGATTGCAAACTAGCAGTGTAGAAAAAAAATTGAATTAAAATCTGTCACCAAGCACTTAACAGTGTGTTCCGGCAGTAGTCCGTGTTAAATAACATTAGGTGGGTCTCAAGTGTATTATAAAAACACATTCGCAAAATAACAAGTTATTTTAGATCTATTAGTATTATTAAAAATATAAATGATTTATTATTGTAGAAGGAGATTATATTAACAAATTATCGGAGTATTTTTTTTTGTTTCGTTTTGGAATCAAACCATTGTCGTCCGATTTATCGTTTAAGATTTTTTATTTCTCTTATGAATATAGGTACATTCACTTAGCAGAGAAATTACAAGTTTCCTTAATTTATACATTTGTATTGCAAACATAGAAAAGGACCTAAAAATTTATTTTATTCACATATTATACAGTATTTACTTACGTAAAATATTAAACTGTAGAAAAATAAAAATAAAAACGTTAAACAGTTGCTAGTTTTTCAGTTACCATGCTTGGTCAATTTTAGAAGTTTTATCTAAATTTCATAGATACATCTATGTCATAAACATTGTGTACATATTATTCATTTTTAAGTAGGTAGAAAGCACCAGCAATTATTTTATGTAACTTACTATTTACTTATATAACTTATTAGTTACTTATGATTTAACGCCGGTTGCCAGCAAACGATAGTACTTCTAATCATATTTAGAAATATAGAAGGAGGTTCTTAATACCATATACAACAGTTTCGTGCTCTAATTGATTTGTCCTTCATGGAACTCGTTATGACAGAAATATTATATCGTCAGGAACACTCACAGATATGTATTGCTATGTTGCATGTAGGTTAAAGGTACTTAAAATAATAACTATATTTTATAATTAAATCATCAATTAATATTGATCATCATTACTTTTTTGGGTTCGTTTGATCATATAACATAATATCCTAAATTATATTCATGAGAAGTAGTACATTCAGTCAAGTCTAGTATATTATCATTAAGGTATACTGCTCATTAAACCATTTTACAACAGTTCATCACTACAGCAAAAATAAAACGGTCTCGCGCAATAACATTGTTTGAGTTAGAAAAATATTCATATTGCAACTCAATTTCCTGTTAGATACAATTCCACTCACGAAAAAATAAAAGTTGTTGCAATATTGCTCCGCATTGCTTCTTTATATTCATTTTACGAGCTCGCTTAGGGGCTAACATTATTGGCATCGATATAACACGCGAGGCATCCCGCATGTCATTTCGCTGCCTCCAGGCGCAAGGAATTGCATGAAATACATCCTACACGCAGCCACTATATTTCAAGCTTCCCTGCCCTTTGATTTCCATCAAAGTTATGGAAGTTGGGGGATGTTAAGGGCTAAATGAGGGCTCTATGAAAGCTGGTAGTCGGGTTCTTCGTGTGTGCATGAAACATCCCTGTAGGGCGTATTGGACGCAATCTGCGATACCTGACGTGGCTGGGAATTTCATTAGGTACAGTCTATTGAGTGCTCATGACGAGCGCCTAGATTGAAGTGTGATTCCAAATGTTTACTGCAAATACGGTGGATTGTTTGCGGAATGGAAAGACTGTTCTGTTTCGGTCCTGTGTTTCTATTTACAATCTATTGATACTCTGAAAATATCAAGAGAATGAAAGTTTGTATTCTGATCAAAGATTGTTTAAAACCTAGTGAAAAATTACAATGTCCAAAAAGATGTTACGGCATCGTAAAGTTCAAGTAAATACATAATATTTTAGCACACGTAGGTAAAGTAACAGGCCTTAGAAAAAATATCAGGCATTTTTGAATTGCATTAAAATTTCTCACATCTTTGGATGTATGTGTAGAAAAGAACGAATTTGTCGTAAAGCCACAGCGCGGCCTATATAGAGACAAAACAATTCATAGAAAATAATATACACTCCATTCACAATAGTATAATCGAATAGAATTTAACTAAGATGCAATTGTTAAAAATCTGTTTGCCTTATTTAAGTAGTTTACCATATTATAATTTATAGTTTTTTTGCAGTAATAGTTAGCAAAACTCTTTTGAAACTGTAAAGGAACATACTCACGTAAGAAGAAAACTTTTCTCCAACTTATAATTAACGAAAGGCAACCCATTAGAAGTCTCTCGAAGATCCACATCCACACTCGAAGTCCATTCATTCAGAAGTTAGTCTCCATCAATACAAACTGCTGATACTGTAGAAAGGAATTAGAAACTCTGTAACAGAGTTATTGAGAATATGTTTGAGACGCGGGTCGGTAGAACATTCTTTGTTAAGGCTTTGGTTTTACAGACAATGGTTGCTAATCAAACGTTACCAGCAAATGTAAAATGAAACCCTAATAAACATCTCTCACGAAATGTACCTAGTCGTAAGTATATCGTACAATTTGAAATTCTCGTTGTTTTTGTTTATTATTTTTATTGGAAAATGCTGCAAAAAGCATTTGGTATGTCTGGAAGCTAAAGCCGCTACTTATATACAGCTGCAACATCAATGGTGTTGCCAGCCCGGCGGGGAATCGGTAGATATCCTTTTTAAAACTCCTGTTGTCTTGTTTATTTTATGTTTAATCATTTTGCATATTCCTTGGGCATTTCAATCTTTCAATCTATTGAACCGTAATAGGTACGCCGCCAGGTGAAAGTTTTACAAAATGTGTGGTTTTAAGGCTTATATCCTAACAATTTAAATTTAAAAAATAACAAGTATAAAACGTAATGAGGGACTCCATTATGTTTATGTATTAGAGAAAAGTAATTTTATAATATTTTTACCGACTTCAAAAAAGGAGGAGGTACTCAAAACTAAATAAAATCGGTCCCGTAGGTAGCAAGGGTCACTAAAAAGGGTGAATTTTTTTTTACAATCAATATGGAACGGACTTTAACACTTAAGTGTGAAAAATCTAGTCAAAGTCAGTACCATGCGCACAATATTGTGATAATGCATACTTTTGAACTATCATGGTACCGACTTCAACAAGTTATTTCACACTTTTGACTGTTGAAGTCGGTTCCATTTTAAGGCATTTTTTTTTGTTTTTGATCTATCATAAAAGCATTAATTCATTCATCAACCCTAAACAAAAATTAATAGAAACCGCCTTAGTGCGAATTAGATCCGGACCTAGAATACTAAAGTACTACGACAGAACTAACCCAGGACATCGATATTCTTACAAAAAGCTTGTTTTTTTATTGCTGATAGTTTACCTTACAACACCTGATGGTAAGTGATGATGTGGTTGAAGATTTAAAGAAGCATTACTTAAAATTATTGGTTCTGAATACACCTTTAAGTGCTTAGTGACAAGATTTTTTTACTCTGGGGTTGAAATATTTAGGGAGCATGCCAGGCGGGCATTCGCAATTTTCTGCTATTCCATAGCCTTTTCCACTGGTCCATTACTACTTCAAAACTTAACCAAATCTTTAAAACTTTAAAGCTTAAAGACCATTAGATCAACTAAACAGTCAAATATTGTATTCAAGTTCAATGGACTCCAAAGATGGAAATATTACCTAAAATCGGGTATTATTCTGATTTAATCCAAGAACGGAACCAACACTACGTAAAGAAAAATGTATATTTCATGGACAGACAATCTGAACAACAGTTAACACTTTGGATTCAGTTAAGAGACACAATTTACAACCCTCTTGCCAGATGTAGAGGAAACTTTGCACTCCGACTTCCTTTAGACAGTAGTAATGACCCAAGTTTAGTGTTTTTCTTGTCACAGTCCACTTCTTCACGATTTACCACTACTTGGCTTTTTTTTTTGTTATGAAAATATAAAATAATTTACGGAAACTTTTGGCTCGTTTTTGCAATGGATAAGAAAAGTTTGAGACCGAAAATGAGGTGTTTTAATATTATTATGATTGCAATAACGCCTGCTATGCGGATTACAAGTATAAAACCATTGTTAAATTGGTCTTGTTTGTAGTACAACGTAAGTTGTACTATAGATGCCGCTCCATCCCAATACGATGGTTAAGAACGATAGGAAAGATTTGAGTTATGACAACATGTCATGTTAGCTCAATTGGTTAGAGCATACCCCGGTTAAAGGCATGGATGGACGCGGGTTTAAATCCCGCACAGTACTTAAATTTTTCCTATCGTATATTTGTAATTTTGTAACGAAAATGAGGTAATTATGATAGAAAAAAGACAATAAGAATCGCAATCTCTTAATACTTTTTTAGGTCTCTATACTAATGGTATACTATTACTAAGCCTTGCTGTCTATCTGTCCAATGTCCATCCGTCCGTAAATCCATCTGTCGACCAGCACAAAGTATTAAAATTAAAAATGGGCCACCATACAATTAACGTTTTTTCAAAACGGTAATACATACAAGCGTCAAACTTGGTATTATCATATCCAACAGATACTAAAAACCAAAATGTGGATGGGACTCCTATGTATTAGGAATTTAAAATATTAGGAATCTCGAACTGTATGATAAAAACATTAAAACATTTTGGTAAATCCTGTGTTACGAAAGCATAGTAGCGAGTGTACTGGTGCCTGGCTGGGGTTATTATTTTTATAATATGCTATATTCTTAGTTTTCATTATATATAAGCTTGAGGGACTCATGTGATTTTACTTATCAAGATAATACATTTCTTTGCTGACAATAGTCAGTCATTTTTTCACAATTGTGGAGTGCCGCGCAGCAGGTCCATGGTTTGAATCCCGCCGCGGGCTTGAGCTTCACCGCATGGTGGAAGGGCATTTTGCGAATGCCCGCCTGGCTAGCGACCACCCTCGAGTAGAAATTCTGTCACCAAGCACCTAACGGTGTGTTCCGGCAGCAGTCCTTGAGAGCCAGTGAAATTAGAGGCACATGAGACTTAAGAAACATGTCTAAAGATGACGGGCGCAGTGCAATTCGTGACTTCTGACGAAATGCATCTGTTATAGGCAAAGGTTAGTTCGCTTTACATCAGGTGGGCCTTGAGCCTGTTACGCCACAATAACATAAAAAAAAAGATGTGCCAAGCCATCCCAGTGCATAGCTATGTTTCATTCTCATACAAATAATTATGAAGCGCGATTATGGTAAAGAAAATATATTTCAGGTATAAGTTACCAAATCTATTGAAAAGTAGACATGGATCTTCAATCATCAAATGAAAATCATATAATATGTTAACCGACCAAATTTTAAACAGATAAGCTTTTATAAATCTACCAACATTCGTCTTTTCTATATTGTTTTTTTATTCCGGCGGTATGGTTTTATATTCCCCCATGGGGTGTCGGCTTAGAATTGCATATCATCCTGTGGGGGTCAAACCCGCGTCCACCCATATAGCCGGGCTTTACTCTGACCGACTGAGCTAACAAGACAATGACTCATAAATCCAATTTTTCCTCTCGTTCTTTATTTAACCATCGTATTGGGATGGAGTGACACCTATAGTTCAACTTACGTGGTAGTACAAACAAGACCAATTTTGCAATTGGTTTATAAACTTGTAAATAACACAACCTTATAATTTTATTATTGTTATGTTTGCAATAACGTCTGCTCGGTGGTTTACATAGAAGTAGTTTAGTATTATATTATTTAAATATTAAAAAAAATAAGCGTATTCATCTATATGTGATATCTATCGAATGACAGATTCGGGATAAGTGGGTTGTGTTGGGGATGAACAAACTTCTTTGCTCGTAAATAAATAAAAGGTTTGTGTTTTTAGAAAGTACTCAAAAAAGGGACAAAACAATCCGATAAATCCATTAAAAGTTTACATGTTTTTTGCTTACAGAATTGTTAAAATGCCTCTTGAAATTGAGACTTTTTGTGTTGAACAGCTACTTTAGCGTTCGTCAGTCTCAAATCAAGAACTTAATATGAATGAAAGAGTTTTAGTGGATAATTGCCAAACAACGTAATAGATTGCTGCGTTGGTTAGACGTACAGTGTGGGGCTAAAGAATATGAATACAGTCATTCTCTGTTATTTGCCAACACTACTCCTCGGATCTGTTCCACTACACTTCGCAGGAATTTCACAGAGCGGCAATAGATTTTGTTACCAAAGTAAATAAAACTTATAGCTTCTTAGATACTAAGAAATAATTTTTATTCATGTTTTTATAGTTCTAGAAGTATCCTTATTTTTTCTCTGATTTAATATGGTTTGGATTTTAAGTGTCTACCTTTTGTTTTATTTTTGATTATTTTATATGTGTTGTTATTATTTTTAATCTTTTTAGCCTTGGGTAAGCGAATTGGGTACCTTAGAGCATTTATAATAAATAAACAAATTGTAATATTCGCATGTTTGAAGTCGTAAAAGGCGACTATACACAATTAATATTTAATAGTAAAAAATATTTAAAAATTATTTTAAGAAAACATTGAATTAATATTTTAGAAACAATCAAAAAATATATCTAGTGACAATTCCGCCTACTTATCCTGAAAAACCGACCTGACTTTTCTTACGTTTTCTACGCGTTTCGCTTCTACACGAACCACCCTCAGAAGGTCTGGACTCTTCGAGCGCACGATCGAGAATTCTCGATCATTAGGCTTAACAGGAAACTTAGCCTGAAATGTCACTAAATACATTTTTCAGTATTTTTCTAAAATATTAATTTAATATTTTCTTAAAACATTTGTTATTCTTCAATATGGATATCCGGAATCAACGATTAAATCTATTCATTATTTATTATTTAACATCTATATTAAGTGTTTTGATTTATCTTTAACCGATATTAAACGTTACCAGGAAAGGGAAAGAACTAGATATGGATTGACAAACCAATTTACATATTTTGTCGCTGTGGTGCGATTTGGATTCTGAGATATTACTAGTGGCTATCCGAGCTGTAGACCTCGCGTCTGTCCTAGCATACCTTACAATTGAATAAAGGTTCACTGCGCATGCTAATGGGAGAATGGGTCAAGAAATCCAATATTCTAGATGTAATGTAAATAATAAATGATTTTCATGGACTTATGTCCAAATCAATGACACACGGGCCCCAGCGAAGGCTAGTTGTATCAGAAATAGGTAGGTAAGTAGTGAATATACAATAATTTTACATACATAGTAATATATTTATCTCGAATTAATATACTACAAAACATGGAAAATAAATAATTGATTATACGAGAGAGAGAGAGAGCCTATCACTTTTAGGCAACTGACGGCGTATCCAAGATATTGCCATTAATTTAAGCGCAGGCGTCTATACTTTCAACACCATAAAATATAATGAATATTACCGTCATTTTGAAAAATTTCCAAAATCTGTATCGACAAATTTTTTTATGGACTTATCAAACCTGATCACAAAATTTCGTGACAATAGGTTGAGAAATGCGACCTGTAGAGGAGAACAACCGGACATACCAAAGCATTTTCGTCTAAGTTGAAGCAGAGACGCTTCGCTTGAACAAAGTTTTCGCTCATTCAATTTAGTTTTTTGTACAAATAATAATTGAACTACCTTTTAAATAATCAATATGGAGTCTAATATTTGAATATACTGGAATGCGTATACATACCCGTAATTACTGCATTTTTAACTATTTTCATCGTTCTCATAACGCGATTTTATCCTCTTTATATTTCGGAAACGTGATACTTTAAGGTACCATGCTACTTAACATTTTTGTTTGTAATCATAAGTAATAATATATACTACTATTATGGTGCAAGGTAACCTTGTAAAAAAATAATTTGATTGCGGGTCGATATGATACTTTTGAGATTATACTACTTATCACATAGACACCGTTCTTCGATACCAAAATCATATGTACAAATTAAATATATTAAGTTTATATATCAATTGACATGGTTTTAAAAAAAATGTCTAGACCCTTTTTGGTGAAGAGACACATTTTTTTACGTAAGTTAACATAACTTCATTAAAAAACCATAAGTGTTAAGGCTACTTTTTCCGAGAATTCTAGTCATAGTTTTTACGCATTTTTTGATATATTATATGAAACCAGGTCACTTTTAGGTCAAATCTTACATCTGTTTGGCTCTTATAAATAAGTGCGCTATGAAAACAATATTCTGCATGAAATGTACCTTTATGTACTCAAAGTAATTGTTTTCTACTAGACCAATTTCTGGCGGTCCCTACTTCTCGTCGTCTCGTTGTGTACAGTTGTTCTCAAAGGTCATTTATCATTTTGTCCTTGGAAAAAAAAAACACAGCACGTGAGCTAAAGGCTAATAACCAAGCTCGTAATGTATGGCCGTGACATCAAAGCGAATATAAGTCAAAGAGAAAATCCGCCATTTCTCTCAGAACGTAATTAGGTAGTGAAGGAGTTATGCGCAAACGTTCCCAGGGAATAATTGGTTTCGCAGGCTTTGTGAGCTGTCAATACCGGAATATTATGTTATTAGACGATCGCTGAATTAGATTGTTGTAGAAATGTATAGTTACTTAATCACATTATACGAAAAAGGATTCTAGATTATAGTGAGTAGTACATCCTAGTTACATATCCATAATTGGATAATTTTTACGGAGTATGTTGTGAACGAATACAACATAACCTAATCATATCTATTAGTTGCATGTGGTCAAGCTGTCGCATCTGCAGGCAAGATTCTTCGACAGAAATGCTACTAAAATGGCTTACCTTAACATTTCTGCAGAATTTAAAAAAAGGTCGTCAAGAATTACTGTCATTATCTATTTTATTATGATAATAAAACTTAATATTATGCGTTACGAATTTTATGCATATAAAATAACAGCTCAAGTAACTGTTCATCCAAGTTTGTTTTTGTTTATATCGCATTTGGGAACTAACCCTAATATAGGAATAAAAGGTGTATCATATTTTAAAATTATTTATTTAATGTGACGTCTACAACGCTCATGCGAAGTTCACTTGCATTTTTTTGCCACGTTCTATTTAAATAATATAGAGACACTTGTCACTTAGCTAAAAGCCAGGAAAACACATATTTAATTAAATAAAAACTAACTAAGCGCATTCTACTCAGTCAACTGCAAAATGAAATTATCTATCGGTTCTCAATGCGATTTCACTACCAGCGCTACTTACTGTAGGAATTCTTCAATAAACCGCTAGAGGTCGCAAATTCTAAACGAAACCTACAATCGGCAATATATAGATGTTGCCTTAGGAGATAGTAATATTTTATAATATATCTAGTTAACCAAATAATTATTTAACTCTTATAATAAATAATAACAATTATTAATAGGATCATAAAACAATATAAATCTAAATCCAAAAATAATAAACACATCAAAAATTACTTACTCAGTAACCTAACTGTCAAATGAATTAACGTCAAAAACTCACCACGGGTCATTTACACTTCCTATTAGGGGAAAGTTGTGTTTTAAAAACTGTTTGAATACACAGTCCCCATTGGATTTAACTTTCCAACGGTTTAGTGATTTTATTCGTGACCATATATGGTCATGAAACGCATCATAAACATCCGGTATAATTTAAAATCAGCGGCACTTTGCCAAAAACCACCGAACAAGTGCTTTGATTAGAGCCAACTAATAATTGTAGAAAGCAATTAATTATAATTAGTTTATTCTTAACCTTCGGAAACTCCATTAATAAGGGGTTCCAGAACGAGGTTGGAACTTCCAGTACAAGGCTGAACTAGTACGAGGCTTCCAGTACGAGAACTACAGTACAACGCTGAACTCCGGCCGTCTCCTGAACTCCAGCACCGACCTCGGCCAACTAACGTCGCTACAGCACCTAGCTGGGACAACCTACCGGCGCGGTAGTGTTGAAGCTGAGCTACTGCACCGCAGCACCTGCTGCCGGGCATCAACTCTTTACTAGCGGACCGGAGATAAGTCCTACAATAAGGAAGCTTAATATTGCCATACCTGTCTGAGATCCACGACCCTTCTCTTTATTATACTATATATTGTAATTCTTCTCTCTTGTTTCTCTTATGTTATAACTCTAATTAATCTATTATAACTATGATGAGACTGAAAAAGTGTTATTGACTACTTCTTAAATTTATTGATTACTCATACCTATATATGTTAATTATTCGTAATTTATATATTCTATACTTATTTGTTTATACTTTCTATATATGATAATATTTATTAATACATTGAGTTATTATACACACATATATATATATATATATATATTTCTTTTACAAATTTAGTATAAATATAAATAGCATCTATGTATGGATAATTTACAAAAAAATTGTATGGAACTGATGTTATGTAGGTTAAACATATATTCATAAATATTTTGCTGTAAAACTTTAATAAAGTCAACTGAGCGCTAACCCTATTACTGTACAGCTATCAAAAGGTCTTTACGATACAGACTTAAACGTCTAGTGTGAAGGCCACCAGCAATACATAACTTTGAAAAAGTGTAAATTGGCTTAAATAAAGTTTTTTTTATTTTATTTTTATTTTTATCTTCATGCGCCCTACTACCTAAGTTAGATGGTTAGGTGACACACTGTGAAAACATACAACGCATTTGTTAATGTAGGTACGTGTTAGTCCGGACTTTAAAACTAAAATTTCATATCTGCAAATGTTGCGGCGATGAGTAGATACGCATATAGAAGAAAACTATTGCATTTATAGTCCCTTTTTTAGTTATTTATTTATTTCATACACAACACAAATAACAATCATAACAAATACAACGAAACATACTTAATGTTAAGAACTAGATCGTAATCCAAAACATGTGTCCACAAAAAAAAATCAATTTGAGGAGACGTTGAGGTAGCTGGTAAATATTATATTTCTCATATTCATAACATAACCCCTATATGATGCGTATTCCTAATATTCCGATGTGGCGTCCGTACGATGAAGATTAGTGGACAACTTGTAGGACTTCCTGTACAAAGAATACTAAAATCCGTTTGATCGGTGTGATTTGGAGTTTTGGACGCTTACTTCAAATCTCTGTTTTGTACATGATCATTTTCATTCACCCCACTGACATCTGCCATGGAAACATTCATATACACTCAGGCAAAACAGCATCAAACGACGCACGAGAAAGCAATTTCAGGGTCTAGTCATTATATCGCTCAGTTGCATCACCACAAGCGCAGCCTAATTACCCCCATGCTTCATTTGCAATATGTCCGTCGCAGATTATTCCTTCGCATGAATAGGACTAATTTTACTCCCCTTTTCACCAAGAATAGATTTTCATTTTAGTTCCTCGTTTCTATTTGTTTTGCACCGCATAATTTAAATCTTGGTATTGTATCTACGGAATTTCTTCTTCTCATTTTGTTGCAATGTTTTTTCTTCATTTTCTTGACGTTTTATCGCTGGAAGCGTCGCATTCATCTCCTGTCGGGAAAACGGTGTTTTAGTTTTTTGTTGATTGCAGAACTGGCGGAATTAAAAATATTGTGCACTTAATAACTTGGGTACATTTTCTAGGAGGAACTCTAGGGTTATTTGAAGCTGCAAGTGTCATGACACTCGTGAAAAATATTAATTACTCAAACTTTATTGTTTACCATACCGTACGAGTAATTAGTACGCTTATTTCTTGAAAAGTATCTAAGCACCACCAGTTATTTCATACTTGTTAGTACTGAATTTGTGACTTATTTTATGTTTAAATTTCTGTGAAACTGCTTACAAAATCGATTGTGTCCCTCGCACACAATATTGGTCAATATCGGCAAGAGTAGCAATACTTATGTCATCCCGGTAAATGCATTGCCAAATTCTTTTCTCAGTTCATTTAGTGTCACTAGAAAAATACTCGATCCAAGTTCATGAAGTCTGAATTTTCCAATTATAAGAATGTTCCAATTTAACCTTGAAAATTCCATCATTTCCACAGACAAAAAATAGTCATCAGTATGAATAAGATGAACCAGAAAAAGTTATACGTGGTCACACATTCGTTTATTTTATTATATATTATTTGTTTCAGTTTTCTTTCCTATCAAAGATTTAAATCAATCGAACTATTGCAACTAAAAAGGTGCATTCGGACTAACATCTGACCTACTTGGGAGAAACTAGATCAGTGGTGGGTTCTAGAGGAAAAAAATAACACTGTAGAACCTTCCTCCTCTTTTGGAAGTCGTTTAAAAATAAGACAATTTATTTATTACAATTAAAAAATAACTATGAAGAAGCGCAAGAGGGTTTTTTATCTTCAATCTGAATGAATCAGCCATGAATTCTGTAATGGGTAAGATATAATGCAAGACACAAAGAAATATAATATTATGTTATAAGTATTTTGAGATCTAAGCTATTACCAAATCGATTTCTAACCAGTTCAAATACTTTGAAAAATGGAGAAAAGGCGTTGATACCTAAATAATTCCATAAACGTTATGTTATCAATAAGGTAATGCATACACACTTGATCAATGTCAAATCATGGAAAAGACATCGATACGCCTGGTTTCTCCGAAGAGGTACGCATTCACACACACGTTTCACCAGACATATTCTGGTCCAATGTAATATAACAGCAAGCTTATTTTCATACACCCAGTTTCAATGGCCAGGCTGCTTGTTAAATATTTATTTGTCACAAAGGTCCATTACATTTCTGACCGAGGATTGCACGCGGTATCCCAAAATTCCAAGACAAAAGCAATTTGCCGCTCTATCAGCATTTATATTTATTTCTATGATATTTACTTGAATTTCTATTTTCATATAGGGTTATGGTAGTATTTTGTGTCGAGTGGCAGTTATAGGTATAATTTCGCGTAATTTTATTATTATTTTATACCATTTACGATTTATTATATCACCATGACATTAAAATAATTGATGCAAAATTAAGTAGCGTATATCTGACCTATAAATTTGATTGTATTTTGATAAAACTTGGTATATATAACAAGTTTGTCAAAACCATAAAAACATGTTAATGAAGGGCAAACGAGCAGGCAGCTCAGCTGGTGGTTAGTTTCAAGAATGCGTTACTGGCCTCTGAAGAGGGAATGTAATTTCTTTTTTTTAAGGTTCCTAAGTCGTATCAATTTGGAAATACTTCACATGGCAGCTATTTATTTGTAAGTCAGAGTATACTTTTTATTCCAGTTTACTGAGTAGCTCCTCTCTTAAAAGAGCGCGATATAACCGATTTGTACGACGGATGCAGCTGTGAGCAGAAGCAATAGAAAGTAGTAATAAATAGTAGTAGAAATTAGAACTCAATTGATTATTTGGAACCCCATACTCACCGAAATAATTAATTCGACCATCATTAATAAAATATTTATGATTTTAATGCGGTCTCCACACCAGTGGAGAAATCGCAATAAAATAAACATCATTAACTTCGTCAGCCTATAATAAAATAAACAACAGACATTTAGCAAACAGAAATTAACGTCAACATCTAATAATCATAATTTACTAGATTCCTTGCTAGATTGCCAAGACGTGAGTTACGACTTAGTTCCTCTACTTTGCATAGCAAATTGCTAGAACAATTATTCCAGGCGTCAAGTGCACGGCTCTGACGCCTATTATAGCGCCAATTAATTAATTTTACTTTAAAAGCATATATTGAGAAAACTATTTACAGACCTACACACTATAACTTTCATTGTATCGGTGCCATTTTTTATGTAAAGGGTGCAAATCCAGTTTTTTTTTGCTTGATGGCTAGCTTCTCACCTCTTACCACTATCTCCCTGAAGTGATTAAGATCAAACATAGTAGCTCAACAAGCAACATAGAATAAGAACTGAATAACTTTTCTACTTTGGTGTATTAGTTAGTCAAACGGGCAATCGCAAAATTCCCTACCACTATTTTTTTTTATTTTGTTTTTATGCTTGATAGATTAGCCTTTGACCCCTATCTCACCTGATGGTAAGTGATGATGTGGTCGAAGATGTTGTTCAGGCTAACCTAGAAGTACTGGCTCTCAAGGACAGCTGCCGGAACACACCGTTAGGAGCTTGACGACAGATTTTCTACTTGAGGGTGGTAGCTAGCCAGGCGGGCATTCGCAAAATGCCCTACCACCATGCAATAACGACTGCCATCCTAAGACAACAACCGGAACCGACGGCTTAACGTGCCCTCCGAAGCACGGAAGCACTCAGTAGTAATGTCACCAGCGGTCACCCATCCAACTCATGACCGCGCGCGACTATGAAAAGTTTCGAAGTTCTTACGCTGCTTGAAGGTCTCCGACATAGCCTTACCGTTAGCTATAACAGCCAAGACCGATAACTTTACGAGCCCTGTGAATCATGGAAGCACTCAGTACGAATTCACTATTACATATATTGTAAACTTTTTCTATTAATCGTGTTAAGTGTCATTGAATTCCATTCAGTAGTCTTGGAGTGATGCGCGGCTGGGATACAGACAAATAAAAAAACAAAACAGTTTTGGCATCCGCGTCAACTACAGAGTGCTCTCAAATTTACTGTTTTCAAAATATCTGCCATGTACTGGAAACCATGGAATTGGTTCTGTTATAGTTTTATTATAAGTATATTATTATTATATAATTTATAAAACCGCATCTTTCTTCAAATATTTTATCTTTATGTTTTATAATATTTTATTATATTTTTATGTTTACGGTTTTTCTGAAAACATATATAGTGAATATATATACATAATTATTTAGGTATGTATATATATTAGGTCCTTACATATGAAATTGGCGTTTTTCGTACTGGCCACTTTAATCACGAATTTCTCCTCTTTGGTAAGGAATTCCAAATTCAAATTTGTACAGCTATCGACTCATGTATTTGTGCTTCGATGATCGTCATTCATTTGTTTTTTTTCTTCTGTTTTTTTCTGTTTGCGTCACTCATTTTACAAAATGGAAAACCTTAAATATCGCATTATTTACGAGTACGAGTTCCGCCGTGGCACTAGTGCTGCGGAAACAACTCGAAGGGTGAATGATGTGTATGGCGGTCGTGTTGCAAAAGAAAACACAGTTCGTTTGTGGTTCCAACGTTTTCGTTCTGGAAATTTCGACCTGCAGAACAAGCCCCGTGGACGGCCTGAGACTCAAGTTGATAATGAAGAGTTGAAGGCTATTGTGGAAGCGGATCCATCGCAAACCACGTCCGAGTTAGCTGCAGGCTGCGATGTTAGTGATAAAACTGTTTTAATTCACTTGAAGCAAATTGGGAAGATTAAAAAGCTTGAAAGGTGGGTACCTCACGAATTGACTGAAACAAACCGGCAAACGCGCGTCGACTGCTGCGTTACATTACTAAACCGGCACAATAATGAAGGTATTTTAAACCGAATCATTACCTGTGATGAAAAATGGGTTATTTACGATAATCGGAAGCGCTCAGCGCAATGGTTAGATCCTGGCCAGCCAGCCAAATCCTGCCCCAAGCGAAAATTAACCCCAAAAAAGTTACTTGTAAGCGTTTGGTGGACTAGTGCCGGTATTGTTCATTACAGTTTTTTCAAATCTGGCCAGACTATTACGGCTGATGTCTATTGTCAGGAATTGCAAACCATGATGGAAAAGCTAGCGGCTAAACAACCTAGGCTGGTCAATCGCTCCACGCCACTGCTGCTTCACGACAACGCTAGACCACACACTGCGCTACAGACGGCTACTAAATTAGAAGAGCTTCAATTGGAAAGTCTAAGACATCCTCCGTACTTCCCGGACCTTGCTCCAACAGATTACCATTTTTTTCGAAATTTGGATAACTTCTTGCAAGGGAAAAAAATCAACTCCGATGGGGCAGTCCAAATCGCCTTCAAAGATTTTATTGATTCCCGTCCGACTGGTTTTTTTAGTAAAGGGATCAATGAACTACCTATGAGATGGCAAAAGTGCATAGAAAATAATGGTTCATACTTTGATTAATTAAATATATTATATTAAAAAATATTCGACTTTTTGTTCCTCCCATACAAAACGCCAATTTCATATGTAAGGACCTAATATTTCATACAATACAATGTCCAGCCTCCAGTATTAATCATCAACATATATTGCTATTATCATAACAAACCATTACGGCGAGTGCACTTTTAATAATCTAAAGAGAAGGAAAGGATTCCAAAGGACTGACCCGAAACGAAAAATAAAAGGAAAAATATATTATACTTTACCTGTATGAAAAAAAGAACACCATGGTTTTCGCGTTCATATTTTTAGTTAAGGGGGTATTGCAGGAGAAAATGGCGCCGTATCCTTAACCTTATCATGTCATTCCGACCATCGTTCCGTGCGTCCTAATACAGATACCTTTTAATAGCTGTATCGTTAAACGAAGGAGAAGTCAGTGGTTCCTGGAACCACATTCAAGTCCCAGTTCGAGTCTCATTACTGCCCTTTCCAGGAATATTTCATAAATTATAGTTTCTTGAAAAAATTACTTACCTTGCCTTATTGTAGAACCAATCACAGTGTTATGAATAGATTGATGGTAGATTGATAGTTTTCTAAGTTTTCTTAAGGTTAGTTTTTTTTTAATTAGTAAAACATAGGTTTTCAATGTAAGTAAGTTAAGGTACTTACATTATATCAATTTTACATTACGTAAGTAAAGTAGATGGATAGAAAACTCTTTATTGTACACCAAAATATGATCTAATAATGAATGTGATAAAAAATAAGTATATACAAATGAACTTTAGAGACGGTTTATTAAGCGAGATGTACAATTCTTTACTTTATTATTACAAATTGTATGTTGAGATATGTTCTTAGCATACACGAGAAGTTTACAAAGGTCTAACCCAAAACAGTTTTCTGTCACATTCGATTCGAAATTTCTGTGTTTACCCAAGGGCACACACCGAGAATATAATATCGAATCGTCAAAATTGTAAAACGAATACTCGATGCTGTGATTGCATTTGAATTCGATTTGCTGGTGCAAAATGATATGTGGAGAGAAAACTGGTGGGGAAATATGTAATGGTTCTCTGTATTTTGTGAAAATATGACGCAGGAAATATTATTAAGAATTCTTGAAGATTAAGCAAACAACAAGGTTCATTACCACGTTTAAAACCCAAACTATTGGTAAGCTGGAAGCACATTTAACTTTTTTTTAATATTCATGATAGGTTAGCTTTTCACCACAATCTCACCTGATGTTAAGTGATGATGTGGTCGAAGATGTTGTTCAGGCTAACCTAGAATTACTGGCTTTAAGGACAGAGTCAGTAAAATTACAGGCACATGAGACTCAACAACTGTATGTCTCAGGGTGACGGGCGCAGTGCAGTTCGTCACTTATGATGAAATGCATCCGTTATAGGCAGAGGTTACCGCTCAACATCAGGTGGGCTTCGTGCTTGTTCCTTCACAATAGTAAAACAAAAAAGTGCCAGTTTAATATTTCGAGCATACACATTTGGAATATTTCCGACGAATTTTGCTTTTTACTACATAATTTGACAACTTTTACGTTAGTACCTACTAGATTTTTTTAGAACTGACAAATGTTTGTTATGTATAGATCGGAGTGCACACAAATTAATCAATGCATATGATCACATACCATACATACATTTACGATGAAATATATGAGTTCTTTAATTGAAAAACAAACTTAACGTTGCAGTAGTAAAATAAGATTTTCTATACATAGTTCTATATCACGGTCGAAGCTCCAACTACAAAAGTTTGTAAGTGCAGAATACATTTATTGAGTAGCACATAAAAAAAATCCTTTATTTGGGGCGTGAGACTCTGTTTCTTGACAAAATCATGATTCTTAGTTCTACGTGAAGTATGGTAAGTAAATATTTTGATAAACGAGCTTGCGCATATCAAAATAATGTGACTTATCTGGCATTTACTGAGGTCGCATCTTTCGATTGATTATTATGAACTTACATGATTCTTAAACCTGAAACAAAATTTGTTTTTTTTTTTAACCGGCGGTATGCCTTTATTAACAAAATACTACGAACTATATACAACACCTGCTACTATAATACAAGCACATAGATCCCTATAAGTCATTGCAGACTCATAGGCATCCCAAATGCTCTATAGCCACTACCAGTTGGCAGCGTGCCCAGCATGCTGGCAGCATTGCCCCGTAGTATGATATTTATTTCGATTTGATAACTCAACTATTTTCTGAAAAAAGTTCTTCTTTTTGTCAAATTAAAGTACGGAACTATTAAAGCACTATTTCATTATCTACTATAGTTAAATTGCTTAAGCCAACTTCCCAACCACATTCCCAACCTTCCCAACCACATTTCACGAAACCTTTCATATTATAATTTACTTCCCAGCAACTAAGAACGAAAAAAGACCATATCGTAACTCCTGCTTTACAAGGATCAGATTTTGTTCTTAACGACTCGAATTTACCTAAAATACGATACCACTTTATTCAAAAAAACTCCAGCAACGGTCACAGGCGAGATAAAAACGTCAACAGGGACTTTATTAAGTTAGGCTGAAGATTTATAAGAGCCCTTTTTGCTGGAGTTATCCGTAACTATGGTGACCAACTTCCGGTTTCTATGCAGGACCGTATGTACTTATAGTTATTTTTTGTAATGTTACGTTTATTTCTATATAACGAAATAAGACTTGATAGTGATCCTATCCCCAATTAAATATATTATATATTTGTTATATGTATTGAAAACGGACAATACAAAAACATTGTTTGAAGGCATTGGCTACGATTTATATGCCAGGTTGACGCGAATATATAGTTATGTATAGACGCGAGTGTCCACCATTTAGATTAAAGTTTTAAGATATCCATTTCGAAAACAGAACTAAACATCACGATAAAAAAATATGTTGAGATAAAAAGCGCGACCAATTTAAGCTAAACGGAATTTAAGCGTTTGACTGAGTTAAGAGCTAGTTTGAATTTTACCAACAGAATCGAATAGTTCAGTGCTAAATCGAGGATAACTTCTAACATCAGATTACCGATATTTAACTCAACTAAATGCGTATACGAGCTTTCATTGTCGTCAACGAATCGCAGCTCGCATAGGAGATCTTAACATTGTACCAATCACAATATTCTTTGCCATGGAAACTAAATGCGATGAAAATGTTGTGACATTAAAATCGCTTAAACTAAAACAAACATAAAATTTGACAATTGAACTTGTTTATTAAGCTGAACATTTTTGAAATCAGCACTTAGTAATTTTACGAATAAATTCTAAAATTACTCGATTTGATAGCAGGCTACGTCAATGTAAGCAACATATGGAAAAAAGACTTGATTAACACAAAAAAAAATATTCAAGGGCATGAGTTCAAGTCCTACTGAAAGTCATCTTTTTTCCATCACAATTTTTTTTATGATATAAATTGTATAGAAGTGGTGGTAGGGTATTTTGTGAATGCCCAGCTGGGCATATAACCTTCAAGTAGAATATCTGTCACCAAGAACCAGACTTTGTGTTCCCGCAGCTGTCCTTGGGAGCCCGTAATTATAGATTAAATAGCGGTTAAAAGCTAGCCTGTAAGATACAAAAAAGACCATACATATCTGCAGTTTACTGTATAAGCAGGGGAACTTGTGACGTTGAAAGAGATCGGATATAATTTATCCCATGTTCTAATAACTACATGGTCAACATCCACAATAAATCCTAGCCTTCTCTCCTAGCCACGTCTGTTAAGCGTTTTATCGAGCGTCCATTCCGAGCGCAAATCAAATTAAACTCTGATTAGACTGAACAATGCATGGCCTAGATATTCTGCATAGTCTACAGGGACTGTCGATGATGCATTTTGTACTATCGACTTTATTCACTAGGAAGTTGGTGGCTGATATGAAATAATAAAATGAATTTGCCCATAAATTAGGTTAGTTACCACCTACTAGTACCCTTGACTATTGAAACAATGATAGCCGAGCGGTTATAGCCATGGACTACGGTGCTGCAGGTCCATGGTTCGAATCCCACCGCCAGCTTGCGCTTCATCGCATGGTAGAAGGGTATTGCGCGAACGCTCGCCTGGCTAGCTACCACCCTCAAGTCGCCTGTCGCCAACACCTAATAGTGTATTCCGGTGGCAGTCCCTGAGAGCCAGCAAAATAACAGGCACATGAGACCCCCCAAATGTATGTCTCAGGGTGACGGGCTTAGTGCAGTTCGTCACTTGTGATGAAATGCATCTGTTATAGGCAGTGGTTACCGCTTAACATCAGGTGGGCCTCGTGCTTGTTCCGTCGCAATAACAAAAAAAAGAACCCTTTGGAACACGCTATTGTTTAGCATTACGTGGCGTTCGCAGCACGTTACATTAAGAATCTGACACGAGCTGATCTACGCTCATTAGACATCGAGAAAATACGGGTGTTCTAAGTTTGATTCATCAAATCAAGACTAAAAGAAACAGGTGGGAGTTTTAACAGTAAGAGTTGTAGGAAAGGATAACAGAAATTTTCAATTCGTCGATTCAAGATTAAGTGTCTGCATTTAAATTTTCCGGTGATCTTTATGGTTCAAGGTACACACATAGTCCTAGTTTCCATTTTATCTCTTACAAAGGCTTCTCTAATTGAGTGTCCCGTCCATGAGGATTAAGTTTATTACAACTTGGGGCCTTATTATAAAACTAAAATGGTAATGGAGATGGAGTGAATTTAAAGTAATTTTGACACCCATGACGGTTAAACCTAATATGAAAGTTTTTGAGTGAGTGAAGATGTTATTAGTAAGTGTGTTATTCCTTCACGCTGAAACTACAAATTACGGGCGCTCAAAGCTCAAACCTCGGGGGCAGTTAGTAAATAATAATTTGCTTTATAATGAGATTTTTAAATACACTGTAAACAATCAATGATTTAGATTAAAAATATGTAACTAAAACTAGGTACATTGTACACGCCGGGTCGGCGGCATTCAATGCCCTAGCACGTCAACCCTGTAGGCCCGGGCTACAAAGAATACGGCTACGGTCACCCCTGCCTGTCGTAAGAGCCGACTTAAAGGGGACTCAGAGTTTGGGGATGGTAGGCGATGGGGCTCTTATTATCCCACCAACGAGCGTCACTGTGTAATGTAATGCTATTTTACATGGCTCCATAAGGCAAAAAAGTAAATTACTAGAGAGAAGACCCTATGGGCAATGTAAATTACTTGAGAGATGGGCAATTTAAATGGATGGTTCCCCGGTGTGTTCCTCAGGACAACCCGTTAGCTAGTCATAGAGGATGGCCACCGAAGGGGTTTTGGTGGGTGAAAGCCCGACATAACCCGTAATGCTCCCCATAGCACTTAGGTATCTGGTAAGATTTCTCCGTCACAAAAAGGGTACATCACACAATACAGGTTGTGATGAGTTCATTCTTTTCATCACATTATTACCTGATTTATTAATTCTTTACTGTCTACATAGATTTTTCACACTCCCATTCTTAATTTAAATTCAAAACCATCGCCACTATTTGTACTTACCTGTTTTGACGCATTCCAAATTCCAACCTTAACTCTCAATGTGAGCGGTATTCATTACTTAAAGTATATTCATAATATATCTTTATATATCTGTCTATTATTGCAAATTGAGTGTGAAAGTAAATTGTTTATTTAAGCAGGTTTTTACTCTTAGAGCGCACGATCGAGAAACTTGATCGTGTGAAAAGACAAGATTTCCTGAGGATGCTTCGCGTAGAAGCGAAACGCGTTGAAAATTCTTGCGGTTTGGCTACGTCGCATTTATGACGTCACGTTGGCTTAACAGGATTTGGCGCAATTGTCACTAGATATATTTCTTCAGTATTTTTCTGAAATATGAACTTAATATTTACTTAAAGTAATTGTTACTTTTGTTTATCTATCTTAAAAATATAATATAAAAGTATTATCTTCGTGTTCCTGTTTATCCTGCTAAAGTGTATTGTTTCTGTTCCATCCGTGACACCAAGTGGTACCCTAAGCCAGCCGGTAGTGGTACCTACACCGCCGTTAGGTATTATTGTAACGCTCGTATAATTCATTGTATGACCTCACAAAACTACAGTGTTCTATCAATTACCAGGTCGTGTCTCCACAATATAAATCCATATTCCATCTGGGTAAGCGCGCTCCATCATTGATCGCATCTTCACTTACCATCAGGTGAGATAGTGGTCAAGTGCCACCCAGTTCTAAATAAAAAAATTAAAAAAATAATGGCCTCGATAATACAATGGTTCAATTACATAAGAACAACACAATCAATCGACTCAGTTATAATTGTTATTTAGATAACTTTACTTGAAGGACAGATAACGTTGCTTATAACATATTGACTATAAATAACAAACATTGCAACTGATTTATTTATTAACATGATAAAATAAAAGTCGACTATCATATTATTAAGTGATATTATTGTTTGGATTTACATTGGAGATAAAACATAGCGATCACTAGCGATAAGTTATTAAAATAGTTACTTATATAATAACTGATGGTCTCACATATACCTTATGATAGATCAATAAGTATCCTTTAAGATGAAACAGAGTGTTAGCTACAATACAACATAATGACAGATGCAAACTATTTTCCATTGTGGTATTTATACAGAATATAAAATCGTATTGGAGCGTCTCACACGCGCGTATTAATAATCTTATAAGTATTTTTAATAAGACTTTTTGGACCACGGTGTTAACTAGTCTCAGTTTTTTGATGTTGGGGTAAATCGCTCAAGTCTTTATTTCCAATATAAGCATCAGAACTACTTAACAAAAGTTGAAAAATCAAGTGTTTTTCTAATGTTTTTCTACCGACGAGTAGATAAAGGTTAAACCCTCAATTACAAATTTATTTTCCTTCAAATTGTCATCATAATTTTCCTACCTTTAACCTACCTACTTATGGGATCGGTGCAATACGCTATCTCTAACAACACAAAAGACAATACAAGAACGGAATAAGTATTGCATAAAATGTTGGTTTTTTAGTCGTGAAAGAAAAAAAAACATGAATGAGAAACAAATCCAAAGTCGGATCTTTATCAGTGCAAACCTTGTGATGAAGTCATCTATTTTCAACGCATTATCTCCTCATTTAAGAATTCGCTACTGTCCAAGTACATTTTAAAACTCCCGTTCTTTTTTCAATTTAAAATCGCGTCAACTCGCAAATGCAGATTTGCCGCATTCGTACCCTTAACTTTCAAATCAGAGTAGAAATAATTACTTTTATTCTTATCAGCAATAGAAAGCGAAACTTTTATTTTTATTTGTCAGTGAAAATCATATACTAAAATTCTCTTCATTGTGTTCCTTATTTTCATTTCTCATGATTAACTTTAATCGTGATTTGTACTGTTCCTCCGTTTCTCCTCAACATATTCTACCTCCATGACACCGACCATTCCCCTGAGTAGCCAGCTCTAGTAGCCCTCGAGACACCTCCACAGTTACAACATATTCTTAAATCGTGTCCTTTAATGGCTTCCATGGACATCGTCATCAAAACGACAAATAGTCGGTCTGAAGAACTGGTAGCGGAGCTTATTGAGTAATTTTTCAATGACGATACTCTACAGTTATAACTGTGGCATTTACTGCTGATCGCTGCCATGCACCGTCAGTCCCAGTTAGGCTCCGTTCAGACGACACCGCAGCCTCGCTGCAAGCTCCACGGTTTGAGCGCGGTTCTCGCGCCCGAACCGTGCCTCGTGTGAACGGAACCGCGGCGGGCTCGCGGCCCAGGGCCGCTACTACAATTCAACGAAGTTTCGTGTTTCGTGTTCGAGCGACCTTTTAGACAACGAAAATTGAATTTGCGGTACGAAGTTCGTTGTTTGATTTTATCTATGGATCACAAATCTTGGCCGCTATGGAATTTTCCATACTACTCTGCAAACATTATTATGGCACAATTAGTTTAAAGTCTTAAAATTTAATTATTAAAGAACATTTTCACATGGTATGACTCTGAGAATCCTAGGTATGGAGCTCAGCGAGAGGTGTCTAGAAAATAGAAAATACAGGTAAGATATTTAGAATTTACGTCTTTGTTCTCAATAGGTATTTATATCCTCATTAGTATTTGTATTCTTTCTACATATTTAGAACTCGACTGAGTACTTATAAGCAAACGAATATATTATAATTTCATATTTGGAAAGTGTACAAACCATACGAATTCGATACAAAAAAAAACAGAATCTACGCAGGCAAATGCTTGCAAGTCTATGCTACGAACGAAGTTAAACAAAAGTAAGCCAATAAGTGTTTTGCGGATACCTTACTTTCGGCCCGAAGTTCGATACTTCGTCGATTTGTAGTAGCGGCCCAGTGCCGGCGCGTCTGAGGTGCAGCGTCGTATGATTTGGTCGCTGCGCTGAAACCGCGTACCAGTTAAAAATTGTGAGAGTTTGGAAATTATAGATTTTCTTGTATTGGAAAATGCTTTTTATTAGGCTTCATCGTTGACACGCAAATAATAGAATCGATCATCTAGTTACAGATCATAAAGCTATGGTGTATGCACAGAGTTTGCGTTCGAAGATTATTATTATTTCTAACACCCTTTTTCGATTTAAATGTCTGTATGATTTTTAATTGTTTACTAAATATGATATAAACTAGCTATGTTCTACTGCTAACCAAATTACTTGCTCATAAAGTGATTCAACATATTAGAAGTGAATATCAACTTGTACGCACAAAGTTTTTATTATCTTGCACATTTTTTTGAGCAGTTTATACTACAAAATTCTAATTATTAAAGTTTTACAATATATAAAACATTTATTCCTGAAACTACAATAACAAAGTAACATTAAGTACTTAGATATTTAAAAAGAAAACATAACCTTATACTGTTTATATGAGATCTGAAGTTCTATAATCAATTTACGTTATGAGATCTTCTCAACAAAGAGTTTTCAACAAGTCAGCCAAATTCTTATCAGTGGGTATTGACAAAATAATGATAGTTAAGTGGATTGAATATTTATTAAATTCCTGTCTAACATGTCTTTTCTAAAATTGTATTTTATTTCAATATGTTTATAGCTCTTTTACTATATGTGAATGATTTAGTTACTTGAATCGCATTACAATTGCCCATAAACTACATACAATTCACATCCTTAATATCGTCAATTCCGATAATATCCCTATAGAGTCTTTTCATATAATTAGTCGTATCGTAGGTGTCTGGATCTTTATCAGCACCAATTAAGAAAAATTAGTATATGTGTGTATGTTAATGTCACATAGTCTTTCAATGCTTCAGGTTTGTTCACTTTTATTCCACTTTTAGTAATTATAACTCTATCATATTCATATTCTATTATTGGTATTATTCCATACACGTCAACATCATACGCTGAGCTATGTATTATTTAATATATCTCTTCTTCAATTTTTTTTCTTTGTTCTCTGTTATCTACTTTGGAGGTTTACGGGGCCGCCTGAAAACTATGAAACTTTGATTTTGATAGGGTAATTTGTGAATGCCCCCCAACCTCAAGTAGAAAATCTGACAGCATTTTGGTTTCTTTGAGTAGATACTTTTTGTATATAGCTCTCGCTAACACTTACAAATCATGTTTATGCAAGCAGTAGAAGTAAGTAGGTACCTACTCCCAAACACTCAAATTAAATTTTGTATAGTTGCGAGATAAATGCCAGTATATCAGGTATTTAGTAATATTCTCAAGCATTTTTATATCTACATCCTGCACTCCTAAAATACTTCCCCACATTTTAGTGTCACGAGTGTCGTCACCGCTTGATGTAGAGCGCAATATATTCCAGTGACATTTCTGGCATGCACACTCCAGATAACAATGTACCTTTATAGCTATATATGTACGTATACATAAAACACGTAATATGTTACAGGGATGTGAAATGAACGATGGTAAGTGTACAGGTGAAGATGGAAGATATTTTGATAGATCTCGTAGCTATTTCCTGTAAAGCGGAATGTGTCAGCGCATTTGTTAAATTATTACGTTGTTAATGTAATGCTATTGGCCCATGACTATGTTTTTATAAAAGTTTCGCTAATGTTTTTCTATTCCAGCTTATTTCCTGCAAAAGGCAGCAATATTCGTTTTTTAAGAATGATATTGGACTCATGTAATATGTAAATTTTCTATTCGATAAATAATAAATAAATGCGAAGTTTCGGCAGGAAAATTGGATATACAAATTGTACAGGTAATGTTTGATATTGAGATATTGAGAGTACATATGTGTCGTCCTGGCTGTATTTCCTTAAGATGACGTTAGTTGGTGGAGGTATCTAAATACCCAGGTATCACTTTAATCGTTTTTGGTCTCATGTTATATGGGGCGATTTTATTTCTTTCTACGGGGTAAAGATACCAGTCTCCAGAATATTGCCAAAAAATAAGATTTTTGTTGGTGTAATGACAGCTGTATTAGATTAGCTGTATTAAGAGCCAATTTCCATTCTAGGTAAAGGCTGTATACTATCCTATTCCATCATCACTATCATCAGGGTGATGAAGTGGTCAAAGGAGTATTATAGTTTGTACCATACAAAGTAATATTGGGTTCTTGTTTATAACAAGTCTATTAAATAGAGGAAGTTTCTCCTATCAATATTATATAATGTTTTGTCGCTAAGCACAGCTGCTTGTTTGGCTAGCTAATGCCAGCAGATAGAACTCTGGCACGATTGTAGAAAACTAAATTTAGCATTTATCTACAAATACACGGGAATTTGTGATTGAATAGAAATTTGAACGAAAATTTTATCAATGTTTCGTAATAAAATTATAGCAATTTGTGTTTATGCTTTTAAATATCGTATAAATAGATCTTTTTTAAGATTTTGGTAGTAGTAGTGTGCAATATCCTATGAAATTTTTTATGGGTGACCGCTGGTGACAATACTACTGAGCATATCCGTGCTTTGGAGGGGGCGTTAAGCCGTCGGTCCCTGTTGTTGTCTTAGGATGGCAGTCGTTATAGCATGGTGGTAAGGCTTTTTGTAAATACCCTCCTGGCTAGCTACCACCTTCAAGGTGCCGCCTGGCGGCACCTAAAGGTGAGTTCCGGCAGATGTACTTGAGACCCAGTAATTCTATGTTAGCCTGAACAACAGCTTCGACCAAATCATCACTTACCTAGAAATAGTTGCCAAAGGCTAACCTATGAAGCATACAAAAACCTAGGTATAGCATATTGCTTATTTGGCGAATTTTCGTCTCCGATTTGGCTTATTATATTTTTTTTCCGGCAATGTCAGACAGCATGCTAATGAAGCGTTGCGTAAACCATTTCTTATAAAAATTATAGAAAAATTAAAGTAAACGAATCAAATATCTTAAAAATCATTTTAAATTATAAGAAATAATTATGATTAAATACCCAAGCGCCGTATTCTTCTTAGTTCAAAATTTATCTGTCATAAAACTGAGAGCACTTTTACGGCAGACGAAACTTTCTAAGACTTTAAATATCATTACAAAAGGAACGATTTGTAAACTTTCAAGATCCAAAATGTAAAACTTGTTAACTACCTGAGAATAGAATTACAAAAGGAACAAAGCGTGATACCGAAGATGTTAGCGTTGACTGCTTCAGACCGGTTGAAAACTTCTAACTTTGTTTTCTTATAAATTTGCAATTTGTAGTTGTAGTCAGTTTCAATAGCTTGAAAAACAACGTCTTTCTACTTTAATTTAACTTAGTTTGAACTCAACAAGATTCAACATAATCAGCACTAAACCTATCAAGTTAGTAGGCATTCTTAGTAGACTTTTGCACTTATGGTATGGATTAAGAATATATTATCATTTTTTTACAATAAAATTCGTTTCAATACTGAACTACTTTTAAAAACACGCTTTAAGAGCAAAAGTCTTTTGACTTATTTGTTTCATAAAAAATTACGGGAAGGATTTGTTGGTCCGTTATGAAGTTTCAGACTTGGATCCCCTTCAGCTCCATTACTAGACGAATGCTACCATATTACTGTGTTGTTATCGGAACCACATACAATTGCCATGTTTTATAAACCAACAAGCTAGAAGTCTCCCTACCATATTCTCGCTTATGTTGTGTAAATAAAATACGTATTTCTTTCTATAAAATTTTAGGACTGTCTCTATTTTTGCGTATATACCTAAATGATTTGCCTTACATGGTCATGGTCATGGTCCTCTCTGATTTTTTAAGGAGATGTATAAGATAGCGAACTAATTAAAGTAAATAATGGGTTATCTATTATTTATAAAATAAATGGCTGATAATATTTTTTTCTGAAATTCGAAAAATTACTAAATGTTTAAAGTTTCTTTACCAAATGTTTCTTATGTTGAACCAAACATAAGCATGCTTTAGATAAACTCTCGATTGACAATGCGACACTCTCTCTGGGTAAAAAATGGATTCTACTTTACAGTGCGGTGGTCGTAAACGTGACCTAATTGGATGACTTAATTCTGATACATTAAATCAGAATTGTCTTATCTACTTTTATATATTCCCCCTCATCAGACACGTCACACGACATATGCAGTTTGGAAGATAAGACAGTTCTGATACATTGTATCAGATCAACATTTCGATCAATATTTACTGCTTATAATTGTATAGGTATGATAATTAGGTGCACACTCAGACCCCCAGGTTGCCAAGTCACAAGGCATACATTATAATAGCTCATCAATGGTGAGTAATTTTTAATCCATTAGTGAAAATCGAAACCGCGATTCCGAACTTTGTAGTCAAGGGCACACTAGGCCGTCAAGGGTTCACTTGAAAACGGACAAACTTGGGTCTTCTTAGTATTAAATTGGCTTCAGTTCAAACGGCTCCAGTTCTAGATATTTAACAACAACCCTGGTGTCAATCAAGAAAAACCAAAAAAAAGAATCAAGACCCCTCGATTTTAAACACAAGTTTGTATCGAATATCGATAACGTTTTCTCGAGAAATTTTAGCACGCATAACAATGAACTTCGCTGAGCTGCTCCATAGCATTTATCTGCAAGAGAAACAAAGTCTGAGATAGCACACAGCCATGAAAAACATCAGCATCAGCAGTGTTAGATTTATAGCTTAATTATAACATACTTTATATTAGAAAAACTCAGTTATAATTATTAATATTCCTTTCAAAATATCTATACACAATAATCTGAACGTTTCGTACATATGAACAGGACATATGAGTGTTCGGATTATTAATGCCCTACTGTAGTCAAGAGGTTGTGACCAAAACCATTTTTTTTTTCTTTTACAGTCTGTTGCATAGCTGAACCATGAAAATGCGAGGCCCGACTCGCACATGGCCATTTTTTTCAGTGTAGTATTAGAGAAAGCAGAAATTAATAGAGATATTACGAATAATAGACGTTGAAAACCGACGTAAATTTGCTCTTTAGAAATAGATGAGAAAACGCTCTCATTCCAAGTACGTAACGACAAAGAGATAACAAAAGGCATTGAAAAACTTCATGTTCTTCGCAACAAAGTATATTTTAAGATGATTTTATGATGTCCCCTAGGACCGGAATTTTAATGAGGGCTTTGGGAGGGACTTTCACCGATGAGTTATTGTCATCCCTCGAATCCTGTTGATCACTGCGCGGCCTCCCACTTTGTCATTTGAGAGTCATTTTTTATAAGCATCAATCAATATTTTACCTTTGACAACTTAAAAAGGTAAATTGTTAGTATTTCTATAAGTTTCGTTTCGCCAAAATGGTGTACTTAAAATAAATTTTAGGTTTTATTTTCTTGCCGAAAGTCTATCCTTTGACCATGATTTCACCTTACGTCATGAAGTTCCTGAACATGGTAAAATAGCCTTATCTTGAATGGAACATCTGCAGGAGGACACCATTGTGCTTGGCGACAGATTTTTTACATAATGCCTTACCAGCATGGTATAACTACTCCCATCCTATGGTAACAGCTAAGACAGACGGGTGAACATGCGTGCTCTTAGGCACGAACGCTCAATAGTATATGCTCGCAGTCCTATCTAGGTAATGAGCGAACATTGCTTTAAGCTAGTTGAGCGGTCAAGAAAAATTAGGCCAGCTCCGCTACGAGTGCTTTAAACTTCCCATTTCTTTCCACTCTTTAACATTGTGATTTTCGTATTATGGCGAAATGTTGAGACGTTGCACACCTGTGCAACGTCTGCGTCTGCTTCACCCCCTCAAAACCTTTTGAGGGGGTAAAGCAGACGCAGATCACCGCGTGGCGCAAGACGCCTAGCCAGTTTAGCCATCCGCGCACGTGCTGGTAACTTGCTAGTATTCTTTGTAGTAGCAAGTTGCGCCTACACTGATTTTTGAAATCAAAGTGCCTGCCAAGCATATAAGCTTACAAAACTACAACAAAAGGCAGCCCGCTTGAGATCAAAATTGTTCGCAGAAGAATTAGAATGAGGAGTCTAATCTCTCACGTGTCGCCAGACATGTTTTATTCCCATGTAATAGGGGGTGAGTCTATTACAATCTATACCAGACTCCTGTCTGACCATTCCATTTCCTTGTCTGAAAAACCCAATAACTTATCGCGGCTGAACCAAGGAACGAGATTTCAAAGTGTCGTTTTTACACATACACACACCATTCAAGCATTTTTTGCAGGCACCATATTTCACCAAATAAGTCTATGGTATATCTGGTTGAGTTTCCACAAAGGCTACCACAAAAAAAATTAAAAAACCTACCATAAAATCGACAAAACTTCATTGTATTCATTCGAACATTTCTGCGAGAGAGTTTGCACGTGATTTTTATACACGTGAACAAAAAATCACTGGATGGTAAAGCTTCAAAACTTCGCGTATTCGGGTGTCGACCGAAACGAATATTACATGATTTCCATGCAGTTCAGTTGTCTAAATTCAAAAACTTTTGCGCAAGAATTTTCCTAAGAACGGAATACCCGGACCATTGAAGATTATTACTGCGCTTGGTTTAATCTTACTAATAAAGTTTTGAGTTTATGTTTAGAGCTACAACAGTACTATTAAAATTCTAGCTTTATATGCATGCTGGGAAAGGATAATCGTACAGCAGCACAATGCACTGAGAATGCAACTGAGAAAGTAATATCAATTATAAAGTTTGATATATTTTGGTAAAACTTCTGCTCTATTCCATTATCTGTGCAAAAAACAGTTATACAGTTCTATTTATAGCAAGAATATAGCGTAGTAGTGGTAGTAATAGAAATGCGTAGTTTTAGTGACAAATAAAGTATTTCAGCGTCTTTACCTTTATGCCAATCGTGCTTCGGAGGGCACGTTAAGCCGCCGGTCCTGGTTGTTGTCTTAGGATGGCAGTCGTTCAAGCATGGTGGTGGGGCATTTTGAGAATGCCCGCCTGGTTAGCTACCACCCTCAAGAAGATAATATGTCGCCAAGCTCCTAACGGTGTGTTCAGGTAGCTTTCCTTGACAGCCAGTAATTCAAGGTTAGCCTAAACAATATCTTCGACCACATCATCACTTACCATCAGGTGAGATAGTGGTCAAAAGCTAACCTACAAGGCATAAAAAAATTTTTTTGGTAAGTTGTATTTTATTAAAGCAAAACGGAAATCTATCTATTAGCCTCCGATGTCTGGCTCTTCGTCAGTATGCAACGAGTTGTAGCTCGTAAACGGAATGAGATAAAACCCTAAAGTTTTGATATTTTGTGTAGACGTTGACCCATCACACACTAATATTGGACTAAAAAGCAGCACGGTGGAAGGACATTTTGCGAATGTTCACCTGGCTACCAACCCTCAAGTAGAAAATCTGTCACCAAGCACCTAACATTGTGTTCCGGCAGCAGTCCTTGAGTGCCAGAAAAATTACAGGCACATGAGACTTACCAACTCTGCCTACGTCTCAGTGTGATGGGCGCAGTGCAATTCGTTCTTAGTCAGACGAAATGCATCTGATATAGGCAGAAGTTAGTCAGATTAACTTTAGCTGTGCCTCGTATATGTACCGACACAATCACATTAAAAAAATCACTATATTATAGCAAGGGGTTAAATATCATTTAGTCTAGGGCAAAGTCATATTTAGGCGCGACGACGAGCGAAGCGAGGAGGATATACTACTTTTGGTGAGCATTTACGACTTTTGGGTTAACAATGATTTATTTTGAGTAATTTTGCTTAAATAGGATAGTGAGATGTTAAAACTTTGGTTATAAGATTACATTAAAATGCGGGTTTAATTTTGGTGGTAATTTACTATTTTTGTATTTTTTTGTGTGTGTGTTATAATATGTTACTCTACTATATCTGGTGGTAAGTTAAACATAAGCCAAAAAATAATACATTAAAAACCTGTACCTACGTATTTTGCTTATGGCCACTGTAATACTTTTGTAGATCTATGTTAAATTGTTGTTGATCCACATAATTACAATTTGACGGCTGGACAAGGTCAGTTTATAATCTTACGAAAATTTAAACGTTAGATTGTAAATTTTAGTTTCCATTCACAATCTATCAACAGTTTATAATCTAACTAGATTTATTATAAACTAATGGTTAGTACAATAAAACGGTGACATATACAAATATATAATATGTTTTACAAAGCTGCCGCTAAATGGCAATGTACCAAAGGATTCTGAATTGCGCTATCGTTGCGTTTTCATTCGAGTACCTATAGAAGTCACAAAGGAATTTTCGAATTACAATTGAAATAATAACTTGGCAGCAATCGCAATATTATTAGCTTTGACAGAAACAATGTGGAAGAGATAAAAAAGAACAACATCATCGTTCTATATTATGATAACGGGCTACTACGGAACCCTAAATTGCACGTGGCCCGACACGCTCTTGCCCGATTTTTTCTTTACTAGTTGTAGCTGATCCCTAAAAGAACGAAGCTAGCTCGCACTTAGCCAATTTTTTTAGTATGTTTTCTATCAAAACTTATACCTCTACCAGACATAACTTATCAGTCCAAACCAAAGTCATTCAACAGAATAGAGAGCTGACGCTACGTTCTATATATCGCCGTACTTGATACAATATAATCACATGATAATGATTTACGTAAATGCACTGCGGCATTTTTCAAGATTACGATTTGGTATCACCGCGTATCTTTTCGAAACGGTTACGATTATCTATATTCAATCAGTACCGATTATTTTCTTGGTCATTTTTAAATACTTCTTTACAGCTTTGAATGTAGTGCAGCAGTAAAGTATTGTAGAAGGATTTGGCGCTGTTCGCTAGTTCAAATTGCAAATGGAAATTGAAATATAGTGATGGATTTAAGTAATGGGAGATCAGGGTCATTGAACCCCCGTATGTATAAATTACTTTTTATCATCAATCATCAAATACAAGTTTCAAAAAGGATCTTATAATTCAGTAAATTGGTCAGTATTAGTGAGACGGATCATAAATAAGTTTCACACACGTTTTTTTTTAATAGATGTCATACTTTATTAATTTTTTACCATATATTTGTCAATATAGAAATTAAATAGGGCATCATTGATTGGTATTTATCATTATAGGCAAATAGGTGAACGGTGGACCGATCCTATCTGTTTTTTACACATTGGTCTTGTAGCTCTAAGAAGTTTTTTTTTATGTTAATGTGACCAAATAAGTTCGACTTAGCATCAGGCCCACCTGATGTTAAGTGGACTAACCTCTGCCTATGACAGATGCATTTCGTCATAAGTCACGAATTGCACTGCGCCCGTCACCTTGAGACGTAGTTGTTAAGTCTCATGTGCTTGTAATTTCACTGGCTCTCAAGGACTGCTGCCGGAACTCACCGTTAGGTGCTTGGCGACAGATTTTCTACTTGAGGGTGGTAGCAGGCGGGCATTTGCAAAATGCCCTTCCACCATGCGGAGAAGCTCAAGCCCGCGGTGAGATTCGAAGAATGGACCTACTGCGCGGCAGTCCAAAGCCAATGCCACTGAACCATTTAGAAGCAGTGATGGCTCAGTGGCATTGGCTATGGACTGCCGCGCAGCAGGTCCATGGTTCGAATCCCGCCCAGAGCTTGAGCTTCACCGCATGGTGGAAGGGCATTTTGCGAATGCCCGCCTGGCTAGCGACCACCCTCAAGTAGAAAATCTGTCGCCAAGCACCTAGCGGTGTGTTCCGGCAGCAGTCCTTGAGAGCCAGTGAAATAACAGGCAAAATGAGACTTAACAACTATGTCTCAATGTGATTGGTGCAGTGCAGTTCGTCACTTGTGATGAAATGCATCTGTTATAGGCAGAGGATACCGCTTAACATCAGGTGGGCCTCGTGCTTGTTCCTTCACAATAACATAAAAAAAAAAAAAAAAAAACACTGCTAAAATCTATTACCTACTAGTCTTCTGCAAACTTAATCATTGAAAGTCTCTAGAAGAATACCGACAGAGGTACTTTTTTATACGAGTATATACAGAAAAATGTGAGTTATATCATCAAAGCAGATCAGTTATTAATGGATTATACAATAACAATCTTAGAGGCAGCCGTAGCCAAAACAATTAGACCATTCGATACCAAAATGTAAACCAACTGTCATATGAAAATTCGTCACGTTCCCAGTGAAGTGTTTTCACATTAGTGCTACGCATTGCGTCGCATACGTCTGTTAATTAGTCAGTCCTCCATCACTGAGATACAAATTAAATATTAAAACTTCTATGTACAACGTTTATGAATGAACAACAATGTTTTTGATATAAACCTTAAATAATAAAAATACTTTAGAAAAATATTAATTAAACTAATTATTTATAAAAAAAATCATAAAAGCCATTTGTAACGGGTGAAATTCGTTTTTATTTTTCGATCAATACAACATCAATGCTTTTATCTTCATCTAAGAAGTTCGTACTTACTTTCCTCTTTTCATAATGTTTACGTTACTTTGTGGAAATCCATATTTAATGTTAAAAAATATTAGGAGAAAACTTAAATAAATATTTTAATAAAACACAAAATGTAGATAAAAAATATATCTAGTGACAATTCCACCTAATTTTCCTCTTAAGCCAACGTGAATCCACACACGCCACGCAGCCAAACCGGAAGAATTTTCGACACGTTTCGCTTCAACACGAAGCATCCTCAGGAGACATTTTCTCAATTTATATCTCTATGAAAACTTAGTAGTTCCCGTGAAAGCATCTTTTAATCAACTTCCATGAATCTGACATTCCTCGAAAGCGTTTAAAATATTTCCGAGAATTTTATTATGAAGCCATTTATTAATATTGAACAAAATTTCGGTAAATCATATTATAAGTCGTTCTCCGTTTTGTCGTATTTTCGATGCCTTTGATAAGATATGAACGGAAGACATAGCATATTCACCTGCTGATGGCAGAACTCAACTTCAATTCTATCAATAGGTTTTGTACAATTTAGATAAAATAATATATAAAAATAATTTTCAGACGAAAAAAGATAACTTTCAGTGGCATTTGAACCGTCCCGCCAGAAGTCTATTTCCATCTGAAAATTATTTCTATGTTTTCGCTTAGCGTGCGTCTCTTAATAAATATACTGTACTGTACAGCCATACATTATCCACTGCTAAACACAGCCTCCCCAATTATGGGGGGTTTGCCATAATCTCCACGCTTGGCATGCGTCTTTAGGTTCGCAGTGAGAGTTATCAGTTCTTCAGAAAGCGCTGCAGCCCACCTTCTGGTTACCCTTAGTCGCCTCTTACGACACCCACGGATAGACATGGGGGGTGACATTCTAGCCCGGCAACCCACGGGCGATACTAGTCAGACAAAAATTATTATTTTAATACTAGTGAAATCGTATAAGGAATGTTATAATCGAATAAAATCAAATATATTGTACAACCCATAGTTTCATCTTTGCAGTAACTTTTAACCAGACATGATTATTTCTTAAAAGTCATAACATAATCAAATGTTGCATATGACATATTTAAAAATATAAACCAGGCTAGCACTACTACAGCACTGCACTACAAAAAATTATAAAACACAACAAATATAGTCAGTATTTATATAAAAAAATCAGTAAACTGTTTCATACTAAAGCTGGGCGACTAACGGCTAACCTGTCTACTTCGTCAGAGGCGGCCCTTACGCGCGACCTTGCCGCAGAAATAGACGTAGCGCATACTGTCGCCAACTAGTTCCAACACATATCGCCCAGTCTTATCACTGAAAATGGCACTACGATTACGTGCTAATCGCTTCCCATCGAGTACCAATCGAATATTGTTCAACATGTTTTATACTAACAAGTGTACGGTGCCTCAATTCGTGTGAACGTTGATATTATTTCAGTATGTCGTCTGCCTCGTCACCGGCTGGGAAAAGAAGTTAGTTATTAATAGTGCATTATTTATGTGTTAGATTTTGTTATTGGTGCGTGGCGGATCTTGTGCTTGTGTTGTGGTTGATTTTGACGGTGTTCTCGTTGGTTGAAGCAGTTTTGGTAACGTTCTTTACAATATTGTGTCCTCTATAAATATATGGGTATTGTAGTATAAACCAGTCAATTTATACAGGACATAATATGAAAACATGATTTAATTACAACCTAGCAGGGTATAGAAATAACGTATTATATATATTTTATAAATTTATATAACTTAGCCGGATTGTCCACTGCTTATCAGCCTCGCCTTTTGGAGTGGGGGGTGTCATTATTTCCACGGTTGGCAGGTGGCTTGGGGATCGCATTTTAAGGTATCAATTCCTTAGATAGCGCTGCTGCCCATCGTCCGGTATTTTACCATTAGTCGCCTCTAACGACAGCCACATGACAGGTAGCTATGGGTGGGTGACATTCTAGTCCAGCACCTCACGAGACTAGGGTACTATTATTCTGAAAATAAATACTTTTTATAATCTCTAACGCAAAATTATACAATAGCCACATTTTTAAGAGTTCTAACATTTATAGCACACTACATTCAAATGATAATAATATTGTATTGCCAAATTCTTTAGGGATTGTTAGCCAACGAAACACCTGTTGTTGACCACTCTCATATAACTGCAGTATCTATATTCACATATTTACATAAGCTATACATACATAAGTCAATACAAATAAGAGCAATATAGAACCAACAATCAATAAAACTAACTGTGACCTTACTAGAGAAGGTTTATCGACCAATAAGAAAGCTAATTTACTTAGTTCAAGTCAGGGTTAAAAGTAATTAAAGACATACTTATATAGTTCAAATACTTTCGCAAGAATTTCTTAACAAAGTGAAAATCAGAATTCAGTGAACATAATTTTGGAAGCAGGAATTTTTGATATTGAGTACAAAACTCTTTTAATAATGGCCAGCCATTTTTTTCATGTGAAATTGCTTGAACGTTCCCTTTGTAAATAAAAAAAGTAGTAGAAGAATTAGCTTTCTACGAGAACAACGTAACAAATAAAAAATAAATTCAACATTTCATATTTGAACACTAAAGAAGTGTGCGTGAGTTTTTAATACAGTGTTATTTTAGTATAAATACCAATATTGAATAGGGTAGAACGTGGTTTTTCGAATGAAATTTAAATGGAAACAATTCAGACAAAATGCAAAGTTCAATAAAATTATTTTATTCTGCACAGACGAAACAAGAAAATGTTGTGTAAAAACATTACTTTTTTTTCTATTAACTGTTTATCCTTGTTCCACGCTAATTAAAATTTTTATTTGGGCAAAATGTTGCACTCAACTAATACAATATTTTTCATATATTTTACACACGCGAATAGACCCGTTGTGTAGGAAAAATATGAATATCATTCGCAAAATGGGAAAAAACTCTAATTATGTAAATTATTTTCAATCAAAACTTCATTATCGATAAAGGCAATCTTTAAACGGATTATCTTTTAGTTGTATTTATTAGTCCTGCCCGAAATAAGATTGTGTTTTTTCTTGTATCTAATTTTTTTATGTTTTTAAATTATACTTTTATGACCGGACTTTGTATCTCGAATTATTATAAATATTTAGTCCATAAATCAATAATTCTTAATATGTAGTCAATAATTATAAATATTTAGTATTTACGCTAGGTCATAAATAACTTGAAATTTCGTATTATTTTGACAGGAAATTAGACACCTTTATTTAACAAATTTCTACAATATATGCGCAACGCAGGTTATAAATTGAAGTTAGACAATAAAGTTTTCTTCATTTTTCAGTAGTCCTTAGCACGCTGTTAGAAACGGATCACTACGAAAGCCTAATCAAGGAACTAACATGTACCAAGTGCAACAAATATATGAAGACGCCTATCCACCTGTGCGTTGATGGGCACAGTGTCTGCGGGCCTTGTTTTGGAAAGAGCTTTCAATGCCACGTTTGTGAGGTTAGTGCTTGCATTGGTGTTTTGTTAGCGAATATTTATTTTTCATTTAGAGATAAAATAAATTCTAAAACTAAAAACTGGATACCAAGATAAATATTAGGCTCAAGGACATGCGTGTAAAATTACACAGAGTTTTCACATTTGGTTTTTAAAATATGATGAGATTACGTTCGTATAGAAAGCCCTTCAAAAAATTATCTCAAAAAATATGATTATCCCCGCAAAACCACATTCTACGCAGTATATTGCCAAAATGTCTCTCATACACAAGTCCTGCTGATTGACACGAGCATGCTTATTAGCATGAAACGCGTTCATACATATAAGTTTTCCCCATTTCATTTCAAACATGTTCGATATCAGTAACGTTCCTGACACATTCACCAGCAATTGCTCATTTCTAGCATGCTTTCGGATTACTGATTAAAACATTTATGTAAATGTTAATCTATAATAAATCTTTTCATAATATTAATTTCCAGAAAGAGTTTTCAGCCGTCCGGCCTGCTGTGCTAGAATCGTTGGCTAACAAGGTACTATTTCCTTGTACAAATGCAGGTTGTCCAAAGCACGCCACTCTGTCCATGCTTGAGAAACACGCCCCACATTGCCAGTATAGGCTTATCAACTGTTTCATGGCCAGAGTTTATGGTAAGTAAAATTTAAAGATTATTACAAAAACTGGTATTTGAGTGAAAAAGTTTAATTAAAAAACTTTTGTATACATGGTAATTGATTACTAAAATAGAAAGCTACGATCAGCCTATCACGTACCGTATTGCTGGGACTTGAGCCTTCTTCTTAGAAGGATATAATATATAATACTCGTAAGAATAGACTACAATCCATCACCTGGACTATGTGGTGGTTACTCTAGTGGCCAGCCCTTGTGTCTGAGTTTACACTGGCCTTCAATACATAGTATACATTCAATACATACTTTAAATCTTTGTAGGGTTGATCACGAAATGACGTTTTAAGGTCATTTTTGCACAGGTTATATGAAAGACAACTCCCTCTTTTTAAGGAAGTGGTTTTTTTTATAGTAACTGAAATAAAAGAGGCAATATATATTAGGTCCTTACATATGAAATTGGCGTTTTGTATGGGAGGAACAAAAAGTCGAATATTTTTTAATATAATATATTTAATTAATCAAAGTATGAACCATTATTTTCTATGCACTTTTGCCATCTCATAGGTAGTTCATTGATCCCTTTACTAAAAAAACCAGTCGGACGGGAATCAATAAAATCTTTGAAGGCGATTTGGACTGCCCCATCGGAGTTGAATTTTTTCCCTTGCAAGAAGTTATCCAAATTTCGAAAAAAATGGTAATCTGTTGGAGCAAGGTCCGGGGAGTACGGAGGATGTCTTAGACTTTCCAATTGAAGCTCTTCTAATTTAGTAGCCGTCTGTAGCGCAGTGTGTGGTCTAGCGTTGTCGTGAAGCAGCAGTGGCGTGGAGCGATTGACCAGCCTAGGTTGTTTAGCCGCTAGCTTTTCCATCATGGTTTGCAATTCCTGACAATAGACATCAGCCGTAATAGTCTGGCCAGATTTGAAAAAACTGTAATGAACAATACCGGCACTAGTCCACCAAACGCTTACAAGTAACTTTTTTGGGGTTAATTTTCGCTTGGGGCAGGATTTGGCTGGCTGGCCAGGATCTAACCATTGCGCTGAGCGCTTCCGATTATCGTAAAGAACCTATTTTTCATCACAGGTAATGATTCGGTTTAAAATACCTTCATTATTGTGCCGGTTTAGTAATGTAACGCAGCAGTCGACGCGCGTGGATCCGCTTCCACAATAGCCTTCAACTCTTCATTATCAACTTGAGTCTCAGGCCGTCCACGGGGCTTGTTCTGCAGGTCGAAATTTCCAGAACGAAAACGTTGGAACCAAAAACGAACTGTGTTTTCTTTTGCAACACGACCGCCATACACATCATTCACCCTTCGAGTTGTTTCCGCAGCACTAGTGCCACGGCGGAACTCGTACTCGTAAATAATGCGATATTTAAGGTTTTCCATTTTGTAAAATGAGTGACGCAAACAGAAAAAAACAGAAGAAAAAAAACAAATGAATGACGATCATCGAAGCACAAATACATGAGTCTATAGCTGTACAAATTTGAATTTGGAATTCCTTACCAAAGAGGAGAAATTCGTGATTAAAGTGGCCAGTACCAAAAACGCCAATTTCATATGTAAGGACCAATATATTCATATATAAAATCCTTGTGTCTAATAATCAAACCTTCGCGTGTCATTGGAAATTGTAATAACAATATTGTAATAGTTTAATAAGGTTTGACAAAAATACTATTATTATTATAATATCAACAAAAAAAAGCTCATATATCCAAGAACATAGAGTTTTGTACAAATATGGAAAAAGTTGAATAACACATTTATAATTAACAATTGTAAATATGTTATCTTGTTAATGAATCACATTCCAATTATAATTTTAATGTTTGATATCTTATCTACAATATCTCTCGTACATATTTTAATGCTTAGTATAAAAAATCTTGTTATGAAATAATTGAACTAATTAGTGAATTACCAGACGTCATACAAAAATAATATATATTTCTTCGTATTCCTGTATTTTTGCCTCTCTTAAGTGGAATCGCCAAAATATAAGTAAATATATTTCAACACCATGTTATTTGGTCATAATTTCTCTCTTCATACCTTTTGAGTCTTAACTGAAGCTGCCTAAACACACTCTTAAAATTGCGTGGCGATAGATTTTTTACTTGATGATTTATTAATTAATTTATTTTTTGAACCGCTCGTACCGAAGTTTGGTTAGCCGTTCTTAACTGATCACCTGCTGAGCGATTCCGTGCTTCGGAGGGTACGATAAGCCGTCGGTCCCGGTTGTTGTCTTATGATGGCAGTCGTTACAGCATAGTGATGGGTACTTTGCGAATGTCCGCCTGGCTAGCTACTACCCTCAAGTAGAAAATTTGTAGCCAAGCATCGAACAGCGTATTCCTTGCGCAGCTTTCCTCGAGAGCTAATAAGTCCAGGTTAAGACTGTTAAAACCTTAGACCACATTTATTTATTTTTTAAGTTGTTGTATAAAATTAGAGACTGCGTAAGCCCGAAGGGCTTATGAGCATTCAATGAGGTCGGTAACTTATAAATTATCATATCATTATCATAACTTACCATCAGGTGAGATAGTGGTCAAAGGCTAGCCTATCAGCTAAATACGAAAAAAAACACAATCACGAAATACCCTTATGATAGGATATTAGATTATACAATATTAATAAGTGATTAATCCTTGAGAATGATGATGGTCGAGGCGGATATTCAAAAAACTCCCTATCACCATGTTATAACAAATATTCTAGCATGGCGGTGGGGCTTGCTATGATCGACGCCGGGAGCGACGGCTTTACTTACCCTACGAAGCACGGAAGCGCTCATTAGTTAATGCCCCAGCTTCCCCATTAAGCGGGGGTTTACCATAATACCCACGCTTGGAAGGCATCTTGGGGATCGCAGTTTAAAAATAGTAGTTCCTCAGAAGGCGCTGCTGTGCACCTTCCGGCATTTTACATTTAGTAGCCTCTTACGACACCTACAGGTAGCAATGGGGGGTGATATCCTAACCTGATGACAACCCTCCTTGACAATCAATGTTTTTATTGTCAGTACACGTTATCAATCGGGTAATCAGGGTTAAAGCGGTAACAAGCTCGGTTGTGCGCCTAACAGGTGCACTTTAGGGCTTCTTATATAATACACCACTTAAACTACATGAGTGGTGGCAAGCTGCCCATTAGTTGCATTTATCCCTTATCCTCCTTTTAATACGTCTATCAGATAGATATGGCATAGTCCTCATACTGTAATACTAGATAATGTATAACTCATAAAATATAGTTATAAATAAAAAAAAACGCACTACATAAATCTCTACAGTTTATAATCAACTGAAGTATAAGATTACCGTTCCCCAGGAGAGTGTTCGTGGGAAGGTCGCGCGGGCGAGTGGATGGACCACTGCTTCGCGAGTCACAAGGAAAGGGTCACTGACCTGCCATTCATCACGGTCAAGGACCGATGGGACGCCAAAAGGACCGAGCCAGTCCTCAACTATTTTCTACTGCGGTGCTACGACAGAGTGTTCAATGTTTACCAGATTTATGACAAGAGAGGAGGTGAGTTTTTATGTATAAATAAGATATAATCAACTGGTTCATCACAATGTATCACATTAATAAATGCGAAAGCTTGTGGGTGAGAGAGTGTTTACGTTTTTGCAATTACCATGTCATCCAGATATAAGGTTCAAATTGACAAATCATATTTGAGTTAATTTAGTGTAATTTAAAAACTACCTAACTTCATTATAAAATTACTATCAGACAACTTTTTGTTGGGCACAGTATACCATACTCTAGCTAAGAAAAAAAAATAATGAAGCTTTAATGTTCCAGTAAAAGTTTTGCATGGTCATTTATAAATAATTAAAAACACATGGAACCTTTCTCCTTTTTACTGGAAGTCAGTTAAAATATGCATACAGCTCTTGTTTTTGTTCTTTACTTACAGAATTTTTTGGAAGGGACAAGTAAACGGGGAGCTTTTGTAGCTGGCTTATCTATAATAAATAGGTATAAAGTCCAGATACTGACTACTACTATACCTACTGATGAGGCTCCTCTATTAAATCTACTAACCTAAGGGACTGTTCCCGGGACGCAACGTTAGGTTCTTGATGATAGATCTTCTAATTGAAATTTGAGGCGAGCATACGCCCTACTGTCAAGCAATCCTATGGTCAGTGCGACACTACACTATGCTAGTTTTAATACTACAAGAAAAGTAAAACTTAGTTGCAATTGACAGTTTCTCGACTATATGAATGAAAATCATAGTGATTCTTTTTTTTGTTAGGTAAATTAATGTTGGTCCCATTTAAATTTCATCAACGACAATCGAGTACTTAATGGTTTGTAGGTTGTCTAAATGCAAAGTACGCTTTGTAGTAGCTGTATAACTGTTGTATGTTTTATACATAGTTCGTAGTATTTTGTTAATAAAGTATTTAAAAAAAACGCGTATTTTGTAAGTTACACTGAATTTACTGAAAAAGTGATTGCCAATATGCGTATCAATGTATGACTTAATAGTAATTGCAACTGTTGCTGGTCATCAATATTAATATATTAAACAGTATGGACAAACAAAAAGAGTGTAAAGTTTAAAAAAATCTGAACTGGATTCCAACGCTGAAAAGCATGAAATAACTTGGAGGTAGTAACAAGAAAATCTGACCTCAGAATGTTACCGACTGCCACAAGTAATTTCATGCTCTTCAAAGCTGGATGTAGGTTCCAAATTTAAGTAAATTATAACCAATAAAATTTTACCTGAAACATGTACTCTTGTTGGAACGGTATTCTTATTATTGTTCCAATAATGGTGAAAGAAGATATGAATAATAGGAGGGTAAGAGAGAGAAGAGCTTTCTAAAATCAAATGCCCTTTAAAATTAAATCTTGCAAGTGCGTCGCAACTGAATGCCCTGCTAAAGACGAAACACAGTGTCATTTCAAATCTATTCCATTTTGGTATATAATATCACTATGCTTAATAGGTTTTCTAAATTTTCCTTTGTAAACTGTCATAATGTAACAATCTCTATGTTTGCAATGCAATTGACTGAATGTGGGGAATTATATCTAGTAGCAGCAGTAAAATTCTTTGTAAATTATAATCTGGAAAAGTATTGCCACCATTCTTATTTCTAACGCCAAGCCCAAACAAAGTAATATTCTCATTACTGTGTTCCGGTTTGATGAGGTGAGTGATGCCGATTAAATTGCAGGCATATGAGATTTGAGATTTGTGAAGGGGTGATGGGCGTAGTGCAATTCGTCTGAAATAACTGTAATAGGCATAATACTAGGTGGACCTTGCGTTTGTCCCGTGATGTGATTCTGAAATCACATTAAAAAAAGTTAAGCTACGTTAGGTTTGTAGTAGTAGAATTCTTTGTGCGAGTTCGTCCGGGGAAGTACTGTTACCGTATTTCTACCGCCAAGCGTTTATGTTCACATTACTGTGTTCCGGTTAGAATGGTATGAGTACTGGTAAAATTAGAGGCATATGAAACTTAGCAACTTTATATGTAAGTGTGGTGGGAATAGTGCAGTTCGCCACTTGTGACGAACTGAATTTGTTATAGACAAAGGTTATAGCTTTACACCTAATGGGCTTCGTGCTTGTTCCATCACGATAGAAAAAGAAAAATAAAATTAAAAAAATATGGATCCATTATGCTAGGATATTGGATACTGTTTACACATAATATAATATTTCTGCAATTTTCGATTTCAGGCAGAATGATGTGGACTGTACTCGTTAACGACGACCATGCAGAGCATTATTACTTTGAAATTGATATATTCCTGCCCAATTTTCCTAGCAAAAGGATTGTTTACAGGTAAGGGAAAATATCATATAACGTAAACAAACAAGTGTTTGAGAAATTTACCAGCTTGCTTTTACACCATCCGCTCCGTCATTTTCATTTTGAACCATGACGGCAAAAATGGAATGTTGTTAGTTTAAAAAATTACTCTTGATATGTGTGTGTGCCAAAGTAAAAGTCATTTATTAAATTAAGGCGTCTACGACGCTCTTGAAACAAAATACTTACAAATTTTATTAAAATATTCTACATTGTACTGCCACGTTCAGAAAAATAATTTATAAAGCCACAGCGAGTAGAACGGGCAAGAAACCCGGGGCCATTCTAACCAGGTAGGTACCCTGTTGCACTGTATTTTAGAGAATATTGTTATCTGAAGAGTATTTTGGATTGAGGCAATATTGTGTTTTTTTTTATTTCTTGGTATTTTTTTATTACTGTTATTGCTATGTTGGTGGCGTAAGGAGCCTTGCAATCGTAAAGCGCGTACCCTGTTTGTGGCTAATCCCGTGAAGCTAACGCGTCATTACCGCGAAGGTAGTCGCGTTTTTTTTTTATCTAATTTACTATTCTGAGAACTTTTTTTTTATCCACAGACTGAAGTTTTAGGTTCTGCCTGTAGTGAAGTAGATAAGCTACCTCTGAGAAATAACGGTATTTTTCATGAATATAAAATATCACACAAGTGTTTCATCATTTTCTATTTTAATCTCTGTGTTGGTATAGAAAACATAAATTTATATACTTGAATATTTCCTGCGGTTTCGCGAACCCGTATTTACATTTATTATTACCTAAACCTGTAATTAATATCAGTCCATTAGTTTCTTAAAGCTTTATTTATTATCAAATCTGAACACATAATCGAATTTATTTTATGATTTCAGTCAGGTTATTACTTAATTGGCGTGCTAGTGTCACGAATACTATGTTATTATAGTAACGCATTGAACCGACTCCGTAGATTGAGATAAGAGCAGGATAAATAAGTTGATTACTGTTGTCTCTTTGTTCTTCTTTCTGGTTTCGAATATGTTATCAGGTTAAACCTATAACGAAAAACTGATAGCTTTTAAAGACAGAATTTGCCGGAACACACCATTAGGTTCAAAATTTACATTACATAGACATGCAAAAATTCACAATTCTTACTACCTAACTTACCACGATACAAAGGGTTGCGGTGTTTTGGTCACTTTGAAATTCGGTCACAAATTTTTGATTCCAAACTATGAGTGAAATTTGGTTACAGCCTAAATATAAATAAATATTTTTTCAAGCATGCCTTTTCACCCTACAGTTAATCCAACTTTGCCTAAAAGTTGGAACTATCAAAATTTTACCTGTATTATAGGGTCTTAAAATGGCACTGATTTAAAAAAAAAGTCTTACTATATTCACTTAGAAGTATGTTAACTGTGTGCTATGACTATTGATAAAATGCTTTTATAACATTTTAACAATAGAAAACGAAATTGAAGTCCATCTAAAAAAATAAACATCAAAAAATTGCCGAAGAGAAAATAATATCTTGCGCTGTATAAAAGTTTCTTGTATGAAGACGCCGAGATATTTCTGGCGCGAATCTCTCGCTTGTAAATGATACCATATCGTTTACAAACTTTGTTGAAAAATATTTATTTCCCTTGGGAGCATACAAATTTCATTGTGCAATTTGGAAAAAGTTTCGCTCGTTTATGTTGTTTTTCTCGCGGTGCGTTATTATTTTTTGAATTTATCCGTTTTTTCACTCGTTACTCGGTGCTTAAAGGTTATATATTTTACGTCAAGGAATTGTGAAAAGTTTCTACTTCATTACAGACTTTTTAAGTCACGGTGGCATGTTTCTCCACAGTCAAATATTGATGCGCATTAATTAGTACGGGTAGGCCTCGTTTATACACGACGTCTTAGTGTGAGTGTAAATGTTAAAGTTACATGCAGTAAGGCTGCGATGTGTGAGAAAGATTAGTTGTGTACGAGGAAAAATTAACCAATAAGACAGTTGCGCTCAGCGATGTTAATATTGCATGTGAAAAACAAAATGATTAAAAAATCCTACTACACAGTTTCTGATTACTTAAACGACAAAAATGCCTGGAATTCCGCCTCTGCCAAGCTATTGCCTGTCACCTACATAATTTAAACAAATATTGTAATAACTTTATTATATAGTAAGTATGAAACACATTGTTAAAAGATGTTTAAAAGAATGGCCCTGAGTTTCGTGCCCGTTCTTCTCGCAGTGGCTCTATACAATGTATTTGCTGAACGTGGCAGTACAATGTAGAATATTTCAATACATACAAAATTTTTTTTTTTTTTTTAGCTCACTACGAGCGCTCCAAATTTATAAATGTGATAGTTTTTGACTCTAAAAATATCTTAAGGTCCGTATAAACCAAATTATTGTGTATTTTACTCTTCCTAAGTCCAATCTATATCGTGAACATATTTTAATATTACATATCATTTGTTTATAAAGTGTTGTTTCTGTTGAAAATATTAGGGTATAACGATCAGTTACCTTATTTGAAAAGACTACAGACGTACTATTGAGGCGCAATCTTACCAAAAAAATTTCTTATCGATTAAAGCTTCTGGTAGGGTGTGTGTGACAGCGAATTAAACCATATTCAGCTGTCATGGTAAGGAACTTACTCGTCAGAATTTTGGTTAATGTTGTGTGTGAAGAAAAGCTAATAGCATCAGTGGCGGGACAAGACAAAAGTATCTTATATTATGTGAAAAAAAAAAATATCTGATTGACGTGTTGCATTAACATTGATACGGGTCATGGCTAGAGGAATCTTACCGAACTTTTATTTTGTAATTTTGAATACATAAGTAACTATAATAAGAGTGAAATTTTTAAAATAAAAGTTTCCATATCTATATAGTAAACATTATTTTATATCCTTTTTCTTTTGCTTTTACATTATTAACCAAGGATCCGAGGTAACACTTAAGTTTAGCTGGCTAATGAAAGAAGTAAATAACATTAACATCTTTTTGAAGATAAACCTAAGTTTAGCCAGCGAATCTTAAATTTATTTTCACACATACCTTTAACCGTAACATATACGTTAAAGAGAACCAAGTAAATTATTTTCATGTTATATTAGATGAACCATGCAAGAGAACCAAGGCTACAGATAAGGGTGATTTGTTTCTATTGCAGACGTCCTTGCAAATGCGAGAAAGATGCCGATTTCCTAGAACACACGCAGAACGTGTACATTCCAGTCGAAAACGTCTTCTCAATGCTGGACGGTGATGAGACCATGAACTTTATTGTCAGAATTGGTATGGACATATTTTAAAATTCTTAGAGTTATAATTTTCTCTTCGAATCATATTTTACATTTTTACTACTGATAGACTAGCTCTTGAGCACAATCTTACCTTTTTTTTTTATTTATTTTTTATGTTATTGTGACGGAACAAGCCCGAGGCCCACCTGATGGTAAGTGGACTTACCTCTGCCTATAACAGACGCATTTCGTCAACGACGAATTGCACTGTGCCCGTCACACTGAGACGTCCAGTTGTTAGGTCTCATTAGCCTGTAATTTTTCTGGCTCTCAAGGACTGCTGCCGGAACACACCTTTAGGTGCTTGGCGACAGATTTTCTACTTACCTGATGGTAAGTGGTAATGGGTTGAAGGTATTAACTGGATCTCTCAAAGGCAGCTGCTACAACATATGTTCAAGAGCATGGCTAAAGATTTGGAATTGTTGAGAATGGTGGCATTTGCAAAATACTACTGGCTCCCACAATAATGCCGTTACCTTATGGTCACCAAAATGCGTATTTTTTTGTTGTTGTGACGGCACAAGCGCGTGATCCACCTGATGTTAAGTCGTAACCTCTGCCTCTGTCACAAGCAACGAACTGCACTGCGCCCGTCACCCTGAGACATACAGTTGATAAGTCTTATGTGCCTGTAATTTAACTGGCCCTCGCTGACTGCTGCCGGAGCACAATCTTAGGTGCTCGGCGACAAATTTTTTATCTAACTGTGGTAGCTAACCAGGCGAGCATGTAAAAACCCTTCCTCCATGCGGTGAACATGGAGCTGGTGATGGGGATCTAACCATGGACCTGTGGCACCGCAGTCCATAGCCATAACTACTCGGTTATCATTGTTTCGAAACTGACTGTTTCTTCCTTCCCATAATACTATTTAAATGAATACTTCAGTTTACATTGATTATACTTTATGTTGTATTAAAAAAAAACAGCGACCTTGTTAGGGTTAAGTTTAAACGAGTACTACCGTAATTTAATTAATTCTCTGAAAAACGTATACACAATTCGTTTGCAAAGATGTATAAAAAGAAGTATAGAAGCTACGAATAAATAATTTATTCGAAGTATAGAAGTAATCTATTCTACTTCTATAAATCTTTGTTGTATGTTGTATAATATTTAATTTCGGTGTTTTTTTTTCAGGTGAGGTTGAAAACTTGCCTCTTTTAGATACACCCACTGAAAGCGAGAGCCTTATTCTTTTGGCCAATGATGAACAAAAAGAATAAAAATGTAATGAATAAAATATTAAACATAATTTGGTGTCGTATTATTTATATATGCATTGATGCACACTGAGCGAAAACATAAAAATTATTTTCGTTGAAAAAATGGGGTTGCATTTCTACTATATTAAAATAATTAGCATTTCACTAGTAATCTGTATAATAATGTTGATAGAATATATTAGTGTTGATGCGAAACTAGTAATTACTACCTTATTTATACCCAAAAGTCATAGTTTCCAAAATGTTCAATACTAGTCTAGATGAAAAACAATATAGGCCATAAATCACCCTCTTAGCGAGAACAACTTTTTATGAAATTTCTTGCAACACTAACTACTACTTATACTGTGATGTTTCCTTAACGCCCTACAAACTAGACTCATTTTTTTTAATAACATTTTAGGCAAATAGTGGGTACTTTCTCTATATATTTTAAGAACTTGGTTGAACACAATGGTGGTCACAATAATATACTTAATTTATTACGTACAAGCTTATATATAAAAAACTCTCTCTTATTTAAAAAAAACAGAACGAATTTCTCAAATATGTTACCCACATAATAATTCGTTCCATCTTATCTACAAAGTAAATAGAATATGGAATGAGGTCTTAAAATATTCGGTCGCTTTCATTTGAGTTTGCTGAAATAATTTTACTTAGCTGCGTCTCGATTGCGGATGACCTCCTTGCAATTTATTCTACCCTGGTAGTTCTAGAATACGGTGAACTCACACGTCCCGGTACTCTTTGCTTACCTCTATCTTAATTAAACTAATAGCTTAATGATATCAGGCCATTATCCCGTGTCGTTACTAATACGAAAATGTTATTTTGGCTAAATTGATAATACAAAAATATATTGCAAGAAATTAGTATTACATATCGAAGAAAAAACAACAAAACAAACATCTAAAAAAAATTGTTTGCGTTAACCGGAAAGAATATTCAGGACTAGGATCATAGGGTTCAAACCAGTGTCATAATTCTACGCATGAAGGACATGCGTGACTCTTATGAGGAACAGCAGTAGACACATGTAATCGCTATCATATTTTAGGTAATAGATCTATCGGAAATGTTTATATATGAACTAAACATTTGCTTAATTGTTAATTAGCCTGTTGGCCACTACACAGTGGACTTCGCCAGCCAATGCCACCAAACGTCTCGATCAAATTTTTTTTACGATCTATACGATAGGATAATTTTTAAATATTTTCCCTTCTTTTTATTTGAACAGGAAATATGTTTAGTAATTAAACAACTTTAAACGGTTAAATTACGTATATTTATCATTATTTTTGTCGCGACGTTTCAAACACTTTGCAGTGATGCTTGGCAAGTACCACCTTCTTGGGATCCTCATCTCAAATTAATTAAATCCCAAGGCCGACAAAAATCTGCAAGACTTCTGGACACTGTTAGCGAATACTGCGTGAATAGGGAACGTTATGATTAATATAAAATTTCTGGCGGTAGGACAATTCATTTCTTAATAGCTCATGTGGCAAATAAAACCAATTGACCCCGTGACAAAGTGTTTGAAACGTCGGGACAAAAAAATGATAAATATATGCGATTTAAACCGTTTAAATTTGTTTAATTACTACGTGTAATAATCGCGAAAACCTAAGACAACATTAGGAAATATGTTGTTCTAGGACCTTTGAATATTTGACCTTATTTTATCACCACTACAATTATGATTAAGAGCACGCGGCATGTTTTAGCATCCGTAGTGGAGACTTCAAATAAATATTACACATATATGCGTGTGCCCAATAGTATATTCCAATCAAAACAATCATATTTTTTTACCGCCGGTATACTCTCAAACAAAACACTAAAAACTTTATATGTACAACACTACAGCTACTACACTGAAATCAATACAAAGGCCATTACAAGCTTTATAGACAGTAGACCAATTGCTCCACTCCACTTCCAGTTGGCAGCATTCTTAGCAAGTTGGCAGCATTGCCCCGTTGGATTACAATGGTGATTACATTTTGATCACGCGTTGCCTGAACATGAGCTCCCGGCCTCCACGGACCCAATGTCTCTACACCGAATGGCTTATATATGTACCTCAACATATAGTTACACGATAGAGCTGAAATAGACTGATTACCATCATTCCGAGGTGCGCAAGCCAACCGGTGTAAATGGTATATTATAAAGTAATCTTTCGTTGGACCGAAGTGATTCATTCATTCTCCCTCTCAGTACTTTCCCACTGTCATGTTGGCTAACTTAATATAACTTTCAGTATACAAAAACAAATCGACAAACTGGCTTGACGATACTGAACGTAACTATTAAACATGACGTGACGTTATTAAACAAAATGTGATAGACGGCTTGATGGTTATAAAAAATAATCATAATATATGGCTAATCTTTCCTCACGCTCCTACATTATACAAATGAAAGAGCTACAACTATTCTCCACAACTAAAAACAATATTAGGTACATACAAGTTGGAAGAACACCGTTAGCTTCCGTATAGTTCAAAATAAATTGCCTCATTGAATTTCCAATTTAATTATCTTCGGAAAACGTCCGGCATGGCGCCTTAATTGAAAAATTAAAGGTGCTTCTCGTTGACTTTTTTAATTAAGTGCCGAGTGGCTGCGACTTTTCTGAGAAAAATATTTCTTACGAAAAATTATAATTGTGTCATTGACTATTTTTAAATCAAGATGTTGAACACTTGAATTTGTGTTATTCTCTACAGAATGTTATAGCTGGAGATGTTATATCAAAATCTGAAAGCTGTAAGTATAAAAACATATTGAAAATAAAGGAACCGACTTCCAACACTGAAATGTATAAAATAATGATATCCACCGTGGATGGTGTCCGCCGACGCGTGGGTTTTCACGGAGGTCTTGACGGAATCCCAAAGGCGGCCACGAGAGCGGTGGCTGTGAAGAAGACCGCAGCTATAAAGGAAGCGCCAGCTCCAGATAAGGCGAGGCAAGCAGCTGCCAAAAAATAAAACGCCCACATCGTGAAGTCTGTCGTCTGGATTTTTTTATCTCTTTACGGTAGATATGTAACTTTTCTTCGTTCAATTAGAGGGTACCTAATTATTCAGTAAATAGGAACTAAATTATTTTTTTCAATGACTTTTGTTTTTGCTCTTCTGCAATAACAGTTATTTAAGTAGATGCTAATAGAGGAAAGAGGCATAAAAACATGGCTATGTGCGAATTGGGCTCTCGGTAAGAATCCAAAATATATTTAAAAAATAAACACATTTTTGGAAATTTCGTGGTGGTACGAAAACCTCATTGTATGAGTCTGACTCTCGAAGCTAAACGAGCATCCCTTTATAAAATATTCACGCTTCCCATTGGTCCGTAGGGTATTCACAAAATGTCCTTAATGTTTAGTTCTATAATAGAATTGTCCATTATTAATTTTTATTTATAACTGATATGCTAAGCTTTGACCCCTATATCATCATCATCATCATCAGCCGGAAGACGTCCACTGTTGAACAAAGGCCTCCCCCATATAACGCCACAAAGAACGGCTATTAGCCACTTGTAACCACTGGCTACCCACGACTTTCACGATGTCGTCAGTCCACCTGGTGGGGGGCCTACCAACTCTACGTCTTCCGATGTAGTGTGGTAACCAGTCGAGAACCTTTCTTCCCCATCGGTTGCCCGTGGGGTGCCGGGTTAGAATGTCACCCCCCCATCTCTTCCCGTGGGTGTCGTAAAAGGCGACTAAAGGAATAAATACCCTGTCCCTGGACGAGGGAGAAACGGAGCGACTAGGTAGGCCTAAATACGCGACACCACAAAATGACCCAATAGTAGTAACGGCCCAGTGCACCAAAATAATGTTAGATGACCGTATCCTCGAAATGGCGAAATCTATTTTGGGGGGAGCGGACATTGAAGCATTCTGGAAACACTGGGAAGTACCGAAAATACAATGGGTAAATGGAGTTCCAGGATGTGGTAAAACAACTTGGGTGGTAAGGCAATTCGATGTGGACAAGGACATCATTATCACAACAACTACAGAAGCAGCAAAAGACCTGAGGGAGAAGCTTGCGCACCGAATCGGAGACTTAGTGAAAACCAAGGTGCGCACAATGGCTTCTGTCCTCGTAAATGGTTTTAAAAGGACTGAGAGCTACAGCCGCCTCACAGTGGATGAAGCTCTCATGAACCATTTCGGAGCCATAGTCATGGCTTCCAGGCTGGCTGGAGTTGGTGAACTTGTCCTCATCGGAGATGTCAATCAGCTGCCTTACATCGATAGAGATAATCTCTTCGTATTAAGGTACAACCGCCCTAACCTGGTCACAAACATCACCCAGGAGTTGTTATGCACGCATCGGAACCCAATGGATGTCGCGTACGCACTGAGGGAAATATACTCTGGTATATATTCCTCAGCTCCCCGTATTAAGTCCCTGAAGCTTGAAAGGTACACGGGTGCGAAAATTCTCAAGTCTCTCCCCAACACCTTATTCCTGGTTCACACCCAGGAAGAAAAGGAGACCCTGACAAGCCAGGGCTACGGAGAGGGAAGGGGATCACGCACCCTTACCATCCACGAAGCTCAGGGACTGACATACGAGTCGGTCATCGCCATCAAGACCAAGAGCAGCATGAGGCTGCACGAGAGCGTCCCGCACGCAGTCGTTGCAGTTTCACGGCATACTGGAACCTTCACATACTACGCAGATGACGAAGAAGACGCCATAGGACGGTTCGTCAGGAAGGCGATGGTTGCGACACCAAAAACCATCCATAATTACAACCTAAAAATGGCGATCAAAGATCGAAACAGCGTGGTAATGGAGACCCTGTTACAATGTGACGTGGGGGAATGACACAAAAAAGTAGAGTAATCCCAAATTGTAATCGTTGGCACGGGTATCCAGAGCGGTCAAGCTCACATAAAGGTGTTGTCTAGCGGCGGTGTTGTGTGTCGGGTCCCCATCTTCCCTCAAAAATGGTTGAGGAAGGCGATGGCTGGCACATGCGTCAACTCGTGAACGGGTGCTGCTAGAGGACACTGGTCTGCTCTGGATGCAAGTGGTAATGACATTTATCGGAAAAAAAAAAAAATGTTCTTTTAACACTGTTCTCTTTTAGAATGTTGCATGTTTCCTATATATTGTAAGTATCTAGTTTGTAAATAAAATATGGTCATAATTAAAAAAAGGCACGGACCCTGGAGTCTGTGGAGTGTAGATATATATAATAAAAAAAAAAAAAAAAAAAAAAAAAAAGGAATAAATACCGGAAGGTGGGCAGCAGCGCCTTCTGAGAACTTAACAACTAACTGCGATCCCCAAGACGCCTGCCAAGCGTGGGGATTATGGCAAAATCCTCCACATGACAAGCACAGACCCCAATATCACCTGATGGTAAAAGCAATCCGAAGTCTGGCAGATAGAGGACAATAATAAAAAATCTAATCTACTATTATATGGGACTTAAACACATCCGGTGAAAATTGGGTGTTTATAAACCTCTGCGACCCCGTCCGAGCATATAAGCATGACGATTATGATTTTAAAAATAACTTAGTTTATTTGGTACTTGCCTACGAAGCTCTTTTGCTCCAAAGCTGTCGAATAAGGCAATTCTTTTAGAAGAAAACCTTCTGTTTATTTCATCCAACCAAGAAAGCCAATAAGCCGAAATAACTAAATCGCAAAACGGTAACTAATTTATGTGCTGATAATTTTAAGTGTGTCACCTTTATTTCCACCTTTTTGACCACTTTTGAAGCAGTGATGGCTCAGTGGCATTGGCTATGGACTGCTGTGCAGCAGGTCCATGGTTCGAATCCCGCCGCGGGCTTGAGCTTCACCGCATGGTGGAAGGGCATTTAGTGAATGCCCGCCTGGCTAGCGACCACCCTCAAGTAGAAAATCTGTCGCCAAGCACCTAACAGTATGTTCCGGCAGCAGTCCTAGAGAGCCAGAAAAATTACAGGCTAATGAGACCTAACAACTGGACGTCTCAGTGTGATGGGCACAGTGCAATTCGTCGTTGACAAAATGTGTCTGTTATAGGCAGAGGTTAGTCCACTTAACATCAGGTGGGCCACGGGCTTGGCCCGTCACAATAACACAAAAAAAAACCTTACTGCCTCGATAATTATTGTACACACAATAGCATAACTACAGATTTTTTTATGTCACTGTATCAGCCGGATTGTTCATTGCTGAACACAGCCTCTCCCAAAATGGGGGGTTTGCCATAATCCCCACGCTTGGCACGCATTTTGGGATCGCAGTGTGAGATATCAGTTCCTCCGAAAGCGCTGCTGTCCACTTTCTGGTGTATTACCTTTATTCGTCTCTTACGGGGAAATTAATATTATATTACATATTATATTAATATGTTAATTATAAATAAAAACTAAAATTAATCATAAACCGTAAAAGAAGCCAACAAAATGAGGAAAGTTTTTTACAGTTCCAACCTACTTTTTTTTTAATTTTGGTTAGTTATGTATTACCTGAGACACACACAGATATACGAACATTATCTCAAAAAAAAACACATTGTATTAAAAATTCTAAAACTTTGTTTTATTTCATAACTAGATCATACAAAGCAGTATTTCCCGCTGTGATAGATTAATTACCCTGTGCATCATCATATATAGAAATCAAATAAAAGCGACCATAAACAACAGTTTCTCTGCAATGCGTACATTTTAATGGTCGATATAGAAATGACATATTTTACTTTTATGTACCAACTCTAAAATCAAATGGCATGCATATTCACTGAAATAAAAATATATAGGCATTGGAATCGATCTCGCACAAGCCATTAAACTTTAGCTGTTCGATAGAAAATGTCGGAAATAGCAAACGGGACAAAGCAAAATATTCCTTTGAAAACTATTCTTTCTCTCTTCAGACTTCATTTGCGAAGCGATTCTTTTTTTCTCGTTTCATATTGTTTTGAATGGGAAACGTTTTACGCCTGTAAATATGATGGCCTAAATTTCTTCTGTATTATGTTAACATATTTTATGAATTGAGGCTTAACCTAAATCAACAAAAGAGAAGAAGAAAAGTGTAAGACTACGTACGTATTCATATTATGTTAGATCCCAGCGACACCGAATTCGTATATTTTTATGACTCTATTTTCTTTGACAATACAAGCAGGTGTATCCTTTTGCCCATTAATTTGTACTTTTAACACATTTGGCTATGAAATTGTATGCGGAACTATTAATTGCTTGCCTTTGACCATTATCTCAAAATTTTAAAGTGGTTTGATAATGAAGACATGTCTTACATGTAGAACAAGCATGAGGTGTCTAAAATAGAAACTGGCAAGAAGATTTGGGGGGTGCAATTCTATCCCGGCACCACACAGGGGACTCATTACTACTGGGTCTTCATTGTTTTTTTGAAAATCTTGGCTTATCTTATCTAAGCTGAATTATAGATACAGGCTTCCAGCAAGGGAGGGTTTGCCATAATCTTAGTGCAGCATCGGGCAGTAGATACGGTGTTGAAAACACTATATTTTATTTGAGCTAAAAAACTTTCGCAAGTTTTGTCCACCCGGTTACTAAATAATAACTATATTTTAAATTATAAGTTCTTCTCTTTTCTGTTATTAATTAAAATAATTTGTCTTAGGTGAGAAAAAGTAAAATAAACAAAGAGAAGACAAAAGAAAAATTTGAGCTTAACTTAGCACCTGTAAGCACAAAACATGCGGCTAGCACAAAACTGGAACAAAAAATATTACCTTCCAATCTAGAGCTTTCATAGCTATTAAATAAATTTACAGAGAGTCACGTTTAATTGGCATATTGTACTAAAACCATTTTGTGTCGCTGGAAATCATAACGTAAATCATGCCACAGAATTATGAGAGCATGAAATTTATTACTTTAGCGTCCGCTTGCAAATTTTCGACGCTGCTTTCTGTAATTTTCTACACAATACTTTGTTTTTGAAATTACGACTCCTGTTCCATTTTTTTATGTGGGCATTTGGGTAAACACGAAGTTACCTGCGCCTGAAAATTTGTGATGGATAGTATTATTCTGCCAATGCCTACGGCGATGTGAGAGATGAAATGGGACTCCTTACTATATGGAAAGATGTGGGTACATTACCAACGAAAGCATCCCCAAAGAGGGTTGATTTTAGCCAGCCAGCCATAAAATTCTTGGCAAAGATGTTTACAATTACGTCTATGTGTTGTTAAAAATAATTTTATACGGATCTCACGTAATGACCAAACACGTTTTGCACAGCAGACATAGGATTTATCAAAAAATATTTTCTACCAATTTTAATGATATTTTTGGATTTAACTGCTGTATTAGTGTGTTAAAAGTACTAATACATTCCACCATGTTTTAATTTATATAAACTTACGATGATGAATTCTATTATAGACTAGGTAAATAGTAAAAATGTTGAACAATCCTAAACTAACAAGGGGTCCAGTCGGCAACGTTCAAAAAATGCTGGTGGTATTATCGCGAGGATTGAGAATTCTTTTTCTTTGTTCTGTAATGTCTTGTCAAATTGTTGTAATGGTCTAGAACATGAGTAGCCTGTCGTCACGGACCAACGTTTTGAGTCCAAGAAGCTCATACATGTTGTCGCTATTAAGACAACTATATAGCCGCCTCGAATTTCTGGAAGATGGGAAGAGACAATAATTTACTTCCGAAAGTCGACCCATCTTACAAGGAATGAGAGTAATTCCTTGGAAGATATTTGAACCAAACGACGGACTCCGCTGAAGAGAAAACTTGTTGGTTTCTCTATATTTTGAAGTCTTTGCATAGAGATATTGTGGGTGATACAACTCCATGCCTACCTGGATGCTGGAATCTTGTATACACCACAGAACAATGTGTAGGAGGCTACGTATACCTAATAATAACGTGAACAGGGCTAGTGTACCCAATGAGACTACACCATCATACATACACCATGACTCATGTGTTCACATACCTCTTCCGTTTGTACGTAGATTTTGAAAAAGTATTGAAATATCAAATATGTAGCCTATGTCCAAGTAGTTAAGGCAGTCATGCAGACCCTGTTAATTAAATGCCTACGTCAATAACGTTAATACTTTTTCATGGTATAAAACGTAAATTGATCATCATTCATATATAGGTACGCCAGGAGCCTACAATATGCTCCTGGTGTACCCAGTACCTGGCTGTGAATGAATGAATTGATATCAGCAGTGACTGATGCAACGGAATTGGCTAAAATCTATCGAGTCACTATATGTGCCATTAGACATAAATATTTCTAACGAACTTCGAAACCTGGATTAAAAATATCGATACTTGCCGTAAAACACTTATAGAGCGCAAACGCAGATTGTTTATATAGTGAACTGTACTTTTTGGATCAATGCTTGCTAAGCAAATAAGCTTATAAAATTACAACGAAAACAAAAATTTTAACCACGAGTGATATTTCAACTTGCGACTATCCATCCCTATAGCCGGGGCTTCACCGATTGAGCTACTTTGGTGAGTGAAACGTACTGTAACAGCCGGATAGTCCACTGCTGGACACAGCCTCCCCCATTATGGGGGGAGGGGTTGCCATAATCCCCACGCTTGGCAGGCGTCTTGAGGACAGAAAGTGCTGCTTCCCACCTTCTCGTGTGTTACCCTTAGCCACCTCTTACGACGCCCACGGGTAGTGATGGAGAATGACATTCTAGCCCGGCACCCCACGAGCAACATACAAGTGGACGGTAGAACGAGTCGTAGCTCAAATGTATCTTATCATTACTATGGTGAAACAGTCTTAAAGGGATGGAGCGACTTTTCAGCCAGACTGAATTAAAATACAAACAAAACTATTTTTTTACTAAGCCTTAAACTAAAAAGTTAAATTAAATATTTCGTTATAATTTTGTAATGTTAATAAGTTATCACTTAAAATTCTTTGTATCATACGACTATTGTAATACATATCAAAATGGCTTCAGAAACATTGAATAGCAAAAATGCACATAGCTATTTTTTGTCTAATAGAACATACGTATTCTCTTTGACAAACACTTTGTACTATACGTTTGACAATTTAAATGTGACTGTCCAGTAGCTTTGTATAATAGCTTTCGTGAAATGCAGTCGCAGCTTGCTGGCTATTTTATTTCAATCAAAATAACAATGCCTGTTTGTATCAAAACCATATCAAGCTAAGTGAAAACAAGCTCTTCTCTTGTGGAATGTTGTCATAAAATAGTACCTCCATTATTACAGAGGTAAAATATTTTCAAAATTGCTTCAATGGGGTTGAATATGGGAATATTGAGTATCATGTGACGTTTATTTGATAAAACTATTGAATTGATATTAAATAGTTTTATTAAATAATCATGGGACGTTTATTTAATAAAACTATTTAATTGATATTAAATAGTTTTATTAAATAATCATGGGACGTTTATTTAATAAAACTATTTAATTGATATTAAATAGTTTTATTGATACAGCTAAATAAACGTCACACGTGAGAATTATGTGACGTTTATTTAATAAAACTATTGAATTGATATTAAATAGTTTTATTAAATAATCATGGGACGTTTATTTAATAAAACTATTTAATTGATATTAAATAGTTTTATTAAATAAACGTCCCATAATTCTCACGTGTGACGTTTATTTAGCTGTATCATATCCGAGAGAGCATAAACTTGGTGAGATTTGAAAATGTTTTTTGTTATTTGACAAGTAGCTGATTTGAGGACAATTGCGTAACAAAAACGGTAAATAAGAAGCGTAACAATATATTTATACAAAAAAATACTTTCCTCAATGCGCTCCAGAAGATGACACTTGCATAAATATTCTTTACTACATTTGCCTATCTAATATATATATATTTATAAGTTTGATAGGTTAGCCGTTGACCACTATCTCCCTGATGGTAAGTGATGATGTGGTCGAAGATGTTGTTCAGGGTAACCTAGAATTTCTGTTATAATTCTATTTAATATCTAGCTCGATGGCCGTTCCACCCAAAATATTCAAAATTCAGGTTTGCAACGCATTCCATTTACGAACTAGGGATAAGGACATAAGGACGGGTGGACGGACGAACTACGGCTCTGTTTGCTCTTTTGGGTATGGAACTAAAATAAAATGATTCACATATTATCAAAGATCACCACGGGCAATTGTCATAAATGTTTTCAAAATTAATTTATTACTTTGAAAATAACTTAACGGTAACAGAGAATATTTATTCATTTTTGTGTTATTTTATTATTCATTTAGAAAATTATATTATCGAACCCCACATTACACCATGGAAACCAGGATGTAAAAGGTTTTTAAGAAATTTATACATCTGCACTAATTTAAAATAAAATTTACGTGTAAAATTTTAAAATTACTTGGGAGTTGGAAAAATAATTAATGTACTACGTCTAGTAATATTAATCATGCATTAACGGCTGCTAAGTAAATTACAAATCACAACGAAAGGAAACATTTTGAACAAGTAGCGGGATTCAAACCCGCGGTCGTCATTTTATCGTAAATTGATATATGTGGAAGTGTACCTTCAGAATGTTTACATTGTATTAAGACAACCCTGAAAGAAGTAAATTTACTGTCCCCAATATAGTTCTAAAAACAATATCTTCCCTGTCACTTCCTTAACCTCCAGGTGGCTTCACTTGACGTCTCCTCGTTCCGCCAGAATTAATTCTGCCAAAATTAATTTCGAGTACACCTTCGCCAGTTTACAGGCAACAGTTTGTTCTTATTACGTACCCGCAATTGTTATAACGTCTGACAAAATTAAATTTTGTTCCGTCGGAGCCTTCGGTGGGAATCTTTGGATTTCATGCGGTGTTGGTTACTGTTTCTTAAGAATTCATTTTGTCATATTGCTACGTCTTACTGAAGGTTTAAAAAATAAGCTGAGTGGCTTACATTATTATATTAAATAATATGACTGTGCTTACCATAATTCATAACAACTGCCGGTCTCATTAACATAACATTTTGCATATAAAAGTGAAAACAAAAATTCTGTGGATGAAAATTTAATTACAAAAGATTTTATGGTAGATTTTTAACTTTTGCAACCGGCTTTTGTCTGTATGACATTCGGCATCTTCTTAATTTAATAAATATTTGGAGTGTTCCACATACGAAACGCTGTTAATATAGTAAAGTGAAATATTAAAATATCGCGGCGCATCAATTTACAAGTTTGTTTGGCATACAATTAAATTTAAACACCAAAACATTTCGTAGCTTACCGAATATTCTTGCTTTGGTGGAGATATATAAAACTTATAAGACTTCTTATTTTTCAGCTTTAATACTATTCTAAGTTTCTTCTTCTATCACATTATGCAACTAGAATACGTGATTCTAGCTACCAGAAGTATGCAATATGTTTTAATATCTGTAAAAGGTACATTAAACATATGATAACCACAACCAGATACAGTTAACCACTAATCAATCACTAAGACAGTATATTATAGATATATGTAGGTACCTAGGTACCCAAAACTCTGTCTTGTTTTACGCTTAATCCAAGGTTAAATTCGATTAAGGGCCGACTCCTAACTTCATAATTAAATTAATACGATTCTCGCGGGAATGATCAATCCTTAAGATTATTATGAAACTGTGAAGAAACCTATTAATTAAAAGACAGATCGCCGGCGGAATATAATTAAACTTCGGAAATTGTGTGTGAAGTACCTTCTTATAAAATTAGGGAAAACCATGGCTATTGGGATTTATTTCCATACTTAATTATCTTTTATATGAAAAACTTTGATAAGATATCAAAGTTATTTGAAACCTAGGTGTTTTGCATTATTTATATATCCGATATTTGTCTTTTGTTATCCCGTGGGGTGCCGGGTTCGAATTGCACCTCCCCATATCATCCCGTGGGTGTCGTAAGAGGCGACTTAGGGAAAAATACTGGAAGGTGGCGAGCAGCACCTTCTGAAGAACTGTCATCTTACACTGCGATTCCCAAGCCGCCTGCCAAGCGTGGGGATTATGTCAAATACCCCCTTAATAGGGGAAGCTGTGTTCAGCAGTGGACGAGTCGGCTGTTACAGTACAAAAACTTATTTACTTCAAGTTATAATATTACAACTTATTCTGATCAAGTTATAATATATACTTACTTCGTACAATTGCACCCAAAGTAAAATAAGAAGTGCAAATATATTTCTTTCATTTTAATTTTTATCGTGCACATGTGGTATTATGCCTTCTTTACATATGTTTTTTTACCAGATAGATTAAATTGATAGTCGAGACCAGGCCAAACTTAAAGGGAACTGGCTCTCTGTACATCATTATGTATTTGGCAACAGATTTTTCAACATGAACATAGCCACGCAAGCATTTGCATAATGACCTTCCATCGTGCATTGATACCTGAACCAGCGGCGGGAGTAAAAAAACGGATTCACTGGTCGGCAGCACGTACTCTCTGCTTTTGAACCAAAATTACCACAATTATGTTTGTATATTCTAACAGTTTCTTGCCAAATCACTTGATTGATACACATAATTTACAATAAATACTGAAAATCCTGACTTTATCGCGATATAAAGTATATCCAAGATTTTTTTATAAAATTTTGTTTACGTATTCGAACCAAGCCTATCTAGAGTTAAGCGGTACACTCTGAATGAAAAAAAAGGCACCATAAAAGCATTACTCATTTTTTTCTGTTGGAGAAGCTAAATAATAATAATAAATGTTTATTTCCAAAAATAATTTTACAAACTCATGACTTAATTTACGGTTACACTGCTTTAAGGTATAATTATTAATCAACTTATGTTAACAGTGAGTCTCAAACTGGCGATAACCTATGTCTTGAGACTCAGAGTGCGATATTACAGGCAAATACATACCAGATATACAAAGCAATGAGTGGTTGTGTTCAGAAATTAGGTGATAGAAACAAAATCTTAATAAACTTGATAGAGAAACTAAGTGTTTTTATACAAAAAATGAAAGGAGTTAAAATTATTAGGAAACATAAATATAACATTCAAATTAGCGCAGAGCAAGTTAAGTAAGTGTTTTATGTGAGTGTGTTATATGAGTAGGATGTGTTAGTTGTGAGTGAGTAAGCGTGTGGAGTCATAAAGTGTCTTAGGATGGCAGTAATTACAGCATGGCTCGAGTAGAAAACATCTGTCGCCAACAACCTAACAGTGTGTCCTTAGCTGTCCTTGAGAGTTAGTGATGCTAGGTTAGACTAACATCTTCGACCACATCATCACCTACCATCAGGTTTAGGTCGAGTAGAAAACATCTGTCGCCAAGAACCTAACAGTGTGTCCTTAGCTGTCCTTGAGAGTTAGTGATGCTAGGTTAGACTAACATCTTCGACCACATCATCACCTACCATCAGGTGAGATAGTGGTCAAAAGCTAACCTATCAAAAATTAAAAAAAAGTCACTTGAGAAACATTTCACCACTTCAAGGATGGCCGTCACACATCACCTACTGGCACACATTAAACTTTACAAAGACATATTGATAATATTGGTCATCGGATAAGTGAGAAAAAATGAGTGCAGGGCCAAGTAATGTCCACTTTGCAGTTTAATTTAGAAAGTATATGTAAATCTTAACTACCTCAGTTTCATTTAAATATGATATATCATTGCGATACCCATATCATTGCGATGTCTTTAAAATACAACAAGCAAAAACTAAAACAAATTATATATTCCAGCCGAATCGCGTTTATATTACAATGGAACCTAATTTCACAGGATTTTTACTTACAATACGTAAACAACTTTGATTAAAATAGTCCTCAAAACTTATTGTGAAAATATACCTAAATAGCCGTCTCGTCGCTAGTTTACATGACTTATTTGTAGTCTAAAGAATTTTGGAACATAAATACCTACTTCATTGTCAATTGTGTTTCTAATGTTAGTAGTTTTACAAAGATGAGATAACTTACCTTAAAATTCATAAAAGTATATTCTGTAATATCAAGATTTATCATTTTGTATTGCAAACAAATATAGTTTTATCAGATATAAATTATTTTCAATTACAGAGTATGTTAACTTTAATAAATGAACTTTTCGATTGAAGCTCACCTGAGGCATAGATATGCACTCGGTACGAATATGTTAATGTAGATATTATTATACGCCTTTATATATTTAATTATTATTTAATATGGTACATTATGTATATAATTTTATATATTATATTCCACGTGTATGCGTAATCTCATACATAAGTACATACATGTATGCACTCTAGACATTATTTACTGTAAAAAATATACATAACACCGCACCATGTCTCGCATTTACAACTACCCTCCTAACTATAAATAAATAATAATTATAAAACTTGCCTAAGTACCTACACTTTAATACAAAAGTGGTCATTTCTTATATTTTTAAACTATTGCTATTAATTAATTTAAATTATAATATTGAATTTTAGACGGTTAGCTGTTATATTATCGCATTCTACTCTGTGTTATTTTGTATACTCTGTTCGGGAAGGCAGACGTTGGCACGCCATACCACCGGTTTATCCTAGATTACTTGCCAATGATGTCCCTAGTACCTACTCAAGTAGAATATCTGTCGCCCAGAAACTAACGGTGTGTTCCATGAGAGCCAGTAATTTTAAGTTATCCTAAATAACATCTTCGACCACATCATCACTTACCATCGTGAGATAGTGGTCAATGACTAGCCTATCAGCTATATAAAATAAGAAAAAAACACTTGGAAGAATTAAGTCAAACAGTCAGAAAGTAAACAAAGGTATTTATTATTTGGATACTTTACAGTGGGGTTTATCAGCTTTTTCGCTTTTATTCCGTCTAAGTAGCGTTATCTCACTCCATCTCCATATTATAATAGTAATATAGGTAACATTGACCAAATCTGATCATGGTTGACACAGGTTTAAAAATTAAAGCATACTGACTCTCATTGCTAGACTAAGTAACTGTTGCAGATTAAGTTAGTTTGTACTTTTCCGTTAGTCAAAGCTGTACGTACAGAATATAGTAATTAGCTCAAGTAAGTAACGGTGTCGAAGATTTTTGAATGCAAAACGTAAAAGGAAATGGTACTTGCTCTCAAAGACAGCTGCCGGAATATATTAGATGCTTTGCAACAGATTTTTTCCTTGAGATTGGGAGCCAACTAGACGAATATTCACAAATTGTCTCTTCATCAATTCAAAATTAGAATTTAACCACAAAACTTACAGCAGACGTCAGTCAGATTTGAAGCAGTGATGGCTCAGTGGCATTGGCTATGGACTGCCGCGCAGCAGGTCCATGGTTCGAATCCCGCCCAGAGCTTGAGCCATGGTGGAAGGGCATTTTGCGAATGCCCGCCTGGCTAGCGACCACCCTCAAGTAGAAAGTCTGTCGCCAAGCACCGAAAGGTGTGTTCCGGCAGTAGTCCTTGAGAGCCAGTGAAATTACAGGCACAATGAGACTTAACTACTATGTCTCAATGTGACGGGCGCAGTGCAATTCGTGAGTTGTCATGAATTGCAACTGTTATAGGCAGAGGTTAGTCCACTTAAAATCAGGTGGGCCTCGAGCTTGTTCCGTCACAATAACATAAAAAAAAAGTCACCGCTAAGCTATATCAAAGCTTCAAAGTGCTTAAGCTGTTAAGTTTTTACAGCAAAAGCATAACAACAGAACGGATAATAATCATTGCTTTCAAAATGTATCCTCAATTCAGACCTGTTCCCTAATATTTTACATTGTGAGTGCGCAACAAGTTACTATTTATACTAGTTACTCTAAACTCTACTTGCATCTGTCTTGGACCATGAAACAAAGTGGATACTGTGGCTTTATGACTTTAGCAAACCGGGAAACTGGATGTGTTTCGTGAAATTGTATATTAGTATTTGTTATTATTATTCTGCCATGTACAATTTATTGGTTTAGGAACTTGAAATGTAAATATTGTAATTCAAATAGATTTTTGTATTTCCACTGAGAATATTGTGAATATGTTTGATATTTTGCTATTTAAGAGATTTAAGCGTAACTTTGTGGATACCAATAATTATAAATATAAATATTTAAAAAAATATATACCTTAAGTGCAGTGCGCTCGAAGAGTCAAAACTTCCTATCCGGATGAATTATCAATGCCTTTTGGTTTTACACCAAACTCCATCAGATAATTCGCAAATATGTGACACACCTCGACAATTTTTCCGGTTAAGTTATATGGCGTTTACGACGTCACATTAGCCTCGCAGAAAAATTAGGCGGAACTGTTACTAAATAAAGTTTTTCTATTTTAAAATGTTTGAATTATAGTTTTAGTTTTAATATTCTTTTGCAGTCGGATGAAAAAATATGTATTGAACGAGTTTATTATTATTGTTCAGTCGTGCTGCGCAACCAGAGACGCAACTTTTGATGTGTGATTATACTCTATGGTATGCAGTAGATTTGACTGTGCTATTCTCGCAATGTATGGGGTGTGGTACACCTAAGATTAACTTTTGGGTATGAAAATTCCAATATTTTGCTTATATTTTGAAAACTACTACTCCGATTGCTCTCAAACAAACAAGAAACGATTGAAGATTGCATCTCGCATGTATTGATGTGAGAAAACACTAAAAACTTCAAACTGAAATAATTATTAAGAAAAAACACGAAATTCTCTTCTCTGTTCGTTTAATTAGTCCTTGTGTATTTATTGGATAATTAAATCCACATTATTGTTGTTATTGTAATAAGTTGCTATTCAAGCCCAGCCCACCCTAGCCCGGCACCTAATCATAAAATATATTTTGGCCCAGAGTGTACCGGGCCAGTAGCTAAGTTTATAAAGCAAAGAAATATTTTGAATATGTGATCAAGGCTATGTTCATCCCTATTGTGATATTACAGTTGTTGAGTGTATGCTGTTTACACAGCAATAATGCTTTCTCTTACTTCATTTAACTTTGAATTGACGCATTGTTTTGTCTTTTTGTATTTCAGAGGCCTACGTTATATCGTAACACGGTCACGTTTGACAAAGACGAGACGGATCTCTAACGAATGTTTGCTTTGCCTTTGCAAAGCTTGTGCAAGCACGAGTGTTTCTATTTGAATATTTTCAGCGCTTTGACAGCCTTTAGTTAACCTATTTCTGGAGGCACAAAGAGCTACTGTGCCTCAAAGGATGCTCAATTTTACGATTGTTTCTATGTAACATAAGTAAAATACTAGAAACTTTATCAAAGTAGCAATAAAATTATAGTAGTACATACTAAAAAAAGTTATATAAACGTATATAAATGTAAGAGTATTAAGCATTTACTAAACCTTCATACATTTGGAAACATTTATCAGAAAGCTTCTTGTCTTAGTTTATTGTTTTTATTTATATATTTTTTACACTTTGACACCTTACTGTGACTGAGTAAGTGACTGTAAATTAACCTACTTCGTCGCTTGTCACTGATGCATTTTTACAATTACATGTAGGTACTTCGAAGTTTAAGCGAATTATTTTATCTATAACACTAGCTGTACCCGCGACTTCGTACGCGATTGCCGTACCCGCAAACTAATTATTTACATTTGAGCACTGTTTATCTCATATTAAGCAACGTAAGAATAAGGGCAAGGAAGGACGAGATTTAGCCGATATTATAAATATATTTAAATCAACGGAAGAAGATCTTTTGCCCGTATACTGCGCAAGAGACCTGGATAAATTGCCTTGCCTTGTGTACGATCACCTGGACTGTAGTAAGCTCTTAAAAGATATCCAGCGAGTGCAGTGTGAGCTAAAGGATATTAAATCATCCTACGTTACCCAAAATCAACTCGCTGAATTGAAAACAGATATGTTACGTGTGAAAAATGATTCGTCACCGCCGCCACTTCAACAGTCATCCGTGTGTAACGTTAACGTAAAGCGAGGAGCATGGGTAATGGACAGTGGTCACATAGGACGCTCGCAGTTGAATTCGACCTTGAATACCAACAATAGTACTCCAAAGACATCTGAACTTGGCCAACAAAATATATCACAAGATGGAGATATTTTAAATATGGTGAGGGTAGACGAGAGTTTAAATTTAAAGCGAACCTTGCATGAGTCATGTCTTGCACACAAAGCGGAACGTTCGGGCGATGACCTGTTAAAAAATCAGTATATACCGCCGTCTATATGCAATCAACAACGGGCACTGACGGTGACGTCATCTGTGAGTCACAGCGTCGAGACGATTCCAGGCCCTCACAGCCATACGACATTGGCTAAAACCCCTAAACTGATTAGTGAGGATGGCTGGCAAAAAGTTTCTAGACGTAGAAAATCTAATTATCGTTATCATGGTACTGCAGGTACATGCAGGGACAATGATGGAAAGTTTAAGGCCGCTGAGACACGAGTCCCGATATTTATTACAAAAGTGCATAAAGATACGTTGGAAAAAGATATTAAAGATTACATATATCAGAAAACACAAGAAATGATTATGCCGGAAAAACTATGTTTTAATAAAGATAAGGGCCATAATGCCTTTAAATTTTTTGTTTCGGAGAGTAAAGTAGCAATGTTTTTAGATAACAAGTTATGGCCTCAAGGTTTTATATTCCGACGCTTCATTAACTTTACGCGAAGCAAAATGAATGGTGAGAACACCGTATTCGGCCTGAAAACAGTTAATAATGGATAATATACTTGATTTTGTTTCTTTCAACTGTAAGAATGTCAAACGCTCCGTAGATAATATAAAGGAATTGTGTCTGACATCAGATTTAATAGCCTTACAAGAAACTTGGTTATTGCCTGATGATATTAATTTTCTGAGCGGTATTGATAAGGAGTACGGATATACCGGGACTTCAGCGGTAGATACGACAGCAGGTATGCTGAAAGGCCGTCCTCATGGGGGAGTGGCACTGCTATGGAAGAAAAGTGTTTTTCAAAATGTGTCGGTCGTTAAGTGCGATAATGCGCGAGTGTGTGCTATAAAGGTGAAAATTGAGCAGAGAACCTTCTTAGTATTCAGTATTTACATGCCTACCGATAAACCAGTGAATTTAACGGAATACACGGATTGTCTTGGGTTGGTAAGCGCTATAATAAATAATGAAGATGTTGAATCTGTCTATATGCTAGGAGATTTTAACGCTAACCCTAGTGCGCCATTTTATGATGAACTAAACTGTTTTTGTTCGGAAGTAAACTGGGTATGCGCGGACGTTGAGATGTTAGGTTTAACGTCTGATACGAGTACTTTCATAAGTGAAGCAAATGGATGTAGAAGCTGGCTAGACCACTGTGTCGTCACAAAGTCTGCCATGCCGACTATTGTCAACGTATATGTAAAGTATGACGTCATGTGGTCCGATCACTTTCCTCTCATAATTCGGGTTAAGTTAGATAATATTGCACCTAAGACATTAAATTACTGTAGCCAATTTTGTAATAAAGTGAAATGGGGGGATAGAAAAGTTGAGCAGATTGATTTGTATACTAATTTATGTAATGAAAAATTGAGATTGTTGGATTTTCCTAGTGAGTTTTGCTCTTGTAGTGACTGTAGTTGTAGTAACCAGGACCACATGCGTATTCTCGACAAAATGTATGCACAAATAGTTAATATTTTAAGTCAATCGGCTTCTGTTAGTCATTCGACTTATCGTAATAGAACCAAAAAACCAGTTGCTGGTTGGAATAAATACGTAAGCGAAGCTCACAGGGACGCTAGGCGTAAGTTTGCGATATGGGTACTGTATAGTAAGCCAAGGTCAGGTCATGTTTGGAGTGAGATGCAAGAAAGTCGCAGAATTTTCAAATCGCGTTTAAAATGGTGTCAGAATAATAGCGAACGCCTAAAAATGGACATTCTGGCATCACACCACTCCAAGCATGATTTCCGTAGTTTTTGGAAGTCTACCGATAAATTAAACAGTAAACCGAGTGTACCTGTGAGCGTTAATGGCATAAATGAGCAAAAAGGTATAGCAGACTTATTTAGGAATCAATTTACTGTTAAGTCACCGTTAGGACCATCACAGTCAGAGAATGTGTGTAAAAGTCAGGGCAGTGAGTTAAGCGCAAGGTTTAAGGCATCAGAAGTGAGAACTGTGATATAAGCGATGTCGCGTGGCAAGTCACCTGGCCATGATAATCTCAGTATTGAGCATCTCAAGTATGCGGGGAAGCATCTTCCTCGAGTTTTAGCGATGTTCTTTAACCTTTGTGTGGCTCATTCTTACTTACCTACTGAAATGATGCGGACTGTTGTTATACCAATTATTAAGTGTAAAACCGGTGACATAAGTGACAAGAACAATTATAGACCAATATCGTTGGCTACAATTTTAGCTAAGGTACTTGACAGTTTGCTTAACATTCAGCTTGACCAGTACATAAAAACCCACGATAACCAGTTTGGTTTCAAGGCAGGACTATCCACAGAAACCGCAATTTTATGTCTAAAGCAAACTGTCAAGTACTATACTAATAGACAGACACCCATTTACGCCTGTTTTCTTGATTTGTCGAGGGCCTTTGACCTGGTTTCTTATGATATCCTGTGGCAGAAACTAAACAGTATCTCAGTGCCATGTGAACTAGTTGAGATCTTCAAATATTGGTATCGAAACCAGGTCAACGTCGTTCGATGGTCGAGCGCGTATTCGGATCCGTACAGGTTGGAGTGTGGAGTGAGACAAGGTGGGTTGACCTCGCCAAAGCTCTTCAACCTGTACGTGAACGCACTGATTGAGGAGCTCAGTAGCACTCATGTGGGATGTCACATCGACGGAGTGTGTCTCAATAACATTAGTTACGCAGACGATATGGTGCTGCTGAGTGCCTCGGTCTGTGGGCTGTCGAAGTTATTAGGCATCTGTGAAAGATATGTACTGAGTCACGGTTTGGTCTATAATATAAGAAAATCCGAATGCATGGTCTTTCAGGTGGGAGGGAAGTATCTAGATAGAATACCACCTATCAAATTATACGGCACACCGCTTGAAAAAGTTGAACAAGTAAAATATCTTGGTCACTTGATAACCTCTGACCTGAAAGACAATGCGGATATAGAGAGAGAACGTAGGGCGCTGTCTGTAAGAGCTAACATGATTGCCCGCAGGTTTGCTCGTTGTTCGAGTGAGGTTAAAATCACTCTTTTCAGAGCTTTTTGTACCTCTTTCTACACGAGCAGCCTGTGGCTAAACTATTCTCAGAAGCAGTACAGCGCCCTACGCGTTCAATATAATAATGCTTTCAGGGTTTTGTTACGGCTGCCACGGTTCTGTAGCGCATCAGGGATGTTTGCCGAATCGCGTGTGGATTGTTTCTATGCAACCATGCGGAAACGGTGCACATCACTGGTGCGCAGGATTCGGGCCAGCTCTAATAGTATCCTGAAGGTATTTGGTGAAAGGTTTGATTGCCAGTACTTGAACCAGTGCTCTAGGATTCACTTATTGACTTTAAATAGTACATAATTGACTTTGAACTATATTGACATTGAATTGATATTTTATTTATACATTTTTATTTTATTTTATCTTTAATTATTATTTTTATTGACATTTTATTAATGTACCTACATATTTTGAATTTAATTTAATGTATTCGGACTTACAATTTGACATATTATTATTTCAACAATTAGTATCAACGCAATGTCTAATGCTAGTTTATTTATTGACAATCTTATGTGCCTTCTATTATATCTTGATAATATTGTATGATCTGAGTTGGTCGAAATAAAGAATTATTATTATTATATTATAAGCAACGTTGTGTTCTGTGGTGAAGCACTCTTAGTAAAGCATAGCTCAAAAAGGAGCTTTTTACTTTGGGTTTGATAACCCCCAGCTTGTTTTTCCGACCGAAGACAGTAGTTAAGTAACTCAGAGAGTTCCTTCGCGGTTCGCACAATAAATGTTGAAGCAAAGAAGGTACTTTGTGCGTTTCTTTGGAATTTCAATTATAAAACGATATCTTTTTGCCGAGGTTCTCCTTGTTTGGCGGTAGAACTAAAATATATTAGATTGTACACTTCCATTGCGCAGTCTCCAAAATGTATCCGGCAAAAGATAGATAGTTAAAAAAATAGAATGTTCAAGATTTTAGAGTTTTATTAGCAAGCTGGCAAATCTAAATAAGGATGCCGAGATGCCCGTGGGGTGCTGGGCTGCCCGTAGGGTGCCGGGATGCTCATGGAGTGCCGGGCTGCCCGTGGGGTTCCAAGCTCGCTCATCACTATTCTAACAAAAAAGAATAATTAAAATCGGACCACGCGTTCATAAATTACAACTAAGTAACATTTTGACTTTCATCCCCTTTCCTGAGGGAACCGTGCTGAATTTCGGTATAAAAAGTATACAATAGCCTTCTTCGTAGTATGTACTCAAATCGTGTTAAGTTTCATTGAATTCCATCCAGTAGCCCATGGGGTGCTGGGCTGCCCGTGGGTTGCCAGGCTGCCCATGGGGTTCCGGGCTCACTCATCACTATTCTAACAAAAAAGAATAATTAAAATCGGACTACGCGTTCATAAATTACAACTAAGTAACATTTTGACTTTCATCCCCTTTCCTGAGGGAACCGTGCTGAATTTCGGGATAAAAAGTATACAATAGCCTTCTTCGTAGTATGTACTCAAATCATGTTAAGTTTCATTGAATTCCATTCAGTAGCCCATGGGGTGCTGGGCTGCCCGTGGGGTGCCAAGCTGCCCATGGGGTTCCGGGCTCACTCATCACTATTCTAACAAAAAAGAATAATTGAAATCGGACTACACGTTCATTTATTATAACTAAGTAACATTTCAACTTTCATCCCCTTTCCCGATGGAACCGTGCTGAATTTCGGGATAAAAAGTATACGATAACCTTCTTCGTAGTATGTACTCAAATCGTGTTAAGATTCATTGAATTCCATTCAGTAGCCCATAGGGTGCTGGGCTGCCCGTGGGGTGCCAGGCTGCCCATGGAGTTCTGGGCTCACTCATGACTATTCTAACAAAAAAGAATAATTGAAATCGGACTACGCGTTCATTAATTACAACTAAGTAACATTTTAACTTTCATCCCCTTTTCTGAGGGAACCGTGCTGAATTTCGGGATAAAATGTATATAATAACCTTCTTCGTAGTATGTACTCAAATCGTGTTAAGTTTCATTGAATTCCATTCAGTAGCCCATGGGGTGCTGGGCTGCCCGTGGGGTGCCAGGCTGCCCATGGGGTTCCGGGCTCACTCATCACTATTCTAACAAAAAAGAATAATTAAAATCGGACTACGCGTTCATAAATTACAACTAAGTAACATTTTGACTTTCATCCCCTTTCCTGAGGGAACCGTGCTGAATTTCGGGATAAAAAGTATACAATAGCCTTCTTCGTAGTATGTACTCAAATCGTGTTAAGTTTCATTGAATTCCATTCAGTAGCCCATGGGGTGCTGGGCTGCCCGTGGGGTGCCAGGCTGCCCATGGGGTTCCGGGTTCACTTGTCACTATTCTAACAAAAAAAGAATAATTGAAATCGGACTACGCGTTCATAAATTATAAATAAGTAACATTTTGACTTTCATCCCCTTTCCCGAGGGAACCGTGCTGAATTTCGGGATAAACAGTATACAGTAACCTTCTTCGTGGTATGAACTCAAATCGTGTTAAGTTGGTTGAATTCCATTCAGTATCCCATGGGGTGCTGGGCTGCCCGTGGGGTGCCGGGCTGCCCATGGGGTTCCGAGCTCACTCATCACTATTCTAACAAAAAAGAATCTTTGAAATCGGACTACGCGTTAGTAAATTACAACTAAGTGTACATTTTGACTTTCATCCCCTTTCCCGAGGGAACCGTGCTGAATTTCGGGATAAAAAGTATACAATAACCTTCTTCGTAGTATGAACTCAAATAGTGTTAAGTTTCATTGAATTCCATTCAGTAGTTTTGGAGTGATGCGCGGTCGGGATACAGACAGACAGACAGACAGACAGACAGACAAAAATTAAAAAAAATACAGTTTTGGCATCAGTATCAGCTACAGAGTGCACTCATTTTTTTTTGCAAATTATCTTCAATGTACAGAATTGGACCTGTTACAGTTTTATTATAAGTATAGAAGATTAGGAGGAATAATGACTATCAACTCACAAAAATATCACAAAAAATTATAACCATTCAAATTTTCCTTCGTTATTTTGTAAGCTGGTTCTTAGCTAAAGTAAAAGCAAAATATACGAAATCAGAATCAATATCACGTTCCTTTCGTTATATCACTTATGCGAGTTAGGTACAATATGAGTTTCAGAAACGACAAAACTACTGAATATAAGCAACAGTATTATATAAAGTTACTTACCTATCCCCCTTGAAAAGTCTTAATTGCATATCTGCTTTCTAAAGGACGGAAATGTAATGTATTCCTTTTGTGTATCTAATCCGTGCTACACTCGGAAACACGTCGACACAAGTAATGGCAAGACTTAGATTGCTCATCATGCTGCTCATGCCAAGTACTGTTTTTCATTATGGTCCTTTCTAATAAGTTTTCGTTATACGACTCAACATATTGTGTTATTCGACCGATCGGCAAAAGCGACCAAATTCAAACACAGCACTTCGAACGGAAATGTCCTATCTGGTAACACGCACGGTCATCCAACGTCCTATTGGTTGGTCGGCGCTTTTAAATATCGAACTGGTTTGATATTGTCGTATTTTATATTCTTTGGTATCGGTTTATTCACTGCAAATACTAAAATTTTATAACTAAAAGTACATGGAAGCTCATTGCAAGTATTTTTTACTATATTGTAGTGTTCTGGTAGAATAAATTATAGCTTTCTCATAGCTGACAATAAAGGTGGTGAAATTCACTATGTAAACGTCATCTTATTTTTAAATATAATTATGTTGTATTTGTTCACGTTTTGTCTTTGGTTTAATAAACATGTTAGATATAAGTTTTCACTTTCATAGTGTGCTTTGATAAAGTTAAATTTAAACAGGTTGGCACCGTCGGACGATCGACAGAACTAATTTTGTTGCAGGGCATTGCGAGCAACCAATTTTGTTGGCAAACAACATGGCAATAATGACGTAGCTTTGACTTTAAACTAGAAAACTCATGTCACAACAAAATAATGTTTAAAATCTGAAAAGTAGAGTGTATTTACATAGTTTATAATTTTGTATTCACATACATACTACACTAAACTTCACAAAGTTAGGCCATGAATTTGAAACAGTCGTTCGTTTTATCAATCATCTGCGTCCGACGTGACAATTTCACTATCTCAAGAGTTGATACACGATGTTTCTAATACCAACGTAGTAACTATCGTCTCATCTGTGAAATATGTCAGTGTCACGTTGAGGAAACATGGGTTTGGGGTTTATGAGTGATGAATATGCCCATACAGTTAATGTATTGCGTGCATGAAATCTAGAAAGGGATGTTGATTTACATCTTGATATACCGAAGTAAGCCCAGTGAGTCTGTCGAAGCAATCATATCGTAAAGGCTTCTAATTCCCAGAGGTTCTGAAATTGGCACGATATTCCGTGGTATTAAGAAAAAAAAATAGTTCACAAGATATTTTCTAGCCCTTTTTTGCTACCAAATCTGTTATACAATTGTTACAATTGTTACAATTGTTTATCTATGAATTATTATTTAATCAAAGGGAAAGTTAAATGCATATGGTTATTACAATAATCAGTTTTGCGTCAGCAAATCGACGCTTCATACATTTTTCACAGTGTGCTACAGTTTTTTGCAATAATGTTTTTCTAGATATGTTTCTGCCGTGTGTGTTCTTTTATTTTCATTAAATTAATATTTGATTGAATATTTTCAAGGATTATATTTATTTCATATTACAATAAAGAATTAGTCTGTAAAAAAATATATATAAATATATCTTGTTCGTATTTCAATGTTCAGTGGATTAGAGTATGGTTTTATGAGCACTTTATTCTATGGCTTGTGCAAAGTGAAATACAGAATGATCAAAATACTACGCAACTTGCTATGGGGACTATTAGCTCTGTGGTTTGGGCAGTTCTACCGAAATATGTCCATAAAATTTTACATTATGATAAATTATTATAGTATTATAGACGTTTCGTTTATCTAGTTTGTAGCCGTATTCCGTATCTGAAAATAAGTTTTCCATAATTAACCGTAATTCCGTTCATTCAGTTGTATCTCCTGAAACGTTAAAAATAATTAGCTGCTTGAATTTTTTTTTTATAGTAAACATAATTATACAAAAAAAATATTAAGTGAGGCGCCGATACAAGAAATGAATCGGCATCAATCCGTAATAAATGTTTGGATTACAAGTAATTTTTTATCAAAAGATTATTCCAAACTGCTTCTTGTTAATCGTTGAAGACTTGTGCATTCTTCTGGTAGTCAACTGCGACAATTCCGTAGGTGTGCGCTTTAAACGTTTTGTTAGAGACATTTGAAAAAATCCAGTAATTTGCAATTTTCCAAAATTACTTCAAGATATTAATCATTGTTATTTTTACATTAACACCTGCTGCACCTGCTATACGAATAACTTTACAAAATCACAACGCAAGGAAGAATTTGAAGTCGAAGAATTTATTTTCCTTATACCGGTTAATAATAAGAATAAAAGGATAAATACGTACCATGGCTGAACCAGTACATTATTTTGGCCCTCTAAACAATGGTTCAGACAAGATATATTGAAAGATAACACTTTATTGTACACCAGTATTACATATACAGATTCAAAAGATTAAATGACAAAATTATTGTTGTACAATGTAAAATAAAAATATACAAATAAAACCTTTTGAAAGAGTGAAATTGATATACTTTGTTATGCGGTGGTATATAACAATATCATATAAATTCCTGTGAGTCATACTTATGAACAATGAAAATTAAATACTACTAATTAAATACTTTATTCAGTACAATTATAGCATTACTTAGGTGAGGAACGGTACGGATACGGTTTCCAACCCTACTCGTAGTTAAATGTTTTCTTGTAATTCACTCAATCCACTTATTATCTTTGAAACGGTTAATTGGTTTAAATGTTCACAGAATATACAGCTAAAATTGCCTCTTAAAAAAATCGCAATGAAAATAAACAGTTAAATTATATCTTCAAAGAAACTTTATTTGTAAAAACGTTTTTGTTCATGCTTTATTGAAAAAATGGTATTAAATACCTACATACCTTAACTTTGCGTTAATATAGTACATAGTGTAATTACACATACTTATACTTATCGGGACAAATGCAAATTGTACTCATGTTACGAATTCAGAATTTGGTATATTCTCACATGGTATACATATATTGTGTATTATAACGGCTTTTATTTTGTCCATTTGGGGAAACAAAAGCATATAGGTAAATCGAAAATCAAAACAATCGTACATAAAAGTTACTTCCGTATTCGAGAACTCAAATGAGAGCTTTGTAAACTACCCACTCCAGTTTGAATATGAAATGGAACTAGTCCCTGTCAAGAGAAACATTCGTGTTGGAGACAAATTGCTTTCTGTGTTCGAGTTTGCGTTACATTATGATGGGACAGGTACTGTTTGTTGTATTAGAGCATACAATGTCCTAGTAAAGTAGGTACTGGAGTGCTTGTCTACCTGCGTCTCTTGTTTATATATTAAGTAGACGGTATTTATTTGCGTCAATACATAGTTCTGAAAGTAGTACATAAATTATAAGCGCCAATAAAATACCTTTCTCCGAAGCTATACCAATACGTAACTAATATAACGTCATACTGATTTGCAATACAACTAAATGATTGTGTAGGAATTTGCTTTTTTATAGGGCAGTGCCGTTGCTTATTTTTAATGAAAGGATACAGATGCGCAATTCACCGGTGTTTGTTTGAATTAAGTGCTTGTGTTAATATTCACAAGCACTTTACTAATAACTTGTTACCTGTAACAAGTTATTGTACTGTACCTAATGTATTACCTTTAAATGCCAATCTGTTCAGTTATTTATCAATACTCAAGTATCTCTTTCGAGGGAAATGCGAGTAATAGCGGAGTTGAGGAAGACTGTATGCATGCATGCTTTGAAGCGCTCGTAGTCAAGTTGGCTTAGCTGTTCTTAACCGATCAGCAAAGTTTTTTTTTATTTTTTATTTTTATTCTTGATAGGTTAGCCTTTGACCACTATCTCACCTGATGGTAAGTGATGATGTGGTCGAAGATGTTGTTCAGGCTAACCTAGAAGTACTGGCTCTCAAGGACTGCTGCCGGAACACACCGTTAGGTGCTTGGCGACAGATTTTTCTACTTGAGGGTGGTAGCTAGCCAGGCGGGCATTCGCAAAATGCCCTACCACCATGCTGTAACGACTGCCATCCTAAGACGACAACCGGGACCGACGGCTTAACGTGCCCTCCGAAGCACGGAAACGCTCAGTAGTAATGTCACTAGCGGTCACCCATCCAACTCATGACAGCGCGCGACGTTGCTAACTTTGCTGATCGGTTGAGAACAGCTAAGTAAACTTCGCTACGAGCGCTTCTGAAAAGTTCTGAAAGTTAAGCAATGTCTGCCGCGGTTATGAGTTGGATGGGTGACCGCTAGTAACATTACTACTGAGTGCTTCCGTGCTTCGGAGGGCACGTTAAGCCATCGGTCCCGGTTGTCGTCTTTGATGGCAGTCGTTATAGCATGGTGGTAGGGCGTTTTGCGAATGCCCGCCTGGCTAGCTACCACCCTGAAGTAGAAAATCCATCGCTAAGCACCTAACGGTGTGTCAAAGTCAAAAACAAAGTCTCTTATGAAGGTCAATCACAAATTTTAGTATTGAAATATTCTACATTGCACTGCCACGTTCAGCTAATAAATTGTATGGAGCCACTGCGAGAAGAACGGGCAAGAAACTCGGGGCCATTCTTTTAAACATCTTTTAACAATGTGTTACATACTTACTATATAATAGAGTTATTACAATATTTGTTTAAATTATGTAGGTGACAGGCAATAGCTTGGCGGAGGCGGAATTGTCCAGGCATTTTTGTCGTTTATGTAATCAGAAACTGTGTAGTAGGATTTTTTAATCAATATGTTTTTCACATGCAACTTGAATTTCCCTTCTGTGAGCGTTGTAATATGTTTAGGAACTTTATTATAAAACCGCACACAATTACCTAAGAAGGACCTTTTATTTGTCTTTGCTAATCTAAAACCTGGCACTGCTATTTTATCTTTATTCCTAGTATTGTAATCGTGATTGTCACTGTTTAATTTAAATTTACTCAAATTTTTACGAACATACATAATATTTTCAAATATTATACAGACTTGGTAAAGTTAAAATATCAATTTCTTTAAAAAGATCCCTCACAGATTCCCTAGGACCCATTTTATATATGGCTCGAATTGCACGCTTTTGTATGATAAAGATTGTCTCTATCTCAGCAGCAGTTCCCCACAGCAATACGCCATACGACATAATACTGTGGAAGTACGCGAAATAAACTAGGCGAGCAGTAGCTACGTCTGTTAACTGTCTTATCCTAAGAACTGCATATGCAGCAGAACTAAGTCTTCCGGAGAGATCATGTATATGTGGATCCCATTGTAAAGTGGAATCCATTTTGATTCCCAGGAAGACTGTCGCTTTGTCAATAGGGGCCAAGCTTTATGTTTGGTTCAAGTTCACATTTGGTAAAGAAAACTTTAAACATTTCGTCTTTTTTGAATTTAGGAGAAGATTATTAGCGGCGAACCATTTACAAATCTTAGATAATACATTATTTACATGCGTCAGTTCACTGTCTTTCCTATCTACTTTAAAAATCAGAGAGGTATCATCTGCGAATAAAACAATATCGCATAAATCTTTGACCATGCAAGGCAGATCATTAATATATTTTATGTTAGAAACAGAAAAGGTCCCAAAATTGATCCCTGTGGTACTCCCATTTTTACCAATGACCCGGAAGAAGTATTGCCACTTATTCCAACCCTCTGTAGCCTGTCTGACAGATATGACTCTATAAGATTCAGGCAGCTTCCGTTCCGGCAGCTGTCCTTTAGAGCCAGTAATTCTAGGTTAGCCTGAACAACATCTTCGACCACATCATCACTTACCACCAGGTGATATGGTGATCAAAGGCTAAAAACTGCCAAGCAAAAAAAAAGGGTTTAAATAAAGTTTATACTCGCTTATTATACCAATAGCATCATCATTTACACATTCAATTATACATTTTCAAATGCCCAATTAGTCCATCTAATAAACCATTCATTCGTTACCTAATTAGTGTATAGAGAGAGCATATGTATAAGTTATATGTTCCGTAGGTATTTAGCTTCCTCTGCAAATTGATAGTTCGTATTTCGATCTGACGTCGGCGTGGTTTTAGCTTGAGAATGTCAATCGAGTAGTCTGTTGCAGGATTATGAAGCTACTGTATGTGCTGATTGGAATTGTGTTACTGATCTAGTCAAACATTATTCTATACCTGCGGCGTAAACATATATTGTGAATCTTGTTTGATATTATTATACATATATGTCAAGCAAGAGAAAATATAGCTGAGATTCCGTTTTACGGTAATCCACACTATAGAAAACTAGTTATCCTTCAATTGACACACAAAAAGCCACTTTTTACCTTCTTAATAGCAGAAAGGATTTTACGGACGCTTATGCTATATATACATATTTACGTCATAACATACCCTATTAATTAATAAACATAACATACCTTATTAAACTATGGAAATACAATAATATATTTTCACCTCATAAACTGGGAAAGGCGTTGTTTATCATTCGAAATCTGCGTGGAAAAGTGTCTTTTATGAAATTGAACCTCTATAAAAATTCCAAAAAAAATATTTACTTTCAATTTTCTAAATTGTAGTAATTTTGATTTTTATTTCTAGTTCAAATTTATACTTATTAACCATATTATTAAGCTTTTTATCATGCACGTAACATTTTCCTCCCTGTAGTGAGACGTGGGGTGCCGGGTTAGAGTTGCACCTCCCCATATCATCCCCTGGGTGTAGTAAGAGGCGACTAAAGGAAAATTACTGGAAAGTGGGCAGCAGCACCTTCTAAAGAACTGCCATCTCATACTGCGATCCCCAAGCCACCTGCCAAGCGTGGGGATTATGGCAAATACCCCCTTAATCGGGGAGGCTGTGTTCAGCAGTGGACGATACGGTTGATACAGTGAGACGAAAATGTGTTTCGCTCGACAGCATAGTTATTTTGCGTCATTCCTCGAACATTTGAAATCTGCCCTAAGATCATGATTTTATTTTGAACCACTCGCTTTAATCCTACTTTCCTTTGCTTTTATTAAAAGTACTCGCGAAAAATTTCAACTTTGCAGCCTTGCATAATAAATAACTATAATATATTTCTGTTTATAAATTAGTTCAAGAGGGTCAGGTATATTATTACATGTTGCACAACCGCAGACAGTGAATAATTTTAAATAAATATTGCATTGTAATAAACTGTTTATAATTAATTAACTTCAAGCGTTCGTAGCGGAGTTTGCCTAGTGTACGTTAAACAATGTTGTTGTCGTCATTACACACCTGGGTTACAGCTAGTGGCGCAAGTTTCTTTTTTATGTTATTGTGACGGAACAAGCCCGAGGCCCACCTGATGTTAAGTGGACTAACCTCTGCCTTATAACAGACGCATTTCCTCAACGACGAATTGCACTGTGCCCGTCACATTGAGACGTCCAGTTCTTAGGTCTCATTAGCCTGTTATTTTCCTGGCTCTCAAGGACTGGTGCCGGAACACACTGTTAGGTGCTTGGCGACAGATTTTCTACTTGAGGGTGGTCACTAGCCAGGCGGGCATTCACAAAATGCCCTTTCACCATGCGGTGAAGCTCAAGCCCACGGCGGGATTTGAACCATGGACCTGCTGCACGGCAGTCCATAGCCAATGCCACTGAGCCATCACTGCTTCAAAAAGTGACATTTACTATTGAGCGCTTCCTTGCTTCGGAAGTCACAATAAACTATGGATTGGTCCGGTTGTTGTCTTAGGATTGCACATTTTTGGGATTGGGTGACTGTTTCAAGAGATATTGTTTTATATACCTAGCTAATCTGAATATGAGTACAGCACGGAGCGCACTTTGGTTTTGTGTCATTTATTTTGGGTCACGTTTTTTATAATAATTGACGGAATATAATCTCTCTGCCTATAATAGATGCATTTATTATGAATTATGAAATGCATCTACTATCTGAGAAGCACAGCGTTTAAGTCTCATATGCCTGTAATTTTACTAGCTGTTAGGTGTTTGGCGACAGATGTTATACTTGAGGTTTGTAGCTAGCCAGACAAGCATCCGCAAAATGCCCTTCCACCAGATGGTGAAGCTCAGGCCTGCGGTAGGGATCGGACCATGGGCCTGCGGCACGGCAGTTCGTAGGTTTTATCGCTCGGCCATCATGGTTTACATCATTTTCATTTCACTACAGGGCTGAAATGAAAACGATTTGCAAAAACCTTTACATTTTAAAAAGGATGGCATGGTGGTTATAACGTGGTAGTAGTGCCCTCACGTAGAATATGTCGCCAAGCAACCTAACGTTGTGTTCCGGCAGCTTGTCTTGAGAGCCAGTTCCCATTTTAAGTTATTCCTATTTACTATCTTCCACCACACAAGGATGATCACCTACCATCATTAGACATTTTGGTTAAAAGCCAGCCGTCAAATATAGCAGCAAACTATTTAGGTAGTTATTTATAAGATGTATCCCTCGGAGCTTCCTTAGGAACGTGTGTCTGTAATGATTTTAGACCTATAGCGCTCCACTCCCACGCCGTAACCGCAATCGTCTTTGCCATTTTTATCTTTCAAAATTCATATTTTACTATAATTGGATGCGAAAAAAATTATAGAAAGATATCAGTCATTCGTTGACCAGTAATAGGACGTTAGTTTTTTATCAATTTCTAGGACTCAATAGAAAAAATATTATTTTCGGTGGTGAATTTCTCAAACTCCGCCTTTGTTTTGAAAAACCAAGCTCAGAGTATATTTAAAAAATCACCGTTAAGAAACAAGTGGATTTGATTAGAAATATACATCAACTTACTGCAGTTTCAATATAATTCTTAACGGTGTTTTTAACAATGTGTAATAATATTAGTAAAAAGGTGATTTTTTACAATATTGCGCTGCCTGGAATTGTTTTTTGTTCCGTAAACAAATATTTCCTGAGAAGTTATTAAATTTATTATAAAAAAACGATAATTGTTGTTATCGACGCGTAAAAATGTATAGCAAAAAGAACAATGGTTTACAAGCACTTTTGCTTGACACACGATATGTAATGCTTGTAATTTTGTTAAGAAATGGAAGCGTAGCGATATCATTGCGAGAGTTATGTTATTGAAAAATCACTTCTTTCGATTAAGAGGCATTTCACATTTTAATGCGGTATACGAAGATTTTAAGCGCTTAATTTACTATCATAGGAAATATCTACAAGTTGTTTAATAATTGATAAAAATAGAATAATCTGTTTTCTTTTCAGTTAATGTACCAGATTTATAAACATAACATTAGTTATTTTGTAGTGACCAATCTCCCGCACCTTGTTTTACGAATTATAGTACACATAGCCAACTTCAGAGTTATATCTCTTGTATAAAGATTCATCAAATTAACTAAAAAAAAAACTGTGTATCAGGCATATAATCCTGTTGACACATAGTGTACTAGAATATCGCTAATTAATCGTCATTGTAGAAAAAAAAATAAAGATCTTGCGCCAATTTCCACGAATTATATCAGCAGTTTATCACCATATATTGCGTTTAATAAAGTGTAATTCCAAACAGATATTATATAAAAAGAAAGTTCATTCTTTAATTAATCTGATCTTTAATAAATTGTGATATTAACTCTGTTTTGTTAGACAAGAAAAAATATTTAACATAACTCGAAATGCACATAAATTGAAATGTACAAGCGCGAGGCGATCAGTACCGCGCGAGCGCCCATCGAGGTAGGACCTGTGTTCGTTTTCCTTGCTCTGACGTCTCGTACGCGGAACGCTTAGATGCAAGTTTATAGTGCGACCACAGAGTTTTGATCATGTCGATATTTTTTTTAAGTAACAAACTATACTTTATTTTTGTTGTCCATAATATAAGTATTGTTGTCTTGTTAAGTAACTACATCTTTAGTTTCTGTTCATCCATTGTGTTAAAAAAAGGAAACGTCACAATTATGCAGCCTTATACAGCGTTATTGGAAAAATGCTAACAACCTCACAGGGTTGACTTCTTCTTTTTGGTCTGCTAGTTTTTATATTATTCTAGTTTAAATTAGTAACTCACTATAACTTTTGTTTTAGGAGGATTAGATGACAGGCGAATAATTGATTTCCAATATTTTTGGATTCAGTTAATGTCTATAAGTGAACACAGCGATAACTTCAGCTGGAAATTAAACTACCTTCTATTGAAAATTTGTACAAACCAGCCTCCCGGCTTTTCCATCATTTGTACAAACCGGGATATCAGTTAGCAGTCGATAATCGTATTTACAAATTTACCATAAATCTGCATAAGTCCGACTTTCATAATCCAAATGGTTTTTAAAAGGATGCATCCTTGCAAGAAACAAGAAAAAATCCATAATTTTCTGAGATAACGTATGAAGTAGGAAGTATTTTGAATATTTTGATGAAATCTGAAACCAGCACAAATTACATTTTGGCCCCAAAATATTACATCATTTCATATTAATATCGTAACTAGTTCAACAGTTATAAATCTAGAAAACCGCAATTTTGCATAAGTATAAGTCATTTTTCACTCGATATATTTTGCAACGCAAACACTTACCGATGCAAATATGCGTATTAAATAATCTCGTAACTAATTTTAAACTTCTAAACCAAAAAATCTGAAATAATACAGGTGTATAAATTACATGTAAATAATAATATCAAAGAAGGACCAAAGCCGTAGGTGGTATAGTTTTTCAGAAAAAATAATTGCTCTCCAATACAGTTTTCCCGCCAAAGTTCTCAAAAAAATTGGGTTGTTTTAAATTTGTTACTTTAAAATATTTGGCGTAATAATCAGTATCAATTCATGGCTAAAGAACAATAGTAAATTATCATATTAAAAGAAGATCGAAGTTCTAGGTGAGTTAGTTACGAAAAAATAGATATAGCAATTAAATTACTATTTCCCACCATTTTTGTCGTGTGTTCAAACCCCATTTCCAGTATTTTTTTGTATAAACAGGTGTATTATCATTTATTTTCTATAGAGGAAATAGTGAGCATAAGAGTATATAGTGAGGATTGCATTGGTACCAAGAAGTATATACATACATACATAAAATCACGCCTCTTTCCCGTAGGGGTAGGCAGAGACCACGGATTTCCACTTACTACGATCCTGACATATCTCTTTCGCTTCATCTATACTCATCAATCCTTTCATACATAAGCGTCGGTTTAGGGTACTTTTGATCTGGCCTTTTTTCAGAACGTCTTCAATCTGATTTCGGAAGTATATATATGTTGATTATAGATTGCATCAAAGATATTCGATTTAAAAACAAAAAACCTCAAAATCTGTAAATATATATTTACATTTCGCTGTTTGGTCTACTCAAACTAAATGGATGAAAATGTAATTTTTTAAATGGTGTAGGTGATATATTGTGGTATGGGAATATGAGGGTGACATGTTTAAATAATGGAAAACCAAAAACGTCATGGGACGTTTGTGGTTGGTACTGAGTTGTTTTCCGGATGCACAGAAAAATAAACCTCAATCCTATGCATGGTCATTATGGCAGACAGTGTTAACGACTGGATATAGATACTGTGTAGAGTGTGAACGATGAAAATAGCAATTTTTGGAAAATTTTAAAGAAAGAGCTTTTAGTCCGCAGCTTTTAATCAATGCCGTTACGTCAAATATTTATATAATTTTAAGCCGTATAATTATTTAATTATTTAAGTTTATTGTTACAATAAATTATTCAAACATATCTATTTTTTATTCATCAAGGATAAAATTTAAATAAAAGATTCACGATGCAGGTTGACTATTTAATGTACATGCCTACTTCTTTTCTATAACATTAGCAAGTAATCGACAAGAAATTGATTATTTACTCATGCCAATCACACCATTTTTAAATTCGCAACTTAGATTTATTTATTAATGAGTGCTAGTATCAAAATATGTTACTCACAGTCATGCTATTCCGTCGTCACTTCTTTCGCGCTGGTGTAAGCGATGCGTTGGCATTTACCTAAACTTCAGTAGCGTGATTTTGTGAAATGGCTCTTAAATGAAGTCTTGCAGTCTGGTTGATGACCGCGCAGGGTCTTAAAACGGTTATAGTAATAATAATAATACAATTGGAGACATCCGGCGCGAAATCAGAGGTCGTGGGTTCGATTCCCACCCAGGATACATAATTTGTGCTCTAATATTTTGTAAATATGACTTTCGCTTAGCACGCGATAGTGCTTGCAATGTTATTTAGAAATAGAGTAAATCCTGTTCTAGAAACAGAAAGCAGGAGGTATTTAACGGACTAATTTTCGAAGAGCTTTTAAATCGGTCCAATCGGATATTTAACTAATTGCCTATCTTTTGAATGGATTCTTAAGCTTTGAAAACGATTGTTTCTAGTAATTTACATAAAGAAGGGACTGCTACGAATAATATGTTAAAACACTTAAAAAAAATTAAGGTGTCTAATCCGTCATTTTGCTGGATAAGTTTTTAATTAAAGTTTCATATAAAATTCTACATATTTGTTTTCATTCACTAATACCCTAAAGCAATGATGGCTCATTGGCATTTGCTATGGACTGCAGTGCAGCAGGTCCATGGTTTGAATCTCGCAGCGGGCTTGAGCTTCACCGAATGGAGAAAGGGCATTTTGCGAATGCTCGCCTGGCTATCTACCACCCTCAATTAGAAAATCTGTCGCCAAGCACCTAACGGTGTGTTCCGGCAGTCCTTGAGAGCCAGTGAAGTTACACATGAGACTTCACAACTATGTCTCAAGGTAAAAGGCGCAGTGCAATTCGTGACTTGTGATGATTATTATGACAAGAAAATATTGAGTATTGAACTATTATCAGTAGATTGCTTGTATGGGGCTTACAATATTTGGAGCAGTACGTGTGTTTCTATTCAACTAGGGGCATAGACGAACTTGAAATATAAGCTCAGTGTATCGTCATCATAGTAATTTTCATACCAATTAATTATTCTCAAGAAGATTCCATTGCTTTGGCAAATGTGTTGTTAGTTAAGTGATGGAAAATTTGACAAGCGCGATGAAAAGCGCAAGCAAGCTTTTTGGGGTGCCTAGGAACTACTCCTGAAGCTGCCTGGACCATATTGCACTTTAAATATCGACTTGTTGAAAATATCGATTATTGCATGGCAATTACCGTCGATTGTGCGTGTGCGCATCTCTATTGCATATTGCACATTCATATCCCAAGTCAGTCTGAGAAACTCCAATTCGGAAGACGGACGCGTCATTTTAATTTCCGCTTTTATCTACAAACTTAAGTGAAAATCTAGTAAAACTTCTGTGTTTTTTCACCTCCGAAGAGGATACTGTCGTCTGGGGACATATTTTGGTAAGTCTGCTAGTACTGTCTTTTTCCAGGATCTTACAGGCAACCGCTCTCCGATTGCTTTGGAATCTAATTGATTTCATCCCTTGATGCTGCGTGACCTCCTACGGTCATGCAACACTCTGTAATAAGCTAATATGCAGCAACAACTTGCAAACATTTTGTAAGTAGTATATACTTCTTATGGTTTCTCCTTCGGCTTATTTTTTACAGTTGGGTTTGCTGTCATCGAATAGGTGGATATGAATTCAAAGTGACGAATGAAGAGGATGAAAGATGAATATAGATTCCTTAAAATTTTCACTGTTCAGATAATAACTGCATTATCAACTAGTACTTAGTACTTAAGCTAAAAATCTATAAGGTGTTTTTTTTATTTAATATTACTAAATTACAAATATGCAATAGGAAAATTGAAGTCATATGCGGGATTCGAACCCGCGTCCATTCAGCCCTGTAGCCGGGGTATGCTCTAAACAGTTCAGTTAACATGACAATGACGTCACAACATTTTTTTTCCTATCGTTCTATTACCACCGCATTGGGATGGAGCGACATCTATAGTACAACTTACGTTGTACTACAAACAAGACCAATTTTGCAATTGATTTTATACTTGTAAATGATGACGCAACCTTATAATTTAATATTGTTATGGTTGCAATAACGCCTGCTGTGCGGATTACATTACAAAATCAAAAAAATATACTATAGGAAAAATTTACTTCGTTGTAATCAAATTAGACCCCGGAGTCCTAGTTATTAATGAAATCTATTGTTATCAGTATTGCTTGATGACAATGGGTTAAGCCGGGGTATGTTCTAACCAATTGAGCTAAAATTACAATGACGTCATAACTCAAATTTTTCCTATCGTTCTTCAACCATCGTATCGGGATGGAGCGACATTTATAGAACAACTAACGTTGTACTACAAGGTGTTTTTTTGCTTAAACAATCAGATTTATTTAACGAACCATGATAAACACATTGTTAATATTAGGGCTTAAATAAATCTTGTATTTCAGATAAACATACCCTTATTAGCATATTACGTATAAGGTATAATGAAGTTATCGTATACCCTTTTATAAGTTTGTTAAAGTTTTTTGCCATTTTTTGAAGCAATGATGGCCGAGCGGTAATTTCTATGGACTGCCGTGCCGCAGGTCCCTGGTTCGATCCCCACCGCCGGCTAAAGCTTCACCGCATGGTGGAAGGGCTTTTGATTTTGCCCACCTGGCTTGCTACCACCGTCAAGGAGAAAATTTGTCGCCAAGCACCCATCGGTGTATTCCGGCAGCAGTCCTTGAGAGCCAGTGAAATTTGAAATGCATCTGTTCTAGGCAGAGGTTAGTCCGCTTAATATCAGGTGGGCCTCGGGCTTCGTCACAATATCATATAAAAAACTGTAAGGGTCACTGCAATTAAATTTTCAAACTTATATTTGTTCTGGGTGGGGCTAAGAAGAACTACGTCAGTTATATCTGTCCAAAATTTCAAGTTACCAGGTTTTCTATGGTATATATGTCACCGGATAATTGTACGATACGTTAGTTTATAAAAAATGCCGTGCCGCGGCAGCGGCCGGGGATGCGCCGCAAGAATTGAATTTTGGTAATCATATACTACTTTTGGTTATCATTTACTATTTTTGGGTTAACGATGATTTATTTTGAGTAATTTTGCTTAAATAGGATATTGAGATGTTATAACTTTGGTTATAAGATTACATTAAAATGCGGGTTTAATTTTGGTGATAATTTACTATATTTGTCTGTTATATGTTACTCTACTATATCTGGTGGTATGTTAAACATAAGCCAAAAAAATATACTTTAAAAACCTGTACCTACTACGTATTTTGCTTATGGCTACTGTAATACTTTCGTAGATCTATGGTAAATTGTTGTTGATTCACATAATTACAATTTGACGGCTGGACACGGTCAGTTTATAATCTTACGAAAATGTAAACGTTAGATTGTAAATTTTAGTTTCCATTCACAATCTATCGACGGTTTATAATCTAACTAGATTTATTATAAACTAACGGTTAGTACAATAAAACGGTGACATATATATATAATCTTGCTATGTTGCTTTCTACAAATTTTCTGGATAAATTTTGTATAGAGGTCTTACTGCTTACATATTATAAGATTGCTAGTATATGTTCAGACAGAATGTGGTAAAAATAGTCTGCAAAGCGAATTCTCGTATTCCCTCGACCATTCATAATGCGGGGTCGGTCTGCGCTTGACATACTTATTACATCACAAAAAAGCGCTTAAAGCTGTATATCACGTTAATTTTAATGCTGAAAAGCTTTCATATTAGTGAGTTTTATTGCTGCTTATGGTTGAGTGATTTTAATTTCGTATATGTATTTGAAGTCAGGACCAAAATACGTTTCTGTAATAGTATATTGAGTTGTGTTATGTCTTCTGAGGTGAAGTAACTGAAATATACACAGCGTATTTGTAAATATCTTTTCATTAAAATGTTTTTAATTGTTTGAATTACAGTTATCAAAGAGATAAAGCTGTTGTTTATGCCATTAAACCAAATAAGACTCCTAAATAATACTTACCTCTAGTTTATTGCTTATGTTGACGCTAAAATACAAATCCAACCCATACCATAGAACATATAATAATACTACGTATAGAATGGACACTCCTCACCCCCCACCAAAACGAGCCTTCCTTACCCCGCCACCGATTCCGAGCTGTCGCTGAACTGACTTTAGTACGGGACGCGCAACTCGCGCACGATGACGTTACGATTGTACGAGTATTTTAAAAGTTGAAAATGGGTACTCTTGTGCTGTTTACGGTTAATGAACCAAACGAGAAAAGGACAGGAGTTTTTGGAGATTTCTTAAGGATGAAACGAGGTAAGTCATTATTGGCAACCTACACTAAGGACCTACCTATTTGTCGTTCTTCAGTTTAACAGTAGGTGACTTATAAAAACAGGTAAATTACTGTAGGTATTGAAAAAAATACAAACACAATAATTTATCTTTGTATTTTATTCAAACTGCTATTCAAATAATTATTATTTTAGAAGATTTTCGTTTGCAAAAAATATCCGTGGATATCGACTTCGTTTGCAGCGAAACAAGTTTAGTGTCTTTGTAGCCTATACCTACCATAGAGAAAAGCAATACACATACCGACCTTCGCTACGGTTGACAGGCGGCACACTTCATGTTTGTTTATTAAACTAGAAGAACATAAATTATTATTGTGATTGTAATTATTGTCATTACTTGTATAAAATGTGAACTTGGAATGATACTTTTTATATAGTGTAGGTATCTATTATTGTGTAAGTAATGGAGTGAAATGTGAGTTATGTTACATACTCCGTCGTGTGTTGCATATTCCTACGTCGTACATGGAGTTGGGTTATTGTGCTTATAAATGTTTCTGAAGGTAGGTAAGGTACGCATAACCTACGAAATCACCAAGTCATAATAACAGCATCAGAAGATTGCTAGGTAGGTCAACAAATATTCATACGGTGACAACCTTAGTATTCACGCACACATTTACGCGTGTACAAAAACCACACTTGTGTGTAATAGGTAGTTAGAACGTGGGTTTTGTATAGAGAATGAGCCGAGTGTCCAGGCTGTGCCCATACCCTGAATGTGAAAGTTTGCTTGTTACCACTTCCAAAAAGGCGGATGAACAGGGTTTGATGAAATTATGTGTAATCGATCCTTAGGTTATATTATATAATGATATTAACCTTATTTACTGAGTCGTTTTCGAAGCAACGAGATATACTCGATTATCACGCTGCAGAATGAGCGAAATACGCGCAAAAATATGCCTTACGCCTTAACACTTTTCCTATTTGACAGTTTTTCTCGATTCTTTGTTTTCAAAGGGGCATGATATAACCAAAGTGCATGCGGATAACACCACACACTATTCAGCTTATGGACTACAAATGTTGAAGAAAATATTTACATTAGCAGATTTTAATTAAAAACGTCTATCCTGTGTATAAATAATTATTATGTAAAACGAACAAATTTAATAGAAAGGTGCAGTCATAGACAATGAAGAACGTAGCAATTTCGTAGCACAAAAAATGATTTACGCAAACAGATACCCAGGGATTACTTGTGCGTTTGCGCTTACGACCGTTTGTTTTGTTACTGGAAACTACGCGTATTACATGTGTGTGATATTTCTTTATATAATGCGATGAAAGTAAAAAAATTGTTTGTGACTTGAGTAATAAGTAAGAAAGTAAAAATGGTGAAATAACGTTAACATTTTAGTAAGATTTTAGAAATTCAATAGAGTGTAACAACTTAAAACTTTAAATCTCTGTGTTAAGTGGAAGCTGAATGTACTGCACAATTAATTCATGTTGTAGTTACGACTTCACTAATCACAATTAAAGAATATTATACTTTGTTTTGTTTCAAGAACATCATGCTCAGTTTTTTTTATTGAGATAGTCATGAGCCAGCCGAGGTCATAGCACTACTAAAACCTAGTAAACCTCTTACACACCCCAAAAGCTTTTACCCCATCTCACTTCTCTGCCACACTTTTAAATTATTTGAGAGATTACTCCTCAATCGCCTTACAAGAACAATAGAGCCAAATCTGATTCCGAACACGCCGGCTCCGAGCTTTTATTGTTTTCTTCTTCTTTCTTTTATTTTCCTTTTTATTCTTACCTTCTTCTATTGTTATTTAATTCCGTTATATTGTTGTGTTGATCCTGCTACAGGCATGAGTGTCAGCGCATTGTGGTAGGGCAATTTGAAAAATCGGCCAAGTGCGAGTCAGACTCGCGCACTAAGAGTTCCATACCATTACCTATAAAACATTAAACACTATATTATAACCTTTTTAACCTAGCTATCAATCACAGTTTAAGAGTAACAGCCTGGTGACAGACGTACAGTGGAGTCTTATTAATAGAGTCCCGTTCTTACCCTTCGTGTACGGAACCCTTTAAAACAGGGCCTTCTGAGCTATCTTTCACTGCGATCCTCAAGACACCTGTCAAGCGTGATGTGTATGGCAATTTGTAGGTTAGACTGAATACTAGGTGTAACCTGTTAATCGTTTACATCATCACTTGCGTTCAGGTTAGATTGTTGTCAAACATAACAACACAATTATAAAAAAAACTTCAGGCCGCAAATCGCAAGTACGTTCAGCATTTCAAGACAGATATGACTTAATGCACGCACTCAGCGTGAGTGAAGCACCTTTAGAAGATTTTTCACAAAACTTTCGTCTAGAAGAATGTAGGACAGTGATTATCATAAAATATCAAAGAGCAACGATGCCTTCGTAAGCAAACCTATTTCTTATTATAAAAACTTACACTAATATTTATATTATATGTTTGAAAACACGGGTGTTTGAGCGTGAAACAACTTACTGTGAGTCGTGTGTGAAGTGTATTGTGAACATTGTCGATAGTCATATTGACTCACAGTAGTTGTTTCACGCTCAAACACCCGTGTTTTCAAACCGAACATAAAACCTATTTCTTATTACATTTACTAATAATCTAACTTTATCGAAGCAATGTACTGTACTGTACTGTACTGTATCAGCCGGATCGTCCACTGCTGAACACAGCCTCCCCTATTAAGGGGGTGTTTGCCATAATCCCTACGCTTGGCAGGCGGCTTGGGGATCGCAGTGTAAGATAGTAGTTCTTTAGAAGGCGCTGCTTCCTTCCAGTAGAATTATTCCCTTAGTCGCCTTTTACGACACCCACGGGATGATATGGGGAGGTGCAATTCTAACCCGGCACCCCACGGGGAATCGAAGCAATGTACTTGATAAATATAATACTACGAACTATATACAACACTACAGCTACTACCATGAAAGCATTTCGACAACCTTCAAGTCATTGCTGACTCACAATCAGTCCAAATGCTCACTATCAGTTGGCAGCATGCAAACAGGCTTGCTGGCCCCGTTAAATAGCACGTAAAAAAATTAATACAAATGAAATCTAAATATATATTGACATTACTCCTATTTTTAATATTCTAATGTAAGCAATAACGCCAGCTCTGCTGATTACATTAAAACATTGCAAATTTACGAGAGAAAAAAATATAGTCATGCATGTATGTGCAAGCATGTATGTGCGGGATTCCAATCCATCCCCATACGATGGTTGGAGAACGAGGGCAAGAATTCTGCACAATATATTTTTTTCTTTCGTAAATTTGTAATTTTATAACTACTCCTGTTTCCTGGAGGAGTTGGTAGGGACTATTTTTTTCAGGTGCTACGGTACGTTCCTCACTATCAACACATTCTTCATACATGCCTGTCTGTTAAGGTTTTAACCTGGTTTTTTTAAACCATCTCTTATTTGTTACACGATACGTTCACCGAGTTTCCCCCTCACCACACTGTATTGATACACGATTTTATTTTCGATGTAAGAATTGTGGTGCAACAATGGTTTGGGCTATTGTGCGAATTGATTTTGATAACGTCTTAAATCTTCAAATTTAGTAAACATTTTAATCAATTAATTTCTATGATAAATAGGCTTAACTAAGAATGGCACTAAACAACCTAGGTTAAGCTGTCAAGGTTGAAATTTGAACTTGGATTATCAAGGACGAATGTCAAAAATATTTTTCGCATCTATTGTATTAAAAAACTGATAATAACAGTTAAAACTAACAATGTCAGAAAAACTTAACAATCAATACCTACTACCTAATAGAAGAAGGCTTTCAATACGATGCGTATATTGAAATTAAATTAATACCGGTAGATTCTAAGTAGATTCTATTTTTTATAAAGAATAATAAAATAATATAAAATAATTCGTCACAAATTAATATAATTCAATGATTATTTCATTATCGATTTGTATTACAATAATTGTGCATAAATATAATATGCTTAATTCAATCGCATAATAGTCAACTCATGCAGACGACGTCGCTCTCTGATAAAGGGTCAAATCTAACATCACGTTCAGAAAGGGTTTGTTCATACAATGGCTCATATTCTCAGTTTGATTGTACTAAATCATGTTAACAGGCAAACAGCGTAATTAAGTTGTAGATTAATCGTGATATAGACTACAATCACTTAATGGGTGAATCAAGATATGGGTGAATTGCGATATCAGCGAAATGCGTAAAGGACGAACTACGATCACGGCAAGCTGCGGGCTTGTACTGGACTAATTGTCATTGACAAACAGTGATATCGAATAATAGCGTGTTGGGAGGACGGCTATGTTGGGGATAACAGATCTTCAAATTGGCATTATTTCCCTTATAAAGGGTCTTTATTAAAATTTTTATACGATTTGCACATATTCTTAAATAACACACCACAAGTGAAGATTTATGTTTCCTTAAGGCCTTGTGTGCAAAAACTGTTCTGCAAAACATATATATGCAATTAATTTTTATAACTACATAGGCACCCGGCTGGGACCCACGTTGTATTTACCGGACAGATTCCTCCAATCACCTTTATTCATATTTTATTATCATCGTATTTTCTTAGTAATTAAACAACTTTTAACGGTTTAAATCGCGTATATTTATCATTATTTTTGTCCCGACGTTTCGAACACTTTTTTTTTTTATGTAATGGGTTGGCAAACAAGCAGACGTCCCACCTGATGGTAAGCGGTTACCGTCGCCTATGGACATTTGCAACACCAGGGGCGTCACCAATGCCTTGCCGACGCTGTAGTCTTACAGGGTCGGCAACGCATTTTTCTTTTAACACCTTTTTTGAAGAAATCCATACTGTAGCCCTGCGGAAAAACGCTAGATGGAAGATCATTCCACATTTTGCAAGTATGCGGTAAGAAGGAGCGCATAAATCGAGCTGTGTGAGACTTCCAGGACTCGATTATGTGTGGATGAGCTTTTAACCGGTGACGCGAGGAACGATGATAGAATCGCGATGCCGGTATAAGCTCAAACAGCTCTTGGGAGCATTCCCCGTTATAGAGCCTGTATGTGTATGCAGAGCGAACCGATGTCTCTACGGAGGCTCAGTGGCTCAAGGCGGTCAGAGAGCTCGGGGTCGTCGACAATTCTTACCGCTCGACGCTGAATAGCATCGAGAGACTGGAGTTGGTACTTTGGTGCGCCATTCCAGAGGTGAGAGCAGTACTCCATGTGAGGGCGAACTTGTGCTTTATAAAGCAGAAGTCGCTGGCTCGACGTGAAGTACCGCTTTGCCTTATTAAGCACACCAAGTTTCTTGGAAGCCAATCCAGCCTTACTCGTGATCTTTAGAAATGTCGACGCCAAGAACTCCAATACTCTCTGCGATTTCTAGGAGAATACCCTGAAATTGCGGAGCGATGATGAAGGGAGTCTTTTTCGCGGTGAAAACGCATGCGTGAGTTTTTTTGGGGTTGAATTGGACAAGGTTCTGCTGTCCCCAATGAGAGACGAGTTCAGATACAGACACAAGACCAGTTCTGCTTCCTTCTACTTCGACGCGAGGGGCATTAGCACGGCCAGAATATTGCGCATCGCCCGTGCTATCATCTGCATAGCAATGCATGTTACAGATTTGTAGCATGTCATTGATATGCAGAATAAATAGCGTAGGCGATAACACTGATCCCTGAGGGACGCCAGCATTAATCGGCATGGGATCGGAGCAAGCTCCGTCGACAACGACGCGAATGCTCCGTCCAGATAAAAAACTGGCGACCCAAGTGCAGAACCCCTCGGTAAGACCGTAGGATGGTAACTTCGAAAGAAGTGCCCTGTGCCAGACCCGATCGAAAGCCTTAGCAATATCCAAGCTGACAGCTAAAGCTTCTCCTCTACTCTCGACTGCATCAGCCCAACGGTGAGTGAGGTAAACCAGAATATCACCAGCCGATCTGCCTCGACGGGAACCGTATTGGCGGTCACTGATCAGTTGGTGATCCTCTAAGTAACCTAGGAGCTGGTTGTTTACTACACGCTACATCACCTTACAGAGTAGAGAAGTGATTGCTATAGGCCTGTAGTTGGATGGGTCTGTACGGTCACCCTTTTTGGCAATAGGGTGTACGAGAGCAACCTTCCACGAAGGCGGCACGCATCCTTTGGAGTAGGATAGCATGAAAAGGCGCGTTAACACCGGAGTCAACTCAGGAGCACATGACTTGTGGACAATAGCTGAGATGCAATCCGGCCCGCTCGACTTTCGCACATCAAGGGATAAGAGTTCCTTCGGTACCGCTCACTTTGCAGTAATCGTGGTCACGGGGTGACTAAATTTAAAGTTATTTAATTACTATGTGTAATAATCGCGAAAACCTAAGACAAATTCGTATTTTCTACTGAAACGCTTGTAGCGGAGCTTACCTAGTTTTACAAAATCACAAATATTCGATAGGATTTTTTTTTAAGTCATGTGCAGGGTAAACATTTTTCCTATCGTATATTTGTGATTTTGTAATGTAATCCGCATAGCAAGCGTTATTGCAAACCTAACAATATTAAAATTACCTAGTTTTTCTTAACTCATGAAATAGGTTACGCAACATCAAAAGTTTTTCAGTGTATTTTCGAATATAGTAAAGTATGAATATAATTTTATATATTAGCAAAGTGTGTTTTTAAATTTATTTTCATGGTGAATCTATACGTGTGCCGGGCTAGAATTTAACTGTGGTATGTATTGAGGGATGTCCCAGTATATACTGTAAGCTGTCACTTTTATTATCAAATTGATAACTATCGATATATATATAATGTTTTACATGGTTTATGATATTAAGAAGTAACATTTTTAAACTGAAACATACGAAATTTGTTTTATACAAAGTCTGTATTTTATTTTATCTCTATATATATTCTTTAAATGCATTTAAATCTACGCGTGACTATCAATTATTTAATAATATTCGAATATTAATAATATTTTATGAAAATAACTATAATTTACCAATTATAGACAAAAGATCTAGGATCTAATGTGTAAGAAAGCTTGCAAGATATGCAACCTATACATGAGCACCAAGAAATAAATACGTCTTTTCAGCGAGACGTCAACTTCAGTCACGATCAGTTTCCTGTAGTTGCCTGAAAGTATTATTTAGCATTTATTGTATACTCCTGATATCTGCTTAGTTTCTGACTCCAAAGAGATGACAACACGTGTACATTGGCTTACATTATTATAAAATTATATTACCTATGTAGTCGTAGGTGCTCATAAATCCAATCAATAACAATAAGTTATTATTTTCCAAATCTATACATTTTACTGTATTATCCGTATTGTTTACTGCTACACTATTAAAGGAGGGTTTGCCATAGCTCTACGTTTAAATGGTGTCTTGGGGATCGCAGTATATGATAGCAGTTCCTCAGAAGGCGCTGCGCTGCCCACCTTCCGGTATTTTACTCTTAGTCGCCTCTTATTACACCCACGGGAAGAGATGGGGGTGACATTCCAGCCCAGTACCCCGTAGGCAGCCCGGTATCCAGCGGGTTATAATAAAGTATGTAGATAAACTGTAGATAGTAGTATGTATGGTTTATTTTACCCGATAAAATAATTCAACAAGTACTAAGAAATAATAAAAATTATAAGGGAACAAGTTTTGGATTTGTGTTCCATGATCTTTGACCTAATTTTCATTTGTTCCTTCTCTTTTGAGCGAATCACTTGAATCTCTCAACTTACCTTAGGATCATTTTGTATATATAATTGAAAACGCTTAAATAATTAGCTTTATCTCAAATCGTCTCCTTGCTGTTGACCATTTAGACTAGATCTCTATAACTTTGCACAGAGGTAGGTAGTTACGTGACAAAAATAGGCGGTAGATAGTCCTACAAGTCAGTTTTGCATGACATTGGTTCTAAACCTGATGACAAAAGAAAGAAAACCAAACGAAAAGACTCCTTCGTTTCTAATATTCATAGTGATTACATTCCTATAGCACAACTACTTCATTAACAATATCAAGCTACCTTATAAAACATAAACCTGAACATATATGCGGAAGTAAAACAGACACAAATAAGTAAACGACGACACAGACAGCCACTCCTCATAACTACTGTGTTTTTGCTCCGGAACTCCACGAATAAAATATGGTTGTACGAAAGGTTTTTGTGCAAATACTGGTGATTTGCTAAAAGTTATACGTTTTAATAATGAAGGAATTGTACCAAGCGACTATTTATTTACAGATTGTTTCAAACGAAATTGTTCTTATGGTGTACAATAATTCTTATACAAAGTGTTTACGTACTTTCAACGACATTTTAATGTCCGCCTCGGTGGCCTTTTATGAAACTTTATCTACACTAATATTATAAAGAGGAAAGATTTGTATTTTTGTATGTATATATGCAACGAATAAACTTAAAAACTATTTGACCGATTTGAATGAAATTTGATATTGAAATAGTTTGAGACCCGGGGAAGGACATAGGGTAGTGTGTATCGAACTGCTAAAAAGCGGTCAATGGTTTTGCGCGATAATCTATATCTACGCTCGGGCGGAGCCGCGGCCGGAAAGTTAGTAATTTAATATATTTAAAACGATAATGCACATTACAAGAATAAATTATATTTGATGACGTTTCACCCTGAGAATTTGTCATGGAATAAAAATAAAATCGGCCAAGTGCGAGTCGGACTTGTGCACTAACTATTCCGCACCATTATCTATACAACATTAGACATAATGTTATAATTTTTTTTTTAGTTGTTCACGAATGGTACGGAATTATAGTGACAACAGAAACACCATCATCTGGGAAAATTTCAACTGTCTAGTCTTCACGGTCAGGCACAGCTTAGTGACAAACAATAGACGGACAATAGAGTCTTGGTAATAGAGTCCTTTTTTACCTCTTGGGTATGGAACCCTACTGAAGAGATTTTAGAGTGATGATTATTCTATCGGTACAGGACTGCATGGTTCGAATTGCAAGGAATAAAACACCATATTTTAAACAGAACCGTGAGGCGTTGGTACACTGAAATTCATCGGAAGCTGCTCAACGGCAGATTTTTCATAGGGTTAGCAAGCTTAAGTACAAGGGTAATGCGAATGCTAGCTAAAATAGCTTTCGTATTAGGCTGCGTATGCATCATAGGTGAGCGTCGTAAAAGGAAAAAGAACTGCCAATAGAATAGCTTTATTTTCCTAGCGTCACAGAACGCAGCGATCATAATTATTCGTGGTTTAATGACCGACTTCAAAAAAAAGGAGAAGGTACTCCATTAGTCTGTATTTTTTTACATTTGTTAACTCAGTTCTTTTGACTGGGTGAACAGATTTAGATTTTTTTTAATTTAAAACCAGATTTTTGCCGTGTGCCCATTAAAATTTTATTAATATCGGTCAAGCTGTTATTGAGTTACACTCTGAAAAGCATTTTTCTATCTTGATGATGTAATAATTCACAATAAATGACAATCGACCCTAGAAGTAGCAAGGGTAACACGGAAAAAGGGGTGAAAAAAAAAATTCATCAAAAATAGGACCGTATTCAACACTCAAATGTGTGAAATAACTAGTCAAAGTCGATAGGTAGTCATGTTATCGACTTCAATAAGTTATTTCACACATTAAAATAAGCCGGTTCCATTTAAATATGAACCAAGCATGGAAAACACACAATAACATGATTTTGAAGGCCCTAATTTCAAAAATGGTTTGAGCGAATGAATATGTTTTAATTATCAAGAACAGTAAGTTCGAAAGACAATGAATTCAATCACCTTAAGTAGAAAAAATAAGATCTATTTCAGCGTGCCCGACTCTTTGTAGATCTTGATTTGACATATTTATTATTTAATCTAACTACTACACAAGTAATTCACGATAATTAATGTCATAAACTTGATGAAAATATGAATTTAATACTCGTAGATATAGACAAAGTGCTACATCAAAAACATATATAGGGCCCCAGTTCACCCACAAGGCGCCCTTCGTCAGTTTTTTTTATTGCTTATAGGCTGGTTTTTACCCCAATATTGATGGTTTCATCAAGACTGGATCATCTTGACGTTGAGTAATGATGTAGCCGATGATGTTAACAGGCCTAACCTATAATTACTGGTGCTCAATTACATCTGTCAGAACATACCATTACGTGCTTGGCGACAGATTTTCTCCCTGTCAGTGTTAGCTGGCCAGGCGAGCATACTCGAAATGCCCTACCACCATGCTACAACGACGTTCTGAGACAACGACCGTGCCTTTCGAAGCACGGAAGCGAAGAAAATTCCACTAACAGTCACTCAACGAAGTCATGACCGCAGTACGTTTCTTAACCGCGCCACAAGCGCTTCGAACTTATTCGTAGTAATATATTAATATATTACACTCGTATATGAGAACTTCTTCATGTTAAACCATGAAGATCTCTCTACTCCGTTTTTTACTATTTATAATCTACTCTAGCCTGGAACCCCGTGTCCCTGTTGGTAAGTAATTCAGTCAAGGATGATAAACTAGCTTACCTTACAAGGTACAATCCCTCAAGCACAAATATTGGAACACTTAGTATGGCTTGTACGATATTAAACTCAGTTCTCTAATTCGCAAATTGACATGATTAGTATTCCTTACATCGCTTTCGCATATAATGAAACCTCATTAGAACTTTACCGTAATATAACACGTTACACGCTCACAGTTTCTAAAGGAACATGCCAGTATTATTAACTGACAAGGTACCAAATCGTTCACATATTACGTGGTTGAGTTTGATTCGAAGGTTGTTCAGAAGGCAGACATGACATATATTCGTTAACTATTTCCTTTAACAAGAGCATGTCATGAGCATGTCAAAGACGCGCTCTATTGTTTTATAGTGTAAGAAAACAGATAAGAAGCAGTTCATATTGAACTTTGAGAAGATTATGAATTAGCCTGATAGAAAAATATAGAATCCCCTACTTTAGTCAAAGTTGAATTATTATTTCCATATCAAACCCATTCTTAATAAGTTGGCATCGTCAGGACCACTACGTCCTAGTTATGAATGAAATTCTGTTGTTATCACTACCACCGATGCTAATACGTTAAGGGATTGGAACACGTAGTATTTTCTAACAGCTTAAAGAAAAATACAAGCACAAATAAAAATACCTATGTTTCCAACTCAATACAAAGAAATATTAAAAATCTAATAGCGCAACAAAAAGCGGAGGGAGCAATAAAATATATTAGTATATACATAAATGTAATAAAACTCTTTTTAGGGTATCGTAGTCCTGACGAGGAACTGACAGGAAAAGGTTTTGCTAAGAGACCGTTTGTACTAGAAAGCTGCAATTTTGTAAGAGTATGTGAACTTACCACGCCGATATAGTGGTAAAATAAAATTTTGAAGAATATTTTATTTTATGTAGCTCGCATACAAGTGGTGTGGGTATGATTTTTTTTTGTATTCTATCCCATCGAATAAGATATCATTGAATAGGTATTTTAATATGATTTAGGGGTTGCTAATACTATTTTTCGATTTAATGCTCCATTTACGAAACATTCAACTTTAAAGTGCGAATTTTTGTTCCAGTAAGGCGTCCCCTCCATCTAAAACCTAAACTGCTGCCTTGAAAAATCTCAAATAATTCATGATGATAGTGCAGTTCATGCACTTTCAAGGAAAATTATAGCGGTTAAGAAGAACTTTATTGCTTTAGCAGTAATAGTCGTTGAACTTGGTTTTTAGATAATTTTGAACCAAATTCAAAATTCTCCCCCGTGGAGTGCCGGGTTAGCTAACTATTTCAATGGAAAAACTATATAAAAAAAATAACTTTTGTACTCTTTACCTATGTGTCACTCACAATTTTTTTTTAATAAATTTGTGACCACAAATTTATTAAAAAAAAATTAAAAAAAAAAAAAAAACGATGCTGGTCTCACAATTATTATTATTTACGAAGACTTTTACAAGAAAAAATTGTGACTTTTGTTGATCGATAATATATATATATATGTTTCACAAAGCTGCCAAAGATGGCAATGAACCAACGGATTCTAAATCGCGCTATCGTTGCGTTTTCATTCAAGTACCTACAGAAGTCACATAGGAATTTTCGACCTACAATTGAAATAATAACTTGGCAGCAATACGCAATCTTATTGTTTACCCCAAACTGACTAATAAATTAAGTTTTTTTTATAAGTTTAGAATAAAAAACCAAAAACTTTGTTATTTGAATTTTTTACATTAATTTTGAAGTTAAGTGAAAAAAGTGTAGATATATACATAAGTTGTAGCTCTGTATATTACCTACAACTTAATTTTATAACTTTTTTCCATAGGACTTGTAGTTTTGCCGGAAACCTTGGTAAGCCGTTTTTACCATTAAAAACTCAGCCCTTTCCATTTCCTGACCTCAGAAATTAAATTAAATTGTTTTTTCTTTCACATTTGTTATATTCTCTTCCTTTTTCAACGAGTTTCATCCTACTATTATTTTTTTCACTATTTACCATTTTCAAAGGCTTCTGAACTGGTCTAATACTCTCTCTCTAATCACGCTCGTGAGTGTCACATTGTAAATTCTTATACACATATGTAAATTCAATATTGTAAATTCAGCTCTAGGAATAAGATAAAAAATGGTGCGGCACATATATTAGATTATCAAAGCCAAAATAATTATAATTCACTGTGTGCGATTTAGTACTAAATTTTCACAACACTCTCTTTTAACATATAAAAAATCTTGTGAAACATATAAAAAAGTGACAATTCCGCCTAATTTCCTGTTAAGCCGACGTGACGTCACAAACGCCACGCAGCCAAACCGGAAGATTATTCGACGCATTTCGCTTCTAAACGAAGCATCCTTAGGAGGTCTTGACTCTACGAGCGCACGATCGAGACACAAATACAATATTAATATCATAATGCAATATTAATTTTTTGTAGTAATTTTTATGTACAATGACTACAATACTAAAAGTATTGTGGTACCTACCAAAGCGAAACAATTTAAAATATAAATTTTCGCTACATTATCAGATTTCCACTTTTAAGGAGCTACATTGTAATTGCAAGAGTATATATAATTTCAAATTTCAAATTCACATCACCGAGCTCAATCTCAACTCGACTGAACAATTTGGTGCCACTTTGAGCCCCAATACAATTGAAATGCTCACAATCCCACAAGCACCCAATTGTAGAAGTTAGCAGACACAAGATAACAATGTTATTCAAATTTCGCATTAGTAAAGTTGGTTGGTCTAGACCACAGGTAAATTTATTCACAAGGGTGGTTAAAAGGACGAATTAATCAAGTGAAACGAAGAAACCCTTTTATTATCATGCAATCAATTCAATATAGTGTGGGCTACTCCCACATAATAACGTGCCGTTATTATACACTTATTAAATATATAACTGCACACATTCACAACAGTCCATTATTAACATCACTATTTATAATATATATTTACTTATTTATTTATTATTTACACAGTACCTAATATTTATATCTGTACAAGTAATATATGTAATTAATTGAATCAGTATTAAACACTCATATATTATATATACATTACATTGACAATATTATTTACAGTTAACAATTGATAAAAACACTAATGAATTAGTTTAATATTGACGGCTAAATGCCGTGCCAACAATGGACGAATGCATTGGAGCCGCGCGCCACCGCGCGCTGATAACGAGATCTCATACTCGTATAGATATAAGTACACCGGCGCGCGAGCACCTCAGCGCCGGCCGCCGGCCGTTCTCAAGCCAGTCGGTAACAAACGCTTACGCGACGCGGAGCCCACGTCGCTCTATGCAATTCCAGTCTCTCTTGCTTTGTTTACTTTCTACGTAATACTTCTATCATTCATCTTTCATTGCTGTGCTTAATATATACTTACATCGCCTTCTAAATTATTTTAATTGTGGACTGTGTGTTTGGGTGTCAATAAACATTAGCTGTGAAGTGTACGGATTTATTTATTTGGACTATCATCAACTTCACCGCATCACCACCACTACTACTGGTAACAACACCCTCATCTCTCTCTCTCCATCTCCCACAAACACATGAATAAAACTCATGTTTATTCTGTAAGCATGTACAAGTACTTACTTAAGAAATGAATTAAATTCGTTTCGTGTGCGTCTATGTTTCTTTATTCAAGTTATTTCTTTCATTTAAATGTATCAAATTACAATTTGCTAAATACTTATTTTCTTATATAAATACCAAAATACTACTTTTTTATTGAACCTTTTTATTCAAAAGCAATAGGTAAGGGTACTTGTATTTTTATATGTCTTTCTTTAATAACATATATTTTTCAATCCACGTCTTGTAAGATACATATTATATATGAACACAGAAGTTCAGACACAGAAAAATATATTTTCATGTATTGTGTAAATTTATTAAAATATTGATTGTCAATTTGAAAAAGTTGAAAGCAGATTCCGAAATAAAAAGTTATTTTTTAAATTTTGTAACGAATATAATATGTTAACGTTGTGGTCGCGGTGAAATGTATTTCTGTAGTTTGCAGCCCTCGCGGGACAGACGGTTGCTGAAACACTGCAACTTTATAGAAAGCAGAAATATTCATTGAAAATTTGATTAATACAGTATTAGTAGTCAATTCATCACAACTATCACTTCATTTTGACTCATATTTTGTCCGTATCACCAGATCTTCTCAAGCAGTGATGGCTCAGTGGCATTGGCTATGGACTGCCGCGCAGCAGGTCCTTGGTTTGAATCCCGGGCTTGAGCTCCACCGCATGGTGGAAGGGCATTTCGCGAATGCCCGCCTGGCTAGCGACCACCCTCAAGTAGAAAACCTGTCGCCAGGCACCTAACAGTGTGTTCCGGCAGCAGTCCTTAAGAGCCAGTCAAATTACAGACACATGAGACCACACGGTATGTAGCACAATACTACGAGGATTGACCACAAGTAACTTGAAATATAATAATTTGTCTTCACATTAAATTCATCTATTGGTTAAAATTTAACAGCAAAGAAATCTTTAAGTATGTTTGGTGTTGAACTGTTCAACAATGAAACAATTATAAATTCATTAAAACAGTAATAAAACTGACTATAAATTATTTATTTTCGTTACACATTTTATCGTTCCATTGAACTGAAAACTGCAAGTTATATATATTTATGGAATGTTTCTTTAAATACCTCTATTTTGATACCGATGAGTTGGGAAGAATAATAAACAAAAGTCTCAATAAAAACAAACAAAAAACAGCGTAAAAGTGTTTCTTAGATAGCAATTAGAGACAATGTTGGAGTGGCCTGCTAACATTCCAGATTTAAATCCGATTTGTGGAACACCTACCTGATTGAATTTATTTAATTATGAGAGGTGTAATGTAAGTTAAAGTGTGTTCCTCTGAAATCGTTTAATGTACCTAGATAGTTAGTTATTTATTTATATTACATAATTTTTACAACAGCATATTTTATATATATATATACATTTAAAATTAGTGTTAAAGCAATGTAATTTTTTGATCATGAACAAATTTATTTATTTAACCAAAGTTCTTCTATTTGTTGAAGTTTTTAGTATTACTTTCATGTTTCTAATTAGTTGTCCGATAAAGTTCGTTGTATTTTATTTCTCTTTTAATATATATTTGTCTGGTATAAAAAATACCATGTTTTGTTGTACTTATATTTTCATAATATAGAAGAACTAACGCTTTCATACAAATACTTAAAACCTTCTTTTACTACTAAAAATAAGTACTAAATTAAACGCTAAGTAATAATGGGAGTGTAGTTTGGTGTTTCTAATTTTATGACCACCACTATGTATTTAAAACAAATAAGTTTTCTATTAAAACTAGTAAGTCAAAAGTTTTTCCTACAATTCAAAATTCATATTCTGCCATCACATTGCCAACATATGCAATGTATATTTTCTCACAATTTCAATCAATTATGTTACTACTAATATATTATATTATGATACTAATACTTTTATTTTTAACATATCATAATCACACAAACATGATAATAGCTTCTTAAAAATAATATGTTTTTTACATTATTAACAAGCCATGATCAACCCAGTGAGTAAGGTTAAGGGGCCCCTTTATGGTGCATCAATGCTCCCTTTCACCGCTCGAGCTTCCTCCCCTGCCCAACCAAATTTGGTAAGATCCTACTAATGCCGCCTTGGATACACGTTCTAGGATGGAAGTTACGGTTGTTCTTGACAGGCCAAGTTCTTTAAGTAGTTTATGTAGGGATTTCGCTGGTATACCCCTTGCTCCAACTTCTACAGAATATAAATTGACTACATAACCGTTTTTTGTTAATGCATTTGTTAAGATATTAGTTAGTTTTTATTGTGTGGCCTTTGTATGTTTGTTTCCCACGGAACAGTAAGCTCTTTAAGTACTATGCGTTTTAGATTTTTTGAGTATAAAAATATATCTAGTCTGGATGACGAAACACCAACATCCTCAGAAATTTTGTAGTGTTTTACATACGTGTCCATCAGAAGAGTCCAATCGGGAGCTGCGCCTAAGACGGAGTAAGGCTTGGATTTCGATTTTGTGGATGACCCTTCTTTTACAAAAGCAACCTGTCGTTTGTTCGTGGTCAAACCTTTTTTTTGCTCTAGCTACCGAGAGACTCGATGCTTCACGTATGATTTCGAGGACTCAAGGAGGTTCTTAGTTTGACACGTATATGATAACAGTGAAAATATTTTTTACAATAATGGAACCGACTTCTCACACTGAAAAGTATAAAATAACTTTTTGAAGTCGGACCATGAAAATGTGATCTTAATAAGTGTTTTTAATAAGCATGGGGCCGAGACAGCTTCTATTTTATAGTCTTTATTTTTATCTGTTTTAAGATAAACTATTATTGACTTAGATAACCTTTATTCAATAACAAACGCGATTATAAAACAGCTCACAAGTATAAAATAAATATTACACTACTCCTGTTGACTCAATAACCATAATGAAAGCATTCAAAAAATTATCAATGTATTGTAACACTTGCTTTGAAAAAACGGAACTTTTCTTTGTGTGGAATTTTATAATTATTAAATGTAGAATTTGCGATATAGTATTCAGTATCTTAGAGAAAGCGAAGAACATAAATAATTTGTAGCTACGGTGCATTATTTCAACCACTGAACCGATGATAATACCGCAAAGTATTGTCTGCTACGTATGCGTATTGTACCCAAATTAACTCGAGCATAACATTATTTCCTGTGCAACACGGTACAGTAATTTCAGAAGGAAAATGGAAAGCAAACTATATTGTCATTATGATGTCCGTGATTTGCTATATGATCATTTTTAAGCGTACACAAAGCAAAGCTATGGCGTGATAGTTTTTTTTTATAGCTGTATAAGTGATGATGCTGTCGAAGGTATTAAGGATAACCTAAAATTACTGGCTCTCAAGTACAGCTGTCAAAACACACCGTTAGGTGCTTGGCGACAGATTTTCTACTTGAGGCGGTGGCTATTGTTCCGTCACAATTTTTTTTTTATATTATCGTGACGGAACAAGCTCGGGGCCCTCTGCCTATTACAGATGCATTTCGTTACAAGTCACGACTTGCACTGCGCCCGCCACTTTGAGACTTGGTTGTTAAGTCTTATGTGTCTGTAATTTCACTGGCTCTCAAGGACAGCTGCCGGAACACATAGTTAGGTGAGAGCCAGTACTTTTAGGTTAGCCTGAACAACATCTTCGATCACATCATCACTTACCTTCGGGTGAGATAGTGGTCTAAGGCAAACCTATAAACCAAAAAAAAAAAAGGCGCTTGGCGACAGATTTTCTACTTGAAGGTGGTTGCTCGCCAGGTGGGCATTCTCAGAATGCCCTTCGACCATGCACTGAAGCTCAAACCGGCGCCGGGCTTGGAACCATGGACCTGCTGCGTGGCAGTCCATAACTAATGCCACTGAGCTATCACTGCTTCAAAAACAGACAATACTAGAAATACTTATTGTTTTAAGTTTTGAGTCTATCCGAGCTTAACATCAGGTGGTCCTCGTGCTTATTCCGTCAAATACACATATACAAACACAAAAAAAAACATCTCAAATGTTTGCTAGGACTAGCAAAAGTCAACCGTAAGAGGTTATTAGTATTTTACCAATTACCCTGTATGTAAATTCATAAAATGTATATTATTACTACAATCACTAACAGTTATTTAGGAGTGAAAATTCCATTTCCATTGTGTCTTGAGCCCTCAATCCTAGGATATAGTTGTGTCATCTTAGTAATCAAGCAACATACTCCTTCTGTTTATTGATTAAAATGCTATATTTGATAATTATTTCCATTTGAATACAATAATACATTAATATATCTTCCTACTAAGTTTTCGCAACACTGTCAGAAGTAGGTAATTTAATGGTCCTTACTGTATTATAAAGGAGAGGTTTCATCTACATTATAGGCGAAATTCCCGTTCCACAAACAATAAGTGGTCGCTTTGTCCTCACGTCTGTTTCAACAGTTTCCGACTACTCACCGGTGCAGTGCCACTCGTATTAGATTGTTTGTTGCAAAGCCTAGTCACAGTCAGTTCACTATCTTATCTTACCCGTATTTATACTGTGGTTTTACTGACATAATATTTTAAATGATAATAATCTTTGTTGTACAATACTTTTCAATTGTTGTCCGTGATTTGCCTTTGTTGGAAATATTAATACTGTTATGTTTGCAATAACGCTTGCTTGGCGAATAACATTACAAAATTGGTAGAAAAATAAAAAAATATATATTATAGTCATGTGCTGGATGCATTATATAAATTTGTAATGTAATTCGCCAAGCAGGCGTTATTGCAAACATAACAATATTATAAGGTTCCGTCATCATTTACAAGTATAAAATCAATGGTCTTGTTTGTACAACGCAAGTTGAACTATAGGTGTCGCTCCATCCCGATACGATGGTTGAAGATCGAGAGCAAAAATTAGAGTTATGAGTCATTGTGTCATGTTGTTAGCTCAATCGGTTAGAGAATACCCCGGGTAAAGGGGTGGATGGACTCAGGTTCTAATCCCGCACATGACTATAATTTTTTGTCGCGTAAATTTGTAATCTTGTTAAAAATAACTGGTCAAGTGTGTATCAACTCGCACACCGATGATTCCGTACTAAACATGTAATATTCTTTTATTTATTTCGGAATACCTAAATAAACGGAGTCATTAAAATTTATATGATTTTATCAAAATAAAGAAATACAGACGAGCACTTTAGTATAAAAATTAAAATGTACGTTCTAGGAACCACCAAAGCACAGAAGAGGCACTTAGATAACGTATATATTAATTAAATGTTTTCAAATAAAGCAGTTAAAAATTACAAACGCTTAATGACTGAAATATTTTAACATGCTTAGTGAAGTTGAAACAAACGTATTTTTGTTTATGTAGAGTACAATAGCAAACATTTTAAAGGTAATTTACTCATTTGTTCCTCAAAACTATTCTCATGTAAATAGTAACTGCCCATAGACTAGGTGCTTACTCTCATCGTCCCATCTAGGGGTAGTACACAACAGTTCACTTTGATACAGAGAGGTAAGCTGACACTGACAGATAAATTGATTTGCTTTGATGACAAAGGAATCTAGAGCTACAGGCTTGCTTTGATGACAAAGGAATCTAGAGCTACAGGCTTAAGTTTCACTTATAAGGACTAGAAATACACTTGTTGAACTATACTGTACCTGCAATTAATTAGAATACTACGCAGGCGCAGGTACAAATACACAACTACCATCATCATAATCATCATCTTTCTACCCTTATCCTACATGTGTAAAGTTGGTAGTATTTCTTCTCAAACAACACAAAGGAACAAGAACATTTTGAAAATATATTTTGTTTAATGGTTGCCTTCCTGACGATAAAAATCTTTGGATATATTTGAAGAATAACCGCTGCCTTCAAGCTACTACAAGGATAATATCTAGCTTTCGCAAGGATGTATTAATATTAAATCCTTTGAAGAGCCGTTCACCGGCCACTGTACAGTCTAAATTAATTTTCGAAGCACTTTTTCCACTTCTACGGCCGGCTCAAAAGCTGTTAGCGCAATTTCTGTGAGAACCTACGTTGTTGCCGGGCAAGATTTTTCGTATTTATACACGATTGCCCAAAAAAAGGAGTGTTATGTTTACAGGGTTCATGTATGTATGTTTGTGGGTTCTTCACCGATTTTAATGTATGAGATATAATAAGATTCGTCAAGATAGCGCAAGTGACACTAGGTACATAAAAAAAAACAAACTGGTGGATTGTAGACGACATATTGTGAGAGCATTTTTTTTCTTTCAATTCCATCGAGTGGGTTTTGAAGGGCTTTAAAAAATATAACATACATTAAAGTACAGCTTTAATTTCAATGGAACGATAAGATGCTTAACGACAATAAATAATTTTTAGTCTGGTTTTTTACTTTTGAAATTAATTTATACTTATTCCGAATTTTTGTGGCCTGCTTGGAAAATCTTGTGACACTGGGTCTGAAAGTATTTTCCATTCCTATGATTCTTATACCTATCACCTTGAATTGATACTATATTTCAGGAAATATAGGTATATTTCACGGTGCCATGTAATGGAGGAGGTCGGTGCAAAAGGGTAATAGATGGCCTGTCCTAGAAGTCCCTTTTTTGAGCCTAGTGAAGCTTAGGCCTACTGCAGCGTTTTGAAATTTTGGCAAGCATTTGTACAGCAAAATATGACAGTAGCATCAATGCCAGATGTTTAACTGAAAAACCATTTGGCGTAGACACTAAATACCCGTGTCATTTGAGCAGACTGACAGACACTAGTCTCATTTATCGGACCGTGGGGTGCCGGGCCAGAATGACACCCTCCATTGCTACCTGTGGGTGTCGTAGGAGTCGACTAAAGGTGAAATACCAGAAGGTGGGCAGCAGCGCCTTCTGAGAAACTGATTTCTTAAACTGCGATCTCCAAGACGCCTGCAAAGCCCACTTAATTGGGGAGGCTGAGTTCAACAGTGTACAATCCGGCTGATACAGTAACTAGGACTTTGTTTAGCCCATTGGTTACGAAAGCCTAAAAAGCGACCAATATAGCAATATAGCATGGTGGTAGAGCATCTTGCGAATGCCCGCCTGGCTAGCTACCACCCTCATGCTGAAAATCTGTCGCCAAGCATCTAATGGTGTGTTCAAGCAGCTGCGCTTGAGAGCCAGTAATTCTAGGTTAGCTTGAACAACATCTTCGACCACATCATCACTTACCATCAGGCGAAATAGGAGTCAAAAGATAACCTATAAGACATTAAAAAAAGATCTTTTATGAGTGCCTTGACCATTGCAGTTTATAAGATGTTGTATACATGTCCTTTGGTGTTGGTTTGTTTTGACAGAGACAAACTGTCAAGTTTCTGCTTAATTTTTAGATTGTATAGATTTTACAAGATTTTTAAATAAGGGTGTATATATGTTTATTCTGAAATGTAGTCATAACTTGAGCTCTACTACAAAAAATAAACTTTTATACTATAGGAAGGCCGACTTATAAACAACCTTTATGCTAAAGAATATTTATCGAGGTATTTATTTAATATTCAATGGAAGCGATCTAAAGTCTGTTGAACCAACCACCCACACACTAAGGTCGTGAATGAATCCAGACAATACAAATTCCCAACATACACATAAAGAACCCTTTAACAATAGCGTTTAACGTTATTTATATATAAACAAGTATATACTCCCAATAGGCTAATAAAAGAGCCTATTCTGTGCCGACCATAGAGAATACAAGCTTCAATCTGATGGTTATTTATAGCTATAGGTTTTCGGTCAATTTCTTTGTATTTTCTCATTTGCTCTAAGGGCATATTTATTGGCATGAATTTTGATTTCGATGAACGATCAATTAAAGCGCAAATTAAAGCGTGGGAAGCAGTGAAGACTTACGATTACTTTGACAGGCAAAAGTTGTCTTAGCCGCAGAATCCCTTTTTAGAAGTGTTCGTACAGTCGGACACCCACGTCGTCGTTCTAAATACAACCCCAGCATTTTATATCTAAGTGAATTGCGACACATCTTTATGGAGCTTTATATAATACCCATTCTAGGATGTCAATTTAATTAATACGTTCAACAAGTCGAAATTTCGTTATTCTGGATTCCTATGCTGCCTGATATGATATTACTCCTTCCTCACAATTCCGAACCCCCACTCATTTTGGCCTGGCATGTTATCCATATGCTGTCCAGAATTTTCTACTTAAGTAGTTCCTACCCCTGACGCGTATTATTGTGGAACGCTCTGCCGGCGAACGCTTGCAGCTATGACCAGGACATGCTGCCAACTGGTAGTGGGCTGGAGCATTTGGACTGCCTGTGAGTCTCCAATGGCTTGTAGAATGTCTAAGTAATTAGACAACCTACATGCTATTGCAGATTTTCGTTATAGTAGCTGTAGTGTTGTATAAAGTTCGTAGTGCTTTGTATCTAAAAAAAATGAGATAACATTAGATGATTTTTAATGAGGTCGTATAACCAAAATTATATGTCATAAAATCATAACATATAAACAATCTTTCTCAATTCTACCACATTATTGTTACCTGTATTTCACTTACAGTGTATACATGAATATTAATACCTTACTGAACTGTAAGATTGACATTAGAAGGGAATACATTAAACAAGTCATTAGCAAAGTGCTTGTTAATATTAACACAAGATAGAAGATAGATAGATAGAAAACTCTTTATTGTTACACCACTGTTAAAATATTAAAGTTTACATATTAAATAATGATAACATAGTGTTACAATGGGCGGCCTTATCACGTCACTGAGCCATCACTGCTTCGAAACGGGACGGATCTTATATTTTTTACTATAGGTGAATATGAGTTGACCAAGGATTTATATTTGTAGGTAGGGTAATTAAAATATTTACTGCCAACTCTATGAAGTTGAAATAGGTTTATAAAATGAAAAAATTTTCATTTTATTTTAGTAACTCATGTTCGTGGTGAAAAGTATCTCTGTAGTTTATAGCCCTCACAGGACGAAGTGTCGCTGAAGCTCTGCAACTTTATATTAAGCAGTAATATATTTTGTATTATATTATCTAAACTTCATTGAAACAGTTACTTTTAGTTTCCAAATGAGAATTATAGTTAAATTTGAAATCAACTCTTATATTATTATTCAAATATAAAACAAATATATTACGAGTCATTTAATTTGTTTCTTCATTTTGACCCCAAATTTTGCTCATACCATAAAACTTATCATCCCAAAAGTCTTAAAACCATATCAAAATTCAAAATATACTGACTTGGTACAAACTATTTTAAAATAAATTACGTTGAATTGCTGAATTATGTTTTTTAATTTCTCATAATCGGAAGGGTGTTTGTTTGATCGTTTGATAACGGGTGGAAGACGTTGTTTCCCACCTTAGGACCGTTAGTAACCATTGATGTAAGCAAAATTAGATGTCTAGATTTTTCGTTGTAAGATACTTTTTTGTAATAAAACAAATAATAACGACTGCGTTTGTGTTTATGTTAAGGCTAAAAGAACTAGTTTATAACAGAATTAATGTGACTTTCTCAATTTAGTTTTATTTTATATCAACATTTTAGTGAATAATTCTGTTATGTTTATAAGCACTGTGAATTTAAAAAAATATCTATTAAGTGGGATGGCCCCCGCGGAATCCCATCTAGTCCACAAGGTTTTAAGTAACAGTTTCCATTATCTGTATAGCAACTTAAAGTATACAACAAACGGCTGTTTTAAGGTACAATTGATAATTTCTGACTTTTTTACAGATGGCTAATTCAATGGTGATTAAGCAGTTTTAAAATATTTTATATCGTTCGATCATAACAGGTTAATATAATAAAAGTTTTAAGGTCTAAGAAACTTGTAATGACATTAATTTCTTTTTAAATTACAATACACATCATCACAGGTAATAATTTAGGGCCTTGCATGACTAGCCTGACAAAAAGTTCTGCCATTCTAAATGAGACTTTACTTATTATGACTTTATTTCGATTTTCCGATTCCAGATTAATGTGATTGATTTAATATACATTTATTGATATTTTACTGTGTGATAATTGGTAATTGTAAGTACATAGTATTACAATTACCAATATTAATTTTATCGCAATAAACAAATTTGAATTCAGTATTAGACTATTATATCTTAACAGTGCCAAAGCGAGAGCGTTGTCGAGCGGTTGGACTGCCCGGACACTTCTCCAAACAAACGTCGTAGAGTGATCACTCCCTAATTTAATATTTTAGATCCAGAATTGAGCATAATATCGATTATTCTCGTCGCTATCAAAGCTTGTATCGTAATGAAATTTTATAATTAAGTTGAAAGTTATAATTCTCGAAAACTTTATATGAAAATGTTTCGGGGTTCTCAAGTTAATTATCTAATAAAAAATAATTGCGAATCAAGCCTAGATAATAAATAGATCAACCGATATCATGCTTTGTTTTGGACCTAAATCCTCAAATAAAGGATTGATACTACGACGTTTGTATGGAGAACTGACCGGCCAGTTCACACGCTTGATTTTAATCAAGCGGCCAAAATCACAGACAGAAGCTAGCGCTAAATAAATTCCTTGGATATGAAACTTGAGTTATTCAATATGCTCAGTTACCTATTCAATGAAAGCACTGTGATTTTACAAGTTTCAAACACGCCTCAAGTGCGAATAAATTTCCGCACCGTCTGGGAGGGTTTTCAATTCAAAGAGCCGTTATACACGTAGTTTATGAATAATGTTGTGATTCTTTACAATTCTATAACGATTGTATCGTTTCGGTTGTTTACAATATAAAATGTTTTTAAGGTTTCCGTACCTTTGATAAAAAGGGGCATATTATATGAGAAGTCTTGTGTCTGCCTTTCGGATTGTGTAATACAGCATATTTTCCCAACTATTTAATTCTTCACGTATCAGATGAAGTTTAAATTTGGTTCATTTAAGAGTTGGACACGAGATTGGTTGCTTGGAGATATTTGTGTTTCTGATTTTTGGGGTTCAGTCTGAGGATCAAATAAGAAAATAACATTCGTTCGCAAACTGCATCCTGTGACGTGTGTTTGTCCTGTTATGTAAAGGTTTCAATGAAGAGTAAAATTATTAAAATTTTAGAAAAAAAACCATAAAATTATATTAATATATTTCTACATAAATGATACAGTGAACTGGATCAAAGCGGATCACTGACGGACTTATTGAATGAAAGTGTTTTCACATTACGAAGTCTGTATATATTTGAAGCTATAATGTTTACTCGAAAAGAATTGGTAAATTAAAATACAAAAGTAACAATCACGATTTTAACATATAGAATGAAGATAAAATAGGGGTTAGATATTTCCCCCCGAAGGGTTCCCGCCTTGTCGTGGCGGTGGGGCTTAGTAGCCGTGGCTTCGTCACCCACGGTGAAGCGAAGAGGAACCAGGGGCCGTGCTGACTTGGGCAGTCGGCCGGCCCCAGAGGGGCCTTTCCACTGGGCTTTGCCTCTAAGTCCAGACTGGAGCGGCAACGGGTAGGCTGCGGTGCTGTATGGGCAGCACCGCATCTGAGGCGGGCTGTGGTGTTGTATGGGCGACACCACAGCTGACGGTGAGGGGCCACGGCGGGAGAGGAGTGCCGGTATCACGGTGCGCCGCTCTCCCTACCTTCCGTGGCCACGGCGGGGCCGCCACCGTTGGATGGCGGACGCGGAGGGGCCGCAGGGGAGGAGGAGTGTTGGTATCGCGAGGCGCCGCTCTCCCTATCCTCTGCGGCCGAAGTAGCAGGCGACGGGGCTACTCATCTGACCCGTCGCAGGGGGACCTTGGGCGTCGGAAGCGGGGTCGTCTGACGCCCATTTGGGGGCTTGGTCTCCGGGTGGTAGCGACGTGCCATGTGTTCTGGTGCGTCGTGAGGGGTAGCACCCCAGGAGGGGTCCGGCAACGGACAACCGTGGCGGGTTCGTGGTTGAGTGCTAAAGCGACCCTGCGATCCCGCCGAGAAGCGGTAGAGATGGAACACCGTGTGTTATTTAGTCGGTAGGGGCACTTGCTGCTGTGGGAGTAGTTGGTGTCGAGCCCGACATATCCCGGCCATCTTCCCCGGGGTGGACGGGAATGCGTAAATGCATTTTTCACACGTTAAAAAAAAAAAAAAAAAAAAAAAAAAGGGGTTAGATATTTAAATAAGAAAAACGTTATTTTAGGAAATTATGTGTGAATTTGTAATATAAATGTATTTTAAATTATGTTTTATTTTTAAGATTCATAAAATGATTATATATAAATATATAATACGAGTACGTATTACCATTCGCAGAGGAAAATTCAAGTTGCATGTGAAACACATTTTGATTTCGAAATACTTGGTGATTATTTATAAGATAATAATGCTTGGACAATTACGCCCCTGCCAAGCATCTGTTACCTAAGTAATAAAAAAAAATGCAAAATTATTTAAAAAAAATATATTACTTTGCAGATCTTTGATAAAAAGCATACATTGTAACACAGTGTTAAAACCTGGACCCGTATTTCATGGCTATTCTTCTCGCAGTAGCTCTATAACTATTTCAATGTTAAAATTTGTAGTTTAGCTCGAAAAGAGCGTCGTAGACGCCTAAATTGAAGAATAGATTTCTCAAGATTGATGATCTTTATTGAAATTCATACCATTTTTATATACTTTATTATAATTTATAAATGTTACGGTGATATATTAGTAACGCTTAATGTAAAAAAAAAAAACTACTTTAAACATATTATATCAATTTATAATATTTGTTTTCCATTTTCTATCCTTCTTGAGCGAAAGAATCCCCATATTTTCTCAACTTATAAACCTAATTTTCAGCTATTAATCGAAAATTGTTAAATTATTAGCTTTGTCTCAAATAGCTTCCTTGCTGTAGACATTTTTGGCAGAGCTCTAAATTGTCGTGATAGAAATAGGCGATAGGTTAAGTATGCTTAAAAGTCCCGAAACATAAACAAATGGAAATACTACTATTTTTCTAATATTCATAGTGATTACATTCTTATATTTGTTTATAAGTTGGTTTATTTAAACTGCTGATTGCCTTTGCATGTGACCCCATCTCATCAGTTGGTAAGAAACCATGTGGGTAATAATAGCAAAAAGCTAAATATAGAAGTAACTGGCACTCTAACACTGATGCCCGAACACTGTTACGTACTTATATTATATTAAATACAGCTCTTTCTTTCTCTCTCTTTCTCTCTCAGCAAATTGACATGATCAGTATTCCTCACATTACTCAACAGATGAAACCTGATTAGAACTTTACCGTAATACGTCACGTTACACGCCCATAGTTCCTGAAGGAAAATGCCATCATAAATAACTGACAAGGTACCAAATTGTTCACATAGTACGTGGTCGACTTTGATTCGAAGGTCTTACAGAAGGCAGGCATGACAAATATTCGTTAACTATTTCCTTTGTCTAAAACATGTGATGAGCGCGTCAAAGATGGGCTAAATAGTACTATAATATACGGGAATAGATAACGGTTGGTACTTAACATGTTTAGAGTAGTTCATGAATTAGTCTGATGGAAACATGTAGATGTTTAACTAAGTTTTACCATTATTTCCTTATATAATCCATTCTTAAGAGATTGGTTTAATTAGTACTTCTAACAGCTTACAGTTTTGTACCTGTGGCCTACTCTCCTTGGGAATGCCCTCATTGGCAGTTTTCTCGCTACCTTGAGGGTATTCGGGGCTTTAAAACGTATGGAAGCCTTGAAGTGCGCCCAATGCGCAGCAACATAACACTTATTTTTGACCTAAAATCCTTAAAGGTAATTAGGACAGAGCATTGAAGACGTAGTACTACGCGATTCCTATAACAAACCAATAAATATTTAAAAGCTATACTTGTTTTCCGTATAGGTGCAGATGTAACCACAGCATACATTCAAGAGATAATATTCCAGAAAGGTATCAGATCGCTGGAGAATCCGACTCCAGGCGACCACCTCCTCGCTGGAGAATCCCCCAGGTGTTTTTAATTATCTAGCTTACAGGTTGTCGAAATATAAAAAAAAATATCCCTATGTTCCGCTTCGAAGCATGAAAGCTTTGAAGCAAAATGTTTATAATATAATCAAGACACAAGAAAAATAAAAAAATTAAATTAAATTACCAATTTAATTACAAAATTACAAATATACAATATGAAAAACTTAAGTCATGCGCGGGATTAATTTTTTCCTATCGTATATTTGTAATTTTGTAATGTAATCCGTATAGCAGGCGTTATTTCAAATATAACAACATTAAAATACCAATTTAATGCATATTATGTGTATATCCATTAAATTTATATCATATAGTATTGCTAACTTACTTAAAATGTTTATCATTGAAAAATCTAATGTTTATTGTATAGTACGCCTTGGTAATTAGAAAATCAGAGAGATTTCTTTTAAAAGTGTGTAGATCATTCGTATCACTGATTGAGACTGGTACTTTGTTAAAAATAATTGCCATACGAAATATACTTTTTGCTGCGGCTCAAAATTGCCTCTTCAAATCAACTATAGTTCCACCAACTTAACTGTGCAGTTCTCAAGGGCGCTACTGGTCAAGGAAATCAACTACAAACTGTCACAATTTGAAGGAATGTTGTAGTTCTTTTTTTTGCCGCCTGAACAGATAAGTTGGTGGGTTTATACAAGCATATACATACCAGCTGATGTCATACGTTTCTTCGCCTACCTACACTACTACCCTCATTAACCATTCGTGATGTATAAATTCCTGAAACGTCATTTGAACACTTCTTAGAAAACTTAATTCAAGACAGTCATCTACATTGTATACTTACATCCAAATTCAAGTAATGCAAAATATCTACAGCATTCACGGGATTTATTTCAATTTGGAACTCGCAGTGTCTCGGCGAAGACATAAGTAATTTTTTGGCGATTTTAACATCGCCCATAAGCATAACACGGACTTCATCAACATGCCCAGTTCATCCAGAAAACGGCGCTGCCACGAAATTCTGTTAAATGGAGAAACAAGGAATACACCTTTTGTACAACTATAAGCACCGGTAGCATCTGGCAGCGAAGCAACAATCATGTATCTGCAAGACTTCGCTAAGATCACGGCACACGCAAACAATAGATAAGTGTCCTTCCTTTATCCTTAACCACGCCCAACCTTAACATCATAAATCATTTGTTATTCCTTCCACAGTGTGTTCAAAGTTTCAGATGATTGCGCAAGGGATACATAATTATAATACAATCATTTCTTTAAAGAAATAAGAGTTTACCGATATCATATCTATTAATATCGCGCTATGGTTTGGAATGTCCCTGGGTAATTTTACACAATAAAGGCACTTTAAATATGTCATAATTATCAATGAATATTAATGACTAAGTAATAGCATACTTATTGTGTATGTAGAAAGTCATAATCACGCATGATCATCCAATTTACATAAAGTACATTAGCTAGACCTACTTACACTGTAATTCACCTACATTGAAGCAGTGATGGCTCATTGCCTATGGACTGCCGCACAGCTGGTCCATGCTTCGAATCCCGCCGCAGGCTTGAGCTTCACCGCATGGTGGAGGGCATTTTGCGAATGCCAGCCTGGCTAGTGACCACCCTCAAATAGAAAATCTGTCGCCAAGCACCTAACGGTGTGTTCCGACAGCAGTCCTTGAGAGCCAGTAAAATTACAGGCACATGTCTCAAGGTGACGGGCGCAGTGCAATTCGTGACTTGTGACGAAATGCATCTGTTATAGGCAGAGGTTAGTCCGCTTAACATCAGGTGGGCCTCGAGCTTGTTCCGGCACAATAACATAAAAAAAACTTAGATTATTTAAAATCAGTCATCCACCATAATATAACAAAGCCAGTGAGTAAAAGTCAATCCGTAGTCCCAGTGTACAACATAATCAGTATTCTTCAAGCTATTTACCCGATTGGCCGACTATTTGAGATATAACCGGGGCGCCCCGGCCACTTTATCAAAACTGCAGCTGGTGATGCTCTCAGCTGGCGCTGACGGGAGGAGTCCAGTCAACCAGACCCAGATTCCTGCGGAATTTCCACACTAAGGCGGGGATAGTGAGGCCTTACTTTACTGCAGCTAAGTCAAAAAGAGTTACACGTTTTTACATTAACATTCACAAAGTTTTGCCATTAGGTACAAGTTTCATACAAGATTTTACCTATAAGTCAAACTGCCATTGTTTACATTCTTATCATAAATTCATTGATCTTTAAAACCAAAGTATTTAAAAAAGTTATAAAAATTAGCGCCTATTTTATCATCAGTGATCATAGCCACTAAATCATCAAAATCTAGTACAATACTGAAAGATTTAATAAGAAAACGTAGCTCAATTAAAGAAAAAAATACAAAATATAAATATTACACTGCATTTTTACAATCTGCCGAGTTAAGTAGCTTAGAGCTAGCAGAACTTAAAATTAAGCAAATTTGAGTCATTGGCCAGTAATTTTGATAACCTACAAATGAAATAGAGATTTTAAACGCCGAATTTTTGAATTCTGAGATAGATGAGAGGGAATGCATTGAACAAGATATTGTTACATGCATGGCGAAAGCCAAGGTTTTGATTGAAAATGCAAACATACAAACCCGCCGCAAGCCTGAGGTGAGAGAAACTTCTTGCAATCACTCTCACCATCATGCTCAGAATTCAACATTGAATTTGCCGAAAATAGAAGTTGCCAAGTTTGATGGATCTTATTTCCGCTGGGCTCAATTTCGAGATGCATTTAGCTCTCGTCGATTATAACGCTAGTATGACTGCCATTCTTAAGTTTCATTATTAAATCAGCTACCTCGACGGGGGTGTTGCCCGAGTAATATGCAATCTCGAAGTGTCATCCTAGAACTGTTCGAACGCTTGGTCACTCTTGAATGCGAGGTATGATAACAAACGTGTTCTTATCAGTCAGCATCTCAATGCTATATTTAAAGTGAAACCGATCACACGCGAATCGGAGAGTTCTTTACGATTTCTCGTTGACCATACGTTTCTTTTGCTACTACCCTCCATTAACCATTCGTGATGTATAAATTTCCTAAACGTCATTTAAACACTTCTTAGAAAAGTTCATTCAAGATAGTCATTTTCATTGTATACTAACATCCAAATTCAAGTAAATACAAAATATATTCTACAGCATTCACGGGTTTCATTTCAATTTGGAACGCGCGGTGTCTCGGCGAAGACACTTTTTTTAATTATGCAGTTTTTATTCTTGTGCCTAATTGGCGTAGATATTTTTTTATCTGTAACGGAGTTTATCTCAACAACTTAGCTAGTTAGATCTCTGATCTACTGCTTTGGTATATAAACCATGTCCTTTGTTTAACCACTTATACTGAAAACGAGAATTTGTATTGTGATTTTTCAGCAGTGATTAAAATCAGCAAACATTTTTGTACTCTTTTACAGGCTGATGGAATGCGAAATTCTTCATGAGCGAGGGCTGACTCGTGCTTAACCAGTTTTAATTTAGATATATAAGCTTGAGTAACCGAAACTAAAGTATAAACAAAAAATATATATAAGTCAGATAAACTTGGAGGTATATTCTCTCCGAAGAAAATAGTAATATTAGATGTTCTAGTAAAAAGTAATGCGTTGCCATACATACAATAATAATAGAACCTTTATTTTTGGATGTGTTCTTAACGGCTAAACCTTCATATAATTTGTTACAATTTGCTTCTCATTTCCACTACATTTTATGAAACGTCTTGTAAAACACATGTATCTGAGGCAATGTTAACGTATTTTATTCCGAAAAGGAATCTCTAATGTTTTCATATTTTCTGTAATATAATTAAAATATCGTCTGCCAATTCTACGAAGTTAAAAGCAGTTTCCACACTATACAAGTTTATTTTTTTGTTCAAAGTTTCAGATGATTGCGCAAGGGATACATAATTATAATACAATCATTTCTTTAAAGAAATAAGAGTTTACCGATATCATATCTATTAATATCGCGCTATGGTTTGGAATGTCCCTGGGTAATTTTACACAATAAAGGCACTTTAAATATGTCATAATTATCAATGAATATTAATGACTAAGTAATAGCATACTTATTGTGTATGTAGAAAGTCATAATCACGCATGATCATCCAATTTACATAAAGTACATTAGCTAGACCTACTTACACTGTAATTCACCTACATTGAAGCAGTGATGGCTCATTGCCTATGGACTGCCGCACAGCTGGTCCATGCTTCGAATCCCGCCGCAGGCTTGAGCTTCACCGCATGGTGGAGGGCATTTTGCGAATGCCAGCCTGGCTAGTGACCACCCTCAAATAGAAAATCTGTCGCCAAGCACCTAACGGTGTGTTCCGACAGCAGTCCTTGAGAGCCAGTAAAATTACAGGCACATGTCTCAAGGTGACGGGCGCAGTGCAATTCGTGACTTGTGACGAAATGCATCTGTTATAGGCAGAGGTTAGTCCGCTTAACATCAGGTGGGCCTCGAGCTTGTTCCGGCACAATAACATAAAAAAAACTTAGATTATTTAAAATCAGTCATCCACCATAATATAACAAAGCCAGTGAGTAAAAGTCAATCCGTAGTCCCAGTGTACAACATAATCAGTATTCTTCAAGCTATTTACCCGATTGGCCGACTATTTGAGATATAACCGGGGCGCCCCGGCCACTTTATCAAAACTGCAGCTGGTGATGCTCTCAGCTGGCGCTGACGGGAGGAGTCCAGTCAACCAGACCCAGATTCCTGCGGAATTTCCACACTAAGGCGGGGATAGTGAGGCCTTACTTTACTGCAGCTAAGTCAAAAAGAGTTACACGTTTTTACATTAACATTCACAAAGTTTTGCCATTAGGTACAAGTTTCATACAAGATTTTACCTATAAGTCAAACTGCCATTGTTTACATTCTTATCATAAATTCATTGATCTTTAAAACCAAAGTATTTAAAAAAGTTATAAAAATTAGCGCCTATTTTATCATCAGTGATCATAGCCACTAAATCATCAAAATCTAGTACAATACTGAAAGATTTAATAAGAAAACGTAGCTCAATTAAAGAAAAAAATACAAAATATAAATATTACACTGCATTTTTACAATCTGCCGAGTTAAGTAGCTTAGAGCTAGCAGAACTTAAAATTAAGCAAATTTGAGTCATTGGCCAGTAATTTTGATAACCTACAAATGAAATAGAGATTTTAAACGCCGAATTTTTGAATTCTGAGATAGATGAGAGGGAATGCATTGAACAAGATATTGTTACATGCATGGCGAAAGCCAAGGTTTTGATTGAAAATGCAAACATACAAACCCGCCGCAAGCCTGAGGTGAGAGAAACTTCTTGCAATCACTCTCACCATCATGCTCAGAATTCAACATTGAATTTGCCGAAAATAGAAGTTGCCAAGTTTGATGGATCTTATTTCCGCTGGGCTCAATTTCGAGATGCATTTAGCTCTCGTCGATTATAACGCTAGTATGACTGCCATTCTTAAGTTTCATTATTAAATCAGCTACCTCGACGGGGGTGTTGCCCGAGTAATATGCAATCTCGAAGTGTCATCCTAGAACTGTTCGAACGCTTGGTCACTCTTGAATGCGAGGTATGATAACAAACGTGTTCTTATCAGTCAGCATCTCAATGCTATATTTAAAGTGAAACCGATCACACGCGAATCGGAGAGTTCTTTACGATTTCTCGTTGACCATACGTTTCTTTTGCTACTACCCTCCATTAACCATTCGTGATGTATAAATTTCCTAAACGTCATTTAAACACTTCTTAGAAAAGTTCATTCAAGATAGTCATTTTCATTGTATACTAACATCCAAATTCAAGTAAATACAAAATATATTCTACAGCATTCACGGGTTTCATTTCAATTTGGAACGCGCGGTGTCTCGGCGAAGACACTTTTTTTAATTATGCAGTTTTTATTCTTGTGCCTAATTGGCGTAGATATTTTTTTATCTGTAACGGAGTTTATCTCAACAACTTAGCTAGTTAGATCTCTGATCTACTGCTTTGGTATATAAACCATGTCCTTTGTTTAACCACTTATACTGAAAACGAGAATTTGTATTGTGATTTTTCAGCAGTGATTAAAATCAGCAAACATTTTTGTACTCTTTTACAGGCTGATGGAATGCGAAATTCTTCATGAGCGAGGGCTGACTCGTGCTTAACCAGTTTTAATTTAGATATATAAGCTTGAGTAACCGAAACTAAAGTATAAACAAAAAATATATATAAGTCAGATAAACTTGGAGGTATATTCTCTCCGAAGAAAATAGTAATATTAGATGTTCTAGTAAAAAGTAATGCGTTGCCATACATACAATAATAATAGAACCTTTATTTTTGGATGTGTTCTTAACGGCTAAACCTTCATATAATTTGTTACAATTTGCTTCTCATTTCCACTACATTTTATGAAACGTCTTGTAAAACACATGTATCTGAGGCAATGTTAACGTATTTTATTCCGAAAAGGAATCTCTAATGTTTTCATATTTTCTGTAATATAATTAAAATATCGTCTGCCAATTCTACGAAGTTAAAAGCAGTTTCCACACTATACAAGTTTATTTTTTTGTTTTATAACGAATATAAAATTTTTATGAAAAATTGTGGTCATGGTAGTTGAAAATAGCATAATGGGTATCGAATATCGATGAAATTTATAAAAGTCTCTGTAATTAAAAAAAAAAAGAGTTATAATTTTTTTTTTATTTTTTCCCGAGTAGTCATGAGTAGGTCCATGCACCGATGCCGGCTTATCGTTGAATTTTGGGACACGGTGTATATACGTAAATTTATAAAAACTGTGTCTATACCTAAACACTCTTAGTTTCCAAATTATGTTCGATTTTAAGTTGAAATCCACGTGCTCATTATGTATTAAAAAATGTAAAACCAATGTGTAAGGAACTATCAGATATAAACTTATCAAATCGTTAACCTATATTTTATCTGTAACACAAAAACTTCTCAAGTGAAATGTATGTTTTAATAAACAACAACGTAATTATAATAGACTCGCGTTTCGACCGCGGCTCCGCCCGTGCGTATGTCAGGTATCGCGCAAAACCATTAACTTCTTTTTGCGATGTTAAAAAAAAACTATACTATGTCCTTACTTAAGTCTTAAGTCTCCATGCCGAATTTCAGCCGAACTGGTCCAGTCCTTTTTAAGTTTATCCATTGCATACAAAAATACAAATCTTTTCTCTTTATAATATTGTTATATACATAGAAATGATAAAGTATTTTGATTGCTTTAACAAACGCCTCTAAACTGAGCTACTAATACTTATTGAGTATATATATATCTAGTTATAGGTACGTGTTTTCATTTAATAATATGCGATAAGTCCGATATGCAAAGAATTCTATATCGCTTGTAGGCGAAGCGGAGAACTGAAACAATGTGTAGCTACGGGTGCATTATTTCAACCGCTGAATCGATGATAATATCGCAAACCGTTGTCCGCCATGTATGTGTTTTGAATCCAAAATATACTAGAGCATAACATTATTTCGTGCGACACAATCATTTCAGAAACAGAACTCATTGCAGAAAATATTGATGATGATAAATTTTATATACTTCTAAGCGTAACAATCTCATCTAAAGTATGCCGGCCTAGAAGCAATAATTATGATTTGCCGCGGAGATATTAATCTCTCTGCGGGCTTAGTCTAAATGCATGGTGATAGAAACTTTGCAAATAATCAGCTGCAACTGAGAGAGAAAATATATCGTAAGCTTCTAACGGTGTGTTCCAGTGGATATTATTAAGACCCTGTTTAAATCTAAACCTGATTAATAACTCCGACCATGCCATATCTTATAAACATGTGACTAACTTGCCTATCTGTACTGTACTGCATCAGCCAAATGGTACACTGCTGAACACAGCCTCCCCAATTAAGGAGGGTTTTGCCATAATCCTTACGCTTGGCAGGCATCTTGGGGATCGCAAAATATTAGTTCCTTAGAAGGCACTGCTGCCCACCTTGCGGTATTTTATCTTTAGTCGCCTCTTACGACACCCACAGGTAGCAATGAGGGGTATCCCGGCACCCCAACGAGCACATGCAATCAATCATCAGTTGTATAAAAATCAATGAGCATTCACACCTATTTCAACGTAGTTGCTACCAGGTATTCAATAGTGTTTATTGCGATAAGTTTTCTTTTTCGTTATATTTTATTACGACTATCAAGTTAGTTTTTACTACTGTTTAAACTTATGAAAAAGTGTATAATTATAGCCACCGCAAAATGTATTCGCAGTAAAAATTTAAATTTCAATGGGATCGATCGCGACAAGATTTTGTCACTTGCTATAGAAACTAACGTGGTTTTCACTCATTTTAGTAATCAGCGTAGTCATCAGTGCTCAGCGAGACGTCAACGCGGGCGTCCCGAGCTCTCCTTGAAAAAGACCACCGGATGTGGTTGAAACTATAGTCAGAGCTATCTGACTTATACACGTGAGTTATCCCGTATTATTTACTAAAACATTTTGTCACCGTAGCAATCAAGCAATTGAAGGAGGTGCTACATATTAAAATAACCTGCCAGATGAACACAGTAAAATCTCTTCAAACATAGTTCTCACAACACATTTCAGAAATAATTTAATGGTTCATACTGAATTATTACGGAGAGGTTCCATCTACATTATAGGCGAAATTCCCGTTCCACAAACAATAAGTGGTCGCTTTGTCCTCACGTCTGTTTCAACAGTTTCCGACTACTCACCGGTGCAGTGCTACTCGTATTAGATTGTTTGTTGCAAAGCCTAGTCACAGTCTGTTCACTACCTTATCTTACCCGTATTTATACTGTGGTTTTACTGACATAATATTTTTTGAATGATAATAATGTTCATTGTAAAATACTTTTCTATTGGTATCCGTGAAATGCCTTTGATGAAAATAACTGGCCAAGTGTGTATCGACTCGCACACCGATGATTCCGTGCTAAAAATATAATTTACTTTTATTTATTTCGGAATACCTAAAAAAACGAAGTCGTTAAAATTAATATGATTTTATCAATATAGTAGTTATAATAGAGTTCAATAGCAAACATTTTTAAGTCAATTTACTCATTTATTCCTCAAAACTATTCTCATGTAAATAGTAACTGCCTATAGACTAGGTGCTTACTCTCATCGTCCCATCTAGGGATAGTACACAACAGTTCACTTTGACACAGAGAGTGTCACCTACCTACCTACTCAGGGTAGAAGGGAGCATGAAAGAAAGAAGAGAGAGTACAGAATAAAGTATAATCAAGAGAAAGGGTCGTGGATTTCAGACAGGTTTATCAATTTGGCAAGCTTCCTTGTTTAAGGACTTAGCTCCGGTCCGCTAGTATCCGAGTTGATGCTCAGCAGCAGGTCTGCCGTGCAGGGCTCGGCTCCACACCGCCGCGCCGGTAGAATGTCCCAGCTAGATGCTGTAGAGACGTTTGGCCGCGGTCGGTGCTGGAGGTCAGAGGACGGCCGGAGTTCAGAAGTAGTGTGTAGTACGGAAAGTTCTCCGTCTCGTACTGGCAGTTCAGCCTCGTACTTGAACCCCAGATTTTGGGGCTTGTAATAGAACTTGTAGATTTAGTTAATTTAGTTAACTGAGTCTTTAGTAGTAGTTGCACAGAGGATGGCTGGGGTCAAAGTGATCGCTATTCCTCGTTGAGGAAAGGCATCATGTTGGGCGGATGTCGGGGGCGAATTTCATTACCATATATGGTAACGAAAAAAGCCTCCAAAACCGTTGTCGTCGCAAAGCCAATGACTGCACTTGATTTGAAAATATTCATAATGCAACGTTCCTCTAGCGGAACTCAAAAACCACCATCATGGTATTTTCTGACAGACTGGATTGACATTTATTTTAACTGTCAATAGTCTAATTGAATGGAGGAAAGGAAGAAGAAGAAGAATGTTACTACCAGACTTAACGTTGTGATTGTTATGCGCGACCTCTATTGGTGAGTCGCTGTACTACCTCAGCGCTCGGCAAAGGTATTTAAGCTTATCGCTTTATAGGTCTTTTCTAACTTCATATGGAATTTAGATAGACGTTTGGTCGTTTGCCTACAGATGGCGCGCTGATTTAAATTAATATTTAGTGAAATTTTTAATTATTAAGTTAACCGATATTTTTAGATCGGTTACATATCTCCCCACCCAAGAAAGAATTTTTTTACTAGAAAAAAAATTCACTAGTTTTGAGCAGTTCTAAGAAAAAAATACTTGACCTAAGACCTAACTTTGAGTATCTTATATAAGCTACAGAAACTCCAGTATATGATCTTAAGTTATTAACTATGTCTATGTGCAGATACACACCTAAGTATCTCCTAGAATTCCCCTCCATCGTTTGGATTAGATATCCCAAGAAACGATTATTGACAGCAATATATTGAGAGGAATGGAATTTGTAGGCTGCAGAAGTTAACTTCTATGAACAGCTAGCTACATTATAGGTATGAATAACACACTAGAACATAGTCAAGTTAAGTACTTATAGTAGACATTTATGGATTATTTTTTTAAATATAAGTTCCATAATTGCCTAAGTTAAATTAAATTTTAAGACAGAGAAGTTAAACAAAAGGAAATTTTACATTAGGCTTCTTTTAAGAGTCTGTAACCCGCTCTAGATAATGGCTTGTTTAGTGAGTTATCCACCGCTCAGTACAATAGGCTTGTTTTTAAAGTGTTTGTACAACCGCACTCTATTTGAAGAGTTACCATCTGGCACGTAAAAGAATGATTTTAGCATGTTATAACACTATTCCCTTGAAAGTGGAGAGTGACAAAGAGTATTTAAGGAAGTTAAATTAATTCAGTATATAAGTTAAGATGTATAGTTTGTAGTACATTGTATGTATTGTAGTTAAATTATAATATATCTTATGCCATCATTGTATATAAGATATAAATAATGATCAATATAAGCAAGGATCACAAGTTATTAGAATACAAGAAGTATATAAGATACTGTTACCTATAAGATTAGTTGTATATAAGGATTTATTTTTCCTATATAGATAAGAATATTTTAAGAGATTATTAAAAAGTTGCACTCTATGAGTTTGGTTTTATTTACCAATATATTTTAGTTATTTAAGATACATAGAATATGCGTTTTAGTTGTAAGATTGTTATTTAAAGCTCTAATAAATTAATTCATAGTATGAATTTGGTTTTATTTGAGAATTTCTATATATTTTAAGTCGACAACAAGTTATTCAGTACAAAGATTTGCAATTGTTAAGAAAGTGAAATAATTACTAGTATATGTAATTACTTAATTTAAAATCTTAGATATGCCAAGAGCAGTATATTATGCAGGCAAAAACTAAGGATAAAAAAAAAATTTTTCAGTTAAGTCATATACAAGAAAAGTCAATTAAGTATAAATGTGACATTTTAAGTTTTTAGTGACAAGTTTTTCAGAAAACCTATTATTTATATTATTGTGATAGTAAGTCATAGTATTAATGTAGATTTCTATAATATATTTAATTCAATTTAGTTGAATTTTAGATATTCAGTTGAACATTTTTCATATAGTCCGTCGTTAAAAATAAAAGAAGTTAATACTGAGATAAGTAATAACTAAAAGAACTATGATGTGTCATAAGTGTAGCCTATGCATATCAATAAGTTCATAGAATAGCAGTAAAAGATAAGATTTAAAACGACATTTGAAAAATTTAGAGTTCAGTTGAACTTTGGAGAATGGTATTCTCCGTTGCAAGTTTATAGAAAATAATAAGTTATTATGTAGTGCCACTTCATATGCAAATCCAGCTATTTGCATAGATAAAAAGTTAAGTTGTAGACTCATGTTTGAAGTAGTGAAAGTATACTTGACCTATATACCCAATGACAACAGTGTCATACAAGGTCAAATAAAAAAATATTTAAGAGGGTACAATTTTTTCCAGATGAAAAAAACATGTGGGTAGATATACAAATGAGGTGTGTGCTATTTATAAGCTGAAGAGAGGTTATGAAATAGAATATTAGATATTAAGTTAAGAAAATTTATTAAATTGTCAAAGTTTGTAAAAAAAAAACTATAATTTAATTTTAGAAAAAAAACAAGTTCGTTGAAGACGATAATGGGCGGATTTCCTACCACCTGGGTATAACCCTGTCTATTAGTCGCCTCTTACGACATGCAGAGCTGCAGCCGGCTTATTCTCGGGCCCCACGTTGGGCGCCAATGTCACCTACCTACCTACTCAGGGTAGAAGGGAGCATGAAAGAAAGAAGAGAGAGTACAGAATAAAGTATAATCAAGAGAAAGGGTCGTGGATTTCAGACAGGTTTATCAATTTGGCAAGCTTCCTTGTTTAAGGACTTAGCTCCGGTCCGCTAGTATCCGAGTTGATGCTCAGCAGCAGGTCTGCCGTGCAGGGCTCGGCTCCACACCGCCGCGCCGGTAGAATGTCCCAGCTAGATGCTGTAGAGACGTTTGGCCGCGGTCGGTGCTGGAGGTCAGAGGACGGCCGGAGTTCAGAAGTAGTGTGTAGTACGGAAAGTTCTCCGTCTCGTACTGGCAGTTCAGCCTCGTACTTGAACCCCAGATTTTGGGGCTTGTAATAGAACTTGTAGATTTAGTTAATTTAGTTAACTGAGTCTTTAGTAGTAGTTGCACAGAGGATGGCTGGGGTCAAAGTGATCGCTATTCCTCGTTGAGGAAAGGCATCATGTTGGGCGGATGTCGGGGGCGAATTTCATTACCATATATGGTAACGAAAAAAGCCTCCAAAACCGTTGTCGTCGCAAAGCCAATGACTGCACTTGATTTGAAAATATTCATAATGCAACGTTCCTCTAGCGGAACTCAAAAACCACCATCATGGTATTTTCTGACAGACTGGATTGACATTTATTTTAACTGTCAATAGTCTAATTGAATGGAGGAAAGGAAGAAGAAGAAGAATGTTACTACCAGACTTAACGTTGTGATTGTTATGCGCGACCTCTATTGGTGAGTCGCTGTACTACCTCAGCGCTCGGCAAAGGTATTTAAGCTTATCGCTTTATAGGTCTTTTCTAACTTCATATGGAATTTAGATAGACGTTTGGTCGTTTGCCTACAGATGGCGCGCTGATTTAAATTAATATTTAGTGAAATTTTTAATTATTAAGTTAACCGATATTTTTAGATCGGTTACAAGAGGTAAGCTGACACTAGCAGATAAATTGATTTGCTTTGTCGTCACAAAGGAATCTAAAGCTACAGGCTTAAGTTTCACTTACAAGGACTAGAAATACACTAGTTGAACTGTACTGTACCTGCAGTTAATTAGAATGCTACCCAGGTACAAATACACAACTACCATCAACATAATCATCATCATTTTACCCTTATCCTACATGTGTGAAGTTGGTAGTATTTCTAAGAGTGCTAGTATTTCTTGTCAAACATCACAAAGGAACAAGAACATTTTGAAAATACCTTTTGTTTAATGGTTGCCTTCCTGACGATAAAAATCTTTGGATATATTTGAAGAATAACCGCTGCCTTCAAGCTACTACAAGGATAATATCTAGCTTTCGCAAGGATATATTGTTATTAAATCCTTTGAAGAGCCGTTCACCAGCCACTGTACGGTCTAAATTAATTTTCGAAACACTTTTTCCACTTCTACGGCCGGCTCAAAACCTGTAAGCGCAATTTCTGTGAGAACCTACGTTGTTGCCGGGCAAGATTTTTTCGTATATTTACACGATTGCCTAAAAAAAGGAGTGTTATGTTTACAGGGTTCATGTATGTATGTTTGTGGGTTTCTCTATTCCATCCTTCTAAACGGCTTCACCGGTTTAAATGTATGAGATATAATTAGATTCGTCGAGATAGCGCAAGAGACCTACTAGGTACATAAAAATAATCAAAGCAAACAGGTGGATTTTAGCCGCCATATTATGAAAACAATTTTTTTTCTTCCAATTCCATCGAGTGGGTTATTAAAATGAAGGGCTTTTAAAATATTGCATACATTAAAGTACAGCTTTAATTTCAATGGAACTATGAAACGCTTAACAAAAATAAATAATTTACAGTCGGGTTTTTTACTTTTAAATTAATTTATACTTGTTCCGAATTTTTGTGGCCTGCTTGGAAAATCTTGTGACACTGTGCCTGAAAGTATTTTCCATACCTATGATTCTTATACCTATCACCTCGAATTGATATATATTTCAGGAAATATAGGTATATTTCACGGTGCCATGTAATGGAGGAGGTCGGAGCAAAAGGGTAATAGTTGGCCTGTCCTAGAAGTCTCTTTTTTGAGCCTAGTGAAGCATAGGTCTACTGCAGCGTTTTGAAATTGTGGCAAGCATTTGTACAGCGAAATATGACAGTAGCATCAATGCCAGATGTTTAACTGAACAACTATTTGGCATAGACACTAAATACCCGTGTTATTTGAGCAGCCTGACAGACACTAGTCTCATTATTCGGACCGTGGGGTGCCGGGCCAGAATGTCACCCTTCATTGCTACCTGTGGGTGTCGTAGGAGTCAACTAAAGGTGAAATACCAGAAGGTGGGCAGCAGCGCCTCCTGAGAAACTGATTTCTTAAACTGCGATCTCCAAGACGCCTGCAAAGCCTGCGGATTATGGCAAACCCCCCACTTAATTGGGGAGGCTGTGTTCAACAGTGTACAATCCAGCGGATACAGTAAATAGGACTTTGTTTAGCACATTAGTTACGGAAGCCTAAAAAGCGACCAATATAGCAATATAGCATGGTGGTAGAGCATCTTGCAAATGCCCGCCGGCTAGCTACCACCCTCAAGCTGAAAATCTGTCGCCAAGCATCTAACGGTGTGTTTTGGCAGCTGCCCTTGAGAGTCAGTAATTCTAGGTTAGCCTGAACAATATCTTCGACCACATGATCACTTACCATCAGGTGAAATAGTGGTCAAAGGATAACCTATAAGGCATAAAAAAGATACTTTATGCGTGCCTTGATTGCGAGACCAGTTTATTAGGTGTTGTATATAGTTCTTTGGTGTTGGTTTGTTTTGACAGAGGCTAACTGTCAAGTTTCTGCAAAATTTTTAGATTGTATTGATTTTTCATAAGGGTATATATATGTTTATTCTGATATGTAGTCATAACTTGAACTCTACTACAAAAAGTTAACTTTCATACTATAAAAGGCCGACTTATAAACAACCTTTATGCTAGAGAAGATTTAACGAGGTATTTATTTAATATTCAATGGAATCAAACGATTTAAAGTCTGTTGAACCAACCACCCACACACTAAGGTCGTGAATGAACCCAGACAATACAAATTCCCAACATACACATAAAGAACTCTTTAACAATAGTGTTTAACGTTATTTATATATAAACAAGTAAATACTCCCAATAGGCTAATAAAAGAGCCTATTCTGTACCGACCATTGAGAATACAAGCTTCAATCTGATGGTTATTTATAGCTATAGGTTTTCGGAATTCGGTCCAATTTCTTTGTATTTTCTCATTTGCTCTAAAGGCATATTTATTTGCATGAATTTAGATTTTGATGAAACATCAATTAAGGCAGGCGTGGGAAGCAGTGAAGACTTACGATTACTTTGAAAAGGCAAAAGTGGTCTTAGCCGCAGAATCCCTTTTTCGTACAGTCCGACACCTACGTCGTCGATCTAAATACAACCCCAGCATCTTATATCTAAGTGAATTGCGAGACACCTTTATGAAGCTTTATATAATACCCATTCTAGGATATACTATGTCGATTTAATTAATACGTTCAACAAGTCGAAATTTCGTTATTCTGGATTCGTATGCTGCCTGATATGATCTTATTCCTACCTCACAATTCCGAACCCCCACTCATTCTGGCCTGGCATGTTATCCATATGCTGTCCAGAATTTTCTAGTTAAGTAGTTCCTAGCACTGATGCGTATATTGTGGAACGCTCTGCTGGCGAACGCTTGCAGCTATGACCAGGACATGCTGCGAACTGGTAGTGGGCTGGAGCATTAGTACTGCCTGTGAGTCTCCAATGGCTTGTAGGATGTCTAAGTAATTAGACAACCTACATGCCATTGCAGACTTTCGTTGTAGTAACTATAGTGATGTATACAGATCGTTGTGCTTTGTATAAAAAAAAAAGTGATATAACATCTGATGATTTTTAATGAGGTCGTATTAACAAAATTATATGTCATAAAACGATAACATATAAACAATAATTCCAAATTCCACTTCATTATTGTTACCTGTATTTCACTTACAGCTTACAGTGCATACATGAATATTGATACCTTACTGAACTGTGAGATTGACATTATAAGGGAATACATTAAACAAGTCATTAGCAAAGTGCTTGTTAATATTAACACAAGCACTTCACTCAAATTAACAACAGTATTTGAACTGCGTTTCTGAATCCTTTCTTTAATCAAGTAAAAATAAGCAACCGCACTGCGCTATAATAAATGTGTTTAGTTAAAACTGAACGAAGCATATATTTTCTAGTTTTCTTTATTGTTGCAACAAGAACGTTTGGTTTTATTGAAATCAGTATGAAATTATATGAGATAAGTATTGGTTTAGCTTCGAAAACGTTGATATAAATAGTGTTTCTGGTTAGGTTGAAAACTATTTGACGCAAATAAATATTTGTAATAAACAAGAGACGCAGGTAGACGGAACAAGCACTCCAGTACCTACTTTACTAGGACATTGTATGCTCTAATACAGCAAACAGTACCTTTTTTTTTTTTTTTTTTTTTTAACGTGTGAAAAATGCATTTACGCATTCCCGTCCACTCCGGGGAAGGTGGCCGGGATATGTCGGGCTCGACACCAACTACTCCCACAGCAGCAAGTGCCCCTACCGACTAAATAACACACGGTGTTCCATCTCTACCGCTTCTCGGCGGGATCGCAGGGTCGCTTTAGCACTCAACCACGAACCCGCCACGGTTGTCCGTTGCCGGACCCCTCCTGGGGTGCTACCCCTCACGACGCACCAGAACACATGGCACGTCGCTACCACCCGGGGACCAAGCCCGCAAATGGGCGTCAGACGACCCCGCTTCCGACGCCCAAGGTCCCCCTGCGACGGGTCAGATGAGTAGCCCCGTCGCCTGCTACTTCGGCCGCAGAGGATAGGGAGAGCGGCGCCTCGCGATACCAACACTCCTCCTCCCCTGCGGCCCCTCCGCGTCCGCCATCCAACGGTGGTGGCCCCGCCGTGGCCACGGAAGGTAGGGAGAGCGGCGCACCGTGATACCGGCACTCCTCTCCCGCCGTGGCCCCTCACCGTCAGCTGTGGTGTCGCCCATACAACACCACAGCCCGCCTCAGATGCGGTGCTGCCCATACAGCACCGCAGCCTACCCGTTGCCGCTCCAGTCTGGACTTAGAGGCAAAGCTCAGTGGAGCGGCCCCTCTGGGGCCGGCCGACTGCCCAAGCCAGCACGGCCCCTGGTTCCTCTTCGCTTCACCGTGGGTGACGAAGCCACGGCTACTAAGCCCCACCGCCACGACAAGGCGGGAACCCTTCGGGGGGACAGCAAACAGTACCTGTCCCATCATAATGTAACGCAAACTCGAATACAGAAAGCAATTTGTCTGTAACACGAATGTTTCTCTTGACAGGGACTGGTTCCATTTCATATTCAATCTGAAGTGGGTAGTTTACAAAGCTCCCATTTGAGTTCTCGAATGCGAAAGTGAAATGAGGTGCGAATGTTTTGATTTTTGATTCCCCTACTATAATACGCGTATGTATCTCATATTGGCCAAAATAAATCCGGCCAAGTATGAGTTGCGCTCCGAGAGTTTCAAAACAAAATGTATGCATATATCATAAATATTGAATTTTTTTATTCCGCTCAGAATATTTAGGTCGACTAAGATTAGGACTTTGCCAGGTTTTAATATTTCTGGTAAAATTCAGGTTTTCTACCATAATCACATAAAGTTTGAGCCTTGTAAATATTTAAAGCCATTTTTCAAATGAAGTAACCATTTGTTTTTTATAATTACAGGAATATTCACGTACCCGTAACAAAACGTACGTTATAAAAGATTTTTATAGCACATTTGTATTTATACTTCTTCTGTTCATTTCTATTTAAAAGGCAGCGCACCATAATGACACATAATTAATTATTCTGTAAACATTTCAACTCCCAAATCCGTTTAATTCATTGGCTTATTCTGATCTCTACCACTACCATTTTTTTATTTATCTAATCCGATAGGCTTACCTTTGACCACTATCTCACCTGATGGTACGTGAAATTGTAGTCGAAGATTAATCATCAGGTTACCCTAGAACTTGCTCTCGAAGACAGCTGCCTGAACACACCGTTACGTGCTTGGCGATAGATTTTTAAATTGTCCTGTACTGTATTAGCTTCATTGGATACTATTGAACCCATCCTACTCCATTCTGGGAGCATTTCCATAATACCCACGCTTGGCAGGCGTCTTGGGGATCGCAGTTTAATATATCAGTTCCTCAGAAGACGCTGCTGCCCACCTTCTGGCATATGAGTAGTATGAGTCGGAAATAGTTTATAATTACTTTGGTTGGACTAAAAATGTTTCGCTTTTATGGCATGAAAAACCACAACGTTAATTTGATAGCTTTAATTCACATGATGCAAATAAATTTCTGGAATAAAAACATATTGATATACACGTGGTATTTTTTTCAAATACCTCGCCTCGACGGAATATAATATGTACCTTTGAAACGGCATTTTTTTTATCAAATGTCACATTTATATAAAACTATTTATGAGAGCCAGTGCTTCTAGGTTAGTCTGAACAACATCGTCGACCACATCATCACTTACCATCAAGTGAGATAGTGGTCAAAGGCTAACCTATCAAGCATAAAAAAAAAGACCAAACTTTAGGAACTTAAAATCTCTCGACCATAAGTAGTAATTAAACACTAATATTTAAATTAACGTGAAATATAACTTTAAAGTGCTTATTGTCCTGTACGTAATAAGTATTTCAAGCGCAGACCGACCCATGTTATGTATGGTCGTGGTAATACGAGAATTCACATCAGCAGACAATTTTTTATCACATCTCTTCATATACTTAACCATAATAATATCATTTTGAAACGTAGTGTTTGATAGATGATTTGTATTGAAGAAAATCCAGTTACTTCCTCCAAATAATGTAATTTTTCTATAAAACTTGGTAATTAACAAAAATATATGCGTGAGATGTACACTTGACACTGAATGGCGATTGAATGAAATTTTAACTTAGCTACCCTACATGGTTCGTATAAATATCAACGCCTGACGAAAAACTTGTACTTGATGTCTTGATACAAAATGCTGCACGATAGCGTAGGCGTGAACATCTTCCCCCTCGTTGAAAGAAAAACTTTCAACCTTGAAGATCTTCTAGGGTTGGTAGCGGGCAAAGACGAACCAAAGGGCGACGCACGGAACCTCGTGTAGTTTTTAATTCTGCGACTCGGGATATTCCATCTGGTCCGGGAAAAAGGCGAACCACACGGCCAAGACGCCACGATAGTGGTGGAGTATGGTCTTCTTGAAGCAGAACCAAGTCTCCAATATTAAGTTTTGTAAAGTTAGCCTTCCATTTTGTTCGCTGTTGTAGCTCAGATATGTAGTCTCGTTGCCACCTTTGCCAAAAATGTTGACGTATTTGTTCAAGGCGGGCGTAGCGTTGTAGTGTAATTGGTTAATCGTCTTGTACAGATGGTGCAGGCAGTGCTGTTAGGGGTCTCCCTATAAGAAAGTGTCCCGGGGATAGAGATAAAAAATCGTCTGGGGAGCAGGATAAGGGACACAGTGGACGGCTGTTCAGAACAGATTCTACTTGCGCGAATAAGGTCAAAATTTCCTCAAATGTAAGGTGGGTGTTACCCATCACGCGTTTTAATAGCGATTTTGATGACTTTATTCCGGCCTCCCATATACCGCCAAAATGAGAATAGTATGCAGGTGAAAATGAAAATTTTATCTTCTCTTTGGTTGCAAAGTCAGATACAGGGTCGCTTTTTATAAAATCGCCTAACTCCTTAGCTGCAGCAACAAAATTCCTACCGTTATCGCAGAATATTTCAGCTGGCTTTTCGCGGCGAGCCACGAACCTTCGCAAAGTCATGACGTAGGCATCCTTAGTCAAATCACCTACTGCTTCTAGATGGAGACATTTGTAACGTAGGCATACGAACAAACACAAATAACATTTGATGAGCTTCGCACCGCGACCCTTACGATTGAGAATAAGAAAGGGGCCACCAAAGTCAATTCCTACAGAAATTAAGGGAAAATCTGGAGTGATTCTTTGAGATGGAAGTTGACCCATCTTAGGAGTTCCATCATAGTTTTACCTTGAATACGTCTACATCGAGCGCAATTAAATACGGTACGACGAGCAAGATGCCTACCACTGATTGGCCAAATGGATTCTCTTACCGTGGCAAGCAACAATTGAGGACCTGCATGTAAATTTTGTAAATGCTCGTGTTCAAATATAAGTTTAGTTAGATGGTGTGAAGAATCTAAAAGAATTGGATATTTCTTTTCATATGGATAATTGCTAGCACCTATTCTTCCACCAACTCTAATCAAGTTGTGCTCTCCTAAAAATGGAGACAGAGATAGTATTTTTGATTTAGGACTTAAAGGCCTTCCGTTCAATAATGTTTTTAGTTCCGCGTCAAAAGATTGTCTTTGTGCAATGGAACAAAGATAAACAAATGAACTATCTAATTCGTCTTTTGTTAAAATTCCGCACTGTTTATTATTAGGGTTTTTAAAATTGTGTATAAAACGCTTAACATAAGCTACTGCTCTTTGCAATCTATTTAGTTTTGAAAAGTTTTGCAAATGCAATATAGGCTCTATAACAGTTGCTGGAGTGGTTATTATGGATAATGACTTGCCATTAGCTTTCAATTCAGGCAAAATTTTGCATTTAGACTTAGAATCTAATATAGGCCAGTTTGATTCATTTTTAAGTAGGTATTTAGGGCCTGACCACCATAGAGCATGGTTTATGAGTTGACTAGCATTAATACTTCTAGTAATTATATCGGCGCTATTCAATTCGCTAGGTACGTAGAACCATGCTGAAGGCTGCGTTAGATCAAGTATCTCTACCACTCTATTTGCCACAAATGTTTTAAGTTTGCTGGGATGAATTTTAAGCCACCCTAGAACAACTGTAGAGTCGCACCAATGTATGCAACGAGAGGGTTTGTATCGTAATGAATCGATTACATTTTTACATAACTTAGCGGCAAGTAACGCTGCGCATAACTCCAGGCGTGGAATAGTAATGGGTTTCAAGGGTGTAACCTTGGATTTAGCACACAATAATTTTACTGAAATGACATTATTACAATCTATAGATCTTAAATAGATACATGCTCCCAGACCCCCTAGTGAAGCGTCACTAAATGAATGCAGCTCTACTTCCTTTGGTGAGTCACATAAGACTCTTCTAGGAATTTGTATATTTGATATGAAGTCTATGTTGTTTACAAAGGAACCCCATTCCCTTTGCATGTCTTCAGGTACAACTTGGTCCCAATCAAGTTTTAATTGCCATAGTCTTTGCAAAATCATTTTGGACTGTATGGTGAAGGGACTTAAAAGTCCCAATGGGTCAAATATTTTTAATGAATTTGACATGATGGTTCGTTTTGTAACTGTCAAAGATTGAGATGGGGTTTTAGCTGGATAATGTAAGCAATCGTTTGATGGACTCCAACCAATACCAAGAGTACTTGATGATTCACTTAAAGTCAAATTCTCCTGCGTATCGATGGAGGGATTGTCAAATATTATAGGTGAGTTAGATTTGTACTTGCGTAGATTGAAACAAGCTGAATTTAAAGCATTTGAAAGTGAATATAAAATATGTCGTAACGAGAGTTCATCATCAGCTCCCGTTATGAGATCGTCCACATAAAAGTCCTTTTGTATGATTGTTTTAATCATTTCATCTTCACATTCTTCACCAGCTTGCCAAAGACATCGTGTGCTCAAATAACTTGCACTTGCGGTACCGTAAGTGACAGTATTTAATCGCATGATTTTGATAGGTGCAGACTCATCTTCTCTCCATAGAATCAATTGAAGGTTACGATCATTTTCGTGAATTAAGACCTGAAGATACATTTTTTCGATATCGCCAGTTATTAAATACTTGTGTTGGCGTGCTCTAACTAATATGGAGAAAAGGGAGTCTTGAATTGATGGACCTACCATGAGAATATCGTTGACAGCGTATCCGGAAGCAGTAGGGGTTGATCCGTCAAACACGACGCGGATTCGAGAGCTTTCACTAGCATCTTTGAAAACAGCATGATGACATAAAAAGTATGATGGATAAGGCATGTTTACATTAGATTTGGATAGATGACCTAAATCAGAATACTCACGTATAAAATCGACATATTGAGTTTTTAAATCCGGATTCCTACGAAATCTTTTTTCAAGATTTAAGAAACGTTTTTTTGCAGTATTATAGGAGTCACCTAGACAATCTGGAGAGTCGATAAGCGGTAATTTGACGCAAAATTGACCTTAATCTAAACGAATTGTATTTTCTTGAAAGTAATCTTCACACGTCTTCTCGTCTTTACTCATAATCCGTTTTTGTGGGATATCTTCGATATCCCAAAATCTTGTAAGCATAGCATCAATATTGGAAGACGTGTCAGATGAATTTGATATAGTAGAATGATTGCAGTGAATGTTAGAACGATTGTCAGTTTGATTGTGGTTTTTATTGTTATTGCTTACGTTAGCTATTTTACATATCGGACCCCCGACTAACCATCCCAATTTAGATTTAATTAATTTAGGGTTCTTCGGTCCTAAAGAATGTTTCTCGTTTTCAATTATATCCCAGAAAATATCACAGCCAATTAATATATCGACTTGACCTGGTTGATGGAAGTTGGGGTTTGCCAACTTTATGTTTTTAGGTAAATTTAAGTTATTGAAGTTGACAGGCATGCTAGGTAATTTACCTGTTAGCTCGTTCAGTACAAAGAAGGATAATTTAGAATTGAATGAATCGTGCATTGAATGAATTCTTGCAATACAGCTTTCTTTAATCGTATCGGCTGACTTATTACTGATACCAATGACGCTTAGATCTATTGGGTTGGATTGAAGCGATAGTTTTTGTATTAACGACTTACTCATAAAAGACCATTGACTGCCGCAGTCTAAAAAGGCGCGAACTGTAATGCTTTCATTCGAATTAGGATTGGAAACTTCAACCAGAGCTGTTGACAAGAGAACATCGTTAGAAGCCAAGTAACTCATAGCTGGGTTGCTTATAATTTCAGTTTCAGATTCGTGAAGCAGAGTATTGTGTTTTTGCTTGCATTGACGGCAAGAGCCTAAGTTACATTGACTGACTATGTGGCCTCGCCTTAAGCAGTTAGGACACAAGTTTAACTTGTCAACTTCAGCTAAGCGTTCCTTTATAGTCTTAGCTTTAAACATAGGGCAATCGTAAATACGGTGATGATCTTTGCAAACAACACATTGAGAAATATTGGAAGTATTTCGAGTAGTACTTGGAAATAAGTTTAAAGTTCGCGTTTGTTTATAGAAGTTGTTGTTATGATTACGGTAAGTATTGTTTTTTGTAGTGTTGCTACTGTTATTATTATTGTTGTTTGATTGAAACCGCGGAGCATTGGACAGTGATACTTGCGATCTATTGCGATAGATTGCCTCGAGCACATCTGCACGATCGATTAAAAATGTATTAAATTGTTTTAGTGTAGGTACATCATCGAGAGAGTTACGCATCTCTTCCCACTTCATTAGAGTAGTGCTATCCAATGTAGATGACAGCATAAATATCAATAACGTGTCCCAATGGCTTGTTGGTTGTTCTAGGCTAGATAATGCACGTAGGTTCGTAGTGACGTGGTCTACCAAAAATCGTAACGAGCCCTCTGACTCACGAGCGATCGGTTGAATGTTGAATAATGATTTTAGGTGATGATTGATAAGAAGCCTTCTATTATTATAGCGGGAACATAATAAGTCCCATGCGACTTTATAATTAAGGGTAGATACCTCGAGATTTGAAGTTATTCGTGCTGCATCTCCTTCCAAATATGAAATAAGGTAATGGAATTTGTGAATGTTCGTTATTTGCTCGTTATTATGCACTAGGTTCAAAAATGTGTCACGGAACTCAAGCCAGCGGAAATATGCGCCATTAAATTTTGATATTTGTATTTGTGCTAGTTTGACACCAGTATTACGACAATCATGACTACATTGAGTTTCTTGAATAATAGATTCACGTCGCACTTCATCTTTCATTGCATTATATTTTTCAATAATTGTTTTGGCGATGACGATGTTGGATATAATTTCTTGTTCTATATAGTCTCTCTCGTCAATTTCAACATCTAAATTTTGTGAATTTAATACCTCGATTTCACTTTGCAATATGTCAAACTTTGTTGACATTCCTTCAAACTTACCAAGCTTAAGCGAAAGTTCAGCCATATCAGTAGCTGATAAACGAGATTGTTGACTAAGTTTATCTAAATAGTTCTTAAATTTGGTAATTTGACTCTTAATTGAGCTTTGTTTTGTCAGAGGCTCCTTTAAGGAAGTTGTGAAGGTACTTGAACCAAGTTTTTCACTATCCAACGGCATTTTAACAATAAGTTATGTGAAATATGTAAATAAATAATTAAAAGATTTCAAGAGTTAAAAAATTCGTTGTAAGCTATTTGTAGATATAATTATATACTTCAGTATAGTGCGAAGTATATTTGCTATGAGTTATTGCTGCTTATTACTTAAATATATTGTGGTACTTTATGTGTAAAATGCCTTGGTTATAATGTCAAAAAGTTTGAACTAATAAATTAAATTCTAAGTAGTATAAAGTAGCAATTAGTCATGAAAATTATATCTCACGCTTCTCAATTTGGCAGGAGTAGGTAACTGGGGATGGCACGGCACAGCTGATTACTGCTGATGATGTAAAACTTGTTGATCATACCCCGACGCTGCGCCGGCAACGTAACGGGGCTACGGGCCGTTGCGTGGTAGGTACAGCTCAACGTGCCCTGGAGATGTTCGGCAAATTGGGTTGAAATACACCGTTAAAATGATATATTACCGTCTTATGGGGGGAAATTAGGTTATACTATATACTAGTTATCGTCTGAATTAAGTTGTTAAAAAATGCGAGACTTATTGTATGTAGGTAACTGTTACTTTAATTACGTTTCACAAAATGGTAGCATTGTGCTGTAAAAATTACTTGAAAATATTGATGAATTTGCACTGTTAATTGATATAACACGCAAGTAGAAGGAAATTGGATGTGATTTGGATGACTGTAACGAAATGATTATTGGTTATGAATGAATTGTGGATCTAAAGGAAGGGTCAAAGGAAGCACTGAAGCTGCGGGGGACGCTATAGCTGATCACTGCCCGGCTGGCAACATATCCTGGCTTCTGCTTTTTCCTCTTCCAGGTCTGCTTGGCTATCACAACGCGTTTCTTAGGAACGTTAGGTCGACGTGAGGCAGAATGGTAGTCACAATATTGCAATGACTATTGTTTGAAGTCCTTTTGTTCGGGCGCCAAAATATGTTTGATAGATGATTTGTATTGAAGAAAATCCAGTTACTTCCTCCAAATAATGTAATTTTTCCATAAAACTTGGTAATTAACAAAAATATATGCGTGAGATGTATACTTGACACTGAATGGTGATTGAATGAAATTTTAACTTAGCTACCCTACATGGTTCGTATAAATATCAACGCCTGACGAAAAACTTGTACTTGATGTCTTGATACAAAATGCTGCACGATAGCGTAGGCGTGAACACGTAGTAAGACCTATTCATTTAGTATATATTAACAGAAAATTATTGCATTCTAAACGATAGGATTGTAATTATTTACGATGGATAAAAATTACTTCCGGCTGGTTTTTTTTTTCAAACTCAAACTCAAAATCCCAGAATAACGTATGAAAAAATGACAATACTTCCTCTAGTAGTGTAATTGGAAATGCACCGAGACGGTAGTCTGGTGTTGCAGTTTCAAGTACAACTGAAAGCTATCTTTTTTTAAACTTCCTACTCATATTTTGAAAGTAAGTATTTGTGTGTTTGTTACCACGTTGAAGTTATCGCCGAAAAGGTATCACAATGGATTTTATAAAATATGGTGATTTCCTAAGGCAGTAAAGTATAGAACATACGATACATTTAGTTACTGAGCATTATATATTATAATTTGAGCATTATTTATTATAATTATAGTGATATTATCAAATACCATGCTATTGAATGGGCGGGATAGAAACAAAAATCTTCCTCACGTTCTAGCTACTATAGTGATTTTTGTGAAATTTGCTACAGAGATATATACTTCAACACCTACTTGTAATATTAACCTTAATTCATAGTTTTAGACACGAAGCAATGCATGGAGCTTTGAGTTTCTCGAAGGCGCGATACCATACTGCACGTGGATGAAGTATTCTAATTAATATACTCATATACAACAAACTTATTTTGAGGAACCTGTTATTGAATAAAAACAGACTTTTGATTAAAAAAGTCTCTCCTGTACTTAAATTATCATTATTTAAAATGAACAATTTCAATTGGAAGGTGTAGGTCGTAGACAATGAAAAGCGTAGCATTTTCGTAGCACAAAACGTTCTACGCCCCAACGAACAAACTAATACCCAAGGTTTGGTTTGCGATTACGACCGTCTGTTTGTTACTGAAAACTACGCATAGACATAAACGATGTATCGCTTCTATAACCTCATAAATATTTAATCATTTTATGACTTGATTGAGAAATATTGGACTAACGTTATTATTTTTGTGAAATTCCCAGTAGTTATTTTAAATAAATTGTATCATCATAAACTTTTGATATATTTCGTTATGAAATACCAAGTGTGAAGTCATTAATGATCCAATACGTATAAAAACCTGAAGAAACATTATTTACAGTAAAAACCGAATGAAGGATGTAATGCCCAATCATTTCATACTGCAGTTCCAACAATCCTCATTAATGAAGAATAAAAAAAATATTTTTCTAGTATGTCCAGAACATGTTGGTACAATAAACATGACATTATTGAATCAAAACGTACAATATCAATAAATAAAACTAGTCGTATCCTGTTCGTAGCAAAGCGATATATGATGCTACAACAAAATGATACATAACGATTGTTTACGATTGGCCGTTTGTCAAGTTAAAGGAGATTGCGTTAGCTTTCTAGTAATACCACATAGACCAAGTTTCCCACAATACAGTCACTCCCATAATAAAGTAGATACAATGCAGTTACTGTACCTACATTAGTTTTATTATCTGCAGCTTATCTGTTCCGTGTACAGCCATGCTAATCTTATATCATTCATAAATACCCGTGTAAGCACAGAGGCTGCTGTTACTGAGAAAACATATATTCAATGCGGTGTATTCTTACACCAGGGATCACTTTTATGCTCTAATTTGTAAATCGTTACAATTAATGCCTTGAAATCGGAAGTAATATAGTAAGCAACCTGTTACATGCTTTTTGTCAACGACATTATTCTTGTTGAAAAACATCTGTTAGATTAAATCGTTATTGAAAAATGGTGGGAAAGATTTGAGAGTGCCAGTAGATCGGCCGATTGAAAACAATATATACAAATATATTAACAAATTTTTTCAATATGAGTTTTTAAACTGTCACGGTCATTAGCACTATAATTATTATTACAAACGGGATATTTACTGTGTAATATAGCTGAGCTCACGATATTTCGGCACTGTTGCAAGCCCCATGATCATGCCGATCTGAAGTCTATGCGAGTTGATGGTCGAGAGTGGATGGATGGTCACTAAGAGCAGACAAACCGGTCTACCCTCTTTCTTGTACGTTTTTTCGGCAAGGCGATGCTATTATTGTCACTGTCGCTCACACTTCTAAATTTCGACATGTAAAACTAACGATATCAGGTCGTGAACTATTTGTAACACTTCCTTGGTTCTTGCATAGGTTAACCACTGGATTCCATATACTCGACAGTTGAAACCAGTGTTAACCTGTTTAACATCTTTGACAACATTATATTTTTACCAACAGTACATCCTTCCCAATAGTAGTCAAAAACGAACACAACAACAATTTTATAACACATACAAGGTTACTGCTAATTAACTGGCAATACTCAAGTATTGCCAGTGAGATGGCTATCGTCATCATGAACGCAATGAACAACTAAAGTAAAAAATATAAATAAAACTTTTTTCCTACATTAGTATAAGTTGTACGAGTATAATGAGTGATGTATTAAACTGTGTGATGTTTAGAAGCACTTACAAAATAATTCGAGTACGTAATATCTTTGTAAAAACATCAGCTGTTTTGTAAGCACTCGCACACCGTACTTATGGCGACTGCCACCGGTTCACGGTTCAGCACGGCGTGTTGGTGGCGGCGTCGTTGTCATTTGACGCTCGCTTCGCCCGCTACCACAAGTAATCTAGTTTCTTTTAAGCATGATAAAATCATATCTACATACATAACCTCACATATATTTCCTGGAGTTGCAGACAGGTAAAGACTACGGCGTATTTTCACTTTCTACTATACTGGCAAACTTATATTACTTCCTTCACTCGCAGGACATTCTGTCATTCACGCCTGTCACGGGTTTCCATACTATCGCTAATTTGATCATGATACAGTCACCGAGCTCTTCTCCTCATTGTATTTTTACTTCACATTCAATTATGCCTTTATTACTTGTTTTTTATTGTCATTTCTCCTTTACTTCATAACCACAATATTTTTTATGTAAATTAAATTATCGTGAGTTTCATACATATTTTAAATTATTTGAAGAAAGATAGTATTAGATCCCTAACGTGAGTGTTTTCTTAGTTAATTTATAATATTAACGTAATAATGAAATGAAGAAATAATTTAGATATATGAACTATATTTTTATTTATACGGAGCTTGTTTCTTACTGAATTTAGTGAAAATTGCCATTGCCTATCGTAGACCTTTGTGTTGGGTTGAACGAAGCAGTTATTTATTAAATGTTCCTACCAATTTGATTCCAATTTAAATGCTAAGTGATAGTCCCTGTTCTAAATGCGTCAATTTGTACGTAACAACTATACGACTGTGACATATATGGATGCCAAATTTTAGTGCCACTTTGCATTTCAACGACAAAGATAAAACCATTCACCAATAAACTTTAAAATCGTATTTGTCGCCTTGTGTTAAGGTCCACAAGTACAATTTTATACTATTTAGGTGATATGTTGTCGCTTTCAGGCCAACTAGGAGGATAGTCGAGCCGATTGATACATGATTCTGTTTTCGATGTACGAATTGTGGTACAACAATGGTTAGGTCTCTTCGTGCGGTGTGATTTGTGTATCTACGCCTGGGCGCAAAATCAATAAAGAATATGCGTTCGCTAGTCGATGTTGACAACGACTGTTACAAGTTAGTAAATGTTTTTTTACAGCTGATAGGTTAGGCTATGTCTAGTAATTTCAAATTATTTATTAACCGAATTCCAAAAACGAGTTTTTTACGACGATTTTTTACAGAGTAGTCCCATTTTGATAATTCTTTTTTATTCAATAGGGTATAGGTACTTATGAGGTGGTTTCATATAAATTTTATCAAAATTGGTCAAGTATTTTTTAAGTTACACACTCGACTAACTGCAAAGTGCTTGTCATACCTAGATGACTTGGTAATTGCATGTTTTGTCGATGTTCACCAGTATTGTGGGTGAGTGAAAGGTGAAGTGTCGATCGTTTAACAAGTAATTACCACTAAAATGGGTATATTTGTAATTATCTTCAATAATTGCACAAAAATAATGTTTAGTACAATATTACATCAAGTTTTTATATATGTATTAATAAGTTTTTTTAAAAGAATCTATAAGAATTAGCAGCGACAATAATAGTCAACTAAAGCTTTTTTTTTAAATAATAATAGATAAAACAGTTAATACGATTATAGTTTTTACCACATCGGGTAGTCTTTATCAAGGAGTGTTCGGGACGTTAAATAGAGTTAAAAAAAAAGATTTCTGGCTTATCTACGTTAGTAATCGCATATTTTACTTTGAAAATTACTGAATACCACGTTAGTTTTTATAACAATACTAAAGCTCTTTTATATACTTGTGAACTTTACAAAGAAAATCTCAAAGGAATAAAAATATCTTTTTAAGGATTACCTGACTCTAATACTTGTTTTAAAACAATGTTAAATTATGTAGCAGGCACAAACATGATAATCTGGTAAGAGTGACGCCGAACGTGATTCCTTCTACATACACGTTCGTGAGAAATGTTAGGGACAGTGCATACATTCTGCAAATGACGACTATCCAAAATGCGATGGAGAATCCTTTTGGGATTTGAGATGTTGTCATGTTTTATTTTTTACTATGATCGTAATACTATTACGATCATAGTAAGACAGGTTATTGCAATATGAAGATTATTTGAAAGTCCTACATGTGTGTTTGTTGCAAGAATAGGGCAGGTTTTCTGCTAGTGCTGTTTCGCCACGTGGATGGACCATCAACTTTGAAAAACCACAGTTTAAGATCTAAGTTAAACTACAGTATAGAAATGTATTAACATTGAATAACTCTTTAATAGTAACAATTTGCCTTTCAATTCTAAAATATATTTTAAATATGCACCTAGTAAAGTTGATATAATGTATAAAAAATAATTATTATGCATTTAATACCACAAAAGATTGAATGTGTACCTAATATGTTACGTTCAGTTTTTGTAGTTACTTTTGTATATAAAACTAGCTTTCCGGCCGCGGCAATACCCGCGTGTATATCGGTTATCGCGCAAAACCATTAACCTCTTTTTGCGCAGTTAATAATATAAATAAAATTTAATTCATAGATATAGTACCTATTTATCGAGGAATTGAGACACTCTGATACCATCTGCAAAATACTGTTCGAGTTTCTCCTCAAACTATTGACCATTGAGGCTATCTTTTTCCGCAGTATAGCATGAAAGCCGTCGACCCGAGCTTCCGCAAACATATTTTCATTTCTCATACTCGGAAAGTAGTGTTTATTTGATCTGAGTAGCGGGTGGAAGACGCTGCTTCCCACCTAAGGGTCGGAAAACTCATATGAAATGCTTCCCTCTCTTGGGCCGGAATTACTTATAACCATGGCAACCATTGTTGTAAACAAAATTAGACGTCTATATTTTTTCGTCTAAACTACTTTGCTATATTATAAAAACTAATTAAGACTACATTTGTGATCGTGTAAGGGCTAAAAGAACTAGTTTATAACAGAATTAATGTGACTTGCTCAAGTTAGTGCATCATAAATGAAAATTTTAGTCACTAACTATGTTTATAAATGTAAATTAAAAAAAAACTTAAAAAAAAACCTTTAAGTACCGCTACCGGGTAAGACGCGTTGTGTTCCATGTTTAAAATTTAAAAAAGACTATACATATAAATTGACAGGATAGTTAGTAAAAATAGGGAATTATAAAAATCTATCAAAAAAATTACTTAATTTTCACAATTTTTTCTAATCCTTTAAGTAATTTTATATATTATGTTTAATATATAAAATTACTTAAAGTAATTTTATACTCATGTTATGGTTTTCAGTAGATATTTTAGATTCTCCTCTATAGAATTTTAGAAAAATACTATTTATTACTTTTCTCATAATTTTATTGAAAAGTAGAGTGTTTAACACGGATGAGGGTAATCAACTACTATTTGGACTATAATTGCATTAGTTTTAAATAGTTTCTACTCATGTTCTTGTTATCAATAAATATTTTAGAAAATCAATTTTTATATTACGTACATATATTCGTAGTGAAAAGTAGAGTGTTTAACAAGGGCGAAAGTCCTAAATTCCTATTTGGACGATAGCCATCCGTAAATATTGCAAGCAAAATTTAATTTCACAATTTCACAAATATTTCTAACATCTCAATTACTTAATTTTAAATAGGTGCCTATTCATGTTATTAATATTAATGAATAATTTTGAAAAACTACTACTTTTACTTTCCTTATATTCGAATTGAAAAGTAGAGTGCTTAACACGGGTGAAAGTCGTCAATTCCTATTCGGACTATAGTCACCCTCGCTACGCTCGGGCGTCTAAATACCTCGTATGGGAATTGATTCCTTTCGACCCTTGTATAACAATCTACTATTGATGCGCTGCAGAATCTAGGCAGGCCAATCAAAATACGGCAGCCACTGTTATAGTGGACGCGCAAGGCACTGAAAGCTTTCTACGTATACCTGATCCACAGACTGCACGTGTAGAAGGTTTGGCAGTTAGCTTTAAAAAGTAATAAAAACTATCCTATATCTTTTCCCGGATTTCAAACTATTTCCACACCAAATTTCATCCAAATCGGTCCAATAGTTTTTAAGTTAATTGGTTGCATACAAAAATACAAATCTTTCCTTTTTATAATATGATTGTAGATGTAGATAACCCGTTGTCTGTTTTTTTTATTATGTTATTGTGTCGGAACAAGCTCGAGGCCCACCTGATGTTAAGCGGACTAACCTCTGCCTATAACAGATGCATTTCGTGACAAGTCACGAATGCGCCCGTCAGCTTGAGACATAGTTGTAAAGTCTCATGTGCATGTAATTTCAATGGCTCTCAAGGACTGCTGCCGGAACACACCGTTAGGTGTTAGATTTTCTACTTGAGGGTGGTCGCTACCCAGGCGGGCAATCGCAAAATGCCCTTCCACCATGCAGTGAAGCTCAAGCCCGCGGCGAGATTCGAACCGTGGACCTGCGGCATGGCAGTACATAGCCAATGCCACTGAGCCATCACTGCTTCGAAACGGGACGGATCTTATATTTTTTACTATAGGTGAATATGAGTTGACCAAGGATTAATATTTGTACCCGTATGGGTGGATGCTCTGACGGCACACAACGTCACTCTGCTAAGGAGATCTCAGAGAATTATGGCCGTCGGGGTCATACGTGGGTACCGCACCACCTCTTACGAGGCTGCGTGCTTATTGGCAGGGTCTCCCCCGTGGGACCTGGATGCCGAAGTCCACGCGTGTTTATACGAGTGGCGCTTGCAACTTCGTATCCGCGGGGTGATTCCTTCACCAAGTGAGTTGCAAGCATGGAAATTCCATGCTCGGCAGTCCCTTATCGGGAAATGGATGGAGCGGCTGTCCCAACCACGGGCTGGCCACTGGACTGTCGAGGCCGTTCGACCAGTCCTCCAAGACTGGTTGGACAGAGAGCACGGGTCATTAACCTTCCGGGTGGTGCATATACTGACGGGGCATGGTTGCTTCGGAAAGTATCTGCACCGTATTGCCGGAAGGGAACCGACACCAGAGTGCCACCATTGCGGCTGCGTCGAAGACACGGCGCAGCATACTCTCGAGGAGTGCCCAGCGTGGCAAAATGAACGCCGCGAGCTCATCGCAGTAGTGGGGGACGACCTCTCGCTTCCATCATTGGTTAAGGCCATGGTGGAAAGTGACAGGTCGCGTTCCACGCGGGGCTAGACTTCTGCGAGAAGGTTATGTCGCAGAAAGAGATTGCGGAGAGGGAGAGAGAGATCTCCTCCACACTCCCTATCCGCACCCGGAGACCCGGGCGTAGAAGGAGGGTATATCATGCCCTCCTCCAACCCCCATAACAGAGGCCTTGGCGATGGACATGAGGGTGTCCTTCGCCACACTAAACACCAAAGACCTCGAGTAGGCACGTGCGGTGTTACCACGCGTCACCAAAGATGAAGAAGAGGAGTAACTCCACGAGGACGGAGCCCTGCCAGGGGCCGACGCTGTCCGGGCCACGGTAGAGTTCACAAGCGTTCCCGTTGCCCTGGCATAATGCGTCCGGCAGGAAGATCGTGTGGTTTTTAGTCGGTAGGGGCACTTGCTGCTGTGGGAGTAGTTGGTGTCGAGCCCGACATATCCCGCGCCACCCCCCCTGAGGTGGACGGGAATGCGTAAAAGCATTTTCCACACGTACAAAAAAAAAAAAAAAAAAAAAGGATTAATATTTGTAGGTAGGGTAATTAAAAATTTACTGCCAACTCTATGAAGTTGAAATCAGTTTATAAAATAAAAAGATTTTTTGTTTCATTTAGTAAGTCATGTTCGTGGTGAAAAGTATCTCTGTAGTTTATAGCCCTCACAGGACGAAGAGTCGCTGAAACACTGCAACTTATTATATTATCTAAACCTCAATGAAACAGTTATTTTTAGTTTCCAAATGAGAATTATAGTTAAATTTGAAATCAACTCTTATATTATTTTATTAAATATATTACGCGTCATTAAATTTGTTTCTTCATTTTGACCCCAAATTTTGCTCGTACCATAAAACTTATCATCCCAAAAGTCTTCAAAACCATATCAAAATTCAAAATATAATGTCTTGCTACAAACCATTTTAAAATAAAAAGATTACGTTGAATTGCTGAATTATGTTTTTTAATTTCTCATAATCGGAAGGGTGTTTGTTTGATCGTTTGATAACGGGTGGAAGACGTTGCTTCCCACCTAAGGACCGGAAAAACTCATATTAAATGCTTCTTTCTCTAGGGCTGGAATGTTTTATGGTAACCATTGTTGTAAGCAAAATTAGATGTCTAGTTTTTTCGTTGTACAATACTTTGCTGTAATAATAAAAATAATAATGACTGCGTTTGTGTTTATGTAAAGGCTAAGAGAACTAGTTTAAAACAGAATTAATGTGACTTTCTCAAGTTAGTTTTATTTTTTTATAACTTATAGTTAGGCTTTGACCACTATCTCACCTGATGGTAAGTAATGGTGTGGTCGAAGATGTTGTTCAGACTAACCTAGAATTACTGGCTCTCAAGGACAGCTGCCGGAACACACCGTTAGGTGTTTGGCGACAGATTTTCTACTTGAGGTGGTAGCTAGCCAGGCGGGCATTCGCAAATTGCCCTACCACCATGCTATAAGACTGCCATCCTAAGACGACAACTGGTATTGACGGCTTAACGTGCCCTCCGAAGCACGGAAGCGCTCAGTTGTAATGTCACTAGCGGTCACCCATCTAACTCATGACCGCGGGCGACGTTGCTTAACTTTGCTGATCGGTTAAGAACAGCTAAGTAAACTTCGCTACGAGCGCTTCAATATTAGTAAATTGTTATTATTTTATATGAAAATTGTAGTGAATAATTCTGTTATGATTTTTAAGCAGTGTAAATTAAAAAAAATATCTAGGAAGTGGGATGGCCCCCGGGGTATAGCATTGTGTTCCATATGTAAAATTTAAAAAAAGACCACCTACATATTAGTTACTGAATATAAGGAACCTTATTATAAAAAAAACTAAAAAGTTTCTTATGTTAGTTTTTTTATACTTTTACATCTTTTGTTACCTTCACAAATTGTTAAAACTCCTCAATTTATTCCACTCGTGTTATCTAAATTCGGTAAAATATTTTATAAAACTTTAATGTTTTCTTTCCTTATATTTTTTATGTAAAGTGGAGTGTTTAACATGGATTTAACTCATCGATTCCTACTTGGACTATAGCCACCTGTAAATATTCCAAACAAAATTTAACTTTTAATTTCACAAATAGTTCTAGCCTCTCAATTAATTATAAATAAGTGCTACTTATGTTATTATTATGACTAAATACTACAGAAAAACGACTACTTTTTACTATCCTTATATTCGAAATGAAAAGTAGAGTGAATGTCATCAATTACTACTCGGATTAAAGTCTAAAATCCTCGTATGGGAATTGATACCTTTCGACCACTCGTGATTGGAATAGTAGATTATTTTACAAGAAAATAATCTACTATTCCAATCACGAGTGCTGCCGCACCCATATGGTTGCAACGTTTGCTATGATAAATATTATTTCAATGGTATTGATATTGGCTTTTTGGTAATGAGTTGATTTTTGAGTTTTACACAAGGCCTTATTGATTGGAGCATTTACATCTAGTCCACAAGGTTTTAAGTCACAGTTTCCATTATCTGTTTAGAAACTTAAAGTATACAACAAACGTTAACAAACGGCTGTTTTGAGGTACAATTGATAATTTCTGGCTTTTTTACAGATGGCTAATTCAATGGTGATTAAGCAGTTTTAAAATATTTCATATCGTTCGATCATAATAGGCAATATAATAAACGTTTTAAGGTCTAAAAAACTTGTAATGACATTCACTTCTTTTATTAACACTTATTATTAACACTTATTAAGTGCTTATTAACACTTTATTTCGATTATCCGATTCCAGATTAATTTGATTGATTTAATATACATTTATTTATATTTTACTGTGTGATAATTGGTAATTGTAATACTTTGTACGTTTTTATCGCATTAAACAAATTTGAATTCAGTATTAGATTATTATATCTTAACAGTGCCAAAGCGAGAGTGTTGTCGAGCGGTTGAACTGCCCGGACACTTCTCCAAACAAACGTCGTAGAGTGATCACTCCCTAATTTAATATTTTAGGTCCAGAATAGAGCATAATATTGATAGATCTCGTCGCTATCAAGGCTTGTATTGTAACGAAATTTTACAAAGATAATTAAGATAATGAATAGATTCAGGCGTTACTTTGCGGAAATCCATTTTTAATAATAACTAATACTTTTAAAATGTTTTAAGAAAACATCAAATTAATATTTTAATAAAACACTTAAAAAATATAAAATATATCTAGTGACAATTCCGCTTAATTTTCCTGCTAAGCCGACGTGACGTCACAAACGCCACGCAGCCAAACCGGAAGAGTTTTCGACGCGTTTCGCTTCTACACGAAGCATCCTCAGGAGGTCTTGACTCTTCGAGCGCACGATCGAAAATTTAAATAATTATTAATATTATAATTTAAAGATTCTCGATCGTGCGCTCGAAGAGTCAAGACCTCCTGAGGATGCTTCGTGTAGAAGCGAAACGCGTCGAAAATTCTTCCGGTTTGGCTGCGTGGCGTTTGTGACGTCACGTCGGCTTAGCAGGAAAATTAAGCGGAATTGTCACTAGATATATTTTTATATTTTTTAAGTGTTTTATTAAAATATTAATTTGATGTTTTCTTAAAATATTTTAAAAGTATTAGTTATTATTAAAGATAGTTAAGTTGAAAGTTATGATTCTCGAAAACTTTATATGAAAATGTTTCAGGCTCATAACTCTCAAGTTATCATCTAATAAAAAAAATGTTACGAATCAAGCCTAGATAATAAAGAGATCAATCAATATCATGCTTTGTTTTGGACCTAAATCATCAAATAAAGGATTGATACTACGACGTTTGTATGGAGAACTGACCGGCCAGTACACCACAGCGGCAGGCAAAATCACAGACAGAAGCTAGCGTCAAACAAATTCCTTGGATATGAAACTTGAGTTATTCAATATGCTCAGTTACCTATTCAATGAAAGCACTGTGATTTTACAAGTTTCAAACACGCCTCAGGTGCGAATAAATTTCCGCACCGTCTGGGAGGGTTTTCAATTCAAAGAGCCGTGGTACACGTAGTTTATGAATAATGCTGTGATTCTTTACAATTCTATAACGATTGTATCGTGTCGGTTGTTTACAATATAAAATGTTTTAAGGTTTCCGTACCTTTGATAAAAAGGGGCATATTATATGAGAAGTCTTGTGTCTGCCTTTTTGATCGTCTAATACAGCGTATTTTCTCAAAAATTCTAGTTCTTCACATATCAGCTGAAGTTCAAATTTGGTACATTTAATAGGTGGGACACGAAATTGGTCAGTTAGAGAAATTCGGGCGTGTTTTTGATCTTTGTGGTTCAGTCTGGGGTCCAAATTAGAAAATAACACACCTTCGTGAACTGCATCCTGTGACGTGTGTTTGTCATATTATGTAAACGTTTCGTCGAAGCGTGTAATGATAAAAATTTGGGAACAACACATAAAGTTATCGGAATTTATACAATAAATAAAGGGAACTGTATATTTTTACATCAATAATACAATGAACTGGATCAAAGCGAATCACTGACGGACTTATTGAATGAAAGTGTTTTCACATTACGAAGTCTGTATATATTATTTGAAGCTATAATGTTTACTCGAAAAGACTTGGTAAATTAAAATACAAAAGTAACAATCACGATTTTAACATATGGAATGAAGATAAAATAGGGGTTAGATATTTAAATTAGAAAAACGTTATTTTAGGAAATTATGTGTGAATTTGTAATATAAATGTATTTTATATTATGTTTTATTTTATATGTTGATAAAGCTACTCGTATTACCATTCGCAGGAGAAAATTCAAGTTGCATGTGAAGTACATTTTGATCGCGAAACTCTACTCATACTTGGTGATTATTGATACGATAATAATGCTTGGACAATAACGCCCCTGCCAAGAATCTGTTGCATAAGTAATAAAAAAAATTGCAAAATTATTCCAACATTTTTTTTATTACTTCTTTGTAGAACTTTGACAAAAAGCATACATTGCAACACAGTGTTACAACCTGGCCCCGTATTTCATGGCTGTTCTTCTCGCAGTAGCTCTATAACTATTTCAATGTTAAAATTTGTAGTTTAGCTTGAAAAGAGCGTCATAGACGCCTAAATTGAATAAAAGATTTCACAAGATTGATGATCTTAATTGAAATTCATACCATTTTTATATACTTTATTATAATTTATAAATGTTATGGTGATATATTAGTAACGCTTAATGTAAAAAACAAGAAAAATCTACTTTAAACATATTATGTCAGTTTATCATATTTGTTTTCCATTTTCTATCTTTCTTGAGCGAAAGAACTTACTTCAACTTCTCTCAACTTATTTAAACCTAATTTTCAGCTATTAATCGAAAATTGCTAAATTATTTTTTTCAAATTTTGGTTTGTCTCAAATAGCTTCCTTGCTGTTGACATTTTTTGGCAGAGCTCTAAATTGTCGTGATAGAAATAGGCGATAGGTTAAGTAGGCTTACAAGTAAGTGTTTCCCGAAACGTAAACATATGGAAATACTTTTATTTTTCTAATATTCATAGTGATTACATTCCTATATTTGTTTATTGGCTGGTTTTTTTAACTGCTGATTGCCTTTGCCTGTGACCCCATCTCATCAGTTGGTAAGAAACCATGTGGTTAATAATGGCAAAAAGCTAAACTTAGAAGTTACTGGCCGTCAAACACTGATGCCCGAACACTGTTACGTACTTATATTATATTAAATACAGCTCTTTAATTCGCAAATTGACATGATCAGTATTCCTCACATTGCTCAACCGATGAAACCTGATTAGAACTTTACCGTAATAAGTCACATTACACGCCCATAGTTCCTGAAGGAAAATGCCATCATGAATAACTGACAAGGTACCAAATTGTTCACATTGTACGTGGTCGACTTTGATTCGAAGGTCTTACAGAAGGCAGGCATGACAAATATTCGTTAACTATTTCCTTTGTCTAAAACATGTGATGAGCGCGTCAAAGATGGGCTAAATAGTACTATAGTATACGGGAATAGATAACGGTTGGTACTTAACATGTTTAGAGTAGTTCATGAATTAGTCTGATGGAAAAATGTAGATGTTTAACTAAGTTGTACTATTATTTCCTTATCTAACCCATTCTTAAGGGATTGTTTTAATTAGTATTTGTAACAGCTTAAAGTTTCAGGACCGGCCCCTACCTATCACCTACCCTCCTTGGGAATGCTCTCATTGGTTGGTTTCTCGCTACCCTCAGGGTATTTCGGGCTTTAAAACGTTTGGAAGCCTTGAAGTGCGCCCAATGCGCAGCAACAAAACACCAATTTTTGACCTAAAATCCTTTTAGGTAATAAGGACAGAGCATTGATTACTACGCAATTCCTATAACAAACCAATAAATATTACAAAGCTATACTTGTTTTCCGTATAGGTGCAGATGTAACCACAGCATGCACACAAGATATAATATTCCAGAAAGGTACCAGATCGCTGGAGAATCCGACTCCAGGCGACCACCTCCTCGCTGGAGAATCCCCCAGGTGTTTTTAATTATCTAGCTTACAGGTTGTCGAAATATAAAAAAAAATATCCCTATGTTCCGCTTCGAAGCATGAAAGCTTTGAAGCAAAATGTTTATAATATAATCAAGACACAAGGAAAATAAAAAAATTAAATTAAATTACCAATTTAATTACAAAATTACAAATATACAATATGAAAAACTTAAGTCATGCGCGGGATTAATTTTTTCCTATCGTATATTTGTAATTTTGTAATGTAATCCGCATAGCAGGCGTTATTTCAAATATAACAACATTAAAATTCCAATTTAATGCATATTATGTGTATATCCATTAAATTTATATCATATAGTATTGCTAACTTACTTAAAATGTTTATCATTGAAAAATCTAATGTTTATTGTATAGTACGCCTTGGTAATTAGAAAATCAGAGAGATTTCTTTTAAAAGTGTGTAGATCATTCGTATCACTGATTGAGACTGGTACTTTGTTAAAAATAATTGCCATACGAAATATACTTTTTGCTGCGGCTCAAAATTGCCTCTTCAAATCAACTATAGTTCCACCAACTTAACTGTGCAGTTCTCAAGGGCGCTACTGGTCAAGGAAATCAACTACAAACTGTCACAATTTGAAGGAATGTTGTAGTTCTTTTTTTTGCCGCCTGAACAGATAAGTTGGTGGGTTTATACAAGCATATACATACCAGCTGATGTCATACGTTTCTTCGCCTACCTACACTACTACCCTCATTAACCATTCGTGATGTATAAATTCCTGAAACGTCATTTGAACACTTCTTAGAAAACTTCATTCAAGACAGTCATCTACATTGTATACTAACATCCAAATTCAAGTAATGCAAAATATCTACAGCATTCACGGGATTTATTTCAATTTGGAACTCGCAGTGTCTCGGCGAAGACATAAGTAATTTTTTTGCGACCTTAACATCGCCCATAAGCATAACACGGACTTCGTCAACATGCTCAGTTCATCCAGAAAACGGCGCTGCATCAAAATTCTGGTTAATGGAGAAACAAGGAATACACCTTTTGTACAACAATAAGCAATGGTAGCATCTATCTGCAAGACTTCGCTAAGATCACGGCACGCGCAAACAAAAGATAAGTATCCTTCCTTTATCCTTCACCACTCCCAACCTTAACATCATAAATCATTTGTTATTCCTGTCACGGTGTGTTCAAAGTTTCAGATGATTGCGCAAGGGATACATATATTATAATACAATCATTTCTTTAAAGAAATAAGAGTTTACCGATATCATATCCATTAATATCGCGCTAAGGTTTGTACATATGTCCCTGGGTAGTTTTAGACAATAAAATCACTTTAAATATATCATAATTGTCAATGAATATGAATGAATAAGTAATAGCATACTTATTGTGTGCGTAGAAAGTCATAATCACGCATGATCATCCAATTTTTATAAAGTACATTAGGTTGGCCTACTTACTTTGTAATTTACCTACTTTGAAGCACTGATGGCTCATTGGCTATGGACTGCCGCGCAGCAGGTCCATGGTTCGAATCCCACCGCGGGCTTGAACTTCATCGCATGGTGGAAGGATTGCCCGCCTGGCTAACGAACACCTTCAAGTAGAAAATCTGCCGCCAAGCACCTAACGGTGTGTTCCGACAGCAGTCCTTGAGAGCCAGTGAAAATACAGGCACATGAGACATTATAACTATGTCATTCATCCACCATAATATAACAAAGCCAATGAGTAAAAGTCAATCTGTAGTCCCAGTGTACAACATAATCAGTATTCTTCAAGCTATTTACCCGATTTGCCGACTATTTCAGACATAACCGGGGCGCCCCGGCCACTTTATCAAAACTTCAGCTGGTGATGCTCTCAGCTGGCGCTCGCGGGTGTCAAGTAAACCAGACCCAGATTCCTGCGGAATTTTCACACCACGGCGTGGATAGTGAGACCTTACCTTACTGCAGCTAAGTCAAAAAGAATTACTTACACGTTTATACATTAACATTCACAAAGTTTTGCCATTAGGTACAAGTTTCATACATGTTTTTACCCATAAGTCAAACTGCCTTTGTTTACATTCTTATCATAAATTCATTGAACTTTAAAACCAAAGTATTTAAAATAGTAATAAAAATTTGTGCCTATTTTTTCATTTGTGATCATGGCCATCGTCAAAATCTAGTGCTAAACTGAAAGATTTAATTACAAAACGTAGCTCAATTAATGGACAAAATTTTAAAATTACACTGCATTTTTCAATCTACTGAGTTTAGTAGCTTAGAGCTAGCATAACTTACAATGAAGCAAATTTGAGTCATTGGCCAGTAATTTTGAAAAACCTACAAACTTGAGGAATTGAGGTTTTAAACGCCGAATTTTTGAATTGTGAGAAAGATGAGAGGGAATGCATTGAACAAGATATTGTTACTTGCATGGCGAAAGCCAAGATTTTGATTGAAAATGCAAACATTTTAAATCAAAATGTATTTGTAAATACAAACCCGCCGCAAGTCTGAGGTGGCAGAAACTTCTTGAACACACTCTTATCATCATGCTCAGAATTCAACGTTGAATTTGCCGAAAAAACAAGTTGCCAAATTTGACGGATGTTATTTCCGCTGGGCTCAATTTCGAGATGCATTTAGCTCTCGTCGATTATAACGCTAGTATGACTGCCATCCTTAAGTTTCATTATTTAATAAGCTACCTCGACGGGGATGCTGCCCGAGTAATATGCAATCTCGAAGTGTCATTCTCGAACTATTCGAACGCTTGGTTACTGTTGAATGCGAGGTATGATAACAAAAGTGTTCTTATCAGTCAGCATCTCAATGCTATATATAACGTGAAACCGATCACACGCGAATCGGAGAGTTTTTAACGATTTCTCATTGACCATACGTTTCATTAGCTACTACCCTCTATTAACCATTCGTGATGTATTTATTTCCTAAACATCATTTAAACACTTCTTAGAAAACTTCATTCAAGATAGTCATTTTCATTGTGCCCAAATTCAAGCACTGCAAAATATCTACAGCATTTACGGGTTTAATTTCAATTTGGAACTCGCAGTGTCTCGGCGAAGACTTTTTTAAATTATGCAGTTTTTATTCTTGTGCCTAATTGGCGTAGATAGTTCTTTATCTGTAACGAAGTTTATCTCAACAAGTTAGCTAGTTAATCTCTGATCTACTGCTTTGGTATATAAACCATGTCCTTAGTTTAACCACATATACTGAAAACGAGAATTTGAATTGTGATTTTTTAGATGTGATTAAAACAGCACACATTTTTTGTACTCTTTAAGAGGTTGTTGCAATGCGAAACCCTTCATGAGCGAGTGCCGACTTGTACTTGACTAGTTGTAATATAGATATATAAGTTTGAGTGACCAAAACTAAAGTATAACAAAAAACTATTTAAGTCAGACAAATTTGGAGGTATATTCTCTCCGAAGAAAATAGTAATATTGAATGATCCAGTAAAAAGTAATGCATTGTCATATATACAATAATAATAGAACCTTATTTTTAGATGTATTCTTTATGACTAATCCTTCATATAACTTGTCACAATTTGTCTCTCATTTCCACTACATTTTATGAAACGTCTTGTAAAACACATGTATCTGAGGCAATGTTAACGTATTTTATTCCGAAAAAGAAACTCTAATGTTTTCATATTTTCTGTAATATAATTAAAATATCATCTGCCAATTCTACGAAGTAGAAAGCAGTTTCCACACTAGACAAGTTTATTTTTTTATTTTTATAACGAATATAAAATGTTTACGTCGTGGTCGCGATGAAATGTATCTCTGTAGTTTACAGCTCTCGCGGGACAGACGGCTGCTCAAATACTTTATAGTAAGCAGACTTATATAAGTAAATTTATAGAAACAGTGTCTATACCTAAACACTCTTAGTTTCCAAATTATGTTCGAAATGATGTTGAAAACCACGTGCTCACTATGTATTAAAAAATGTAACACAAATATGTAAGGAACCATCAGATATAAACTTATCGAATCATTAACCTGTATTTTGTCTGTACCACAGAAACTTCTGAAGTGATATGTATGTTTTATTAAACAACAACGTAATTATAATAGACTCGCTTTTCGACCGCGGCTCCGCTCGTGCCGGGTATCGTATGTCGGGTATCGCGCAAAATCATTAACTTCTTTTTGCGCAGTTGAACAAAAACTAACCTTTGTTCTTAATTGGGTCTGAAACTTTTCCATGCCAAATTTCAGTCAAATTGGTCCAGTACTTTTTAAGTTTATCCGTTGCATACAAAAATATAAATCTTACCTCTTTATAATATTGGTATAGGTATAGAAATGCTAAAGTATTTTGATTGCTTTAACAAACGGCCACTAAACTGAGCTAATAATACTTATTCAGTATTTATATACCTAGTTATAGGTACGTGTTTTCATTAATTAATATGCGATAAGTCCGATATGCAAAGAATTCGATATCGCTTGTAGGCGAAGCGGAAAACTGAATGAAAGTGTTAGCTACGGGTGCATTATTTCAACCACTGAGTCGATGATAATATCGCAAAATGTTGTCTGCCATGTATGCGTATTGTACCCAAAATATACTCGAGCATAACATTATTTCGTGCGACACAGACATATATCACAATAATTTCAGAAACACAACTCAGTGCAGACAATATTGAAGATGATAATTTTTATATACTTCTAAGCGTAATAATAATCATACCTAAAGTATGCCAGCCTAGTAGCAATGATTATGATTTGCCGCGGAGATATTAATCTCTCTGCAGGCTTAGTCTAAATGCATGGTGATATAAACTTCTGGAAATATTCAGCTGCTACTAAGAGAGAAAATATATCGTAAGCTTCTAACGGTGTGTTCCGGTGAATACTATCAAGACCCTGTTCAATTATAAACCTGATGAATACCTCCAAACAAGCGATGGCTAGAGATGTCTTATAAACATGTTACTAACTTGTCTATCTGTACTGTACTGCATCAGCCTGATTGTACACTGCTGAACACAACCTCCTCCATTAAGGGGGGTTTACTATAATCCTTATGCTTGGCAGGCGTCTTTGGGATCGTAAGATATCAGTTCCTCAGAAGGTGTTGCTGCCCGCCTTGCGGTATTTTACCTTTAGTCGCCTCTTACAACACCCACAGGTAGTAATATGCCATCAGTCATCAGTTGTATATAAATCAATGAGCATTCACACCTACTTCAACGTAGTTGCCACCAGGTATTCAATAGTGTTTATTGCGATAAGTTTTCTTTTTCGTTATATTTTATTGCGACAATCAAGTTAGTTTTACTACTGTATAAACTTATGAAGAAGTGTATAATTATAGCCATCGCAAAATGTATTCGTAGTAAACATTTGAATTTCAATGGGCCCGACCACGACATAATTTTATCACTTGTTATAAAAACTAACGTGGTTTTCACTCACTTTAGTAATCAGCGTAGTCATCAGTGCTCAGAGAGACGTCAACGCGGGCGTCCCGAGCTCTCCTTGAAAAAGACTACCAGATGTGGTTGAAACTATAGTCGGAGCTATCTGACTTATCCACGTGAGTTATCCCGTATTATTTACTAAAACATTTTGTCACCGTAGCAATTAAGCAAGGGAAGGAGGTGCTACATATTAAAATAACCTGCCAGATGAACACAACATAAAATCTCTTCAAACATAGTTCTCACAACACATTTCAGAAATAATTTAATAGTCCTTACTGAATTATTGGGAAGAGGTTCCATCTACATTATAGGCGAAATTCCCGTTCCACAAACAATAAGTGGTCGCTTTGTCCTCACGTCTGTTTCAACAGTTTCCGACTACTCACCGGTGCAGTGCCACTCGTATTAGATTGTTTGTTGCAAAGCCTAGTCATCGTGTGTTCACTATCTTATCTTACCCGTATTTATACTGTGGTTTTACTGACATAATATTTTAAATGATAATAACGTTCGTTGTACAATATTTTGCTATTTGGTTCGTTATTTGCCCTATGTGTGCTTAAACATTTTATAAAATTGTCCGTCTTCGGAGATTAGATAACGTATGAATTTATTGTTCAAATAAAGCATCATTAAATACGTATCCAATCCGGACTGCTAAAATATTTTAATACGATTCGTAGAAACAATATGATTTTATATAGTACAAAAGCAAACGTTTTTAAGTGAATACTTTTATTAGATCCCTATTTTGTTGTAATGTAAGATGCCTATGAACTAGGCATTAAGGTGCTCTCTTCGTCCTATCTCTATTCGTCTATTAGTCGTATCTAGATGTGACTACACAACAGTTCACTTTGACATAGAGCACAGAGAGGTAAGCTGACACTGGCAGATAAATTGGTTTGCTTTGACGACAAAGGAATGCAGCTACAGGCTTAAGTTATACCTCATAGGACTTGAAATGTACTAGGTGGATGCTTTCATTTAATTAGAAAACTCTGCATACGAAGACATATTAACCATCGTCATAACCATCATCTTCGGACTTTGATCCCACTTATGTGAAGTTAGTGTGGTATTTCTTCTCCAACACAAAAGACAACCTATAAGCTTTTTTTTATGCCTGATAGGTTAGCCTTTGACCACTATCTCACCTAGTGGTAAGTGATGATGTGGTCGAAGATGTTGTTCAGACTAAAATACGCAAATTGCCCTACCACCATGCTATAACGACTGCAATCTTAAGATAACAACCGGGACCGACGGCTTAACGTGCCCTCCGAAGCACGGAAGCGCTCAGTAGTAATGTTATACAACTCATGACCGCGGGCGACGGTGCTTAACTTTGCTGATCGGCTAAGTAAACTTCACTACGAGCGCTTCAAAAAATTTTATGAACCCTTAAACACTGACATACGGTTTTGTAACATAACAAGTGATATAGGTTTCACAGATACCTACATAGAAAAAATGGTAAATTTGAACAAAAGTTTTTTTTTTCACAAAGTAGTGTATTGCATGATAGTAACAGAAATACATCAAATGCGAGAAACAAGTTTTAAAAAGGGTTCGGAAGATGAAAGACGATTCATTTTAAGATTATTTTATATGCTTCCAGAAAATTACAAGTATACGATCTGCACAGTATTTAGTCTACCCTCCCGACGTACCACAGACAAGTGCCGGGTTTCTCGTATTGCCATAGTAAAATGTATAACTGTAACTAAATTTATTTAACAATTTATATAACACATAACTTAACAGTCGGCCATCCTGCATCAGTGTCTGTCCCAGACACAAGAGGTAGATAAATAGTGTTTCTATATTATCAAATTGTCATTCTCACTCATTACCGATAAAAAAATACTTTATATAACTATAACGAAAATTATACTTACAATGATACAAGTTATTATATAATAAAAATTATACAATTTAAAATTTCAGCAGATAGAATAACAGATATTGAAGTCAAAGAAAAAATAATAATAAACCAGCATTCCATATAAATTTCTCAATTGTACTACCGACAAGCAAAAACTTAATTTTTTTTATACTTCTCCGGCCATCCTGATACTTAGAATGTCCTCATTCAATGTGAATATAATTATTTAAACAATGAGGGGAGTAAGGGGAGAACGGACCCAACATCTCATCCGACCCTATTGTCATCCTCACCTGCTCGCGCTGGTAATCCTTCAGACTACCAGCGGCGACGTGCCCACGTCGCGGTGCTCCCTGCTAGACAACAGACGAGGCTCTGGCGACCGAGCAATGGCGGTATATCCATACTCCCAGTAGGGCAACCACCTGGAAGAGGCTACAGCGGCCTTGAAGATTAAATTCCCTCTAAAATGTCTAGTGCAGAAGGCAACGGGAAACCACTGCAACTTACTCTTCCCTAGTAAATCAGCTTAATGGAAACAGTACAGATAAGAATGGCCCCGAGTTCCCGGCGTTCCTTCAATGGAACAGGGGTGCGAAGAATCTCCGGGAGGAAAAAACAAGATATTAAATTTGGAACATGGAATGTAAGGAGTCTGATGAGTCCAGAGAAAATTTACAATGTAACAAAGGAGATGACCCGCATGAACATCAACATTTTGGGTCTAAGCGAAGTTAGATGGAAAGGATGTGGTAAACACCAAATTGACAGAGAGCATGTAATGTACTACTCCGGTTCTAACGAATCTTCCAATAAGAATGGAGTCGCCGTAATTATTAACACAAAGCGTATAGATACTCCCGTCACTTTTTTGCCCAAATCTAGCAGAACCATGATGGTCCAAATACAAGCCAAACCGTGGAACATTAACATCATTCAGTTGTATGCTCCTACCACTGAAGGGTCAGATCAAGATATGGTAGATTTCTATCATGACATGGAACAACTTCTTGAAAACACGAAACAGCATGATGTCAACCTCATCATGGCAGACATGAACGCTAAAGTCGGACAAGGTGAAGTCCAAGGAGTTGTCGGAAAATATGGGTTGGGAGAGAGGAACGACCGAGGAGACATGTTGATCCAGTTTTGTCAAGAAAGAGACCTCACAATCATGAACACCTATTTTGAATTACCGGCAAGGAGGTTGTACACATGGACGTCACCCAGACATAGTACTGGTAACATCATACGTAATCAGATTGATTATATAATAATAAACAAGCGTTTTAAAAATTGCATAAAAAATGCAAAAACCTATCCTGGGGCTGACATAAAATCTGACCACAATCCTGTTGTGGCTACTCTCAGATGTGTTCTCAAGAAAATTAAGAAAAGAATAACCACCACAAACACCAATATTCGTGCTATCAACGACGACACGATACGTCCTAAAGTATCAAATGAAATTAATAAATGGGCAACAAATGAAATTAAAGTAAATTCAAAAGCAGTAGAAGAGACTTGGAATTCCCTTAAGACAACAATTTCAAATATTAATAGAGATTTTCTTAGGCCAAGGAAATGGGTTGCAAAGCATGTGTGGATGAACGACAAAATATATCAGCTCATGGAGGATCGAAGACTTTGTAAACACACTGACAAAAAAAGTATGATCAACTTGATAAAACCATTCAAAGAGAGGTGCGATACGCTCGAGATACCTGGTATAAAAATAAGTGTAAGCATGTGGAAGACCTACACCAAAAACATGACGCATTTAACTTGCACAAGGAAATCAAAGCTATGACGGGGACTAAAAGCCAAATACACCAACAACTTGTGGATGAAAATAACTTACCAGTTCTGGAACTGCTGAAAAAGAAAACCTTGTGGGAAGAGTACATCGGATCCATGTTTGAGGACCACTCTAGAACCCTTGGAACATATTTCGGAATTTTGCCTGGCCACTCCATATTGCGTGACGAAGTTTCTAAGGCATTACGCAGAGCCAAGACCGGAAAAGCGACAGGACCAGATGAGATTCATATAGAAGTCCTGAAACTCATACATGAAGATCACATTGAACCCCTTACCAACCTTTTTAATCTCGTCTATGAAACTGGCTATATACCTGAAGATTGGCTTACATCAACTTTTGTTACTATACCTAAAAAGAAAAATGCAAGAAAGTGCGAAGAATTCCGCACCATTAGTCTCATGAGTCAAGTGCTCAAATTATTTTTGTCCATCATTCATGAGAGAATAAGATCCAAGTGCGACGAACAACTAGGAGACAGTCAGTTTGGTTTCCGTTCAGGAGTAGGCACGCGCGAGGCATTGTTTGCGGTACAGGTGCTAGTTCAGAAATGTCGGGATATGCAGCAAGACGTTTTCCTCTGCTTCATCGATTATGAAAAAGCGTTTGATCGAGTGCAACATGATCGCCTATTAGCTCTGTTAATCGATGTAGGCCTGGATGAAAGAGACATTCGCATAATACGAAACCTCTACTGTAGTCAACAAGCGACCGTTCGAGTGGAAAAAGAAGAGACCAAAGCGGTAGAAATTAAACGGGGAGTTAGACAGGGGTGCATATTGTCGCCTACGCTTTTTAATATCTACTCAGAGGCAATAATGTCAAAAGCTCTAGAAGGTATTGACTGTGGTGTCAAAGTAAACGGACGTCTCATCAACAACCTAAGATATGCCGATGACACAGTCCTCATAGCATCCTCAGAGCAGGAGCTCCAAAAAATTGTCGATTCTGTGAACGAGTGCAGCGTAGGCGCAGACCTCAAAATGAATGTCAGCAAGACCAAAGTTATGGTTATCTCCAATAACACTACTCTACAACCGGTAGTCACTGTAGCAGGCCAAATGTTGGAAAGAGTACGCAAGTACAAGTACCTGGGCACGTGGTTGACTGAAGAGTGGGACAGTGATACGGAAATTAAAACCCGCATAGAGATTGCCCGTAGTGCCTTTGGGAGCATGAAGAGTGTACTATGCAATCGCAGACTAAATATCTCACTGCGCACTCGCCTTCTTTATTGTTATATCTGGCCGATACTTCTATACGGATGCGAGGCCTGGACTATAAAAGAGCAACTCAGGAAACGTATAGAAGCATTCGAGATGTGGGCCTACAGGCGCATGATGGCGATTTCCTGGACTCACAAAGTTACCAATGTGGAAGTACTGCGGCGAGTTAGACAAGAACGCAAACTTTTGAAAACTGTCAAAGAAAGAAAAGTATCATATTTGGGCCATGTACTTAGACATGACAGATATTGCCTTCTTCAATTAATAATGATGGGAAAAGTTGCGGGAAAGAGACGAGCTGGTCGCAGGAAGAAGTCATGGCTGCGAAACATCAGAGAGTGGACAGGGATTGCGAGTGCTGCTGAACTTTTTCGCCTCGCCAAGGATAGAGACGGATACGGAAAGCTGATTGCCAACCTTCATTAATTGAAGAGGCACCAAGAGAAGAAGAAGTCAAAACAATAATTAATACAAATTATCAAAATTATGCTTGCATGTAAAAATTGCTCTAGTTTCATCTAGTGGTTACAAGTTTGTCCAGATGTTACTTGCACGCACTAGGTGCTTGGTTTTTTCAGTATTAGTAGATTAACTGGGCACTGCTTGCACACAATGGATGCTTCAGCCTCCTCCAGGGTAGATATGTCTGGGCACCGCTTGCACACACTAGGTGCTTCGGCCTCCTTCAGTGTAGATGTGTCCGGGCACCACTTGCACACACTAGGTGCTTCGGCCTCCTCCAGTGTAGATATATTGTCTGGGCACCGCTTGCACACACTAGGTGCTTCGGCCTCCTCCAGTATAGATATGTCTGGGCACCGCTTGCACACACTAGGTGCTTCGGCCTCCTCCAGTGTAGATATGTCTGGGCACCGCTTGCACACACTAGGTGCTTCGGCCTCCTCCAGTGTAGATATGTCTGGGTACCGCTTGCACACACTAGGTGCTTCGGCCTCCTCCAGTGTAGATATGTCTGGGTACCGCTTGCACACACTAGGTGCTTCGGCCTCCTCCAGTGTAGATATGTCTGGGTACCGCTTGCACACACTAGGTGCTTCGGCCTCCTCCAGTGTAGATATGTCTGGGTACCGCTTGCACACACTAGGTGCTTCGGCCTCCTCCAGTGTAGATATGTCTGGGTACCGCTTGCACACACTAGGTGCTTCGGCCTCCTCCAGTGTAGATATGTCTGGGCACCGCTTGCACACACTAGGTGCTTCAGCCTCCTCCAGTGTAGTTGTCGAATTATAAGCAGCCATCATCAGTTGTGCAGTTCATTTTAGGAGATATATGGAAAAAGAACAAAAGGATTTACAAACACCACAACATATATAATTTTAACTTCCAATATAAACTAGCAAATAGCTGAGCTTTGTGATGGCTCGCGTTTATTTTACAACCTGGTTCTAGTGGTGTCATCTAGTATGAAGAAGATAAACTACGACATATCCGAGTATTAAGTTTAGTTTTGTTGCAGCGATGTTAACTCTTTGGTTTTCTAACAGGTGGCGTTGGTAATACAATAATATTATTTCCAATGATTACAAAATTGTTAATGTAATTATTTTTAAATGGTTGTAAAGTTATTATTTTTTGACAGATACCGCATCAACATATAAATTACTTCATCAAGATATGAACAATTACTGTGTTGAAGCACAAATATATAAGCGTGATAGCTTTTCAGTAAAGCGTACCACAATATGCTCAGGTTGAGAGATGGTGTGAGGCATCTAATTTATTATTATTTATTAAAATACCCACCCTTACTTATTTAACCAACAAAAATACTAAAATATATGAAAAAGATCTATATATGAAAAAGTGATCATATTCTATTTATGTAGTAATCATCGCCATCTGCATAATCACTACCAGAATCCGACTTTACAAATCTTATCCACGGTTTGATTTTGATTGAAAAACATTCTTATATATTTTTTTAATAACCATCTACGCTGCTAATCTTATTTGAAAATGAATATTCTTGGACCAGTAGCGGGTTTTCCTTGGTATTAAATATCTTTAAATCAAAATCGTACGCAAAGCAATACAATCTTTGATGACTTAAAAATAGATACCCAAAAGATACACTCTAAAATGGTTTAAAGGTGCTACAGCAGCCAAAGTTTCGAGCACGAACGAGTGAAAGTGTTGCTCTTCAGGCGATGTTTGTTGGCTTATTTAAGCAATAATACGCTGGAAACCTTTATCCAAATCAGGACAAAGCAATACATCGCCCAACCCCATCGAACTTGCGTCAGTATGTATCTCTGTATAATCCTAAGTAATTTATTAATTATTAACGAAATTGAATTTAGCCAGGTTCAAAAGTATGATTCAACTCTCTTAATAAATATATATCAACATTCAGCTCGTCTTCTTTTATAATATTTGAAGCATAGTTTAACGATACGTTATTAACGTTCATCGTTAATATTTGTAGTAGTTGGAGAATAAGATCAATTGTTCTTTAGAAACCATTTTTATACCACGCACGATTAAGCTACCTTGGCATAGTTTAAATGGCTCTGAACACAAACTCTTGATTTTCATAGATGGCCGTTTTTAAACGAGTACACCCTAGGACCTATCATGTACTGTAACTGTAACAAGCCTCGGTATTGAAATAGAGTGATGATCCTTTTATGGCTTCTGTAGTATGATCATTCATGTACTGATTCCGAATACTGTGGCCTCTTTTGAAATATTAACTGACAAGTAGATAATTTATTGATGTTTAGTAGATATTTATAACATCTGGTTTTTAGTCAAAGACTGCCTAACTAGGAATTTGCAGAAAACAGGTTGGATTCTACTTGGTAACTCCTCAACACTTTCATTTAATCCGTCTAATCCAAATGCCATCTCAAATCTAATCTAATGCCACGTTCAGCGAATAAATTGTATAGAGCCACTGCGAGAAGAACGGGCAAGAAACTCCAAGGCCATTCTTTTAAACATATTTTAACAATGTGTTACATACTTACTATATAATAGAGTTATTACAATATTTGTTTAAATTATGTAGGTGACAGGCAATAGCTTGGCGGAGGCGGAATTTTCCAGGCATTTTTGTCGTTTATGTAATCAGAAACTGTGTAGTAGGATTTTTTAATCAATATGTTTTTCACATGCAACTTGAATTTCCCTTCTGTGAGCGTTGTAATATGTTTGGGAACTTTATTATAAAACCGCACACAATTACCTAAGAAGGACCTTTTATTTGTCTTTGCTAATCTAAAACCTGGCACCGCTATTTTATCTTTATTCCTAGTATTGTAATCGTGATTGTCACTGTTTAATTTAAATTATCTCAAATTTTTACGAACATACATAATATTTTCAAATATATTATACAGACTTGGTAAAGTTAAAATATCAATTTCTTTAAAAAGATCCCTCACAGATTCCCTAGGACACATTTTATATATGGCTCGAATTGCACGCTTTTGTATGATAAAGATAGTCTCTATCTCAGCAGCAGTTCCCCACAGCAATACACCATACGACATAATACTGTGGAAGTACGCGAAATAAACTAGGCGAGCAGTAGCTACGTCTGTTAACTGTCTTATCCTAAGAACTGCATATGCAGCAGAACTAAGTCTTCCGGAGAGATCATGTATATGTGGATCCCATTGTAAAGTGGAATCCATTTTGATTCCCAGGAAGACTGTCGCTTTGTCAATAAAAATCGGTCGACCGTTAACCATATTTCATTGAAACTACTATTCGTAACTTTCTTTCCCTTCACTCGTTGTGCTGCGAATATTTTCGCTTGAGTTAATTTCGCCTGATAAATGTTATGCTGAGTACATCACGTTTATCAGGTTATGCACTGAAATTATTGTGACCTAGGTGACGTGAGGAAAACGGCGACACTTTTCACATTTCACTACTTTCTTAGGGCACCGCGGGACCATATGACCTGCCTCACCACATTTGTAGCACATAATCGGGATAGAACTATTTATGTTATTATCAGGCCACTTCCTTAAAGTGCTTTGATCACTACTATCGCGAGTGGTTGGATAGAACTTTCTAGAGATTTCAGTATTTTTGCATAGATAGTATTTTTCAGAACTTCTTCAGGTTCTTGAAAGTCCGCACCTTGCACATTAATTTTAATGTTGGAATCAAAAATGTCGTATGTAAGACAATCGACAGCTTGTTTACCTTTCAATTGACACCTATTAATCAGCATAAATTAATCATAATAGTACTCTTCTAAAGACTCGTTACGGCGAGTTTTCCTAGACAACATATCAGAAAGGAGGTCACCATAATTTTGTTCACATGGAAATGCAGCAATAAGTTTTATTGGCCATTCTTCCCACGAATATTTAACGCTTGTTAATCCGTCGAACCAACGCTTTGCCAGACCTTTTAATTTCGGCAAAGCATATATTGATGTTCTGACCACCCATACTCATGTGAAGACTCATTAATTTTGAATAACCAATCTTTCATCGTCTGTGACTTAATCTGCGGATCGAAATCCGGTATAGAATTTTGCGCACCATGCATTGCTGACCCTGAATTGCGATCACTCAATGCATTGACTAATTTTTCTAAGAGTGTATAGCTTACGTTGACTGCACTGACCTATGTTTCTTTGACTTACTAGGGTTATGACGTTTATTATTTTGACGGTGAAAATCAAGAGATACGGTAGAATCGGAAAGATTTATTTTTCTACTTGCTTCATTATTATTGTTTATTCGATACTTTCGGTGCTCGCGCCGCCGTGAATGTGACGAAGATTGACTACGACTCCTACCGCGATGGTTAGGTGATTCAGATGACCAACCATCATCATAAACACGTCGTCAGTGCTGTGTGCGACGGCGTGACTTTCTTCGAGATCTACGTTTAGGACTATCTAGAATCTTATGTCGGCTACGAGAACGTGATTGGCAATAGGGAGGCGTCCCTTCAGGTGCAATAGACGCGTTTATTTGGTTTGGTACATCTGGGTTCATGTTTTAACACAGGTTAAGGTCAAGGAAGGAATGAACTTTTTGCTGAAACAATCACACATAGTAAATAATCTGTCACTGTCCTGAAATATGATGAATGATTACGTAATACTTGCTATTTCAACCAATTAAAACAAAATTTGTCATTGACAATAATAAAGTAAATACATAATATTACAGATAAAAGGAATAGGTAGATAAAACAACAAATGCATAAACACAAAATAAAATATAGTAAGTAAGGTGCTCATCTTTGTAGCAAACTAACTGCTTCTGCGGTCTCACCCACGTGGACATTGATGATGGATGATGGCGAAAACCATTCTACACGTTATTCCAATATCTGAAGTATAAATATACGAGAATGCATTCAAAACCATCTAGCAGCTTGAACGTGAAGGAGTGACGAACATACACGCTCATATCCATACTCGCAAGCCTTCGCGTTTATAATATTAGCGTGATAAACAATCACATTATTTGAGCTAATTACAATACCATTTCTTACATTCATGGTTGACCCATGTGTAGACCACCATCAGCCCACAGTACAGGCGGAATATGGCTGCCATTTTGGGCCAAATAATTATCAGCATTCTGGCCATACATTGCAACTAAACAGATTCAAGAATTCAAAAACAAAACATACCTAATTATTTTAGTTAAGATTGATGACATCATGAATAACTTCTTAAACAAATGAAAAGCTCCTCATACCTTATAGAATGTTAATTACCTAGATTTCGTCACTAGTTTCCAATCAAATAAAACTGCAACTTACCAAAATATCCTCAATTTTACCTTAGGGCTGAATAAGCAAATGGGTTCACAATAGCACTTCTGAACTTTTTAAAAGGGTTCGGAAGATGAAAGACGATTCATTTTAAGATTATTTTATATGCTTCCAGAAAATTACAAGTATACGATCTGCACATGAATTAGTCTACCCTCCCGACGTACTACAGACAAGTGCCGGGTTTCTCGTATTGCCATAGTAAAAAGTATTACTGTAACTAAATTTATTTAACAATTTATATAACACATAACTTAACACAAGTAATACTTTTATGCAACATTTAGCAAAACTATCAACGAAAACCATATTCATATTATTTTTTTATAAAATGAAACATATAAACTCATTTAAAAAGTAAAATACCCAACTGCAAATTATTTATATTCGTTAATATTTCGTTATATCGTGTTATGTATATAACGGCGCGTGAACAATTTAATGGAGTTACGAAGATTAAAAATGAAACGTTATGATTAATTTAATCACTATTATGTTCAGTACTATAATCGATATTGCTTTGTATTCGATAACTCATTTTTAGGGCGGGTAACACCGAATGGAGTATAGGTGTCATGGCGGCCGGATGCCTGTCGGAGTCGTTCACTTCCTCTCTGATTTTTGAAGTGTGCGCACTTCTTGATGGACAACCGAACGTGATGCACGCGTGCAAACCTATTTGCTCTTAATCCATTTTAATCCACGTGATACTATGTAGTTTTGCTGTAATAAGTTTCTTGTGAATTACAATTGTGATCATACGATATTCTCTTTGGTGTTATTTTGTGAAAATTTGCAAGTGCACGCCCATAATAGATGACCAACCTGAGTAGATAACAGATCCATCTCCATGGACCACATACCGAACCGTCTCGGCACTCACTCCGTCATCAGAAGTGGGATTACCAGAAATATCACAGGAACACTACCGGATAATCAATTATCAATAATTGCATAATCAAGATGCAACAACTATTGATGGCATTTACTTACCGGAAAATAAGTTCACCCTTACAGGAAAAGTTGAATGCACTGTGAACTTAAAAGACCAGGATTGGAACCACCAAAACCATGCTATGCCTGAGAGGAAACAGGCCATATCCTAACGCGATACATTGTGTAACTTTCGCTCTCAATTTTTAGACACTAACGCATCGCCAGCATCTTACAACGACCGCGCACAGCATAACAAATCAGCATCCATCGTTTGCTACTACTGTGGCGAGCAGGGCCACATCGCAACACTTCGCCGCAAGAAGGAAAGCAGTCTGAAGGGTGCCACTATTGAGCGCCGGGTAGAAGTCTGCACTGTCAAGCCAGCTAAGAACACACTATTATCAGAAACCGGTGAGAAATTTTCATTTTGTTTTGATTCCGGTGACGAATACTCTCTGATAAGGGAAAGTAAAGCTAGTGGACACTGGTAAGCGACACCAAAATACAGTAGCTTTTTTTAGGTTTAGGCCCAACTAGCCTGCAATGTAAGCCAAAATAGCCAAATACTATCTATTGTTACGATACAAGGATGTTCAGTGCAGTTACTATTTCATGTCGTGCTTAATTTTTAGCATTTCTGTCGGTATTATGATAGGATGAGACTTAAATATCATTGGGGTTCTTAGTTGAAGTTTCTGACTCAAAAAGATTAGTGTTGTCTCAGTTTGTGACATAGGATCAAAGGATAATGGTTTTAATAATGTTGACACCGACATTGCCATGGAATATACAAAGCAATTGCTATCGTTGCTTGAAGATAATTCTGACTACTACGTTGTGAGTTACTTAAACTGGTGTATTTTATGCGTTTGTTTCTGTATGCATTCAACCTAATAAAATCATTGTACTTCATGAAATGCCTGGGTGGCATTGGGCAGCTTGTGTAACTCATACCAGCCTGTGTGGCATTCCCAGCCTGTGTGGCAATCAGCCTGTGTGTCACTTCTGCCTGTGTGGCACTCCACCTGTGTGGCATTCCACCTGTGTGGCATCCGCCTGTGTGGCACCCGCCTGTGTGGCATTCGCCTGTGTGGCACCCGCCTGTGTGGCACCCGCCTGTGTGGCACCCGCCTGTGTGGCACCCGCCTGTGTGGCACCCGCCTGTGTGGCACCCGCCTGTGTGGCACCCGCCTGTGTGGCACCCGCCTGTGTGGCACCAGCCTGTGTGGCAGTATAAACGTCCTTCTGCCAGTTTGGAATGAGCTATACAGCCTGTGAGATGCTTTAAAGCCTGCGTGGCGCTTTGGAACCCTATTTAAAGGACGTGTGCATACAATGACGAATTCAAAGATTCATAATATTGCCATACTTGCTACTCGTGATTGCGTCAGATAGGTCAAAATGACTGAATGTATACTGTGTGTAGTTGTTATTTTGTTAACAGATGAGGACGATACTACACACGAGGACGTGTGAAGATGCAGGATGGCCGTAACGGCGCGTGAACAATTTAATGGAGTTACGAAGATTAAAAATGAAACGTTATGATTAATTCGATCACTATTATGTTCAGTACTATAATCGATATTGCTTTGTATTCGATTATTGATTTTTAGAGCGGGTAACACCGAATGGAGTTGTAGGTGTCACGGCGGCCGGATGACTGTCGAATTCGCTGACTTCCTCTCTGATTTTTGAAAAGTGCGCACTTCTTGATTGACAACCGAACGTGATGCACGCGTTGGCTCTTAATCCATTTTAATCCACGTGATACTATGTAGTTTTGCTGTAATAAGTTTCTTGGGAATTACAATTGTGATCATACGATATTCTCTTTGGTGTTATTTTGTGAAAATCTGCAAGTGCACGCCCATAATAGATGACCAACCTGAGTAGATAACGGATCCGTCTCCATGGACCACATACCGAACCGTCTCGGCACTCACTCCGTCATATATTTATTTAATCGCTCTTTATTTGATACCCCACTTGATGGGTTTCTTAGAAATAACTTTTCTTTTTCTCACAATATGGCGTCTAAAATCCAACAGTTTGTTGTTTTATTTTTTCTATGTACCTAGTAACACTTCTGCCATCAAGATAAATGTCTCTTAAATTTCAAAAAATAAAATTTCTTTTTTGAGCAGTTGAGTAAAACATGCTAATAGTGTATCTTACTAATTCAATCTCATTGAAAATACCTTTATAATAATAATAAAATGCTATATTTGTTGTAAAAGGCAGATACAATGTATAAAACATAAATGTTGTAGTACCTGGAACCTAAACTAAGCTCTAGACCCGTAAGATAGGTTCAAGGTCTCTTTCGTCGGGGAACAAAAATAATTGCCTGTAATTTGATACTTAACTGTAACAGAACAAAAGCGTGTATACTCGTGATTAAATGTGAGAGAGTTATTGTATGTGGCAGGTAAGGGTGTGTTAGTGGTTGAAAAATTTGTGATTGACAACTTCTACTGCGATCCCCAAGACGCCAAGCGTGGAGATTATGGCAAATAAAATGGTCTCCATTGGGAGACCATGTTCAACAGAGGACGTTCCGTGATGTGATAAAGCAACCATGCAGAAGTTGTCTTGTTTGGTTTGACTTTTATATTTATATTATTCTGTTATTCCATGATTCAACAATGTTATTATTTCTAGGATCATTATAATAATGTGCACTAAACATTTAAAAGAACCTTAACTTAACTTACCGTTTGGTGTAGAGACGTTGGGTCCGTGGGGACCGGGAGCTCATCGTATTTTCCAAAATTTATCAGAGCGCTTGGTCGATGCGACGCGTGATCAAAATGCTGGTACCTATTTGGCTCAAAGAATAAGCATTGCAATTCACGGGCTTCTGGGCACGCTGCCAACTAATAGTGGGCTAGAGCATTTGGACTCCCTATGAGTCCAAATGCTTTTACTCTAGTAGCTGTAGTGTTGTATATAGTTTGTAGTATTTGTTTAATAAAAGCATACCGCCAGTAAAAAAAAAAAAAAAAAAAAAAGCCATGTCTCAAAAATAATTGTAAAATCTTGGCTCTAAAGACACTTTCGATTTCGACACCTTCGATCCTAGATCGTATTTGTATATAATAATCTAGTAATACAATATTAATCACTTATATCACAATGTTTTTAACACGCTAAGACAAGCCTTCTTCAAATTTAGCAATGATGTGATTACACCATTTCTCGAACGAAAGCACAGGTTCTTATTTTTTTTCTGAAATATAGTTATTACTTAGCCTCTGTCACTCCATCATATTGAAAAAAGATCTTTCATTCTACTTTTTTTATAACAACCCTTAACTAGAAGATACATTTTGTAGTAGATATACATATCATATTAAACTGAAAAAATATATAAAGTCTGTTGAACCCACACACAAGCTGTCGTGAATGAATCCAGACAATACAAATTCCCAACATACACATAAATAAACCTCAACAATAGCAATTAACGTTATTTCTACATAAACAAGTAAAGACTCCCAATAGGCTAATAAAAGAGCCTATTCTGTGTGACCACTGAGAATACAAGCTGCAATCTGATGGGTATTTATAGCTATAGGTTTTTGGAATTTGGTCCAACTTACTCCTTATTTATAATTTGTGCTAACGGCTATATATTGTGTTGCGAACCCATTGCGAGCCTGAATCGGAACGCACCCTAACTGTCACTTTGTAGTTGTCAAGTTGTTCTTAACTGTCATGGCGTGGACGCTATTGTTTTTTTCGGGGGGGGGGGACCTAAAATTTTTGTTTTGTCGTTATGAACTCTTGTAACTTTGAATTTTTTGGTGTGGCTTTAAAGACAATTGAAAGTAACTTGTTCTCTCCGTAATTTGATTATTCTCGCATTGGCTAGAAGACGGAAGACTTCTTGCTGGCGTTGTAGTTAGTCCACGTATATCTATCCGAAAATCTGGACATTTTAATAGGTGGTCATTCGTGTACTCGATCAATTTTACAGCGGTATCGCGTCATGACGACATATTTAGTATAAGCACATTGTTAGTTGCTCCCCGTGGGGTGCCGGGTTAGAATTGCACCCACCTATATTGTCCCGTGAGAGTCGTAAGAGGCGTCTAAGAGAAAAATACTGGAAGGTGGGCAGCAGCACCTTCTAAAGAACTGCTATCATACACTGCGATCCCCAAGCCGCCTGCCAATCGTGGGGATTATGGCAAATAACCCCTCAATAGGGAAGGCTCTGTTCAGCAGTGGACGAGTCGGCTGTTACAATACAGTACATTGTTAGTTCCGCGAAACGCGGACCAAGTATCCGTTCGGCTGTTTCTTCCACTGCACTTATCTATTTCCTGCTAAAGCAATCACTGGACGATGCATGTTGTTTGAATCTTGGTTTCGATAAAGCGTCAATTAAAGGAGGCGTGGGTAGCTTTGAGATAAGCATTGACGACTTATGATTACTTTGGAGGCAAATATTCATAGTCGCTGGACTCCCGTCTTAGAACTAATAGTACCGTCGCGTCGTCGGTCTGAATACAATACTCGACATCTAATATTATAATGAAGTGCAATACATATTCGTGGAGCTTTGAACTTCTTTTAAGATATATTTACTTATTAGACTTGATACTGGAAATGGATAATTTGATGGACTTGATACTGGATGTAATTGATACTGGAAATATATGATGTATTTTTTTTTATGCCTGTTAGTTTGACCACTATCTCAGCTGATGGTAAGTGATGATGTGGTCGAAGATGTTGTACAGGCTAACCTAGAAGTACTGGCTCTCAAGGACAGCTGCCGGAACACACCGTTAGGTGCTTGGCGACAGATTTTCTACTTGAGGGTAGTCTAGCTAGGCGGGCATTTGCAAAATGCCCTACCACCATGCGAAACATCTTATGACTTAATTTTATTTTTAGACACGTGATATTAATGTACATTAATAGGAGTTCAATAAAAACTATGCTGCATTGTCAAAAAAATGTGTTGAGATACAGATTAAGATACAGTGTACAAAATTATTTTTTTACACCCTGCAGCAATTGGAAACCTATTTTGTTAATCTTTATTTCAAATATATACCGATATAACAAATGAAACTTTAATATAAGTAAAAAAAATGCTTTTAATACTTTATCACAAGCAGCATTGCAATTCAGCCAGCGTATTGGGAAGCTAGTCACATTAACTGATGGTACGGTGATATATAGAGCAGCATGAATATCAATGTTTAACCATTATTTTTTTTTAACTTACCTGACCAGCAAAAATATCTACTACCATGTGGACTAGTAAAAATGTATCATTGAATTAGTACGCATAACTTAAAAAGGTAAAAAAAGGAACGGTACCATGCTTTTGTTAATTCAAATCACTCTGAGCTCCCGTTTTCGTAGTCCGATTTTCACAAGTTATTTAATAATTTTCAGTGTTAGAAATCAGTATTTTTTATATGTTAATTTCCGAATATGATGAAATAAGGTAAGCCGCTAACCACGCCTAAATTCTTCACCTGGGTTGAGCACGCAACGAGTCGCGTTCAAGTAAAAATAATTATGTTGTTAGCTGAAAGTAAAGCTTACTCAAATAAACGGATTTCAATAAGTAACGAAGCATCCTCAGGAGGTCTTGACTCTTCGAGCTTGTTTCTCGATTGTGCGCTCGAAGAGTCAAGACCTCCTGAGGATGCTTCGTTTAGAAGTGAAACGCGCCGAAAATTCTTCCGGTTTGGCTGCGTGGCGTTTGTGACGTCACGCCGGCTTAACAGGAAAATTAAGCGGAATTGTCACTAGATATATTTTTTTATATTTTTTAAGTGTTTTATTAAAATATTAATTTGATGTTTTCTTAAAATATTTTAAAAGTATTTGTTATTATTAATAATAATACTTCATTAAAATAAATTTAGCACATATATACTCAAAGCCAAATCAAAGATTCCACACAAAAAAGTACTCACAAATGTGTAAAAGTAAATTAAGTAAGATTTATCAAAGTTATTAATTAATCAGGTTTCGCATTCCAATATACCAACCTAGTAAACCACACCGTTCATCCTTAAATTACAAGCCATTCAAACAGTCGAGCGGTCTCTATAGCCCATCAGAGCGTCCCTAGGGAATCAATTTAACGAAAATGATCAAACATTGAGGTATATTGTACTCAATAACGTACCCGAGTTCGATTAAACCGAAAATGGAACCACAGCGCTGGATTAATTTATAATAGTTTCAGTTTCTACTGGGTACTATTTTCAATTGCCAAACTTCGACGACATCAATAAATTGTTTAATACACTTGCCTTTTTTTTAAAGTAATGATAGCCGAGCCATAATAGCTATGGACTGCCGTGCCGCAGGTCCATGGTTCGACCTCCACCGCCAGCTTAAGCCTCACCGCATAGTGGAAGGGAATTTTAGCTTCAAGTAGAAAATCTGTCGCCAAGCAACTAACAGTGTGTTCCGGTAGCAGTCCTTTAGACCCAGTAAAATTACAGGCACATGAGATTTAGCAACTGTATGTCTCAGGGTGACGGGCGCAGTGCAGGCCGTCACTTGTTACGAAATGCATCTGTTACAGGCAGAGATTATCGTTTAACATCAGGTGGTCATCGTGATTGTCCGTCATAACCACATAAAAAAAATTGAGCTGTTCATACAAAGGTCTGAAAAATTCTTAGTTAATATTTCAAGGTGGTAACGTAAGTCGGCAGTCTTCATAACCATGCAAATAACATTGTGATGATAACGTATTGTCCATTTAACACCATGACCCGTAATTGGTCTTTTCACGAATACCTAGCACACATAATTTGAACCAACCCGCGCGTTCTCGGGCTCAAATTACACCCACTAAGTTAATCTGGTATAGTCACTATTACTAGTGCCTAGTCACTATGTTCATAGTAAGAGGCGACGAAAAGAAAAATACCAATAGATATGACAGCAAGCAGCGCCTTCTGAAGAACAGTGATCTTACACTGCGATACTCGATACGCCTTGTGAGCGTGGGGATAATCGCAATCTTCAATTATACATTATTTTCTAAAATTTCACGAAACATATTTTAGACTTGGGAAAAACTTTATACCTTAGATGCAAGATTGTGACCTCATGTATCTTAGAGCCTCTTCTCGTCTTTTGGCTGTTGATGAAATTGAAAAAAGAAGTTTTTCTTAATATTAGGGGCTAAAGTATGAAATTGCCAATTTGTCCTGAAAAACTTTAATTTGTTTTATATTAATTTAGCATATTTATCTTATCAAAATAATTACCATTATTATCTATACACTGCTGCCATCTAATAGGAATGTCATTTATGCCTTTGCGATAGAACTCTGGTGATCTAGATGCGACAAACTGTGTAAAATCATTTTGTACTACTGCCTCCTAGGAAAAAAAAACTATTTATCGCGTAGAAAATTTTCCAAATCACGAAAAAAATGGTATTCCGTTGGGACAAAGTCTGGCGAATACGGAGGGTAACAAATGGTTTCTAATTGCAGTCCGGTTTGACGTGCTGTATGAGGTCTCGCATTATCTTGGAGCAATAATAGTGAAGATCGATTCATGAGTCGAGGCTGTTTCACTGCTAGCTTTACTATCATAGTTTGGAGTTCGGCTCAATAGACATCTGCCGCTATTGCTTCATTATATCGGATAAATCCATAGTGAATAAGACCATGCTGAGACCACCAAACAGTTACCATTACGTTTTTATTTGTAAGCTTTTACCCCAGGCCAGGGGGCTAACCCCCATCTCTTAATTCAGTCTTATTTTAACCTTACATTAACAATTTTAATTTGCACCCCCACATACCACTATAGTAAACTTACATTACAACTTTTACGTGAGAGCGAGCTGCACGCATTGAATCAAATCATTTGTGCGATAGAGATAGCGTTATAAGAACATTATTGTTTCGTGACGGTCACTGTACGTATCTTAGTATTCATAATTTAATTTTGAAATAATAATTATGGTTTGTCATAATAGTTTTTAAAAGGTGGGAGTTGGGCCCTTGGGGTCAGCCATTGCATTTATCACTTACGGTTATTGTAAAGAATCCACTTTTCATCACATGTCACAATTCGATCCAATATTCCTTCATTTGTGTATCGATTCAACAAGGCAACACAAGTTTCAACATGCGTTTCTTTTTGCAGATCAGTCAAATCATGAGTCACACATTTTTAATATATTTTTATTTCATTTATTTAACGCAAATAAGTCAATATTGTTGGTAAGGTAACGTTAAACCATGCCGCTAATTCCCAAATCCCGGACTCTTATCGGCTTCCAAAATCTCTTTCAATTCATTGTTATTCACCTGTGTGAGCGGTCTTCCACGTACTTCGTTCTTCAAATCAAAGTTTCCATTACGAAAGCGTTTAAAACAAAATCGCACGGTGAGTTCATTAGCAATCCCCTCTCCAAACGCAACATTGATATTGTGAGCTGTTTCGGCCTCGTTAGTTTCACGTCGGAACTGGAATTAACGAATCACACAAATTTTCAATCACTAAATATCCATCTTTCTTGTTTTATTAAAAAAAAACTGAGAATCGATTATAAACTGTTACACATTTTTTAAAAGAAGAACCTCATAAGTACCATGTGAAAAACATTTACTCTAAAATATCAAACGATGAAAGTTTTATGTCAATTCGAAGTACCAAAAAACGGCAATTTCATACCTATTTACTTGTTTTTAAAAACACAATAAACACTTACTGTGAATTATGCATGTAACAAGAAATAAGTATACACAGTTTAGAAGCAGTAACCAAGTGCAGAAATAAATTCTATTATTTCAACAGAGCTGCCTGGTTTCTCCTGACCTATATAGATAGGAATCGTAGATCAAATACTTTACTGGGAATGAAACTGAACGGTTTACAGTAAGCACAACAGAAGCACCCACTCAGGAGAATATTGTGCAATATACTTTGACAGAACTCACTACTGCTGCTACAGTCAATAACATAATAAAGTGTTTTTTTTTTACATGAATGTAAAGATTCTTCTACTGTACAATATAAGGACTGTTCACTATCCTTCTATGTGATGTAACACACATTTTTCAAGTATGCCCTTGTATTGTAATAGTACAAATACAACAATAGTGTATATTATCTCATTATCTCTGATAATATATATAATTGTTTTTTTTTATTGCTGGTAAGCCTTTGACCACAATCTCACCTGTTGGTAAATGATGATGTGGTCGAGGATAGAACGGACTAGGCCTAGAATTACTGGCTTTCAAGAACTGCTGCTGTAACACACTGTTAGGTTCTTGGCAACAGATTTTCTACTTGAAGGTGGTCGCTAGCCAGGCGGGCCATAAATAAAACAAAAATAGTTAATTTCTCGCCATTATAAAAAGGTATATATTGACTTTATTTTGCAGGCGGGGATTCAGCGAATGCCCGCCTGCAAAAAAAGACCGCCAAGCATCCAACGGTGTTACAAAATTACAAATATACGAAAGGATTTATTTTTTTAAGTCATGTGCGGGACCTAACGGTGTGTTCAGGCAGCTGTACTTGAGAGACAGGAATTCTAGGTTAGCCTGAACAACATCTTCGACTATATAATCACTTACCATCAGGTGAGATAGTGGTCAAAGAGTTGTCTATAACCTGTAAATAATTAAAAAACTCCTTAAGTTTGATTATGTATAAAATAAACTTAAACATTTTACGGATAAGGTACATAACAACATTATTTACGAAATTGATTTCAACAAAATGTGCTTTTGCGAAAGCCGTTGAATGTTTCCGAGAAAATGTCGTTGTAGATTGTTGTGAACACTGTTTCAAGAATCGTTTATTCGAGGATTGAATGGTACTCCATATTTGTTCTATTTTCCTTTCACACAATTACTGTGCGATCTTTTGTTGCTGAAAAAGTGATGACTCGTCGGATTTTTCTTTCATCCTGCCCTTATCTCACGTTATGTTGGGTTGGCTAAAGATTTATTTTCCCACTACTCTTCTTTAGTATAAAAGTATGTATATTATCATTGGTATTTATGGTATGTATTAGGATATCCGTTTGTTTTTGTGTAATATCAGAAAAATATGTTTTTGCTTCAATATTAAGTTAGCATAGTTTGAGGAACCTCACTTTTTAAATTTGTTTGTTACACCCCTGTCTTATTATTTCCGTATTTCTTCTCCATTCTCAGGTCGCCTGGAAGATATCGTTAGTGATAAGACCGCCTATTGTTACACTTGATAGTTAGCTTTCGTATTATTATATTATATTGTAATTTAGTGGTGTGTACAATAAAGAATTATCTATATGTATATATATATATATATATTATGTTATTGAGACGGAACAAGCTCGAGGTCCACCTGATGTTCTCCTCTGCTACCTACCTCTAACCTCTGCCTATATAACAGATGCATTTCATCAACAACAAGTCGACATAGTTTTTAAGTCTCATGTGCCTGTAATTTCACTGGCTCTCAAGGACAGCTGCTGGAACACTTCGTTACGTGTTTGGTGAAAGATTTTCTACTTGAGGGTGGTCGCTAGCCAGGTAGGCATTCCCAAAATGCCCTTCCAACATCCGATGAAGCTCAAGCCCGCGGCGGGCTTCGACCCATGGACCTGCTGCCACTAAGCCATCACTGCCTCAAAAACTATCTTTATCAGGTAAGTACTCATATACTTCAAACCCATAACAAATGATAAATCTTTTCAGCAAGTTTTCGTCTTTGTGAGGGGCATCGCAGTTTCAGATATTCTGCCTCGAAACAGTAAAGTGCTTTGGGCATTGTGATTGTGATTGTGCTAGTGGATTGATTGCAAACGAAACATAAAAAATAACATTTGCATGGTGGTAGGGCATTTTGCGAATGCCCGCCTGGCTAGCTACCACCCTCAAGTAGAAAATCTGTCGCCAAGCACCTAACGGTGTGTTCCGGCAGCTGTCCTTGAGAGCCAGTACTTCTAGGTTAGCCTGACCAACATCTTCGACCACATCATCACTTACTTAAGGTGAGATAGTGGTCAAAGGCAATAAAAAAAAATAAAAAAAAATAACGTCTTGGAGTGACAAGCGCAGTACAGTATGTTAACGTTGGCGGTGACACTGCAACTGTAATCAGCAAGCGTGTCACTAACCGTCAGGTGGGCGACTTGTTCGTCTCGATACTTCAGCATTCGTCACGCAATCCATCCTATTTTCATGACTGCGCAAAAAAAATAATGTTATGTTTTGCAGGGTTCATGTATGTACATATATTGTAAAAAAAACTAACTTAACTGGTGGATTTGAGACGCCACGACGACGATAGTGAGAAAAAAAAATGTTTTTCTTCCAATCTCGTCGAGTGGGATATCAAAATGAAGCGTTTTATAAAACTATTCCAAAAATATATTTTACTTGCAGTTTTAATAACAATGGAACGATAAAACGTTTCACGAAAATAAATAATTTGCAGTCGGGTTTTCTATTTTTTTATTTAATTTATACTTGTTCAAACATTTTATATCTTAATGAATAGATTCAGGCGTTACGTTGCGCAGAGTCTCGATCGTGCGCTCATAGAGTCAATACCTCCTGAGGATGCGTCGTTTAGGAGCGAAACGCGTCGAATTGGTTTGGCCGCGTGGCGTTTGTGACGTCACGTGCGTTGGCTAACAGGAAAACTAGGCGGGATTTTTTCATAAAGATTTTAAAGTGTTTTATTAAAGAACTAGCTGTACCTGCGACTTCGTTCGCGATTGCCGTATCTGCAGACTAATTATTCACATTTGAGCACTGTTTATATCATATAAAGCAACGCTGTGGTCTGCGTCGAAGCACTTTTAGTAAAGCATAGCTCAGAAAGAAGCTTTTTACTTTTGATTTGAAAACTCCCAGGTTGTATTTTCTAGAAGACAGTAGTAAGGTAACTCAGAGTGTTCCTTTACGGTTCGCGGCGTCTTTTTGCCGAGATTCTCCTTGTTTGGTGGTAGAACTATATATTAGATTGTGCACTTTCATTTCACAGTCTCCAAAATATATCCAGCAAAAGATATACTGTTAAAAAAGGCTTATTTTTCACTTACCACCCGATATAGTAACATATAACAGACCAAATTAGTAAATGATCGCCAAATTTAAACCCGCATTTTAATGTAAACTTAGAACCAAATTTTTATCATCTCGCTATGATCTTGAAACAAAATGTCTCCAAATAAATCATTGTTTACCCAAAATTAGTAAATGATCACCTTTAATAGTAAATGATCAACAAAATTAAAACAAGATTTTAATGTAAAATTATAACCGAAATTTTTTGAAGCCCTCGTAGCGAAATTTGCTTAGCTGTTCTTAACCAATTAGCAAAGTTAAGCAACGTCCGCCGCTGTTATGAGTTGGGTGACCGCTAGTGATATTACTACTGAGCGCTTCCGTGCTTTGGAGGGCACGTTAAGCCGTCGGTCCCGGTTGTCGTGTTATGATGGCAGTCGTTATAGCATGGTGGTAGGTCATTTTGCAATTTTAAACGTAGAGTAGTTACGGAGTGATGCGCGGCCGGGATACAGACAGACAGACAGACAGAAATACAAATATTTCAAAACAAAACAGTTTTGGCATCAGTGTCAGCTACAGATAGCTCTAAATGTTTTTTTCAAAATATCTGCCATGCATAGAATTGAATCTGTTACAGTTTTATTATACGTATAGATAGATTAATGTGATGTTTTCTTAAAATATACATATAATATGGCATAAGTGCATTGGATTTTTATTTCAATATTGCGTATTTGTGAAGATTAAATTGTTGACTCTGATACATGTTCTCTTTTTCAAACAAATGTTCTCACCTGCGCGGTGCAAATAACGGTATTTTTTTATATAACTGCGAGATGTTACTTTATTTGACGTTGCGCTTTATAGCTTTAAAATAAAAACTTTAACCGTAACTTAAAGCAAAGAAAGCTGCGCGTCTCTCCCGCTTCTGTGAAATAAACTTACTTACTCGTTATACTTACTTACTTTTGGCGCCTTGAAGCTTATGACGCTAACTGTTGGGCGGTGGGAGTGTGAAGGCAAATATAGAAAACTTCAGAAAATAAATCAATGATCCAGATTTTATGAAAACAAGAAGTTGGTGTTTAAACTAGAAATCACTAGCTTGTATTTTGTACTTGGGAAAATGCGTTCCTATGTTACTCTTTTAATAATATATTAGCAATCAATTTACTCTTTTAGCTTCATTTAGCAGAATGCGACGTGGACGACGCATGGCACATGTTTGTTTAGGAGATACATATTCGATCCAGATACAAAAAATTACGTGTTATATATTATTTATGAATCAACAACACAAATAACGAATGTGAACCAGATCACTGTGTGCGTAGTATTAGAATATCGATCATGTATGTATGCCGCGTTCTTGTACATCTTATTAACTTTCGAGATAGGCGATAGATGAATAAGGTTGAAAATAGATTGATCATGCAATCTCTAAAACTAAAATACTGATAAGAGGTGGCAACTTTGCTTCTATGTTCGAGGCTATGCATCGTCACTCCATAGTTTCATTGGTCGATAGTCAATGAAATACAATGCTTCGCTGGTATTTTGCCAAAACATCCTAAGGATGTAATCTGCAGCTTTTTGACGATCGCATGGTTCTAGCTTTAATATTACTCTAAATTATAAATCTACACTAATATTATAAAGAGGAAAGATTTGTATTTTTGTATGTAACGAATAAACTAAGAAACTACTCGACCGATTTGGATAAAATTTGGTATGGAAATAGTTTGAGACCCAAGGAAGGACATATGATTGTGTTAATTCAACTGCACAAAAAGAGGTTAATGATTTTGCTAGATAACTGACATACACGTGGAAGGAGCCGCGGCCGGAATGCAAGGGTGTTTTATAGTTACCGTTTCCACAGCCACTTTTAATGTTGGTACCTCAACCTATTTTGACAACAACATACTGATATAATAAATGCTGTGCGCTGTGTGCGAGGCGCATTCACCTACATACTATAGTTTGGCTTGTGTTTGAAAGGGATACGAGTTATATATGAGTTTTGGCTGTAGAAGTATAACTGCGTGCACAATAAACCAAAATAAAAAAAATTAGGTATAGTAGATAGGATATAATAATATAAGTTTTGGACGATCACAATAACTAAATAAACACAAAGGTATTTTCTTAGAAATTTAGAAATAAGACCACCTTTTTCTAGAAATTACACGTAACTTTCACCGCCTTTTTCTGAAGGTGAAAAACAAAACGTTGCATATTAAATAATAGCGGCGAAAATGATCAAATCTCACGTTTAACCTAAAAACCTTCCTAAAATTACGCAGACGAAACTAAGTCTAGTACTGAATATAAACAAGCACCTAATTTCGACGGCAACAAAGCCCTACGTGATTCCGAGCACGGATTTCGTGCGTGCCATGTTTACGTGCCTTTAATTAAGTGACACTCGACAATTTTCGCATCACAATGACGAGCGAAAATTGTTGCTACATTTTGTTGCTTTTCTAAGAGCTTAGTATAACGTGAACTGAAAATTCGCTTTGTTCCTTTTTAGTGTGTTGAATGAGAACAAATGACTATTGTTTGGGCATTATTGAAATGGAAGGCTTAAACCTGTGGCAATTAATATCAATACCTTACTCTATACTCAAGAGCGTTTCCTTGACGCTTTAGCTAACTAAAACGTTTACTGGCTTTACATTTCATTTCCACGAAGGCATAAACTAGGCCTTATAGGTTTACCTTGGGCGTCGAAAGCGGGTTCGTCTGATGCCTATTTGCGGGCTTGCTCCCCGGGTGGTAGCGACGTGCCATGTGTTCTGGTGCGTCGTGAGGGGTAGCACCGCAGGAGGGGTCCGGCAACGTACAACCGTGGCGGGTTCGTGGTTGAATGCTAAAGCGTTCCTGCGATCCCGCCGAGAAGCGGTAAAGATGGAACACCGTGTGTTATTTAGTCGGTATTTACACGGTCACTTGCTGCTGCGGGAGTAGTTGGTGCCGAGTCTGACATATCCCGGCCTGCTTCCCCGGGGTAGACGGAAATGCGTTAATGCATTTTTCACAAGTAATAAAAAAGCTCTTATAGGTTTGTAGTTTAGAGCTTGCTTGTCATTTGTTTAAAATACTCTCTCAACATGGTTAGAAACTGTCAAATTATTATTTTACAGATCAATGATTTATGGATAACAATGAGTAATAACTTATTGAACATATATTTCAATCACTGTATAACGCAACTTTAACGAATTGCGAAAATAACGAACACTCAACATGTGGTTTAAAAGGTTTTATGTTTAAATTCATGTTTAGTACCCAAACTTTTACAACGCAAACACTGCTTTATTACAAGATTAAAAAAAAAGTTTAAATTCAATATAAAATTTATGAACTTTGTTCTCGTATAACTTATTTACTAATAAAAGTAATATAAGAATTTCTACAAACTTGAAAAGATTGTTTTATACTATAGTAAGAGGGTCATGAAGTTAATTAACTTTATTCTTGAACTTGATTTTCTTTACAACTTTGATGCAATGATGGTTCAGTGGCATTAGCACTGCCACGCAGCAGATCCATGGTTTGAATCCTGCCGCGGGCTTGAGCTTCACCGCATGGTGGAAGGGCATTTTGCGAATGCCCGCCTGACTAGCGGCCACCCTCAAGTAGAAAATTTGTCGCCAAACACCTTACGGTGTGTTCCGGCAGCTGTCCTTGAAAGCCAGCAACTCTATCTAGGTTTAGCTGGTTTAACGCCTTCGACCGCATCATCACTTACCATCACGTAAGATTGTGGACAAACTTACTTTTCAGCAATAAAAAATACCTTTTTTGTTCAATACCGTCCTCAAAGAGAAAAATTTAATCTGCACCTGCATTTTAAATATAATTTCCACCTACATTTACCTCCGAAATTTGCTCAGAAATATGTCTAAAAATTGTTGTTACCCAAAATTGTCCTTCAAACCACCTTACTCCTACGTAATAACAATCTTCGCAAACATTTGCCAGACTTTATCAACGTTGGAGTTAATTTCTTAGTAAATTGGCGCACCCATCGCGTACTGTTCATAGCCTGACGTTGATTTGTTTCTGTGTTGTCCAATAGAGGTGGTAAATCGTAATTACTGCTTGACGTAGGTCTGACGTCGTATAGCGGCCCCCAGACGGTTTTCATTTGTCTAAATAATGTCTACGTATACTCCGACCTCGATATTACAAGTCCAATAGTCTGTGCCTATTCCCAGATGTGATAGAAATATACTAGGTAGAAAATTAAGCTTTTGCCTTGAATATCATATGGATCTGAACTTTTGCTACAAATATTTCTATAATATTACTTCTTATCTACATCTACACTTATATTATAAAGAGGTAAGATGTGTATTTTTATATGACACGAATAAACTTAAAAAACTGGATGAAATTTGGTATGGAAATAGTTTGAGACCCGGGAAAGGACATATGATAATTTTTATCCAACTGCGCAAAAAGAGTTTAATGGTTTCGCGATAACCGAAATAAACGTTGGTGGAGCCACGGCCGGAAAACTAGTTTGATTATAAACTGACTAAACAGGCTAGACTTGATCAATACTCCAAACGAGGTGCAAATCTATAATTTGACTGTATTATTTTTTCATGTTTGTATGCTATTATTCCGCCAATTGTGAATTGATTTTGTTCATCCTTTTTTACCGACTTAAAAGAAGGAGGCACGCAATTAGTCTGTTTTTTTGTTTGTTACCTCAGAACTTTTGACTGGGTGAACCGATTTTGATGATTTTTTATTTGAAAGCTGATGCTTGTCGTGTCCCATTTAAATTCCATCGAAATCGGTCAAGCAGTTTTTGAGTTACACTCTAATAACTGAAAAGTATTTCCCTATCTTAATGATACGAGTATAGTCATTGACAGTGAATGACAATCGATCTCATAAGTAGCAAGGGTCACTAAAATGGGTGAATATTTTTCTATGAACTAAAAAATTTAACCGAATTCAACACTCAAATGTATGAAATAACGTCGAAATCGGTACAATGTGGACAATATTGTGATTATAGGTACTTTTGAACCATCATGGTACCGAATCCAACAAGTTATTTCACACATTTGAGTGATGAAGTCGGTTCCATTTTGTGTTTCTTTTTTGTTTGAGTATAGTAAAATTTATTAATAAATTGAGTATTAAGTTACACTTCATTATTTTCATTAGCATTAGCCCACAAGTCTATACCTTGATAACAAGTAATTGCAAGTCTGTCGATGGTCACCAGTATTGCATTTTGGGGGTGAGTCGATTGATCTTGTTAGCAGTATATATCATTAAAAGAAAAAGAGTTTGTTTTTACAAAATCTGACCTACTTTGTACTCTGAAAAGTATGAAATAATTTTTGGAAGTCTGACTATGGGACTGAAAGGTCAGAGTAAATCAGCATGACAACTTCAAAAAGCTTTTTCACATTTTTCAGTGTTAAAAGTCTGTACCATAATCATTTAAAAAAATAATCGGTTAGTCCAAAAGTAAAGTTTAGCTGTAAAATCGGGCTACAATGTGACACAAATTTTGTGTTCCAGCACTTTTAGTTTGTTCTAGTTAAAATGTATTTAAAAATCTTAGTTGTAGCAGATTTGATACCTTGTAAGAGTAATAACTATTCAAATACAAAAACAATCTTTAGGATGAAAATAAGTCTGTGTAAGGTAACAAAACACTTTTTGATAGTTAGGATATATTTCTCAGATTCTTGCGTTTCTACACGACTGCCCCAAAAAAGGACAGTTATGTTTTCAGGGTTCTGAAATGTATGTATGTTTGTGAGTTTCTTATTATTTTTTATTCCGCCATAACTTCTAAAGGTTTAACCGATTTTAATGTATGAGATATCACTAGATTTGTCTTGATAGCGCAAACGACATTTATTACGTTAAAAACTGATGAATTTTAGTCGCCCTATTGTGAGAAAAAATACATCGTATGGTGTATCAAAATGAAGGGCATTAAAAACAGATTATAAAAAATTATATAAACTGCAGTTTTAATTTCAATGGTATGATAAACAAGCGTTTATCATTCCATTAACGAATATAAATATTTTGCACTCGTGTTTTTGACCTTGTTAATTTATTTATACATGTTTCAATGGAAACATATTATTTGATTTTGAAGCAGTGATGGCTCAGTGGCATTGGCTATGGACTGCCGTGCCGCAGGTCCTGGATACGAATCCCGCCGCGGGCTTGATCTTCACCGCATGGTGGAAGGGCATTTTGGGAATGCCCGCCTGGCTAGCGACCACCCCGTTAAGTGCTTGGCGATAGATTTTCTACTTGAGAAGAAAATCTGTCGCCAAGCACCTAACGGTGTGTTCCGGCAGCATTCCTTGAGAGCCAGTGATATTACAGGCACATGAGACTTGACAACTATGTCTCAAGGTGATGGGCGCAGTGCAATTCGTGACTTGTGACGAAATGCATCTGTCATAGGCAGAGGTAAGTCCGCTTAACATCAGGTGGGCCTCGTGCTTAATCCGGCACTATAACATAAAACATTATAAATTAAAAGAAGACGACCTGTTACTTATTCTCAATAATTGACGAACTATGTGAATTTCAAAAATAATACAAATTAATAATAGTCTAACAATTTTTTCAGAACACCTCCCCCCAACCTCCAAACCACCCACTTTAATGATGTTGCTATAATTTTGCCCGTAACTGTTCATATCGAATATTAAAATTTAAGATATCTTATAAAACAATGAACCATGTTTTAGGTCGTGAGATCTCGTAGTATTTCGGAAATGTACAAGAAAATAAAAGTTCCTGTCTATAAAAAATTATATAGGTAAATAGGTGATAGGACAAGACGTGCCTAATGCGCAGAAACAATCTATTTCCTGCTATTGTACTAATATATGTAACCTATAATATATATAGGTATACCACTATTGGTATACCTACTCGTATTTACCATTTTAGCGACACTGTCAGTCAACCAGACTAGACTAGAGTAGAGTTCTACTATAACGAGAATTCCCACGTACTGTAACGGGTATTGGTAGCGTAGTTGATTTTTCGTCAATGAATGGCAACATTTTATGCCTAACCTTTTAAAATTGGAGGGTAGGACGATTATACAAGATAGACAGGTAGAGTACCAGATATAAAGGTAGATATCAAGTTTCAATTTCTAAACACACATTAGACATTTTCTTCCTTCATTATTACTAAATCATTATCGGCTAAGTATAATTACATTCCTCCTTCATTAGTTACTCGTTAATTTCACAAAAGCTTTGTAAATAATAGCTCCTTCAAATTAAATTGAAATAGATTAATCTAATTATTTTACCGTAGATGCGTAAGAAAATAAGGAATGTTGTAAGCTATCAGATTTTTTTTTAATACATTGATATATAAAAGTAAGTGTATAAACCATTTACAAAGTTAGGTATCATCATAATCATCAGCCGGAAGACGTCCACTGTTGAACAAAGGACTCCCCATAGAACGCCACAAAGAACGGCTACTAGCCGCTTGTAACCATTGGCTACCCACGACTTTTACGATATCGTCAGCCCAACTAGTGGGGGGCTTACCAGCTCTACGTCTTCCGATATAATGTGGTAACCACTCGAGAACCTTTCTTCTTTATCGGTTATCAAATAGTCGAGCATCATGGCCCGCCCATTACCATTTCAACTAGCAAATTCTGAAAGCTATGTCGGTGACTTTGGTTCTTTGGTGAATATCCACGTTCCGGATGTTATCACGCAAAGAAACTCTGTGCATAGCTCTCCATAGCTCGTTGAGCGACTCTGAGGTTGTCCATAAGGGCCATAGTCAAAGAACACTTTTTTTTTCATTATTTTGTTATACTGACACAGCAAATATTTAATATTTAATCATATCTGCTTAGATTCATCAGATCACCTTTGAAGCAATGATAACCGAGTGGTAATAGCTATGGACTGTCATGCTACAGGTCATGGTTTGATTCCCATCGCTGACTTGAGCTTCACCACATGGTGGAAAGGCATTTTGCATATACTCGCCTGGCTAGCTACCACCCTCAAGTAGAAAATCTGTCGCCCAGCAACTAACAGTATGTTCCAGTAATAATCCTTGAGAGCCAATAATTCAAGGCCTAGTCCGTTCTTTCTCGACCACATCATCACTTACCAACAGGTGAAATAGTATTAGTAGTAAGGCAGAAGAACCTTTCAGACGTATTTTTTTTTAATTTTACGGTTCTTTTATCGTAAACAAACTAACTACTGACTGACCCAAATCCAAATATTGATTCAGAAATTTCGTTAATGTTATTTTCAGTGGTGTTACAATACAAAAAACTTTGTCGATATAGTAGATTGTACGAGTGCATGAAACATGTAATTTTAGGCGAGGCATTTCAAAGCCCAAGCCATGGGCAAGATAAGTTAAGTCGTGGCTATAATGGGTTTTATGTCGAAGTTATACACTCATATTTTCACTTATATTGTGAGGAAATGAAACAAATAATTGAAATCATACCTTAAATAATTGAAGCTGATATTTGAATTATGTTTTATTTTGAGAGCCATTGTTTTGAATTCAAATGTGTATCTGATAATTTAATAATACCTTAATCTATGTGTATTATGAAAGACCTAGGCAAACTTCCGACATAATATTGAATTGCACGTCTTTGAATAATTCTAAACAGGAAGATCATTTTATAAGCACTTGGTGCTTAAAATCAGGGATTTTTGCACTACAGCTTAAAAAATCTTTATAGTCTACTTACACCGAGCATGAACAAGAACTTTACGAGCATAGGAGTGAAACTTTTTTTGCATGTTTTACCTGTTTTAAAAAAACTTTATTAGGTTAAAACGATAATAATATCTTCAGTGTTCGAATCTTACTCAGATTTGGTCGGAATTTAAATGTTTTTAGTCATCAATAATACAGTACTGTACATTAACAGCCATATCTTCCACTGCTGAAGACAACCTCCTCCCATCTCATCAATAATTGCTCATAAAGCAATAGTAATATGACTCTCCAACTTAATTCTCACCCACCTTTCTTATTCACACCCAAAACAGAACTTCGAAACTATTATAAAAAGCAGGTGCTTACGTTTGAGACTCATAATTGTTTAAAACATGGCAAAAGGCTTTTCATGCTCGACTTATTAAACTTTTCACAAACAACGCGTTCTCTGTGATACATTTTTAAAATGCGCAACAAAGTAGCTAAATTGCATTCTCTTGTTACTCCAAAAAGTGCAATTACCAAGTTAAGGGCGCTTTCAAAGATATTTATTGTACAATTCCGTGTTGATAGGGTTAAGTCGAGTAAACTGGGGTGAATTTTAATTGCTGTTTTGTTACTTTGTTAATTTAAATATTTCCGCTTAATTAAAACAGTTCCGCGTATCTTTATTAGGCGTCAGGATCTTATGTACTTATTTAATTGTTTTTTTTAACGTAGTATTATTTTATTTGTGTAATTATAAGCATTTTTGATAAAGCTCCTCCTCCTTGCGTCGTATGTCGTCAATGTTGAGGGTCGTGACCACCCTTCTGTATCACTTTCTCTCGCACGATCTTTCTCCATCTGTTTCTGTCTCTGGCGGTGTGGAAGGCGTTGTGAACTGAGGAATCTAGAGCGGTGCGGATCTGGTCGGACCAGCGCCATGGGCTGTGACCACGCGGTTTTTTCCCATCCACTTTACCGGTCACGATAAGCTAGGTTGTTTCCATCTTTCCTTGCAATGTGACCGAAGTATTCAAGGTAAACACTCAGGCGACAGTCAAAAGCAGATATATGATAAAAGCTAGTAGGTTTTAATATCATGTTTTAAAACTTAACCCCCAAAATCACATATCATCATTCCTGTAAGTCGCCAAAGTAGTAGACAGATATGTTTAATATCCACATTTTGCCAGCTTTGCTTATCGTCTACCAACCTTAGTAACTGTTCTATGCGGAATAATTAATTCATCCTCTTACCTTGACTCTCATCTTGGTTCGTTCCAATATGTCTTCTGTAACATTACAGGGCACAATACAAAGAAAAATATTTTATAAAATGTTTTTAACAACACGCAGGATTACACAAAGACATAAGTGTAAAAGTTTTAATTTTAATTCTATGGCTGACCGCCTTTTACCCCTATCCTTCGTGGGAATGTTTTTTTGTAGTGTATGGTCTTCCGTTTTTCGCTGACTTTCTGATAATCAGTGTGTAAACAGGCATGAGTCACATCTTGCGCCTTATGCGCAGCAAGATTATATAACAATAAAACTACGAATGTTGTGGAGGCACTTAATATCAAAAGGGGTACAATAACTAATGTTAGTTTTTGTAACATCATCAACTATTGTGATTATGACTATTTATAATTTTTGGGTAACGAATGATTTGAATTATTCGTTTATTTTATTATTCCATTGGAATAAGGTTGAATTTGAAACGTTTTGGATCTTAAACATAGTTAGTTTTAGTGCCCCGTGGGGTGCCAGGCTAGAATGTCACCATCTCTTTCTTCCCGTGGGTGTCGTATGAGGCGACTAAGGGTAAAAATACCTGAAGTCAGGTAGAAAGAAGCGCATTCTTAGGAAACGCTATCTTATACTGCGATCCCCAAGACGCCTGCCAAGCGTGGGGATTATAGAAAATGTGTTCAGCAGGGGACCGGCTGATACAATAACAGTACATATGTGTTACAATATGTTTAAAAACTAAATTCATGGCCATTCTAAATAGCCATGGTTTCATCCTACTAGGATAACCAAAATGGAAGCTAATTATCATTTTTTTTAATACCATAATTTATCCGTTTTGTGTCACACTTTACATATCTACGCTGCTGTTTTTCGATGTATACAAATTATCACCTGCAAATTTTATTAGTTTCTGTAAGATTTTGTTTGGCCGAATAACTTTGAATGATCCAAATCGTTTACTAAACTTATTAGAACAAAGTTGAACTTTATTAAACTAAGCTTTAGACTAAGAGATTAGAGTTTGTTTTGAATAATAATAAAATAAATCACGTGCTAAAGATAGTAAAATTAATAGCCAGAGAACTAGTTAAATATTCAGAATTTTACTGCCCCGTACCTCACTAAATATTGCTTTAATTATGCTATACAGATGCTTATTTTGCGAAACGGCCCTATAAAATGTTTATCAAGCTGAGTTACGGCCAGTTTAGTCCGATCTCCCTTTTAAACAATGTTTATTGTTAACGAAGTATCGGATAGCACTTCGACGGCTCTTAAATATTTATCTCAGAGCTATCTACCTTCATTTGTCGCTATCTGAAGAGATAAAATGTCTTTTTGCTTTCGTATTTACGAGCTACTTAGGAAATTTCTAGACTACCTTCCAAATATAAGTCAAGATTTTCTTTTGCACCCGGTGGTTTCACTCACGTTGACAATAATGAATAAATTCAGGCGTTACTTTGCGGAAATCCATATTTAATAATAAAAAGTATTTAAATAAAACACTCAGAAAATATAAAAAAATATTTCTAGTGACAATTCTGCCTAATTTTCCTGTTAAGCCTAAGCAATCTTTCTCGAACGTGCGTTCGTATAGTCCTCCTGTGGATGCTTCGTGTAGAATCGAAATGCGCTGAAAATTCTTCTGGTTGGGCTGTGTGGCGTTTGTGACGTCACGTCGGCTTAACAGGAAAATCAGGCGGAATTGTCCCTAGATATATTTTTTTATATTTTTGATGTGTTTTATTAAAATATTAATTAAATGTTTTCTTAAGATATTTTTGAAATATGTTATTATTCACGTTGACAATGTTGAAAAGTGATGTTGATATTAATAAATGTATCCATAAAGTACCTAACAACATTCTCACTTACTAAATAAATGATTTGAAATAATTTCATCAGTCTTGCATTAGTTTTGATGAGTATAATATGTTCATAAAACTTTAGTATAAGCAACGAAAATACGTCTAGTATTTTTCCAATTTTCATTGAATACTCGCGATTCTTTTTTGCGCGCCTTTTATCTTCAAATTGAAAGATTTTTGCGAGTACCACGCCCCACAAATTCACTCGACATTTCTGTATGAAAGGGCGCATCCATCAGCCAACTGACGTCATCCATTTATCACCATCGAAAGGGTTGATTGAATACGAGCGATCCCTCACGATGGGATGTCGCGAAAATTTTTGCGTCAGATTAGTGAAACGTCGGATTATTTTTGGTATTTTGGTGAGCAGCTTTGACATATCGAATCGGAGATGACATGTGTCCGGGGATATTTTTGTTTGGTATTGCTATAGTATTATTTGCTAAAAGGAAAAAGCTCGTAGTTTATTATTTTACTGAGGCTCTTTTGGTGTTTCTCGGCCTTTTAGGGTTCCGTACTTAAAAGGTAAAAACGGGACCCTATTACTGAGAATTCGCTGTCTGTCCGTCCGTCCGTCCCTCACTAGGCTGTATCTCAAGAACGGTGATAGCTACACAGAAAAAAAGGAATACTTGAGCCAACGCAGTGTGTTTTTATTCAAGAATATTTGTGATTCATATATATTGAAAACAATATATTCTTGAAATCAGAACGCAATATTCTCAGGAATATATTCTTGAAACAAAGTATAATTATATTGCATTCTTCTTTGGAGAAATCGTTAAAGTGTTTAAATACGAATATGGTTAGTTTTGAATCCAAGAATCTTACCATAAATATTCGTAAGTGAAGCACCTTAATTGCATTCAACAAGAATATTTGAAAATATTTCAAGAAAGAATATAGAAATTTTATTTATGAATAAAATGTTAACAGAAGAATTCCTATTTTATTGTTAGAAGAATATTTTAGTTATCTTGAAATAATGATTTGAATACTTTATGTGAAGAAATATTTTTTGGGTCAAAACAATATTCCTAAGAATATTCGAGTGTAATATCAAGACTCGATTATTTTTCAGTTCAGAATATATTCTTGTTGTAATACAGCATTGTCTTGAATTTATTAAGACAATGTATATTCTTGGCTAAAAAAGTATTTTTTTTCTGTGTAGAAAGTTGAAATTTTCACAGATGATGTATTTCTATTGCCACTATAACAACAAATACTAAAAATATAATAAATATTTTAGGGGGGCTCCCATTCAACAAACTTTTTTCACCGTTTCTTGCTGGATACAAATAACGGTGATAGGTAGACCCTTTACTATTCACAGAATATTTAGTTTTATGTTCTCTTTAAAAATAATTAATGCAAATAAAATAAATAATTAAGGTGGCTCCCATACAATAAAAGAGGTTCTTGCCGTACCTACCCAGCTCAATCGAACACTGCGAAAAGTGTCTGTAACTTGCAGGATTAGTGCGGAACCCTTCGTGCGCGAGTCTCGCTCGAACATGGCCGGTTTTTTTATGTTACGACAATGTTACATCTCAAAATAAATAAACTACATCAACATCAATATCTTAAACTTTTTTACACATATAATATATTTTGTTTATCCAGCATAAATGGTTCAATCACGTATTTTTAAGTTAATATTTAGTTATAAAATCTGTTTTTTTTTTAAATCAGTGAGCTGCAAGAAGTGGTACCCTGTCCACAAAAACTTCAGAAGTTATACCTTATAGGTTAGCCTTTTACCACTATCTCACCTGATGGTCAGTGATGATATGGTTGAACATGTTGTTCAGGCAAACTTAGAATTACTGGCTCTTAAGGATTGCTGCTGGAACACACCTACAGGTGCTGGGCGACATATTTACTACTTGAGGGCGGTAGCTAGCCAGGCGGGCATTTTCAAACTGCACTATCACCATGCTGTAACGACTGCCATATTAAGACAACAACTGGGGCCGACAGCTTAACGTGTCCTCCGAAGCACGGTAGTGCTCAGTAGTAATGTCACTAGCGGTCAACTCTCATGAGTTGGATGGGTGACCGCGGTGGACGTTGCTAAACTTTCCTGATAGGTTCGGAATGGTTAAGCAAACTGCGCTACGAGTGCTTCAAAATGCATCGCATGTATACATATAGCGTTCCATAGAAACGTATTTTCGTATATTTTAACGAACATTTGTATATTACTTAGTATCATAAATTTTATGAAACAACGGTGTTATGGAAAACGCTATAAATATACTTTCTTTAAGAGCAAGGAGCAACGAACCAGTGCCTTGCAAAGGAAATTAAAAGTGTCAATTAGTTCCCAAATAAGATTTGACAGTTCTATTGACTATCTTTGAAACATAAACACGAAGTTTAAAATACTTTTCTTATCGCGAGTTCACGCTTGACCGTCCTTTCAGCCAACAATAATCAATCTTGGTGTCATTTTCTGGCAGTGGACTTTAGAAAAATGACTTCATCTATATCCTCTGAGAAATTTGAAAGTCATTAATCTTGAAGGCGGATAATTTATATTAGAGGCCGTTCATTTTTGTTAGGTTAGCACTTCGTTATATAATGGCAAAGTGACGTTTGAGAAATTCTTCAGGATCCCTTTGGGAGCCAGCAAGTGTTTGAATTCGATTCGCTTTGCGTCTTACAATAAATTTATATTTTGTTCTTATGAAATAATGAAAACTATTACCCATTACTTTGTTTTTGCTGTTGATTCAATTGAACTACTAATTTTAAAAACTATGTTAATTATTATTTCTAAATATGATTACAAGCACTATCGCGTGTCGAGCGAAAATTATATTTATAAATTATTGCAGCTCAATTTATTTTTGTTCTGGACGGGAATCACAGACGCGTCCTCCAATTTCGCGCTGGATGCCTATTCCTCTCCGCCTCCGGAACATATTATTATTTTTTGTTACTGATAGGTAAGTCTTTCACCACAATCTCACCTGATGGTAAGTGATGATGTGGTCGAAGGTGTTAACAGGCTTAACCTAGAATTACTGGCTCTCAAAGACAGCTGCCGAAACGCACCGTTAGGTGCTTGGCGACAGATTTTCTACTTAAGGGTGGTCGCTAGCCAGGCGGGTATTCGCCAAATCTCTTCCACCTAGCGTTGAAGCTCAAGGCCGTGGCGGGATTTGAAGCATGGAACTGCTGCGCGGCAGTCCATAGCCAATGCCACTGAGCCATCACTGCATCAAAATTATTCTTTCAAGCCAAAAGTTTGGGCTACAGTTGTATTACTTTAACCGTCATAGGGGACGGTGTACATATGTTAAATATAATATAAAAATAAATACTTACTTTCAGTCTATATTTTTTATTTAAACCAAAAATTGAGCTATATAATAATGAAATGAAATTTATTGCAAGAAACTGGTTATAACAAGGTGGTTTTAATAATACAATTAACAGATCTATACATGTTTCACCATTAACTGGCATACAATTTTTGTTTTATTAGGTTCAAAGAAATTTATTCTCAAAAAGACATGAGAACAAGAACAAAGCATATTTTTTAATATCGTTCGTTAATTATAATACAAAGTACTCATTTAAAGTACAAAAATGTAGGTAGGCTTTATATCAACGCCTTGTTTATAAGAGATCATTGCTTCCGATGACGTGTTGAGCTAGTTGCGATTTAAATACGTTAAATGAGCTTATTTTTTTTATGTTTGACGGTAGTTTATTAAACAGTTGTGCACCTTCGTACGTAATCATTTTTCTCCCGTAATTTGTTCTTATCTTGGGTAGCACTAGAAAACTTGCTCGACGAGTGATTCGTTTTGTTGTCTGTTTCAACATAGCAAAGGACAAATTAGTATGGATAGAGCTTTTCAATATTTTTCTGACAAGTATGCATGTGTTAAAAATATATAATTGTTTAATATTCATTATGTTAGTTTCGTTGTAAATTTTAGAAGTAGGTGTTAAGTAATGGTAGTGGAATAGGGTTTTTATGACTTTATTTTGTAGAATTTGTAGATTAGCTAGTTTTGTTTTGCAAGCACTGCCCCAAATTTCAATTAGGTAAAGTAGATGAGGTTTGACAAGGGAGTTATAGATAGTGTAGCGGATTTGACGTGGGATACAACGGACGATGCGTCGAAGGGATCCAGTAAGAGACGAAAGTTTGGTCTTTAAGCAGTCAATCTGCGCATTCCACGTCAATTGGCTGTCTAATTTAAGTCCAAGATACGTTTCGCAATTTTTTTCCTGCAAGACAATATTATTGATTTTTAAGGGATCATGATAAGGAATTAATTTATTTTTGGCCTTAAAAATTACATAGCAAGTTTTTGACGTATTTATTGTGAGAAGGTTATATTGGAACCAAGAAAATAGGACGCTCAAGTCTTCTTGTGTCTTACGCATTATATCCTGAATATACGCCCCGAAGTAAAATAAACATGTGTCATCTGCATACAGCGATATATTGCCATGCAATCCTAGTTCATGTATATTGTTTATATAAATTAGAAAAAGCAGCGGACCCATAATAGAGCCTTGAGGAACGCCGCAAGATACGGAGCATTTTGCACTTGCTATACCACTATTATCCATTTTAACGACTTGTGACCTATTCGTTAGGTATGATTCGAACATTTTTAGTGCGCTACCCTCGATACCGATACATTTTAGTTTTTCAACTAATAGGCTGTGGCTGACGGTGTCAAAAGCTTTTTTTAGGTCAATAAATATGCCCAGCACTATATTTTTGTTGTCTATGTTAGATTTTATTTTTGTCACAAGATCAATCGTTGCAGCAAGAGTATTGCTTTTAGGTCGAAAACCATATTGACGATCAGAGATAAGATTGATCGAGTTTAAATATGTTTCCAATCGTGTATGTATAATTTTTTCAAAAATTTTAGATAAAGTAGGTAAGATTGAAATCGGCCTATAGTTACCTGACTCAGTCTTAAGACCTGATTTAAAAATGGGCGTGACCTTGGCTATTTTTAAGGTATCGGGAAAATCCCCCTTCAAAAGTAATTTGTTAAAGCATCTGTTTAAGTTGTTAACGATTAAATTTTTAATACATTTAATGGCCTTTGTACTAATTCCATCTAGGCCTGTACTTGAATTTGAGTCAAGATTGGAAATGATTTTAGAGATTTCATCAATGCTACATGGTTCAAGTGTTGATAGTTTGGAACTAATTATTGGACGAGGTAGGGCTAACTCAAAATTTTCGTGGTAATGTTTTGGTATTTCATTTGCTAAGAGGGTACCTATTGTAGTAAAATATTTGTTAAATTCTTCACATATTTCTTTTGCGTTCGTTATAAGCTTACTATCGACAACAAGTTTTGAAGGAGCACAACTGTTTTTACATTTATTATTGGCTAAATTATTCACTAGGTTCGACATCTTTTTTGGTTTGTTAGTAAACTGTATAAATTCATTATAATAATAACTGTCTTTGGTATCCTGTAATAGTTTGGCTACGTTGTCTTTTTTTGATTTGTAGCATTCTGCCAAATGTTCGTTTTTCGGATCCATCCTCAATTCATGCAGTAGATGATTTCTTTGATTTATTCCAGAAATAATATTTTTATCAATCCAGTCTTTTTGGGGCAGGTAAAGTATCTTAGTTTTTAGTATTTTACTTTGATTTATGGAATCGATTATTGATTTTTCGAGAGTAGCATAGTCATCGTCTATTTCACTGATGCCATTTTCTTCTATATTTTTTTTCAGTTTTGTATAGTCTATCGCTTCATATCTGTCATAAACTCTTCTAGGTGGCTTAAATTTTTTTAACTCCACAATAATTTGTTTATGATCGGACATAGCAGATTCGATTAATGCCATCTGGAAGTGACTGTTTTTGACATTGGTACTAACGTGATCCAAAATAGATTTTCGTGTAGTTGAGTCTCTAGTACAATACTTTTTGCTAATTTTGTTTAGTATCGTAAATCCAGCTTCATTTATAAGTTCTTTATACTGTTTTGTTTTTTTGTCCTTTGCTAGTAAATCTATGTTAAAGTCTCCGAAAACTATTGCTCTATTTCTTTCATTTAATTGTGTGTCTAAAGTTTCGAGGAAGTTTTTAAAATTTGTGTCTCCTGGATTATATACAACTCCAACTTCCAATGACATTTTTTCGAGTTTTATCCATAGATAATTGTTCCCGTCTTTGTAAATAGAGTCAGATAAGGTGTGTTTCAGGTTGTTGTGTACATATATAGAGACTCCTCCGCCACGTGCATCTGTTCTATAATTAAAATAATGGCAGTAGTTCGGTAATTGTAGTTCTAATGCTTGTGTTTCATTTGCAATCCAGGTTTCTGTTATCAATATTATGTGAATTAGGGTTGGCATTGATTTCAGTAAACATTTTAACTCATCAAATTTTCCTTTTTTACATAAACTCCGAGCATTTAGGTAGAAAAATGTGAGTCGAGATTTTGTGGTTCGAAGGTTTTGATTATTAAGTAACACAAACAATGTTATGCTACCTTACTTAGCTTACAATATTTAATCATCATAATTATATTAAAAATAGTGATAATTACATTTATTTTCCATAATGGTCAATTTTTAAAAACAACAAAAAAAAAACATTTATTAGATATATTACAAATACAGCAATATATGTACAAATGTTATGACTAAACATAGTAACTCACAATGTTTTCCATTTGCAATGTTAGCGAATAAAATATTGAAAGGCGTTCTGAGTTACAAAACACAATGCTATTAATGTACACGATAATAATTTATATCACATTACCATCATAACAATTTACCATTTTGCGAACTTTAAATAATTCCAGCTACTTTAAACAAATACACGTATAGCTAACCAAGGTAATAAAAACACGACACATTGCGGGAAATCCGTGCATTGTCGAGATAAATGAATTTGTTTCCGCGTTGAATGTAAAATACCGAATGTTCACATTAACGCGGTTTAACGCGTCCGTAGCACATCCGGTATATACCGGTTTGAAACAGCCGGTTTATTTTTTACCGGGTTTGAGATTTTGATACTTAATTAAAAAGGCGTACCAAAGCGGTGAAGTTAGAAATTAATTAATTAAAAAGTACATATGAGAAATTAACCAACGATTAATATTTTTGTTTACCACACGACAAGATAACATTTGGCAATGTATGCGCTCGATAGCCTCACGCTTGCCCATAGAAGTTATATATTGATACTTACTCGAACTTACTGAAGCTTGGTCATAGACTGGCTATGGACTGCCCGGCATAAAGTCTATAGTTCTAATCACGCCGCAGGTTTGAGCTTCAACGCATGATGATAGGGCAATTTGTGAATGCTTGCCGAGCCATATCTGCTACACTTAACCTTACCTGTCCCGCGAAATCGATATCGTCAATTTATGAATAAAATTAAATTGTCATTTACTATGACGCGGATGGGTTAAGACAGCGATTCCCTTATTTTTGACACATTGAAGGTGAACTCCTTTTCAAAAGATCATTGTTTAGATTCATCCGTGCTGAAAGTTTCGTCATAACTACTTGATTATTAGGTAAAAAAAATGAGAGGTTTTCATATACGATTATTTTTATAACTCGATCTCAACTACAATGAATTTTCACATCTAACAATACCGTGGTGAAAATAAAAAATTGGATAGCGGGATACATGTTGAAATTTAATTTCCTATAAAGATCGCGTTTTATGGTTAAAAATAAAGCTGTAGCCTCCACGCGCAGTGCGCATCGAGATTAAACTTGTTTAATTAATATATTTTTAATTTTCCGTCATAATAGTACCTTATTGATCAGCATCTCTCTCTTAAGTAAAAATACAATTGCCAAGCACCAAATAGTTCCGAAAGAAGACCTTGAAAGTCAGTAGCCATTCTAGGTTAGACCTATTACCGTCTTCGACCGCAACATGACTTGATGAGAAATTTATAAAAAGCTATAGCCTATCAGCAAGAAATATTAGTTTAGGACGGCAAATTAAAACATCATACCTACATACATATATTATCATCAAGCCTGTGTATCCCCGAAGGGATAGATAGTAAAGATCTACGTTTTGCCAGAAATACTTTGGTCTCATATGTAACGGTAGCGAGCCTATTGCTATCTAGAAACAATTTCCAAACCTAGACTGTGGATAAACATTCCTTCCACAAGGTCCACAAGGACCCCATGACTCTAAAATCAAGTAAATTGTCTAACTGCATTGTTAGTCTCGTGGGGTAGAGCCACGTGACTAACAAGGCAGTTAGACAATTTACTATTAGTGAAATGCCTTTGGCGATTAACATTTCTGGAATTGTATAAATACAGTATTGTGTATAAAAATAATATAAGTAACCAGTACACAAACATCTTGTTTGTAGGTAAATTATGTAAATGGCGATTTATGGTTCTGGTTTCATTCGATATTGTCTCGTAAATGCAGCGTTATTTGATCCTCCGTACCAATATTTTTCCGTTTTATAAAGCTGTAATAAAACGATTCAATACATTTTTCCGTTAATGTAAGTTTAAAATTCACACGCAGTCATGGAACCGTTAAACCTCCGTTTACGATCCCTGCAGACATTTACTGCGGATTTCATTTCAGAAGTAAATATTGCGCTGGAACCATTGCTGAGTGTTTTACCGCCATTGCATTCTTTACAATCCATTGATTCTTTGGTAGGCGAACAACAAATAAACGCAGTTTCATAGCATTTCATGGACGTGAGGGATAAAATTCTGGACATAACTACGCTATCACAGAGACTGCAAGGGAGCGATACCTGCAAACAATGCGAGCTGCTTTCGCAGTATAAACGTTCTACTCATGCATGGCCATCTGCAAAGAGCAAGTAAACAAAAAGCGATCTGTATTGTTTCGGTAGCCATGTACATCAGTGCTTATGTATTGCAGTCGCGTTTATCGCTTAGATGTTCTCGTAGCTAAGCACAATACTCAGTGTACTTAGCTGGCTTTTGCCCGCTGCTTTGCGCCTCATTTAACATGAATGACACTTGAGAATAACGTGGAATTCACACGAGCGTAGATGGTTTCCGGCTGTTTGGCAAAAGCTGGCAGATAATTTTAAACTTCACGATTTGGGCTTTTAAATATGATAGATGATTTTTTTAGACGCACTATCAGATATAAAAAAATACGTTATTTCGTATCATGAGATAAATATTCGCAATTTTGTATTATAAATTCTTATAACTTTTTATGTGTCCAAGTATTAGTTACTGATCTGTATATAATTATAAGAAAGTGAGCATAAATTGAATTGAAAACATAATTGTGTGTTATAAATAACGCATTATTGTATTGATCATATTCATTGTATTGAATCCATAATATCTAATTGTAGTCTAAACTACTAAAATAATATTAAAATCAGACCAGCTGCTAAAACAAATAAATAAAGAAGGCATGCATAAAAATCACTAGTAATTTAATAATATTTATGCAACCTACAAGCCATTGCAGACTCACGGGCAATTTAAATGCTCCAGCCCTGGATCAGTTGGCAGCGTGCCCAGCATGCTTTTTCAGTAATACCGATTTACTAAGTTGTCGAATCTAGGATTACGAGAGTTTAAAGGGACGCTTTACCGTAAGAGACGAATGAGGCAGACAAATAAAAAATATACTACGTTTTAATACTTTATTCGGTATATTTTATTTGGAATTCACAGTACCCGCTCGTATTCAGAATGTGACATGCGATGTCGTTGGTATTTCGTAATGCACGAATACGCTTTCGGAAAAATGTTAATATCAACGTTTTACATTCCTATGGTATTAAAATATTCACACAATATGAGTATTTTCCTGTAATTTGTCACGTACTCGTAAAGATTATTTTGTTGCAACATTTGTTTGTAAGTGAAGAGACTTATATCAACTTATATCTTACTATTCTTATCCTTATAAAATTTTTGTGGGGCCGTACAAGGAAATCGTGACCTTATTGCTAAGTCAATATCACAGTTAAACAATTCCCCTATACTTTATCCATGCCACGTTTAAACAACTTTATCTTTTGAATTTATGTAATTAAACGCCAGTTTAATGTTTCCCCTGAATATTCTGTAATTATGGCAGATATTCTGAAATTACAAGGTAAAGCAGTGACAGTCTAACGGTATGGACTGCCGTGCTGCAGGTCCAAGTTCAATAATTACCTCTGGCTTGAGCTTCACCGGATGGTGAAAGGGCATTTTACGAACGCTCGCCTCAAAAAGCAAATCTCAAGCCCCCTCAAGTATAAAGTCTGTCACCAAACACCTAACAGTTTCGATAGCTGCAGTCCTTGAGTGCGAGTAAATTACAGGCACTTGAAAATTAACAACTAGGGCAAGGCAGATCGTCACTTGTGACGAAATGCATCTGTTATAGGCAGACGATACCCCTCAACATCTGGTGGGCATCGTGTGAATTCCGTCACAATTCTGTAAAAAGAACATTAATAACGTATTATGCTCTATTGTATAGACAATAATATTATATGAAAACATTTTTGTTTGAATAAAGTGCAAGCTCTAAAAATCCGGTCTAATGCAAGCTGGCCTAGCGTTAAGGATTCGGAACTAAATGAAAAAATAACTCTATATTTTGTAAATATACGTACAGCGAATATGGTGAGTCTGTACGGAATCCCAGTGTATGACTCATAATCGCATTTTGGCGGATTTCTTGTACAATATAGTATTTGTTTGCTATCATGTGATTTTATGTGCTAAATATTTTTAGTGGGTCATTTAGTAAGTGACATTAGGTATTTTTTAATATTTTTTATTTTTGTTCTGACGCATGTTCCGAGGATAACATTACAACAATATATTATCCCACACATGACTTTAAATTTTCCTCTAGTTATGGTGTTGTAATTACACTAGATATTTTTAGGGTGCCGTACCTCAAAAGTAAAAAACAGAACCCTTATAGGATCACTTTGTTGTCCATCTGTCTGTCAAGACCCTCTCAGGAACGCGTGGAAGTATCAAGCTGAAATTCATATCAAACACTCAAGTCTACTGTCTCTTAGAGCTGTGAAAAAATCAAACTACTAAGCCAACGCAATCAAAAAATACAGCCGTTATGCCGCAAATTTTCGACACTCGCAAGGGAATCAAAACCTACAAGGTACTTTCCGTGAACTCAGAACCTTGAAATTTGGTACGAAGCAACGTCTTATAGCACAGGGTAAGGAAAAATTGCGAAAAGCATAAGTTATTTAAATATTTTTAATTGTTATATAATGTTAAGGATTTCATTTAGAAATAAAACTACTATAACTGATACTTATATACCTACAGGTTTGTACGGAAGCCTTAGTGCCCGAGTCCAACTCGCACTTGGCCGCTTTTTTTCTCTTAAATATGAATGTGGAAAACATTACGTCCTCATGAAATCACATTTTTTCTAATGATGTTTGGTTACAAATACAAAATATATCTAGATAAAGGAGTAAATTTTTTTTTTGTTTTACGCTATTTCGGGTAGCTCACATGATAAACAATGCATGTTGTGTAGTGCATTTTGCACCTAATCTTGTTATAAAAATCATTACCGTATCTGAGCTCAACACCTATTTGGGGTCAGTATAATATGTTCTCTCTAATTGCATAATAGATGACAAAGGAATGTTAGTTTGTAAATATGTATTATTAATAATATAAACGTACAACGTTTTCTATCTCCTAGAATATATTCCAAACGCATCACGCAATTTCTTTATCATGGCAATACAGACTTAGTTACTGATGAGTGAACAACGTGATAAATAAACCACCTCAACTACTTAAATATCACGACATGCGAGCCAATATAACTTCTCAAAGAACTTTTATGTGTCTTTAATTCCAACTAGCCAACTATGAGCCTTCAAAGTGTAGGCCCTAACTTTCCTCCATCAACAAAATAAGAAAATGTCTCCTTCACGTGTGATAGCACCTAATTCAAACGCAGGTAGCGTGCTCACTTTTCTTCTAAACTCCTATTTCGCCCCTGATTCCCTAGAGGCGCCTAACGTAGAAAGTAACACGTTTATACCTGAGACCTGAGATGAAAGCTTGAAAGACAGCGTTGTGGTACACTTGACCAAGTGAAAGAAAAATCAGTTTACGTCAAAAAGTCTCAAAGTTAGATTTAATTGTATTATTTATTTGTTATATATGATGAACCAATTCGTGATAATGATAAGTTATTGAGTTTAAGTTACTGTTTTAAATAAAACAAGCTAAATACGAGTTGGACTCGCACACATAAGTGTGTGTATATAAGTGGGTTTGGTCCCAAAAAAGAATGTATTCAATTATCTTTATAAATTTTTTCATGCGGTTCGAGATCCTTAACAGTACTTGGCAGGTTTTTATTATAAGTTGTTATATGCTAGATATTGAAATATGTTTGACGCTTGTGTCTTACCATTACCATAGAACACAAACAAAATTTGAAAAATCATTGCCAGTATGAACACCTATTTCGTTCTTAGCAAGGTAAGAACAAGACGGGTCGCCTGTCCGTCTGTGTTTTTTTTGGCAATCGCAACACGTTTCGACATACTATGGTTCTAAAGATATATACTTTTAAAGGTAGTCGGTCGCTCGACCGGACGATTAGCCGATAGTTTCGATGGGATTCATCACAAAATTGAAGAAAACGAAGTTTAATACAACTCAATTAAAGCTTGAAAATCACCTAAACTCTAAAACTAGCACAAACAAAATCTTAGGCAAAACTGAAAGAATAGTGTCCGTATAATTTCTTTTGTTTATTAAAAAAAATATTTGTAACGAAATCACATATAATGAAAAGATATGTTTAAAACAAACAAATTTGGCTAATGTTAAGCGCCTGTCCATTACAGTTGCAGTGTTACCGTCGTTGTTCTTCATGACACTGCTCTTCTCTCGTCACCCCGAGACGTACATTTTTGTCTTGTTTGCCCAGTAATTTCACTTGCTGCAGTACCGTGCACGCCTTTTCAAAAGGTTTTGCACACTATTGTTTCGAGGTAGAATATCTGACACTAAGGTGTACACATCAAGATAGACTCTTGCTAAAGATACCATCTGGAACTGGTACATTTTATTTTTTTATTTTTTTTTATGTGTTATTGTGACGGAACAAGCTCGAGGCCCACCTGATGTTAAGTGGACTAACCTCTGCCTATAACAGACGCATTTCGTCGACGACGAATTGCACTGCGCCCGTCACATTGAGACGTCCAGTTGTTAGGTCTCATTAGCCTGTAATTTTTCTGGCTCTCAAGGACTGCTGCCGATACACACCGTTAGGTGCTTGGCGACAGATTTTCTACTTGAGGGTGGTCGCTAGCCAGGCGGGCATTCGCAAAATGCCCTTCCACCATGCGGTGAAGCTCAAGCTCTGGGCGGGATTCGAACCATGGACCTGCTGCGCGGCAGTCCATAGCCAATGCCACTGAGCCATCACTGCTTCAAACACAAAAATATAGTACCAACTTGTTTAAATTAAGTTTTACTCCTAACCTACATAATTATCATATTAGACTACTCTACTAATTGCGGTTTAAGGCAAACCTACCAATAGGTACCTATCAAAAAACAATGAACTAACAAGTCCATCTTTTTCATCTCATCCAAGGTTGCGGCTAATAATTTAGGGTGGGTTATAACCATGTATATAACTATCTGTCGGTAAACAGAGGGGCGTTAAAAGTAATAGCTGCAATCTGGGAGGACCCGACGTCTGCGCGTCTCCAGAATTTCCCATGGGTGTATCATTTTTCGCTACTATGGGTTTCGATATTGACGGTCGATTAGGGCGAAAGCAGTTTTATTAAAAGGGTATGATTTTGGAAAGTAAAAACAAGTATTGAATATCAGCAGTTTCAACAATATTGTATGTTTTCAGGTAGTAAAATAAATTTATATTTATTCGTAGAATATAAGCATGATAGTCGAACGCTGGTTTATTCACTAATGTGGGGAAAGGTATCCATTGAAAACATTATTTAACTCTGCTGTCATTATGAATTCACTTGAATTATGAAGCAATGATTGCCAAGCGGTAATAGCGATGGACTGACGTGCCGCAGGTATCTGGTTCGATCTCCACCGCTGGCTTGAGCTTCACCGCATGGTGGAGAACATTTTGCGATTGCATTCAAGTAGAAAATCTGTCGCCAAGCACCTAACGGTGTTTTCCGGCGGTAGTCCTTGAGAGCCAGTGAAATTACAGACACATGAGACTTAACAACTATGTGACGGGTGTGATATCTTAAAGTGACGGGCGCAGTGCAATTCGTGACTCTTGTAAAGTTTTAAATAGTGTACATGTCGGTACATCCGTCTTTGTGATATTTGTTCTAGAAACTAAGATATATTTAACCTGAATATGGCGTTGATTGTTGCAACTGCTACTAACCATTACAAATAGTATTTATTAATATTTTTTTTCATTATTTGCAGTGATGCGTGTTGCTTACATGAATGATACGGTCACTTGCCTGCAAAAATAGTCACCATCGGCACATCCATCGGCTATAGTTTAAATTATGAGCTCATATAGGTGTATGCATATTGGCCTACGAAGATTCGTAGATATTGGCTAATATTGGCTAAATCTTTTGCGTGATATTTGAGTATAACTAAATAAATTACTACGCAAGTATGTGAAGTAAATAAAATTAAAATGCAATCAACTTTTTGCTAAACATATACCTCATAAAGATTAAAAAAATATCATTATGATCAATAATAACAAAAAAAAAAAAAAAAATTTAAGAAAATATTAAATTATATTAATAAAACACTTAAAAAATATATCTAGTGACAAATCCGCCTTATTTACCTGTTAAGCCGACGTGACGTCACAAACGCCACGCAGCCAAACTGGAAGAATTTTCGACGCGTTCAGATTCTACATGAAGCATCCTCAGGAGGTCTTGACTCTACGAGCGCACGATGATCTTACTGATGCTCGATCAGTAAGATCAGTTGATCCATTACAAACTTCAGGGTGGTCATGCAATAAAATAAACTTAGATTTGACAACCAACCTCATTTGTTAGAAATTGGTTTAAATGCAAATTGAAAATACTATTTTTCTTAATATTACAAGCACCATTATGAGTTAAGCGAAAATCACATTTAAAAATAATTAGAGAATAAAAAATTTCTCACATCGCTCGAGTGGAAATCGAACCCTACGTCCGCCGATTTTACACACTGAATGTCGTAACATCGGGGGACGTGGGTTCGATTCCCAGAGGTAAAACAATTTCTACTCAAAAAAGTTGTATATGTGAAAATAATATTCTCACGCATCTGTTCCATAGTACTTAAAATAAATAATAATAATAAATTTAACAGGGAAGTAAGCTAAACTAATTAACTAATTATATTCGAACCAGTAGTAGGGGTTTAAACCGGCGCAATTCTATCGTCAGCTGGGAACAACAAGCTCTACGTTAGACTATCATTTTCCAATTAAGATCTTCGCAACTAATTAGCTGTTTATTATTATTACATAGGGGTACGCAAGCATTTTACATACGATACATTTTGTAAGATTTCTCGCTTAGCGGGCCTTAGCAGCAAACGTTGTAATATAAGAATATATGATGGCCGAGCGGTACTAGCTATGGACTGCCGTGCCGCAGGTCCCTGGTTCAATTCCCATCGCCGGCTTGAGCTTCACCGCATGGTGGAAGGGCATTTTGCAATTACCCGCCTCGCAAGCTACCACCTTCATGTAGAAAATCTGTCACCAAGCACCTAACGGTGTGTTCCGGCAGCAGTCCTTGAGAACCAGTGAAATTACAGGCTGCATGACTTAACAACTATGTCTCAAAGTGGCGCAGTGCAATTCGTGACTTGTGATGAAATGCATCTCTTATAGGCAGAGGTTAGTCCGCTTAACAGCAGGTGGGCCGTGAGCTTGTTCTGTCACAGTTTTATAAAAAAAGTTCTGGTTGTGGGCTGGAGCATTCGTAATGCACAGGTATTACAAATGCTCCAGCCAACAGGCGTACAATTTCTTACAAACTACTCGTACAAAGTCTTTAAGTGGCCTAAATGAACTCATTGTAAAGTTTTAAAAAAAAGTACCAATACCCTGCTTTTGTCAGTTATATAAATACCTAAACATAACATCATTCAAACAAAATCGAAGTATCTGGGTTATTCGGATGATATATTTTTTTTATTGGAAAGTGTTTATAAGTAGTATCGGGATACCGAATGATATATTCGCAGAATAATAGATAATAGTACATTATGATACAAGTACGTTATGTTGGTCATTTATTACACATAAGGCGGGATTGTCATATGGTTGTAATGACTGAGAGTTCTAAGACTTTGCCCAGTGTAAGAGTCAGCATGTGGTAATTCTAATAAATTTTGCGATTTCTTCGGCAAGGCACCAAATTTTTTACACCTATAATAAACGTACGTACATGTCTATTTTTTTTTAAAGTGCTCTAAAGTTGCTTTTATTTTTAACATAAATTTAGTTTTTCTTTATTTTTTCATAAAAATGACCGCGAATAGTAAATTATCGTGGAATCTTATGAACTCAAATTCCGATTTAGATAACTACATTATATCTTTTAAAATTCCGAATAGCCAGTACTTGGCAAAGAAGAAGTACTACATAAATATCTATTCTATCATATTATTGGATTTATAATTTTCCCAAACATTTTATTGTACATTTTGTTCCTATCATGTCTTCTGTGAGTGATAAAAAAGATCACAACATTATAACGTAAGCGAGTACCAAGATAAAAAAAAGGATTTGCTCGCCGACAGTACCTAAAAATTGGACTCCAAAGTTTGTGGACGCTAAAATAAAAATACTAATAAACTTTTGCAATATTAATGGTAATAATTATGGTTTTAATTTTTTAACTAATAACTTAAATTACAATAGCGAATAATCTAAATTATGTTGGAGAACCTACTAGTGTATCGAATGAGGCAAGTTGCGGGTTCAGTTTGTATTATATTATATATATTATTATATATATATATATATATATATATATATATATATATATATATATATATATATCTCTACAAATATGTATATATATAAATATTTATACATAAATATAAATATTCATTTATTTATTAAGTTTGTTATTATTTATGTATATAGATTTATGTATCATATTATGTAAGTATATTGTATGTGTGATTAATTTATATGTTATGTTATTATTATATAAAATGTAGGTTACATAAAGTACCTATTATAACATTATTACTTTTAATCTTATTATTATACACCACCGTCATCTATCATGTCTGAATTTCTCTCCATCCAAAGGTTGTCTGGAAGAGATCGCTTTCTAGCGATAAGACCGCCAATTGTACAACATTACTTAAGTTTGTGATATTGTTTATAATGATTTTTATTTTGGTGTACAATAAAGAGTTATCTATCTATCTATCTATCTATCTATATTTTATACAAATTTTCAATGTCTTCCTACAAAAACAAAACTTTAACAACCGCATTACCATCTGCATTTATCAATAAAAATGAAGACGTCTTATGGGAAACCCTGCGTCGTAATAATAAAAGCCTTTGTATTTTATTATATTTGCCTTATTTCTACGGGTGTAATGTAAATGAAAACACAAGTCCTGTTTTAGGACCCTAATAATATAATAGTAATCGTAAAAAGTAACAGCTTTCTCTACGACTTTCAAAATTACACGAAAAGAATCGTCTGTTTCCGCAAAAACTAGTAAAACTCATAATATTTTACGATAGAATGAATATTACTTCTTGAGAATTCGCAGATTCCTAGCAAAACTTTACGGGTTTGAAGTTTTTATTTCCTGCGACACTTAAAGTTGCTCTTTCACCCATATATTTCATGAATGTACTTTTCAAATGAGTTCCACAGCTGCAGATCATCTTCTTTCCCTTATCTCCATCTTTTTTCTTTAACAACAAAAAGCGACTTAAAACATATTGTAGCAAGTTTTGGGATAGGTTACTATGACCGACTTTCTTTCTTAAGGCAACTCTGTTGTGTAATGAAGATGGTAAAGATTGGGCGCCTAATGTGCAGCAAAGCCGTACTCGCATCCGGTGATGCGAGTATGGCTTTGACAACCATGCGATGATGCTAAAAATTTTCAACTATCACGTGAAAACAATAAGATATGAGTGCTACTAACTGCTCTATAGTTATATTTATATTAAAAGACTAGCGGCCCGCCCCGGCTTTGCACGGGTATTTAACACAAATTATAAATTGAAACACCTAAACAGTAATTATTGTGACATAACTGTAATAGTTAGACATATTGTATGGTGAACTTTTTTATAGGTATTAATGTCTTCTATAAAATTGCAGTAGGTACATAACTTTGCTGTGTGCGCGATATAACGCTTTATTCTGTATTTTTTTCACACGTTGGATTACATTATCGAAGTTTTCATACGAAACCCTAAGTTTTTGAAAATATTCTATAGTTTATTAATATACTATTCTATTATTCATCAGGGATAGTGTAGGATTCTAATAGTGAAAGAATTTCTAATGTGTCCAGTAGTTTTAATGTTTATTCGTTACATACAAAAATATACATCTTTCCTCTTTATAATATTAGTATATATATATATATATATATATATATATATATATATATATATACTCGTTGATAAGGAATATCTGTGTATAATTATATATCAAACAGCTTATTCATAATTGTTTCAAAAGATCATCAAATGTTATATTAACACAGACAATATTATATTAGCACTGCCCTCTAGAGCTTTTCTTACTATACCATATTTCACCAGTGTGAATCATAGATAAAGCCCACAACATAAATGGCCAATGTCTTTATTGGGCCCACATGGATTATGAAACGGTGCAAGTCGGCAAGATTCAGATGGTCCATATGGGCCCAATCATCTAAGCCAGTTGAGATTCTATCCCTCAATAAATTATTGCCTAATCTCTATTGTCGCTTCGCGGCTCTGAATCATAGCAAGGTAAAATAATTAACTCTAGTATTGAACTCCCTGTGGCGGCAAATGCAGTCCCCGTTTGTTGCCTGTCTTAAATATATGCATGCTCATTTGAGCAGTGATAATCCAGAGGTAATTCGTCGCACTGCCGCATTGAAAGTCCTTGACTTGAATCTCACCGCGAGCTTGCGTTTTAAAACATAGTGGTAGAGGCTAATTTGCGAATGCGCGTCTGACTAATCAAACACCAACGAGTAGAAAATCGGTCATCAAGCACCTAGCATTGTGTTCTGGCAGCTGTGCTTGAGACCCAGTTTTCGTTATAACTTTAACCTGTTTACTGATCAAATCATAATTAACAATCAAGTGTGATTGAAGTTATAGGTTTGCCATAGAAAAGTAAACCATGTAATAAATAACTTTATCTTCTTATGGGAGTCGTAAAAAGCGACGACTTGGTATCCATCCTTGCATCTTCTGTAGAATTGTCAAAATTTAAATACAACTATTTTCAAGCCTACTGCCAAGCTTGTGATTTAGGGAAAACCCGTTCAATTGCGAGAGTCATATAAAGTTGGATGTCGCTGTATACGTCAAGCCAAACATCAATATCATCATGATATCAAAATAATTACTTATATCATTATACAACAATCGGTACCGATGGCTCAACTCGCCATTCAAAGAAAAGAAGTCGGTCGTCAGTAGTGAATACCACTAGTGGTCACCCATCCAAGTAATTAACGCAACAACTTTAACTTATTTGGTCGGTTAACAATGACTAGGTAAGATTCTTAAAAGATATAAAAATAAGTATAGGGTATATATAATATACCGGCGGAAGCGGGCTCAGTGTGACTTGGCAGATGGGCAAGTTGCTCTGCTTTGCTAGCCCTAGTATTCGAGGCCGCGTCTAGTCTAACGACTGCTATCTTAAGACTAATAACCAATAGCCAGAACTAACAGTTTAACGTGCTACCGAAGCAGAAAAGCGCACAATCGTGAATGCCATAATCGTTGACCCATCCACTACTTGTATGGATCAACGCTATTGGCATTTACCGCAGATATCTTTACATAACAAGTTGATCGCATAAGAACGACTAGGCTTCACTACGAAGGGTATTACAATTCCAAAACAAAATAACGATGGGTCTGAAATCACTTCCACTTGCGTGCTCAGGTACCCAGCAGTGACGTGAGATCGTCACTAAAGAAATCCGACCGCAATATCGAAGCGACGACGAAACGAAATGAAAACGACGGTAATGTATAATTAAGGCTTGATAAGGGTCTGACAGTCGTATTTGGTACAGGAAGGCGCCATCTCACTAGCTATTTGGACAGGTGCACCTGAGATAAACGCTATAAGTATATCGTACGGCGTACCTACTAGAGGTATAAAGACTTATTATTCGGTAAAATGAGTGTTTCAACGTGCCTAATCTTAATGTTATGGTTGAATTTAGCGGTTATGACCTGTTAGGTCTCATCCGTTATGAGGCAGCTACGCTTTGGAATATTGAAAATACTCTCTGGTGAAAAATAACGTAATATGCTTAACGTTCGAGGTGGCAATTTTGCTATTTGGATAAGGTTATAATGACATCGTAATGGTATCGTTAATAGCTTTTGGTATATTCTGTAAGTCCATTCTTTTAATGCAATAAGAATCGCAGACCTGTGAACTTAGTTAAGTGTTATAGCACCAATTTTGAATGTTATAGCTTTATATAATATATTAATATGCTAAGTTACGCTGCAGTCATCGTGGGATGCTAGGTTACGATACCTTTTCGTGTGCTTGTGTGTGATATTTTTTATCCTGGGGGTACAGCAGCGTTTTGGGCCAGTACGCCTTGGGCAACGGTCAATAAATTGTCTTTGGGCTAAAATCCTATCTCGCAGACTTTCTCCACGTATCCTTAGGAAAAAAACATAGGGCACAGTGGACGGCGCGGGTAGGGAATTGGCCGGTAAAGACACCGCCGAGGAGACATCTGCAAAGCAGCAGGGACGGTTAACTTGCAGCACTAGCAGCTGCTTTACCGCAGCTGCAGGGGACCTTTGGGTCGTGAAATGGAGGGCCTGCAAGGCCCAGGGTGTGACTGAAGAGGGTCAACTAAGCCATCATGTCGGGTCCTTGGCGTCTCCGAATCCTACGATTTGGTGCCTTGCTATGGGATGCATGGTCAGGGGAACGTCGAGTTTCCCCGTAGTGCCTTTGCACTACGACTAAATCTCACCCCTTAAAAGGATGAAACAACGGGAATTGCTTTGAAATTAATTTGGTAAATCCCACTCTCCTACGGCCTGTGCCATCGTAGCTGGAGCGAGAGCAACAACCGCCTGGCGCACTAATGATAACGACTTCGTTAGTGCGCAAACCCCCACTAATCGGCTACGGTGGAACACCATAGGGGTTTGTAGCTGGTAGTGGGATCCCTTTTGATAACTAGCCCGACATCACCCACCTACTCCCCGGTGGGTATCTTATCAGCCGGATAGTGCACTGCTGAACACAGCTTCCCGCAATATGGGGTGCCATAATCCCCACGCTTGGCAGACAGCTTGGGGATTGCAGTGTGAGATATCAGTACCTCAGAAAGTGCTGTTGCTCACCTACTGGTGTGTTACCCTTCGTCACCTTTGACGACACCTACGGATAGAGATAACGGGGTGACATTATAGCTCGGCACCCCACGGGCGGGTGCGTATGCGTAAATTAATTTTCCCCACCCCAGAAAAACCTGCAGTCATCGTATTTGCAAACTTTTATATTACAATAATTATTCCATAAGCTACTTTTATGTAACGTATGTACGTGTGTATTGTGCGCTTGTAGCAAAGTTAACTTAGCGGTGCCTAATCGATCAGCTAAGTTAAGCAAATCCGCCGCGGTCATGATTTGAATGGGTGACCGCTACTGACATTACTACTAAGCGCTTCCGTGCTTCGGAGAGCACGTTTTGCCGTCGGTCCCGTTTGTTGTCTTAGGATGGCAGTCGTTACAGCATAGTGGATGGGCATTTTGCGAATTCCCGCCTGGCCCTCAAGTAGAAAACCTATCGCCAAGCACTCAACGGTGTGTTTCGGTAGCTATTCTTGTGAGCCAGTAATTCTAGGATAGCCTGAACATAATATTCGACCTCATCACTATTTGCCATCAAGTGAGATAGTGATCAAAGGCTAACCAATAAAATATAAAAAAAAAGTAGCACATGAAGGACAAAATAGCATCTTATGGGTAGGATGTCACTGCTCACGTCGACTACAGTAGAAGAACTTCGTTGTGCGCCCAATAACCAGCAATGCTGGCTTCATAATAATATGTATATGCAATATGTATAATACTATCTTAAGGTTGAACTGGCCGGTCGCTTTAAAATAATTAACTTGAGAGTTATGAGGTTCGAAACATTTTCAAATAACATTTTCGAGTCTCATAACTTTCAACTTAATTATCTTTTTAAAATTTCGGCATCATACAAGCCTAGATAATGACGAGATCAATCGGTATTATGCTTTGTTTTGGACCTAAATTCTCAAATAAGGGAGTGATCACCCTACGGCGTTTGTATGGAGAACGGCCCGGCCAGTTCACCCATAAGTTGAAATATAGCGGTTATGCTTTACCAACGTGAACATTCCTTCTTGGGAATGTTCTAAAGTTGATGTAAATAAGGCATACAATTGAAACAAAAACTTTTTACAATCCTTGGTGTTGTACTGTTTTTGTTATAAGAGATAATTTATTGTACCGAACCCACACGAGACCATAAAAGTTTGGAAAATCTATCACTGATCTAGTAGTTTTCTATATTAGGTCTAGACCCCTACCGTATTTGATCACATAGTCACTAAACAACCAGATGAGATATTGTCAAATTTAAAATGTCAGTCATTACAAATAAATATGTATAACTTTTATCAGCGCATACTTGCTTGATAATAAGCGATACCTCCATTACTTGTTTATCTCTATGTAAAACTACGTTTAGACTTTTTGATGTTAAAATTGCAGAATAGGTAAGCAGCTAAAATAGTTTAGAAGGGGAGATATCTATTTTCTGATACAAAGGATCATAAAAATAGCTATCAACCTCGATAACAAATATCAGATATAAATTTTCTTTTAACTTGCCATTTATAGAGTTTATATACAGTCAGTGTACGCATTCTATTTTAAAATCTTAATAAACTTGTTCGACGACAAACTATTAATGGCCCAGCTGTTTATCAACTTTGTTGGAAATGTTCGCGTCGATTTCCCCAACAAAGAGCTGGAGAGCGCTAATTCAAAAGGTCATCATCATCATCTTCTTCATCTCACAACATTGCTGCTGTGGGGAATGGGCTTCAGTGCTACGCACTCTGTCCCAGGCAAGTCTCATTTCCCTAACAAGGGAACGGTCTTTGGCACCACTTGTAGGTGCTGAGGGTGTCGATGCTGTACGGGCCTAGACCCGGCCTCCGCTCCACCAGGGCGATCAAGCCGCGCCAGGTTGATCCCCCGCCTACACGGGAGAAGCCCAGCGGACCGATCGGCTCGCTGGCAGCGGCAGCCGGCGGGTTCCGTACAGTCGCTCTCTCTCTATCTCTCTCATTGGTTGATCGGTATCTGTGTTCGCTTGGCTTTCTTTACTTTTGAGTTGTGTCATGGCTTCGCTCGCTCGTTTGGCTTATCTCGCGGTCTCTAATGAATCCTGCACCTCTTCTAGGTGCGGAGGCGTCGATTCAGTGCGGGCCTAGACCCGGCCTCCACTCAACCAGGGCGATCAGGCCGCGCCAGGTTGATCCCCCGCCTACACGGGAGAAGCCCAGCGGACCGATCAGCGACACTGGCAGCAGCAGCCGGCGGTTCCCGCACTATCGATCTCTCCTCTTCGGTTGCTGCGATCATGTCTTTTTGAATGACAAGATCTCTTGAATAGGCTTTCGATCTTCTCCTCCCCTTCTCATCTGGCGGCCTTGCATGTAGTGGAGCAATGCCCCTAAGATGCTCGTTTCTGGCTTCGTCCGCGCGCTTAAACATTTTGGTGGTGAGCGCGGTGACGAAGGTCTCAAGGTCTTCGTGACGTAGGTCTCTCGCGATTGTGGCGTTCCTAACGTACCTCGGGGCGTTCACTAACTTTCTGAGGCACACATTTTCTTGTTGCTGGAGTCTTCTTCGGTTCGATTTGGTCAGGAATGCGTACCACGCCGGAGCCGCGTATGTAAGACGTGAGCGGATGTATGTCTTATATATACCTAACTTGGTCCGGAGTGGCAGCGACGATCTCAAAATGGGGTTCAAAAGGTTATTTTTTGCTATATTATTTATAGTCTATAGATTACAATTTGAGCACTGAAATAATCCTATTACTAGTTAGTTGCGAGAGGTTTTCTACTTGAAGCTGATAGCGAGCCGGTTATGTTAACGATGAAAGGTACATTTAAACTAAATGGAACTAAATCACTAAATATCCTACCACCATGCAAAGACGCCTGTCGTTCACTCCTAAAACAGCATTCTGGGGCGATTATTAATGGGATGTTCGCGCCAAAAATTTTGATCGGATGAGAATGACTAGGCAAACAACACTAAGAGCAACATAAGGTAAGCCGTATTGTAACTGTATTTCTCTTTAATTAAAAACTTAAGCAAAAGTTCTTTAATTTCAGTTTACCTGACTTCTAGCATGTTTTCTTGCACTAACAAAAGCAAATATCTTGAAGAAGAAGAAAAAATTAAGAATAAATTAGAATTTAAAAGCTTTTAAATAAAATATTTAAAAATATGTTAAAAACATTTGAATACAACATTAAATAAATATATATTAAAAACACAAAAGATATAAAAATATATCTAGTGAAAATTCCAACTAATTTTCCTGCTTATGAGAAGTAACGTCATAAACGCCATGTAGCGCAACCGTAACAATTTTCTACGCGTTGCACATCTACATGAAGCAACATCAGGAGGTCTAGACTGTTTGAACGTACGATCGATAAAATACAGGAAATTAAGGCATAATTGTCAGTAGATATATATTTATATTTTTTAAGTGTTTATCTAAAACATTAATGTAATATCTTTATAAATGTTTTTTTTTTAATAGAGATTTCCGCAAACTAACACCTGAATCGATTAATTGTTTTGAGTTTGATTCCCAGGGCAGATTGTTTATATTAGATGTTTAAAAATAGCTCGCCTCCCATTAAAAGGGATTGAAACATTTTCATCGATACGAGGTTGACAGTTCTGAGATATACAGGCGTGATAATATGTACTCGTATGTGAGAGTAAATTCGCTACGGTGTTAACAAAATAATATGAAGAAATCCATAACCAAAATAGAAAAAAGAAATTTTACAACGGTTTTGTCTCGATTTCAATGGATGGTCTTAGAATCAATCTGGTTTCTTTGACAGTTTCATCAAGTCACCTTTCGAAATTACTTTTTTATTTATTGCATTGAAACGATCTAAAAGCAGTCTCTAGTATTCTGATCGAAGGGTGGGTTGAGCTAAATTTAATGTCCAATATAGGTAGAGAATCAATCATTTTTTGACAAGTAAATGGTTTTGAATGAAACATATTTTGTGATAACTGGCTTCTGCTCACGCTTTATATTGTGTGGGGTATAAAAGAAAAGACGTAAATAATGATGATGATATATTTTCCATAAAAATTGTGTATGAAATCTTCATCATCGTTATGTCCGTTGCTAAACGTAGGTCTCTCCTAATTCATAGCATTGAGCTAGACGTTCAGTTATCTGTTTCAAGGAACTGCTAGCACTGCAGTTCCGCAGATTGCTGCTGCACCTGGATAGGAGCGCCGTACGAAGTTTCAAATGACGCTGTAGCTAAGAACGTTGTGGCGAAAAATGTGCAGTGCTCGCTGGGACGGGAAAGTAATCGAAGTGAAATCCGCGAATCCGAAGAACATTGCAGTGACACACGTTGTGGGGAAAACTTTAATACCAATATTAATACCCGTGGGGTGCCGGGCTCGAATGTCATTCTCCCCATTTCTTCCAGGGCGTATTGTAACAGGCGACTAAGGGAAAAGTGCGCCAAATGTGCAGCATGCCACTGGGTGCTGTATGCATTAGACGCACAACAGGCCTGTATACCATCTCAGTGCCCAGCCGGGGTTTCATACAATATATTCTTTAGGCCCTGTCATAAATGTTGTTAGCGTAAACATATTATTCGTTAGATGTTCTTGTGTTTCGTCCAGTGTGTAAAGAAAACATTTTGTATGACCCTGAAACTGTGCCCGGTGAATGGCAATAGGCTCGCCCCTATAACATGGGACCAAAACACAATTGCTGAAACGTGGGGGTTTACTCACCTCTGCCTACCCCTTAGGGGAATAAAGGTGTGACTGTATGTATGATAATATTTGGCGCTTCGCTGCCCGTTGCCCCGCCACGCTTGTCTCGCTCGCTCAGTTGACGCGTTCTTGTGGTAACCAGTAACCTAAACCTTCAATGACTTTTCGCCCCAGCGTATATTTGTAGATAAATTTATATTTATATCTCCAGCATCCTTTTACTAAAAGAGGCAACGAATGGCCTAGAAATAGTTTGGGACCTACCCCGGGTCTCAAACTATTTCCATAACAAATTTCATCCAAATCGTGTAGATGTAGATAGTAAATGTTTAAGGTTCAGTAGCCCAAGCACAAACATTTCGATAGTCCGTAACGTTATCGTATCGAGTTCACCGCCCGTTTACGCAGGAGGCAATGGTTGACAGTACGCCGCATCGTTTGTTGGCTAACGTGAACTCGATAGGATTACAAAAGTGACGTCATCCAGCGTAAATCACAACAATCATACCTTTTTTCTAAGACCTAACAACTCATTCGAAAAGAGGTTTTAAGTCTTATTTTGCCTATAAAAGTTCCTCTCACTGAGCAAGTAATATTAAGAGTTGGCACGGACCTTGTTGCTTTGAAACTCAGATTTGAAGTTATTTTATACCAACCATTACAAATGAAAACTATATTTCCAACACAATTATAATGACATTTGTGAGTGTTGTACTACTGATTCCCTAAAATCGATTAGTTACAATGAAATCGATTCCATTATAATCGATATAGGAAAAAATGGTAAGAAGGTTAGGTTTACAAAATATATGTTAAGGAAATATAAAATAAAACAAATATTTCACACAGATTTATTAATTTATTCAAAATCATCAAAATATTTTATCGTGCGATATATCTTCGCTAGTATCGAAAACCGTATTATTGGGGTATGTATACATAGTTCCAAAGTAATTTGTGTACTAGAACATCTTTACCATACATATTTTTCATTGTACGTATAACAGTTTTCAATATATAATACTTATTTTCTAACTGTCGTATATGTAAAAGTAAAAAATACTGCACGTAAGTTGCACTAGTAAACTTGTCATCAACTGTTAACAATTATTATTATTTGTAGTTCAATCATAAAATGTAGTATTTCTGACGCACCTTTTTGAATTATATATAGACTGTTGACTTTTAAAAACTTTTTTGGTGTAGGTAGTTAAATTATTTACATATTTAATTTAATCTTGCAGCTGATCTATTTCATTTCTATTGCAAGAAGCTTCCTCTGCACTGATTTGTTTTATTTATCGATTCAATTAATATTTTTCTGCGTAACATATGCATATCTGAAATTACAAAAATAGTTTATTTAACTGCATTCGAAAGTTGGTTAATTTTAAAATCAAACAATGTATAGTATTATAAATATTTAAATAATTGGGATTGTATGTTGATACACATGTTGATTTTTATATAGTATTGAGGTGACATAGTACCTTAAATTCCATGCCATAGCTCTATCGATTCAGCATATTATACTTTGAAAGTATATAAGCGACGGAGTTTTGTTTAAATGAACTGAAAAAAAACAACTCAGATTATTATCACAAGCATAGATATGACGTTATTTACGCTATTTATTATTAATTGTATAATATTTAGGTCGATTTTCATATGTTAGATAATTAATATTGCTCAAGCCGTTCAGTTAGCAAGTACTGTGCCAGTTATGTAGAGAAAAATTGGTAATACCTGGTGTTTCAAAATGCTTTTGAGCTAAAGATGTAAATAACAGTCCCTAAAATACACATGTTAAGTTTCGTGGCATAATAAAACATTCCGCGTGATGGTTTATGATCACCAGCTTCGAATATGATATTTCCTGACTTATTGACACTATGAAAAAGTATATGTACCCATACCACTGACATTATAAAAAATCGATACTACAAAGGTATCGATACTTTCCTTGAGCAAAACTAAACTTACTTTACGTTACGTAAATATTTGTAATTTATATACAAATATAATTATGTAAGTACAGCAATTCACATGATAACACATACCTACTTAAATTACAATAAAAACCAAGCGATCATTACGCTCTGAAACAATAATGTAATTTCAATGATATATTTTCATCAACTCACCGGTTCTGGATCTCATGGAAATCTATTGTTTAAACATTTTTATTTGTGTTTCGACACCACAGACTTCGCATTTTCTTTGCGATTTCCGTATTGTATTGATGTTCACTATGAAATATTAAAATTTTTGAATAAAATGTATTTGAGGTGATATATTTACTAAGTGCCATGACATACATTATGAAATAGAGAAATGTAATATACCGGGAACAATATGATTAGTCTATAGCCATGACAGTCCAGTTGAGTTGTCAAGGTGACAATGACTCGTATCGTATTTGGTAATTTTGGACAGAAATCGGTACACCTGCAATACTTTACCTTATTTTAAGGTTGGTGACGCTGGACTGGTTCCTCTATGATTGATATTCGTCAAATTTAGCTTTTTATTTGGTGAAAACCAAACATATTTTTTTCCGGTATGTTACTTTTCTCTAAGTGTTACTTGCTCAGTGAACCAAATTTTATTGTAACATCATTAGAGGTATTAAAATAAAACATTATATATAAATTATGACCTATAAATTCTCAAGCCAAGAATCTACGCCACTGATAATTTACTATATGAATTACAAACAACTACTATTACACCTTTAAACAGAGGGAGGAGTTTCAAGAAACCCTGAAGGGCCGCCAGCCGGCTTGAAGTGTATTTTGTGCTAAATGTTATGGTGTTTCAGCAGAAAAATAGGCTATTGATTTCAAGCAGTGCATTCTTTAAGTTCTAATTGTTCACTAAAGGTGATTCCCGACAGAACTTTCGTCTCCAGCGGTATTTTACCGTCTGTTCTGGGAAAGAAGAATGCTGTGAAAACCTGGAGTGCGTAGTAATGTACCTACCTAACAGTTTTGCAAAGACAAACCACGTAGCATTTCATGAATGCGCCGTTACTACAATTCGAGAGTGCTGTGACTTGTAACCGTCTAGGCTTAGTGTTGTTTTAAGTTCATATAAATTTTAGGATAATTAAAGCGTTTATTTGGTATTAGTCAGCTTATGGTTGGTTTTTTTTTTTTGGATTATGATTGTGTCTGTTATTACATTACCAAAAATAAAGAAATTACTTAACTGTTGGTGTAGTTTTGTCTTTTTATTCATCTACTTTCCTTTATTTTTAAGGAATAGTGTGGCAAACGAGCATGATATCGAACTTACCTAGCCTATAAGATCAGAGGGGGAAGAAAAATGCTTCTCACGGCCCTGCTATGAGTTCGCCACCCAATAGTCTTTTATGCGCCACCAATAGAAGCACACACTGATCCATCTCATCATCACTGTTGTATGCTCAATGCGTGGCAACATCCCACTCACACCGACCTTAGTAGTGGCATGCTGCCACGAATTTTGTCTTAGTCGCGTTTCACAACATCCAACGAGATATCCTATTATCCCTAACCCACGAACTGTTCGGTATATAGGTACCAATAAATGAAACGCACAATTGCACTTCGTTTATTTTTATTAAGAACCAAAAGTCCAATAACACAGCTTCTACGTTTCACATTAAAATCTTCTTCTTCGTAGTGGTTAGAATGTTGGCGTGAGCATGGTCATCACCTCAGAGTTCGTAGGTAGTTAGTCTGACAATCCGTTGGTATTCCTTTCGTGTCGCTGCCTGTGTTCTTCTGGTGCATTTGTTGACAGCTTTGGTTGATCTTGAAATCTTGAATGCATAGGTGATCTTCTTTGAGCCTTATTGTTTTCAATTTGACCATGCACAATGAAGAATTCTTTTTAATTTGAATTTTTCATAGCAACATTATTGCGCCGCAAGACATATCCAACGAGCGAAATTGGTGTAAATGTGGGCTGGAACGGTGGAATATGGACGCTGTTTGATGCAGAGTTTTGGAAAATGTCCTGAATTGGGTTCATCGTACATTTGCATCACTTCCCTCCAGTGCCATAAATTAATAAATACCTATTTTGCGCCTGGTAAACGACATGGTACAATACTACTTCTAATCTTGCTGCCATGTTTGTAACTCTTTTCATAGGTAAATTATGAATGAACAAACACAATAATAACATGAATTTTCAAAGTTTTACCACAATTGAATACGTTACGTCAGCCATCTGACTGAAAATTTCTCAGTGACATGACATTCATAGATTTTTGACAGATCCTCGACAGCCAGCCTTCGAGCTTACGTTAGAATTAGGTTCGTGCTCGCGATTTCATACAAAACTTTTTACGTGACAAAACATTCACGTTAAAATCTCGACACATTAGTTGTCAAAACCATTTTTTCTGTCAAAATTTAGTTCCGTTTACGCACTGTAGAGGCGCTGATCAAATCCTATACAAAATAGTGACATTTCGATACGTTTACGAAACGGTTACGATTTCGCAAGTTATTCGTGCTTGGGCTACAGTCCACACCAAACTGTCAGCGGCCAGTGCTGGCAGCGCAGCGGCTGTCAGTTTTGCTTTCAAAGCATTTTTGACTTTGTATGTAATTTGACAATGCATATTATCGCTTGAAAGACTTGAAATAATCGCGCAGCCGCCTGCATCCCATCAGCGTAAATTTTTTCAAGCTGTACTATACTTTATATTGATACAGACAAATTCGAAAATCGTATGAAACTGCCGACAACTGCCACTTCAGTTTAAATTAGCGCAAAGGTTTAGTTGCACCATCTCTGGTTAATGTCAAACCCTTGATCAAGACAACTATTCCGTTAGAATAAGGTTGAATTTAAAATGCTTTTACAGATAAAGGATCCAGCCTTAGAAACTAGTAACTTAACGAAGATAAACGCCTTAATACATGAGACAGGTTTAGTAGTATTGATGTCAATTAATAACTGTCACGTAATAATGGGTATTAATTAATTTACGTATTCAATTATTTTCGTTATCTCTTGCATCGTCACGCTATTGTCTCATTAAAGTACAATAGATACACGAGTAGTGATTTATTAAATCCGACCTTGTGTATGCCTTTCCAATAAAGTGAACGTAGGTATAATAATAGGTGTTCCAGACTTACTTTGATAACTGTATGCTTTTTATTATGTCAGGTAGGCTAGAGTTTGACTACTATCTAACCTGATGGTAAGTGATGATTAAGTCGAAGATGTTGATGAGGCTGACCTAAACTTATTGGTTCTCAAGTACAGATGCAGGATTACAGCAATAGGTGCTCGGCAACGGATTTCCTATTTGAATGTGGTAGCTAGGCATAGGCAGGCATTCGCAAAATGCTATAACGACTGCCAACACAACTGCAACTGCTGGACAACAGCGCCTTATGAGGAACTGCTTTATAAAACGCCCAAACCCCCCCCCCCCCTCTCCCCATAATAGCGGAGGATATGTTCAGCAGTGGACAGTCCGGATGATACTATCTACTTTATACCACACCCATTCATAAAACGTCTCTTACTACTTACTCGTTCAAAAACATGTTATAAAGTTCGTTATTTCTCCCTTATGAGTATACGGCGTGGAAAGTTATATGGATTGTCATTCCTTCACTCCGTAGCAGTGAAGGAATGTTGTATGAAAATCCATACCTGCCCTGGTACCGTTCTTTTGTTTTTAGCTGCTTACATAAAAAAATTCAATCTCAAAAAGGTTTTTATATCAAATAATTAGAAAAAAGAGGTGTGATTTTTATTTGTACTCGATTTTCAATGAAAGGAGGTTGGCAACCTTTTTTTGCACTACGAGAAAAAAAAGCGCGGCAATTTGTTTTGTTTGGTTATTTTTTTTTTATTAAATTGATATTTTAACACTACGCTATTCATTATTCTAAATCATTTCCTAAAATGTCACCTGATAGTGAAAGTGACGATTTTACAATGATGACGCCACCAGAAATAAGAAATGCAGCTCAAGAAGTCATAAAGAACTTACTGCCTGAGAAGTCTCGAGGTAAGTACGAGAAAACGTATAATAATTTTATTCTCCTCGTAGGTGTAGTATAAAGCACTATGTATCACTCGGTAGAAAGTTCTATTTCTCTTCTCGAGTTGCCTTTAAGCCCGACGCGTAGCGGAGGGCTTAAACAAACTCTCGAACAGAAATATATAGTTTTCTCCCCTCGATGTACAATGTACTACTGTGTATGGAGAGTTCTATTGAATAAACTTACTTCTCTTAATTGTAAGCACTTGGGTTGTTGTAAAGCAGCTGTATTGAAATTATAATGTTTGTAATGTCCTGTTCGTTATTATTTTATAATACGATATAAAGCATAATATACACTTTGCCATATATTCATTGTTGTCTTTACCTTATTGGTAATTCACCATTTATAATACCCATTTTAATAACGACTTATTATGTCCGTTATACTAATAAATTATACGCACTAGCTTTCGCCCGCAGCTTAGCTTGCGTAGGATTTAGTTATACTGCGCTCCCACGCGCATTCAGCAAACTATTAAGGAATGATAAAAGCAACACCTCACCACGCCTGTAAGTACTTGGATATAATACTTCTGGAAGTGGTACGGAAATGTGTATAAACAATCATGATTTGCGATTTTATTGCCATCTACCAAGCACAGGTCCAGACTTCGCCTGCTCCTGAAATTTACATACACTGTCCTACCAGGGTATTAAAGACAGACGGATTTTAAACAAGTTTAAAATTTCATATGTAATAAACCCGACTGCAAATTATTTATTTTTGTTAAACGTTTTATCGTTCCGTTGAAATGAAAACTGCGAGTTATATGTAATAATAGAATCTTTTTTAAATACCTACATTTTGATCGCCCGAATCGTATAGAAAAATATTTTCTGAAAACATAACACTCCTTTTTGGCATTTGTTTATAGATATAACTAAATAGGATTTTTTATATAAGGGAAGCGTTATTATCAACAGAGCGGAATCACACTTAATTCCATTCGTCGTATAAATCTTGATATAATCATTTCAAAGTAATCTGAAAGCTGTGATACACATCTTCAACTTCCTGGTAAAAAAAGATTAGGGCTATAACAATCTTGCGAAACTCCGCGCTTAGCGTCCTGCCTTCCATTTCCTTCTCGTAATCTCTTTTAGGGTTAATGCCTACTCGGCGGCCGAAAATGCTTATTATTTTATTACGATTTTACTGAGCCATTGCCCTTTTACCCTGTACGTTTAGTCGAGGGAATGGATATCCTTAATGCTGGCCATTTTTGGTTGATAAATTGATCCTTTAAATAATGTACGTGGTCGTGATCCCTATCATAATATAAAAGCTTTAACATATAAAATGAAGGAATTGTTTCTTGAGGAAAATTAATAAATCATTTCATCCACATTAGAATCATGGTAATAGTAACTAATAGGTATATAGTGAACCAGTCGCTATCTGCAAAGTATAGAAAGACTGCCAATATACAAAATGATTTTAAGATAAATTAAATTTAAAAAAAAGAAAAAAAAAGTTCCATTTTATCATATCGATATATATATATCCATGTTTATCAGTTATGACTCTCACTTTTACGCGTGTATATGCGTGATGACGGGAATGTGTAGATAGCGAATACCGATTACATGAAAAGTAATGAAGAAGAAACAGATAAATTGACTTGTTACCACTTCTTATTAATTTATTTACACACAGTTCGGAATGCCTTCGATATAGTGTCGGATATTTTGGTTATTTCTTCTTGAGTCGTACAATTCTGTCGTTTGTTGATCTTCAATTTAATCGTTTGATTGTCAAATATGATAAAATATTTCCTAGTTGGGGTTGTAGGTTCAACTTCCCCTCCCCTTCTTCCAGGCAGCGCCTTCTGAATCCCTCAGAAAACGCTGTCTTTGTGCACCGGCGGATATCATGGTTGTTGAGAAGACTTAGGTATAATATCACAGTAATATTCCATTGGACTCTTGATATGTTCCTAAAAGGCGACTATAGTACAAATGTATATTGTTTTGCGTGTTTTTAATATATTTTACTGTTGCTGCGCACTAAGAACAGTGCATGTAATTAATAACACTGCAATTTTTAGAGTTTATACTATCCGGTGTAATACCAAAGCTGGCAATCAAACAAAAGTTTATTCCAAAGCAAATTTGTGAAGAATTCTTACGTCTTTCTCTGTATTATATTTGCCTTCAAAATATCAATTAGGCCATCTGTTCAGGTTTTGAAGTAGTCTTAGATGTTTTGAGCCAATTAAATTGTTGATGATATACCGAACCAAACCTTCGTTTATTAGTTCAATCAAATCAAATTCATCTACACAACACCGTTAAGCAAATGCTATTTCATGACCTCAAAGTATGTTATGTTACTTCAAACGCATATCTACAAGTAACTTTACACAAGAATTCGGTGTAAGCGAGACACCAAAATGCCTTTACGACCGTAAGTACTGCGAGCGTCGTTATTCTAACCACGTATATTATGTAAGGCATTAATTTTAACTTCATACGGGGGAAGTAAAACGCAGCTCGCATTACGGAAACAAGAACTTGAAAAATTATTTATTCCTGAAACAACATTATTTGTATAATGGGCAAGTTAATAAAATACCTCATTTCCTAGCTAATACTCAAGTTACTGTACATAAAAGTAATGAATTATTTCAACAGGTTGGACACTAACCAGTGGTATGCCTTTATTAACAAAATACTACGAACTCTATACACTACAACTTCTACAATATAAGCATTTAGACAACCTACAAGTCATTGCAGACTTCCAGGCAGTCCAAATACTCCAGCCCACTACTAGTTAGCAGCATGCTCAACATGCTGGCAGCATTGCCCCGTTTAATTGCAATGCTTATTCGTTGAGTCAAATAGGTGCCAGCATTTAGATCACGCGTCGCATCGACCAAGCGCTCTGATAAGTTTTGAAAAATACCATGAGTTTCCGGTCCCGATGGACCCAACGTCTCTACACCAAACGGCTCAAATATGTAACTACTACCTAGGTTAGCATACTTGTGCCGCTTGAGTTGCTCCGCAGAAGTAGCCGCGGCGTAAGTAGGCTCTACATGAACCTGTTAATGAAATAAATAAAATAATCTTTAAATAAGCTTAATAGCGGAGTCACGTATTGCGTATCTGCGCAAAAACCGTGCACTCTAACCTTTACTGGCCAGCGTTAATCATAAGGCGGGAGATATAGAATGGAAAATGTTGAGTGTGGCCGATGGTACATAAAAGTAGCTGAGTATCAAGGAATTATGAATATTCAGTTATTAATTATGAAATAATATGTATTTTAAAGGCGTGAGCTTTAAAGAGTCAACAGACAGCAGTGTGGAATCAGTATATATTGTACCTTATATGATAATTTCACCGAGTTGAAAAAGTTGGTACTTAAAATATGTATGATTCAACTACGTTTTTATGGAAAACTCAACGTCCTTACCTCTTTAAGGCTACTTTCTTTGAATTGGTTTCCATAGAAACGTAGTTTCACTATATAATTTTTTTTATTTAAGTACGTTACATTTGGTGGGTATTACAGTTTCCCAATTCGCCTACCCAGTGCTTGACCTAAAATGATTACATTACACTATACATACACACAAATCAAAAAAGATACATAAATATATTTACAAATGCCCTAAAGAGTATAACTTCACATACTCTACTGCCGTTCTGTGAAACTCTATAAACGCGCAGTGGAACAAATCCAAGTGCTGGTACTTCTGAGTAACTCCGTTAAGTACTCGCAAAGCACGCTGGAGAGGTTACTGAGGTCCAAGCTCCGTATTGCATCTCGAGACTTGAAATAATATTGTATATCAAGGGTTCAGATACCGTGAAGTTCTGCATGAATACCCTTAAGCCTTATATAATATCTCTGTTTCTTTTGCCAGTTTTCCGTAAACAAGTATTTAAAAAAATATTGGAATAAATGGTCTTTTAAGCAATTTCGATATTCACATTTAGGGGTTAAACCAATGATAAATCGAAAAACTGATACATTGTACTCTACTGCATTAGCCGGATCATTCACTGCTGATCACAGCTTTCTCTATATAGAAGGCATTTGCCATAATCCCTAGGCTTGGCCGGCAGCTTGGGGATCGCAGTGTAAAGTGGCAGTTCTTAAGAAGGCGCTGCTGCTTACCTTCCAGTATTTTTCTCTTAGTCGCCTCGTACGACACCCATGGGAATATATGGGCAGATGCAATGCAAATCCAGCCCCCCACGGGGGGTACATTAGAAGCATAGATTTGAAATATAGGTACATGCAAAATTTTACAGAATTTGAACACTTGGTATTTAAACGTTTGTATGGAAAGCACGTGCACTCTAACTTTAAGGCTGCAATATGCCCAAGTATCATAATATGAGGCCTAAACCTGTGGTGGAGAAAGTTCTTACAACCACCCATCGGTTATTGATGTCGCTTCCGGTCATACGCACAGGATACATCTCTAGATGACGCAGGTATGATTCCTGTCCAAGGCGAAAGTAATGCGTTTTAATAAAATATGGTCGTGACCTTTGCTAAACTTATAGTTTAATATCATATTAAGAAATTCAAAAGTAGTTATTTTATTATTTATTTATTAGCTTCCTAGTGAAAAAATATGGAGGATTAGCAAAAGCTCCTCATTCAGACAAAGTGTAGAGGTAACAGTGAGGCCTGCATTATTTAATCCCTATGACGGTTTTTAAATTAATAAGCAACAATTGAAAATCAACGGTCTGCCACATAAAAACAAAGTCCTTAATCGAACCACGCTACAAACGTCACTGACTGCGAACAGGTCACTCACCCTCAACTAACTGTCCTGTAATTTACTCAACACCTATTCATTTTTGTAATTCAACATTCCACATAATTTTCTAAACGCCCAAGAATTCCATAATTGTGGGAAAGACAGTTGGGTGCATGGTAAAGCCTATGTATTAATAATTTGCTCATACAAAAAGAGAAAATAAAAAATAAGTTATTCCAAAGCGTTTATTTATTTACACCTTATTTTATGTTAACTTTAGAACAGTTTATTGTAGTCTTCAATAATGCTTTTGACAACATTTAATGCTATTTGCAAACCAAACTCTTTTTTAAACATATTATTATAAATGGTTATGTTATTATAAAATAAGGCCTATATTATATGTGTGATGAAACAAGATTCACTCATTTATGTATTTTAAATATTTCAAAGCTCAGTTTTAACTTTATCAGATGTTTTTTTCCAAGGAGGTACCCATATATTTATTTTTAGGAGTATAATAATTTTTAGAATGTAAACACTTGAAAGATAGTTCATGTGTTTTTTTTCTTGTTTTAGGCTTAAAACATTTTAATATCATATTATATAATATTAACATTTTTTGTAGCAGCTGTTAGAGCCGTAAATGCAACAGCAAATTGACTTCTTAAGTGAATGAATCCCTTTCATATCTCAAAACTATTGCTATTTGTATGAAATTTATTGAATATCATAAGCAATGTACAATTTCACAAGAACTTTGAGTTATCTGTAAAGGTATAATCCTGGTTGATGCATTTCAACCTACCGAGAACATTATGAACGTATCAGGCAATACGTTAGGAATACATAATATTATGATCTTAAAAGCGTTATCTGGTTCAATAAAGTATAGCCATTTATATATAACATTTTGTATATTTTGACAATCTATAGATATAAAACCACTTCTTTACACCAATAAACTATATAATATATTATGTAGACATATGTTTCTTATCCAGCAACATATTGTGTTGAGATTCAGATTCCTCTGCAACATATTATGAAATTAAAAATGAATAAAAACATATTTCTAAATATAATTACAAGCACTATCGCGTGCTAAGCGAAATATATTTAACAAATTATTGGAGTTCAAAATTTTATGCCCAAGGCGGGAATCGAACCCGCGTCCTCCGATATCGCGTCGGATGCCTAAACCCCCTCATAAAATTTTGTACTCCAATAATTTGTTAAATGAATAAAAACATGTTTGCAAGTTACGTTCATAGTTTCGTACGATGTGTTAAGTGGTTGAACATTAAAGTTTTTCAAAACCAGATAAGCTATTTTAGTCTTTCTCGCTAATCCATCACTCAGTTATCCGTTATCTTATAAGAATGTGATGTTCCCAAAGAGATGTTGATTATACGGCATTATTTGGGAAGTTCTAGATTCTGTTATTTGACGGCATTATTTATGTCATTCTAGACTGCCAATATTATATATAAATTCAATTAATCAATCCGCCAACAGTTTACTCCTTTTGAATACGGCATATAGAGAGACTGTTATATTTTTACCCATAAAATTACCAAAAATGCAACGAAGTCTGATTAGATTCGTCGGGAAACCTAGTTCCCCGACGAATCTATTAAGAAAATGTAAACAAGCTGATGATGTAATGAAGCAAAATCGATGTAAATTCGCTTACTTGTCAATTCTTCATAATATATAATCATTATTAATTTGGTTAATAATCGTTCTTCAATTACAATCCATCGACTTGGGTAATCCGCCTTTTGAAATGATTTTATAGGAGCAAGTACAGGTAGTAGATTAGCGAGAGAGTACTATTAAGTCGTAAAATTATATGTAAACCGTTGATAGATCCTAGACACTTTAAAACACTTAGAAGTTTGTAATATACTTTACGTTAGTGCGCATTGTATAGTTGACTAGTAAATAGTACAAAATGAACCTATTAAATAATATCTGTCAAGTCTTTATTTCTACTTGTAAGAAACAAAACATTTTCACATCCCAAGCTGATAATATTCGAACAATATTGTCTTAGTCAACATAATTATTCATCACAAGTACGATATTTACATTTCCAAGTTAAATATAATTTGTATTTACACATGGAGTACATTAATTTACGTGTAACTTCTCGTACAAAATATTTACATTGCTACATATATTAACAACTCCTTTAACTTTGCGATTAAAATTAGATTGGGACCAAGGAACATTGTGTTTATTCTGTTGCTTTGAGAATACACACAATTTTGTCTTTTAGTACGACAAGATACAAGTTAATGCTCAATTAAACTGACAAAATAAATAATTCTTCAATCAAGGTATAAAGCCCAGTTCAGGCATTTTACTTTTAGCTATATGCCCTCGTATGAGTAGGAGAGCAAAAGGCAAATGTGGTGTTCATGTGTTATTTTTTACGAGAAATTTATTTGAACAAAACATATGAACATAAAAAATATAGACAATTACCTTTTATAACCAATACTCGCTCTGTTCTAAGAGAAAAATAATAATTCAATTAATATTAATATTTTAAAATTTTATGTTACAGTTGAATTATTTAACCTGTCGTTCTTGGAAAGTTTACCAAAAAATAATTATAATCATAATTTCTTATGAGGATGAAAAACACTAAAGTTTATTTTTTTCGCCAATGATCTAAAATCAGTATAACCTCAATAGCCCTTACCACAAAAAATGTCTCTAATATATAAATTATGACTCATGTCAGCTTAATAAAATTTGAAATCTAACCAAATTCAGCACCTTAACATAAAAAAAAAACTTTGAATGAATTTGTTAAACAACACACCACTTTTAATGTATCTGCATGTACAACATCTGAACACCAATAATTTGTTAATGATTTTGGCAAAACAATCTTGAATATACAACGCCATTGTAGGATATTATGTACCTATTTATTTTCTATAAAATATATTGCATCCATGAATTGAAACTTCAAAATTTTTAGGCTCCTTTTATCCTATTTCATTTCCAAATTATTTTCTTTTCACTAAATTTCCAATTCGTATAATCCAAATAACATGACATTGGACTAAAATTGTCATAGTGTTATTCATGTTTATATGTGCTTCAACAGTTTATTTGCGTGATTGAAGATAATATCATTTGCGTTATCAAGCCAAGTTATCACATAATTGTGAAACACAAATGTGAGCAGCTCGCACCACGGCTGTCACTTTTCAGCATAATAAATGGTCCCCTAATAGCTATTTCGTGGCAACCTGTATGTTATCGCTGGAACCCCAATCTAATTTTGCGCGAAAACCATTTATATTTATTTGATATAGGGCATATTCGGAAGCACGTCGGGTCTTCGCCTATGATGCGTCCCGTGATGCCTCAGATGTATCAACGCTTCCCTCATTTTTTGTTCCCTCAACGACCGTATATACTCTTCATCCACTGTATGCCTATTATTCCCTTCTCGTTCGGGTTTATTTGGCCTCTCGCCATCCTTAAACAAAACACACCACAGAGACTTGTCTTTGTTGTCCCACAATAACGACTTTGTGTACTCTTTTAATCTTCTACTATTCTCTTCCACGCGCCGCATCGCAATTTCTATCTTAATCAAGTCTTTATAATGATCCGAGACTGGCTCAGTGTTATTACTGATTTCGCTTTTAACGGAGCTTATATTAATTCTCGACAAGTAATAATTTTCATACTGTCCGTCGGTGGCCCTCGTTCGCAGTAGCCAAATTACGCTGGCAATAAACATGCACGACACTAGGAAAGTTAATATTAGGAGAGTCAAACGGGATACTACTCTCGGGGACGCACAACTCATATCACTATTTGTTTACTTTTACAGACGCACTTTGTTTGTGTCTCGTACATAACGCGTCGGCGTAGCAGTTTTGCTACGAAGCGCTACGGGCGTCCGCTTGCTACGTTATGCCGTTACGAACTGCCGTCGCGTCGTCTGTAGAACATCTACGAACCAACGCAGCGTTTGCCACCTCTGTTTATATCAGTCGCCAAATAATGTAGACGGTATCTGGGAATAAGACGATATAGTTCACTCAATCGCTAGTTCATCTTATGTTTAGTAAGCTGAGGTTAATTACGATTCAGTACATAATTGAATCATAATGATCTTTAGTAAAAACATATTTTTACGACCAGTTTTTCAGCCAGACCATGCACATACATAGGAAAAGTAGCTAATACCGACAAATATTTTATTAAGTGAGCATAAGCTGATGTTGCCAGTACGAGTAAATGTACCCAAACCATTTACTCTGTTTATTCAAAGTGTGGTTATACAGTTGTAATTTGCAGTCCAAAGCTGTATCCAAGCTGCAGATGCTTTCAGATCTCTTTGTGTAGGTTTCCTTTGCACTATTGTGCCGTCATTGTGTAGACTTTTTAAATATTTCCTTAGCTCGAGTAAAATTGCGAGGCGTTTTGCAAGCCTTTGAATGTTTTAATACGTTTAGCAAGAGGTTTTATCTGCCTTGTTTTAAGTGAAACAAAGAGTTTTTGTACAATTCCTTTGGAGTGTAGCACAATAAAGTATTGTTATGAAAAATACTGAAAAAACAAATCAGGTAAATAGGTGTTACAATCTTTTTAAAATATTCAAAGCATTTAAAGCATTGTGTTCGTCAAGCTCTGTTGAAAAAAAAACTCATATTCTTGTTATTTTACTGGCTATTTTTTCTCAACCTAATTGATTTGAAGAATGAAAAACAAGACATTTTAAAGGGATCGTTGCGATGTTTGCTTAGACGTTCTTAACCGATCAGCAAAGTTAAGCAACGTCCGCCGCGATCATGACTAGGGTGGTTGCCCGCTAGTGATATTACTACTAAGCGGTTCCGTGCTTCGGACGGCACGTTAAGCAGTTGGTCCCGGTTGTTGTCTTAGGATGGCAGTCCTTACAGCATGGTGACAGGGCATTATGCGAATGCCTGCTCGGCTACCACCCTCAAGTAGGAAATATGTCGCCGAGCACCTAACGGTATGTTTAGGTAGCTTTCCTTGAGTGCCAGTAATTCTAGGTAAGCCTTAACAACATCTTAGATCACACCATCACTTAGCATCAGGTGAGATAGTGGTCAAAGGCTAGCCTATCTAGCTAAGCTATAAAAAAAACAATCGACTCAGTTACAATTGTTATTTATATATCTAGACGTGGAGAGATAACGTTGTTGACCAATGTCAAAGGCTAGCCTATATTTAAATGTCCATAAAGAAATGAAAACAGATTTAGAACATAATAGTTTTAAACAGCTAAGTTTGGTAATGTACATTGTACAAGTAAATACAATATGTATAGTTCAAAATAAAACCATTCAGCTTTAGTATGCTAATCTCGGCATCGGTACATTATTGAACCGTTTGGTGTACACGCAAAGTGCTAATACTCAGGTATTTAGTTGAACCAATAAGCATTGCACTGTGATGTTGTCAGCATGCTAAGCACACTTCTAATGGGTGGCTGAAGCATGTGGATTGCACGTAGCTCTAAAACGGTCATTAAGTTTTACTTTGATAATTATCGCTAGTCATTGAGTTGCCTAATTTTTTCGTTTGTTATAATGTTTTAAATAATTATATTTACTCATAAAGTTGCCTAAATTTTTTGTTTGTTACAATATTTTATATAATTAGTGTTAGTGTTGTTATACAAAAAACAATACACCGAAAAATACATAAGCCATCATAATAGTAAGTTACCAAAAGTCCTAAAATAAGTTTTAAAAGCAAATTCATGTTTATTTCGTTTAAAAAAACCTGAAAATCATTTTTTTTTTTATGTTATTGTGATGGAACAAGCTTGAGGCTCACCTGATGATAAAGATAATGGACTTACCTCTGCCTATAATAGTTGCAATTCATCACAAGTCACGAATTGCACTGCGCCCGTCACATTGAGACATAGTTGTTAAGTCACATGGTGCCTGTAATTTCACTGGTTTTCAAGGACTACTGCCGGAACACACCTTTCGGTGCTTGGCGACAGACTTTCTACTTGAGGGTGGTAGCTAGCCAGGCGCCAGGCGGGCAATCGCAAAATGCCCTCCCACTTGAAATGTATTATTTGTGTATTTATTAGAAATACAAGGAGTCTAACAATATCACATACATACAAATTTGTTCAGGCATCAACAAGTTATGTTGGAATAAAGAAACTCATATACGGGTACATGTATTCTTAATACACAATACAAGTGCAACTCCGCTATTACACTCTTTTTGAACAGTAGTGTAATAAAAGAACTTTATTTTTTCCATAGAAACGACGAACAAGTCATGACATATACGTCGAAATGATGTCGAATAGATATACCGCCATACCCGCATGTAAATGCGTAGATCACCCGATAAGGTTCTGTTTCAAGGCTTAATTCCGTAAATTGGCTGTAAAGGCGTTGGCGATAACGATCATGTCGCCACTGCAATTACAAGGCAGGTTTTTTCTGTTCACAAGGCTATACTTAACGTAATTACAGAGCAAATACGCCGACTCATTGTAACTCAATAGAAGTGGAATGAAAAACGGCCTTTTAACATTTTTGGTTTATTTTTAGGGACACTATCGGCTAAATTATAACTAAAATGTCATGTTTTATTTTACAAGACAATTTTACTTTAAACAAGAGCATGCTATTTAATTCCAAGCAACAGGTGTATTTAACTTCTAAATAAGGCTAAAAGTTCACAATTCGACTCACATACATAATTTTTTATTTCAGGTTCCATAATATGTTTCTTGATTATCCGATCTTGATAGTAGTTAGTTTCATTTTGAGGCCATGTAACTCCAACTAAGTCTCATTTAAAATGGACTTTGACTGTTTATTGTTATAGTTACATTTAACTGAAAAATGTATTTGCAATAATGGCTATATACCCTGATGATCTTATAATTTGAAGGTGACTAACACAATCAATCCTGTAAGCAGTGTAAAAGAGATTAATTTAGTTTTTTATATTAAACTAGAACAGACTTCTGAGACTATGAAAATCTGTTCAACAAGTCATTTAATAATATTATTAGTTTATTAGTTCAATAATTTCAATTACTTATGCTAACTGGTACCTTGATTCTTTAGGTTATGAAAACTTATAGAGAACAGTCGACTCAATCAAATTATTTTAATGTATCCAAGATACATATTAATATATCTTAAAATATATACAATTATTTATATAAGACATTTTGAAATGCTATCCAAATTCGTTTCGTCCACCCTGTGTGTGTGACAATATGTCATTGCACTATGTGAACAAGATGCCTAAATCATTTAAGTTTATTCATTATTTGCACAAATAAATGAATAAAAATGAATTGGTTTTCTTTGAATTGTCTATGCAAGATGCATTAGCTTATATTCTATATATGTAGCACTTTATCAAACATTCATTTGTTCTAAAACTGGGGTAAAATTCATTGTAATAGATGCCAAGAAATATTTTAGCTTCAGTATCATCATTTTAGTAAGACATAGAAGTTTGTATTTTGAAATCTTTATCAGTAGTAGCTTTTTTTTTAAAATAAAGCGAGTCATTTTACCAATCCACAAGGAAAGAATAAACAGAGATGTATGTCACGATATCTTTTCTGCTCGTATGAATATTGCCTGCTCAAGTGTTTCCATTTGCCACTATATAATTTTTTGAACTTGAAATCAAATAACGACATTTACAAAGATTATTCGAATTTAAACAAATCTCTTAACTTCATTCACAAATCCTATCCAAAATAACAAATGGAACATTAATATTGAATTAATTAATGAAACCTAATAAGACGAAAAATAGTGACTTTAAAACAGCATCATTCAGTTGTCTACTCGTACGTCGAATGGTCTTACGCGTCGCACTGAGGCTGTCACAGTCTGCATGGGGCGATAAAATGGCTATCTTGCGATTGTTTGAAGAACTAACCCATGGGTGGTTTTCATGAAAGGTTTACGTGTCGTTTATCCGTTTAATTTTTATGCCGTTCCCCTGCATGCTAAAAATTGCGATTTAACTCAACTTGGCATTCATTTTCATTCCTGTGATTTCCAGGCAAAAATGGAAGGCAAACTTTTAAATAATATTCATGAATAGCTTTAAAATGCAGACCGGTATTCCCATTTACCTAGCTTAAAAACTTGTTTCAAAGACGTACTCTGAATATGAATGAAAGCTCATAGTTTGCTGGTCAAGCTCTCGGGTTGCTGTAACATTCAAATACGCAAAAATATCATGTACCTAGAAGTACTAACAAGAAAGTACGAATATTGTATAATTTAACTTACTTTATATTAAGAAGTGTGAAATGCCTTGAACGTGACATATTACTCAAAGCCCAACATTGTTTTAATGGCTTTTTAATATATATTTTTAACACACAAAAATAAGGCTTACGTTAGTAATAAAAGACTTGCACAACCCTGTTTATATTAATTTTGTGCTTTGCTAATTTTCGAATTCATAATTTGTCTAAAAAAAAATCATCCATTACAAGTGCGTAATTGTGAAGCAGTGATGGCTCAGTGACATTGGCTATAGACTGCCGTGCAGCAGGTCTATGGTTCGAATCCCGCTGGTGGCTTGAGCTGCACCACATAGTGGAAGCGCATTTTGCGAACGCCCGCCTGGCTAGCTACCATCTTGAAGTGGAAAATCTGTCGCCAAGCACCTAACGGCGTGTTCCGGCAGCAGTCCTTGAGAGTCAGTAAAATTACCGGCACATGATTCTTAACAACTGTACATCTCAGTGTGACGAGCACAGTGCAATTCGTCGTTGACGAAATGAATCTGTTATTGGCAGAAATTTGTCCACTTATCATCATGTGGGCCTCGGGCTTGTTCCGTCACAACAACATGGAAAAAAACGAAACAAAAACAATAACTTGATGTTACCCTCCATGACCCATATAGAGCTAGCCGGGTTAGAATTGCACCAGGCGGAAGGACCCATTTCTTCCCGTGGGTGTTGGTGTCGTAAGAAGCGGCTAATAGACAAATGACAAATACCAGAACGTGGGCAGAAACCATCAAGTAGGTAGACGACCGGATTGAGATGACTGCAAGCTTTAACTACGGCAAGTTCGATAGAAGAATTCCAAAGGCATTGTGACACGATTTCTGTGCCTTCAATACAAAACATATAAAGGTCATAATTGAGTGTCACCAAGGCTCCAGTGTTCACAAAACATTGTCTATATGGAAAAGCCTAAAGATCAATGATGGCAGAATCATCTCCTCAAAACATGACATTCTGAAAGAACTTGAGTGGTTTTATGGTCAGTACCTCGACACGAAAACCCTTTATCAGTGCAGTTTAGCATATAAAAGTCACACTGACCCGACACTACACTGAAGATATACCAGATATCAGCCTATACGAGATAACAATGGCTCTCAATCAGCAGAACGACCAGGCACCAGGTTATGACAGAATCACGACAGAACTTCTGAGAGCGGGTGGAAAACCGGTACTCTCCGTCCTCCAGAAATTATTTAATTCGTCTTCCTTGAAAGTAAAACACCAGAAGCGTGGAGCAGGGTTGTAGTGTTCTTCAAAAAAGGTGACTAGAACTCGTTGAATTACAGGCCCGTTACACTTCTGGGCCATGTAAACATACTAAGCTTCTCGTCGAACATCCCGTGGAACCTGAAATCTTCTATGGTACTAAGACGTTGTAAGAATTTTGGACATTACGGAGAAGCTCAGAGAAAGCTAATGTAGCTACCACTCTCATATACAAGATCTGCCGCCAAGCACCTTATGGCGTTGTTAAGATTCCAGATTGCCTAGGCAGGCATGGTAAGCAGAGTTCTTCTACCTGGACAACCTGTTTTTTGAATCTTACACGGCCCGTGATCCACGGGGCTGAAATAACAAATAAATACAAACAACTTACAATGTTTGAAGTCACATCGACTTCGACGATCTCACCCTAGGGCTTCCCTACCTAATATAATCGGCCGATTCTATCAGGACGGTACTTACTGCCTGGGCGAGGAAGATGGGTCCAGTTCTTCTTTCTGCCGCTGCGCACAACACTCCAATTTTGGTAATACAAATATCAAATTTATAGATCGCGTGGTTACAAATTCAAAAAAAACAATCACGCGCAATAAAACAAATTCAAAATAAAAAATACATGAAAATCAAAAGCAACTTTTTCCTTTAAACCCAAAAATGTCCAGAGTACTAAAATTTTCAAAACCAGAAAGTAGACGACCAAGCAAGCTTTTTTCTTTTTTCAACTCAAATTGTCCATAGACAAAAAGTAGACGACTACGCTAAGTTGCGTTCCAAACAGGCGTGTTTTGGCAGCCGTCCTTGAGAGACAGTTTCTATTCTATATAAAGTATGTTTTCCATCTTTAACCAGAGCATCAACCGATGCGATTACTGGTTATATGCTAACCTATTAGCTAAGAAAATAGGAAACACAATTCTGTATGGAGTAGTTTAAAAATTTATGAGCGACTAAGTGACAAAGCTACTAAGAACTTTATTAATCAGAAGCTTAATGACGAAAAACTACGCCATTTGACTTTATTAAAAAGTAGCTTTGCTTACGACGGTGTGCACACTACAAAAATATATGTTATTCTAAAGTTTAGCTCAAGAGCGGTCGCATGTTAAGCGAACGGGAAATGAAATTACGTGGGTTCAGCTCCGTAAAATGTATTATGTATATTTTTCTTCTATGACGTTATGTGGAAGGACTTTTTTGAGTGGAATAATAATGAACGGACCTTATTTTTGTGTAGCTAAAGAGAAGTAACGATAAATTTGCAAGATATTTTCCCAAGAGGAACAGTGTAAGTAGAAATAAATAAATTGTATAAGTATCAGAATAAGTAGTAGTCTCAAAATTGAGTTCAATATTGCGATTAACCTTACATTAAAACAGAAGAAAATTAAATACTAAACTTTCGTCTGACTTCCAGAATTTAAAATATAATATAGCTCGTTGAAGGCGGTATTCTGATGATTCAAAAATTTATAGCTCAGTATCGTGTCCGTTCCGTACTTTGGATTATAAATTATTTTGATCGGTTGTCATTCGGTAATGATTATGCCTATATCGAAATATGACAAACTTTAGCTTACCTTAATAAATGAAACAGCATTTTATAACTTGGAAGGTCCATGTTATCTTGTCACAGTGAACGGCAACAGTTTCAAATCAACGATACATATTTAACATATATAAATAATATATTATTTTATTAATTTATATTTCTTATTATAACTCCAGTCTAGGTGCTAAGTGGAAGAAATATAATGTAATTGAAGCTATATACAATGAAAATAGAACTTATTAATATGAGCATGCTTATTATCTATGATAACGTCGGTTACAAAAGCTGGATTCGAGACCAGTCTTCACTTGCAGTACCCGTTCTGAACTGTACTAAGAGGTAATATATGTACTGTGCTATGAGAAAGGCGATGGCTGCCATGCAATTAAGTGCAATTAACCGTGAAGTGCCGGGCTAGAATGTCACTCCCAATCTATACCCGTGGGTGTCGTCTAAGGGTAACACACCAGAAGATGGGCAGCAGCGTTTTCTGTGGAACTGATGTCTCATACTGCAATGGTACCAAATAATGGCTATGTTCAGCAGCGGACAATCCGATTTAAACCAGATTGTCCACTTTTGAACACAGCTATGTGTCTTAACCTCATTAAAGAGAAGGACGGTTCACCAGGTCATACCAGCCACCGCAAACCTAGACTTTTCCGTGAGAGTTTTTTAGATATTGTACCTATTATCATTATTTGGTTGTGTATTTCAGTCATCCATCTCGCTGTTTTATAGCCATTTTTAGATGTATGACCTGTTTAGCTTATGCTGCCATTTCTCGCCTCACAAAACTTTTTAAGGCGTCTTTGCAGTTATAAGAGTAATAAGTACAGCTCGATGTGTGATGTGACACTGCAACCACTGTAACTGGAAATGTTTTCATGATGTTAGAATATCGTAATATCTGGTGATTTTTTGCAGTTGAATGAATTTTTGCGGCGGTAGTAGCTATCCTTGTATACCTTCCTGCACAATTTACTGACTTGTCGAAATTGAAACAGATTAAAGTAATTACTTTACACACACAAGCTTTTTGTGTGAAAAGTAAGTTAAATCCAATAATTTGTGGGGAGTGCCCAACATGTTAAAGTTTATACATTGTGTACACAGTCATTACCGTAATAAAAAAATATATATAAATATTATGTTAATTTCAAGCACTACGCATGATTGGCAAATATCGCAGTATCTTAATATTTTCTCTTTATTTTCTCTCTAAACTACGGAAGCGCTGAGTTAGTAGTAGTAAATACCAACAATGGTAACCCATCGAGAAAATGGCACTAGATAACATTGCAAAATCTAGTCTAACTGTTAATAGCTTAACAAATAAGAAGCTAGACTAATTGACTAAGTGAGCCTCAATACGAGCGCTTCAAAAATAAAGTCACAGACGAAGCAAGAGATAATCACAAATAATATTACTTTTTATAATTACAAGCACTATCGTGTGCTAAGCAAAAATCACATTTACGATTTTTTAGAGTACATTTCTCAATATTAATGCGCATTAATTACAACCATAATGGAGAGGGCGCCTTACTATTGTTGCATTAGTCGTGATTAGTAAGCATTTACTGTTCAGCCATTATCTGCGTGCTATAATAGATCATTGGTTCTTTTTGAACTATAATAGATCATTGGATCAGGTGATTTTGTATGGTTGGTGGAATCCTAAATTAAAATGTTTTGGCTTGTTAACCCCTTCTAAACAAAACAAAGTTATTGCTATAACATTACACATTTATTAAAACCTCTCCGCCAACCCTGATCTACCTACCCTATTGGTAGCCTATTCAAATGAGCTTTATTTTTTTCTGTGTGGTGGTGATAAGACTTACACTGACGTCACGCATGTTTTTTTTTATGTTATTGTGACGGAACAAGCCCGAGGCCCACCTGATGTTAAGTGGACTTACCTCTGCCTATAACAGATGCATTTCGTCAACGACGAATTGCACTGCGCCCGTCACACTGTGACATAGTTGTTAAGTCTCATGTGCCTGTAATTTCACTGGCTCTCAAGGACTGCTGCCGGAACACACCGTTAGGTGCTTGGCGGCAGATTTTCTACTTGAGAGAAGGACTTAAAACTCGGGAGTTTTCAAACCCAAAGTAAACAGCTCCTTTCCCAGCTATGCTTTACTAGACTTCACCGCAGACCACAGCGTTGCTTAATATAAACAGTGCTCAAATATGAATAATTTATTTGCAGGTACGGTAATTGCGAACGAAGTCACAGGTACAGCTAGTAACAAATATTATAACTCACGATTCGCATCCATTAGCTGGGTTTGATTGTATTAGAACATTATGGCACAAGTGTGTAATGTTGGTGATTACCATTGCGCGCCATTGAGACCTGAGCCGTCAGGTAAGAGTCTTAAGAGAGCCGAGGACGATAATGATCAATACACTCGTGTATCTGTAACCTTTTCTTTTTGTATGGGAGTGGCTTATTAAAACAAATATGTTCAGTGGAAATTTTAAGTTTTTAATAATATTAGTATTCTTTATTACCTTTATCACACAGTGATACAGATACAGTATTACAGAGTATTCAGACTAAGAACTACTATGGTAACAGTACAGGGAGAGAACACCATTCACTAGCTTCAAATTTTAATGTAAAGGTTAGTTTAATAGAATTTAGGGCGCCTCAGCTAGTAAATGGATATCTTCCCAGGTTGAAGCATAAAAGCCACGGCTAGAACTTACTAGTTAATTTTCACATTAGAACACTAGAGATCTCAGGGGTGAGTTTTTACCTACATAATCACTACTTGCGACCAGTTATGTTGTGATTTCTTAGATTTAATTGTTTAGTAGGGACGGACTAAAAAGAAAGGAGGGGTGGGTAGAGAGGTGAATCTCTCTAGCCACCAATACCAAATAGCTTGCTCAGATCAGCCGTACCGCCACAGCCCACTGGATATCAAGCGGCAGCACCCTGCCTTGACCATGTGTTCAGACGAAGGCGAGTCGGTGCACGCGGTAGGTAGTCCCCGGAAGGGTAGAAGACCACCGCAATGAGTTTCAGGGGTAAACTAAGAAACCCTGGCAAAGACAAAAAACAGACTTAGTTTCCATGTAAATTGACAATATGGATGTACCAAAATCTAATTGTACTTAGCACTCACCCGATTTGGGGTTCCTTGGTTATAGGAAAAAGAGTCTGTAGGTTGAACAGGATACCGGCAGAATGCCGACACAGACGCAGTGAGGAACGCTTCTTACAATGGGAATCGACTTTTCAGGTGGCGTAAAGTACACGCTCAGAAATTGTAGGTGTCGGTTCTAGTTGACGATGCTGCCTCACTCGCCGAAATTAGGTATCAATTTCCTTCTGTGATAGCGGTCGTGTACTCCTCAACCTCGTCGTAGCAAAATGGAGTCGCTCTCGCGGTTCCCCCTCTTCAGAAAATCAGCCAACTCATCGCCGATGACGAATTTTTCGTCCATCGACAAAAAAACCAATCAGTTGTCATACGACTGTTGACACTGACATTAGATAATTCAATATTATGTTTTTTTTTTTTTTTTTTAGACCACAATAGTTTGTGTCCTAAATAATATAGAGCAGTCGGGAAGTCTGTAAGGCACCGGCGAGAAACCAGCCGTTACAATACCTCCCCACCCGGACAGAATTCACCTTAGGGAATTCACGGCTGCCCACAGCCGTCATATAAAAAGTTATAGAAACAAACTAACAGACACAAAAAAATTCCACCGAAAAAAAAACTTAAATAAATATGTAAATTATGTCTTGAGGAGAGGTTTTTAGGTAACAGATATTCTAAGTTCGAAATAAAAAAAGAAACATATAAATAAATATAGTCCAAAAATTCTAACTCATTTGTTCCACACTAACAAACTGTGCTCATTCATACATCTTCACATATTGGCCACGATCACTTTCAGCTCTTCATCCATCCTTCATTTCACATCCAAACCTAGCAGTAAATGAAGTCAACTTCATTTCTTCCATGAGTATGACTATCCGTAAAACTATCTACTTGACACTTCAAAATTTGTTTTAATTTATATATATTTAAATTAATTAGTAACGAGAAATTAATACAGTACATATCTATAAGTGTTTTGGCTTATTTATAGAGTCCACTGCCCGCTCTCATGAAAATTAATAAACATACATCTGTATAATATATATTAGCGTTTATTATACACTACATGAATTACAATAAATTTAAACTTTAGATTACTCCTCAAGACGTGACTGTCTAAAAATGACACTTGCGTGACCCTAACAGTAAGACTTATAATCTATGCAATCCTGAACAGTCTGAATCTGATGTTCGGCGGTACAGTTACAGAGAGTGAGTAGTTGCCTGAACATGTTCGGGAATCAGACTGAACTTCCAAACTAATAAAAATTTCTCAAATCCCAGCAAAACGTATCCATTATAAAAACCAACACCCAGGACAAAATGGAGCGCAGCCTATCTGCGGTCCGGGGGCGTTTGACAAACGCTTCATATTACGACGTTACGTTGACCATTCCAGCGTATTTGTCCAGCTAACAACAAGAGATCCCTAGTCACCTCGAGTAAGTACTTACGAGTTATCCACCAAAGCCTTTTATTATAAGGCAAGCTATTACATACAGCTACTATATAACATTTATTGACAGCTGCCATCAATAGGAGCCTATGTAAATGCTCAGAAGGTAACGTGAGGTTAACAATACAAGAATATATCAGTTAGATATTTTAATGTCCTTTATATGCCATATCCCAGCGTCTTTCCCGTATTCGTCCAGCAGTTTGTATACTAGTGGAGATTTTTTTTCTACAACCGTACATTTTACATATTTAGGTGCTAACTTTGCTGAAAAAAATTTTCCTTTATCACTCAGAGGAAAGGTTCTCTTCCATACTGTTTGTCCAATATTTAGTTCAGTGTGCCTTCTCCTGAGGTTATAGTAGTGAGTGTTCTTGGCGTGAGCTTTATCTAGTTCCTCTCGTACTTTTCGAAAGATTCCCGACAGTGCAAACAGACGACCTGCGTAGTCTTCTCGTCGCGGGAACGATAAATCCGTTACGTCTAACGGCGTACAATCATACAATGAACCTGTTACTATAGCTTCACGACCATGTACTAGTAAGAATGGAGAAAACCCGGTTGCTTCACTGATTGATGTGTTTATGGCAAACTCAATATGTGGCAAGTGTTCATCCCACATCCTGTGATCGTCTTTAATTAATGACGAGATCGCAGTTACTATTGTCCGGTTCTGCCTTTCAACAGGGTTAACCTGCGGACAGTACCTTGGACCTAAATGGATTTGCGGGATGCTATATTTATGAAAAAGAGCTTGTATTTCATTTCCCGTAAACTGTGTTCCATTATCCGAAATCACAGTTTGGGGTATTCCGTGTTTCATAAAGACATCATGTTCCAGATGTTTAATAATACTGGCTGCCGTTGCACGACGTAAAGGGAAAAGCATGACATATTTCGTGAAGCAGCACATTACGACGAATAAATGGGTGTATCTGTTTCTTGAAACCGGAAGAGGACCAACCAGGTCCATACTGAGAGTCTGGAATGGTCTACAGCATTGTTTAGGGCTGCCCATCAAACCTGGAGTGGTCTGTGCGGGAATCTTATGCGACAAGCAAGTTTCGCAATTTCTCACATATTCTGCAACTTCCTTAAATAAACCTGGCCAATAGTAAGTTAAGGCGATCTTTTTAAAAGTCTTTTGAATTCCTAAATGGGCAGAAGTAGGTAGACAATGGTATTTTTCTATAATAGATTCACGACCTGACTTTGCGACTATCTCCTTCCACTGAAAGTCTTCAGCCAAACCATGACCCGACTTGGTGTGTCGAAAGAGCCTCCCGTCTCTAATCATAAGATTCCGACAGGACAGGGGATTATTCAGACATTTGGTGTATAAGTGGTCAAACCATGCGTCTCCCGTGGGAGTAAAGGAATCTGCCTTAGTAATGGCCGCGATACAGGGCACAAACCTAGAAAGTGCGTCTGGCACTACATTATCTTTCCCTGCCCGATGTTCTATTTCAAAATTGTATGGAGACAATCTACAACCCCAGCGGGCTAATCTGCCGGTAGGATTCGAGAGATTTAGGAACCATCTGAGACTAGCGTGGTCAGTAACAATCTTAAAAGGTTTACTGCCTTCCAAATATGGCCTAAAATGTTCCACAGCAAATACAACTGCCAAAGCTTCCCGTTCCGTGGCAGAGTAGTTGGTCTCACACTTAGATAGGGATTTGCTAGCGAACGCGATGGGATGTTCTTTACCATCTATTTCTTGAGCGAGCATTCCCGCGATTCCGTAGGCTGAAGCGTCACAATGCAGTGAAAAGGGCTTAGTAAAGTCAGGACAAGCAAGAATTGGGGCTGAAACCAAAGCCTGTTTCAGCATCTGAAAAGACTTATCTGCTTCGGGCGTCCATTTGAAAGGGGGTGCTTTTTTTCCAGAGCTGGTTAATTTGTTTAATGGGGCTGCAATCAGACTGAATTTTTTAATAAATCGTCTATAGTAAGAGGCAGTCCCCAGGAACATCTTGACCTCCTTTCGAGATGAAGGAGTTGGAAAGTCTAGTATTGACCGGACCTTTGCGGGGTCTGTATGCAACCCTTTTTCGTTGACGATGTAGCCCAAGTATTTTAGCTCACGCCTGAAAAATTGGCACTTCGAGTACTTAATCGTCAGTCCAGCGTTTTGCAGGCGTGCAAAGACCTCCCGTAGAAGAGCGACGTGACCCTCAAATGTATCATGACAGATCACGATATCGTCAAGGTACGCAAAAACGTGGTTATTAAAACCGTCTGGACCAAAAAGTGAGTCCATGAGTCTTTGTTGAGTAGCCGGAGCACCGGTCAAGCCAAAACACATCCTGGAAAACTGATACAAGCCACGTCCGGGGATTGTAAATGCGGTCTTCTCCCTGGAAGCGGGATCCAGTTCAATTTGCCAAAAAGCAGAACTGAGGTCAATGGATGACAGGTACTTGGCATCTCTTAGACGGTCCAATATTTGTGATATGTAAGGAAGAGGATATGCGTCATGTTTCGAGACCGCATTTAGCTTTCTACTGTCAAGACAGAACCGTAGTTCTCCAGACGCCTTTGATGTCATTAATGTAGGATTGTTCCACGCACTGGAACTAGGTTCAACTACCCCAAGCTCCAGCATTTTGTCCAATTCATAATGTAACTCCTTCAGTTTTTCTGGAGACATCGGATAGTACCGTTGCTTAATTGGTTTGGCATCTCCCGTATCTATAGTGTGGGTTATCAAATCCGTTTTACCTAATCCCACTTTCTCAAAAGATATATTCTCGAACTTACTTATGACTTCGTCTGCTACTTGACGCTGTTCACTGGTCAGCGTTTCCATAGCCTGTAACTGATTTATTTCTGCTACCACTAACGATTCTGCTGAAGTACGTGGGAGTGTATTAAGAAAACGCGGTGCTAAATTGAACGCGCGCCATAAGTCCCAGCCAAATATGAACGGTGTGTTTACGTCTGGTATAACGTGAAATTTAATAATTTTTACCGTGTCTTGGAATACTACCGGTAGGTGCAAGTACCCAACAATATTTGAAGCAACCCCGTTAACTGATTGGATCTTACAAACGCCCTCACAAGGAGCAAGAGTAGCCCCACGTTGGGCGCCACTGTAACCTTTTCTTTTTGTATGGGAGTGGCTTATTAAAACAAATATGTTCAGTGGAAATTTTAAGTTTTTAATAATATTAGTATTCTTTATTACCTTTATCACACAGTGATACAGATACAGTATTACAGAGTATTCAGACTAAGAACTACTATGGTAACAGTACAGGGAGAGAACACCATTCACTAGCTTCAAATTTTAATGTAAAGGTTAGTTTAATAGAATTTAGGGCGCCTCAGCTAGTAAATGGATATCTTCCCAGGTTGAAGCATAAAAGCCACGGCTAGAACTTACTAGTTAATTTTCACATTAGAACACTAGAGATCTCAGGGGTGAGTTTTTACCTACATAATCACTACTTGCGACCAGTTATGTTGTGATTTCTTAGATTTAATTGTTTAGTAGGGACGGACTAAAAAGAAAGGAGGGGTGGGTAGAGAGGTGAATCTCTCTAGCCACCAATACCAAATAGCTTGCTCAGATCAGCCGTACCGCCACAGCCCACTGGATATCAAGCGGCAGCACCCTGCCTTGACCATGTGTTCAGACGAAGGCGAGTCGGTGCACGCGGTAGGTAGTCCCCGGAAGGGTAGAAGACCACCGCAATGAGTTTCAGGGGTAAACTAAGAAACCCTGGCAAAGACAAAAAACAGACTTAGTTTCCATGTAAATTGACAATATGGATGTACCAAAATCTAATTGTACTTAGCACTCACCCGATTTGGGGTTCCTTGGTTATAGGAAAAAGAGCCTGTAGGTTGAACAGGATACCGGCAGAATGCCGACACAGACGCAGTGAGGAACGCTTCTTACAATGGGAATCGACTTTTCAGGTGGCGTAAAGTACACGCTCAGAAATTGTAGGTGTCGGTTCTAGTTGACGATGCTGCCTCACTCGCCGAAATTAGGTATCAATTTCCTTCTGTGATAGCGGTCGTGTACTCCTCAACCTCGTCGTAGCAAAATGGAGTCGCTCTCGCGGTTCCCCCTCTTCAGAAAATCAGCCAACTCATCGCCGATGACGAATTTTTCGTCCATCGACAAAAAACCAATCAGTTGTCATACGACTGTTGACACTGACATTAGATAATTCAATATTATGTTTTTTTTTTTTTTTTTAGACCACAATAGTTTGTGTCCTAAATAATATAGAGCAGTCGGGAAGTCTGTAAGGCACCGGCGAGAAACCAGCCGTTACATATCATACGACGTCTCAACACACATGTGAAGAAAATAATACCTAAAAAAATAATTTTATTACAACAGTGAAAACAAGTTGTTAAAAAAAAATCGCAATGGCGTAAGAAAATAATTAGAATCGGCCTTTTGCCTTTTCGCTGATAGAGCTTAGCCACGTACAAAATGGGGACATTAAATTTTTCTTTATTACACAGAAAATAAAAGTTATATTTAATTAAAAGTTTTATTTATTAACCACGTATAAATTGAACTTATCCATTTATATACGAAGTTATATGAAAAAAGCAAACAATTGGTACATTAATTTATTTGTACTATTGAACACCATCTTTTTTGGTATCGAAACTTTTTTAAGAACAAAGAAACTCAACCAATAGGTAGTATACAAAACTCTATAAAAAACAGAAAAAGTGACAGTTTGATTACAGGTGTCGTTATTTGCCTAACTGCAGTGAAATTAAAGCCAATTTATATGCACCAATTTTAGTTTTTTTTTGTAGTCAAATATTACTTGCTCAGCGATGTAGTCTTTTACGCACGTGTTTTTTTTTCTACGCTAGTCACTAAGGAGATTGTTGTTTGTTTCATATCTTTTCCTTATAAAACAGACCAAAGAGTTTTTTACCTACTGAGTTAAAACTTTAGATGAATTGAATATTACGCTTCCTAATCAGATTATTCTTATGCATTATTGCTATCAAAAAGATAAAGTATTTTGCATTCGTTTTGTATTGTATCTAATACATTAGATTAACAAATTAACTATAGATAATTATTCAGTTAATAGAAATCATACTTGTTCTGTGTTTCCATCAGGGCTATTTTTAATATTGAACACAGTTCGCTATTTAGGAATAGATATGTTCTTATCGAAATATTCGTAGGTATATATATATTCACAAGTTTTCTTTTTTATTCCTGATAGGTGAGCCTTTGACCACAATCTCACCTGATGGTAAGTAATGATGTGGTCGAAGGTATTAACAGGCTTTACCTAGTATTGCTGGTTCTCAAGGACTACTGCTGGAACAACTGTTGTGGGTAAAAGCAGAAAATCTGTCGCCAAGCACCTAACGGTGTGTTCGTTCGCTAGACAGGCGGGCATTCGCAAAATGCCCTTCCACCTTGCGGTAAAGCATAAGTCCGCGGCGGGATTCAGTCCATGGACCTGCTGCGCTGCAGTCCATGGCCAATGCCACTGAGCAATCACTGCTTCAAGTGTGTTGAAAAACGTCGTACGGAATAAGCATAACTCAGACACACTTGAAATGTATAACGCCCCTCGGATTGAAATCCCGATGCATCGGTGTTAAAATAGTAGATTATGATACAAGAGAGCTAAGATGCTCACGAGTTTCATACGCAATTTTTCAACACACTTGCGAGGAAAAAAAAAATATATTGCACACACAAACATACGAAAATTATGGAAAATAGCACGCAAGTTTTTTTTTTGCGCTTGGCAAAGTATGATGGTTGATTACATATAAACCTCTTTGCTGCTACAAATATGTATTACCCGGTTAAATTGAAAATGCTCTGTTTATTCGCATATTATTTGCAGTTAAGTACTAACTTAACCTTGTAGGGATAAATTACCCGATTAAATTAAAAATGCTCTGTTTACTCGCATATAATTTGCAGTTAGGTACTAACTTTACTTTCTAGGGATAATTATATTATGCACTAGTGTATAATATTATTATGCACGAGGTTGTTTCAGTTCGGTTTAGGGCCCTAAGAACGATATAACAAAGCTCACTTTACGAGCAAGGGTGTTAAAAATAAGGTTACATGCCAGAATGTACATAGTCTAAGTCAAAACATAATAAGGCAGGAATTACCTTATCATTTATATTATTAATAATATTTTGTATCAGAAAAATAGATTTAGTTCCTTGAAAAGAATTGGCACCCTTGACCACAATTACCCAAGTTTTCGTTGTTGGCACCTTTTTATTGTTCCTAGAAATAATATAAGTATCGTGAAATGTATTTACTTACTGCCATGATATTATAAAAAAACTATAGTTCCCAAAGTTCAATATAGCGCAGTTTGTGAAATGATAACCATGATGGTTCAAAAGTAGCTTTTATCGCAGTATTGTGCGCATGGTACCGACTCCGACAAGTTATTTCACACATTTGAGTGTTGAGTCGGTTAAATTTTTTGGTAATTTTTTTTATTAATTTTTTTTAGTGTACCTTGCTACTACTTACGGAATCAATTGTCATTCACCGATTTTGATTAAATTTAAATGGGACCACACGGCAATCATCAGCTTTGAAATAAAAAATAAGGCATTAAAATTCGTTCACCCAGATAAAAGTTCTGAGGTAACAAACATAAAAAAACAGACGAATTGAGTACCTTCGAAGCGCTCGTAGCGAAGTTTACTTAGCTGTTCTTAACCGATCAGCAAAGTTAAGCAACGTCGCGCGCGGTCTTGAGTTGGATGGGTGACCGCTAGTGACATTACTATTGAGCGCTTCCGTGCTTCAGAGGGCACGTTAAGCCGTCGGTCCCGGTTGTCGTCTTAGGATGGCAGTCGTTAAAGCATGGTGGTAGGGCATTTTGCGAATGCCCGCCTGGCTAGCTACCACCCTCAAATAGAAAATCTGTCGCCAAGCACCTAACGGTGTGTTCCGGCAGCTGTCCTTGAGAGTCAGTACTTCTAGGTTAGCCTGAACAACATCTTCGACCACATCATCACTTACCATCAGGTGAGATAGAGGTCAAAGGCTAACCTATCAGGCATAAAAAATAACCTTTTTCTTTTTTGTAGTCGGTAAAAAGAGAAGCAGAGAGCTTTATATAATGATATGGGCTAAACTTAGCATACCTACTAAAGCTACAAAATAATTTAATTAAGAGCAAGCGATTCTAAGCCACCATTATATAACCGTCGCGTCGTTCATCTATTCCAGTCTGCAGCTCACGTTATTCGAGATGAACGCTGTCAATACGTCTCATAGCCGATGCAGATCGCTGGGTAGTTAAATATTCAACTATCCACTGCGCCTACCTCGACCCGAGCCACATAGGAATTTTATTTTATTCATTTCACTATATAGATATCTACATACCACATGCCAAAGTGAATTTCGGGGATGTGGAATAGAGCGCGGGTATTTCAGGTGACTCGTTTGGAAAAACAAACATAAAGATAATATATGCAAATGTAGTAAACCCAAGTTTAATTATAGGTGTCGCTCAATCGCGATACGATGGTTGAAGAACGAGAGCAAAAATTAGAGTTATGGGTCATTGTGTCATGTTAGATCAATAGGTTAGAGCAAGGCTGGCCAATAGATTTTCCTGGAGGGCAAAATTTGATAGACTGCGGCGGCGCCGGGCAAAAAAACTATGTTCATTAATACATAAAATATTACACACATACAAAAAGTAGGTATAATAAACAAACATCAATATGTTACAATATTTTTTATTTATGAATCAAATTAAGTAAAATAGTAACAAAATTAGTATTTTTAGTTAATGTGAGCTCTGAAGAGGTATTTCTGAAAGTAATTTGTCGATATTTGGTTTTTTGATTTTTTGATCTGAGAAGAATCAAGTCTGAAATCTGTTTAGCAGTGAGAGATGTTCGATATTTAGATATTATACTCTTTCTCGAATTTAGAATGGATTTGCTTAAAATGCCGCTCTAAATTGTATTTTTTAGCAACAGCTACTGTTGCTGAGCAAATGAGACACACAGGTTTGCGGGCTTTGCTTTCAGTGAAAAGGTATTTTGTTTCCCATTCTTCGTGAAAGAATGGGAAACAAAATATCGTCCGAAGACTATCCTTTATTCTTGATGAACTCGTACTAGGTTTGCTGAAGGCCATACTAAAACAATAAAAATTATGTAAAAAATATATATTACGATTTTAAGTGAAATGAATGTAAGTAAGGTAAGTACATATGTAAAATAAAACTGAGCTTTGGATTTACGATACTTGAATTCGTATGTATACAAAACTTACATTTGTAAAGCCTAATTCGCAAGCTTGGCAAAAATTAACAAGCCTCCTCAACAAGCGTTGGTTTGCAAGCGTTTGTAACCAATCCATCGAGAGTCGGTTTTTGTCACAACTCAAAGAGAATTTGCCGTAAACGCTTGCGACGTGTACACACGTTTGTGCTCGTTTGAGATCAAAAATTTGCGGCAAGTGGCAAGCGTGCGGTCGCGGCTTAACACACAAGAAAACCAAAGGCTGATTAGTAATAGTATTAATAATAGTTACCAAAATCACGTCACTTACCTATAGAAAAGATGAAACGTTTTGATAGGTATTTGTCTTGCTAACTTTAAAATCGAATTGTCACTAAATATACAAATATTAACTCAATACGGGGTAGCGGCGAAGTAGCGAGCGACACTAAATAAATGAAATGACATCGATGCGCGACAATACTCGATCTATTATCGATCGCAGATCGAAGATGTTTTGGCGGGCAAATTCAAATGTCTTGGCGGGCCACTCCGTGGCCCGCGGTCCTGGGTTTGGCCAGCCTTGGGTTAGAGCATACCCCGGCTAAACGGTGGATGGACGCGGGTTTGAATCCCGCACATGATTGTATTATTTTATCTCGTAAATTTGTAATTTGTAAATTAAGACAATTTATCAAGTCCTTCCTGATTGTGCAGCTTTTACAAACAAAAATTGTCTTGGCTAAATATTTCGATTGATTGTTTAACACAAATTTGTACCAACATCAATAAATTATAGTGAAATTTGCAGACATAAAATATGTATGTGCATTGTGACGGAGACCGGTGAATTCTAAAGTGAACAGCGAAGTCTGTTTGAGGAAGGAATAATAAATTATCGTATACTTAATAGATTTAAAGATGTGTAAAACTCACGAGAATAACATTTATAACAAGCATCTATAAATTAATTTAAAAATTTATTTGTAAACCGACTGCAAATTATTTGTTTTCGTTAAGCGTTTTATCGCTCCATTCAAATTAAAACTGCATGATAAATATTGTTTGGTATCGTCTTTTAAAACTCTTCAATTTGATACCACACTCGCTGGGTTTGGACGAATAAATTATAATTTTAGCTCACAATATGGCGTCTAAAATGCGCTGGTTTGTTTTTTTATTTTTTGTATGTATCAAGTGTTACTTGCGCTATCAAGATTAATCTAACGACATCTCATACATTAAAATCGGTTCAGCCATTTATAAGTCATGGTGGAATAAACAAACTCACAAACATACATACATGAACCCTGAAAATATAACATTCCTCTTTCGGGCAGTCGCATAAAAAAGAGTAATAAGTAATAAAACCCATCCTCACCATTATCCCTAAGGATAATTAATCCGAAGCCAAATCTACGACAAAGTCCAACGTATCCTCATACATATGTATCAAACATAATATTATATTTATTCATTAGATAGTAATCGTTTATCATCAGCATTAATATTCACACAATAAGAACATTGAATATGTAGTAGTCCAATTTATTCTATATAGGTTTTTGGGTCGCTTGCCGACCGACTTAGCGAAACACAAATGAAGGAAAACCCGCGTCATACAGACTTGGCGAAACCATTCATCATACAAATGTGTTCTATGTGAGAATGAGAATATATATATCTATAACGCATATCAGGTATAATAAAAGAATGGATTTGATTTGTAGTTAAATGGTTTTATTTGAACATTTAACTTCTTAACTCGGTTGATACGCGGATAAGTATTTTTTCGTTTATGTACAAAAAAGTGTAGTACTGTCGTATAGTTACTACAGGCAAAATTCATTCCTATGACGATCTAGCAACAAATTCAATAAAATCTGCAGGCATAATGATCTAGATCTATTTTGTACGAGCGTAAACTCAGCCAGACAACGCTTGGTGACTAATTTCTTCAGAGGTGATATTTACACTCAATTGTAAGTGGATTTTGATAATATTACTTAATTATTTTATTATCATTTTATGTTTTCAAGGTTTTTCCCAAGGTGTTACATAGGACATTTTACTTTTCCACATAAATGTGTTCCATAAGCGATATTGTTATTGCTCACACTTTGTAATTATGTTGTCACTATACGTGAAAACCTATAATTAGCTTTCTGTTACTATCAGTGTTATATATATAAGTTACTTCAGCTGTTGGTTTTCCCTTAAATAAATAAACAGTATTTTGGTTGCCGGGTTAGAATGTCACCTCCCCATATCTTTCCGTGGGTGTAGTAAGAGGCGACTAAGGGAAAAGTGCGCCAAATGAGCAGCATGTCACTTCTCACGTGGATGCAAGTAGGATGTTGTGTGCATTAGACGCATACATCACGTATACATGTTGTATACCATTTTATTGCTCTGCCAGGGTTTCATAAGTACAATATATTCATGTGTTCTTGTCCTAGATCTTGTTAGCGTAAACATATTATTCGTAATAATATAATCTTGTGGTTCGTCCAGTGTGTAAGAGAAAACATTTTGTATAACCCTGAAACTGTGCCCAGTGAATGGTAATAGGTTCGCCCCCTATTACATAGAACCAAAGCACAATTGGCGAATCCTGGGTGTTTACACACCTATGCCTACCCCTTCGGGGACTACAGGCGTGATTATATGTATGTATATTGTTATCTCAACTCAAAATGTTAAAAGACGATGCATTTACTTCAAATTCTTTGGATTTAGTCCTGCAACCTGTTCAATTCTGGTTCACTGTTATACCGTTCCAAACAGTTAAACCGTTTCTTGAACTCATAATTTAGCTTCAGAATGCTATTGCATTTTTGAATATACTTACCCGATTCTATAGTTTTTGTTACTGTAGCAAATACTGTACAATTTGTGATAGCTCCCTCTCAAAATGTTATATTCATGATGATTTAAGTATCGTTTGTTATAGTTCAATTATTTTCAGTTTATTTGTGTTTAAGAGCTTCACCCTAAAAATAAATTGTACGTTTCATCTTACTAAAGCTGAAACATCACAATTAATAAGAGATATATTTTCGTTTCAAGACAAGACAATCAACGACCAATGATACGTTTTGGTAAAGTAATGCTACCATTTAGTATGCACACATTCACACAATTTTAAAACATAGAACACCAGGGTTAATATTATAATTTGGTTAATATTATTATTTGTTTCCAGTTAATAGCTTCATATTCAGCCTTAAAACGATTTACCGTTAAGATCTAATTACTGTTTTTAGTGGCAAACTAAGGTGTTACTTATCTTACTTAGTTAATATATTGCGATAATTTCTTACTTAGATGCCTATATAATTTGAAGTAATAGAGGTATATTTATTAGTTACCTTGACCTTTTAATAATAATAATCCCACCTAGCCGTTTTCGGCTGCAGTGACTTGGGCTTTGGATTTTTAAATTAAATTTAGGGACTTTGATGTTTAGCCCTTATATGACTAACATATCCGATTTTAGCGGTAAACGTGCGATTACAAACACCACACGTTAGGATTCCGTTTACATAGTTATAATTAATGTTAGAAGGCGGTCTTGCTTTAAGTTGATCTCGCTTAAGGTCCAGGTCTCACCTTCTATCCTCTTCAAAATCCTTGACCTTTTATAGCAGTGCTGGCTCAGTAGGAATTACTATGGACTGCTGCAATGAGTGTCCATAGTTCACCCGCTTGGTACGACATTTTACATGAGTAACTTTAGTTATACTGTACTAAACAAATGACTAACCACCTCCTCAAGACTTTGTGTTGACCTGTCGAGTAGCCTGTGTATTGAACATCATTTGAACAGTAGAGACTGTACAAAGGTGATTCCAATTTTGTCCTTAAACACGAGATCTTAGTGCTCTTTTTTATACCTTTAACGTTTGAGGTTTGCCTTTGAAAATTATCTCACCTGATTATAAGTGTTGATGTGGTCGAAGATGTTGTTCAGGCTAACCTAGAATTATTGGCTCTCAAGGACATCTGCCAGAATACACCGTTAAGTGCTTGGCGATCGATTTTCTACTTGAGGGTTGTAATTAGCCAGGCGGGTATTCGCAAAATGCCCTACCACCATGCGAATGTGGTAGATGTCTCTGTGTTGTCACATTTCATAAAACAAGAAAAATCATTGCGATAACGTTGGACAAACCATAATAGATAGGTACGTTACAAAAGGTCATATGATACATAACATAGTGGTTTAATTGAAAAAAAGTACGTAGGTATAAGTTCTAACTATGTTTGTAAAGTCAATAATTATTAATAACTGGTAAATATAAATACTTTGGTATAAAAACTTACTAACGACCGCATGTAAGTAAAAAGTTATTAATTATTCATTGAAACTTGACCTCAGTAAACTTTTGCTTCCATTAGACCTGACCTTAATTATAGTAACACTTGTATCATACATGGAATCTATATTCTTTTAAATGTTTCTAATTAATACCTTCGTGTCGATATCGTGACCTCGCTTTTTTGGTAATTAGGTGTAATCATCACTAATATTTATTCGATATTTTCCGTACGTGTTCTAATATCTGGGTCACATAAGAACTAATTTGAATAATTCTGTTTTTGTACAATAAAATATCCTGTATCTAATATGTTTCCATAGAAAATAGTTGTTGAAAAGGTACCTATAAAGTGTTGTAATACAAACTTCATCAATTAAAAATGAACTATTAAAATGTATGTATGTCTGCGATTAAATAATTGATGAAATAATAGTATTCATTTATCTCAAACTGAGAACTTAAGATAGAGTTAAGTGCTTTACCAAACGATTTTTGGGGTTCTGTACTTAAGAGCCATTTCACAAAATCACGCTACTGAAGTTTAGGTAAATGCCAGCGCATCGCTTACACAAGCGAAAGAAGTGACGACGGAATAGCGTGACTGTGAGTAACATATTTTGATACTAGCACTCATTAATAAAGAAATCTTAAGTTACGAATTAAAAAATTGTGTGATTGGCATGAGTAAATAATCAATTTCTTGTCGATTACTTGCTAATGTTATAGAAAAGAAGTAGGCATGTACATTAAATAGTCAACCTGCATCGTGAATCTTTTATTTAAATTTCATCCTTGATGAATAAAAATAGATATGTTTGAATCATTTATTGTAACAAAAAACTTAAATAATTAAAAAATTATACGGCTTAAAATTATATAAATATTTGATGTAACGGCATTGATTAAAAGCTGCGGACTAAAATCTCTTTCTTTTAAATTTTCCAAAAATTGCTGTTTTCCTCGTTCACACTCTTCAGTATCTATATCCAGTCGTTAACACTGTCTGTCATAATGACCATGCATAGGATTGAGGTTTATTTTTCTGTGCATCCGGAAAACAACTTAGTACCAACCACAAACGTCCCATGACGTTTTTGGTTTTCCATTACTTTAACATGTCACCCTCATATTCCCATACCCTAATATATCACCTACACCATTAAAAAAATATCATTTTCATCCATTTAGTTTGAGTAGACCAAACAGCGAAATGTAAATATATATTTACAGATTTTGAGGTTTTTTTGTTTTTAAATCGAATATCTTTGATGCAATCTATAATCAACATATATATACTTCCGAAATCAGATTGAAGACGTTCTGAAAAAAGGCCAGGTCAAAAGTACCCTAAACCGACGCTTATGTATGAAAGGATTGATGAGTATAGATGAAGCGAAAGAGATATGTCAGGATCGTAGTAAGTGGAAATCCGTGGTCTCTGCCTACCCCTACGGGAAAGAGGCGTGATTTTATGTATGTATGTATATACTTCTTGGTACCAATGCAATCCTCACTATATACTCTTATGCTCACTATTTCCTCTATAGAAAATAAATGATAATACAACTTTTTATACAAAAAAATACTGGAAATGGGGTTTGAACACACGACAAAAATGGTGGGAAATAGTAATTTAATTGCTATTTCTATTTTTTCGTAACTAACTCACCTAGAACTTCGATCTTCTTTTAATATGATAATTTACTATTGTTCTTTAGCCATGAATTGTTACAGATTTATACGCCAAATATTTTAAAGTAACAAAATTAAAACAACCCATTTGTTTTAAGAACTTTGGCGGGAAAACTGTATTGGAGAGCAATTATTTTTTCTGAAAAACTATACCACCTACGGCTTTGGTCCTTCTTTGATATTTTATTTACATGTAATTTATACACCTGTATTATTTCAGATTTTTGGTTTAGAAGTTTAAAATTTGTTACGAGATTATTTAATACGCAAATTTGCATCGGTAAGTGTTTGCGTTGCAAAATATATCGAGTGAAAAATGACTTATACATATGCAAAATTGCGGTTTTCTAGATTTATAACTGTTGAAGTAGTTACGATAGTAATATGAAATGACGTAATATTTTGGGGCCAAAATGTAATTTGTGCTGGTTTCAGATTTCATCAAAATATTCAAAATACTTCCTACTTCATACGTTATCTCAGAAATATATGGACTTTTTCTTGTATGGGCAAGGATGCATCCTTTTGAAAACCATTTGGATTATGAAAGTCGGACTTACGCAGATTTATGGTAAATTTGTAAATACGACTATCGACCGCTAACTGGTATCCCGGTTTGTACAAATGATGGAAAAGCCGGGAGGCCGGTTTGTACAAATTTTCAATAGAAGGTAGTTTAATTTCCAGCTGAAGTTATCGCTGTGTTCACTTATAGACATTAACAGAATCCAAAAATATTGGAAATCAATTATTCGCCTGTCATCTAATCCTCCTAAAACAAAAGTTATAGTGAGTTACTAATTTAAACTAGAATAATATAAAAACTAGCAGACCAAAAAGAAGAAGTCAACCCTGTGAGGTTGTTAGCATTTTTCCAATAACGCTGTATAAGGCTGCATAATTGTGACGTTTCCTTTTTTTAACACAATGGATGAACAGAAACTAAAGATGTAGTTACTTAACAAGACAACAATACTTATATTATTGACAACAAAAATAAAGTATAGTCTGTTACTTAAAAAAAATATCGACATGATCAAAACTCTGTGGTCGCACTATAAACTTGCATCTAAGCGTTCCGCGTACGAGACGTCAGAGCAAGGAAAACGAACACAGGTCCTACCTCGATGGGCGCTCGCGCGGTACTGATTGCCTCGCGCGTGTACATTTCAATTTATGTGCATTTCGAGTTATGTTAAATATTTTTTCTAGTCTAACAAAACAGAGTTAATATCACAATTTATTAAAGATCAGATTAATTAAAGAATTAACTTTCTTTTTATATAATATCTCTTTGGCATTACACTTTATTAAGCGCAATATATGGTGGTAAACTGCTGATATAATTCGTGGAAATTGGCGCAAGATCTTTATTTTTTTTTCAACAATGACGATTAATTAGCGATATTCTAGTACACTATGTGTCAACAAGATTATATGCCTGATGCACAGTTTTATTTTTTAGTTAATTTGATGAATCTTTATACAAGAGATATAACTCTGAAGTTGGCTATGTGTACTTTAATTCGTAAAACAAGGTGCGGGAGATTGGTCACTACAAAATAATTAATGTTATGTTTGTAAATCTGGTACATTAACTGAAAAGAAAACAGATTATTCTATTTTTATCAATTATTAAACAACTTGTAGATATTTCCTATGATAGTAAATTAAGCGCTTAAAATCTTCGTATACCGCATTAAAATGTGAAATGCCTCTTAATAAACAGGACCCTACTACTTATCCTCGGCAGTCCGTTCTTCTGTCCGACCATTTTAGCTGTATCTTAGGAACAGTAACAGTTAGTTAGCTGGTTATATTTTGATAGTGGTGCAGCGAGTAGCCTAACAAATAATAATAATAATAAAAATATTAAAAATATAAACGTGTTATTTATACTTTTTTGTTTTTGTTCTATCATAAAAACGTTCTTTTGTATATAGATATTCTTATTAAGGTTTTAGAGCCACTAGTATTCTCGTCTGTTGGAAAGTGCTAGAGCAGTCAATGACCATATAAACAGCTGCTGTGGGCTGCTACCCAGACTAGCATAAAAAGGCACAACGCCCATTTCTGAAACACTATAATTATGTGCTTTGTGAGTCCAATAACCAAAACAACTTGTCAACAGAACTAAGATGAGTTGCCATTTCAAAACTAAATATCGTCTACGACTAAACACGAGTGCTAGCCAGTTTCATGTTTACTATTTTTTGTTTGAAATTTCACATGAGTTTTATACATGACAATCTCAAAGCGCGCTGCAGCTCGCATTCAGCGCTGCAATCTAAGTTCTTAAGAGTAGAATGCACGGAAAACTTTCCAAACGTAGTTTCGTCATATTTTAAATACCAATACCATTTTAAATACCAAGTGTTCAAACTCGGTGAAATTTTGTACGCATATTGCTGAGCCTAATATCTATGCTTCTGGTTTGCCAGTTTTTCGATTATTTAATATATATCAAAATTTCAGAATAACAATTCCCATACAAAATGGCTTTTCGAATTATTTTTTAAAATATGTACCTAATTTTATTTAAAATGTTCAAAGCAGAAGCATAGATATGCTAAGTTTCCCCAAATTTTAATACTTGGTATTTAAAATATGACGAAACTTCGTTTGTATGGAAAGCATTCCGTGAACTCTACTCTTAAGTAGTTTTACGCAACATTGCCGTATCGGTTAAAAAAAAACGACAAAAAAGTAGATCGCAACCAAATTTAATCATTTCCGAAAACAAATTGGACAAACAATGAACCTGAAATGGTTCAGTTAAAAACAATAATTGGACCAAAATCCACTCGCTGCTGAATGAAACTGATTTAATAGCTGTTGAATATGCAGAACCAGACTATAGTGAGAGCTATTTCTCTCGATTAATCGTGGGTATTGTTTTGATATGGTAACTTTGATAAAAATCATCACCCATTCTTATCCACGAAAGAGTACAGGTGTATAAATGATTCCATTTTACCAGATATATAGGTTTCATGTGAAGTTATTGTTACCTCCGGAGCAATATTCCTTACTCTGAATTGTTGTTGATTTTTTTGTGAGAAACGTGTCCAGCCTTGTGTTTAATTTCTGTCCAGAATTTCGTTCTATAAATGAAGCTAGATTAACGAGGCAGTCTATTATATATTGTAACAATATATATCAGACCTTGTTACTTGATTCTTAGTATTTTGAGCCTTGTCACAATTAAAAACACAAGATTCGTGCACTCGATAAAAAGTGTGAAGTTCACTTAGCATGCGATAGTGTTTGTAATTATATTTCAAAAATATTTAAGACACGTATTTGTTAAGGAAATGTAGTGATTTATTTTATTCTTGCCTCTTTAAGCATACGAATGTCAAAGAAGAAGAAAAACAAAATTAAATAAAGGTGTACAGTGGAAGCCAGTTACAATCGTTGAATGATAAATATCAGTTCATGCTTACGTATATATTATTAATTACCGTAAACACAAAATTTTGACCTACAGATTTCTTTACGATTTCGTGTCAATATTTTTCCACTAGTATTTTTTTTATACAGTCGCTATGCCTTTATTAACAAAATACTACGAACTATATACCACACTTCAGCTTCTACAATAAAAACATTTAGACAACCTATAAGTCATTGCAGGCACACAGGAAAAAATATTAGTTATTTAGTATAATTTATTTTTCTCACTAGTAATTTCTTCATTTTATATTTAAATATATAATTATTTAATTCCCTAGAAGCGTTTGGTTGATACCGGCATGAGTTTAAATAATTCATCAAAAAACTCCCCATTTAGATGCGATACAAAGAGATCCAAGGACTCTGCGCATATTGAGTGGCTCTAGGTGTTCGGAGAGCTTGGGGTTGTTGACGACTTTTACAACTATACGCTGTCACGCATCAAGTGGCTTCAGCTGATACTTAAGTGTTCCAAAGGTGAGACCAATTCTTCGTATACTTTATTCAAATGTTCACCTAAAGCAAAATATAATTTGATTACCCACTGGCGTCCTACTGGCAATTATCGAACACGAAGAAGGTATCTGTCTTATTTCATTTCATGCTAGATATTAACATATTTTTCCGGGACTCCACAGCTACAGGTTCTTCAAGTGAAATTTATTATCTTTCTGAGCGAGCTTTGTAATCACGTTCAATTCATTTTCAAACAAGAAAAACACACATTTTTATCCTTCCTTGATTAAGAAAGGAGCCGTTTGTTATTCATTTCACGATTTACTCAGACGCAAAACACAATTTGTGGATCGAGGGATGAAATTGAAAAAGTTTCCAGTTATTTATTTGGAGCGTTTTGCCGCCGGGTTTCCCATTGAATTATATTTTTCAACTCCCTCAAATCCTTTCATTAAACGAAAATAAATATTTGTTTGTGTATAATGGAAATATTTCATTAATATCCGCGTTCATATAGAGGATGGGACTTCTGTCGGATATTGGAACACTCGCTTGTTAGCTAATATAACATTTACAACTGAATATAACATCGTGCTATATGTTTTATCTTCACAATGTTATTATATATTTTACCTACACGATATACACGTCTGTACGTCAAAATGTCATAAGAGTCGATATATAAGTCATAAGAGTTTATCATGATACATTGTGACTAATTCAGGAAATCTACGGTAAGATGAAACTCCCATTTTCACCACTATCAGCCACAATGCAGCATTGTAAAATTGATTAAAATAAACAAACAAAACTAAGAAACCTTTTTTTTGAGTTGGATAATGCCTTCGCCATCCCCTTCTGATAGGGTCAGAAGGGGATGTGTGGGACTTGGACCCACTAAAACCCCTCCGTGAACAGTCCTCTAATGTTGTGGAGCAAGATAAGGTAGCGTTAGCATTCACCATCTTGCCCCGGCGGTAGGTTATGCATGGTGGAAGGGCATTTTACGAATGCCCGCCTGGCTAGCGACCACCCTCAAGTAGAAAGACTGTCGCCAAGCACCGAAAGGTGTGTTTCGGCAGTAGTCCTTGAGATCCAGTGAAATTACAGGCACAATGAGACTTAACAACTATGTCTCAATGTGACGGACGCAGTGCAATTCGTGATTATCATGAATTGCAACTGTTATAGGCAGAGGTTAGTCCACTTAACATCCGGTGGGCCTCGAGCTTGTACCGTTACAATACCATAAAAAAAAAAAAAAAAAAAAAAAACGGCCCGAACTTCATCAAGCCTCTGTGGAGGTGCCCCTTGCTCACTTGCTCAAAACGTGTGGCCCCTGACTCTCCACCAGTGACCATACTATGGATATGGGAGGAGTCGGGGGAACTGCCGCCACTGGTCCCCTTTCATCTGCGCCGGAGCGGGGCAGCTTGGGCATCGTTCTTCTTGACCCGCTCCGCAGCCTCCTTCTGCACTATCACCTCTTCGCAGAAGGAGACCACCGCCCGCCACGATCTCCCCTCAACTAGCATGGGATTTACATCGCTCGGCAGAGAGAGATCCCCTCCAATGAAGACAGTTATGTATAATATTTTTGAACATGATAATCAAAGATGTTTTTTTTTTACTGTCTGAATTCAAAGCAAAACTTCATGTTGTAAATATTTGGCTTAAACAAAAAAACATTTTGTATCTTCTAAAAGACATCTTGTATTTTTGGTTAGTAATGTAAAATATAACTGCTCAGTTACCAAATCTCTTTTCGTCAAAAATAAATATAAGCTTCATTCATAACACAGCACTTGGTTGTTTCCCCAGTCAGTGCATTTTAAATTAGCCCCATTCTACTTTTCTCCTAACTAAACTCATGAGCGTTCATAAAATATGAGCTGCTACTTTATTTAGGATTCGCTTCAATTAACCTCATCACGGTGAAAACTAGGAACACAATCGTCTGTATTACATTACAACTAAATTAATTTCAAATGACAAACTTAGCCGTGGGACTTAGAATTAGCTATGTTTTATCCCGACTATGTAAGTAAGTAAATTTATATATATATGGCTAAAAAAAAATTATACCTAAAAATGTTAGCCCCTACATCTATCATGTAAGGCAAACCGTTAAAATTCGCAAGGAACAGGAAACTCCCAATATTGATCCTTGCGGTACTCCCAATTTTACTAAACGTCCGCCACGCATCTTGTAATGCCATTTATGCCAACCTTCTGTAGCCGGTCTCACCATAAGATTCAGAGTTATTCCATTAATGCCATAATGTGAAAGTTTACGAATATGGGTACAGTAATTTACTAGTAACGATGGGTACAATGTTATTAACTTTGTTTTATACATGTAAAATACGTTACAAAATTACAAATTTACAAGAGAAAAATTATAGTCATGTGCGGGATTCGAACCCACGTCCATCCTCCCCTTTAGCCGAGGTATGCTCTAACCAATTGAGCTAACATGACTCATAACTCTAATTTTTGCTCTCATTCTTCAACCTCACATGCGTTGTACTACAAACAAACTTTTTCTCTTGTAAATTTGTAATTTTGTAAAGTAATTCGCCAAGCAATCGTTATTGCCTACATAACAATATTAAAAAAAAATTAAGTAGGTGTTTGTGTATGTATGTTTAAATTGGCGTATTTGATTGATAATAACTCATTCAGTTCTAAAACTAAAGAACTTTTCTACTATTTCAGTACTCTTCATAACTTGAAAACAATTTACTTAATTGTAATGCCATAAACGTCTTTTAAAGATTAATGTACTTCCTGTCTGAAGATGACAGCAAAGTATGGCTAAATGACGTAACAGCCCAACCCGCATTATGCGTTCGTGATCGCAACCTCGACGTTATTTATGAGAATACACTTGATTGATTACATCCCGTAATTTCCTTACACGTTTAGACATGCCCTTTCCATGTTACTAACCTATATTTTGAAAGCTGACGTAATAGTAGATTATGATATAAGTGAGCTAAGTTGCTCATTATACACGAGGCTGTGTGTTGCAGCCCGAGCCGGAGAGCCGAGACCGTAAATCAGCTGTTTAATGAGCAAGTTGCTCACGAGTTTCATACGCACTTTTTCAACACCCTTGAGAGAAAAAAAATTTATTGCACAAATGCCATACAAACAACATACTAAAATTATGGAAAATAGCGCGCAAGTGTTTAATTTTTACGCGCGGCCAATGTATGATCGTTGATTACACATAAACCTCTTTGATGTTACAAATCTGTATTACCCGGTTAAATTGAAAATGCTCTGTTTACTCGCATATTGAAGCAGTGATGGCTCAGTGGCATTGGCTATGGACTGCCCCGCAGCAGGTCCATGGTTCGAATCCCGCCGCGGGCTTGAGCTTCACCGCATGGTGAAGGGCATTTTGCGATTGCCCACCTGGCTAGCGACTACCCTCAAGTAGAAAATCTGTCGCCAAGCACCAACGGTGTGTTCCGGCAGCAGTCCTTGAGAGCCAGTGAAATTACAGGCACATGAGACTTAACAACTGTCTCAAGGTGACGGGCGCAGTGCAATTCGTGAATTGTGACGAAATGCATCTGTTATAGGCTTAACATCAGGTGGACCGCGTGCTTGATCAGTCACAATAAATTAAAAAAAAAAAAAATATAATTTGCAGTTAGGTACTAACTTAACTTTGTGGGGATAAATTACCCGATTAAAATGAAAATGCTCTGTTTACTCGCATATAATTTGCAGTTAGGTATTAACTTAACTTTGTAGGGATAATTCTATTACGCACTAGTGTATAATATTGTTATGCACGAGGGTGTTATAGTTCGGTTTATGGCCCTAAGAACGATATAATAAAGCTCACTTTACGAGCAAGGGTGTTGAAAAAGCAAATTATATAGATATTACTACGCAGTTTACTTGACGCACCATGAGTAGGTAGGTAATCATTCACAATCTTCAATAAATTATACTACGGTGTACAAGCACACCATGGCCGCGGCGGAAGTTGCTTAACTTGTTCATTTGCCGTGATACCATTAGACAGTTCCTTTGATTACCTCAATGGTACCACGGTAAATAATGATTGCGAAGTAACCGTGGTACCATTGAATCGTTTAACTAAAAATGCTCTTGGTCTTGCACGAGAGAACACTATAGAACAGAAAGGTTTAATACCGGAAGGTGGGCAGCAGCGCCTTGTGAGGAACTGATATCTTAAACTGCGATCCACAAGACGCCTGCCAAGAGGAGGGGTAATGTCTTGGGGCTGGGCTGTGTTTCGCAGTGGACAATCAGGCTGATACAGTAGACGTGACAGTTGCCAAAGTGGCACTTGATGTCATATTTCCTAATTATTATTTTATGATTCGGTTTAAAATAAACTTTATTAATCAATAAGGAACCTAAGTACATGCTAAGGCCTACAAATAGATAGATGAACTCTTTATTTTACAACAGCTACTACTAAAATAAATATCATAAGCATAATAATATAAAACAATGACCGGTCTTATTGATCACAGAGATCTATTGCCACCAAACCTTTTTATAAGAGGTATTGCGTGAAAATAGGCAATTTTATGTAATATAAAATTAGTTTTATGTGTAATCAATATATTTTTCTTAAAAAATCAAGTTCAAATTACGCAGTTGCATTCTTATTATAAGGGTTAAGGAAAAAAATATTCATTAATTCTTATGGACCAGTAAACTTCGTTAAAATAAACTTATAATAAGCTCATTTATTTACAAATTATGTTCGATATTGAACCATCTTCCAAACTTAATTAAATTCCGGAAAGTTGCCAACATTAAAAAAATATTAGGTCCGTAAACATGGGGATGCTTTACTCCTGTCACTTTGAACTCTGCGGTTCCCTCGTGACAGTTCTGACAACTTGAGATTGTCCCTTGGGAAACGTATTTTTTGAATTTAGAATACAAACATCAATTGAGTAACAAATCCTGACACAATTCCACATTACACCAGGAGCTAAAACGTTCTATTTGCCAGTTTACAGTGAAATTTTGTTGTTGTAGTTTATTATTTTAATTATAGTTCTTGTTTCCAATTTAGGGAAAGTTTAGAGGCGAGAGGGAAACCTCTCTAATGGACAAGTTGGTCGTTTCCCTTTATTTATCTCACTTTTACCACAGAATTAATAACAGTACCTTTTACTGTTAACGGTAACGAGAAGTTTCACTCTAGGTTCATAAATAATCTGCGAGTTAAGTCGTGTGGGTTTATAAGCTTCACCTCTACAAAATTAATTAATACTAATGAATATTAAAAGTTAGGGATGCTCCTGGCTTGCTCTGGATACAAACATGTCGATGGAACCATGATATAATCCGTTTTTTTATATGACTGCCCAGAATGGAGTGTTATGTATTCAGGGTTCATGTATGTATGTATGTCTGTGAGTTTCTTCATTCCACCATGACTTCTACGGCTTAACCAATTATACTGTATGGGATATCGTTAGATTCGTCTTGATAGCCCTAGTAATACTATTTTTTTTTTTATGCCTGATAGGTGAGCCTTTGACCACTATCTCACCTGATGGTAAGTGATGATGCAGTGGAAGGTGTTGTTGAGGCAAACCTAGAAGTACTGGCTCTCAAGGACAGCTGCCGGAACACACTGTTAGGTGCTTGGCGACAGATTTTCTTCTTGAGGGTGGTAGCTAGCCAGGCGGGCATTCGCAAAATGCCCTACCACCATGCAAAACATGCACTAGGTACATGTTTCTTTTAATCGGGTGGATATTAGACGCCATATGGTAAGAGAAAAAAAAATCTTCCATACCCATCGAGTGTTGTTTCAAAATGAAGGTCTTTGAAAAATGGTTCCATAAATATATATAACTTGCAGTTTTAGATTCAATGGAACAATAAAATGCTTAACGGAAATAAATAATTTGCAGTCGCGTTCTTACTCTTTTAATTAATGTATACTTGTCTACATTTATATATACTTCTACTGACACTATTTCAAAAATGTTTCAGCTATAAATGAGCGCTGCTGTGCTTCAAATATTCACAATATTTGAAGCAGCAATGACTATTCACCATGGTAGTAATAGCTATGGTCTTCGAGTAGCAGCAACATGGTTAGAAACCCGCCACGGGCTTGAGGTTTACCGCTTGGTATCAGGTAATTTTGCTAATGCTCGCTACCGTCAAGTAAAAATGTCGCCAATTACCTAACGAGACGCGCTTAGCGAAATTTTTACTTCACTTCTTTTACTTTTCAAAACAGGCTCCGGAACAGTTGTTCCGTAAGGAGTCACTTCCTATATAAGTCAAGCCTGTTTATGAACCTCGACTACATATCAGTCACCTACCCTGAGTATTGTTTCAAAGTCTAAACTGTAGCAGTAAAAACAATGTCAATATGACAGGCTAGAGATAAACTATTTATTTTGAAGCGCTCGTAGCGAAGTTCACTTAGCTGTTCTTAACCGATCAGCAAAGTTAAGCAACGTCGCCCGCGGTCATGAGTTGGATGGGTGACCGCTAGTGACATTACTACTGAGCGCTTCCATGCTTCGGAGGGCACGTTAAGCCGTCGGTCCCGTATGTTATCTTAGGATGGCAGTCGTTACAGCATGGTGGTAGGGCATTTTGTGAATGCCCGCCTGGCTAGCTACCACCCAAAGGTAGAAAATATGTCGCTAAAAACCTAACGGTGTGTTCCGGCAGCTGTTCCTGAGAGCCAGTAATTCTAGGTTAGTCTGAACAACATCTTCGACCACATCATCACTTACCATCAGGTGAGATAGTGGTCAAAGGCTAACCTATCAGAAATAAAAAAAAATTAAAAAAAATTACACGACTGCCCAAAAAAGGAGGATTATGTTTTTAGGGTTCATGTATATATGTATATATATTCACCATAACTTTCGTTTGAGATATTGTTAGATTTGTCTTGATTGCGCAGGTGGATACCAGACACAGAAAAAAAAACTAGCCATTTTGAGGTACATTTTTTTTCTTCCAAGCCCACCGAGTTTCCCTTATTCAAAATGAAGGGCTTCAAAACTGTTCCATAAATATACATTGTATAACTTGCAGTTTTTATATCAATGGAACGATAAAGCGTTTAAAGAAAATAAATAATTTCCAGACGGGTTTTTTACTTTTTTAAGTAATTTATACTCGTTTAGATATTCAGCAAACATGGCTGATATACGGGATAGGTTGGATGATATATATTTTTAAATGCATACAAAATTGTTTAAATACAATAAAAACATAGTACTTGATACGTTTTTGGATAAAATTACATTAATGGAATATACACGTAACGTACTAATATTGTTTGCCATCGACTGAAAATACAGATATTTTCTTTACACTGTAAGGTACCTATTACCAGGCTTAACCGATTATAATATATGAGATATCATTAGATTCGTCTTGATAGAAGTAACAAGTGTAAAAAAAAAAAAACTATCTGGCGGATTTTAGACGCCAAATTGTGAGTAAATATTTTTTCATTCCAAACCTATCCTCCTGTGTTTCAAAATGAAGTTCTACTATTTTGAAACACTATTATGTTTTACTATTATGTATATATTTTGCTTGGATTACAAAATTACTACGAGAGGAAACATTATTGTTTTGTGCGGGATTCCAATCCGCGTCATTCACCCCTATAGCCGGGGTATGATCTAACCGCTAAGCCAACATGACATTTGACTCCAATTTTTCCTATCGTTCATAACCATTGCACGGAGATGGAGCGACATCTATAGCTCAACTTACGTTGTACTACAAACAATATTTTTGCAAAAAGATTTAAACTTGTTAAAAATCAAATTGTCGAAGCACAACAATTTTTGTAGACTTTCTACATTCTGTTTAATTCATAAGATACAGCCCTTTAAAAGTAGGAAAGGATGACGTAGGTTTAGTATTATAAAAATGTTTGCGTAAATATCCGATATTTATGAATTGGGTTCTTTGTACCTAACCAAAAAACCCAACATTACCGGAAGAGGGTTCCAGAATGTACCTAACATTGTGTGTTGCTACGGAACCATAAAATCGTTATTTTTTACATACGTCCGAGATTCTTAGTCCGACCTGTACTGTAACAGCCGACTCGTCCACTGCTGAACACAGCCTCCCCTATTAAGGGGGTATATGCCATAATCCCCACGTTTGGCAGGCGGCTTGAGGATCGCAGTGAAAGATGGCAGTTCTTCAGAAGGTGCTGCTGCCCATCTTCCAGTATTTTTCCCTTAGTCGCCTCTTACGACACCTACGGGATGATATGGGGAGGTGCAATTCTAACCCGGCACGCCACGAGGGAAGTCCAACCTGCACTTGGCAAATTTTACTACCGGTCGTTACACGTTAGATACTAAACTATAAATAACTAAACAATGTAAATCTATTGTTATCCTGTGAATTCTTTCACAGCTGACCTCAGTTTAAACTGATTTAACGCTTCTTAAGATAGAAAATAAACAAAGAAATACATATTTAATGTGTACGAATATCAATTTTCACTTTTTCTTGTTATTATTTCATAAGGAAATCCACCATACTATCATAACATAATGAGAAAATTTCAACTTATATTACCACAGATCAGAGAAACAAGGGAGATTTGCCTTCAGTACGTCTTTGTTCACATAAAAGTGTCGCCACGTCTCTCCCACCCATTTCACTCTCACATCAATATAAACAACGAGTATGGCGTACATACGCACATTTTGCCAGGCACACCAATATTCCCGTCGCAAACTAATACACTAACTAATCTTACATATGCAAAAATGGGTTGCACTTCAGCCTGTAGCTACGGTCACTAGTTACACTCACAGACACTACTATTACAACACTGATCCATTGCGTTATCGGAAAAACTGATGCGTTTGTTGATTTGTACTAAGCGCGCAATGGTTTTAATACATAGAAGCCTGATTTAGGCCAGATGCGTTCGCATGTGACACGCCTCTATTACCTATCTCCCTTGTTTCCTGATCTGAGTATATTACGGTTCCCAAGATACAGCCCTATAAAAGCCGTACGGACGTACGTACAGCAACGCAACGCAAGGATTAATAGGGTCCCGTCTTGTAGTACGGAACTCGGAAAAGGAATTAAAAATGTATTAGGTACTTACCTATTTTTTGGTATGCGTTAATGAGTAGTATTTAAATATAAACCAAAATACGAGTTACAGCAACTTACACATTTTGTAAAATGTATAACTATATAGTCACCGACCAAGCTACCACAGAGTATATATATTTGAAGCAGTGATGGCTCAGTGGCATTGGCTATGGACTGTCACGCAGCAGGTCCATAGTTTGAATCCCGCCGTGGGCCTGAGCTTCACCGCAAGGTGGAGGGGCATTTTGCGAATGCCCGCCTGGCTAGCGACCACGCTCATGTAGAAAAACTGAAGCACTCAATGGGTGAGTTACGGTAGCTACCGTAACTCACCCATTGGGTGCTTCAGTTTTCAGTTTTCAGCTCTCAAGGACAGCTGTCCTTGAGAGCCAGTAATTCTAGATTAATCAGGCGAGATTGTGGTCAAAGGTTTACCTATCAGCAATAAAAAAAAAAGAATATTCACATAACGTTTTTGTTATTATCGATTCTGACACACCACTACTCACTGGACCGGACTCTCCCTTTCAAGGATTATCTCTCGGGAACAGTTTAATTTCTCTTTGAATAAAGAAATTATGTTAAACAGTACCCATCTTGAACGCAAAGAGTTTGTTAGGAAAACTCTTATAACGGTTTTCTTTGTGTCGTGGCAGCTTATTAATTTCTTTGTTGTTCGCTTTGCTTCATAAAATAAAATGTTGTTTATGTTTTGTATTTTTTTATGAAAATAAGAATAAAATAATTGTAAAGTTTGTTTTGACAACTTTTTTTGACAACAAATTAGTAGTCTTTCATGGCAATAATATGAAATTAATAATATTTTGACGTTTAAGTACTGTAAATAAAATAAAATAAATAAGCCTTTATTTATTTTATTTTACAAAGTAAGCCAAACAAAGTAAATCTGCAAATTATCATAATATAATATACTACTAATTTAAGCTAGTCTTGATTTTCGCTATCTAATTCTTCCGTAGTAGTCGCCTCCACGGCGTACGCCTCCCCTAAATCTCTCCATACGTCCCTTTCTCTAGCCTTCCTCATCCAGTCTGGTCTGGTCTTCAGTTAAGTACTGTACGTTATTATAATTACATGTGTGATGTTAGGAATAATAAGTTTGCCGGTAAAAATGTAATAAATTATTTTGTGCCCATTGGCGTGGATACAATGGGCTGCTGGTGCACTGAGGCTAAAAGTTTGGTAAGGGATATTGGGCAAAGGTTGAAGGAAAAAACGGGTGACTCCCATTCCAGCTCGTAACTGGTGCAAAGGTTAGCAATAGCTATCCAGCATGGCAATGCGGCCAGTGTAATGGGCACTTTTGAGTTTTGCACCAGGTACAGTTTTGGGTGGGTTGTATGATTGACAATTTCTTTTTCAGTAATTTAATTTAAAAATAAGCAAAATTCAATATGTATTGAAAATTCATATTTTTAATTCATATTATATGTGTTTTTTAACGTTATTTTTTGATCTGTCGTAGAAACGGGAATATGTAAAAGTGTCAAATTGGTATGCGACTATGAGTAAATTTCAAACTCCTGGTGACGTGAACGTTCACTTGAGTTTAATCGGTTATCATTATTTCTTCTATACATGTATTTGTTTCGTGACTGTCTCACTTGTGTGTGTAATATGAAAACGCTGTGTGGAATCGCGAGGGCCGAGGTTCCACGGTTGGAGAAGTTATAAGGTTATTTCTAAGACGTAAATTGGTAGCAGTCTGGAGCCTGGAACTCTGCCCGGTAGGTATCAATAGTCTCACTTCCTATCTTACAAGAAAAACCAGAAACCTATCTTACAAGAGTGTCTATCCTACCCCATCAAGAAATACAGGCGGGAAGATATTTTTTATTGTTTGTATTAAACTTCTAACTAATGAGCATGGTCAATAAAACTTATCATTGAGTCTTAATTGTTTATCTTTTTATAAACTACATGAAACAAAATGAAATAAAGCGCTCATAGCGAAGTTTTAAAGCGCTCGTAGAGAAGTAAGCAACGTCCGCCGCGGACATGACTTGTATGGGTGACCGCTGGTGACAATACTACTGAGCTCTTTCGTGTTTCTGAGGGCACGTTAAGCAGTCGGTCCCGGTTGTTGTCTTAGGATAGCAGTCGTTATAGCAAGGTTAGCATTTTGCAAATGCCTGCCTGACTAGCTACCACCCTCAAGTAGAAAATATGTCGCCAAGCATCTAACGGTGTGTCCCGGCAGCTGATCTTGAGAGCTAGCTATTCTTGGATAGCCTGAACAACATCTTTAACCACATCATCACTTACCATCAGGTGAGATCATGATCAAACGCTAGCCTATAATATAAATTAAAAAAAATAGCCGACTTTCATCAAAAAAGTTGTTTTTCCAATTAAGTTCTGACCTACAAATTACCGATTAGTGGCTCTGAAAACTATAATAGACCTCGCAACTGAAATCGTTCTTACGTTTTCAACCAATTTGAAAAGCTTCCAAAAACTGGATCGACACCAAAAACCATGTAACTATTGGACCTGTTGACAAAATTTTACGAGAATTTGTTGAGAAACGCGATATATAGAGGAGAACAACCGAAAATGCGACAAACGAAAGCATTTTTGCCCTAGCTGAAACGGAGCGTCTTCTCTCGGGCTCGCTCGGTTAATTATCGATTCTGCCATCAAAACAATAATTCTACGCTCATTGTGTTAGCAGTCACTATCACCTGGACAGCACGATTAGAAACTAAGAATAGAATCATTATTCGCAACTTTTAATAAAACTGCCCAAATTATAGTCAAGACTTATTAACTCAGTGTTATGTATTTACTAAACTGCGCTATATTTCTATTCAGTTTGGGATCCTTAGATCAAATCCAACTCGCATTAAATTCTTTTTTTATTTTGTTTGAAAATTCGGATTTTTTTAAGGTTCATAAATCAATGTGTTTATTTCGGCCCGTGCGATAAGGGAAAACTTATATTCAAAGTACATTCCTTGTATAGGGGATACTTTTCATATTTCACCTTTTGTTTTCATTATTATTTGTTAGGCAATCCACCATATAACAAATATTTTCTGCTACAGATAGCTTTAGAGATATGATGTACAGATTAACGGACACCGACGAATCACGTGTTAATATTATGTAACATTTAAAGGTACTCGAAAGGATTACAGAAACTACAGCACAGGAATTACTTTCTTAGTGTAGGCTCTGCGCGAAAACAGACTAAGCTTATAACACACAAGCATGGGCTTATTGTAAGAATTAATTTTAATGTAATAATATCATAAAGTTTACCCAATTTAGTTTGAATACTATACAATAAATAATAATAGATTATGATACAAGTGAGCTAAGTTGCTCATTATACACGAAGCTGTGTGTTGCAGCCCGAGCCGTAAGCGAGGGCGTAAATCAGCCGAGTATATAATGAGCAAGTTGCTCACGAGTTTCATACCCACTTTTTCAACACCCTCGCGAGGATAAAAAATATAGATTGCACATATGCGATACAAACAACGTACGAAAATTATGGCAAATAGCGCGCAAGTTTTTTTTTTGCGCGCGGCAAATGTGTGATTGTTAATTACAAATAAACCTCTTTGATGTTACAAATCTGTATTACCAGGTTAAATTGAAAATGCGTGAACAGAGCATTTTTAATTTAACCTGATAACGTAACGCATATAATTTGCAATTATGTACTAACTGAACTTTGTAGGGATAAATTATCTGATTAAATTGAAAATGCTCTGTGTACTCGCATATAATTTTCAGTTAGGTACTAACTTAACTTTGTAGGGATAATTCTATTACGCACTAGTGTAAAATATGATTATGCACAAGGTTGTTGTAGTTCGGTTTATGGCCCTAAGAACGATATAATAAAGCTCACTTTACGAGCAAGGGTGTTGAAAACATTATAATAATATAAGTGGTCATCTAAATTGGTGCATCTTGACTTTAAATCACCCGCAATTGAATAGGAACATTATATATTTTGGTATTATTGTTCTTGTGTGTTACACTAATTTGGATTTTAGTGTAACAGAGTAAAATCTTTTGTGAATACCAAAATTACGGCCAACATGTTATGATATGGCAGATGATAAAGATGATAATGCGTGCTGAAACAATTATCTATCACTAAATTAGTCAAACTTTCGCATTTATATTTTTATTTCTCTTAATAGATAATTACACAGTAATTATGTTGTAAGTGAATAATAATATATAGGTGTTGGCTTTATTACGCCCGTTTCCTGGTTGGAATTAATTAAACATATTAATGTAATTATAACTAATTTACAATCAGATAAGGGTGACTAACAGTGATTTACAAACTATCAATCTTAAAAACACCTAAAAAATCTTTTAAAAGTATCTCTAAATTGAATCTCCTTTATCAAAGCAAAGTTTCCAATGCCATCAACGTAAAAGGTATCGAGGGCAGTGCCGTTTCACTCACCTTGCTAAAAGAGTCACTGAAAAAACGTTAACAAATTGAATACTGCAAAGTCTAAAGAAGTAAGATACTCGTACCTGCTCCATTTTATGTATTTCTTACAAGCCTTTGAGCTCAATTTGCTTCATTGAAATCCTGATTTGAAACGCGAGAAACCAAACGTGATGCTTGGTGTAACTTACAAGAATTTTACAAACGTTTTACATTGTTTATTCCAATTAATTTCTATCGATTCCATGCGTTGGGGGAAGTACGAGCATACATATAACAAAAAACACAATATAAACATATCATGTTTTTTCATACTAGAACATTATACAAGAACCAAAAACAGCTGATATTAAAGTATGATCACAACACAAATAGGTACCAGGATTCCAAGTCAGGAACAAAATTTTTTGAAACAGAGCCACAAACTACCTATGCAGTCATCAATTATGTGACTTCTATTTTAAGCATTGTCATACCTGGCTGGAGCCACAAGCACCCTAGGTAATGTTCCTGCCAATTCTATGAAGATTCAATTCGCTTTTCAAGACGACAGGCGCCACCAAATCATACATCACTCACTACTAATAATACTACGCTACGAAAGCCAAACCATATCTGTCACCTGGTATATTTTTTCTTTCTTTTTTATCCAAGCCGTCAAAATGCCGTCATTCATCATTATAAGCTTGTACCGAAAAATTTGTAAACCTATATGAATAAAGTCAGTTCGGTCAATTTCTTTGAAAGACATTTGCACCTTTATCCTCTAAAGATATAACAATGATATAATGGTACAGATGGAAAGAAAATGGGTGGTGCTATCGCCGATTTGTAAGGATTTATCTATCGAGTGCATCGTTTAGTTTTAGACCAACTAAAGATAATGAATAGATTCAGGCGTTACTTTGCGGAAATCCATTTTATATAATAACAAATATTTTAAAAGTATTTTAAGAAAACATTTAATTAATTATTTAATAAAACACTTAAAAAATCTTTATAAAAATGATATATATCTAGTGACAATTCCATTAGGCGGAATTGTCACTAGATATATATCATTTTTATAAAGATTTTTTAAGTGTTTTATTAAATAATTAATTAAATGTTTTCTTAAAATACTTTTAAAATATTTGTTATTATTACCAACTAAAGATATTATAGTATACTAGTACACAACTTTGGTGTCCACATTTTAATTTTATGTGGTTTATCTTTTCAGCAACTGCTGTTTCATAGTAATATGTATATATAATATTTATAGTACCAGCTAAATATGCGAAATTAATTAGGCTAATTACACAAAGCCAGCATAGACAGTCAAATAGGATTGTTCATGGTTTTTTCTTTCAAATTAAAAGGTGTACTTCGTGCTAAGTAAATAATATAATACACCGCTGATTCCCCTTACTTGTTTCGTGTGCCAATTTCGTAGAGTATGTATGGGTGCCGTGGAAACCCAACCCACCTAATCGATTTATAGCTGTGCTCGATTCAAGGAAAACATATATAATTATTGACAGCAAAATACACGTCTATTATTTAAAGAGAAACTCGATACATTTTACTTAAACATAAATAGGTTCTTTACTGAACAAGTTAAGGAAACATTTGAGCACCTTGTTACGGATACACTTACAAAATTCCAACGAAAGGGAAACAATGGAACCATCAGTGGGGTAAACAAACAGTAGTAAAATGACATAAACTAAACACAGCCTGTACTCATGTGTATACAAACACGTTTGGTGTCGGTGCTACACATCATATTAGGGGAGAATCACGACGGAGTCCAGTTACCGGTCCGCTCTAAACGTGGTCGAAAAATTTGAATCAATCTACGCGTACTCTCAAAAGCGAAACTTTTTTTCTTCATTGAAAGTAGCTTCGCGTCTGCCACACCCTGCCTGCATTGATATGGTCTAAGGTGGAGCTTGCTTACCTAGAAAAAACCTCTTTACTCTCGATTTGAAGACACTCATATTCATCGGGAAAAACTGAACACGGTAAGGAGTTCCACTCTTACGCAGTACACACGAGAATAATGGAAGCGCTTCGTGCGAGTCCTAGGAATATCAACCATGTACAACGCCTCTCCGTTTGTCTAGACGTCCGATGGAAGAAGGGGGAGGGCGGAACTAAGTCGTGCAGAGCTCTCTTCAAAATACCTGTGGGAGTTAACTAATATAGGATATGTTCTTACTGCGTGAAAATGTGTTATTCTTTTGAAAATATAAAAATAATTATTCTAGCAAAAAATTCTTCAGTAATTATTTTAACGCTGAAATTTTTACGTTGATAGTTAGTTGTCCTGTCAATTGTTGAACCTGGGCGGGTGACGTCTTCGCGGATATCAGCTGACCTATTATAAAGTGGTTAACTTAACCGGCGGACTGGGTAACAGAATTATGGGCTGGGATGAACAATAAAAGGGTAAAAAACAACTTAGCCCACAGACTGAATTAGTCTTTGCGAGGTCAAATAAGGAGCGTTGTGGGCTGAGTTTACCAATAAAAAAGTGATCTGCTTATTCCATGAACTGAACTTAGTGTGGACTGAGACGAGCATTGAACCGATTTTTGTATCTACGTCAATAAGCTAACAAAATCACAATAAAAAGAAAAAAATATTTCGTAGTAGAGTTCGAACCGGTCCTAATTTCATTTTAATCTTCCTCTTATACAAAAGTCACAAATTAATATGCAATACAGTTGATAGTAGTGTCACTATTAGAGGTCAATAGCAAAGCGTTTTCTTTCAGATATATTATAGACCTTATCCTGAAGATAGTTCCAAAGACAAATGCACAAATTGAGCATCATTCTTTTGTAATTTGACATAAAATACTCATTCTTGCCTCCTCCAAACAAGCAGGGAGCTCGTCAAGCTATTTCCTTTCATATCACTACATGTCCCGCACCTTTCGGGTGAGACTAGAGACACACTTTTAAAATTAGGTTATAATTATTGTCTATGTGCAGTTTTAACTGCATTACAACCATCATCATCATCATCAGTCGGAAGACGTCCACTGCTAAACAAAGCCTCCCCCACGGAACGCCACAAAGCGTTCTTTCTTGCTATAAACCGCTTGTAACCATTGGCTACCCGCGAGTTTCACAATTTCGTCAGTCCACCTAGTAGGGGGCCAAACCAACATCTTAAAATGTTACAGTGTTTCTCTTTATTAGGAGGCATTATTATAAAAATAAGAATATGTTTACTAAATCTAAAATTTAAAGTTTTTAAGGTTTTGAAAATTTGTTTATGTACGAGAAAAGCTTTATTATTATATTTTACTACGGCTATAATAATATTATAAGAAAAACTATTATTATAAAATAGATTCAGGCGTTACTTTGCGGAAATCCATATTTAATAATTACAATTTTTTTTAATATTTTATGAAAACATCAAATTAATTTTAATAAAACACTTAAAAAATACAAAAATATATATAGTGACAATTCCGCCTAATTTTACTGTTAAGCCGACGTGATGTCACAAACCGGAAGAATTTTCAACGCGTTGCACATTGCATAGTATATATAATTTAAAATTATTATTTGTAATCAATTTATTGCCATTATGATGTAATTGTCACTTTAAAAACTATCACTTACTAATTGTTAGCTACAACAAAGAGCAGTGGCTCACGCTCGAGTCTAGACAAAGGCGTGCTGACTCAGCCCGAGTCTATATAAAGGTGGGCTGAGCGCCGGCCGCTCATTCTCGATCGTTCGCTCGTAGAGTCAAGACCTCCTGAGGATGCTTCGTGTAGAAGCAAACCGCGTCGAAAATTCTTCCGGTTTGGCTGCGTGGCGTTTGTGACGTCACGTCGGCTTAACAGGAAAATTAGGCGGAATTGTCACTAGTTAGTTACTGTTATTATTAAAACTATTATTACTAATGCTTAGACTTGAATATTGGTTATTACTAAAATTGTGCCTGTGGGGTGCGGGCTGCGGATTATGTTTATTCTTCTCATGTTTGTCGTACGAGACTAAAGTGTACGAACTGAGTGCACGCTCGACTTGAGCGTCCGGCGGGGCGGGGCGTGTAGCGTTCGTGTTAAACAGATGCAAATGCTCGCGAGTGTCCCGAGTGGCAGCCGAGCGGCTTGGCGGGGGAGCGTGCTTGTTTGCGGTGAACCGGGCGTCGAGCGTGGCGTCGCGTGTCAGTCAAACCAGCTAGTGTTTTGTCACTTTTGCAGCGGTGACAAAAGCGTGCGCGCCATGTCGTTCGAATGTGCCCACGAACGGTAAGCGTGCACTCAGGCGACGGAGCGAACACTCTTTCGCCGCTTACATGCAACGTTGAACGCTCCGCTGGCCGCTTTTTCACTTAGGCCTTACGTTAGATGTAAAATACCGCAAGTTGCGAAGCGCTTTCTGAGGAAATGCTATCTTACACTGCGATAGGGATATATATATATATATATATATATATATATACATATATGTAGGGAATGAAGTTGTATGAAGAGAATCTCACCATTAAACACGTATTTTCTTTATTTATTCATCACAAAACTCTTTAACAAAATCTTTCAAACTCATCTGACATCTCTCTGACTCTTATCGCTAACTTCACACTTGAAATTGACAGTGACATCGCATCAAACAAAATCATCTTCAGGGTTGCTAGGTAGTGGAAAAAATATAGTTACAATACAAAAAAAACTTAATTACTTCGACACGGCCGTCCTGGTCATTCATCTGACCCAGATGAATTATCTTCAATAGCAATCCATGGCTTCATAAGATCAGCAGAAGAAGTCGTATTTATTGGGCCTTCACTGGTTCCGATTTTTCTCACGGCGTATCTATCATTATGTTTGTTCTTCACTACTTCGTAAGGACCTAAATATTTAGGTAATAACTTACTTCCTTGCGAGAATTGCGTTCTTTTGATGGCAACCAAATCACCAATGTTATAGGTAGTTGCTTCTTTTCTCTTTCTATTATAATTTCTTAAGTTCTCTTCTTGTACTTTCTGTAGCGATTCTTTTGCCTTCATTCTGAGCTCTTCTCTTTTTTCATTAAAACCTTGTATGTGTTCTTGTTCTATTAATTTTTGAAGTTCATCATCTTTATCTTTCATCTTAGTACCAAAAAGTAATTCAAATGGCGTCATACCAATACTACGTTGATATGTACCATTCAAGCAGCGTTGTACTTTGGATACTCGGCGATACCATTTGGTCGGATCATCAGCGCTCAGTTTGCTTAATACAGCAATAATAATTTGATGGATCCTCTCGACCTGGCCATTCCCTCTTGGCTGTCCAGTGGTAATAGTATAGTGAGTAATATTTTCAAGTTTGCAATACTCTTGGAATTCATTTGCAGTAAACGCAGCATTTCGATCTGTAATCATTCTTTCAGGTGAGCCAAAAGTTTGTTGTTGCAATCTTAGCTTGTCTAGAGTCTCTTGTGTTGTAAGGGTCTTAACAGGGTATATCCAAGTAAATTTCGTAAAAGCATCAACGATAGTGAGGATATATTTGTAGTTTTTATGTGTTGACATCAACGGTCCAAGATGGTCAACATGGTAAGTCGATAACGGAACTTCTCCTTTGTCGATTGGGTGTAAAAACCCCTCTTTTTTGCCCCTCTTGTGTGATAGAAGAATGCATTCAACACAATTACTTATAACTTTTCTTATTTTCTCCTGTAAATTTTCAATATAATATTCTCGGTTAATTAATTCTTCAGTTTTAGCAATTCCGAAATGTCCTCTCTCATGATTTTTACGAATAATCTCATAACTCATCTTTTTAGGAACAACAAGTAGTCTGTTTCCATCCTTTTCTTTACAAAGTATTTCCCTCTGAATGACATAATTTTGATAAGGTTCTGTCTCCAAAATTTTCTTTATTAGTTTTAAATGGTTATCTTCGTCTTGGGCTTTTTTCAAGCGAGCAGTGATTTCGTTGAGTATCAAACAGACTGGATATCGGCTTAACGCGTCAGCATGTTTCATCCTAGAACCAGCTCTGTGCTCAATTTCATAATCAAACTCTTCCAAAAGTAGAGCCCAACGGGCGACTCTTGGTGGTAAATCTTTTTTCTGTAAGGTCATTGTTAAGGCAGAACAATCCGTTACAATTTTGAAGTGAATTCCCAATAGATATACTCGAAACTTTTTTATTGCAGTAGCAATTGCTAATATTTCCAGATAATAACTATGATATTTTCTTTCAGTCGGAGTTGTTTTCTTACTCGTGTAATGGACTGGGTGCAACTGATTGTATTTGGGACTTCTTTGCAGGAGGACAGCTCCATAACCATCTGCACTGGCGTCTGTGTGTAGTTCCGTTTCCAGGTCAGGGTTGTAAATTCGGAGTACGGGTGAGCTGCACAATATTCGTTTTAACTCTATAAAGGCTTTTTCACATTTCTCATCGAAATTAAATTCAGTGTCTTTCTTCAACATGTCAGTCATTGGTTTTGCAATAAGCGAATAGTTTTTTATGAACTTTCTAAAGTATCCTGTTAGTCCAAGAAATGACTGGATCGATTTGATATTGCAGGGCTTCTTAAATTTTACCACAGCATTTATTTTATCTTCTGATGGTCGAACCTCATTGTCAAAAATAATGAAGCCCAGATATTGGATCTTCTTCTTCAAAAAGTGACATTTCCTCCAGTTAAACTCTAGACCAAATTCTTCGGCTCTTTTCAATACTTTCTTAAGTTTTATTATTCCTTCTTCTTCTGTTCTGGATGGGATTATGACGTCATCTAAATATACTAGAAGTGTACCATCAGCTATAAGATCAGTGAAGATATCATTGATAAATCTTTGAAATACCGAGGGTGCCGTACATAATCCGAATGGCATTTTAAGGAACTCGTATTGCCCTTGAGGAGTTACAAAAGAGGTGAACTTCTGACTGTCTTTATGGACTTTCACATGAAAAAAACCGTTTTTCAAATCAAGTGACGTTAACACTTTAGCCTCCTTTAACTTATAAATCTGGTCTTCTATTATTGGTAGAGGAAATCGTTCTTTTATAACTTTTTTATTGAGACGTCGGTAGTCCATGCACATTCTGTGTGATCCATCTTTTTTGTTAGCTAAAACAATGGGGCATGCAAAGTCAGATTTGCTTGGTTTTATTATTCCCTTTGCCAACCATTCATTAATTTGTTTGTGAACAACCTCCATTTCCAGAGGAGACAGACACGTCTTGGATTTTGGAAAACAGGGTCTTCATCCGTTAGTAATATTTTCAGTTCCACATTACTTTCTTTTTTCTTTTTATTAGGCTTGTATTCTTCACACATTTTATGTATCTCGTTTGCGTATTTAGAGTCTTCTATGTAATAATAACAAATACTTTTAAAATATTTTAAGAAAACATCAAATTAATATTTTAATAAAACACTTAAAAAATATAAAAATATATCTAGTGACAATTCCGCTCAATTTTCCTGCTAAGCCGACGCGACGTCACAAACGCCACGCAGCCAAACCGGAAGAATTTTCGACGCGTTTCGCTTCTACACGAAGCATCCTCAGGAGGTCTTGACTCTTCGAGCGTACGATCGAGAATGAGCGGCCGGCGGCTCGGCACGCCTTTATATAGACGGGCTGAGTCCGCACGCCTTTGTCTAGACTCGAGCGTGAGTCATCGCTCTTTGTTGTAGCTAACAATTGGTGAGTAATACGTTTTTAAAGTGACAATGACATCATAATGGCCATAAATTGATAACAAAAAATAATTTTGAATTGTTTATATTATGTAATGTGTTTTAGAATATGAAAAATATCGTAAAAAATATAACAAAATTACTTCCTAAAACAAATACATATTTAACTATTTTATAGTGGCAAATTATCACTAAAAATACGCAACAGTGGTGATGAAACCAATTGCGTCTGTTCATTCAACAGTGCAACGCCTGTACTATGTTTTAATATTTCTAACTGTTCCAATACACACAATCGAAATCCCTTATCACAACAATGTAAAATCTTAAAGGTATTACTATCAAGGAGTTGATGACTGCTTTCAATTAAATGTTTTGCAAAGTGAGACTGTTCGGGATGGTCGTTCCTATACGCGGATTTGTGTTCTTTATATCTAATATCAAAATTACGGCCGGTTTGACCAATATAAACACTGTTACATTCGTCACAAGTAAGTTTGTAAACACCGGATTTTTTATTGTTTTCTAAACGATCTTTTCCGTTACATAAATGGCGTAAATTTTGGTTTGTTCGAAAAGCTACATGGACGTTATTTTTCTTAAATATATTGGAAATTTTTTGAGAGATTGGACCCATATAAGTAATGCTACCTACGTACTTGATATTTCTATCAGTAGGGCAAGATTATAGGAGTGACATAGCTCTATTACGTTGTTTATTATGAATTAATCGATCAACTAATTGTTTATTGTAGCCGTTGGAAATAGCAATTTGGTATATTATATTAAGTTCCTTATTATAATTTTCTTGATTAAGAGGAACCGATAACAGTCTATGGACATAACTTCGAAAAGCTGCTAACTTGTGTTGAATGGGATGACAAGAAGAGAAGGGGATAGCAATATCTGTGTGTGTCGGTTTTCGATATATTTGAAAATCTAATTTATTGCTAACTCTTGTAAGCGTTAAATCTAAAAAGTTGATAGATTGATTTAATTCTAATTCTAGTTTAAATTTAATTTTGGGATGTATATTATTCAGTTTCTTAACAAAGATATCAATCTGGCGAGAAGTGCCAGTCCAACAAATGATTATATCATCAACGTATCTATAATAAAATAGAATATTAGGTTCCTGTACTATGTGTTTACGCTCAAAGTCGTCCATAAAAAGTTCGGCCATTAGTGGACTTAAAGGTGACCCCATAGCTAATCCTTCCTTTTGAAAATAATACTCATCATTAAACCTGAAGTAATTTTGTTTCATACAAATAGTAGTTAAATCAATAAGGTCATTTACTTCTACTATATTCTATTTTATTATAGATACGTTGATGATATAATCATTTGTTGGACTGGCACTTCTCGCCAGATTGATATCTTTGTTAAGAAACTGAATAATATACATCCCAAAATTAAATTTAAACTAGAATTAGAATTAAATCAATCTATCAACTTTTTAGATTTAACGCTTACAAGAGTTAGCAATAAATTAGATTTTCAAATATATCGAAAACCGACACACACAGATATTGCTATCCCCTTCTCTTCTTGTCATCCCATTCAACACAAGTTAGCAGCTTTTCGAAGTTATGTCCATAGACTGTTATCGGTTCCTCTTAATCAAGAAAATTATAATAAGGAACTTAATATAATATACCAAATTGCTATTTCCAACGGCTACAATAAACAATTAGTTGATCGATTAATTCATAATAAACAACGTAATAGAGCTATGTCACTCCTATAATCTTGCCCTACTGATAGAAATATCAAGTACGTAGGTAGCATTACTTATATGGGTCCAATCTCTCAAAAAATTTCCAATATATTTAAGAAAAATAACGTCCATGTAGCTTTTCGAACAAACCAAAATTTACGCCATTTATGTAACGGAAAAGATCGTTTAGAAAACAATAAAAAATCCGGTGTTTACAAACTTACTTGTGACGAATGTAACAGTGTTTATATTGGTCAAACCGGCCGTAATTTTGATATTAGATATAAAGAACACAAATCCGCGTATAGGAACGACCATCCCGAACAGTCTCACTTTGCAAAACATTTAATTGAAAGCAGTCATCAACTCCTTGATAGTAATACCTTTAAGATTTTACATTGTTGTGATAAGGGATTTCGATTGTGTGTATTGGAACAGTTAGAAATATTAAGGGTGAACTGGCCGGACGGTTCTCCATACAAACGCCGTTGGGTGATCACTCCCTTATTTGAAAATTTAGGTACAAAATAAAGCATAATACCGATTGATCTCGTCATTATCTAGGCTTGTGTGATGCCGAAATTTTAATAAAATAATTAACCTGAGAATTATGAGCCTCGAAACATTTTCATATAAAGTTTTCGAGGCTCATAACTTACAACTTAATTATCTTTTTAAAATTTTGGCATCATACAAGCCTAGATAATGACGAGATCAATCGGTGTTATGCTTTATTTTGGACCTAAATCCTCAAATAAGGGAGTGATCACCCAACGGCGTTTGTATGGAGAACCGTCCGGCCAGTTCACCCTTAAAACATAGTACAGGCGTTGCACTGTTGAATGAACAGACGCAATTGGTTTCATCACCACTGTTGCGTATTTTTAGTGATAATTTGCCACTATAAAATAGTTAAATATGTATTTGTTTTAGGAAGTAATTTTGTTATATTTTTTACGATATTTTTCATATTCTAAAACACATTACATAATATAAACAATTCAAAATTATTTTTTGTTATCAATTTATGGCCATTATGATGTCATTGTCACTTTAAAAACGTATTACTCACCAATTGTTAGCTACAACAAAGAGCGATGACTCACGCTCGAGTCTAGACAAAGGCGTGCGGACTCAGCCCGTCTATATAAAGGCGTGCCGAGCCGCCGGCCGCTCATTCTCGATCGTACGCTCGAAGAGTCAAGACCTCCTGAGGATGCTTCGTGTAGAAGCGAAACGCGTCGAAAATTCTTCCGGTTTGGCTGCGTGGCGTTTGTGACGTCGCGTCGGCTTAGCAGGAAAATTGAGCGGAATTGTCACTAGATATATTTTTATATTTTTTAAGTGTTTTATTAAAATATTAATTTGATGTTTTCTTAAAATATTTTAAAAGTATTTGTTATTATTAAAAATGGATTTCCGCAAAGTTACGCCTGAGTCTATTCATTAGTCTTCTATGTCATAGTTTTCTAAATTCTTCTCTTCTATTAAAAGTGTTAGATGCATAATTTTGTCCAAGAAAATCCCATCTGGTGTAAAATTAACTTCAAATTCCTTTAATATTGGATTTCCAATTATAGCATTAACAGGTATCTCACTGTCTTTTACAACATGGAACTTGACATCAGTATAGTATCGATCAATCAGAATTGTAGTTGTAAATGTTCCTTCGGTATAAAGTCTATTTTCGGCTATTCCTGTTAAACATGTTTTTTCCTCTGTATTAAAATTTGTAATTCCATCCTTTATCTTTTCAAACTCAGATTTTGTAATCAGGTTGACGTCGCTTCCGGTATCTATCAGAGATATTATTTCTACTCCGTTAATTATAATTTTTTTATAGGGAACTTTTTCGTCTTCGTCTTTATTTTGAATATTGAGAGTCTTTTTAGGTTTATTATTACATTCCGTCGATTTGTGACCAAATTCATTACATTTAAAGCATTTAATACCCTTTGGACAGGCAGGAGATTGATGGTCCAAGTCACCACAGTTGTAACATCTTTTCACGTTCATCTTGCGAGTTGAATTACTTGTCGATTGGCCAGAGTGTAGTGTAGGCCTACCGGACATCTTTTTCCTGAAGTCGCTATAGATTTCTAACTTCTTACGAAATTCTTTTATGTCTGAAGCACCGTATAGGATGGCTTTATTGGTCTCGTAGTCACGTATACCATCAATAACGTATTCCATAAGAGCAGCGTCTTCCACTTTGCCATGTACTGCTAGTTCTTTCAAAGAAAGGAAGTACTGCTGATAAGTTTCATCGTTCCTCATTTTACGTGAAGCCAGTTTTTTGTGTATAACTGCGCTATTAATCTTAGGACCAAATTCTTCTTTGAGAGCCTTCTTCAATGTCGCGTAGTCTTTTATTCTTCCCATTGATCGCAAAAATAGCTTGGCAGTTCCGTTCAATAGTCTTTTAGCATAAATTAACTTTTCTAAGTTTGACCACTTCATTATACATGCAGCATCTTCAAACTCGCCAATAAACGTTTCGATCGGGTATGTGTCGTCTCCGGTGAAACTAGTCATACACTTTTCCAAATCATTAAATGAAATTTGTACACCAACATCATGTTCGTCATTTTCGCTTTCTGCCACGTCCTTTTTCGTTGGCATTGTGACGGATTTACTTTGAGTGTCTCCTAGAGATTTTTTTCTAGTCGTAGTGCAAAATGATGGTCTTCTTGAAGTCATTAGGTATGTTTATTATATAGTCTTAAATAAAATCATTAAAAATCTTAATTCTTCAAAACTACTATTTTAGTAGAAATTTTATAACTTGGCAACATTTTTCCACTGCGTCGGTAAAACAGATTTTCGATCGTCGGTAAAGCAAATCTTATGGCAGAAGTGTACAAATTATTGTCGATCACGTTTTGACTTTAACTTCACCTTTAGTTGTAGATCCTCGTCAAATTTTTCTTCATCCCGGACGAGCCCCCATAAAAGATGTAGGGAATGAAGTTGTATGAAGAGAATCTCACCATTAAACACGTATTTTCTTTATTTATTCATCACAAAACTCTATAACAAAATCTTTCAAACTCATCTGACATCTCTCTGACTCTTATCGCTAACTTCACACTTGAAATTGACAGTGACATCTCATCAAACAAAATCATCTTCAGGGTTGCTAGGTAGTGGAAAAAATATAGTTACAATACAAAAAAAACTTAACTACTTCGACATATATATATATCTGATCTCCCCCCCTTCCTTAGTGGTAGAGGTTGTGTTCTGATACAGTAATAAAATTGTAATTTTATTTATATATCTCATAAAAATTTACTTCATTCTGTTTATTTGTAAAATTCTGTAAATCCTGGGACGTCTCGAGACTTTGCGCCTCAGACGTTTTGTGCTCACGACTTTAAGAATGTCGAGCCTTCCCATTCAAATACTATCATTCTACTCAATTCTCAGTTCAACTCTATTTCAGATACTATCGTATGCTAAACAATATATTATGTACATTTTAAAATTGTTTGATCACCATAATTGTTACCTCGGGCGAGAATCGTACCCCGTCTCGGGTTATAAGCACCACGTGCCTTAACCCCTTAACTGCAGAGAGGCTGGAATAATATGCTAATTTTGTACTCTAATCTATTTTCTTCCGACTTCAAAAAAAGGAGGACACAATTCGTGTGTTTATTATTTGTTTGTTACCTCAGAACTTTTGACTGATGGGTGAACCGATTTTGATGACTTATTTTTATTTAAAAGTTGATGCTTGCCGTGTGGCCTTTTAAATTTCATCAAAATTACTTAAGTGGTTTTCGAGTTATACTCCAATAACTGAAAAGTATTTTTCTATCTTTATCTTATACACATTGACAGTGAATGACAATCGATAAGTAGCAAGGGTCACTAAAAAGGGAGAAAAAAAATTGTTTACCAAAAACGGCACCGACTTCAACACTCAAATGTGTGAAATAACTTGTCGAAGTCGGTACCATGCGCATTGTGCGCATGGTACCGATTGTGATAATAGGTACTTTTGAACCGTCATGGTACCGACTTCAACAAGTTATTTCACACATTTGAGTGATGAAGTCGGTGCCAATTTTTGGTATAAAAAAAATATACCATCATAAGGAAAGGTCGGCTATTAGTTAAAACCTTAACTTGTAAAATACCTACTTGGTAGATAGTGACAGAGCATGGACCAGCTTTTAGTGAAAGCAAACATTACTTAAACGTCATCCGGCAGTTGACTCCAGTACAAAACACATTAGAGCCCATCCAAAGTAAACATGATATCTACATTATCTACTCGTGAATGGACGATCAAACTGTGTAAACTTCGGCACATGTATAATATGTATTGTCTACATTGCTACTAAATGGATATATCTATACTAAAATTATAAATGTGAAAGTTAATCTCTTTTGTGTTAGTGTTGGCTTTTATGGTTAAAGGACTGAACAATATAATATGTGATAAGGAAAATAATGTATATCAGAGTAGTAAGTAACGACCACAAGCATTTTTTTCAAACAAATGTCACCATTTGAAAATAAATTTCCGAGCGGTAATAGTCCATAGGGACTGCCGTGCCGCAGGTCCCAGGTTCGATCCCCACAGTCGGCTTGAGCTTCACCGCATGGTGGAAGGGTATTTAGCGAATGCTCGCCTGGCTGGCTACCATCCTCAAATAGAAAAGTGTGAACTGAGTCTGTCTAGGAAATGTCGCTAGGCGAACGTTATGTCCTTCTATCTATTATTAGCATGTTAATTAAAACCGCTCAACCAAAGGTAGTGATTAATGTTTTATTAAATTACCTAATTTTATCAGAAATATCTTTCTTCATGATACACACTATTCATTCCTTGTAATTTCATCAATATCTGTTGACCCTTATTAAACGAGCAATAACATGATTATATTAATTAACTGGCAAGTCCTTATGCACTACCTAGATGGCGTTGGCATCTAGATACACGCTTTTATATATACAAAATGCGTCCAAATGAATGAAATCCTGCATCGTGCAAACGAAATAATCCGATAATTCCGTAAGATATTCATAGAATAAGTTTCAAGAGATAGTTAAAATTGCACTTAATATATTGACATCAAAGTCAGTATTTTATTAAATTTTGGCGTGTAAGACGCTTTTATGATCGTCAACTACAACATTTTACTATTTAAATATTCTACTGCCGGGTACAGCGAAACTACTATAGAGCCACTTATTGGAACTGGCTTAAATTTTTATACTTCGCCTCATGACTTTTTGTCAATGTTAGGGGTAATTCAGAGTGCCAGTAATTAGTTGTTTGCGAAGAAAATAATGTTTTTTTGCCATCCTCGGTCTTTACATTTTCTTTTCGGATACGTATTCATTCTAGGTTCAAACTTATAAATTATCGTACTACAGTTTTTTCACGAAAAAATCGCATAATATGTATGAACTTCCTGTTCATACATATTATGTACGTAAGCAGGTAAATCTTATTATTTAGTAACTCTATTTTTAAATAAAAGTCTGCCACGACTGTTAGATACTATCTGCACTGTAACTTGCAGGTAGTGATGACATCTAAATTATTTCTGCCTTATGACTATTTCATCACAATCTTGATATTATTACAGGCACCTGCATTATTTATTGTTCTCGACTTGCATCCTTAATTACTTCTATAAGTAATGGAGGATGCCGATCGTTTTTCTCAGCGCACTAGGTGAATTGACGACATCGTAAAAGTCACGGTTAGCCAATAATTGTTAAAAGGTGAACTTTAGTTAGTGGAATATATTCTACAAGAGTGACCTAAAAGTTCAATAGTACAGAACATTACGGTAAGTTATGTACGAAATGGTGCGAGAAATATAAACAGCATTACAAATAAAAGGCGAAAATAGAGTTAAAAAGAAATTAATCAAATAATTTATTATCCGTTTGACAAATTAAACAACTCTTTAGATCTACCACAGTTAAACCCAATACAGAGAGGATGCGCTCCTGTCACCCGAGAAAATGGACGACACACGCAGGGGTTAAATCACTACGCGAGCTTGGACTAACTCCAAGACCGAGTTGGGTCAAACCAATATTGCTTTCAGTAAGTTTCTGTTCCAATAACTGTATCGGTATGGGTAAGTTTGGAGCAGCATTTATTTGTTGCGTAAAGATAAATAATTTTACGTAAGATTTATCATTTTAATACCTTAATATACAGAATCTAACCTCAGAATAGTTAACAATAAAATTAGTAATAGAATATAATTTTAGGATTCAGTAAGAATATATTTTGTCAGGATGTAGTTATCTTCAGCAAGAATACGTCTTGGTGGATAGCACTGCAGTGTGAGTTATTCTGCCTCGAAGCGGAAGGGTTCAGTGACACTGTGGCAAGTGAATAAGAACGCGACACGGAGCGACGAGCTCAGTGCAGTGTCAAGCAGAAATATAACAGTGACACTGCAACTGTAATGGACAGTCAAGACGCTGTTCATCACTGCAGCAGGTTCTAGAATGAAAATCTAGAATTCTAGAAGGAACAATAGTATATAAATCAAATAACTAGCTACTTACTAAAGCGATTCTGTAACGATTATTTTTAATGGTGTTCAACAGCTTTGCATATACGAATAAGCTTAAGCGTAATTATTTACACTTCTCATTACTACTGAAGACAAATATTAAAGATAACAACCGCTAGTAGTTCCTTAGAGTTGCAAGATATACTCAAATTTTAAAAAAGTCTAAAAAAAAAAAGGTAACTCAACCGCGATACCATTGAACAATGGCCTTCCCAACTAAAGGAAGATTGCCATAATCCCCACGCTTGGCAAGCTATGATGATAACTAAGATCCAAATTTAAAAAACTGAACGGATTTATGTTTGACATGATTTTTAAATATATTTTATTAAGTCTTGATTTTGATTAAAGAAACAGCATTGATTTTGGGTAAGATATTTTGGAGTTACGATGCAAAGAAACAAATTTGTACATACACACACTCACACACACACACACACACTCACACACAAACACACACACACACACACACACAGAGAGAGAGAGAGAGAGAGAGAGAGAAAACCAAAAGCTTATAATGGGTACTGCTTTATTTTCGGCGATTAAGAATTAAAGGATCTTTAGAAATGTATAACTGCCCATTATATACTTTAAAAATTAAGACAACAATAAAAGAGAACAATAGTTTTATTTTGACATATTCATGAAAACTTTCCTTATTCACAACAGGTTCCTTATTTACAGTATACATATACCTTCCAATACAACAGCAACGCGTAACACGTACATAGGCCTCGTCATCCCTTCAACTCCAAATTGAGTTACCCAACAGAGTTAATAAAGAGATCTAGACGTGACTTGACTAGCGATTCCGGAATAATCGTCAGATATACGCCAAATGGAAATTAGTTATAATGTTTAGTGAATATGTTCTTCATCATATCCGTTAGTGAACTACTTGAATTATATACTCCGCTAGCTCAGCGACCCGAAGTGGGCATATTTGTAATTGATGTCAAAGAACGCCCCTAGAGATTGCAACCCGGCATGTTTCTCAACCCGGCCGGGCCCGGTTGCTTTCGACGCCAACCCGGCCGGGTCCGCCGGGCCCGGCCGGGTTGTGTGTTAGCGATGAAACTTTTAAAGTATTTTATGAAAAAATCCAAGATATGAATGGCAAGACACAATCATGTAAGGTTAATATTTATTTCTAACTGGCTTATGAACAATTATCACAATAATCACTCCCTGAAGTCTCAAAATCACACTTAATACAGAATTGATTACTTATGGACGGAAAAGTAACATTATTATTAGTAATTATTCATTATTAACCGACTTCAAAAAAGGAGGAGGTTCTGAATTAGTCTGTTTTTTATGTTTGTTACCTCACAACTTTTACTGGGTGAACCGATTTTGATGTTTCTTTTTTTATTGCTGATGCGTGCCGTGTGGTCCTATTTAAATTTCAGGAAATTAAAATCGATCAAGCAGTTTTTGAGTTCCAATGACTGTTTGTTTATTCCTATATTGATGATTAGCATTGCCAGTGAATAACAATCGATCCCGAAAGTAGCTAGGAACACTAAAAAAGGTGAAAATAAAATTATGAGTTTAAACAAGCAGGTTTATTATATATCTTTATTCATTATAGTGTGTATTTGAATGCATAGTGTTAAAATAAGAAACTAAAAACGGTTTAAACAAAAAAAAATTGCTAAAAGTAAAGTATTATGTTTTTACTTAAACTTAGTGAGTATTACTTTTACTAATTGAGCAAATAGCAAAATCTTATTGGTTAGACTTTATTATAACTGTTAATAACCAAACTTGTATAACTAGTATATATAAATAGTCTTAACTAACAAAATGTAACGTTCACCGCGGTTTACTTACCTGGTCCGGTCACCGGACCCGGTAATAATGACCGGGCCCGGTGGGTTCCTAAAAGGGCACCGGGCCCGGGCGGGCCGGGCCCTCCCGGGCCCGGTTTGCAATCCCTAAACGCCCCTAGTCATCGTTACTTTTATGAATTAAGAAAACTTCTCTTGTGCCTATAATTTTACTGGCTCTCGAGGACTGCTGCCGAAACACACTGTTAGGTACCTGGTGACAGATTTTCTACTGGAGGATGGTAAATAGCCAGGCGAGCATTCGCAAAATGCCCTTCCTCTATGCGATGAAGCTCAACCGGCGGTGGTGATCGAACCATGTGAAATTTAAACAAAATTGTTATCTTTTTATATTTGCTTTATGTTTAGTAAGTATTCCGCCAAATTATAAAGCTTTTTATAAATTTTATATATGAAACCACACTGCATCCCCTCCGTGGGCTATCCTTTTAAATAGGCTTTTATAATTTACACTGGCTATTTAGCTCATAAACAAAATAAGTGACTAATATTTTCATTTAACTAACACTTACTTGAGAAAAACACATTCATTGAGTTATATATTAGTTCTTTTAGCTATTACATAAGCACAACAAACGCACTTAGACATCTTATTTTGTTGTTGGGTTTGTTTTTAGGTTTGTAGGGTACCCCATTATTGTACATACCATAATGGCAAAATGTAAAATACTAGTCAGGTTGAAATTAAAAAGAGCTAGGGCATGTTTAAATGTTCCTCTCGATAGCTAAAGCCTGTATTTATGCGATCACAGATCGAGGACTATTACGGAATTAGCAGGGACCGGAAGATAAGCCTCGACTAGGCTTTGGTGGAAAATCGATGGACTGTGTTAATGTAAGTATATATATATATACCTTTTACATTGAACTAGCATTATAAGTAATTGAGCTAAAATTTCGCCCCGAATTGATACCTGACACTGTACCGAATAGAACTTGCGGTTTCGTATCATTTAGGTATTTATATAGAAGTTACATTAAGTCATATTGTTAAAATGATGCCGTTTCGACTTATTTTGTGAAAGAACATACGCATTTTCACCTCAAGTATTGATTTACGTCTCCTCTAAATTAATTGTGTTACTTATGTAACACATAATATTTCTCTTAACTTATCTATAGTACTATAGATGTCTTATGTCCTGTATATATATCCTGTATATATATGTCCTGTAAATAGGTCAATTTAACGTCGTCAAATACCATGTATTTACTTAGCCTTAAAATGTGAAGAACAACAGTTTTAATCATTCCTAATGTAATAATTTTATTGCTGTAAAAAGCCCAAAAAAGGATTATAATTTAGATGGTCATTTTATTAGTTGTGAAGATTTAAATAATAATTCTCACACTTTTTATCTTGCTATCCTTTGATGGGCTTTCTGATCGAAAATAGTATAAATTCAGTACAAAAATTAATATGTCAAATAAAAGAAAGGAATATTGATATTCGTTTCTCGTTGAATGAAATTTTCAATCCCTGTCACGTCTACTGACTTCTTGTTAAAAGGCCTTAATCAATTATATTGAAAGATACGCTACATAAGTTGCCCCTATTTAGATTTGTGAATTTAATAAATAATACATGACTAAATTTTTGTTGTATTTGTAAATTTTTTAACTGTACGAACTGAACTTTATTTGCTAATGCACAAACATGCACAATATTTAATTTGGCGGTAAAATCTACCTACATATTACCCACATAATTATTTAAAAGAATTGATATATAAGATACACAAATATGTTGGTGTTGTAAATACCGTTCAAAACTAAAGTATACTGTGTTTTTATGCGAAAGAAAAAACATGTACGTTACTGCTTTATAATCGAATGTATAATTATGTATGTGGAGTTCACGCCTGACCACGCCGCCATTGTGGACCCTGATGGCTGACATTGATAAAAATACCAAACCATACTATGGCCCACATTATATATATAAAACACCAATTACTAATCCTGATTGTGTCCTGTCCAAATACTATCACTTGTGAGCACTTAATATTAGTATATTCCAGTACAAAAGCCTTCTAGAAGAGCGCATTCTATTCTATCATTGGCCGCAACGTCACTCGCGGTGCGCCCTCATTTTTCTATTTAGGTTTTTTAGCGTACCTCAACCTGTATGTTAAGATATATTTTCGCGTAAAATTTGGTACACCAAAAAACTGACAAATATAAATAATACGATCTGACCTTAATCGCAAGATGGCCACATGTCACCGTGGACGCACTTGAACGCGTTGGTTTGAATGTGCTCTAAGCATATAGCGAATCATCTTTTATTATTCATCCAAGACTGGGATTTTTATTTTTTATAACTACTCCGAGAGCCCAAAAGCTCCGCAGCTGTCGTTCTTTTTCTCTTTTTGTAGATATAGTGGACATAAATGAAAAAAAGTAGAAAGTATTATGTTACAGAATTTGCTATGCGATAGAAGGATATATAACAATAAAATTCTGACAACTAATGGCCCAAGTATTGGACACGTCTTTATGATAATATGATCAAGAAAATTAAAGTGAGAACTGAATCCAAATCTGCTCGAGCACTACGCAGGGTGTTTGTGACATGAACCTAATTCTAAAGTAGAACCTTTTTCATGCATTTATTAAATACAAGGCATTCACCCGCATGGAAATCGGTAATATCAGAGAGTTGATTAATCCGAGTAAAAAGTGACCAACATATTATATTCTTATCCAGAACATAGGGCATATATATAACTCTTGTTTATTATTATTTTTTTTTTATTTTTTTTATGCCTGATAGGTTAGCCTTTGATCACTATCTCACCTGATGGTAAGTGATGATGTGGTCGAAGATGTTGTCCAGACTAACCTAGAAGTGATTATATTTATAATTTATTATATTAAAACAATGATAGCCGAGCGGTTATAGCTATGGACTGCAGTGCCGCAGTACCTTAGTTAGATACTTGCTGCCGGCTTGAACTTCAATGCATGGTGGAAGGGCATTTTGCGAAAGCCCGCCTCTAGCCAGGCGGGCGACCACCCTCAAGGAGAAAATCTGTTGCCAAGCACCACCTAACAGTGTGTTCCGGCACCAGTCTTTCAGAGCCAGTGAAATTACAGCCACATGATGAGACTAAACAAATATCTCAGGGTGACGGGTGCAGTGCAGTTCGTCACTTGTGACGAAATGCTTCTGTTATAGGCAGAGGATATGATGCTTAACATTAGGTGGGCCTCGTGCTCGCTAATAATATCCGTTTAAAAGCCATTTTGAAGTCACATGCACTCATACTCACTCGTATTTATATTACTGAGATATCATATTACTTTCACGTGAATAGTAATGAGATATATGTATATTATATACTGTATCATCCGAATCGTCCACTGCTGAACACAGTCTTCCCCATTAAATGGATATTTGCCATAATCCCCACGCTTGGCAGGCGGCTTGGGGATCGCAGAGTAAGTTTTTTTTTTCTTATGCCTGATAGGATAGCCTTTGACACTATCTCACCTGATGGTAAGTGATGATGTGGTCGAAGATGTTGTTCAGGCTAACCTAGAAGTATTGGCTCTCAAGGACAGCTGCCGGAACACACCGTTAGGTGCTTGGCAACAGATTTCCTACTTGAGGGTAGTAGCTAGCCAGGCGGGCATTCGCAAAATGCCCTACCACCATGCTATAACGACTGCCATTGCAACAATCGGGACCGACGGCTTAACGTGCCCTCTGAAGCATGGCAGTTCTTAAGACGGCACTGCTGCCCACCTACCAGTATTTTTCCCTTAGTCGCCTCTTACGACACCCACGGGATGATATGGGGAGGTGCAATTCTAACCCGGCACCCCACGGGGCATATATTATATAGTGTGGATATATCACATTCCAGCTAATCACGGCATGTTCTAAGTAAAATATTTAAGTACTTATTACCTTTGGAAATTCCACTCACGTTGCCGACACGTCATCAAACATAAGCAACCAAAATTTAACACGCTGTTCATAAGGTACTTCGGTTATTGATATTCTGTCAACGTTACCTTTCCATGGTTATGTGGTTTATACCTTAAGATACGTGATTTGATACAGTTTAATACATGTGTTAAATTAAGACGATATTTGTGGAATATGTGAAAGTTATTGTAATGTAAAGCCGGGCTTAGACGCAGAAGGATCTATTTCGGTCATGTAATCTATGTTTAGGCTTCGTGTAAACCTTCTGTAACTAGAAACTCTAACAAAGAGCATACTTTATGTATAGCTACAGCGTAACAAGTGTATACTGTTACTACTAGTACACGGGGTTACCCATCCTTCAGAGAACAGAAGCTAAATTGTAAATTAGGATGGGTAATTTTTTTTTTTTTAGGAATACTGTTAAATTTGTGAATCAAAAGCAAATGCAGGTGCATCCACGTTTGCGGTCGGGGTGACGTGTGCGGGGGACGTTAAAAATGCAAGGGATGTGACATTTTTATGTATTAGTGACGCCGCGGCTACGTAGTTGGAAGGTTGTTTTTGCGCGTGTTACAATGGAACGTACTCGTAATTCATTCAGGTGCCCTGTGATAGGTGAAATAAGTGATATTAAAGACAATGTGTTACCAACTATTGAGGATGTTATAAAATTTTATGAGTGGACCAGACGTGAGTACAAATTACCTAATAATACGCAAAAAGAGCCAATTTTTTCTCAAATCTCAGATATTGTAAAGTAGAGGATATATGGCGTAAAGCATCTTTGCCAACTGTGTTGCATGCTAGAGCGACAAATGCTACGAGCGTTTCATTTGAAGTACAAAAAAAAACTCAAGTGAACCCCAAGATTCCTGAAAAAAATTGATGTCTTTCGTAGTAGTAATAAAGCTCTTTTTGATATATGTTCCTGCAAATGTAAGGATTGGAACTCATACGCCTGTTCTAGAGAATGCAAAATACTTTAAAATGAGCCCAGTTTTCTTATCGACCAACGCACGTCAAGAAAAATGATCATAAAAAATATAGAAGTTACCGCTACTAATCAACTGAGAAAAAAACTAAAAAAGAAACTTTCTAGACAACAATCCAAATATCAGAATGCGCCATAGAAATAATAGAATCGCTGTCTGAAGTTTCTTCTTCCTCTTCTAGCAGTAAGTCTGTGTCGTAAATAGTTTTACTGAGGGTGTAGACAGAACAGAAGATTTACATTACAGAAGATACTTCTCTGATGTTGCTCCAGGATAGTCAGCGGGCAGCAGCGAGGACCTTGTGACCAGGCCTTCTGACGGTGGGGTGGCTTACTACCTAATACTTCGTTAAGGGCAACACTGATTGAAAATGCAAATTTTAAATTACAGAAAAATCACATTTATTTCTTAAATATACATTGTCTAGAATTAAGGGGGTCCGCCGTTCACTGTAGCCTATATTACTACGCGCGGGGAGGGTACGAATATATTACGCGCACATGGGGATTTTTGATTTAAAGCAAAGGTACCTTTGTGTATGTGGAACGAACCTCCAGTTGTTTGTATTGGCCATTCACCATATCCTTAAAAATTGCCTTCCATCATCCATCGAAATGCTGTTTGTGAGCTGATCGCCTTGGCCGCCATTTTGACGGGCCGCACCCGTATACTAAAATTCTATCGGGAGACTGCGTGGCGCCATCCAGGTTTAGGTGCTCCCAGTTCTTCGGAATAACAGCTTGGACTCCTCGGTTTTATTGGGACCCGAGCTTAATAGGGTCCTATTGCCTTTACTTGGCAATTTGTTCCTGGAACGCGAAAATGCTGCGCACGTATACTTTCAGTGCGAGTGTCGACGGGTCTCTCCTCATTATCGGTGAATGAGGGGTATATAAACCAGCTGGCGGGAGGCAGGGTATCACCCGATACTTTTGTCTTTGTTCTCGCTCGCTCGTATATGCTTTCTCTTTCTTTTTCATAACCTCGCTTTATTATTTACTATTTTTTTCTTTATTTAACTCTAAAGCCTAATTAAAGTATACAATAGCATAGAGGAAAATTCAAATGCTAATCTCTCAGATTTTCATACATATACAACTAGTATTTATTACAAAAATATACCATGTGGCCGACCAAATTTCATTTTGTGATTTATAATTAAATGAGGATTGTATTTAACTGAGTTAGTACAATTACCTGACCTAGACAAGGTATTAAACAGGATTTCAAAATGAGCCTGGCTACTATAAAAGGAATATCTTGAAAACCAGAAGGGCTGATTACAAACTCATTGACAAACTATATATTGCTTTGTAAATGGTAAAAAGTTTATTAAACGCGAAATAATTTTATATGTGGGACGAGCACAAAATATTCAGTGATCGCCTCATCATCTTTTCCAGCTTCCAGAATGCCGGGAAGAGCAGGACTTTATTATTAAACATAATTTTGTATACTACTTGTCTATATCACTAGCAAACATTTTATCCACGCGATGATATCGCAATTTTACTAGGCGCTTGTGGTACTAGGGCTTTCAAACTTCTACTCATAACATTAGAACATTTTCTTATTGGAAATGTGTGTAATAAAATAATAATACTACATCTGGCAGTAACGACCTAGTAGGGCTCGAGCCCTGTACTACAACTCACAAGAAGAAAATAGAACACATAATGGATTTTTTTGCAATTTCTAGGACATGCGATAGATTTGGAGTATCAAATAGGGCAAGAGCAGCTATTGTTTTGGCAGCTTTGCAAGCCGCTAACTCTACCGTGCCAATCATTGACGAAAACAAACTGCAGAGAGAGAGAGATCAAATACGCGAAAAACTTTTATGTCACAAAGTAGAGATTCGCCAGTTCCCACATTATATTTCGATGGTCGCAAGGATAAAACTCAAGTGACGAAAAGAAGGGCACAAAATGCTACAGGCAGGTGGTACAAGAGGAGCATATTTCTTTGATAAAGGAACCTGGCTCTATTTACTTGGGTCATATCACACCTTCTTCGGGCACGTCTAAAGGAATCGTGCCTGAAATGACAATTTAGATATTATAATATTAGATGAAGACATTTCTATGTGTGATTTAATGGACATTGGATGCGGTGGGACGAATGTGAACGTTGGAATACATGGAGGTGTTATTTGTTTACTGAAAAAAAGCTAGATAAACCGTTGCAATCGGTCATTTGCATGCTACATAATGAATGAATTGCCTTTGCGGCATTTATTCACATATATGAACGGTGTAACAACAGGCCCTAATACATATTCTGGAAAGATAGGAAGACTGTTGGAGAAATGTGAAAGCAGACCTGTTGTACAGTTCCAGAAAATCACCTTGGAAAAATCTGATCTAACTGCTACAAACCTCAGTTCTGATCAATCTTACTTATACAGCATTACAACAGCAATATCGACTGGTGTCTTTCCTGAGGATCTGGCAAACATATCACCTGGCAAGATGTTCCATGCTAAGTGGCTCACTCGGGCTAATCGTATTCTGCGCCTATATGTGTCGACCGAATCCCCTTCTGATGATTTAGTGGCTTTAACAACCTTTGTTGGGAAGGTTTATAATCCTACTTGGTTTGACTTCAAAATTCACCCTACTTTTAAGGATGGTGCACGTCATTTGTGGAAACTTATTTCAGCATCAAAATATCTTTTTTTTTGTTTGGTTTCCTATAACGCCTGTTATGCGGATTACATTACAAAATAGCATACCCCGGCTCAAGGGGCGGATGGACGCGGGTTCGAATCCCGCACATGACTTAAATTTTTCCTATCGTATATTTGTGATTATGTAATCAAGATATCTTTCTGATGATCTAAAAGCGGTGATCGATCCTGTGATCGTTCGTAATGGTTTCTTTGCTCCCCTGTTTTTTTTTTTTTTTTATATTTTTTTTTTATGTTATTGTGACGGAACAAGCCCGAGGCCCACCTGATGTTAGGTGGACTAACCTCTGCCTATAACAGACGCATTTCGTCAGCGACGAATTGCACTGTGCCCGTCACACTGAGACGTCCAGTTGTTAGGTCTCATTAGCCTGTAATTTTTCTGGCTCTCAAGGACAGCTGCCGGAACACACTGTTAGGTGCTTGGCGACAGATTTTCTACACTTGAGGGTGGTCGCTAGCCAGGCGGGCATTCACAAAATGCCCTTCCACCATGCGGTGAAGCTCAAGCTCTGGGCGGGATTCGAACCATGCACCTGCTGCACGGCAGTCCATAGCCAATGCTACTGAGCCATCACTGCTTATTACTGGCAATGCTGACAGATCCACAAAAACATATCCGCGAATCATCAGTGCGTCAAATCCTGAAAGCCCGTACCAATAGTGAAACTAAATTGCAAATGTTCAAGGTACCTGGCTTGAACCTAGACGCATCATCTTACGTTGACCTCATCATTTGGCAAAAAAATATAACTCAGCCCCCTACACTTGCGAGTTTGAGTGACGAACAACTGCTAACATTTATTGCACAGAAAGGTGAGTAGGATCTGCCACTTTTACGCCTACCATGTCACACGAAAGCAGTTGAAAGAGCTATTAAAAACAGTAACCGAAGCCACCAGAACATTATTCAGAAAATCTGAAAGAGAAGGTCTTACCAAAGCTCAGATAGAGTTTCGCAAAGTTTTGCCTAAATTTGACAGTAAGGGTTTTAGGTTTATAATTAAAATTTATTATATTCACAGAATGTCACTATTGAACTGAATTTTGTAATATTTTGTTATCTATATTTATTCTCCGTTTTAATTTATATTTGCAAATTTTTAGGGAAGAGTCACTATTGTAGTAGGTAGTACAAGGAACTAGAGCCGTTAACTCTATTTTTCATCAAATTTCAAAGTCAATCTAGAGGCAGAAGATGACATCCTATCATCATAATATTTTACAAACATATTATAGACATACAGTGGCACAAAATTATCACTATAAATTTTGAAGAAAAATAATCTAAAAATGCATTTATACATTGGTGACCCACCAAAAAAATGCCACTAGCGGTCACCAGTCAGTTAATAACCGCAGATAACGTTACTCAATTAATATTATTTATTCGCAGCTTAAACTAGTAGGGAAGCTCCGTTACGAGCGCTTCCTATTGTCAGCTTGCGCTGATAGGTTACCGAGCATAATATGTCGCGAGTCAAATTAGATGTGGTATAATTTCAACACGAAGCGCTCGTAGCGAAGTTTACTTAGCTGTTCTCAACTGATTAGCATAGTTAAGCAACGTCGCCTGCGGTCATAAATTGGATGGGTGACCGCTAGTGACATTACTACTGAGCGTTTCCGTGCTTCGGAGGGCACGGTAAGCCGTCGGTCTTGGTTGTTGTCTTAGGATGGCAGTCGTTATATCATGGTGGTAGGGCATTTTTCGAATGCCCGCGTGGCTAGCTACCACCCTCAAGTAGAAAATCTGTCGCCAAGCATCTAACTGTGTGGTCCGGCAGCTGTCCTTGAGAGCCAGTACTTCTAGGTTAGCCTGAACAACATCTTCAACCACATCATCACTTACTATCAGGTGAGATAGTGGTCAAAAGCGAAACTATCAAGAAAATAAATAACTATATGCAAGCTTACTAATGACACTAATTAATCACGCTAATATCAAAATGAGTGTCTGTGTCACTCCTTCACGCTGAAGCGACTGCACCGATTTGGATGACACTTGGAATATAGGTAGGAGGTTATAACATAGGATAATTTTCATCATCACTATCACCACTATTCATCATGGTCTATTCGTATGAAACCACGAGGTGTTGCGAGTAGAAATCATAAATATTTTAAATATTTACTGTATCTACAGTTATATACCTAGGTTTTTGTGTCTTCCTTTGTGTTATTGGAGAAAAAATTTGGAACCGTCCCTTTATGCGTGGGATAATGGAAGGAAAACTATGTTGCAGCTGTAGTAACCACTCAATATTTGAGATGGAATTCAGCCAAACTGAAATCTCCCATGCTAAGTCCAGCTTCGTAAGCATTACTTCGATCACTTACCAACAGATGAGACCGAGACATGCCACAGACAAGTTTAAGTGACTTTTGGATTATTAGCTATAAAAAATGTAAGTAGTATCAGTGGCATGTAGCGGATTATAATAGGCAATAATGCATCCATACTGGCACCAAGCCTGCGATGACACAGGCAATAGAACAGCTTGCCATATCGATAGGGTACTTGCAAAAAGTCCTTCAAAAAATCTTTTGTCACGCAACTTAAGAAAAACAATGAAATATCACATAGGACTTATTGCCAGTTTACAGTCAATATATTATGCAGTAGTATCAATCTCCATACTTCCATTCTTGTCCAAAGTTCTTGAGCGTCTTGTGCATGATCAGCTTTCAAAATTCCTCTCTACGCAAAACTTGCTTAATCCATACCAATCTGGTTTCCGGCCAGGCCATAGTACGACTACTGCACTTTTAAAAATCACAGATGATATACGTTATGGCATGGAAGGAGGCCAACTTACTGTGCTGACATTATAAGATTTCAGCAATGCTTTCAACACCGTCAACTTTGACATTCTACTTGCCATACTACGCTCTTTAAACGTATCTCCAACAGTAATTGATAGGTTTTCTAGTTATTTACATGGCCGTCGGCAGCGGGTGCGTTTCGAAGATTCGTTTTCTTCGTGGTGCAACTTGTTAGCCGGCGTGCCACAATGTGGTGTCTTATCTCCTCTCTTATTTGCAATTTTTATTAATTCACCTTGTGCCACAAGGTGGTGTCTTATCTCCTCTCTTATTTGCAATTTTCATTAATTCATCAACACACATAACTTCTCCCTATCACTTGTATGCTGACGATCCCCAGATTTACTCTCAAGCTTCACTGAATGAGCTTGCTAGTGCTAAAGAAACTACAAATTTTAATCTACGTCGAATAGCAGAATGGAGTGAAGCCTATGGCTTGAAAGTTAACCCATTGAAAACCCAAGTCATGATCCATTTTCCTTTTGAGCAAGTTATTTGCGTCTGCTGGCTCCATGAGAAGACTTCGAAACTTTTTACCAACTGCCACTAAAGTAGAGCTTGCGCAGTCTCTTCTGCTCCCAGTTCTTGATTACGCTGATGCCTGCTATCTAGATCTAACGGAGGACCAGCTGAATAAGCTTGAGCGTCTGCAAAACTTCTGTATTCGATTCATATTTGGTTTGCGTAAATATGATCATGTGACTGAATTTCGTAATAAGCTCAAGTGGCTCCCTATACGACTTCGTCGGCATACTCACATACTTTCTCTTCTCTACACTATTCTGTTTAGTCCCTCTGCCCCGTGCTATCTACGGGAACGTTTTGAATTCCTTCATAGCTGTAACAGCCTTTCACTTAGGTCATCAGAAAATCTCATCCTGCAGATCCCTGTGCATAGAAGCACTTTCTATGACCGTTCGTTCTCTGTACAGGCTGTTCGCTTATGGAATGCTTTGCCAGTCTCAGTGCGACGAGCACCGTCACTGAAAGTCTTCAAGGATCAAATAAAAAAGTATTATCTGTCTCGGTCTTCAAATTAATAATGCTGGTTTGAATTATTTATTACAAATGAGAATGTAAAGTTTTGTTTACATCAGTCTGTTATGTTATTGTATATATATTTATATATATATGTATGTATATAGTATATATATATTTGTAATTATATATTATATGTAGTGTGTGTATTTATTTTATTATATGTAATATATTTATATATTTTATGAGTTTGTGAGTAGGAACATTTTTACTTACTTATATTATTTAATCGCACCACCGTTAATAAAAGTATGTTAACTCCTCTCCATCCAAAGGTTGTCTGGAAGAGATCGCTTCTAAGCGATAAGACCGCCCATTGTACAACATTATATTTAAGCTAATATTAAGCCCACGTTTTTCTTACTTTTGGTGTACAATAAAGTGTTATCTATCTATCTATCTATCGCAGCTAGTGCTTAGCTGACTCTCGGATGTTTACAATTGTAATTGTTGGTTAAGTTATAATTTATATTCCTCATGATAAATCAGATTTCATTATAACATGTTAAAATCTACTATGAATCATGTTACCTACCTACAACAAATTGCGCAACTTACGAACAATCAAATAGTGTTCATTGTTCTTCAAACTTCTGAAAACTGCAGGTTAATGCTGCAATTAAGTTTAAATTAGCCGAACGTCTGCAGCAACTCTCTAATTGAAATGCTGTCTTCAGAATCTGCGCAGTGATATAAACTTAATTTATTGCTCACAGTTATTATTTGTTTTAAGTTTGAAGTATAATTTATGCAGTAACTAGCTGGCATGATAAATTACAGGTTATTATACCCTGATAATTCAATATTTGAACTGCGCAATTTTCTTTCTTTCTAAAACACCGCCACAAGTCAGCTAATTAATTTCAACCCAGTGCATTCCGTTTACTCAGGATAAAATTGTGTTTGTTACTTTGGAAATCTTAGAGTTATTAATGGTAGGCTGAAACTGCCTAACGTTGTAATTAGAGAAGATTAATTCGAGTAATGAATTAAAGTAACGCGAGCTTCGCAAAATATGCAGCAAGCCAAATTATTACCTAATGATACACAATTTCACAACTTTTATGCTTTAAAAGCATTTCTAAACATGTTTGTGCTTACAGCTTTCATGTACTTAGTTTATTTAAGGTATTTTCAATAGTTCTCCGGGGTTAAACAATAACGATTACAGCTCCTGTGAAAACCTGAACGAGCGTTCTTTTTGTATGCATTATTTTATAAAGATATGACGTTTACGCACGTACAAGGTTATACCAGAGTTTCTCCGTATCTGGTATAACCTTGTACGTGCGTAAAGTTTTCACAGGAGCTTTCATCGAGAAAATAAAGAAATGGAAATAGTTATAGTTTAAATTTTTGCAGCTTTACTGAAATCGTGTATTTAAAGTAACTCTATATAATATAACCTAAATTACCTTATCACCATTGCTGTGCGACTTTTAAAATCCCTATAAGGTATTTTTGTGTAACTTAACAATCATAAAATAACCTAACGTATATTTATATCTCAATTTACAACATACAATAATTTAACATTATATTTTTGTAGGTAAACTTTTACAAAAAAATTACGGGAGTGCGAAAAGTTAAACTTTGAGATTTAGAAATCCGAGATTGTTTTCAATCACGCTAAAATGGATGTCCGAAAACAGTCGCAAAGTTACATAAGTTTATGTACCACGTTTGTTTTAAATTGTATTTTTCGTCTCAGTTACTTGCCATCTGTGGAGTTGGGGACAGAAGTAACTTTTTATTAGAATATATCTGTATACAGAGCTGAGAATCAAATGTTAAGGTGTACATTTTAGATGGTTCATAGATTTAAGGTGATGTATATTAGTCAAATACTTACGAGAGCTTTCTTTTCCAAACCCTTTTATGCATTTTTTTTTTAAAGTTGAAAGTGAGATATATGTATAATAATATAGGAATAATGTTTAAACAAAAATGGAGAAGTTAGTGACAATATATTACCAGAAATCGTATTCGCAAAAACAAAACCAGTACCTACATGTTGTGTATTGTGTACTTATTGGACCCGAAGGGTGCCGGGCTAGGAGGTCAACTTCCCATTTCAACCTGTGTGTGTTGTAAGAGGCTACTAAAGGCAAAACACCGGAAGGTAGGCAGCAATGCCTTCTGAGGAACTGATTTCTTGAACTGCGATCCCCAAGACGCCTGCCAAGCGTGAGATTTATGACAAAATCATAATTCAGTATTGGACAATTTAGCTGATACAGTACTTACATCTTACCCCTTTTTGCGAAACCTTTTATTTTCAGCTTTGTACATAACTGCATATATACATATTTCTTTAATATATTTTTCTATACATATTTCTTTATAATGTTTTTAATTAAATATATTAAATAGTAATAATTGGCAATTGTTAACTATTCAATATTATACACGAGGCATATTAGAGTTAATAATAATAATGTTTTTATTTCAGATAACTAAGATCCATACATTGTAAGTAAACTTATGCTATGTGTTTGTTACATTATAAATATAACAAATACTAATAAATGATGAAATTGTATTCGGCCCCGGGTAGGAAGTATAAATACCTACTCCACCAGTACGCAATGCCTGAAAAAGAGGCCATTCCTAGCAATTGTACCACCTGCTAGCAATTGTACTTAGGATGGTGTTGGTACTCGAGGATAGCCGACATAACAGTGATGCTACTTTTTTACGCATGCAAGCATGGACCCCGTCAACGCATGCTTCGGCAAACATGTGAGATGCACTGCAGAACCGCGGGAGTCCCAACATCATCCTAAATGAATTATTATACTGGACACGAAGGGTGTTAACGGATTTTTTAGTGTACGTAGTCCATAGGCTACTCGTATAGAGAGTCTGGCAGTATGACTTGAACAGAGTGATTTTTACTTCCGTTGAACAACGAGCAAAGCTACGGACCAACATATTTGCTCTCACCGTCAACGCCCTCCGCTACCTTTCCAAGTCTAACTCGTCATTTAAATTTTCACTTATAATGTGTCCTAAGTATTTAAAGTGACTCACCCGTTTCAAAGCAGTTCCATTAAGATAAACGTACTCGATTTAACCGTGTTCTTTAGGTGAAAATACCATGAATTCACTCTTTTTCTCATTGTATTGTAGGCCATGGCTTTGAGCATATTTCTCACACATCCTTAACAATTTTCTGAGTGCGCTAATAGATGGTGCCAGCAGCACCATATCGTCCGCATACCTATGTTATTGATGCATGTCCCGTCAATATAACATCCAATAGGTTGGCTGCTGAGACCATCTATTAGCTCATTCACATACAGGTTAAATAGATGGGGGGATGACACCCAACCCTGTCTTACACCACATTCAAGGCCATAGGCTTTAGACAAAATCCCAGACCATCTTACATGATTTGCTTGATTTCTGTACCAGTATTCAAACACAGAACATATATCTTTAGGCAAACTTGTCTCACGCAGCTTTTGCCACAGCACATTGTAACTAACTGTGTCGAAAGCTCGTGAGAGGTCTAAGTAGCAAGCATAGACTGGCGTCTGTCCGTCTACATATATCTAGTCGCGTATTTAAAACTCAATATAGCAGCTTCGGTGGACAAACCAGGCTTAAATCTAAATTGCCCATCGTGGAGTTTTAGGTGCTGCTCAAGATGTTTATCCAGAAGCCGGTCTAGAATTTTGGCTGTGATAGTAGCTAATGATATCGGTCTATAATTACATTTATCCGAAATATCGCCAGTTCTATTTTTTACAATGGGGACTACTATTGTTTTCATTAAATCTTTAGGTAAATATGAGTGACTAATGCATAATGAGTACAACATAGCTAAGACTACGCAAATGTGGGCCCGCACGCTGCAGGTGCTCAATACTGAGGCCGTCATGACCTGGAGATTTATCCCTGCTCATGTTTTTAATAATATCTCTAACGTCTTTGGCAGTTATTTTGACATATTCCTTGTCATTACGGTCTTCAACATCAATCACCTGCGCAGAATCCTTCATGGCAGGTTTATACAAAAATGCTCCCTAAACATTTCTACTATTTCATTAGGCTCGGATACCCCAGACACCCTCGCAGGGAGACCAGACTTAAGGTTAAGCTTACTAACGTTTTTCCAAAACTGAGCAAAGTTTCGGGCAGATCTTTGATTTGCAATAATATCCATTCGTATTTGATCTTTGTTGCTTTGACACCATTTAATTTTAGCCTTAAATATTTTTCTGCTCTCATTCATGTTTTCAAAAACTTTTCCGCTCCTTGGTTTACCGTTAGTGAGCCACTCATGATACTTAAGTCTAGCGTCCCTATGAGCAGTACTAACATGTTTATTCCACCCACATAAGTACGCACGTTTTTTATAAATTTTTCATTGTTGAAGTTTGCATGGAACTTTCGCTTAAAATGTTAATAATATTACTATACATTTTATCTAACTCTAATTTATGCTCAACACTATTACAATGCTTGTCAGCACACTGTGAGAAAACCAAAGGGAACTCAATTAATTTGAGTCTGTTATTACATAGTGTCGTGTATTCACATATCTGCGGATTTTGCCGCTCGCCTCATTCAACTGACCTATCTATGTGGTTTTTCGCCGATAAGATTTTTCTACGAAATAAACTAAGATTGCAGTACACTTCTAAGGGATGATGATCTGACCACATAACATCATAACATACCTTAATGTCCGGAATAGTCTCTATAGCCGATTGCGTACAACGCAATGGTCTAGCCATCTCCGAGATCCGTTAGCATCACTCACAAACGTATATTCACTAGAACACAGGCCAAATCTAAGTATATCCGCACTCACCCAAGACTGATCAAAACAAAACGGGATAATTCACTTTCAAATAGCTCAATCGGATGCGCGTTAAACATAAAAATTAAACTCAACATCTGTTCCGGAGGAAAAAAAATACTCACATATGCCTATCTAACACTTTTCCATACATCTATTAAACACTTATTTGTGAACTTTAGTGAAATATTAAGCTCTTATTATTTTATTTACAATCTTTTCCATGCGTTCTGTTTCGTAATTCTCTAAGTTATTTTGTAAATGTCATAAGGTGGTGAGATGCTTCAGTTATCCGCCTGATAGTAAGCGTTGCGATTGGTCATTACAGTTGCACCATCACCGTGTTCATTCTGCGATACACTGTACTGCGCTCATCACTCCCATAAGATAGTTCACATGTCTCGGTCGCCAAGTAATTTCGCTACAGAGCCTTTCACGTGTTGGCTCACTACTGAATTGAGGCAGCATATCTGACACTGCGATGATACCTACCAAGGCAGGCTCTTGGTGAAGGGACTTACCACCTAGTAAGTTACACCATACACCCATATAAATATTCACTCACATCACCTTCACTATATTTTTTATTGCTAAATAAGATCCAAAACATTTTAAAATTAATAAAAATATTTGTTATATATGATGTTACAAAAAAAATGCTTTTCGCAATTTTTCCTTTATATGTGCTTCGTACTAAATTTCAAGATCCTGAGTTCAAGGGATGGACCCTGTATGTTTTGATTCCCTAGCGAGTGTCGAAAATTTGCGGCATAAACGGCTGTATCTTTTGATTGCGTAGGTTTAGAAGTTTGATATTTTCACAGCTCCAAAGGACAATAGACTTTTGTATTTTATATGAATCTCATCTTGATACCTCCACGCGTTCTTGAGAAAAGGGGTCTTGAGAGACAAACGGACAACACATCCTATAATATCAATAATGATCCTATAAGGGTTCCGTTTTTCCTTTCGAGGTACGGAACCCTAAAATAACCAGTAGGATTACCCCGTAAAGCCATTCCAATAAAAAGTGACTCTAGCTACAAAGCAGTTAAGTGAACTTCAGCTCGCAAAGCACGGAGTACCTAATATTTGTATTCTATTCCGCTACAAGGCGTCTCTCTTTCTATCACATAGCTCTGATCTCTTATGACGCGGTACGCACCGTAGAATAACTTGACGAACGTTCGCCTGGCAAGCTACCACCCTCAGAAACCCCTCAACCTAGTAGAAAATCTGACACCATGCTCCTAACATTGTTCTCCGGCAGCTGTTCTTGAAAGTCAGTAAAGTTACAGGCATAAATGTCTTGACAGTTATATGACTTAGGGCGCAGTGAAATTAGCAGCACGGCAGAGCATATGATATTACTGCTACTCTATTACTGCCAGATATAGAATTTAGAAAATAATACATTTTACATGGACGCCGTTCTTCGATTTCAGATTCGTTTATAGATATTATTCAATTTATCATAATGGTTCTAAAAGTGTGCGTATGTGCGTCAACTGCACGCAGATACGAAGACGTATTTGTTGTTCATTAAAACATGCTATAACCATATAAAATACAAGTGTAGCTGTGTGCATTGTGCTTGTGTTAATTTTTCTCCACATTAAATTGTCGTTATATTAGAGCGTGCTTCTTTTTTTTATTTAAATCGGTGGTTGTAAACGATGGGACGATTTGAAGTTCCTTATCTGTTTCTTTTAAATACTTTCTGTGAACGTAGATAAAAGTCAGGTCTGCTTCGGCAACGGTTCTTGTGTACAACAGATACAAAAAAAAACATTTATCTTAATTACCGTATAAAACTATTATGGTTTAATTATAAATGGATACCGGCAGGACAATGCTACGAATTAACATGTACTTCTGTATCAACAATCTTTATATGGAAATCGTTTAATTTGATGCCGTCAATGAAAAAAGAAGCTTTATTTACAAAGTACTATAACCGGTTTTTTTGTCTGTAATGGATTTGATCTAAAAGCTTTTATTGCTTTTAATAGAATTTGTGTGGGTTCGACTTTTGAATGCAAGTCTATTATTCAATTAAAAACATACTAAAAATTGATTATTGACACGCCATATCCTTCGACCAAGCGAGTTGTTTTATCACTGATATTATATATAATACAGTACCTACAATAACAAGTAAGTACTTTAAACTAAAGTCATGTTTTGGTTGATGTCAAATTCCAATGCTCAAGGAGTGTCAAAATATTAAGAGATCTTTAGCCTCCGCTGTCCGTCTGCCCGGCAAATTTGGCACCTTCGATAAAATAAACATATTCGAAGTTAGGAACCGTAAAAGAGAACTAGTAGAGTTTTTACAGAATATGTGTTTATATGGTAAATTGCACAAAATATAAATGCTAAAGAAGAGAAAAAATGAGAGTCCCAAAGAAGAAACGTGATTTTTAAACGTTTTTTTCTATTTTTGTATCATATAAACGGAAATTTATACAAATATAAAATTTGGACCTATTGTACATAGTTTGAAATGTATATAACAAACAATGATAAAAATTTGGACTCGCGCTAAAAACTAAATGAATTACTTTTTTAACAATATGCATACATACATCAAATAAATTGTGTGTTCAACCTAAGATTTGCGGACCCTCTTTACCCTAATAAGGGTAATATTTACAATTGTATTCAGCCTCTTTTAACACGCTTGGCAGGCCGCAGTCGTCTTGGGGATCGCAGTGTAAGATAGCAGTTGGTGCACAGAAGGTGCTTTCAACCACCTTCCAGTATTTTACCCTTAGTCGCCTTTTACGACACCCGCTAAGAAATGGAGGCTTGACATCCTACCCCGGCATCCCACGGGCACTGAGGCTTTATTATTTATATTAAATACATAAATGTATACAATTTGTTCGGTTTTTATAGCGGACTGTAGATTATACTTAGAAGTAGTGGGAATTTCGATTAACCAATCGATCGAACAACAAAATAAATTGACTCACCGACATGTATCCTGTGAGCCTTACCGGGGATGCAAGTAAAATAGTTACTGGGGCGCCCTTTTACTATAGATCAGACATTACCCATTCAGGCGACGATGATACTGCGTAATTGGCTTGCAGAAATGTGATGACTCCAGGAATTGGGTTACTGCAATTCTCACGCTGCGATGGCGATAATGTAACACACGTATAATTTGCTTCGCGGTGTTAAGTGGAACGAGAACGTGAAAATAACGAGATATCTTCGAAAAAATTGCACTGATCAGATTGGCGACAAATTTTGAACAGGACTGAATGAATAACTGGCATTAACTGCCAAAAGGCTTTTAGGCGGGAAAGTTTGTGTTGCCATTGCGAATATTGACATGAATATTGACTGTGAATATTGAACACAATTAATTATAATATTAAAAGTTTATTCAAAAGTCAATATTTAAAAACGTTTTTTATTTTGTGTTTTAAAAGACTTTTTTATATATTTTTGTATAAAATCATGTATTTTGCTAGTGTCCAGTGATGAAAATGAAATCTTAAGTTTCTATGCTTCTGTTTCTATAAATACGCATATAAACTTATTTTTATTTACCTTCACTTTTAAAGGTTAAAGTTAAAATTTCAAACTAAGTTTAGTATACATAAAATAAGTTTTTTATTTTTAATACAACTAATGTTTATGCAACGGTATTGCAACGTTTCACATGCGGTTGCCTACCTGAGACCAACCTTCTTTAGAAAAAAACACTTCTAATTGCCACAGCGCCAACCGATCGAAAATAATGTAGCAACAGTTTTAGACTGTTCCGGGAAAAATGTGATTTATCCAACGTGCGTGGTTCGTTTATTACGCACTTTCGGGCACGGACTGCGGCTCTGCCGGAAAATAAAACGGCGACATGTGCTCCCGGAGAGAATGTGAACGGGGAAATTGGAGTGTCTGTCTGCTGTAGATTTAGCATAATATAGCCTGAGGTGGTGGCAGTATTGTAATTATTTCAATCACATGCCTCTTTGATGGTGTCACGGTAAGGTCGCAATTGAATCTCGAAGACTTAAGCCCTTCGATCGCTGGGGCAGACCACTAGTGGAGTTTTTCGGACAAAGATAATCTCAGTCTACAGTGTAATAGTGCCTCTGTTATAGAAAACATAAATCTGTCCTTCGGAAGTGAGCATTTAGCCTTTTTTTCGTACCTTTTGGAGTTGTACAAATTTATACCACTGACAAATAATTTATGTCAACTACGAGTAAACCAAAATGCAGAAAAACGCACAGAAATCTATTTTTAAAAAGACATCACAATATGGTTTGTTTTTATTATACCTACTCTGATTAAATTGCTTATAGGAACTTGTAATTGAGTTATATTGGTTTAAAGTAGAATAAATGCGCACCATGATATAACAACTGCCATCCTCTAACACAACAACCGGAACCGATGCTGGCTTAACGTTCCACCGACACCGCACGGAAGCGCTTAGTACTCTTAGTAGATTCCTACCAACAGTCCACCCATCTACGTCTTAGTAGCAATAGAACTCTTTTTGCATGTGTTCTTCTGGGGAAGTACTGCCATAACTATTTCTAACGCCAAGCAGTTATGTTTGCATTACTGTGTTCCGTTTCGAAGGCTATGGAAGCCGGTGATATTACAAAATTACGAGACTTGACAAGTTTACGGCTCAGGGTGATAGGCGCGTGTAATTTGCTGTTGCAGACAGTGGTTACCGCTTAATACAAGGTGAGTCACGTGCTGGTTCTGTTACAATATCATAAAAAATAACAATTCATAAACGCAGTGAACTAAGTTATTCGGTTAAGAACGACTAATTAAGCTATTACCTATTCCTACTGGCCAAAATCCAGATAACAGCTTCAATAAAATGATGTCGATTGAAGAATCGAAAGGAAACGTGCGATTCAATAGAGGGGAGTCGTTATAAGAACCAGAAGGTGCCACGTTTAATCTCCCTGTTACATCCTCAGGATATCATTTTTCTGTCTTATTTCACTTATGATACTATTGAATAGGCGTTATATTTCTATGACAACCGATTTCACAATATCGTATGGATTATTAAATTATTTTGCACCATCTGTGCTTCATCGATAATATTGTGCGAATAGAAATTATTTTGTCATATTTTTGTGTAAAACTAGGTCATATTTTTTCAAGGTATAATATTTGTATTCCAATGTTAACGAATTACATAACTTTGTAAGGAGGCGATTCAAAGCAATTACTAGACTACTACTAGATTTTTAAAGACAACAAAACACAACATGTATTATATAGGTATTTAATTATCAATGCGCGTTGTTACTTGACGACTACCACAAAACTGTGTCCAAAATGCGTGTAAACTGGAGAAAAGAATACGTTAAGCATGGATTTGATTATCATAATTTAAAATAATCTATACATAACGAAAGTTAGTCCTGGAAATTCGTTATTAGTGAGAAATAATTCCAAAAAATAACATCTAATAGATAAATATCCAAAAAAAATGGTTTTCACTATTAATTAAACGGGTCTATTCACCCACAAATTGACATCAAAATAATAATATTTTGACCTGTTTAGGATTTAGAAACATGAGGTTAGTTCACAAAAGTTTAAAGTATTAATGAAGCAGTTATGGAAAAACCTGAAACGCTGATGAGTTGACAAAACTTTCAGACATCGCGGGGATCAGCATCCGAGTATCCAGGCAAGATGATGATGGCGGCTGCCCATATAGGTACGAGTAACCAAAGTGAAAACCTTTACATTATTAGATATCTTTCGCCAACCGCAGAAGATTTTGGAATACATCTTATGTAAAATTCTGTTTCTAGAAAGAATTATGCAATAGTGACATTCAAACCTGAGATCAGTAGGCACAGACAGGTATCTGGCTCTGTTGCTGTGCACGAAGTATATATAGTAGCACCTGCCAATAACGTCATATTCATCCGCTCATTTCCATGATGTTGTAGACCTGTAGCCAATGATCTAATCCTGCTCTTAGTCAATTATTTTTCTAGATAGCAGAATTTTATAATATTCTCGTTCAACATATTTATTCTTCTATGGTATACTCTGAGACTATAACGCAAATCAGATCAAAATAAATTTTTTTTTCAATTTTTGCATCCTTTGTCTCGGACTAAACTATCGACCACACCTCAAAAGCATATGGGTAGGCAACGATGCTCTCAACACTACTGGTTTTACAAATTGACCCCCATCGTTGTACAAAGGCCTCCCCGTTAGGGGGTTTTGGCCATAATATCCACGCTTGACAGGCGTCTTGAGGATCGCAGTTCTTCAGTAGGCGCTGTCCATCTGTTTTTTTTTCCTTTCTTCGTTTCCTCTTTACGACTTGTAGAAGAAGATATGATGGGAGAACAATTTTATCCTGGCACTCTACGGGGCATCACACTTATGTACCTTATTTTTCTGAAAACATTATTATAACCACACAGCCAAATTACAGATATAAACAACATTATTTTAATGCAGTTTTCCGTGAAATACTTAAATTCTGGTACAAGGTCGTATATATTTCACACTATAACGCCTGAAGTTAATTCAAGACTGCTGATAACAATTTTAAGATAAAAGAAACCGCATGGAAATTTAATACGTGCTTAGGCGTTATTATTCCATACACTTCCATAATATTTTGCGAGAAAAGCTCATAAACCGCAAAAAAGGCAAATTAAACCAACATAAAGTGCTCGTCTTATAAATAATGCGGTGATCAAGTCCTCAAGAAGCCAAAGCAGAAAGGTTACTTAAAATTTTACTCCTGCCATCCCCCCAGCTATATAACTCCAAGAATAATTATGTTAATACAGAGGGCGTTTAACCAAAATAAGGCACCAGTTATATCAACTGAGAGCATAGAGATATAATTGAAACGAGGGGAAAGACACCCGTTTAAATTTTCATACTGTTTACACCCTACCCGCGTAAACGAGACCTGTAATTTTTTTTATCGTTCAAAAAAGAATACAGTCCCCGAGGCAAGACATGTCTCGGCGGGATGTTAGAATTTAAAAATAACGTGCAAGTTGCAATCGTTCTGACGAAATTACAAAGAGGTTGTCTGCTTAATAATTTTAAGCTGACAAGTTACATGCCGACTTTTCACGAGTATAACCCGTAAATAGAGTATGTGTGGCTCAGAATTACCGTCACCCTATATATTATTTATATTCAATCTCTGGTACCTGTGTAATAATCTGTTATACTCAGTTCTTTTGTTGCATTGTAACGAAACAAGCACTAGACTCGCTTAGTGTTAAGCGGTAAACCTCGGCCTGTAACAGATGCATTTAATCACAAGTGACAAACTGCATGGTGAAAGAGCATTTTGCGATTGCCCGCCTGGCTAGCTACCACCCTCAAGTGGAAAATGTGTCGCCATGCACGTAACGGTGTGTTCCGACGGCAGTCCTTGAGAGCAAGTGAAATTACAGGAACATGAAACTTAACAACTTTTAGTGACAGGTGCAATGCAATACGTGATTTGTGATGAAATGCATATGTTATAACTTAACATCAGGTGGGTCTCGAGCGTGTTCCATCATACTTACATAAAAAAAAACTGCACTCCGCCTGTCGAGGCATAAAATTGTTAAGTTTCACCTGCCTTTAATATCACTGGCACCCTTTAAACCGAAACATAGTACAGCGAACATTACCTGCTGCTTGGCGGTAAATTTCTACCACCAAGGTATGTGGCATTACTTCCCCAGAATAACTTGTTTACTAGGAGTTCTATTGCTACTCTAGTACCATACTTATTTAAACTTTTAGTCAAAGGTTGAATGTTTAATAGTTTTTATAACATTGATCGTAGACTCGGAAGAATTCATTGAAATCGGTTCAAACCTTACAGATATATCAGTTAACAAACATTACAAATATGCATCAACTTGAGAACCTCGTTCAAATAATAAGTCAGATACGACAAGAAGGTTGATAATGGTTGTTAGTAATCAACCAATGCAAATTTTTTTTTATTACTAATAGTTTTATAACTTTTTATTTTTTATTTTATTGTGCTGGAACAAGCACGAGGCCCACCTGATGTTTATTGGACAAACCTCTGCCTATAAGAGATGCATTTGGTCATGAGTGACGAATGGCACTGCGCCTGTCATCCTTGAGACATATAGTTGTTATTTCTCATGTCCCCATATTTTTTTACTAGCCATCAAGGACTGCTGCCGGAACACACTGTTAGGTGATTGGCAACAGATTTTCTACTTGAGGTTCGAAGCTAGCCAGGCGAGCACTCCCAAAATGCCCTTCCACCATGTGGTGAAGCTCAAGCCAGCGGTGGGGATCAAACCATGGACCTGCGACACGGCAGTCGGTAGCTATTACCGCTCGGCCATCATTGCTTCAAAACTAATGAGACAAATCCATACAGAGTAAATATACAGTGGTGTCTACGAATAAATGTAAATGGTGCGAATGAAAAAATGTTCTCCTTAAGCTACAAAAAACCATTTTCTAAACTTATAACGTATGTTTAGCACTGCACCTTTCCAAACTATAAGTCCTTAGAGTAAATTACTTTAAAACTGCAGCTTAGGCAAAATTTTGTGGTTGGATGCCGGAACAACCAAGTATTATAGCAATAAATATTAAAAGCTCAGCAGATCCCTGGCTTGTGACTACTAAACTGCACTACATGGCTGAATAATGTGACCTGAGTTTATTCAAAATAAAATAATGCCGGACCAAAATCGTTTTAAAGTGTCATATATATTTCAATAAAGAACATTTTATTTAAAGAAACCTATTGAAATTAAATTGGCTTTGTATTTTGGTTTCGAAATTTAATAACGACATATTGAATATGTTGGTACTTTATAGAACACTGGTAAGTTTTAACAACATCAATACCTACGATTAAGACCTACGATAGGAATTACTATAGCATAATCACAAACCTATTCTTGTTGGGAATTTCATAACTTCCCACCATTCACATTTTTTTTCTGTAATCTTCCGTGGGTGAGGTTAGTAGAGAATATTTATATATGTAAAGAAGATATATTTTACCTACGTAAAGCATAATTAACACTTATAGTTCTCCCAGTTACTTAGATTTAAAATAATCTATTCTGAAAGATTAGACATGATCTCCTTGCAAGAAAAAATTAAAAGTTAATATTACTAAAAATGTTATTGCTACTTAAACTTTATTAGTACAACAAACACTACTACCCTCACTAAACTCGATATCTCGAGAAGCCCTTGACTTAAAAAGCTAAAATTTGGCAGGTAGGTAGGTTAAAGCTGAAAACGTTAATTACAAATAAATGGATATGGCAACAGGATCAAACAATGTGGGTCAAGTTGTGATGCAAGGTTTTATGAAAGACCTATGTTTTTTAAGTTAGGAGCATACAATTCGATAGGTATATGTCGTTAATATAATTCCCTCCGATTAGACTACTTTAATCCGAGGGAATCATACCATTACTTTGGAATACAGTAGTCTAATGGAATCCGAGGGAATAGTTTAAGTATAAAAAGTCAGCTAAAACATATTTATCAACAGCTGAACTAAAAGGGACAAACTGAGGCTTAAAGTTTGTATGTTGAAGTTAAAAGCATAAAATTGAGTTTAATTAATATAACTACTCGTTAAATTCTCAGCACACTACTTTTTCATTTTAAAAAGTTCTATACTAAGAATTTTGCGAGCGGGATGAATCAAAGGGATACAAATAGAGGTTAAAAATATATGAAATGTCTGAAATGTTTAGGCATGACCAATGAAAGTCAAAGGTGGTTTATATTTCTGTGAAGCAAAAATTTGTTAGGTGGATACTTTATACACATTAAAACGTCAATTAGGAATATATTTTATAGAAGGGTAGGATAAAAGAGGCCAAATTAGGGGTGGAAGTTTTTATAACTATATTTTGTTTTTGAAGTTAGGAGCATGATGCATTAATTTAGTAGTAAGTTTTGTAACATTCCGGAAGCGGTCCTTGAGAGCCAGTGAAATTACAGGCACTTAATAACTATGTCTCAAGGTGACGGGCGCAGTGCAATTCGTGGCTTGTGACGAAATGCATCTGTTATAGGCAGAGGTTAGTCCGCTTAACATCAGATGGGCCTCGTACTTGATTCGTCAAAATAACAATAAAAAAAATAAAAAAAATTGGCTTACGAAAATATGACCATGTGTCTTATTTTCGACACAAGCTCAAGTGGCTTCCTATTAGTCTTCGCCGGAATACTCATACTCTGTCTGTTCTCTACAATATTTTGTTAAATCCCTCAGCCCCGTGCTATCTTTAAATTCCTTAGCTGCTCTAATAACCTTAAAACTATCTAATATATATATAATAACCTTAAAATGTTCAAACTATCTATTATATTTTGGTATCTACGAGTATATTATGTTTATACAATATGTATTATTTTATGTATGTTTATGTATTATTTGTTGTATATATATTTATAGATCTAATATGTATTACATTTCATTTTTATATTAAATATTTATACTAGGTACTTGTATATATTTAAATATGTAACTAGTTTAATAATCCCACTTTGTTTTACACTCTACCCCCGTGCTAATAAAATTGTTGTTTTTTTCTGCTGACGGTTGCCTGAAAGAGATTGCTTCCTAGCAATAAGGCCGCCGATTGTGCTATTTTTAATATTACATATTTTGTTAGAACTATTAATTGTAATAAGAAAGTACAATAATGTGTTATCTATCTATCAATCTATCTAAAATCAGGTTAGAAAGCGGTCAAAGCTGCTATCAGCTTAAAATATAAATAAAATTACTAAAAATAAATACGAGTACTTAAAACTCCTTTAACCTAACACACTCTGACCAAATAATTGCCTATAAATATCAAAGATCGGTAACAAAACATAATCCAACTATTATGTTTTGTTGGTCACATTGGTCCGTCTTTTAAGTAAAGGACGTGAATATAATAATAAAAATATAAGCAAGATAATTTCTATATTAATTTATACCTAAATAAACGACTTAAATCTATAAAACTTAATTGGGCGTAACATGTAATCAGATATTACAATTCCTAATGTTTATTTTGCAAATTGATTTTCGGCTCAAATTCTACAGGGCAAGATTAAATTTTGTGAATGCTTTTTATTATAAATTCAACAAGCTTTGTAAGCAGCGTTCACAAGATTGCTAAGAGAGAGAAAAAGTCTTGAATAGTATGCGTAGTAAAAAGGAAAATACTTGTTTGTAATATATTTAATTTTTGCACAGAAAAGAAGAAAGTAAAATATGTGTGCCGCTAAATAGATTCTGTTATCATGAAAATAAAACATACATATATAGTAAGAAAAGAACAGCATATATTTCTTTAATCAGTTTTCAACTATTTTCGCATTTTAAATTTGTAGGAATTAAATTTAATTGTTGTTTCTTGTTAGCTGTAAGTTTTAAGATATACTTTGAGTCTTGATATAAATCGCTACTCTACGTGCTATACGATACAATTACTTAATGTTTGCTTTATCAAATAGCCAATAATAATAATTGTACCAAAAATTGTTTACAAAGTTTGTTGTTTTTTATTTTTCATGAATTTAATAACCCAACTAGTTGACATGCAGCGTGTTAAAAACTCACTACAATAGCTTTTTAAGGTGAGTCATTCGGGTAATAATTAAGATATATCGAACAAGCTAAATGTGTTAACAGTCCAAATGGAAATTGCCACTGAATAGAGTCACTGGGTTAGAACAAGCACCATTAAGGTACATTGAATGTGTTGCATTTAACGGTAAATACGACACGATAACAAAAAATCCATCGAGTAATACTCGCAACTGGAATCAGGACATAATATATAACCCTAAAATCATTGATTAAACAGTAAAGAGTTTTCTATTAGTATTCGCAAGTTTAAAACAATATTACTTATGTGATCTTGAATACCTACATAATTTGGTTAAATTTTTTATGAACATTAATGTACATGATTCCATAAATTACCCATAAACCGTAATAATATGATATATTATAAATAATATATTTTTGTATTTTTTATTTAAGAATTTATTGATTTTCCACAAACTCCAGGGTCTGCGCCATTTTTGAAGTTAACGAAGATATTAATTACACAATTATATTACTATGAGGAATATTCTTACATACTTAGGGGGAAACACAGTTATAGGGGTGCTAATTATACCTAATATATATTATCACAAATCAGATACAAACAGGTTTGCACTGGTTCACACGCACGAGTTGACTTGCGTGCCAGTCTCCTCAATCATTTCAGGGGGAAGAGGGCGACCCGACACACGACGCCGCGAACACATTTTCGTAAGCATGACCATTCCGCATGCCCGCACCCATCTGTTTGCCAAAGTGTGAGAAGGCTATAATGAAAACTATAATTAAATACTACATATATATACATTACAATAAAAAGAGAAATCTCTGAACTTTCTTATTCTAATTCTGATAAAAATTTTCTTATTCTAGTTCGCCGACGTCCATTTTCACCAGGTCCTCTATCACCACGCAAATAATATAATTAAAGTTTGACGTCAGCTATGCTGATGTTCTGAACTGTATCCGACAAATCATTCACTGCTGAACATAGCCTCCCCGAGGAAATTGTGTTTACTATAAATCCCACGCTTATCAGACGTGTTAGAAATCGCTGTCTTCAGAAAGCTTTGATGCCCACATAGGATGAAGTGAGGGCATGCAATTCTATCCCGGCATCTAACGGAGGGTGTTTCTGTTTCCTATTAGTCAAATGTATGTGTTATAAACAATTCTTTGCGATGAATGACGTCACTGATGATGAAATATTGTAACATAATGCTTGAATTGTATGTAATACTGAATAAGATGGTTGGTAAATTATTTCGTAATTAAAATACCACTCTAATGCATACTTTCTGTATCCTTTCACGTCAAGTCATTGATCTCGACTGACTTTACATCATTCCTTTTTACTGCATGCAAAATACATCCAAAGGTTTTACCTTCAATATGAAGTAAAAGCCGTAACTCAAATTCACCAAAATTATTAATCGTAGTTTCGGATATTTCATCAAATTAACTGAATTATGGTTAAATCGAAGAAGTATCTTGCTTTTGAGAGGCTTAGCGTCAATTCACATCAAACTAGCAGTGGCTGGCAGTTTCACTGTCACACCAATTTTGACTTTGTCCCTATCACTATTATAATGTAGGTGTATGTATATATTTATAGTATACAGTATTATTATATGTTCTATGGCGATACTATGCGTTGTAATAACCTGGTGACAGTAAACAACTGGATGCTGCAATTTCTTGTAAGATATACATATGTACCTATATGCATTTGGCGAAAAAACACACACAATTAAGGCAAATTAGACAAAACTAGTCACGCTTTCTTTTTTATTTACTTAATTACTCCTCTGGCGCAGCGACCCAAAATGGGTTTTGGCCTTCGATACAAGAGAACGCCATCGGTCACGGTCCCGTGCTGCCTCTTGCCTGTCGGCAGCCTGGGGCTCACGCAGGTTCGACTCCAGAGCGTCAATCCAGCGATATCTGGGCCTGTAGACGGATGTGCGGCTACTAACTCCAAGATATGCTTTCTTGACATTGTGATCTTCCCCATTTTTTGAACGTGGCACAGCCAGCAGAGTCTTTGGGCTTTGGTCTCTCACATGATGTTAGGCTCGGTGATCAGCTCTTCGATCTTGGTTCTTTCGCAAACGTCAGCTGCCACCATCACGTTAACCCAGGCCCAGAATCTTTACTTAATAAGCAGGAGGCCCGGCCCACCTTGTGTTACGCGGTAACCTCCTATATACCAGATGCAGTTCATTACAAGTAGCTGACTGCATTGCGCCTTTTACCGTGAGAGACTCAGTTATATAGTCTAATGTGCCTGTAATTTCACTGACATGACACTCCTTTGAAACCGGAATGCAGTAATGAGAACTGCTTGGCGGTAGAAATAGGTATGGTGGCAGTACTCACCTGGATAAACTCGCACAAAGAGTTCGACTCCTACTAAAAAGGATGGAATGCAAGCAGTTAAAGATAAGGCCAGTTTTTTTTTATAGCCTATATAGTCTAGCCTCTGACCACTATCTCAGCTGATGGTAAATGATGATGTGGTCGAAGATGTTGTTCAGGCTAGCCTAGAATTACTGGCTCTAAAGGACAGCTGCCGGAACACACTGTTAGGTGCTTGGCGCCAGAGTTTCTACTTGAGGGTGGTAGCTAGCCAGGCGGGCATTAGCAAAATGCCCTACCACCATGCTGTAATGAATGCCATCGTAAGACAACAACCGGGACCGATGGCTTAACGTGCCCTCCGAAGCACGGAAGCACTCAGTAGTAATGTCACTAGCGGTTACCCATCTAACTCCTGACCGCGGCGGACGTTGCTTAACTTAGCTGATAGATTAACGGCTAAGCAAACTTCGCTACGAGCGCTTCGAAAAATATAACTTACAGTTCCAGTAAACATAATTTACTGTTTATAACGCCCCGTTCCAAAGCCATACTTGGGAAAGGCTTTTAGGGAGAGCAAACATCATTGACGCATCACGGGGGTTAAAAATGCCCGGGCTTTTTGTCCCATTCCTTTATGGTGAACCGGGCTCATCCGCATCGAATAGGCTTTTGTGAATGAGATAGCTTGTTAGAACGCTGGTGTTGAAATATTTTTACGCTTTGACCTGTAACATTTTTATGGTTATAATTTATATGAAACAAAAACCAAATAGGTTGGTCAATATTGGAAAATTGTATGATGATAATAATATACTGTGGTATAAAAGAATTTTAATCCGAGAAGGTAATTTAGTTGATAACGAATTTGGAAAATTAAGCATTATAATGTTGTTACACATATTACATAGTACACATATTCTTTTGGCCTTGAAAATTTTTCTTTTTTGACATAAGTACAATGGGATTGAGGTTTTCCTGAAACATGTTTTCGTTTTTGTTTTAATTACTTTTTAAATTTATCACATTTGTTACGGGTAATTATTTATCAATATTTTATTATTGTAATTATTTGTAATATTTGATATTATGAGGGTTAAAGGGGTAATTTATCAATATTTTATTATTGTAATTATTTGTAATATTTGATATTATGAGGGTTAAAGGGGTAATTTATGGCCAACTTCATAAGTGAAATAAAGTACTGGAAGAGTGATCCCCGTGCCTGTATGTAGGGCGTTCATTGCCACGTAGTTATGCAAGTTTACGAGTAAATCGAGTTTATTTTGAAGGCGCAGTTGTAAGTTTAACGAGCTATACTGCTGTTATAACGAACTCATGCAATTATAAAGTTACACTGATGAGATGATCTCGTATTAGCCTAAGCGATTATTGTACATTCGATACTATGTTGGGTTGAAGGTAACATTTGTCGTGCAGAAGTGAATCACTAGTGTAAGTAAGAATTTCAGGGTTTGCAACCAGTGTATATACATAAGTACCAGTTTTGGAGATAAGAATCGTAGACCATGAAATTACATTTATACATTCATTGTAAGTAATAATGGTCTAAATATTGCTGCATAATGTCCTTGTGGTGGCCACTGTGTTGTTATTGAAAATATATGTGTGATGACTGTGTTGTCCTTTTTGTTGTCAGACAAGATATGTTAAGTCGGGCCCACATGCGCGAGGTAGAATGATGGTCACCTGTATGACAAAGAAAGGGATAGGTTTATCATCTCTTTTTTTTAATATTATTATGCGGAACAAGCTCGAGGCCCACCTTAAATTAAGCGGACTAACCTCTGCCTATAACAGATGCATTTTATCACAAGTCACGTATTGCACTGCGCCCGTCACCTTGAGACATAGTTATTTAGTCTCATGTGCCTGCAATTTCACTGGCTCTCAAGGACTGCTGCCGGAACACACCGTTAGGTACTTGGTGACAGATTTTCTACTTGAGGGTGGTCACTAGCCAGGCGGGCATTCGCTAAATGCCCTTCCACCATGCGGTGAAGCTCAAGCCCGCGGTGGGATTTGAACCATGTACCTGTTGCGCGGCAGACCATAGCCAATGCCACTGAGCCATCACTGCTTCAAATGCTGCATCTATTGTTCTAAGGAGTGCGACTCATGTGGTGTCGGTGCATTATGTTTTCTGGAACATGCTAGTTCCTAGGCAAATACAATTTATTCCAAATTCGCAACTTTCATAAGCTGATACCTATTTCAGCCTAACATAGGTAGAAACAGTTCTCGTAATTGACGATACAATTCTTCTAATCACATCAATCAATTCTCAATTATTTGTGACGGCGAAAATCATTTAATGACGAAGGCTATATAAAAAAACCTAGTAAGTCTTAACTAGTGGTAGCTGATACCGCAACTAAATAGTACCTATGATATTCATTACATAGGTATAACATATCTGAAATATGGTAGCCAGTATTACCATATTTCAGATATGAAGAGAAAACAGTTTGATATTAGTGACAACTTGTATAATAATTTTAACAAAAATCTGGTTGCGGGCACCTAATTGTTTGGTGTTAGTGATAACTCCTTAGGTTTATTAGAATATCCAAACGTATTATTTATTGTGGATGAATGCATGGTGACAACCACTTGATTTTGTTAAAAAAACATTCTAGTCATCAAATTTTTTACATGTCAAAACGCAACAGTGCTTTTGTAATAGTTGCCTACAATGATACTCTAGGTTTCCAAGAGCGCGTTCTATTTATTTCAAAATCCAGCCTACTCATTTAATGGCCCCAGAGCTACAATAGAAGTAGACCGGTAACTGTCTGAAGTGTCGACGCAGCTCGTTCAAAGCTGCCATGAACCGATTCCGGCTCAGCAGTTATACACCGCTTTTTAAAAACTATTCCAACTTTTACCGACTATTAAACTGTTTCAATAGCCATGGCAACAGCTGCACTTCTAGTATATTGAATGCTTGACTGGTGCGGTATGAACGAAGTTGCAAGTTAGTTTATTTTAAGTTTTGAAGCAACTCATACTGTTGAGTTAAACATAAGGGAAAAGGATATATGCCACTTGATAAAAATTGCAGTTGTGTATTTGTTTACGTTTTCATTTTATCCTTTAGATTTGTAAGTGTAGAATGGTCTTGGAATATTTAGTAAGTACATCCTTAGCTATATATTTTCGCTAAAAGTAATCCCGTAAGTAAATAGTAAGACCTCGTGCGCCACAGTCAACAGTAAATTGCCAGTAGTTCATTATTGCTTCAAGTATATAGGTTTTGTACCTAAATCAAACCGAATCATATTAATTATTGAATTGTTAAAACTGAATAAAAATAGCTTTATCTTTGGGGCCCACACGTTCATTTTTTATTACTTACTTATTATATTATATAAGGTAAGGTACCTTGATTCCATGTCAGGGGCATAAAACCTTTTGTATATGGCTTCTTCAGCTACGAGCTTATTCGACCCAAATCTAGTAATATCTAACTACCTATAACATATAATATCATTAGTGCAGAGTCTAGACACAGACCCATCAATAGTTATATCCCTAGGTAGATAGTTATGCTTCTGTATAAACCGTCCGGCATATTTCTACACTCCAAGGATTAGCACCAATTCTAAAATCACAAACGAAATTCAGATATAACCAACCCAATTCCAGTTACCTCTAACAGAGGTTCATAAATCTAGTTATGTCTACCCCACTATCAGAATACCGTGTTATTCATCTTGGAGCACTGCCATGTTGTTTTGAAAAATTGGAGAGGTCAGCGGGAAAGCGACAGCGAACATACTGCTGCGTATTCTGTGGTTAGATGTAATGTTGCAAGAATTTTCGTATAAGACTTTGAGATAGTGCTAGCTATATCATATAGGACAAAACTTTGCATAATGACTTTATGAGTACAACAAGAAATTTTAGCATTATTATTTTTATTAGGTAAAACCTACAAGTAAATAAAGTGTAGAAGTATAACTCTCATACAGCGACCGCTTTGATTTCAGCCTCATCAAGTTCACGAGTTACAAAACACACACAATTTTCCAAATTCAATTGGATTAGTTAATTGATTTGGCGCTTAGAAATGATCGCATCTGATTGGTCGCGTCAAGGTGATGTTGTCACCGCCGTCATTGGGTAAGGCCAAACTGCACTACTGCGGCACAACGGGGCAACGAAACGGCGCGGCTCGGGAAATATTCATTTGTATGGATTTATAAATGGCGTAAGCCGCACTCTCTCACTGTCTCCGAAGGCAACTCTCATCACGGCTGCGCCGCGCAGCCGCGCGCCTTAGGCACCGGAGAGATGCGGTGCAGTAAATTATCTATTCATTTCACGTTCCACCCACGTCTCAACAATTCATAAGACCTTATTTTAGGTTCTAAAATCTGTATGAAATCAATCATTATCTCTGAAGAGTCGTGAAAAAGAGTTTTTTTCAAACGAGAATTTTGTTATATCTTTCACCCAAGTATAACACTTATTAATTTTTAAGCTATATCTGTCACTTTGCAAGACACCTTGATTAATTTACTTCGACGACTTCATCCATTTCGAATTTTTGCCATAAGTTGTAAGAACCGTTCTGCTTCGCCACATTGCTATTGTGAACGAAAAAGTCGCTCCAGCACTGCTTTGCACCTCTGTAAATGCATATTAGGTAGTGACAGTCGCTCAGATACCGCATCGCGACGCAACTCTGTAGTGCGTTCCCAGCTTTAGATACGCGTGGATGGCGGTATGCCACAATATGTTAGCTTGTTTACGTATTCATTTCCAGTTTTTTTTTAATGAAATATGCTAGGTTTTTCATGCAATTTATTTCAGTAGATTGGAATTACTTTCCTGGAAATAATATTCTATAATTTAAAAGTCGGTATATATAATGCGCTAAAAACGAAATGGATTTCAAGTGTTTTTTGCTGTTGCAAAAATGTTTTCAAGACTAACAATGTTCCGAAGTTATTTTTGACGTAATGTAAAATTCATGTTGCATTAAACTATCCAGGGTAGTCAAGTATGGGTTTCCAAAATATTGTTATTTACTCGTTTGTACAAGTTCTTCCCGATTTTTTTATCTGTATGGCTACTCCACCATTTTACTACACAGTATGGTATTTTTTCAGAATTAAACAACGCAGTTGAACATTGATAAATTCAATATTATGTATGTAAGTAATGACGTAGGTAGGTCGTTGAAAATGTTAATCATCTTGTATTGGCATTTTGTCGAAAAAATGTGGGTATGATAAGATAGAAGGCATACATAATGCCATCTAAAATGCACATTTGGAAAGAATTTATCACACAATTTTTCGCAACTGTGTCCGTAAATTGAGTCAAGGATAACGCAAGTAAGACGTGACGTATATATAGTTAAATTTGTCAATAATTTTTAGCTTTCGCCTGCAGTGAATCAGTCTTAAGATTGTTCATGACATAAGGAAGGTTTATTATATTTAGTTAAATAATGAAGTGTTTGGTAAACAAACTTTTGCATCTACTATGTTATACAAAGTAGGAAAAAAGCGTGTACAGATAAAAGAGTTTGTTTCTTAAAAACTATAAGCTTGTTACAAAACAGAACCTACAATGAATAAGTGATCATCGGCATGAAAAATAAGGGTTAGCAGTTATACTGCTGGCCTGCGCCAGTCCTAAATTTTCAAACCACATAATACTTAACAGCTTGCACAGGATTTATTGACTTAAATTGTTTGTACACTTACGTAATATTTTTGGACCTTTTCTCTGGCAATACAAAGTTGGTACAAAGCCAAGAATTTGCAGTTATGAACCATGACAGCGCACTGATAAAGGCAGCCCGAGCAGTTTCCTCCATCCGCTGGACCGATTCATTTTGCGCTCCCAGTTGTTAAACGTCACAGGGCACTGATTCAGGATACTCAATCATAGGCACACAAAACGTCTTGTTTTTCTCTTGAACCCACCATTTTATAAACTTGATATTATGTTGTGATTGTGTTTCTTTATCGCCACAGATAAAACAACTATAGTGGATTTTTCTGTAGCCATTGACCTCCTTTGACTATTGTCATATCTCGAAAGTAAGAACGTATAATAAAGCATAAATAACAAGTGCATATAAAATAGGTATTCACTATGTTTACCTTGTACTTAAAAAACATATATAAATATATAAGTGTATATTTCTAAAACCGTCCAAATTAAGAAAAGGTTAACATCGATTCTATTGAGTTATGTATTGTATGTTGTTAATTAATTGTATATGATAATATTAATTACTTTGATGATATATAACATAGCAGTTTCGTATATCATAGTCCGATCATAGTTATATTACTTCTGGCATTTCATTTGTAGTTTCTTGCTAGGTATGCTGTACTTGCTATCAAATACTTCAGTCGTGTTCAGAAACTTCTTAGTTATTTTAATTGTTTTTTTTTTAATAAATTTAATAGAATACCTAATGACTACTATCTCTCCTCGTGGTTAGAGATGATGTTGTCGCAGATGTTATGCAGGCTAACTTAGGATTAACTACTGGCTCTCAAGGACAGCTGCCAGAACAAACTGGTATGTGCTTGGGATTTGATTTTCTACTTAATACTATTATAGGTAACCCTATATTAGAAACATTTCACCATCTTGCCCTAGCGGCAAGATGCGGAGGTGGATGACCTGCCACCTCCGCATCCCCGGTCGTCTGCGCCGGAGACGGGCAGCATGATCGATTAAAACGTATATCACTGCGGCCCCAGGGGGTAAACACATCTAGCGTATGAAGTGTCACATCCTCCGGCGACCCATACGCGTGGCAGGCTGGGGTCACCTCCCTTCTCACGATCTGGTGCAGATACTTTTCAAAACATCCATGTCTGGAAATCAAATTGGTACAGAAATCAGAACGTCAGCTACCCGAACGGCTGCTTCACCAACCACCTCAAAGGTTCAAGGTAGCGAGCGCTTAAAAATATATCGCTATCTATTAATCTAAATATCGCTGATTATTAAACACTTGTCATCATAAATAGGATTCAAAGTAGCGGCAGAAAATCTTTAAACCTAAAGATAAAATAACTGTGAACCAACTATATCAGATTTTATTTATCGATATTCAAAATTAAATATTTAAACCCACAAAATCCTCCGATATCGCTTAACGTTGAATAGACGCAACATTTTACTCGCTCTGCACAACCCTTGTCACGAGATTTCCTCAAAAATTGTCAATTTACAAAATATACCTGGGCATTGTAAATAAAACATTTTCTCTTGAATGACGCAACTTTTGATCCTAAACCACTTACACGGCAATCTATAGAAAATTATTCTTGCCTTTTTCATTTCCCCGCAGAAATGAACCTTTTAGGGAGTATCCGGGAGAGAAAGCAATAAAAGTCAAATTACTGTTCGAGTCATGCATCACGAAAGTTAAGGGTTCGAAAGTTACAAATTGAATAAAATTAAGGTTAGTATTTTGCTTGCGAATGTGTCGGGTGTGAGGAATGTGAGGCGTCGCAATTCAATGTAAAGTACGCGCGACTTGATGCGTGAATTACAAAATGTATTGGATTTTGTGTACTTCGTTTACGTTCTGTAAATTTAATACATTCATAAAATTTCATTTAAAAAGCACCCATAAAACATAATAATCCAAAGGCGACGCTAACCGCTTACCATCAAGTGGGCCATCTGCTTGTTTGACACTCCATAACATAAAAAGAAAAGATTTTACAAAATTACACATATACGAGAGGAAATTTTTTTAGTCATGTGCGGGATTCGAACCCGCGTACATCCACCCCTTTAGCCGAGGTATGTTCTAACCAATTGAGCTAACATGACAATGAAGTCATAATTCAAACTTTTCCTATCGTTCTTTAACCATCAGATTGGGATGGATGGATATATGGCATAGAAGGCGTTATTGCAAACATAACAATATTTAAAAAAAATACTAGATTTGTTTAAACAAAATGTATAAAATAAAAAAAGAAAGAAAGAAAGCCAAAACTTAAACAAAGCAATATAAACTTATATTATGGTCTAATATGTTAGAGTATGTAACAATATTCTAACATTGCAATTTTTGTATTTACTGACATTAATATTGTGGTGTACTAATGTATCAAGCACTGTATATTCAGGACTGCCGGCCGTCGCCCGCACACAGTCAGCTGTCTCTTACACACACATATACAACCTCGTCACACGAGCACAATACTTAATACACTAGTACACCACAAGTATAACGACAGGTAAACCCTTTTTTGCAAAACAGAGCATTATATTCAACATTAGTGGAGTTGGCATATATATGCAAGGAAATGCATAATTTGTGTAAAACATCAAGCTCTTGCAGTGCAGACGTGTATTCCAATGAACTAACATATCTATTTTCACATCAAGTAGAAAAACTGTCGCCAAGCACCTAACAGTGTGTTCCAGCAGCAGTTTTTGAGAGCCAGTAAAATAAAAGGCACATGAGACCTAACGTACGTCTCAGTGTGACGGGCACAGTGCAATTCGTCGTTGACGAAATTCATCTGTTATAGGCAGAGGTTAGTCTATTTAACACTAGGTGGGCCTCGGGCTTGGTCCGTCACAAAACATAAAAATTTAAAAAAAAACAAAATTTAGTAGTCTTTTTAGTGTATCACTTATCCCATGTTTGCGGGGGGAGGAAGGGGGGGGGGGGTACTTTGTTAACAACCCCAAGAAAATACAAATTACTCTATAATCCATTAGTTTCATAATTACTTTTCAATACATTTAATGTGTTATTGCTTCGCATATTTTGAAATAATGTTTCCATATTTCAGACAAACGTTGTGCTTTGATCATGCATAATCCGCTTATTCATTGTGTTGCCAGTTACAACACAGTATGTTCACTCTTTTGGACATAAAGAGTGTAGACGCATGATTGAGTATCAAGTTGATATTGAACCTATTGTTACAACATTAAAAAATTTAACACTTATAGCTAAATAAAATAAGCCAAACTATTTTGTGCCTCCGTACAATATCGTCATAACCTACACATAGGTTTTACTTAAATACAATAAAAAAGATTAAGAGTAGAGTGCACGGAGCGCTTTCCATATAAACGTAGTTTCGTCATATCTTAAATAAAAATAATAATAAATAATACCAAGCGTTCAAACTCGGTGAAAGTTTGTATGCATATTGTTGAGCCTAATATACTGGTATGCCAGCTTTTCATTTTTTTTTTTCAGTAAAAAAACAATTTTATTATTGTTAGGTTTGCAATAACGCCTGCTTTTTGGATTACATTACAAAATCACAAATATACGATGGGATTTTCTTTTCTACGCATCCCGCACATGACTTAAAATTTTTCCTATCGTATATTTTTTGATTTTGTAATCAAAATAACAATTCCCAAACAAAACAATTTTTAGAATTATTTTTCTAATTCTTTAAATTTACGGAAATTTGGCAAACCAGAAGCATTTAGCCATACATGCTAACTTTGTATTTAATATATGCCGAAACTACGTTTATATTATGTGCCTTAAAACTGTGGTATGTCGAATATTATACCATGTTCAATGAAGAATATCTGAATCAGTAGTCTAGTCGTAAGGGCTACAATATATTATTTTTGTTTTTGTAATGCCTCTGACTAAATGTGTTATTAATTAATTGTTATTATGAATGTGTTATGTATTGATGTAATCATATATTTATGACTAAACTACTCTATAGTATTAGGAAATAACCTGTAAGGATAGATGTATTGTTTTAATAATAAGTAAATAAAATTTTTATATATAAAAATTGGACAGTAATGCTGTCAACAAATGTGTACTAGTCGATACTAATAAGGTAGTATAGAAATACAAGATGCTCGTTCTATTCCACAGACTGAATATGTTTTGAGAAAGCTCTGAAATCCATATGCTAGTAATCTACTTTGAATGCTGACTCAAAGAGGATTTAGGAGTCACAGGTGGCAACGCTGACTGGTTTACTTCGGGTTTTGGTTGGATTCTACCTTTTTTATTTATAATAAATAAGTAAAAGGTATTTTTGCAGTAAAAAATAAGGTGGTTATCGCTCAGTTTTCTGAAAACATTAGGGACTGCTACGCAGATAAGTCAGATCAATCCGAATATAGTTTCGGCCACATCTGGTGTATTATTTGAAGGGGTGTTTGGAACGCTCGCGGTAACGTCTCGTTTCGCACATAAAAAACAGGCCAAGTGCGAGTAGGACTCGCGCACCGAGGGTTCCGTACAAACATGTATGTATATAAATATAGATATGTTTTTTTTTAGCTGAATGAAATCCTTTAATTTTTGAAATTATTTAAAATATTTTTCTATGTGATTTACCTAAAATATACCTATGCTTTGCGCAATTTTCTCTTCATCTGTGCTACGAGTATAAGACGTTGCTTCGTACCAAATTTTAAGTTCCGAATTCACGGGAAGTACCCTGTAGGTTTTGATTCCCTTGCGAGTGTCGAAAATTTGTGGCACTAACGCTTAGAAATTTGATTTTTCCACAGCTCTAAGGGACAGTAGACAATACAGACAAATACTCAGGATTTGATATGAATTTCAGCTTGATACCTCCACGCGTTTCTGAGAAAAAGGGTCAATCCAGACATACGGAAAACAAAGTGATCCTATAAGGCTTCATTTTTTTCCTTTTGATGTACGAATCCCTAAAAAGTCAGAAGTTTCATTCTTAATAAAATTAGACAAATAGTTCTGACTAGGAAGTTCAAATGTCCACTCCAGTCTGGATACGCAGGGTTGTAGATACAATGTTTCTTAAAGTTTTATAAGTACCTATATAATATTTACAAATATATATAACAAATCAATACATAGCCATGAATGTTAATAATTATATATTTTCTATATAAATCAATATTTTTCACAGCGGCAGCGGATACTTGTCTACGACACAGAAAAGATGTCGGCTTTGCATACATTAAACTACAAAATAATATTAACACTATCAGACGTAAGACTAGTTAGACAAGTTTAACTTATATTATAGCTAGGGTATATGAGTACAAATTAACTATAAGGTACCTATTTTATAAAGTTCATAATATTGTAATAATGTCTATTCTATTCAGACCGAGATACTCTGATTCTTAATTCTAGGTTAGCCTGAACAATATGTTCGACCACTTTGACGATGTGCGTCAATTACCATCAGATGAGATAGTGGTCAAAGGCTAGCCTATCATCTAAGTTAAAAAAATACAACTCATACGTAAATTTAACTGTTTTTTTTTATACATAGATATATACATAGATATTTTATACGATACAAAAATACCGACAAAGTATGAGTTGCACTCCTTGGCTACGATACCGAAAATATGTTGTATGTATATAATAGGTATTCCTACATTTAAAAACACGTTATTTTTCATGCTTATTGGGTTTCTCATTACACGTGGTCGGTATTCATTATTCTTTATTGTTTACACCATAGGCTTAGGATAGCGAAAAAATCCTAGGTCTGTTGTTTACACTTTGTACTTATCGGAGAGTGAGCACAGACGATAAAACAATAAGATGCTGGAGTGATTTTGCTAGAGGACAGGCAATACTGGTTTATCAACGTTTTTTAGTCTGTGATCGCTGCTCAAAAGACAGACATTTGAGATACTTTGGGACAATACTAACGCTAGAGTCATGATGATTTATAATATGTGTGATTTACAATAATAAAACAGAGTGAGATTGTAAACAGTGTTCTGTAAGGCGAGGATTGGAATGGCAATCAGGGGAGGACGGAGGCCACTTCGGGGGTTACCCCATAAGCTGTGGTTAATGAATAAACAAAAGTTATTTGTATTGTGCCATTTGCACGATACCCACATTATATGTCCACGTTATGAGAGGCCTAGCATTAAATCTGATGACAAAATGTTGTGCAGTATAATCACACTAAGTTTAATTATTGAGTTTATTAGGATTTTTTCTATTTACTGAATATACCGGCTAGCACTCACGGTGTTTTGGTCGTAATCTCCGACCGGTGTTCGCGTTCACTCAGTGCGCGTTTAGCAGCCCTCGAAGCTGCCCGCATTCCTTGAGAATGAGCATCTTTACTGCTCGAACACTGGTCGGAGATTACAACCAAAACACCGTGAGTGCTAGCCGGTATATTCAGTAAATAATTATGTCAACTCACGTTAGTTTTTAGGATTTTTTCTGTTACTCATAAGAGACGAATTTACTTAGCATTCATATGTATATATATATATGAATATATCATACTTAGCATGCATTCACCGTGCGGGTGCTGGGTCCATAGCGTTGCAGAGGAAGAGGCTCAAGTCAAAGTGCCTGGGACTTGCAACCCAGTGAGTAAGGTTAAGACGGGAAGGAAGTTTTGAATTTTCATACAAAAAGAGAAAACGTTACTCGCCCCCTAAAACATCACCTATTTTGATGATTTTTGGAAATGTTATAGGTGTTATCAATATCCAGGTTTATAGGTTTTGATTTTTATCATTTTATTAATGGAATTTGAATTAATGGGTATTTAAATACCGATATTTTCTCAAAACTTATTTCTCTAGTTGGTGAATTGTTTATATGAAAACTAATGATAAATAAAGAAAAAAAAACCTATTAACCTAGTTTTTTCTGTCAGTTATAAAATAAGACCAAAATTTTTAGATTTCATATATATTTACTGTAAGAGAAACGTTTTCTCCCAGAACGCAAATTATGCGGAAATTCTAAGTCAAAACTTGAAGAAGCTGCAATGTCCTTATCGCACAATTCTGTTCGGGGGGCAGGATAGATGCATAGAATAAATAATAGTAGTATAGTAGAGGTATTTGCATTAGTGATGCCAATATGCCTTTTCGATACGGATGGTGAGTGATGGGAAAAAATCGATGGTGTAGATATTTTTATTCTACCAATACGAATGTTTTTCTGAATAGTACATTTGAATTATCGAAACTAAGAATTATATTATAGACGTACTTACCCCAATATAAAAAAATAAAAACATGTTCACAAAATCAGTTCTTAGCTATAAATATATTTCATATTTTTACCTATCCTTCTAAGTATACCTATGTCGTGAAATCTTAGTTTCTGTTCTAAAGCCTACATTATGACAATATTCTCAATTGAGCCGATGTTCTAGATATATAATGTAAATAAAATGTCACAACAGTTTTTGTAGCAAATCTAGTAGTCTCTAAAGTAATTAGGAATAAGTTATTTGTTCTTCGTGACACATAAAGCATGTTATTTTTTATAACATAAATAATCATCGCCTAATACTAAAAAACAAACAAAAATTAAACTGACTTCTAACACAAAAAGTCTGATTTAACTTGTTGAAGTCGATACCACGACATTTTGAAAGTATGATCTCAAGATTGTGGTCATGGTGTCGACATGGTGGTGGATTGTGGTCGACAACTTATTTTACACTTTTAGTTTTAGAATTAGTTTCCATCATTATGTTGAATAAAAACACCATAAGTCATGTGCGGGATTCGAACCCGCGAAAACGAAAAAGAACGATAGGAAAGATTTTCATTATGAAGTCATGTCATGTTAGCTCAATTGGTTAGAGCATACCCTGGCTAAAGGGGTGGATGGACGGGGTTCGATACCCGCACATGATGACGCTTAAATTTTTCCTATCGTATATTTGTAATTTTGTAATATGAAAATAATGTTTGATGGAAAAAAAATATAGATTAGGAGCGGGATCAGAAGGTACAATTACAGGTACCTGTAGTTGCGGGCTCGAATCTTGCCAGTAGCTAATTATATTTCCATCTAGCAGGATTAAAAATAATATTTTATTAAAATTGGTGACTCAACTGTATGACCGGTAATATCAATATAATTTTAAAAACAAGCAGCGAATTTACGTTAGAATATAATTAACAATCAAGTAACTAGGTAATTTTTTTAATAAATATATAAACAGTATAGATATATTATGTAGCATGCAATATCGTAGATTATACCTACGAAATACCTATTAATTAATGATGTCAATAGCTTGAACAACAATAAAACGAGTTTGCTAAAAGTAATTAGACTATAAAGTCAGACAAAAAGAAATCAACAACATTAAATTACACACACACTTAACAAAATGAGAACTATCTTAACATTAAAAAAAAATTACTAAATATGATATCAGCCTTTTGCAGTTGATCTGTAACATGGTAAATTCGTTTATTTCTCCAAATTATTTATGAATACGCTTCAGTAATTATTGCCTTTTTTATAGCTGATAAGCTAGCCGTTGACCACTATCTCTCGTCGAAAGTGTTGTTCAGACTAACCTGGCTCTCAAGGACAATTGCCGGAACACATCGTTAGGTGCTTGGCAACAGATTTTCTACTTGATTGTAAAGGTAGTGTGATGGTAGCCAGCCAGGTGGACATTCGCAAAATCTCCTTTCACAATGCTGCCATTTGCCATCGTAAGACAACAACCTGGACCGACGGCTTAACGTGCCCTCGTGCACTGAGAAAAATCTAAAGTCAAAAGCGCCCTAACGACGGCCAATTTATATGGTATAAGGCGAAAAACCGACCAAACGTAAATACGTACAAAAACGCCTTCCAACTAGAAGGCGTTAAACGAGGTCAGTGAAGGCGAATGTTTCTTTTCGTCTTCATTTAAGGTGTATTTTGTGGTCTTACTTCAATATTGACTTTTCGATAAGGCTGATTAAGTCGTACGTTATAGTGATAATCACCGTATATAAACCGCCGTAAAAGTAAGGTATATTTTATGGTGAATACTGCAATTATTATCGTATAACAAGGTCAATTCTGAAAATACTTTACAGAAGGCGTTTTTGACAGTTGTGTTTATTATAAAACATGGTACATTTTTATTGATTGGTGAAAATCAATTTAAGATTTGAGTTGTGAATTCATCTTACGTATTTACAATTCAACGGTAAAAGGTCAAATTTGATTTAAGCCTTTAAGTCGTTTTTCTCAGTGTGCCGTTGGATGGGTGACTCCTGACCGCGGCGGACGTTCCTTAACTTAGCTGATCGAGAACGGCTAAGCAAACGCTTTGCTACGAGCACATTAGAATGATTGTTAGGCAATATATTTAAGTTGCCATCTTCTTCTAAATAATTTAATGAAGCTGGTATTTATTGGGGTGCATTTTGACAATGTTATTATTTAATTTAAAATGCCAGACTTCCACAAAATGTTCGGAGATGTTCCTTATGAGTACACCATATGCATACGAAACTTTTGTATTTTAGCCATTAAGTCGCTATGTAGTCGTTAAGGTCTTGTACTTCTGCAGTTTCTCGTGAGCCCTTCATAATATAACACCAGCCTTCCCTGACGCGACCTTTTTCAAGGTACCAGTCTTTTGCGCTTTAATTTAGTATTGTTGACAAGCACTTCGTATACGCTAGTAGCTTGTTAAGCGTAATAATTACAGCACAATTGTAAAAAGGCAATGAGCACCTTCGTCTCTTTTTATTTTTAGAAGGACAAACAAACAGTTTCACAATATTTTCTTAAAGTAAAAGTATTATTATGTTGTCTTAGGTTTTCGCGATTGTTACACATTCAACATTCGACGTGTCCGAGTGCTGGCACTACGTAAATTTGCTCCGTTATTATTTTTTGTAAAAAGTGGTTAAAAGTGATGGTTTGCAAGTAAACTTTTAATGATAGTGTAGATCATACAACTACGAGTCTAGTAAACGTTATTTCATGAAAAGCGGCCAAAAACCAAGCAAGATATTAGTGAATTTAACAAAAATATTCTGCTAACATTCTCGCATCGATCGAATGCCGCGTGGTTGCCCTCCTGCGCCCACTGTCACCCCGTTCTGGTCCTGCCCGCTTGAAAGTGCACTGGTTTGCGCATGAGTCAAAGCTTATCGCTCGCTTACTAGCTTCTCGTCTAGCGGTACGGTGCGGCAGCGTCGCTGTTGGGTTCGTAGTGCGGTCTCGCAGCATCTACATACACAATACGCGAAAGTGCCGATTACTATTTCGACGCTCCCAACCAAAAACTCGATTAACGATGCAGTGTCGTGGTTGTAAGAACGCTCCGAGGGACGGAAAACTTTTGAAGTGCAGTACTTGTGACTCGACTTACTGCTATGAGTGCCTAAGTATGACTGCGGAATCCTCGAAGGCACTCAGTCATAAACAACTTGCGGACTTGATATGTCCTTATTGTCAAAATGTTACCAGGCGTAAAAATGCAGACAATACGCCGTGTCGTGGCAGGGCTAATTACTCACTTGACAAGACAATGAATGAATCATTTGGCTTACCCAGTGCGGTTGCTGCGCATAACTTCACAGATAAAGACTTAAGATATGAGCCAGTTACTATGGAGAGTATAAGCTAATTATTTGACATGAAACTGGCTCCCGACTCTGCGATCATGACTAGTTTGAGATCTGCGCTAAAGAAGGACCTCGAACAGATGGTAGCACTTGAGGTAAGTCATGCCATAGATAAGATAAAGGTTGAATTCACTGCTGCGACCGACTTTATTTCTGCGGAGCAGCGGGACTTGAAAGTTCAAATTACTGACAGAGATGCAGCAATTAAATCCATGGAGTCTGATCTATCTGCCTCAAGGAACTCTATACTAAAGTTGGAAGCTCGCATATCAGGGGTTGAAAAGATTTCTCGTAGCCTCAATCTCGAAATTCATGAAGTCCCTGAGACCAAAAATGAGGATTTGCTGACTTTGTTTAGGAGGCTTTGTGAATGCCTCCAGGTAGTGGTATCTGACGGTGATATAAAAGCTTGTCGTCACGTCGCGAAAATGGATAACACATCAAAGAGACCACGAAACATTCTTGTTACCCTATCCTCTCAGAGAATCCGTGATCTCATCTTGTCATCTGTTACGCGCTTCAATAAGGCCCACTCAAAGGATAAATTGGCTACCACCCACATTGGCTTCACCGGAGAAACTCGTAGAATCTACCTGTCTGAACATTTGTCCCCTGAAACAAAGGAACTGCATAGCGCAGCTAGAAAATTTTGTAAATTAATAATTATAAATTCGTATGGGTTCGATTTGGTCTAATTTATATACGTCAAAATGAACAAAGTCCGGCTATACATGTGAAAAATTTTGACACACTTAGTAAATATCTTAATATATGTTATTTTAACCCCAAATGATTGCCAGCTATTACAAAATGATTTAGATCACGTGTTGCATTGGTGCCTGTCAAATCGTATGTTTTTGAATGTCAGTAAATGCTTCATTATATAATTTTCAAGAAAATGGCACATAATTACCAATAAATATACGATCAAAAGGCAGGTCTTAGCACGGTCACACATTGCTAAAGATCTCGGCATATTGTTTGACGATAAGCTTTCATTCATACCTCACTATCAACAGATTACTGCAAAAGCTAATCAGCTCCTTGGTTTTGTCTTAAGATCTACTAAAGATTTTAAAAGGCCTCAAAGTGTTCTGTACCTTTACTTTGCCCTTGTAAGAAGCATTTTAGAATATGGTAGCACGATTTGGTCTCCGCACTATGAAATTCACTCAAATAACATAGAACGTGTTCAGAGAAAATGTCTTAGACTACTCTGTTATCGTCAGCATGTAGGACGCTCTGACTTAAATTACGAACAAAGGTTGTTAAAATTTAATGTGCAGTCCCTTAAAACGCGTAGGATATATTTCGACTTTTTATACCTGTATAAAATTATTCATTCTATGGTTGATTCCCCCGATCTGTTATATCAAATACCCTTTAATATTAAATATAGAGCACGTACAGCCAAAGTCACTAATCTCTTTGCTCTTTAAGTCCATAAAAATAATACATCCTACTTTAATCCTATTGTAAGAATGGCTCGTCAATATAATGATCGGTTAAAAAATAATCCAGATTTAGACGTATTTAATCTTAGTCTTGGCAGATATATTAAAACTATAAAAGATCTTCTTCAACCGAAACCAAGTAATTCGGACACAACAGACATGTTGTGTCCGGATGATCTATCTCATTGTTAGTTATAATTATATATTGTGTCAGTTTCAAGGTACTTATCCGAAAATATAACTTTGATTTGCGGATTGGTACTTTCTTTAACTTCGTCTCGGATTTCATTTTACTTTTTTGTATACACATATGTTGAATTACAATCCAGCTCAAAATTTGTATAACTTGTATAATTATTGTAAATGAGAAATTGACTGTAATTTGTTTTGTGTATCTAAATAAATAAATAGTAATTAAACAACTTTAAACCGTTTAAAGTTGTTAAATTACTAAAAGTATTATTATTTATAATCATTTTGAGACCAACATCGATCGTTTCTTCAGTTTGGATTATTCACTTGATAAACTAAGCAGATTTATTCTACCTTGTAATGAGTACCATAATACATATTTTTACTCAAGTCGACGAGAAGTAAGCAGCGCCGCGGCGCGCGGCCGAATACGCGTGACGCTGCGCGACAGCGGCGGGCGGCGCGGTGGCGCGGCTACAGTTAAATAATTGTGATCGTGTGACTCGACTGCACGTCTCTCTGTAGTACCTATTAATATATGTTTATAGGATTTGACGGAGGTGCGGGGCGCGGAGCGCGAGGCCGGCGTGTAGCGGCGAGACAGCATCACTTTGTTGAAATACCTATTTCTCTGTGGGTGCTTCTCTACCCGTTCCTCTTAAGGGGCCCCTTTATGATGCATCAATGCTTCCCCTTTCACCGCTCGAGCCTCCTCCCCTGCCCAACCAAATTTGGTAAGATCCTACTAATGCCGCCTTAGATACACGTTCTAGGATGGAAGTTACGGTTATTCTTGACAAGCCAAGGTCTTTTAGTAGGTTATATAAAGATTTTGCTGGTATGCCCCTTGCTCCGACTTCTACAGCATATAAATTCACCACATAACCGTTTTTGATTAATTCATTTATTAGGTCATAATATTTGTTAGTTTTTATTGTGTGGTCTTTAGGTATGTTTGTTTCCCACGGTCCAGTAAGTTCTATAAGTACTAAGCGTTTTAAATTCTTTGAGTATAGAAATATATCTGGTCTGGATGACAAAAAACCAATATAATAATAAATATAATTACAATACGTATAAGGATTCCCTTATATATTTTTTTTAAGAATTTATATTTACCGGTTACCTATTACAGTTCTCACGATTCCCTGTTGTTAAACAAATTCAAATGTTTAAATTCAAATTCAAATATATTTATTGCATGAACATGGGTAGTAAACAAGTTCTTAATTGTACAAAGTTCTCCATATTCCACCTTTATGGTATGCAAAAGTTAGTAAAAATTGAAATTATATCAGACATATTATTAAAATATTAACATACATTATTTATTATACATGGAAATATGATCCAGATAAATTAAATTTCTATACTATAAGTAACATTAGTCATTTCATTACATATAAATGTCAATTTACATTCAAAATTAATTTCAATTGTATTTTTATAAACAACGGACGGACGGAGTCGAGCCTTAGAAATAGGGTGTTATTTTTGAATACGGAACCCTTAAAATATTCCAGGAGTCCCTAAAGACTTGCGTAACGTCAATACAAGCCCCCATAAATTACTTTTCATACATAATAATGTCCCATCCCGCGCATCTCTGTACAGAATTTGCTTCGAAAATTAAATTATAATTTCATGAAACGTTTTATTTTTAACATCACATTTAGATGACATCTATAACTTGCTGGTTTTAAGGTTTAAGGCTAGAGTGCTCGTAGCGCTTTCCATACAAACGCAGTATTGTCATATTTTAAATACTATTTGTTCAAACTCTTTGAAGCTTAACATGTATGTACTTGAGCCTTATATCTATGCTTCTGGTTAGCAGAATTTCCGTAAAATTAAGTACATTCAAAAATAAATTTTAAAATCGTTTTAGGAATGTTATTATGACATTTAGGGTTAAAATAAATATTAAATCGAAAAACTAGCTCAGCAATATACATACAAAATTTCACCAAGTCTGAACAACTGGTAATTAAAATATGACGAAACTACGTTTCTATGGAAAGCGCTCCGTGCACTCTACTCTTAACGATATTAATGAAGTAGATCGTTATGAGTGACATAAAGAATAATTTAACCTAGTTAAATTTAAAGTAACGACTTGAAGTTTCGGTATAATTTGTGTAAACAGTTGCATATTTCAAGACTAATGCTTGAACTAAGCACTTCAACTATTAAGGTACTAAGTTTAAGCTGTGAAACCTCTCCAACCCAAGTAATGTGCTCATTTTATAGCAGAATGACGGGTAATTTCGCAACTGTATGAACTCGTTGTTACATTTTTTCTTATTACAATGCTTAGTGTTCACATAAAAAGTTTATGACGTATTTTGATATAATGTGTTCTCGTCAACACCCGAATGCTTTTAGTGCTATATCGATTTATTCGTTTTATGATATGCTTTCTACTCTTTTTATGTAAAGGTTTCGAACATAGATTTGGAATATTTGCTCGAATACAGATATTTAAATCTATACTTTGTACATAATATTTATTAATTACATATTAAGTATAGATTATTTATATTTTTCATGTATGCAAATAAATCATCATTTTCAAAGAAGTGTCTTTATTAATAATAACAAATATTTTAAATTATATATTATATCTAGTGATAATTCCGCCCAATTGGGCGGAATTATCACTAGATATATATCATTTTTATAGAGATTTTTTAAGTGTTTTATTAAATAATTAATTAAATGTTTTCTTAAATTACTTTTAAGATATTTGTTATTATTAAAAATGGATTTCCGCATAGTAACGCCTGAATCTATTCATTAGTGTCTTTATTGGTCATGTGGGAAATGCTTTTTTTTCTGATAGAGAAGCCTTTGACCACAATCTCACTTGATGGTAAGTGATGATGTGGTTAAAGTGCTAACAAGCTTAATCTAGAATTATTGGCTCTCAAGGACAGCCGAAACACACCGTTAGGTGGTTGGCGGCAGATTTTCTACTTGAGGGTGGTCGCTAGCCAGGCGGGCATTCGTAAAATGCCCTACCACCATGCAGTGAAGGTCAAGCCCGCGGCGGGATTCTGCGCTGCAGAACTGCTGCGCGGCAGTCCATAGCCAATGCCACTGAGCCATCACCGCTTCATAACGCTTTCTGGTATTGAACCCAGTTCGTTTGTTAAATAATTATTGGATGCTGCACTGTGCAATAGGGCCTCTTGCAATCACTAGCGACCTAAAAATAGCTTGATGAACATACGTTTTTATGTAAGTGGTAGCCAATCGAAAATGTTTCGTCCCTTTAGTAGTATTATAGCCAGAAATTAAATTTGAAAATTCTGATATTATAAATTTTTTCCATCAAACAATACAAACATGGAAATATATAATATATGTATGCATTAGCCAATACTGAGGCAAATCCAATTTCCTTTAGACTACCATATAATTCATTTCCTCTGTGCTTATTGTGATTACAGTTTTATTTTATAACTAGATATTCTTGCATATCTATTATTTCACTTCCATAATGATCTTGAATAATTACTCTAAGGCGCCAATTCCATACATGCAAAGACCTTCCTTATGGGTTTCATAGCTGCAAAGCGGAATAATAACATAGATGCAATAACTACTAAGCAATTGCAACGTTTTATTGCGGCTAGTTATATGCTAGTTGAACTGTTGTACGTTATATTGCTTCTCGTAAAGTAAACTGTTATTCAGCTACAATTTCAGCAGATTGATAAAGGAAGTGTGTCATTTGTCGCTACTGTTATGTTGCGGTCACACGTACGCCAGGCAGTCCGGCGACCGGCTCAGGAGGCAGCCCGGCGCGCGTTGCGGACCAAGCGAGCCATTCCATGTGGACGGGCTAGCAATTTATTGAATAGCACCGCGGCATGCGGCAATGCTGCATGGTTTTTTTTCAGGTCCATGGTTCGAATCCCGACGCGGGCTTGAGTTTCACCGCATTGTGGAAGAGCATTTTGCGAATGCCCGCCTGGCTAGCGACCAAGTAGAAAATCTGTCGCCAAGCACCTAACAGTGTGTTCCGGCAGTATTCCTTGAGAGCCAGTAAAATTACAGGCACATGAGACCTAACAACTGTACGTCTATGTGTGACGGGCACAGTGCAATTCGTGACTTGTGATGAAATGGATCTGTTATAGCAGAGGTTAGCCCACTTATATCCAGTGGGCCTCGTGTTTGTTTAGTCACAATAATATACAAAAAAAATATGCGTTCAAAGCACGCTGACGCCACGTAGCCTGACAGGCCGGCAAGCGCCCGGCAAGCAGCTCCGCGCGCGACTGCGCTCAAACCAAGACTGTTCACACACACGTACACGTTTAACAGGCGCGTCTGAACGCACCATAAACTGTTATTATTGTTGACTACAGCTAAAATATAATATAATGCGTTAGAAACGGTAGATATTAGGAGATTATTGCACAGAGTTAACTTCTAACATGTTCCCTCATTCGGTTTATCAATAATTCACTATGAGTGAGGTGTAAAATTTGTTTTGTCTTTATTGTTGAAATATCCAAAAATTATGAATTACTGTAATATTCATTCCAATAGTTAAAATAAAAATAAAATTGTGTAAGAAAAAGGTTTAAAGGAACTATAAAATGCGGTAAGGCTCTTTATACAAGTTTACCTGATAATACAAACGAGGTGGAAGGAAAAAAAAAAAGAATCGCGAAAAAAACAGTGCAGAAATTGATTATCATTAAATATTTCTGCAATATTTACCGTGCAGAAGTGATTTTTTTTAAAGCCGTTTGTATAAAAGTGTCATTATGTTTGCTTTGTAGATTCACTTTGTATAAGAAAAATCTTAAAACCAGTTCAAACATGCTATCTACATAAAATGCAACAGGCGACAGTGAAGCAAATAAAAAACTGATACTAAAAAAAAACATACATACATATTTTTTTCATAGAAATAAATTATTGGTTTACTAATACAATTCAAGCCTCAAAACGTATTACTATTGTGTTTTATTTTTTACTTTAGACTTACACTTCTAATAATTTGATAAATCTATAGTCATTGCGACGTGGCCTTTAATGCTTCAAAATAAGAACATCAGGTGAATTAAGTTATTAACATTCACGGGTTCGCCAATGCCTAACTGTTCGGTAACCAGTATGAATAGACAACGCGACTCGTACCAAGCCTAATTAACGATGAGGCAAGTTTGAAACTAGAGACGTGAGTGAAGTTAGTTATCCGGAAGTAAGTTTCAATTTGGTGAAATACTAATTATGGGCACATTATATTGAAATTATATTTTGGTAACCGATCACGCAATCGAACATAATATATAAAGAAGGTAGTGTTTCACAACACAGTCAACATATAGTAAAATTCTTTGTAGTATTCTCTCTAATAATTAATATCTGTACTGTACTGTATCAGCCCGCTTGTCCACTGCTGAACACAGCCTCCCCCATAATGGGGGGTTTGCCATAATCCTTACGTCTTGGATATCGCAGTTTAAGATATCAGTTTCTCAAAAGGCGCGGCTGCCAATATTCCGGTATTTTACCTTAAGTCACCTCTTACGACACCCACAGGTAGCAATGGGGGGTTGAATTGTAGCCCGACACCCCCACTGAACACAAATTAATAACACCAATGCTAAATAGAACTCCATATGATTAATTTTGTTTTATAGTTTTCAGTCAGTTGCCTGATTTTATTTTAAGTGTTTTGCAAAATATATACCACCAAGATTCATTCGGCAATCCACGAATCATAGTATGGAGAAGTATATATATTATAGAAATTCTTAATATTGAATAAAAACGTTAATTTGAAAAAAAATAAAAAATGGGTAGGTATAGCGTATATAGTAATGATGATTTGCCGGAGATTGATCGGGAGCAAAGTGGTCAGAAATTGAAACTACACATCACTATTTGGCAACTGTACTAAATAGCAGGAAATAGTCAGGAGCCGGCTCCCAATGGCGAGAACCAATGTTGCGTCAATTTTTAATTACCGTAACGTAGGCTTGTGTAATGTAATGGTGGTTGGTAATTGGGTCAATTCAATTAATACTGTACTGAGTTTTCTAACATATGTTAATTATATCTATCGTCGTAGTAATAATATTCCCCGTGGAGGAACGTCACCCCCCCCCCATTTCTAGAGGCAACTAAAGGTAAAATACCGGAAGGTCAGCAGCGCCTTCTAAGGCACTGGGAATCTTAAACTGTGATCCCCAAGACGCCTGCCAAGCGTGTGGATTATGGCAATCCCCCTCTAAATCGGAGAGGCTGTGTTCAGCAGTAGCGGCTGACACAGTACAGTACAGAAATAATATGAGTTTTAATAAGATGTAGGTACGGTAACCCTATTAAGTCATGAGAAGTTTGACATGTGCAGCGCTCATATCTAGTAGGTATGCAGTTTTTTACTACATGGCTGATTGGTATACACTAGCCTTAACCACACTTGATATCAAATTCACTGAGTAGCCTTACTGTCTAAATAAAATAGCAATGAAGATTAACTTAATTTTAATATTAAGCACTGTTTTCGGTGGAGTTGTCTAAGAATTTATTAGTAATTGGCTTGGTGAACAAACGAATATTATCAAATACAATAAAAATCTAAAGCTACTATAAGAATGGTTCAAGGATATAATTTTATCGATATTTCCCACAGTTTTAGTATTCCACTACAGAAATCTGTATCAATAATTCTTCAAATTTACCCAGAAATAGTCTCTAGGGTTCAACTACTTGACAGATTAAATGTAAATCTGTGTTTTACCCCGAAGTCGGTCTAATATTCCCAGAGGTTGATTATTGTCAAAGTTAGTTCGAAACTCGAGAAGCCCATTCAGCCAACATTTCGCCTGCGGAATTCTAAATAAGTTCGCAAATTAAGAAAAAAAGCAACTGCGGTTCGAAGTTCCACACAAGTTGCGTCAAACGCAAGAAAAGTGGTTGGTAATTAAAAACGCTATGATTCGTTGGGTCCGATTTCGTTCGTTTATATTATTTTCTCAAAAATGGTATGTAATGTTGCCATAAGATCTCTAAAAAGTATCCAGAAAGTGAACTCTACCGGATACTTATTCACAACTGTCCAGGAAGTAAGAATATAATTTACTTACTGTACAGTAGGTCCAGTAAATTTCTTTAGATTTGCTTGGAAATAAACATAGTACCTCATACAGATTAGAGTGTAGCCATTATAACATGGTTCTAGAAGGGAGGCTTCAAATATATGTCTATATCTCTTTTTGGTATGACATTTTATGAGATATATATATTTTTGGAGCCTTAAACAGCCATTTTATAGTCTGTGACACATAATGCGACGCAAAAAAAGTATACACGTTGCGCTTTGTACTTAATAATGTTGTAGAAGTGTAGTGTGGGATTTTATGTTTGTATTCATTTTAAAAATCATGTTAGATTAAAACTTTCCATTCTAAAATTAACATGGAGATTCAACATTTTTTTTTAGTAAATCATTCATGTAATGTAAAAATAGAACAATGTACAGAACTAAACGCAAACTTTTTAGTAAAAAAAAAACAACTGGCGGGATTTCACATTCAATTGCAATAATTGTGTTTGTGTTTTATTTATATGTGTTTGTTGTTAAACTTTCTTTCATTTTTGAGAAAAGCATTATACAAGCCTCAACCAGTAAGAAAGCCATCCTGGCCTCGTATATAACCAACTCATACTTGGCCAGGAAGGCTTACTTACTGGTTGAGGCTTGTATAATATTTTTTTATATACTAGGTCATGAATGTCTCCGAAAACGCAGACATAGATATAATTCAGCCTATCAGATATATTGTAGTCCGTTTTAATAGGATATGAGCCTATTGCTACCTATTGGACACGGTTCCAGTCTGCAGACAGCTATCCAATAAACAAATTTGTTAGAAAACCTAACAACAACGTCTAATTGAGCCCACAGTCCAGATACTCAAACTTCACAGTGATGTATTGTTCCACATGGCCAACGAGGCTGATTGGAGATAAAATACATATTGCTTAGCCATGGGTTACAAATTACAAATTAAGCTCAAACGAAAGTGCGTAAAAATTAAAATATAAAAAATATGCCGACGTGACATTAACGTTATTAAATTATTTGTTATATTATCAAAATTTTGTATACATAACTATGTATACAAAGCAATCATTCAGTAATTCATGTAAAATATTATGGGCGAATATGAAGTAATGCAGATTTCATAACTGTGACTGAAATACTTGAAATATATATTTTTATACAAATAGCTGACCTTTTTGAGTTTATTATGTCAATTGTAATTGTGGCGTAAAATACACGTGACAATGCTGGAGACCGAAAGGTATCAGAAATAGAAACTACACATCTTACAACACTGATGTAAGTTGCTTGATTTACTAACAGGGAATTTTCATCACAAATTTATCCTACTTCATTCGTAAAGGTACATTTTGGGTGAATATTGGTTTATTAATCATGTATAAATAACACTTAAGTTTTAGGTCGAGTTGACATTTGCATGCTTGTCGATTTTCAATGACTACAATATTACAGTAAGACATTGAGCTGAACTGATGATGGAGGTAGAAGGTGGAAAACGGAACTCCTCTGTGTCTAGCTATAGATTTGTGGTGTTTGGACTTATTCTGATCTGCTTACAGTACTAGATTTTATTTGCCAAGAATAATATATATTTTCCTTAGACGTCGTGGTACTTGTAACTTAGAGAGAAATAAACAATTACATACCATTCATTAAGTTTTTAAGTAACTTTTATCTCCAGCTTGAATCGGACCTGTGTACCCCGGCTTCTCGCACTGAATGCCTTTACCACTCGGCCATTCAGACTTTTTGATAAGATGAACGAATTTTATGCTCTTATTTATTATTTTAGCCGTCACAGGACTCATAGGGTATCGCCATCAACCAAACTACTGGACTTCATCGTACTTTGTCATACAACACCGCGTCTCTTGGTTTTACGCCTCAGGTGTTTTACTTCTCGGTCAGCAGGAAAAGATGAGAATTCGGCACTCCTATTATAAAATATGAATTTGTTTAGTATGCGTCAGTATTGGATATCATATATCAAAATTACAATAAAATTTATTTACCAATTATTCGAGATAATTTTCGTCTTGGGATAAGATTGTATTCAGGTAACCGTGACCGGTAACTGCAGCGTGATTTTAACGTTTCTAATAATTTGTCAAATTCTAAAATTAATAATCGTGCTCTTATTCTTTGTGGGATAATGTAAATAATTATACTTATTCATATATTATTTTCGTCATGTATAGTTCATAGATAAGATGGTTTAATTAGCATATTCATATAATGGCGTTAATAGTGAATATTATGTATACGATTCCTGCAATGTTCGATACATTAGAAAAAAAAATACCAAATGAGTACGTCGAATATATCCGATGGATGCTATAACAGCTACATTTATTCATGTGAACGTCTAATAGATTTTCTAGCAGGAGATTGCAAACATGGAACCAGAATCATTGAAATTGAATATCGAGCTGCCAAATCCTCCGAGGTTAGTCTTGGATTTAACTAACATCGTGTAGGTGATATCTTATTTTTTGGTAAAATAAAAAGGATGTCATATTAAACATTATTATTTGGCAGCAGTGCCTTCTGTAAACCTTCCATCTTACAATGCGATCGCCAAGGCGCCCTGTCAAGCAAGTAGATTATGATGGGGTGGCTGTGTTCGGCAGTGGACGATCTGGCTGATACAGTAGGTTTCAATATGCTCGCCCCAAATTAAATGGAACATAAAACGTCTATGTTTGTAATTCTTCAGGACTTTACAGGAGCGATGTTGTTTCTTTATAGAATTAGTGCAAGACAAAATACTCGTATTGTTTTATGAAAACTATGTCAATCCTTTTTTTATGTAATTGTGACGGAACAAGCCCGAGTCCCACCTGATGTTAAGTGGAATATTCTCTGCCCATAACAGATTCATTTTATCACAAGTGACAAATTGCACTGCGCCCACATTGAGACATAGTTGTTAAGTCTCAAGTGCATGTACTTTTAACGTTAAAAATTACTGGATCTCAGAAGGACTGCTGCTGGAACACAATGTTAAGTGTTTGTCGACAGATTTTCTACTAGAGGGTGGTAGCTAGCTAGGCGAGCATTCACAAAATACCCTTCCACCATGCGGGGAAGCTCAAGCCAGCAGTCGAGCCATGGACCTGCGACACAGCAGTCCATAGATATTACCACTTGGCACAGCATATCTATGGAAGATATTGCTTCAAAATCTCTCTTATATTTGGCATATTCTTAAAGTTTAAGTAATTATGTTGTTTTATTCTCAAGAAGTGTGTCTCAATTTTATCTGTTGTATCAAAATTTGTGTCCATCAATCAAAATACTTCAAGAATTGGATTTCTTTGATATCAGATAACACGAAAAAAGGTTGAGGCTCGTCACGTCACACAGGACCAAAAACAGAACTGGTGATATTTGGGAGCAGAGATATCTCTACCTAACCGTTCATGGATATACATACACACGTCACCATGTTGTAGTATATTTTTTGTAGACTTTATTTTTCATAACCTACTACAACTTGAATTTTAAATGTTGTCACTTAACTTGTTTTTTCGTAATTCTATAAAACTATCAAATCACTTTTGCGTTATCTATTCAAACTCTGAATACAAGTACATTTACAAAACTAGACCAAAGGATTCGCAAAAAAGCCATGCGGACATCAAACAAACGGTAAATTATCCTAATTCAATAAACCCTAAGGAAAGTACGGAGGGACGCATTCACAGGACCGTACTAACTCAATAATAAAGGTCCCAAACATTTTATCATTATTTTGTGAGGATAAAAAATAGAGATAAATACTTTACGAGATACGAGGTGAAAGCTTTATCTGTATTTACATTCCATTACGGCACATATTCGTTTTATTTGGAGTGTTACCACTCCAACTAAAACAAAAGGAAAGGTATAATGATGTATTTTTATTAGTATATAGAAGAAAAAAAAGAATTGCTGTGTACGAGACTACGAGCACTGCGGCCATTGCGAGCAGCTTCTCGCAGTGCTCGTCTAGCCCTCGGAGCTGCCCGCATAGCTTGAGAATGAGCATCTCTACTGCTCGAACACCGTTAGGATACTACGACTAAGCACCGTGAGTGCTAGTTCATAAGTATGACAACTCACGTTAGTTTTTCTGAGATGATTCACTATGTAGCACTTTATACAAAATAATATATTTTCATAATACATAAATGACTAAAATTGATGTTTGGTGATATAACTGACTCCAAAATGTTCGATTATGCAAATTTTATACTGTAGGTTATCTTTCAAAAGCACACCTTAACCTTCTCTGAGGCCTGGTTCTTCAATCATCATATATTTAAGTAAGTATTCCGAAGGACGCTGCCGACTGCACGCCGTAAGTACTGTACAGCTGCACACAACTACATTATATGTAATTCTATGAAATGACTTCCTTTTTGAGCTCCCCGCAGCAGCTGCACCTGTAGTTGGTGGCTACGCGTATAATTAGCACTCACACAGCAGCGGCTACACTCGCAGCCTGCATTTATAGTTGGCAGCGTATTTCAGAAAGGCAGCTTTGCTATTCAATAGAATAAATGTACATACAACCAATTTAAAATTAACGAATGTTATTTGCTGCAAAGAAAAGTTAATTTGTTTTAAATTTGGTCGGTTAACATTTTATCAGTGTGATAGTGTTTTCCTGATGACTGATAAACCAGCCCTCAGTCTAATAAGTCTCAAAATTATAAGATGCTGTACTCACTTTTGATATCACACTGGGAACATATTTACATACAGTGTTTGCAGCTTTGACAAACTGCGGCTGTAAGTAGATACATATCTTTGAGAGGAAACTGACTTGACTGGTACTATCGATTAGTTCATTATTTTACTGTAATTATTTCTAAGCAGGAAGGACATTAGTGTTTTTAGACTGTAGTAAAAATGAATGACAATACATACATAATACTACAACTCTGACTAACCGTTTTGTGATTCTCAAAAAATATTCCCAAACTTCAAGCTCGCCCTTAATCCGCCCCTGTGAGCTTTTATTGCCATCCTCATAATTTAGTTGGTGAGCACAATATTTACCGCAAGCTTAGGCTATTTATCAACGGCAAAACTATGCGCCAGCACTTTCTTCCTTTCGAACTCCAGGCAGTTTTGGCCGAGGTTAGTTGGGATTTAATAGCTGTGCAGAAATGTTCCATTTCTGATTCGTTTAAATAAAGGAGGATTCGACCATGGTAATAATAAATCTTGTAAAATATTGAAGTGCTAGTAGCGAAGTTTGCTTAACCGTTCTGATGCGATCAGCAAAGTTAAGCAATGTTTGCCGCGGTCATGAGTTGGATGGGTGACCGCTAGTGACATTACTACTGAGCGCTTCAGTGTTTCGGAAGGCACGTTAAGCCGTCGGTCCCGGTTGTCGTCTTAGGATGGCAGTATGGTGGTATAGGGCATTTTGCGAATTTTTGCCTAACTACTAAGAAAACTAACTAACAAACTAAAAAAAGATGACCCCTAGGTATAATTTACCTATATTTTAGCATATTTTGGACAAAATACGAAATTCGCCATTCGACAAGCAAATCACGTAATTCTTATTTAGAGAAAACTCGTGAGATCTTTTTCTATTTGACTAGTATTATTTTTATAGGAGCATTGACGCATGCTAAGCGAAAACATAGAAATTATTACGGATGGAAAAAGATAACTTCCAGCGGGACTTGAACCCGCAACCCCCAGAATACCGTCCTGGTGCACTACCAATTATGCCATGGAAGCGGGTGCTGGACAGTCGAAAGTTCTCCATCCGTTTGAATACACGTCTTTTTGACGTTGGCGACATCTACCCAAATAGCAGAGGACTATTTACTTAGGCTGGTAGGTTGATATACGATCAACACTAAGCACCAAATCGATGAAACCATTTTTAAATTTGACTAGTATTATTTTTATAGGAGCATTGACGCATGCTAAGCGAAAACATAGAAATTATTACGGATGGAAAAATATAACTTCCAGCGGGACTTGAACCCGCAACCCCCAGAATACCGTCCTGGTGCACTACCAATTATGCCATGGAAGCGGGTGCTGGACAGTCGAAAGTTCTCCATCCGTTTGAATACACGTCTTTTTGACGTTGGCGACATCTACCCAAAACGAGAACTTTCGACTGTCCAGCACCCGCTTCCATGGCATAATTGGTAGTGCACCAGGACGGTATTCTGGGGGTTGCGGGTTCAAGTCCCACTGGAAGTTATATTTTTCCATCCGTAATAATTTCTATGTTTTCGCTTAGCATGCGTCAATGCTCCTATAAAAATAATACTAGTCAAATTTAAAAATGGTTTCATCGATTTGGTGTTCAGTGTTGATCGTATATCAACCTACCAGCCTAAGTAAATAGTCCTCTGCTATTTGGGTAGATGTCGCCAACGTCAAAAAGACGTGTATTCAAACGGATGGAGAACTTTCGACTGTCCAGCACCCGCTTCCATGGCATAATTGGTAGTGCACCAGGACGGTATTCTGGGGGTTGCGGGTTCAAGTCCCGCTGGAAGTTATCTTTTTCCATCCGTAATAATTTCTATGTTTTCGCTTAGCATGCGTCAATGCTCCTATAAAAATAATACTAGTCAAATTTAAAAATGGTTTCATCGATTTGGTGTTCAGTGTTGATCGTATATCAACCTACCAGCCTAAGTAAATAGTCCTCTGCTATTTGGGTAGATGTCGCCAACGTCAAAAAGACGTGTATTCAAACGGATGGAGAACTTTCGACTGTCCAGCACCCGCTTCCATGGCATAATTGGTAGTGCACCAGGACGGTATTCTGGGGGTTGCGGGTTCAAGTCCCACTGGAAGTTATCTTTTTCCATCCGTAATAATTTCTAAGTTTTTCTATATTGTAAAATTTATATAAGTCGTGTGGGTTGAAGTTTGTAACTCCCCCGACAAATTAAAAAACCAGCTCAAGTTGATACGTGGAGTAAACATTTATAATCGGAGTTGTATTGGTCTTTTATAACTCCGGAATTTCTGGTTCGATTTGGATAAAACCGACTCCAGAAACTGCAAAAGAGTCTCTAGAATATATCTAAACAATAATCACTTCAAGTTCTTGCATAGTTTACGAGACAGTGTGGTAAGATATCGTATTCAAAGCCATTTATTTTAGCGGAGCGGTCATTTAGGCCATGTTGTCCCAGATATGAATGGTTTGTAATCACTAACCCTATCGATTGGCAAGAGTTACATTCGTGTTTTGAAAATAAATGTTTTGGTGGGATAAAGTAGGTATGCTAGTAACGCACCAAGCCAACCAAGCCCATAAGGGTGTCATGTCATCTTTAGATTTTCGTTAAACGTTTTTGAATAAGAATGAAAAAACCGGTTTTTCAACTGATTTGAGGTTTAACTCATAATAACATGCAAAGCTTTTTCGTTATTCGTCAATGTCAGAGACTGACAAAACTCTCTGACTATTTCTTCATGTTAACGAGACTACCTCGACATAGTTTCATTAAAACAACAGTAAGAAATAAAAATAGAAATCCATTTATTCTAAAAGTCTGAACCGGCGGTTGATTGGAGATAGTTAGCGATGTGATCTGCAGCCGCAACTAACCTCAGGGGCTTTGCAAGTCGATCTTCATTTTCAGTGATTCAGATTCAAAGCGGTCCTGACTTAATATAGAGGTCAAGTTAAATAACTTGGACTCCACGATGGTCAATCAGGATTTCTTACTAACAGTTGTGGTAGAATCGTTTAAGTTTTAGGCTTAGGAAAGCCTGTCTGTAGGTAAAGACCTAGCGTATTTTGTTTTAGTTTTAAAATGGATTTGTACGGTTTGTAAGCTTCTCTTTCGTTAAGTATTGTTTAACAGGATGGAGTGCGTGCCATGGCCTAAAGATATTTGCAACATTTGGATATATGCTGCTTATAATCTACCTACTCAGAAGGATATTTTTACTTCTTTCTTAAAGTGGTGTAAAGTTAATGTTGCTTGCACTTGCACTATCTCACAAAACTGATGATTGTGTCTTAAACCCACGCATCCACAAGATGAGAATCAAAGTCTAAAATCAAAGTCAAAAATATCTACATAACTTAGGCGTTTCCCACGCTATGAAGAAGGTCAATTAAACTTTTACTTATCACGTACAAAAAATAAAATAGTTATAGAGCCACTGCGTGGAGGACGAGCAACAAACTCAGAGCCATTATTTTTTAAATGTTATTCAATGGATGATACCTCGTAGAGCAGTCTGAACGTTTTTTCCCAGATGTTATAAGTTAGCCTTTAATCTCTATCTACATCTATGCTAATAAATATAAAGAGGAAAATTTGTGTTTTTGAATTTTTGCTCTCGCTCTTCAACTATCTTATCGGGATGAAGCGACTCCTATACTTCAACTTGCGTTATACTAAAAACAAGACTAATTTTCCAATTGGTTTTATGCTAGTAAATGAGAACGCAAACTTATAATTTTAATATTGTTATGTTTGCAATAACGCCTGCTTTGCGAATTACATTACAAAATTACAAGTTTACGAGTTTTTAAAAAAAATGTAATTTGCCAAGCTGGCGTTATTGCAAACATAACAATATTAAAAAGGTGGTCCACGTGTTTATTTCGAGTATACCTATAAACAAACAAAAAAAAACAATAAAAAACCCTTACAAAGAAAAACATTCATCCCAAAATGTTTGTTAGGACTAGCAGAAATCAACCCAAGAGGTTGTTAGCATTTTACCAATAACCCTGTCTATTTAAAAAAAAAAATCTTGTTATTTTGTACATAATGTTTAATTTAACCTTTTACAAAATATTATTTTGCTTATTTTTTTTTATTATAAGACATAAATAAATAACAATATTCCATTATTGGCAGAGTAGAGTTTAATATAAAATCTCGATTCAACTCGTACAAAGCTCTGCAACGGTTATTAGTGCGGTTAATATTCATGTTCATAACAAGTGTCATATAGAAGTCTTTAAAGCACGAAAAACAATACTGACCCCGTTAAGTTTTCCCCCATTTTTTTTATATATAACGACGATCGGGATCGGCAACACAACAGGTATATATATATATATATTTGTCGAAAGATCCAATAAAAACCTGCTAATCTTCTATTATATTTCATACGTAACATATTACAATAATCCAAGTAACCCTTTCAACTTTTACAACCACTTACACCTTCAAATTCAGAATAAGTGCAGAATAAGCCGCGAACAAACGATGCTACCGCTATTGAGACCTCTTTAGTGCAAACTTAAAGCCGAAAAACACAATAAACATGCAAATGTCAGGAAAATCCTCGACTAAAAGTACACCATACTTGAATACCGCAAGCCAGAATAGAACATTTTGCGAAGCAGTTTTAGGCACATAGAGATGTGAATCGTATGTCTGTTAAAAATTGGGTACATTGATCACATATAAGTTAAATAATTTGCTCTCGAATGATTACAAATATAGATATAAAATAAATCAAAACCAACTTGACGAATTGTGTCAATACTATTTTATGCTTGTGTACTAATAGTACTTATTACCTCTGACGGTGCTTTTAGGTATTTTATTACAACACCAATAAAGATTTGTCGATATTTATTTCTCCTTTAGAATGGGGTATCGAATCTGAATAAATTAGGAGACAGGCAAATATTAGATGACACACAACCATGATTTTATTACAAACTACAAATGTTTATTACAAATATACTAGAGGAAAAATTTAAGTCATATGCGGGATACGAACCCACGTCCATCCACGCCTTTAGCCGGGGTATGCTCTAACCAATTGAGCTAACATGACAATGACGTCGTGACTAAAATTTTTCCTATCGTTCTTAAACCATCGTATTGGGATGGATTAAATTTTTTCCTCTCGTATATTTGTAATTTTGTAATGTAATATATACACGTGTGAGATTTGTCAAGATAGAGAGCATTTATTTAATCTGTAATGTAGGCTCATTAAATTATAAGATGTTTTCAGGCGGTGATGCCATAATCTAGTCCTAGCTTAAGGTAAAGTAAATGAGTACTACTAGTTCAGTACTTAACTATCCCACTTACTAGGTTTTCTACACAAAAGGGGTTCATAAGGATACTTCAAAAACACAACGTTTATAGGAACACATAGAACACTTTAATAAGAATAATACATCATTAGGGTCACATGGATTACTTCAAAGGTAATATTGTATAGTCACATTTCACAACGATAATACAATAAAAAGGGCGAATTTGGAAGCCAACAAACATAGACCCACACACAACACATGAATATCAGTTACGTTACATTAAATAATATAATACAGTACTTAACTCAATAAGTCTCGATGCAGCAGTCACTTGTGAAGATTAAAGAGCTCAGCAAGTTGAGACCTTGGTTTTATAGCCATGACTGGCGCCAAGTGTCTGTCGCATAAACATTAAAGTTCCCGCCATATTTACCACAACCAATCAGAGACATGAAAGTTCCCGCCACAACGTATCAGCCAACCCGAAATAAGACAGGATGGTTCGTCATTGGCTAGTCTAGAATGAATACAGATCATAAAGGGTTTCAGTGTGGCGGTTATTAAAAATGACAAATATCAACAAGTTTTAGAATATTCTACAATTACATAATGAGTAACTTCTCGTAACTTATTTACTTAAGAGAATCTAAGCTTAACAAATATATGATTCTAACACGGCCATACTGACAGTACTTCGTCCACGAAGTACAAAATAACACCAGGCAAACTTCACTTTAAAATAATTATGTATAACTTAGTGATAATAGTATATATGTAGGAAATATTGTTACCGTGGGTTGCCAAACCCACAATTATTTGCACAAAGCTTGCTTGATAAAGAATTTATGTAATAAGTAATAAATAGAACACATAAACAGTATATGGTTCGAAGTCACCAAAAAGAAAAACCGCTATCGATTATCTGTAAAATCATTATAAAATGTTCATAGTACATATTTGTGGACTACAATGTATATGTATTGGGCGTGGAGGGTAGATTATCCCTCTACGCGTTGACTGTTGTGATTTGCTATCTCAGGAAAGGAAAATAATATCATTGGAATGGAATCAAAATACATTCAATACATTTGTGAAAAAAATGTTGTACAAACCACATTCCCATTTACGTTGTTATATAAGTGTCACGAATAAATATTATGTGCAAGTACATAATTCGTAAAGTATACCAGGTATATATATGAAGTAAATACTGATACTAAGTTTCATAGATAGTATCAAGTTTCAACTACATATTTGATAACATATTAAGCAATAGGGAGTTTAAAATTTGATTAAAACGACTGTGGTAAATTTCTGCAATGCAACTTTAACTTGCTTAGTTATCAAGTTGACGTTTTATCGTCCACGCATTATCTAGGCAATAACAAAATGTACCATTAAACATTGGACATATTCCATTTGACAAAAAACGTCTGGACCTTTTGACTTCACGACATAAGTATTATCTATAAGGACAGAACTGGGTTTTCCTTTTATGATTTGGACGTTTTGACGTCAGGGCTTAAGTATTTTATCCAGAATAATAGGATCATCATTTGTAGACGTAAAATAACTTTGCTGATAACAACAGGCAGTCTACCTACATGTACTTATGTAGCAGTAAAAATAACACTTTAAATTCTCATGAAAAACCCTACTCATTTTAATAATTACCAGTTACCTAGACACGATGATTACATTCACAAGCCGCCATGTGAGACAACCATCGCCAAGTAAAAGGTCGACCGGCTTTTATCAAACAGTTTGCCATTTGAATAGACGTGCAGGTCGCATTCACTTACTGCTCGTGAGATCAACAAGCACCAATCAAATGGGTATGCAGTGTAATCAATTTAAACAGTAGTTGCCATTTGAATAGACATGCTGGTTGCATTCACACACTGCTCGTGAGATCAACCAGCACCAATCAAATAGGTAAGCAGTGTCTTTCTATTTAATATTTGATCTAGAGCATAAGTACATGTAGATATGAGTAATTTGATATTATCATTTTATGTGATGATAACTGATAATATTACACAAGTAGTTTATTTTTACAATATGTAGGGTAGCATGTCATATTAATATTCTTAACTGAAACGTACATAATTATCGTATTTCTTGTTTCAAAACAATAGGTACAATAATTAAATAAATTTTGTTCAAAGACCCACTCTCGTGGCCAGTATCAATATATCCTTGTGAATTACAATATTTCATGATAAACCATCTATAGTCTACACCAATCAATAAACGCAGAGGTAAAACCCCTGTAAACCTCTGTATTGTCGCATAGATTGTTTGTTGAACATTCCAGAATCCGTTCGGTCAATCTGACAATTTATAGAACATTTTACCTAATATAGACATACCGTTCCATCTAACCGTCACTTCAAAGTGTTCCAGTAGCAATCATATGTTTGTCAATTAGTAATTTCCAAAAAGGGATCGATTATGGTTTGAGCCAAAGTTTGCGTGACAGTCAGTAATGACTTCTGAAGGGATGCCAAGTGCTAACATTTGTCATAGGTTATCTTCGTATATATGTAGGATAAGACAACCTATGTATAAGAATTCAAAGTTTAAAGTGGATTTAATAAACAATACTTTGCGAAACCAACAATTAAAACATTTCTACCCATCGCCAGTTACTATATTATACAATCGATTCAAAATCCAATATTATACAATCGAGTTGATTAGTGTGAAACAGTTAAGGAGTTTTCTTTATAGGATAAAATAACCCTTGCTTAGGACCCAAACTGCCTTTACAAATATCAAGCAAAAGCATAAGTAAATATACTATATACTTTGTCATGACTACTTTAATAGAATTAGCTATCTGTAGTGAATTTATTTAATGCCCATAAGATCACTGAGCAAGTAATATTACATAAGATATTCTCAGATGTTCAAAAACATTTCATATGTCACTAAGTTTTAAGGAACGCTTTTAAATAAAATTAAGAAAATTTTAAGCACAAGGTAATAGCGACATTAGTTCAGATATGGTTGTAACTTTGCTATTTATTGTTCGATATGCGTTTCCACATTTAGGTTTCTAGGTTTATAGAAATGTATTCTCAATCAATACCAATAGTCACTATATAAAATGAGAACATAGTTTGACTTTGAAGAAATCTAATTACGTTCGTCGTTATAATATGTACTTATTAGTGTAAATAATATAAAAAAAATACACAATGACATAACAAGTTTCATAAACTTCCATTACATATGCTAGCAAACACTAATTCAATAAGGTTCAGTGAAAGCACCTTTATCTTGAGGGATATATGCAGCAAGAACCGTCAGTTTCAGATTTAAACGTTATAACATTGAGAAAATTTTCGTCGAGGTTATTCTTCACATTGCCACTACACGGTTACAGGATTGTAATCATTATAAAACAGACCCTTTGGAGGGCTTTACCTGCTTTTGCCACTGTTATAGTACTTGTCCAGATGAATTATTTCGCCAATATACCGATGTCAGTGAATAAAAACTCGGTGCCACTGCCGCTAGTATTCGATAACTCGCAACACGGTGTCGTCATCCTGTTGCCAGGTTGCAGCGACGGCTTCGCAAACCGCGGCGTTCCACTACCGCTAGTAGCAGATACGAAAACTGGGAACACGGTGTTTTTTTTTTTTTTTTTTCATTTATTTTCATGGATCAACTAACAGTACACACAATAAAAAATTTACAAAAAAGTTTAAATACAAAACATATAACTAATTGCGATACCAACGACGTTGACCACAAGTTTACATTTTCATATATTCATGTGCTGAGAAATAAGACTACAAAGTATTTTATATTTTACAAATTGTTTGTTAAGTTGCTTATTATATGCTTCACTTTGTTGTCAACGGTGTTGTCATCTTGTCGCCAGGTTGCAGCCACGGCTTCGCAACCCGCGGCGTCCAAGTCTTTGAGAGTAGTTGCATCGATTCTGAAATCAATAAGAGTGATTAAAAAAATGAAGGTAGGCAATCTGAGTGATCCCACTTCTGATGTGAGATTTGTCAAGATAGAGAGCATTTATTTAATCTGTAATGTAGGCTCATTAAATTATAAGATGTTTTCAGGCGGTGATGCCATAATCTAGTCCTAGCTTAAGGTAAAGTAAATGAGTACTACTAGTTCAGTACTTAACTATCCCACTTACTAGGTTTTCTACACAAAAGGGGTTCATAAGGATACTTCAAAAACACAACGTTTATAGGAACACATAGAACACTTTAATAAGAATAATACATCATTAGGGTCACATGGATTACTTCAAAGGTAATATTGTATAGTCACATTTCACAACGATAATACAATAAAAAGGGCGAATTTGGAAGCCAACAAACATAGACCCACACACAACACATGAATATCAGTTACGTTACATTAAATAATATAATACAGTACTTAACTCAATAAGTCTCGATGCAGCAGTCACTTGTGAAGATTAAAGAGCTCAGCAAGTTGAGACCTTGGTTTTATAGCCATGACTGGCGCCAAGTGTCTGTCGCATATACATTAAAGTTCCCGCCATATTTACCACAACCAATCAGAGACATGAAAGTTCCCGCCACAACGTATCAGCCAACCCGAAATAAGACAGGATGGTTCGTCATTGGCTAGTCTAGAATGAATACAGATCATAAAGGGTTTCAGTGTGGCGGTTATTAAAAATGACAAATATCAACAAGTTTTAGAATATTCTACAATTACATAATGAGTAACTTCTCGTAACTTATTTACTTAAGAGAATCTAAGCTTAACAAATATATGATTCTAACACACGCATAGCAGGCGTTATTTAAAAAATACTAATTTTTATTAATAAATTCCTCGCTTTATCGATACAAAAAGTATCAATATCAGAAAACGACCAAAGTATTTAAAAAACAACAACCCTATTATCTTTCCTCGCGTTATCGATACAAGTATTGAAAATATTTGTCCCTTCTCTTTAAGGACGCTCTTACACGGATTTAGAAAAGTGGCAGTAGCATCGAATCGAAGGATAATTCGCGATCCGACACAGTATGCTATACCCGTAAGCAAAGTGTAGATTTGTAAGAAATAGGGTTTAGAGAATCTGGAAACATAAAGTAGTCATTTACGAGTAAATGTACGGAAAAACGGGATAAGGTAAGCCTACGCCGTCCTTGCGTCTATCCATCCAACTTTTAAAGGAATCATTTGAAACGTAATAAGTAGCAGGTTGACAATTTCTCAGAATATGACAGATTTCCTGACAAGGGTAGAACAGGTTTTTGTGTTTAAGTCCTCTTTAATAGGGGGCGAGGCTATTGGTAACCAGGTAAATAGATCCAAACAGGCACAGTTCTAAACTCAGGACCACTACTGCGAATATTTTTGTCAGAGAGTCTTAATAACCTTCTAACTTGGGAATCTAGCCCAAGACCTAGTATAATTAACATTAAATCAGATTAACTACAAAACTATGTTGCACGTAAAAAAATTGTTTTATCGTATATTTCTCTTTCCTTATTTCTAGCCCTATCTAATTGTAAGCGGTATGCTTACTCATGCATCATCTACCATAGCTCTACTGATTCTATATTTTTTAAAACTTTCACGATATTTTCTACGAAAGTTCATTTCAGTAAATTTTTTTAAAAATATTATTGTGACTGATCAAGCACTAGGCCCACCTGATGTTAAGCGGACTAACCTCTGCCTATAACAGATGCATTTCGTCACACAAGTCACGAATTGCTCTGCGCCCGTCACCTTGAGACATAGTTGTTAAGTCTCATGTGCCTGTAATTTCACTGGCTCTCAAGGACTGCTGCCGGAACACACCGTTAGGTGCTTGGCGACAGATTTTCTACTTGAGGGTGGTCGCTAGCCAGGCGGGCATTCACAAAATGCCCTTCCACCATGCTTTGAAGCTCAAGCCCGCAGCGGTATTCGAACCATGGACCTGCGGCACGGCAGCCCATGGCCAATGCCACTGAGCCATCACTGCTTCAAAATATTGCTTTCTCTACAAAATTACAAATATACGATAGGAAAAATTTAAGTCATGTGCGGGATTCGAACCCGCGTCCATCCGCCCCTTTAGCCGGGGCATGCTCTAACCAATTGAGCTAACATGACATGACGTCATAACTCGAATTTTTCCTATAGTTCATTAACCATCGTATTGGGATGGAGCGACATCTATAGTACTACTTACGTTGTACTACAAACAAGACCAATTTTGCAATTGGTTTTATATTTGCAAATGATGACGCAACCTTATAATTTTTATATTGTTATGATTGCAATAACGCCTGCTAAGCGGATTACATTACAAAATTACAAATATACGATAGGAAAAATTAAGTACAACGTAAGTGGTACTATAGATGTCGCTCCATCCCAATACGATGGTTAATGAACTATAGGAAAAATTCGAGTTATGACGTCATGTCATGTTAGCTCAATTGGTTAGAGCATGCCCCGGCTAAAGGGGCGGATGGACGCGGGTTCGAATCCCGCACATGACTTAAATTTTTCCTATCGTATATTTGTAATTTTGTAATGTAATCCGCTTAGCAGGCGTTATTGCAATCATAACAATATAAAAATTATAAGGTTGCGTCATCATTTGCAAGTATAAAACCAATTGCAAAATTGGTCTTGTTTGTAGTACAACGTAAGTGGTACTATAGATGTCGCTCCATCCCAATACGATGGTTAATGAACTATAGGAAAAATTCGAGTTATGACGTCATGTCATGTTAGCTCAATTGGTTAGAGCATGCCCCGGCTAAAGGGGCGGATGGACGCGGGTTCGAATCCCGCACATGACTTAAATTTTTCCTATCGTATATTTGTAATTTTGTAATGTAATCCGCTTAGCAGGCGTTATTGCAATGATAACAATATAAAAATTGCTTTCTCTCCTTAAAAATGCTTTTTAATACTACTTAATTTTTAAAAAATTCTTATCTTCACTTTTCATCTTTTCAATACACTTCTATGCAACTTCTATGCGGTTGTTACAATGTTAGCTCTCTTGTAGAAGTATAATTTCAGAAATTAATTCGATAATTTAATTGTTACCTTACTGTTGGTTTATTATGTCATAAATAAAAGCTTAATTATGTGGTTTCAAAAGCTAATGAAATTTGTTGGATTGTGTTTTCCTAACCGCAGCAGTTACATTGTTTATTTTGATAAAACCATATATCACCAAAATAATATATCCCCAAAGAGAAAGGAAGAGATGCCGAAACACACACCACATTGTGTCAGCAAATTTTTAAGTCTCATTTCATAAGGGAGCGAACTCATCACCATTTATTTGGCCAATTCTAGACTCCCGACTGCTATTGAAAATATATTTATCTGAAAACCAGGACTCTGGAGATCATATGTACCATATTACGCCAATTCATCTATAGTGATAGTAAGAGTTATTTGATATCAAAGATATACTTTTTTATTTCAAGGACATATCCACCCACCATGTTAATGATAACAGATTTGTTTATGTTTTTATTCAACCAATATACACATTCTTTGCAATACAGAGGGGTCGAGACAATTTTTTTTATGAAATCTGTGTATCAACCCCTTTATTGCAAAATACTAAAAATCTAAGTAAAACGATACCATTAAGCATATAAAGAAAGTTAGCTTTGATTGCTTCATAAACAGACACCCCAAAAGTAGTGATAGGCAAATTAGGCAATGGTACCTTTGTGGAACAATATGTTTTTAAAAGTTTGTCTTTGAAAATAAGTCTCAGTTGGTTGACTCTCGTAAAGCGTCGAAATTCCCAGTACGGAAAAAGGTTTGCTAATTCTGCATCAGATGTCTTTTATATTCCTTCTTCATAAACCACCATATTTTGCGGCAATAAAGTCGGGCCTTAAAAACTCAGCTTTTAAAGCGACCTTTTGAGATAAAACTGTCCCCTGCATTCGCGCCCTTTTTATACGTAAAAAGTGTCCCTTTTGTCGTCTTTTTATAGGCTTTTAGACAATATGGCAAATGAAGCGGGCAGGAAATTGTCATTTATTACATGCAAACGAAGTTTATTCAGTCCCCACTTTGTAATTGGAATCATGCACTGAATAAATTATCGAAGTGAGAAAAACATTTTACGCTATTTGCGGACATTTAAAACGGTACTTTTATTGAATGAATGCGACATTGTACGACTGTCAAATAAACGTGTTTTATAACTGAAAGACAAAGTGATGCTAATTTCTGTAGATCTACGGTTTTTTAATTTTTAATGGCGATTATCTTGTCTTGAGTAATTCAAAAGGAGTGCTATCAAAAATATTAGGGTCGGAGAAATAACTATCTAGATATATCATAGGTATGCAAAATGGGATTAAACTGTGGTGGTATAGAAGATACTTAAGTATATGATTTTAAGTATTTTTATGTTATCTCCATGTTTTTTTATTTCCGATTGGTTAGCCCTTGACCACAGCCTCACCTGATGGTAAGTTGTGATGTGGCCGAAGATAATGAACAAGCTTTACTTAAAATTAGAACCAACAAGGATAGCTGCTGGAACACAACGTTAGTAGTAAAAGTATTAAAAATATTTTTTTTCACCATGTATGGTGAATTTCTTAAAACATACGACAGCAAGAAGTAAATATATGTATATGTTGTAAATTAGCTGCGAAAAAGTTGGGAGTCCTAGGGAAGGTAAGGCAGTATTTCACACCAGGGCAGCTTCTTAACCTGTACCAAGCACAAGTCCGGTCATGTATGGAATACTGCGGCCATCTCTGGGACGGCTCAGCAAAATACCAGCTCGAAGCTTTGGACTCCATTGAAAGACGTGCAAAACACCTCATTGGCTGCGATGCTTTGGTAAAAACCAGACTCCACAGCCTTGAACATCGTCGCAAAGTTGCCAGTCTTTCAGTGTTCTACAGGATACATTTCGGAGAGTGTGCGATGGAGTTGCATAACTTAATTCCTGCATCTCCTTTCCACTACCGGACAACAAGACGTACGGAAACACGGCATCCGTATATGGTTGATATTCCTCCTGTCCGCACAAAGCGATTTGCGTCCACCTTCATAATACGGACAGCGAAGGAATGGAACACCCTCCCAGCGTCTTTGTTCCCCGAAAGCTACAATCTGGATGTCTTCAAATACAGAGTGAATAAATATCTTCTAGGCAAGCATGCTCCACCGTCGACCGCGTCGTCACTTACCATCAGGTGAGACTGCGGTCAAATGCGTGTCTATTTATTATAAAAAAAAAAAAAAAGTTGACTCTGTTTATTGGGTGACATTAGTTTCAAGATATGAACTCTGTTTTATGTTCGGAGTCAATGATCCGGAGTCATAAAAATCCCAGCTTCACCAACGCACATCAACATTTTTCGAACAAGATTTATTCGTTTGATATTGACGGCTTCCCTCGTATTCGCATCGGAATAGAGCTTACTGCGGGTCCTCATCACTCATGAAAGTTTACATACAAACAGTTTATTACCTTTATTAATTTCCAATACTCGTATGATTATTATTTCTTGAATCGGCGGTATGCCTTTATAATAAAACACTACAAACAAACTATGTTTATGCAAAACTACAGCTAACACACTGATAGCATTTGGGCAACCTTAAATCCATGCGCATCATCGATAATGATAACAATAATTGCCTTTCATTGATAAATATACCCTTACGTATTGCAAGCCCACAAGCAGTCCAAAAGCTCTAGCCCAGTACCAGTTGGAAGTGTGCTCAGTATGCAAGCACCAGTGCCCCTATAGTTGCGACGCTTATTCGTTGAACCAAATAAGTGCCAAAAGTTTTACCTATTATAAATAAGATATGAAATAAAATACGGTTAAAAGCATATCATCTATACTAATATTATAAAGAAGAATGATTTGTATGTATGTCTCTAATGAATAGGCTCAAAAAGCACCGGACCGATTTTAAAAATTCTTTCGCCATTTGAATGCTGCATTATTACTGAATAATATAGGCTATTTTAATTTCAAGAAAAAATTAGAATCTCTTCTAAACCTACAATAAGATGTAAAAAAAATGCCTATAAAATATCTTTCATCGCATGCGCTGCGAAAACTGTGGTGGATATAACAAAAAAAAAATATCATAATATTAAATAACATATCAATCTACAAAAAATGTCGCAATAGCTAAACATATAATATTATAGTGACATAACTAACTTTTGTAGTTATGTCACTATAACTACTTTTTAACATTTTAAAATTTAATAGAAACTCCCACCAAAATCAGACCAAGTTCTTTATACCTATGCCTTAATCCTTACCTCAATAAATGATTTTTCAAGCAAGACTGTTTAAATATTTGTAAATAACTTTTCAGTTTATCAAAATCGGACATTCCTTTCAAAAGATATTACGAGTTTAAAAAAAATTGAAATAAAATTAATTCGCCGCTATGCTGCCGCCGCCGCCCGCGTCGTGATGTGCTGGAGCGTTGGGGCCGGAGTGCAGGAGAGGAGCACATATATGAAATAGCCGGCTCCCTACGCAGCGGACGTAGCAACGTTGAGTAATTTTGAAGAAATATTTTTTGTTTTAGCACGTTTTTAATTCTCTTCATAACTACTAAGTGCTTATTACCAAAAGTTCTTATTAGAACTAAATATTTCAACCTTCCAATTAAAAAGTTTTTATGAGAACTATTTCAACCTCCCAATTAAAAAATTCGAACGGGTTAGCCTATATCTTTCAAAAGATTACAGTTTCCTGTAAAGATATCGTTTGCCCTTACTATTGATTTATTAACAAATCCCAGGCACAAACTTTTTCTATGGTTGGCATCGATCTAAGAGAAGAGTGCTTTTCTCATGTCCAACTATATGTTGCACTTTCTCGAGTAGGGTCCTGAAAATCAATATGTTTTATTGCTATCTACAAATACCACTGCTAACATAGTGTAAATTGAAGCATTAAGGTAATATTAAAAATCTAATAAATAAAGAAATGATACACAAAATCAATAAAATAAATAACAATATCATTCAAAAAGGTAAAATAAATGTAATATTTAATATTTTAATGCCTGTACTCCACACATCCACTATTTACATGTGTGACAAGGTGTGTACTCGTATACACTCAGCAGCTTATCATTTATTACGTATTAATTACTTTTGAAAGATATCTAAGTCACCAAATTCCAGAACGTGTCGTACTTGTAGGTACAAATAAAAGAGCGTGCATTGATGCTATCCTAACAGAAATCAAAGCCAAATATTCAATGAAAACTTGTATAAATATCCATAAACGCTACTGAGATCCGGTGCTACAATGCTCAAATAAATTACATATTAAGAAACATCAAAACTGCTTCAGCTATTTTGCAGCAGCGTTGCCACTAGGCAAACACATTGAAAAAATCTAGTTTTCTTTCTAGATCTTAGAAGGAAAGTGGATTCAACAATAGATATTAATAGGTACTTACGTGTATTATAATCCCAAGGATTTTTGTTGAAAGTTTATTAGTTTTAGCGTAAATTTATACCTTTAGCACTGACTCACACAGCACTACGGTTCCCCATCACGATCATCAATCAAATCGACTTATCGCGTCGTCCACGGCCCGGGCTCGTATATCTGGACACGGGGAAAGTACACTCGCCGCCGACCCCTAATTGGTATTGAATGTGATGATAGCATAATAGATTTTAATAAAGGCTATCTGTTAACTGACAGCCTCATATTTTAGCATTTACCAGCAGTACAGGACATACATGTGTGCGTATTTCCATTCACACACATGTAGGAATAGGTGTAAATATTTGTTTTGTCACAATATGTTTGAATTTAACGACGCCCAATAGCAATTCAGATAGCTTGTTAAGCAATCCTACATTCCAATCCTACTGCAGACATGAGTGCTACAGCGTAGTCAAAGGCACTTATCAAATGATTGCTTAGCTTGCTATCACCCTCAATGGTCTTCAAGCATCCTGTATCGTCATGTGAAAACGTATCCAAATAGGACAATAGGCAGAAAAACAAGATCTTTTCTCGTGACACACATAAATCGAGTTATTGGTGTAGTGAATAAAGGAGCACCGAAAATTATAAATTATAAGCACAGTTTTACAGTAGAATGCTACAAAAATATAATGTAAATTACCATTTTTTCTCTTACCTGTACTCCATAGCATGGCAATCCACAATTCGATATCTGTGTCTTATCGAATGATCCTGCATTTGGGTTCCAAATCAGGTTTTGATTTCGGAATAACGAAAGCTACCAGTCGTTTCTAAATTCAGGCACGTAGGGAAGGGCAAATGAACAAATATACACTCTTCGCTAATCACTTACAAACAAAAGAATCAATGTATCACAAAAATATAAATTATAACTATTATAATGCTAGTTTATCGCTATCTTGTTTTTTGTTTTTTGATCACGATGAAGCTATTCTAGAAGTATTATAGAATAGATATATTTTTTGGGAAGTTTTATTTTTTTCCGATTTTTACCTGAGTCAATTCATAATGGAAAAAAAAAACAAAGTTTCTTATATTCAAATATATCTTACAAGTGTCTCCCTTAACAACACACGGGATACAAAGTTATAAAAACGTTGGCTTAATTTTAATAACCTGTCGTTTTGCAGACGGCAACCGATTTTGAGAAATGCTCTAGTTGATAAATAGTTTACCCACTGTTAGCGACGCCAGTGCAAGATGCTCCTTTTTTATTTTTATGTTTATTTCTTAGTATGTCTATTTCTAAGTACTTAATCAAACAATAAAAGTACTTATGTCATGATTTTTACTAAATAAATCTTATTTTAAAACCATGTAAACTAAATAAAACAATAACAATCCGAAAAAGTATTTGAGATCGTTATTGACAAATCCTGTTGAGATAACAACTTTCACCCAAACTAATATCCTAACCCGTTACTTAAATTTAAGGGTTCCATTTCCATAGCAACTGAATTAAGCGCTGACCACGTACGCTATCACAATCTAGAGGGCTTAAAACTTTTTGAATTAATTATCAAAATGTTACACAAACTATTATAGAGAGGTGTAAAAACAATGTCAGCAGTGGCACAAAGACCGTCGTGATTGCATCCAAATTTGCATGTTCTTGATTTAATCTTGATTTGATCCTGATCCTGATCCTGATCCTGATCCTGATCCTGATCCTGATCCTGACCCTGACCCTGACCCTGACCCTGACCCTGACCCTGACCCTGACCCTGACCCTGACCCTGACCCTGACCCTGACCCTGACCCTGACCCTGACCCTGACCCTGACCCTGACCCTGACCCTGACCCTGACCCTGCCCCTGCCCCTGCCCCTGCCCCTGCCCCTGCCCCTGCCCCTGCCCCTGCCCCTGCCCCTGCCCCTGCCCCTGCCCCTGCCCCTGCCCCTGCCCCTGCCCCTGCCCCTGCCCCTGCCCCTGCCCCTGCCCCTGCCCCTGCCCCTGCCCCTGCCCCTGCCCCTGCCCCTGCCCCTGCCCCTGCCCCTGCCCCTGCCCCTGCCCCTGCCCCTGCCCCTGCCCCTGCCCCTGCCCCTGCCCCTGCCCCTGCCCCTGCCCCTGCCCCTGCCCCTGCCCCTGCCCCTGCCCCTGCCCCTGCCCCTGCCCCTGCCCCTGCCCCTGCCCCGGCCCCGACCCCGACCCCGACCCCGACCCCGACCCCGACCCCGACCCCGACCCCGACCCCGACCCCGACCCCGACCCCGACCCCGACCCCGACCCGAACCCCGACCCCGACCCCGACCCCGACCCCGACCCCGACCCCGACCCCGACCCCGACCCCGACCCCGACCCCGACCCCGACCCCGACCCCGACCCCGACCCCGACCCCGACCCCGACCCCGACCCCGACCCCGACCCCGACCCCGACCCTGACCCCGACCCCGACCCGACTCCGACTCCGACCCGACTCCGACTCCGACTCCGACTCCGACTCCGACTCCGACTCCGACTCCGACTCCGAATCCGCTTCCGACTCCGACTCCGACTCCGACTCCGACTCCGACTCCGACTCCGACTCCGACTCCGACTCCGACTCCGACTCCGACTCCGACTCCGACTCCGACTCCGACTCCGACTCCGACTCCGACTCCGACTCCGACTCCGACTCCGACTCCGACTCCGACTCCGACTCCGACTCCGACTCCGACTCCGACTCCGACTCCGACTCCGACTCCGACTCCGACTCCGACTCCGACTCCGACTCCGACTCCGACTCCGACTCCGACTCCGACTCCGACTCCGACTCCGACTCCGACTCCGACTCCGACTCCGACTCCGACTCCGACTCCGACTCCGACTCCGACTCCGACTCCGACTCCGACTCCGACTCCGACTCCGACTCCGACTCCGACTCCGACTCCGACTCCGACTCCGACTCCGACTCCGACTCCGACTCCGACTCCGACTCCGACTCCGACTCCGACTCCGACTCCGACTCCGACTCCGACTCCGACTCCGACTCCGACTCCGACTCCGACTCCGACTCCGACTCCGACTCCGACTCCGACTCCGACTCCGACTCCGACTCCGACTCCGACTCCGACTCCGACTCCGACTCCGACTCCGACTCCGACTCCGACTCCGACTCCGACTCCGACTCCGACTCCGACTCCGACTCCGACTCCGACTCCGACTCCGACTCCGACTCCGACTCCGACTCCGACTCCGACTCCGACTCCGACTCCGACTCCGACTCCGACTCCGACTCCGACTCCGACTCCGACTCCGACTCCGACTCCGACTCCGACTCCGACTCCGACTCCGACTCCGGATTTGGTTTGGTTTGGTTTGGTTTGGTTTGGTTTGGTTTGGTTTGGTTTGGTTTGGTTTGGTTTGGTTTGGTTTGGTTTGGTTTGGGGTTTGGTTTGGTTTGGTTTGGTTTGGTTTGGTTTGGTTTGGTTTGGTTTGGTTTGGTTTGGTTTGGTTTGGTTTGGTTTGGTTTGGTTTGGTTTGGTTTGGTTTGGTTTGGTTTGGTTTGGTTTGGTTTGGTTTGGTTTGGTTTGGTTTGGTTTGGTTTGGTTTGGTTTGGTTTGGTTTGGTTTGGTTTGGTTTGGTTTGGTTTGGTTTGGTTTGGTTTGGTTTGGTTTGGTTTGGTTTGGTTTGGTTTGGTTTGGTTTGGTTTGGTTTGGTTTGGTTTGGTTTGGTTTGGTTTGGTTTGGTTTGGTTTGGTTTGGTTTGGTTTGGTTTGGTTTGGTTTGGTTTGGTTTGGTTTGGTTTGGTTTGGTTTGGTTTGATTTGATTTGATTTGATTTGATTTGATTTGATTTGATTTGATTTGATTTGATTTGATTTGATTTGATTTGATTTGATTTGATTTGATTTGATTTGATTTGATTTTGACGGCGCGGCAGCGGAGCAGCACGACTCAACCTAGTCGCACTGCGGATGCACAGCGCGACCCGGTTCTTGCATTCACAAATTAAAGCAAGAATTTGAAATGGACGAAATCTACGAAAAATAAATGATCATGGTCTCTTGCAAAGAGGCAGATAAAAGAAAAATTTAATTCCACAACCTTTACCACGAGAGGGGATAGGGTAGTGGTACTTTGAGAGAAAGATCCAATGACCACAGGAATAAGGCAGATATGTTTTGGTCCAATTTAATAGGCGGCAAACATATTGAGGACGAAAATCTTGTCTCTATCAGATCTTAATTCAACAGTCCAGGTGGCATTGCAACTCAGGTAAGGAGGAAACATTTACATACATTTAAAATAATGTATGAAAAGGGTCAACCTAGGTATATGTTGGGTCCAGATGAATAATGTGAAACTCCGAGCTTGAATTTATTTTTATTTTTTGACGGAGCAGCACGACTCAACCTAGTCGCACTGCGGATGCACAGCGCGACCCGGTTCTTGCATTCACAAATTAAAGCAAGAATTTGAAATGGACGAAATCTACGAAAAATAAATGATCATGGTCTCTTGCAAAGAGGCAGATAAAAGAAAAATTTAATTCCACAACCTTTACCACGAGAGGGGATAGGGTGGTGGTACTTTGAGAGAAAGATCCAATGACCACAGGAATAAGGCAGATATGTTTTGGTCCAATTTAATAGGCGGCAAACATATTGAGGACGAAAATCTTGTCTCTATCAGATCTTAATTCAACAGTCCAGGTGGCATTGCAACTCAGGTAAGGAGGAAACATTTACTTACATTTAAAATAATGTATGAAAAGGGTCAACCTAGGTATATGTTGGGTCCAGATGAATAATGTGAAACTCCGAGCTTGAATTTATTTTTATTTTTTGACAGTCACTTTTTGTGGACAGCATCGTATTAATTTCAATGTAGATAAATAAGATCGTAGATAATTAAAATAAATATTGTAGTTTATTTTATTTTGAATAGTCTTATTTTATACTCAGCGACTTCTCACCCATTTAACGGGTTAATATGTGTTTCAGTAAGATTAAATAATTATGTTCTTAAATCTGTACATAGGTCTTTGTAACTTGAACTAGATTGAAACGACATTAGAAATGTTAATATGTGAAGAAAATTATGCCTAATTATTATTTATATTTTAAGTTTTTAAATTTGTTTTGCGATAGTTGTTTATTATAATTATATTTATACATTATTTTGTGTTATAAAATATATTTTCCTATACAAAACTACGCTTTTTTTCTACCGCATCTTTTTGTCTCTCCTGTAACTGAAGGTTAAGAGTATTTATACACTTGTATTTGATTAAGAGCGATAAATAATTTTGGCCAGCTAGATGTTAATACGTATAATAACAAATAATATCCTCAAATAATATTAAGCTTACGTGTGCTTACATTTCCCCAATTCCGATTTTTACCTGAGTCAATTCATAATGGAAAAAAAAAACAAAGTTTCTTATATTCAAATATATCTTACAAGTGTCTCCCTTAACAACACACGGGATACAAAGTTATAAAAACGTTGGCTTAATTTTAATAACCTGTCGTTTTGCAGACGGCAACCGATTTTGAGAAATGCTCTAGTTGATAAATAGTTTACCCACTGTTAGCGACGCCAGTGCAAGATGCTTCTTTTTTATTTTTATGTTTATTTCTTAGTATGTCTATTTCTAAGTACTTAATCAAACAATAAAAGTACTTATGTCATGATTTTTACTAAATAAATCTTATTTTAAAACCATGTAAACTAAATAAAACAATGACAATCTGAAAAAGTATTTGAGATCGTTATTGACAAAATATCCTGTTGAGATAACAACTTTCACCCAAACTAATATCCTAACCCGTTACTTAAATTTAAGGGTCCCATTTCCATGGCAACTGAATTAAGCGCTGACCACGTACGCTATCACAATCTAGAGGGCTTAAAACTTGTTGAATTAATTATCAAAATGTTACACAAACTATTATAGAGAGGTGTAAAAACAATGTCAGCAGTGGCACAAAGACCGTCGTGATTGCATCCAAATTTGCATGTTCCATTGACCGAAAATTTAATTACCAGAACCTCGGGTCCGTTAATTTACATTCATTTTTTTGGAGGTCAGCGGGGTAGGTAAATACAAACACCTCGTATATATTCACTCTTTCCGTATAATATTGTTTTCTCTTCACTGTCACATAATCATCACTTATCTCTTAACACTGATTTATAACTTCGTAAATAAATTATAGATTACTCTAATAGCAGTAATACTTAATATTAGCACGACCGTTCTGTTCGGCGATGAAAGTAGGACTGACTTTTCAATACCCGTGTGGCGGCCATCTTGACGTTACATGAAACGTCACGATGGCGCCACTTAGTACTTCCGTAGTCAACTGCGCTTCTTTTAAGAAAAGATATAAAATAAATAAATACATGTTATAATATATTAAAGAAATTAAATAAGTGACCTAACAGCTCGGCCATCCTTTGCAAAGCGAGTCCTCTCGCTGTTTTAACATTATTCATAATATTACATAGAGATAATATAAATCACATAGCAGGTGTGATTGTTTACAGTGTGTAACTTATATGATAAAATATCATATAACTAAGTTAATACAAACAAAGACCTTAACAATCATAAATTGGTTTAAAAAAAAAGACATATGCTTATATTGTATACAGTATAGTGTCGTAAATAATAGGTACATTTCAAGATCGGCTCGGTAATCGACGCACAGCCGCTTCTCACCTGTCTTTTTCTATACTAGGACAATTGGGCTAGCATATGGTGAAAAGGATTCTCGAATTATGTTGCTATCTAGCATCTCTTGCACCATATTTCTAACTAAAGAACGGTCAGCGTATGACATTCGGTAAGGCCTGAATACTATAGGCTCTGTGTTTTCTAATTCAATCACCATCTCGTGTGCTTTGGTGTAACCTAAGTACTGCAAGCAACTAGAAAAACAGTCGCTATATTTGGATAACAACTTTTGGAGCTGACTTCGTTCGTTAACAGTTAAATTACTATTGCTGTTTATTCGGTCATAATTTTGATTTGATTTTGATTTGATTTTGATTTGATTTTGATTTGATTTTGATTTGATTTTGATTTGATTTTGATTTGATTTTGATTTGATTTTGATTTGATTTTGATTTGATTTTGATTTGATTTTGATTTGATTTTGATTTGGTTTGGTTTGGTTTGGTTTGGTTTGGTTTGGTTTGGTTTGGTTTGGTTTGGTTTGGTTTGGTTTGGTTTGGTTTGGTTTGGTTTGGTTTGGTTTGGTTTGGTTTGGTTTGGTTTGGTTTGGTTTGGTTTGGTTTGGTTTGGTTTGGTTTGGTTTGGTTTGGTTTGGTTTGGTTTGGTTTGGTTTGGTTTGGTTTGGTTTGGTTTGGTTTGGTTTGGTTTGGTTTGGTTTGGTTTGGTTTGGTTTGGTTTGGTTTGGTTTGGTTTGGTTTGGTTTGGTTTGGTTTGGTTTGGTTTGGTTTGGTTTGGTTTGGTTTGGTTTGGTTTGGTTTGGTTTGGTTTGGTTTGGTTTGGTTTGGTTTGGTTTGGTTTGGTTTGGTTTGGTTTGGTTTGGTTTGGTTTGGTTTGGTTTGGTTTGGTTTGGTTTGGTTTGGTTTGGTTTGGTTTGATTTGATTTGATTTGATTTGATTTGATTTGATTTGATTTGATTTGATTTGATTTGATTTGATTTGATTTGATTTGATTTGATTTGATTTTGACGGCGCGGCAGCGGAGCAGCACGACTCAACCTAGTCGCACTGCGGATGCACAGCGCGACCCGGTTCTTGCATTCACAAATTAAAGCAAGAATTTGAAATGGACGAAATCTACGAAAAATAAATGATCATGGTCTCTTGCAAAGAGGCAGATAAAAGAAAAATTTAATTCCACAACCTTTACCACGAGAGGGGATAGGGTAGTGGTACTTTGAGAGAAAGATCCAATGACCACAGGAATAAGGCAGATATGTTTTGGTCCAATTTAATAGGCGGCAAACATATTGAGGACGAAAATCTTGTCTCTATCAGATCTTAATTCAACAGTCCAGGTGGCATTGCAACTCAGGTAAGGAGGAAACATTTACATACATTTAAAATAATGTATGAAAAGGGTCAACCTAGGTATATGTTGGGTCCAGATGAATAATGTGAAACTCCGAGCTTGAATTTATTTTTATTTTTTGACGGAGCAGCACGACTCAACCTAGTCGCACTGCGGATGCACAGCGCGACCCGGTTCTTGCATTCACAAATTAAAGCAAGAATTTGAAATGGACGAAATCTACGAAAAATAAATGATCATGGTCTCTTGCAAAGAGGCAGATAAAAGAAAAATTTAATTCCACAACCTTTACCACGAGAGGGGATAGGGTGGTGGTACTTTGAGAGAAAGATCCAATGACCACAGGAATAAGGCAGATATGTTTTGGTCCAATTTAATAGGCGGCAAACATATTGAGGACGAAAATCTTGTCTCTATCAGATCTTAATTCAACAGTCCAGGTGGCATTGCAACTCAGGTAAGGAGGAAACATTTACTTACATTTAAAATAATGTATGAAAAGGGTCAACCTAGGTATATGTTGGGTCCAGATGAATAATGTGAAACTCCGAGCTTGAATTTATTTTTATTTTTTGACAGTCACTTTTTGTGGACAGCATCGTATTAATTTCAATGTAGATAAATAAGATCGTAGATAATTAAAATAAATATTGTAGTTTATTTTATTTTGAATAGTCTTATTTTATACTCAGCGACTTCTCACCCATTTAACGGGTTAATATGTGTTTCAGTAAGATTAAATAATTATGTTCTTAAATCTGTACATAGGTCTTTGTAACTTGAACTAGATTGAAACGACATTAGAAATGTTAATATGTGAAGAAAATTATGCCTAATTATTATTTATATTTTAAGTTTTTAAATTTGTTTTGCGATAGTTGTTTATTATAATTATATTTATACATTATTTTGTGTTATAAAATATATTTTCCTATACAAAACTACGCTTTTTTTCTACCGCATCTTTTTGTCTCTCCTGTAACTGAAGGTTAAGAGTATTTATACACTTGTATTTAAGGTATTATGAGATACTGAACCATTTCTAATTGATTAAGAGCGATAAATAATTTTGGCCAGCTAGATGTTAATACGTATAATAACAAATAATATCCTCAAATAATATTAAGCTTACGTGTGCTTACATTTCCCCAATTCCGATTTTTACCTGAGTCAATTCATAATGGAAAAAAAAAACAAAGTTTCTTATATTCAAATATATCTTACAAGTGTCTCCCTTAACAACACACGGGATACAAAGTTATAAAAACGTTGGCTTAATTTTAATAACCTGTCGTTTTGCAGACGGCAACCGATTTTGAGAAATGCTCTAGTTGATAAATAGTTTACCCACTGTTAGCGACGCCAGTGCAAGATGCTTCTTTTTTATTTTTATGTTTATTTCTTAGTATGTCTATTTCTAAGTACTTAATCAAACAATAAAAGTACTTATGTCATGATTTTTACTAAATAAATCTTATTTTAAAACCATGTAAACTAAATAAAACAATGACAATCTGAAAAAGTATTTGAGATCGTTATTGACAAAATATCCTGTTGAGATAACAACTTTCACCCAAACTAATATCCTAACCCGTTACTTAAATTTAAGGGTCCCATTTCCATGGCAACTGAATTAAGCGCTGACCACGTACGCTATCACAATCTAGAGGGCTTAAAACTTGTTGAATTAATTATCAAAATGTTACACAAACTATTATAGAGAGGTGTAAAAACAATGTCAGCAGTGGCACAAAGACCGTCGTGATTGCATCCAAATTTGCATGTTCCATTGACCGAAAATTTAATTACCAGAACCTCGGGTCCGTTAATTTACATTCATTTTTTTGGAGGTCAGCGGGGTAGGTAAATACAAACACCTCGTATATATTCACTCTTTCCGTATAATATTGTTTTCTCTTCACTGTCACATAATCATCACTTATCTCTTAACACTGATTTATAACTTCGTAAATAAATTATAGATTACTCTAATAGCAGTAATACTTAATATTAGCACGACCGTTCTGTTCGGCGATGAAAGTAGGACTGACTTTTCAATACCCGTGTGGCGGCCATCTTGACGTTACATGAAACGTCACGATGGCGCCACTTAGTACTTCCGTAGTCAACTGCGCTTCTTTTAAGAAAAGATATAAAATAAATAAATACATGTTATAATATATTAAAGAAATTAAATAAGTGACCTAACAGCTCGGCCATCCTTTGCAAAGCGAGTCCTCTCGCTGTTTTAACATTATTCATAATATTACATAGAGATAATATAAATCACATAGCAGGTGTGATTGTTTACAGTGTGTAACTTATATGATAAAATATCATATAACTAAGTTAATACAAACAAAGACCTTAACAATCATAAATTGGTTTAAAAAAAAAGACATATGCTTATATTGTATACAGTATAGTGTCGTAAATAATAGGTACATTTCAAGATCGGCTCGGTAATCGACGCACAGCCGCTTCTCACCTGTCTTTTTCTATACTAGGACAATTGGGCTAGCATATGGTGAAAAGGATTCTCGAATTATGTTGCTATCTAGCATCTCTTGCACCATATTTCTAACTAAAGAACGGTCAGCGTATGACATTCGGTAAGGCCTGAATACTATAGGCTCTGTGTTTTCTAATTCAATCACCATCTCGTGTGCTTTGGTGTAACCTAAGTACTGCAAGCAACTAGAAAAACAGTCGCTATATTTGGATAACAACTTTTGGAGCTGACTTCGTTCGTTAACAGTTAAATTACTATTGCTGTTTATTCGGTCATAATTTTGATTTGATTTTGATTTGATTTTGATTTGATTTTGATTTGATTTTGATTTGATTTTGATTTGATTTTGATTTGATTTTGATTTGATTTTGATTTGATTTTGATTTGATTTTGATTTGATTTTGATTTGATTTTGATTTGATTTTGATTTGATTTTGATTTGATTTTGATTTGATTTTGATTTGATTTTGATTTGATTTTGATTTGATTTTGATTTGATTTTGATTTGATTTTGATTTGATTTTGATTTGATTTTGATTTGATTTTGATTTGATTTTGATTTGATTTTGATTTGATTTTGATTTGATTTTGATTTGATTTTGATTTGATTTTGATTTGATTTTGATTTGATTTTGATTTGATTTTGATTTGATTTGATTTTGATTTGATTTTGATTTGATTTTGATTTGATTTTGATTTGATTTTGATTTGATTTTGATTTGATTTGATTTGATTTCGATTTGATTTCGATTTGATTTCGATTTGATTTCGATTTGATTTCGATTTGATTTCGATTTGATTTCGATTTGATTTCGATTTGATTTCGATTTGATTTCGATTTGATTTCGATTTGATTTCGATTTGATTTCGATTTGATTTCGATTTGATTTCGATTTGATTTCGATTTGATTTCGATTTGATTTCGATTTGATTTCGATTTGATTTCGATTTGATTTCGATTCGATTTCGATTCGATTTCGATTCGATTTCGATTCGATTTCGATTCGATTTCGATTCGATTTCGATTCGATTCGATTTCGATTCGATTTCGATTCGATTTCGATTCGATTTCGATTCGATTTCGATTCGACTTCGATTTCGATTCGACTTCGATTTCGATTTCGACTTCGATTTCGATTTCGATTTCGATTTCGATTTCGATTTCGATTTCGATTTCGATTTCGATTTCGATTTCGATTTCGATTTCGATTTCGATTTCGATTTCGATTTCGATTTCGATTTCGATTTCGATTTCGATTTCGATTTCGATTTCGATTTCGATTTCGATTTCGATTTCGATTTCGATTTCGATTTCGATTTCGATTTCGATTTCGATTTCGATTTCGATTTCGATTTCGATTTCGATTTCGATTTCGATTTCGATTTCGATTTCGATTTCGATTTCGATTTCGATTTCGATTTCGATTTCGATTTCGATTTCGATTTCGATTTCGATTTCGATTTCGATTTCGATTTCGATTTCGATTTCGATTTCGATTTCGATTTCGATTTCGATTTCGATTTCGATTTCGATTTCGATTTCGATTTCGATTTCGATTTCGATTTCGATTTCGATTTCGATTTCGATTTCGATTTCGATTTCGATTTCGATTTCGATTTCGATTTCGATTTCGATTTCGATTTCGATTTCGATTTCGATTTCGATTTCGATTTCGATTTCGATTTCGATTTCGATTTCGATTTCGATTTCGATTTCGATTTCGATTTCGATTTCGATTTCGATTTCGATTTCGATTTCGATTTCGATTTCGATTTCGATTTTGATTTTTATTTTGTATCATATAACAAGCCTCAGTATCTGCGATAACTTGAATAACTTTCATTCCCTGGCGTGGTATTTCTTGGTCAGTTTTAGCAATTAAGAGTATCTTATTCGCAGGTAGTCGTTCAAAAATAATTTGATTAGGAGTCTTGGTGATTAAAATGTCAGGTTTTTCAGTAAACGAATGACCTAAAAGTATCGGGTGAGTGAGAACGTATTCATCAACAACAAATAGATCTATATCTTCTTTAATTCCTTGCACGTCTACAGATGCAGTCACTACACCCAAAGGTCGAACTAAACTAGCGCCAATTCCTCTGAGTTTGGGTAAATCCTCTCGTTGTGAGATATCAAGATTAAGCGATTTTGCGTGGGAGACCTTGATCAAGGAACATTGGCTTCCCAGATCAATGTGGCAAATTATCGAAGAATCATTTACACGGATTTCATTAATATATTTGTTATTGGTGTTTTCACCAACCTCTAAAAGCTCTAATACCTGTTTTTGATTTGAATCTTTAGTCTGTCTAGTTGTATCGCCGGATGTGATACGTCGAAAACAATCTTTGGCTTGATGTCCTAACCGATCGCAATTAGTACATTTAACTTTAGGCTTAATGCATCGAAAGCTAAGATGCCCTACTTCATTGCAGTTGTAACACCTCAGGTTAGTTGTTTGTAGTAATTTAGAGGTACTGGGATTGCTAGCAAAGAATGACTTTCGCTCCATTTTGTTTCGTGCCAGTGAATCGTATGAATCTCTATTATGACCTACTTTGACAGTTCTAAAATATTTGAGTACTTGTTCCGGTTCATTAAACTGCGCCGCCTTAGCGCCAACCTTTACAGCCCTATCCTCCACTCAGTAAAGCAAACAGTCAACAGCTTGTTTTCCAAACATTTTACAACGATTTAAAAGATTAACCTTCACGTAATAATAGTGCTCTAGTGAGTCCCCATATTTAACTTTTTTTGAAAGCATCTCAGTAAGAAGCTCGGCATAATCCTCACGACAGGGAAACGACTCTATCATTTTTTTCTTCCACTCACCCCAAGTTAGTAAAAGTGAAGGTAAACCTTGGTACCAAGTTTTGGCTACACCACACAGCTTTGGTAAAGCGTAATGTATTATCTCCCTCTCTTCCCATCCGTAAATTTCAGCACACTCTTCTACTTTTGTAAGCCACGTTAGGATAGTTTGTTCCTTCGACATGGGGTCAAATTCCGGGATAACATTAGTATTAAAAGTAAGCTTAGGTTTATGCGAGCTTCCCACTTGAGTAATTATGTTCAAAACCTTATCTTAAATGGTATTAGAATTATCTACCTTAGTTCTAGAAGTCTTCTTTCTCTTTGATGGGGGTCGCACCTCTTCTGAATCCAGAGAACTGTAACGCCATCTCCTATTATTTGTTTTGCTGATTCTTCTTCTGGTTCTCCTATCTTCATAATCAAGGGAGCTGTTTGAGTCAGTGGAGTCTTTCCTACTCCACCTTTGTCTTCTTTGCACCGACGTCCCTTCATCTATGTTTCTATCCTTGTCTTTCAAAGTAAAAGCCTGTGAGTGCGTCCTCGCATCTCTTTCTCGTTGAGTCGTATTATATATGTCACCGGGGTCACACGACCGCAAGTGGGCCTTCCCACGGTGACAGTTACTTGGCCTGGTTCCAGAGGCTTTCCCGCAATCTCGTTCATAGCGCTCAATTCTCCGAACACGATCGTTTGGCCCAATTTCTTGGGCTTTCCCACAATCATGTTCGTACCGCTCAATTCTCCGAACATGATCGTTTGGCCCAATTTCTTGGGCCTTCCCACAATCATGTTCGTACCGCTCGATTCTCCGATCATGATCGCTTGACCCAATTTCTTGAGCCTTCCCGCAATCATGATCGTTCCGCTCATTTCTCCGACCATGATCACTTGGCCCAATTTCTTGGGCCTTCCCGTAATCATGATCGGTTCGCTCAATTTTCCGACCATGGTCACTGGACCCGATTCTTTGGGCGTCCCCGTAACCATGACCGGGCTCATAACCAATGGTTTTATCATTCATATCCTTTATTGATCTGAAACTTAAAAAGAAGAGCTTAGAAACTGACTTTCACCGTAAGCTAAGTTATGTACACCTATTAAAATTAAAAATAAAAGTAAAAAAATGTAATAAATCTAAACAAAGAGGTTGAGGCGTTCAATTTACATTATCGTTTAGTATTTTAAAGTGAGTATACTTTGCTATAAGAATTCAGTTTATGGTATTCGTTTATTATTTCATTCGTTAAACTTGCTTTGATAACTGTTACAGAATACGAAAATGTAAGCATGCTAAATATAATAAGTTTAGTTACTACCAAATATTGAGTTTAGCTATAATAAGTATAAAACAATATAAATAAATCACTGTACAAAATTGTAAACAGTAAAGATATTATTTAATTGACGCATATAAATAAGCTTGGATGTGGCATATCGGCTTTAATGTGTGTAAATATATCCATATTTATGGAGCAACAATAAACGGAGGAAAAAAAAGAAAAAAAATATTTCAGGGACCGGATAGACTATTAACACTAGCTGCAGCCAATCTCTTTATGTTATAAACGTTACAATCGTTTATAAAACATATATAAGATAATATATTTCTTTGTAATTAACGATGGATACATAAACGAAGATAAATAAGATAACAATAAAGTTCCCTGCTGGGCTTTTGTTCAATTTTTAATTTTTAGTCAGTGATTACTGTTTACACGATAAACAAAGAGAAACGACTTTGGCAAAAAAAAAGTACTTACGTTTTTGTAGGCGTAGTGCAGGAAAATAGATAGCTTATTTCCAGTCGTCACACTTCTGAACTTTTGGAGGTCAGCGGGGTAGGTAAATACAAACACCTCGTATATATTCACTCTTTCCGTATAATATTGTTTTCGCTTCACTGTCACATAATCATCACTTATCTCTTAACACTGATTTATAACTTCGTAAATAAATTATAGATTACTCTAATAGCAGTAATACTTAATATTAGCACGACCGTTCTGTTCGGCGATGAAAGTAGGACTGACTTTTCAATACCCGTGTGGCGGCCATCTTGACGTTACATGAAACGTCACGATGGCGCCACTTAGTACTTCCGTAGTCAACTGCGCTTCTTTTAAGAAAAGATATAAAATAAATAAATACATGTTATAATATATTAAAGAAATTAAATAAGTGACCTAACAATTTGTATTCTGATAAATTTTGATAAAATACATTTAGCATCTGTTTTAATTCATAATTATTGTCACCTAATGAAGCGGTTTTGTAATAAACGTGACCCACACTTTGTTCATGTTACTTCAATTAACGTCGTAGTTACCTTATAGTAATAAACATATTTATACTATATAATGCATATATATTAATATTATATGCGTTTATTTTGTGAATGTGAACCCTTTTTAGGGTTACATATCCAAAAGCAAAACAAGGCAAGCTGTATCTGTCCGTCCGTATGCCACACAGGTCTCTACTAGCTCGGTGGGCTAAATAAAGTCCTAATAATGTATGTCTGGTCAAACTCATCTACAATAATATTATAAAGAAGAAAGGTTTGTATTTGCTTATTGCGTACCTCTTTTTCGTTTGAATACCTACTTACGTATATCTTTATTGTATTTCCTCGTAATGAAGGCGGAAAGACACTTTTTATGGGTATTATTTGTATAATATATTCGCACATACTAAAAGCTTTGCACTTTCACTTTCATATCAGAGGGTACATATAAGCCTTCGGCCCTGGTTGTAGTCTTAGGATGGGAGTCCTTAGAGCATGGTGGTAGGGCATTTTGCGAACGCCCGCGTGACTAGCTGCAAACTTCAAGTAGAAAGTCTGTAAAAAATTACTTAGCTGTCCTTAATAGGTAGTTCCTGTTCCAGGTTATACCTGTTTACCACATTCGACCACATTATAATTTACCATCGGGTGAGATTATTGTTAAAAGCTTATAAGGTGAAAAAAAACTTAATAAAAAACAAAAAAAAAGTCTTATAATGTGTCTGTTCATATATCCTTCCATACCTCCGTCCGTCCGTATGTCATGCATTTCTATACCTCGTTCTTTGAGCAACGTACCTGAAATGTAGGCACATATTTAGTGTAAAATGTAGACCAAATATGAATGATGAGTATTGCATTTTCACCTTTAGTTTCTTGATGTAATGCGAAACCATGAGTGACCGGTAGTGTCATTACTACTGAGCGCTTCCGTGCTTCGGAGGGCACGTTAAGCCGTCGGTCCCGGTTATTGTCTAAGGATGGCAGTCATTATAGCATGATGGTAGAGCATTTTGCGATTACCCGCCTGGCTAGCGACCACCCTCAAGTAGAAAATCTGTCGCCAAGCACCTAACGGAGTGTTTCGGTAGCTGTCCTTGAGAGCCAGTAATAGACTCTATTGCATAAACTTTTTGAATTGAATAGAGCATACAAAAAAACAACGTTAAATAAAACACGTTTCCATTCCAGAAAGCCCTATTGATTGTGTAAATACTTTTATTTTTATGTTTATTTCTTAAACCCCCAAAATTACAAACACTATTATATTGTGTGTAAGTGTCAACATGCTACCAATAGATACGGCTTTTTTATGGTTGGCGACCCTTTTGACCCGCAAAAGATACTTGATACCAATCCATTAAAGCATTTCAAGTAATATGATATTGTTGGAAATCTTTAATAAAACTTATTAAATAAAGAGTATATCACAAACGTTATTATTTAATTATTTTACAAATAAGTAATATAGATCAGAAATACGACTGTATCGTTCAAGCGCACGCCAGCTAAGAGGCCGGCGCGTCGATTGTGCCCTCTTATATAGGCGAGTGGAGTGAGGGTTGCCTCAAGCAAAGTCCGTTTCTAACACGGCCTCTCCTGACAAAGCAGCGTCCTCGCGGCTCGTGCTGGAAGCTGCCATGCAGAGGTCCGCAGGCGGCAGGACCCTCTTGCAACGTCACCGTGTCGTGGTTGTGACACGGAGCCATTGATGTTGAGACGCCCTCAGGGGACATCGTGGCGTCATCTGGACGCAAAATAGGTTCATGGTCATCAACATGAGCTAGAACAATGAACAAATACATGTTAACGAGGTTTATTTCATGAAATAAATAATATGCATGTTATGTTTCATGGTTTTGTGAAAACCACAACTTAAACTGGCGCGTATATATAGAACGCACTAGGCAGGGCTTATGAAGTCTCTTCTCATTCATTCTGATGCTCAACGGATAATCCGGAGACTAAAACAGACATTTACTGAGTCAACTTGCACCTGCAATATAATTGCGTCACAGGACTTATGAAGTCTCTTCTCATTCATTATGATGCTCAACGGATAATCCGGAGACTAAAACAGACATTTACTGAGTCAACTTGCACCTGCAATATAATTGCGTCACAGGACTTATGAAGTCTCTTCTCATTCATTCTGATGCTCAACGGATAATCCGGAGACTAAAACAGACATTTACTGAGTCAACTTGCACCTGCAATATAATTGCGTCACAGGACTTATGAAGTCTCTTCTCATTCATTCTGATGCTCAACGGATAATCCGGAGACTAAAACAGACATTTACTGAGTCAACTTGCACCTGCAATATAATTGCGTCACAGGACTTATGAAGTGTCTTCTCATTCATTCTGATGCTCAACGGATAATCCGGAGACTAAAACAGACATTTACTGAGTCAACTTGCACCTGTAATATAATTGCGTCACAGGACTTAAGAAGTCTCTTCTCATTCATTCTGATGCTCAACGGATAATCCGGAGACTAAAACAGACATTTACTGAGTCAACTTGCACCTGCAGTATGATTGCGTCACAGGACTTATGAAGTCTCTTCTCATTCATTCTGATGCTCAACGGATAATCCGGAGACTAAAACAGACATTTACTGAGTCAACTTGCACCTGCAGTATAGGATTTATACAGGACTCTTCCCAGAAATACACCAATGCTCAATGGGATAATACCAGAGACTAACATGGCCCGTCTAGGTCATCCTAGATACCTATAGGAACTTCATTCACCCCGATGCTCAATGGATAACTCTCCAGAGACTAAAACAGGTATTTACTGAAGTACCCCGCAACATACATACATACGTAAGTAGGTATACACAAAAAGGTAAAATGCAATATCGTTAGTGGTTAGAATTTCAGCGCCTTTGTAGGCATTTCTAAAATTTATTAGCAACAAGGAGGCAAGAATGTCGTTAGTAGTTAAGTATACGCAGAGCACTTCGCGGGACTCAAAGGTCCACTCACCATGCCACTTTATATTCGGCGCCGGGCAGTGTGGTCTTTCCAAAAGAACCAGCAAGCAAGTGGGGCTCGTGGCGCCCCAATGCGCAATGGCAGGATCCTAGTGAAGCAGTAGGCATCGCGTAATACGAACTCATTTAACGTTTCCTTGTACGGGTGATTTACAAAAGCTTCATATTTCCGAGCGCTCGTCAATACCTGACCGTTACTTGTTAACCATCCAAGATACTCCACTTTGTCGGATAGAAACCTTTAATTACGTAAATTAGTCAAAAGCTGGCCGTTAGTGTTCTTAGAACTGAATCGAGGAGTTCCAGTGCCTCCTGTATGCTATAGCTCGGCAGCAGTCCTTGAGAGCCAGTGAAATTACAGGTATATGAGACTTAACAACTCCGTCTCAAAGTGAAGGGCGCAGTGCAATTCGTCACATGACGTAATGCATCCAAACGGGTTTACTAAAACAACCGCGCGCGTGGCAGCTAATATAGAAGTCAACCTCCAAGGAAATCTCACTTAACATCACTTAGTACCGCCTATGTCATGTAGACACTGAAAACACGTACACGTTTTGCAAAAAGTGTTTCAACATATCTGAGGAAATCAAAGATTTGTAAGTTCCACTGTCTACTAGTACATCGACAGGAATGCCACACAGAATTGGGGTAATAACATCACGGTTTTAAAAATTACCGTCAATATCTCGACAAAAGTTGATATTACATTTATTGCGCGACTCAGATCGTTCTTTTGCGAAGCATGCACTTTCACTATGCCCACTCTTTTTGCAAAACGAACACTTTTCTAACACAGGCTTCCAACTATGCGTAGTTTTGTTATAATGCGCAGCCGGTAACGCTGTAAATTTCGTAGGGCAAGCATTATAACTATGGCCCCAACGATTGCAAGAATAACAACGCCCGGAGCACTTTTGCACGGCGTTTATGTGGAATCATATCGGCTTGTTTACTAGTTGAGGGTAGACAGAATAATTACTTTTTCAACTAGCACTGTTCAAGCTATGCAGATCGTGTATGGTTTACGGTTTGACATAGATGGATCAAAAATCATACGTTTGGCATTCATAGCCGCCGCACATGTTTGAGTGTCGGTTATTTCACGGATAATAATTGTGGTTATGAGTTCATTACTGAGGCTTCTTACTACGCGTAATTTGAGCAAAGACCTATGTGCATACTCAGCATAGATGTTATATTTATCCAAATCTGTACACATCACATCGAATAGAATATTCACGACGTCAACGTGTAGTGGGCACAATGAATAAGTTTTTGTCGGAAGTTAGACCACGTACGTTCGGCGTGCACCCGCTGGCTAAGCCATGAACGCGTTTTTTCTCTTCAAAAAATTACCGTTACGGGCAAGACACTCGTTATCATCCCAGCAGTTACGGATAACTGCACGATCTACCTCATCGCACCACACTTTGACGTCATGAATAGAAGGGTCGAAATCAGACACACAATAATGGTTCGGTCTCACCGGATTTAACACGCTAATGGCGTTGAAAAGCTTTTCCGTCGCATGGTCTGCTGCATATTAAGCGATGACTGGGCCCAAAGCAGGCAGATTGGGCCTGCAGGTTGTGCACTCAGGGGAGCAGCTGCAGCAGATGACAAAGCCTCGAGCGAGCCACAAGGTACGCTGAGGGGCGTTGACACGCCCGCCTCGCTGCAGGCATGTGGGGCTCGCTGACTTAGTGTTGCTATCGCGACCGCGTCGTTGTTGGCACCGGATGCAGAGCGTTCCTCGAGCGCGATCAACCTGTCAACAATAAAACCAAACTGTTGCCCTATGTCGGGCGGTGGTGGCGTGCGCTTTCTTGGGCATTTGTTCTTATTTCCCGTGGATAACATTACTAATTAATAAAGGCAGAAAAAAGGATCAGAAAATATCACCGGTGGACTGGCAACGTCTCCTGATCCCACTTCTGATGTTGGAAATCTTTAATAAAACTTATTAAATAAAGAGTATATCACAAACGTTATTATTTAATTATTTTACAAATAAGTAATATAGATCAGAAATACGACTGTATGGTTCAAGCGCACGCCAGCTAAGAGGCCGGCGCGTCGATTGTGCCCTCTTATATAGGCGAGTGGAGTGAGGGTTGCCTCAAGCAAAGTCCGTTTCTAACAATATCATTAATAAATGGACGATATCGTCCACCGATATGCCAAGGGGTTAAGCCACCAGGAATTTCCATTGAAAATTTACTATTCTTAAGATTTGTTTAAAATAGTCAGATGAAAAAGATTTTATTCATAATTTGACAGTATAGTTATAGGCAGTACAAACATCAATGATTTTTTAAAAAATTACTAAAGCCCGGGAAAAGACAAAAGCTTGGCGCGGTAACAATTGTTAAGTTGATAGAATAAATTCTTACTATATATACAAATCTAGTTTTATTTAAATAGCTTACGTTGTTGAACTACGCTTTCAGCCATCATCGTCGCTGCCAGCAACAAGGGAGACATTACAAACAGTGACAGTTATCTCTTTTAGTTACCGAACTGCTAAATATGACATTAATATATACGATGCTCCATAAAAGCAATCTTGCATTGCAGAAAAATACCCTTACAAGGTATAATACTTTCGCAACCCTCTCAAAGTTTAACTCAGTAAATAAAGATTGTAACTATACCTAGTTACAATCTAGTACGCCATCCTAGTTGGATATCATTTAGCTACAGAAAACGAGTGTAATGGTCAAGATAATGTTTTATTTCTGCGACGTACGGGGAACATTAATATGTGTCAAATCGTCGTCGGAACGGAAAAGCATTGTAAGACAAATGGTGCACTCGTTTCATGTTTTTGTGAACAACACGATTGAATGATATCATATAAGACTTGAGTTCTCTTGTAATCTAGACGGATATGGGTAAAGGTTAACACAATAATAAAACAACTTGTAATATAAAAAATTTAGATACTTTTGTTAGGCAGTATTGGTACATCCCCTTAAAATAAATTCTTTATAAACGCCGGTGCAATTCTAGGTAAGTCCAGTACTATACAGGAAAGTTAACTTGTTTGCGTTAAAACGCCAGTGCCGAAAGTTAAATACTCTGCTGCCAGCCCTCCTTTGGAATACTACCGTTATGGAAGTATATACCCGCTACCTTTTGGGTTATTAGGGCATTAGGGTTGTACGGAGTTCTGCGGTGCGTATAATTTGCAGCAATTCCCCAATCAAGTCGGTATAAGTGACAGGCGTGATTGGTGGGAAACCGCTTCGTAAAAACTTTTTTCTTAAACTATTACGACATCTATCGATAGAATCAGACTTTGTCCTCTTAAACCGGGAACCGTACAATAAAATATATGAGTTTTTTTTGATATTTTCTAACACTTCCGGCGACCACAGGACTCAATTGTATTCTAATCAAGCAACTGCCCACAAACAAACTAAAATCCTAATTAAGTTGAGTGTTTTGCTCTTTTTATCCCGAGAGAACTCATTAGCTATGCAGTTCTTCTGTCTTGTTTTCCACTTACAATCGTGTGAAGCGGATCTTTGACGAAGGAATAACGATTCTCTTCTCTCTAGACGATATTTTTTAAAGTAAGTTTTGTTCGTATAGATTTCGGCAAGCGTACAATAACCATAGGCTTAGGATGTACAAGACCAACAGTGACGGATGAATGGTGTAACAAAAAATGAAATGTAAATGTGTGAGTGACATAGTGTTGTAATGACGCGAGCGTAATACTATCGACAGTTTTACTTGTTGAATCTTAGGACACATTCGTTTGAAATTATGCCCTATATAGTTTGATTTATTGAGACTATTGTAATGATCGTGAACAACACTGAAATCACAGAAATGCAATATATGCAATTTCATTAACTTGAACAACTTATTTTTCAAGTTATTATGATTTAAAAACCAAACTACTTAACTGATTATGATTAAATTTCAAAGGGATGAATCTTAAAGTATATCCTTTCAAACAAAATACGATGTTTTCAAATGAAAATCAAACCAAATATCATAACATGATTACAACCTTATTGAGAACCTGCTCCCTTTTTGATCTGTTAAAAATAAAACTAATTTAAAGTTGAAGTCAAATGCATTTATTGTAGGTCTAAAATGGTACAGCACTTTTAAAAGTAAACTACTATAACTTCATCGTAACAAGATGAATTAAAACTTACCATTACTAAGTATTATGATTACCATTAACAAAATCATTAAGCTGCAAATATACAGGTACTGTAAATTATTAAATTACATTTATCTGAATACCATTTGCGTAAAGCATCCACATGTGGTAAGCAAAGGTCGAATTTGTCCTTGTGTAAACATAGCTCATTAGGCTGTAGAAATGACGATGTGTACATAATTTCGATGATCGATGATTTACTAACTGGCCTACAAAACATATAATTCTTTAAAGTCTGCTTTTAATTCTAAAAGCCGTTTTATCATTATTTTTGTTTCAGCTTTTAAACTTCTAAAGAGCTAATTTGTTTCTGTAACTTTTGTCACAATTTAGAACATTAGTTAATAAGTTTTTTTCCTTGGAGACAGTTCTTGATTTGAAGGGCAGGTAATGGCTAACGGTGGTAATATATCTCTATTTAAGTAAGGTCAGGGCCGTCTTATTTTCAATTTGATCTGAAAGGAAAAATAAAAATTATTTTTTGTCAGGATAGCCATAGCTATCCAGCGCTGCAATGAAGCGAGTATTGTGGATTTTATTGCACCAGGGACGCTAAGGGAAGGGTTACTAGATTGAATCAACATATCCTACAGTCTTTACATGAAAAAAAAATATTTGACCATGTATTTTACTACCAATTAAACTTTTCGTTACTTCTGTCATCATTTCCTAAAGCTATTGACTACCATTTCCACAGCTTTATGCATTCAGGGACATTAAACGTTGGTATTGAGTCTTTCATTAGTATACATCGATGTTTTCTTTGTATGAAGCATTTTGATTCAAAGTTTACTTCAAACTGTAGAGTTTTTATTTAGATTGCGTCAATAATCCGAACCCTTTTATCACATACTGAAAATTTGTTGGTAATCTGTAAGAACACAAACATTATTATACGCGTGTGTGAGATTTGTCAAGATAGAGAGCATTTATTTAATCTGTAATGTAAGCTCATTAAATTATAAGATGTTTTCAGGCGGTGATGCCATAATCTAGTCCTAGCTTAAGGTAAAGTAAATGAGTACTACTAGTTCAGTACTTAACTATCCCACTTACTAGGTTTTCTACACAAAGGGAATCATAAGGATACTTCAAAAACACAACGTTTATAGGAACACATAGAACACTTTAATAAGAATAATACATCATTAGGGTCACATGGATTACTTCAAAGGTAATATTGTATAGTCACATTTCACAAAGATTATACAATAAAAAGGGCGAATTTGGAAGCCAACAAACATAGACCCATACACAACACATGAATATCAGTTACGTTACATTAAATAATATAATACAGTACTTAACTCAATAAGTCTCGATGCAGCAGTCACTTGTGAAGAATAAAGAGGCTAAGTAAGTTAAGACATTGGTTTTATAGCAATGACTGGCGCCAAGTGTCTGTCGCATATCCATTAAACTACCCACCATATTTATCACAACCAATCAGAGACATAAGCGTTCCCGCCACAACGTATCAGCCAACCCGAAATAAGACAGGATGGTTCGTCATTGGCTAGTCTAGAATGAATACAGATCATAAAGGGTTTCAGTGTGGTGGTTATTAAAAATGACAAATATCAACAAGTTTTAGAATATTCTACAATTACATAATGAGTAACTTCTCTTAACTTATTTACTTAAGAGAATCTAAGCTTAACAAATATATGATTCTAACACGGCCATACTGACAGTACTTCGTCCACGAAGTACAAAATAACACCAGGCAAACTTCACTTTAAAATAATTATGTATAACTTAGTGATAATAGTATATATGTAGGAAATATTGTAACCGTGTATGGCAACCCACAATTATTTGCACAAAGCTTGCTTGATAAAGAATTTATGTAATAAGTAATAAATAAACACTACTTGGTTCGAAGTCACCAAAAAGAAAAACCGCTATCGATTATCTGTAAAATCATTATAAAATTTTCATAGTACGTATTTGTGGACTACAATGTATCTTTTATATTGGGCGTGGAGGGTAGATTATCCCTCTACGCGTTGACTGTTGTGACTTGCTATCTCTCGAAAGGAAAATAATATCATTGGAATGGAATCAAAATACATTCAATACATTTGTGAAAAAAATGTTGTACAAACCAACATTCCCATTTACGTTGTTATGTAAGTGTCACGAATAAATATTATGTGCAAGTACATAATTCGTAAAGTATACCAGGTATATATATGAAGTAAATACTGATACTAAGTTTCATAGATAGTATGCAGTTTCAACTACATATTTGATAACATATTAAGCAATAGGGAGTTTAACATTTGATTAAAACGACTGTGGTAAATTTCTGCAATGCAACTTTAACTTGCTTAGTTATCAAGTTGACGTTTTATCGTCCACGCATTATTTAGACAATAACAAAATGTACCATTAAACATTGGACATATTCCATTTGACAAAAAACGTCTGGACCTTTTGACTTCACGACATAAGTATTATCTATAAGGACAGAATTGGGTTTTCCTATTATGATTTGGACGTTTTGACGTCAGGGCTTAAGTATTTTATCCAGGATAATAGGATCATCATTTGTACACGTAAAATAACTTTTCTGATAACAACAGGCAGTCTACCTACATGTACTTATGTAGCAGTAAAAATAACACTAAATTCTCATGAAAAACCCTAATCATTTTAATAATAACCAGTTACCTAGACACGATGATTACATTCACAAGCCGCCATGTGAGACAACCATCGCCAAGTAAAAGGTCGACCGGCTTTTACCAAACAGTTTGCCATTTGAATAGACGTGCAGGTCGCATTCACTTACTGCTCGTGAGATCAACAAGCACCAATCAAATGGGTATGCAGTGTAATCAATTTAAACAGTAGTTGCCATTTGAATAGACATGCTGGTTGCATTCACACACTGCTCGTGAGATCAACCAGCACCAATCAAATAGGTAAGCAGTGTCTTTCTATTTAATATTTAATCTAGAGCATAAGTACATGTAGATATGAGTATTTTGATATTATCATTTTATGTGATGATAACTGATAATATAACATAAGTAGTTTATTTCTACAATATGTAGGGTAGCATGTCATATTAATATTCTTAACTGAAACGTACATAATTATCGTATTTCTTGTTTCAAAACAATAGGTACAATCTATCATTAAATACATTTTGTTCAAACACCCACTCTTGTGGCCAGTATCAATATATCCTTGTGAATTACAATATTTCATGATAAACCATCTATAGTCTACACCAATCAATAAACGCAGAGGTAAAACCCCTGTAAACTTCTGTATTGTCGCATAGATTGTTGAACATTCCAGAATCCGTTCGGCCAATCTGACAATTTATAAAACATTCTACCTAATATAGACATACCGTTCCATCTAACCGTTACTTCAAAGTGTTCCAGTAACAATCATATGTTTGTCAATAAGTAATTTCCGAAAAAGAGATCGATTATGGTTTGAGCCAAAGTTTGCGTGACAGTCAGTAATGACTTCTGAAGGGATGCCAAGTGCTAACATTTGTCATAGGTTATCTTCGTATATATGTAGGATAAGACAACCTATGTATAAGAATTCAAAGTTTAAAGTGGATTTAATAAACAATACTTTGCGAAACCAACAATTAAAACATTTCTACCCATCTCCAGTTACTATATTATACAATCGATTCAAAATGCTATATTATACAATCGAGTTGATTAGTGTGAAACAGTTAAGGAGTTTTCTTTATAGGATAAAATAACCCTTGCTTAGGACCCAAACTGCTTTTACAAATATCAAGCAAAAGCATAAGTAAATATACTATATACTTTATCATGACTACTTTTATAGAATTAGCAATCTGTAGTGAATTTATTTAATGCCCATAAGATCACTGAGCAAGTAATATTACATAAGATATTCTCAGATGTTCAAAAACATTTCATATGTCACTAAGTTTTAGGGATCGCTTTTAAATAAAATTAAGAAAATTTTAAGCACAAGGTAATAGCGACATTAGTTCAGATATGGTTGTAACTTTGCTATTTATTGTTCGATATGCGTTTCCACATTTAGGTTTCTAGGTTTATAGAAATGTATTCTCAATTAATACCAATAGTCACTATATAAAATGAGAATATAGTTTGACTTTGAAGAAATCTAATTACGTTCGTCGTTATAATATCTACTTATTAGTGTAAATAATATAAAAAAATACACAATGACATAGCAAGTTTCATAAACTTCCATTCCAGTGTTTGCTAGCATATATTCTTCACATATGCTAGCAAACACTAATTCAATAAGGTTCAGTGAAAGCACCTTTATCTTGAGGGATATATGCAGCAAGAACCGTCAGTTTCAGATTTAAACGTTACAACATTGAGAAAATTTTCGACGAGGTTATTCTTCACATTGCCACTACACGGTTACAGGATTGTAATCATTATAAAACAGACCCTTTGGAGGGCTTTACCTGCTTTTGCCACTGTTATAATACTTGTCCAGATGAATTATTTCGCCAATACACCGATGAAAACTCGGTGCCACTGCCGCTAGTAGGTATTCGATAACTCGCAACACGGTGTCGTCATCCTGTTGCCAGGTTGCAGCGACGGCTTCGCAAACCACGGCGTTCCACTGCCGCTAGTAGCAGATACGAAAACTGGTAACACGGTGCTGTCATCTTGTCGCCAGGTTGCAGCCACGGCTTCGCAACCCGCGGCGTCCAAGTCTTTGAGAGTAGTTGCATCGATTCTGAAACTAATAAAAGTGATTAAAAAATGAAGGTAGGCAATCTGAGTGATCCCACTTCTGATGTGAGATTTGTCAAGATAGAGAGCATTTATTTAATCTGTAATGTAAGCTCATTAAATTATAAGATGTTTTCAGGCGGTGATGCCATAATCTAGTCCTAGCTTAAGGTAAAGTAAATGAGTACTACTAGTTCAGTACTTAACTATCCCACTTACTAGGTTTTCTACACAAAGGGAATCATAAGGATACTTCAAAAACACAACGTTTATAGGAACACATAGAACACTTTAATAAGAATAATACATCATTAGGGTCACATGGATTACTTCAAAGGTAATATTGTATAGTCACATTTCACAAAGATTATACAATAAAAAGGGCGAATTTGGAAGCCAACAAACATAGACCCATACACAACACATGAATATCAGTTACGTTACATTAAATAATATAATACAGTACTTAACTCAATAAGTCTCGATGCAGCAGTCACTTGTGAAGAATAAAGAGGCTAAGTAAGTTAAGACATTGGTTTTATAGCAATGACTGGCGCCAAGTGTCTGTCGCATATCCATTAAACTACCCGCCATATTTATCACAACCAATCAGAGACATAAGCGTTCCCGCCACAACGTATCAGCCAACCCGAAATAAGACAGGATGGTTCGTCATTGGCTAGTCTAGAATGAATACAGATCATAAAGGGTTTCAGTGTGGTGGTTATTAAAAATGACAAATATCAACAAGTTTTAGAATATTCTACAATTACATAATGAGTAACTTCTCTTAACTTATTTACTTAAGAGAATCTAAGCTTAACAAATATATGATTCTAACACGTGCATATAGTTATTTCAAATTCTGTTAAATAGCCATTTGTATAAAGATACTAATATTTTATGATAGAAGTAAGAGATATTTCCAATTATTTATTGAGAGTTAGGGGAACTTTTCACAGAAAACATCATAATAAATTTTGAATAATATATCTTGTGATAATATTTACTCCCTTATTCGTAAATACTCAATAAGCTATAAACTGATCTGTCAACTTCTCGCTAATTATTATGTAATTATATTATTTTTAAACAAATTTATGATTAAACTAACTACCGGTTATTTTTGAGGTTCGAATATGTACCCGAGCATTCACGTCGAAGCTACAGGTCAGACATAAACTATCGACTTTATCAATACTTGTGACGTCAGGACTTTGTCAAGCCCTATCGTAAACAAATGTTTTTGTATTTTTCGTAAAATACCAACCAATTCTTCATTTAGCAATGTAATTTGATGATAAGTATGAAGAGAAACCTATTATCTAATATTTCCATAGTCCATATAACTAATTTTAAAACAAAATGACAAAATAATGATTATCCAAAAAGCAGTACAAATAAACATAAATTACCTGTGAAACGTGTATATATTCGGGTTACTGTGTCTTGTAACCTCACATTCACTCACTGAACAAGACAACATGCTAGCATAATACATATTTTATATTATAATCGTAAGATATTTGAGCAAATACACAAAATTCGCGCCGACTTGGAAGAGGCCGGGACGCTATGGCTTCTTACTCGAGTAAAAAATGACATACCGTCTCTTGTTTCACTATCTCTTTTTTTCTCGCGACGGTTTGTAGCAGCTTAGGACCTTTCACTCACACACTTCGTAGGTCTATTGAGCGTAGCGAAAAAATCCTAGGTCTGTGACAATAACAGACTTAAAACGCTATTCGGATATTTTTTTGATTAGCTGTGAGGCGTGGGGTTTGTAATCACTGAAAAGTGGTTCATAAACATGTCACATTTGATATACATGTTGGTAAAAAGCTTCTTCAATATTTAGCTTTTAAACACAACTTCTTGATATCTTTAAGCATGCTGTGTTCACAGCAAGAAGGACGTGCGCGCCTGTACATGTTTTATAATGATATTATTACTTGTGTTTAATTATGTGTATATCCAGTTCTGTGAACCATCAATAAAAAAAAATAAAAAATATATCTTAATTCTTAGTATTAGACAAGGGGCTACTTACCATATTTATGGGTCGTGAAAAGAGGGAAATGAAAAACTTCGAGTAGTTTCATTCTACAGAAGACACTGTATCTATGTAGTTATTTATACCTCAGTTATCAATTACGGAAGTTATTAAGAGAAAAATCTTATTGATAATTATGCTCGTAATTAGGTAGTTAAAATACGCAGTATGTTTATATTATGAGGACTATATATAAAATAAAATAAGACTGCTATAGGTAGCTTTCACTGCGTGCCATATCAATAAGATGAAGTTTGATTTGGACGTCATTAAAGTCTAAATTCATCTAATTCATAAAAAAGTTTCATTTTCTTCTTAGCCTTGCTAACATAGTGTTTAACATAAGTTTAACATAAGTAACTAACTACCTAACAGTTTTATTTTCGGCTCACAAACATGACGCTGCGTCAGTTTTGTTTACAGATAGTAAAACAAACTGCAAGTATCATAATTTACTATGTGCAAGTATCTTCTTGCTGCTCGAGGCAAATAGACACATCTCAAATCTACGCTTACAACGAGCCACTCGTCGAAGAGTTCGATACGGAATTAAACAACTTCGTCTTCTAGCAAACACGTACTCGACCGAATATAAATATCAAAATACGAGTATGCTTGTTTTGTGCTTGATGTTGACACTTCTTGACCTTATAAATAAATAAATAAATAAGCCTTTTATTCCCAAAATATCACTATACAGTAATAAAATAAATTTATATGAATACATCTTGCTCTAATTATTAACATTATAGTTTTAATTATTAGGTTCGGGCACCCAAAATTGGGCGTAGGCCACCTCCATAAGTTGCCCCTTAAATCTATCTTGCGCGAATCTCGTCCACGTCTCGCCTGCTATTTCTACGACGTCATCTCGCCATCTCCGTCTTGGTCTACCTCTAGGCCTTGCATTGTCGCGTAAACACCAATGTAAAATACATTCGTTCCAGCGTCCGTCTGTGCTCCTTGCAATGTGGCCAGGCCACATCCACTTCAAATGGCAGAGCATGCTTGCTGCATCGATTATTTTGGTAGTTTAACAAATTTCTTCGTATCTGACTCGGTCTCGTAGCTTGATGCCTAGCATCGATCTTTCAGTAGCTCTTTAGAAAATAGAAATTTTGCTCACCAAAGCTCTTGTTAGAGCCCAGGTTTGACATCCATATAGAAGGGATGGTAGGATTGTGTTGTCCATAATCTTTTTCTTTAGACGCAGCGGAAGTTTACTTTTAAATACGTCTTTGTGCATCCAGTACCTTTTCCATGATATAGCTATCCGTCTGTTAATTTCTTTCTCGCTAGCGTCTTGAAAAGAAATTGTTTGACAGAGGTATAGGTGGACTCTGTAGTCTTTGACATATTCTATGATATCTGTTCCAAGTTATATCGGCCTAAGCTCTCCATTTGTCATTGCTTTGGTTTTAGGTTCATATGCAAACTTATTTTGCGGCTTTCGACATCTAGCGTGTTTATCATATACCTACTGTAGGCAATTATAGTTTTCAGCCAAAAGCACTATATCGTCTGCAAAGCGAAAATTATTGAGTCGTTCCCCGCAGCAGGTCCATGATTAAAATCCCGCCGCGGGCTTGAGCTTTACCGCATGGTGGTAGGGCACTTTGCGAATGCCCGCCTGGCTAGCGACCACCCTCAAGTAGAAAATCTGTCGCCAAGCACCTAACGGAGTTTTCCGGCAGCTGTCCTTGGAAGGAATATATTGCAACGTAAATGTACATAGTACATATTACTATATTGCCTCGTTTGTGTTCGTGTGTATGTTAAAGCACCGCTTTGTAATCTGTAGGTACTAGATTTGATCCCTGGTTTGTTAAATAAAATATATTGGGTTTTTTCAGACAAAGAAATTTTTAGTAACAATTCGGAGTCTTTGTTACTACCCGGCAGATGGAAATAAGCTCACCCCCTATTACATTAGACTGAAAACGTGTCTGGAAATGTGCGTGCTTTGACGGCACTCTCAACGCCTTCGGCGAAAAGACGTAACGATATGTTATGGTCATCATTATAAGCCATAGCGAGCTTTTGAACATTGTACACACCAATCCTGCTGGCAAAAAGGAAATGCACTAAAACTGACTAAAACCTATCGGTCTGAATAGATATTCCGTACTATATAAGTAAGCACTGACTTTTAAATTCATCAGGTGTACCTTAAAGTTGTGAGCCATACAATGTCTATAATGATAACAGATCCTGTGAGACCTCAGTTTCAGTATCGTTAATCATCCCTATATCCACCCAAATCGAGTTGCTGAGTAGCAACTCTTAAATCCAAAAGCAATAGAAACATGAATTATGTTCGTAAAACGGTTGTTATGCTGACCCACCCGTTTTTGGGCTAAAAACTGTCGATGTGCTATGAAATTTCACAAATAGTTTAGGATTCAATTTAAAAAACGAAGAGGAGAGACAGATTTCACACAGATCCACTTGTATAGCAGTAGGAATATTACGTATCTACATTATGTTATGTATTAGATGTTATATTCTACCTTCGATCTATTTTTTTTACTAACCTCATCCAATACTGATTAAATTGTTATTTTTCAATTGCAACAACGTGATTTGCGTAGCTTTATATTTCAATTATACCAACAGGAGGAAATATATGTCCTCACTCGTTTATATCCTAATATATAATATTACTAGCTATACTTGCCCTATACCTATATAATTATTTACATTTGCGCACTGTTTATCTCCTAAGCAACGCTGAGCTTTGCGGGAAAGCACTCTTAGTTAAGCATAAAGCAAGCACAGAAAAGAGTTTCATACTTTTGGTTTCAAAACTCCCAGGTTGTATTTTCCAGAAGACAGTAGTTAAGTAACTCAGAGGTATAAGAATAAGAATAATTCATTATCAAAATTACAGTAATAGCACACTATAAGTACATGCTTTAAATAAAATAATAGTATAGGTAACTTACGATAAGAATAAGTACAAATAGATACGTTGACAGCTGTGCTAGGTCGAAGATGTGTTACAGCTGTCAGCAACTTCCCATTGTAAGGCGACATTCCGACGAATCCATAATTTAACTACATTTGGAAGCACATAAACAACACACCATTATTAGTTAAACTGTTTGAAACATTAAACATATTTTATAATTTGTTTACACACGCCATCACAATATTCCTTCAACACTCCACGAAATCAAACATATGAATTAAAATTGTAGGGCAGACAATATAATAAACATAAATTATATAAAATACGCGATGAGACAGTTTTGCGATCAATTACAGGGATGCAATAGAATTGCTTTTTCTACAGATTTAAAACACGGAGGAGGTACTCAGTTCGTCTGTTTTTTTTATGTATCTGGGTGAATCGATTTTGATGATTCTTTTTTTATTTGAAAGCTGATGCTTGCCGTGTGGTCCCATTTGAATTTCAAAATCAAAATTGGCCAAGCCGTTTTTGAGTTACTCTCCAATAACTGAAAGCAGACAATGATAGACAATCGATCCCATTAGTAGCAGGTAAATTTTTAGTATTGGGTATTTAAAAAAAATCATTTTTCCAAGATATGGAACCGACTTCCACACTGAAATGTGTTCAGTGTTGAAGTCGGTTCCATTTATTGGTATTTTTTTTAAAGATATGCTTACCCTATTTTGACGACCATATCTTGGCTCTATAGTTCACCAATTGTAAGTTAAATTATTTCCCAATTTTCGAGAAAAGGCTTTGTAATGGAACAGTTAATCTCAATTCAGTAACGTTAATTATATTATCCCGGCGTTATATTCACATAAACAATGTGTTTATCTAATTTACATCGAGCCAATAGCCAAATCAGTGATTTCAGTGTTGCTATTCACACATTATATGGCTTAGTACAAATATCGACTGTTCACTCATGTGGTTTGTTTTGTAACGGACTCCGGTAAGCTAACGTTATCGCCGGACCTGCCAATTGATAAACAATAATATTTTTATCGGGCAATACGAGGCCCCATATTTTTTGAGGGCTGTTGTTAATATGATACTTTCAAAATTACTGCTTTATATTGTAAAGAGGTTTCTATCCTTAGCTTAAAAAAATACTTATACCTTTTGGAAATTTATTGGATGTTGTTTTGAAAGTAAGAACATCAAAAATGGCGCCCTACGCGCCAAAATATTAATAGTTCAAACAGGGCGTATAGTCCCGTCGCTCATAATCACACCGTAGAAAGTCAGTCTTGTTCATCATTATATCGTAAATTCAATTTTTTTTTTATATACATACGTAATTCTATATTATTTACTATAATGATAACTATACTTAGCCCCTCCATAATCGTTTCATAACTATTTTATAGGTATATCAGACGCATTAAACATTACAAAAAAATATGTACTAAGTAGAAGAGTTTTCTCTTGCGCCGTGCTAATGATCTGTTAAACGTAAAGTTTATTAACCATGACCGCGTTATGTTATGATTAGGACCTTTAAGTTTTACCTCAAATAATTTTTATTCAACAGAATATTGGGCTTTCTTCTTAATTTTCACCGTACAATTGACATGTTACAGTGAATATTGGGAAATTTGAGGATTGATTATAGAATGACATTTGTTGTATAAAATAGAGCTGAGATAAAGTCTTTGTAGCTTCCTCATTACCTACTCTTTGGATGCAGAATTTCGCAAACAAAAGTGATTATACGATGTTATCGCGTGATCTTCTGTTGTCTTTAGCAAATGTTACCCAGTGGAAACTTGCACATGGAACAGTCGAGCACGTATTAATTAATTTTTTTTCTTTATGTACCTATATGCATAAGTATAACAAAAAAAAACATATTTAAGTAATCAAATCATTTAGACTTTATATATTATCTATACGTACCTATTCTGTTCCCCGTGGGGTGCCGGAATTAGAATTGCACTTCCCGTGTCCTTCAGAAGTTTCCTGCGGGAATCGGAGAAAGGCGATAAAAGGAAAAAACCAGAAGGTAGGCAGCAGCGCCTTCTGAATAACTGTCTTCTTACATTGCGATCGCCAAGCAGCCTGTCGAGCGTGGGGACTATGGCAAACTAATGGAAGAGGCTAAGTTCAGCAGCGGACAATCAAAATTATACTATACAGTATAATTTTGGTACAGTATAGTTTAAGGTATAGGTTATAAAATATGTCATAATATTTCTAATCGAGCGTGAAATAATGACACAAAATAAAGAATTGTGTTCTTCAAAGTTATAAAAGCTATTGATATATTTGATATGAAATAATTTAATACGGTGGGATTACAGCGTGGCGAATAAGCCCTCTTTGTGCACCTACGAGTACACAATGTCAAGTCACAATGTCAAGTCTTCAAGTTGCGTAAAGCGGGTAAACGATTTTGTATGAAGTTATTGGCAGAAGTCGATCAAAATTGTATATGTTTACTAATCGAATGCATTACATATTCATAGAACTATACTTAACACAAATGAAATTATATGTTTCTTGATATGTTTATTGTTTCAAAACAATATTTGTACACTTAAGAAGATAGTATTCTCCTCAGAGAGAAAGTCTTTGTCTTGAGCGGGCTCTATTTCTTACTGCACTCCAGAATCAATTCTATTCTCAAACATTTTCGTTACACTCAGGATACAATTTCGCTCGTGAAGGAGCTGCTTTTTACTTTGTAATATTATTTACTATTTCATACATATTCTTTTGTTAAATCAGCTTGACAGATTGAGCTTGCTGCACAACGTGGTCTCAAGCAAGGCGAGGGTCATGTTGTATAGAAAGCGATTAGTATTAAAAGTAAGCTTTCATTCATTCAGTTTCACGCGACAGACGTCGCAGCTAATGGAAAACCAAAAAGCTTACCAAAGTATACCTAGCGAAAAAGTACGCGTTACAAAGCTGGCGAATAATCTTCATACCAGAAGTAGGTCATACTACTGTTGCTATGCAATTTCTTAGGTCTGTGTCATAGAAAATCCATTCAGTATAAACTTTAACCCGTAAAGATTTACCTATGTCTAGTACGAACTACATAGGTAGCATAGGTAGCATATTATGCAATAATTAGCAATTATATCTTTGTTGTTTTGTGTTTAAAAAAATATCTTCGTGATACCATCAATACCATATGTGAAATAATTGTCATTATGCTACGCAATCAGTGTAATTTTAAATATTTCTAGGTAATTAATCGTCATTTGACATAGTCATAATGGCAGAGTCGCTTGAGGAACTCAGTATAATGCTCAGCGACCTCAGTAGAGTTTCCCAGCAGGTGGGTCTTAAAATGAACATGGACAAGACGAAAATTATGTCTAATGTCCATGTTGCACCAGCACCAGTAGTTGTTGGGAACGATACGCTCGAAGTTGTTGACCATTACATATACCTGGGACAGACTGTCAAGTTAGGTAGGTCCAACTTTGACAAAGAGGTCGCCCGAAGAATCCAACTCGGATGGGCAGCGTTCGGGAAGTTACGCGACATCTTCTCGTCGAAGATCCCGCAGAGCCTGAAGACCAAAGTCTTCAACTAGTGTGTGTTGCCAGTGATGACTTATGGCACTGAGACGTGGTCCCTAACTGTGGCCCTTATGGACAAGCTCAAAGTCAGTCAAAGTACGAATAATTTTATTTATTCGTAGGCGAACCTTTGACTACAACCTCACCTGATAGTAAGTGATGATGTGGTTCATTGCTTGACATAAAATGGCAACTGGAGAAAGAAGGAGAGAATAGCTGCTTGAAAAAACCGTAATAGGTGCAGGGCGACAAATTATCTACTTGAGGATGTATGGTAGCTAGCCAGGTAATTTGCAAAATACCCTACCACCATGCAGGATAGGAGTTTTTCAGGAGAGGAGAATTTTCATTCTACCCGAAGACCTGCAATAGCCTATCTTACTATATTGATCTCGTAATATAAATAGTAACGTGCTCTCCAAAGCATTGAAGGGCTCAGTTGCAAATGGCTCAAGAGCGGTCACCTAGTGACTGCAGTGAAAACTGCTTATCTTATGTTGATAGCTTAATGGTACTTGGCACTTACACAACGAGTGCTTCGGCGTCCGGTATTCTTGTTAATCTCACTTCAATATTATTATGTTGAATTTTTTACAAATAGTTTGTTTATAGGCTAACTCACATTGGCCTGTATATGTTTCGTTTCTATTCATATATCGGTGATCCGTAGACGTAGGATCCTATAGATATGATAATATGCCCTACAAAGGCCTTTGTAGGGGTATCTTATCAAATGCTCATTTAGCTGTTTCGATACACCCGTATGTGAAACTGAGAAGTTGATTAAACTCATACTCATTATCCCGGACTTTCTCTAGTCTGATATCTGAACTTACCAGGAACTAAAGCTGAATCTGACTATATCTACAAACGAGGCAGAGTTGAAACCAGGAGTAAATATACCTATCTATTTATATACTAGTAAGTAAAACTAAGTAATGCACCATATGGTAATGGTTTTTTTAAACGTCGAATGCTGCAACCAGTTACAAACTATTAATTTAGAAAGACGTTTTTTGTAGTTTTGTTCAAGTGGAATAAATGTAAAGTTGTCGAGTACGTTTAGTTAAAAGGGCTGGTAGACATGACGACCATGTAAAATCAGTATATTCCAAAAATTGTATCTTGGATGCAAACCGGAGGCCCCAGATAGATTAGCAAAGACAAATAAAAAAGTCCGTCTTAGGTTATTGTATTCGGTTTTATAATAAAGTTCCCAAACATATTACAACGCTCACAGAAGGAAAACTCAAGTTGCACGTGAAAAACATATTGATAAAAAAAATCCTACTACACATTTTCTGATTACTTAAACGACGAAATCGCCTGGACAATTCCGCCTCTGTCAATCTATTGCCAGTCACCTACATAATTTAAACAAATATTGTAATGACTTTATTTTATAGTAAGTATGTTATTGTTAAAATTTGTTTAAGGATTTATCATTGTTAAAAGATGTTTAAAAGAATGGCCCACAGTTTCTTGCCCGTTCTTCTCGCAGTGGCTATATACAATTTATTTGCTGAACGTGGCAGTAGAATATTTCAATACTAAAATTTGTAATTGTCCTTCATCAGAGCGTCGTAGACGCCTAAATTGAATAATTGATTTTGACTTTGACTTTGACTGGAAGTCTCACACAGTTCGATTTATGCGCTCCTTCTTACCGCATACTTACAAAATGTGGAATAATCTTCCACCTAGCGTTTTTCCGCAGGGCTACAGTATGGGTTCTTTAAAAAAGGTGTTAAAAGAGTCTTACAGGGTCGGCAACGCATTGGTACCGCCCCTGGTGTTGCAAATATCCATAGGCGACGGTAACCGCTTACCATCAGCTGACGACTGCTTCTTGGCCAATCAATTACATAAAAAAAAACTCGCTCAAACGCAAATCGATGCACTCAAAATAACTTTCTGATTTAGTTATTGACCTATCTGACATATTGTATTCGACGAACGACGGTTTTTGGTCAACAGAGTTAAAAGTCATTTATAGTCCATGACTATAGTTAATAGCTAATTCCCTGCATCAAGTCAATACAGAATATAAAAAATACTATTTTAATTGCTTTTATTAGATTCATCTATATGTCATATAATCATATCAAACAACCATAATGTCCATCGCTGAACATAGGCATTTGAACATTAGGTAGGGTGCAAGAATTCCCAATCTGAGCAGGAATCTTGTGTATTGCTTTGTAAAATAGCAGTTCTTCAGAAGGTGATGCTACCAACTGCAATACTACTGTCTTATACTGTAACCCTCAAGATGTCTGCCAAGGGTGGATGCTACCCTAGACCAGTGAATTTAATGTGAAACGGGCAGAATGAAAATGGACAGAGTTATTGCAAGTAGTTTTATTCTTGATCAAATAGAACGCAAAAATGGCTGGCAATGGCTTATATGCACACATCCCCACTCTTGGTTGGCATGGCTTGGCTTGGCGAGTGGGGGGGGTGGCAAAATGGCAGCTTGGCGGCTTGGCGGCTTCAGCAAGGCGGGCTGTCACTTCGGCTGACGTCACATCCGTTACATTCGGCCATCCTGCAACAATTGCTCCCGCAAATGGGAACAAGGTTTAAGATTAGCTTTCCAATAAATCAATCAAGTCTTCAGTTTCAAGCTGTTCATCGGAGCTACTGGCACTATCTGACATAGGGGCTATACTCCTGTAGGGTCTCAATGAATCGGCAGCTACTAAGCCTGTAAAATTCTTATAGCCTCGCAACCCTTTTATACTCCTAATGCAATACCTATCATTTCCAAGCACATTAGTAACTACATATGGCCCAGAATACAAATCGTCTAATTTGGTATTTACTTTAGACGCACTACTCGTCGGAGCCTGTCTTCAGAGCACAAAATCTCCCTTTTTATAAAAATGAGCAAGTTTTCGTTTCTTATCAAAATAACGTTTCATTTTCTCGCTCACTTTTTGTAGCTTATCAAAAGCTTTCTGGCGGCGAGACTCAATAGGATCTGACTTTTGGTCAGGAACTGAAACATCACAAACTGATCTACCAACGCGCGCAAACATCAAATCATAAGGCTTGTAACCAGTGCTTTCGCTCAAAGTGTTGTTAATGCCCCAAACTACATCAGGTAAAGTATTGGCCCAGTTACTTGAAGCTTCACTTGGATCAGCGGCGCGCAATGCATCGAGAATTGTACGGTTCGTCCGTTCAACTTGGCCGTTAGCACGTGGACAAGCTATAGCATTTAAGGTGTGTCGAAATTGCTTATCTGTCGCAAATCTCTTAAAATGCCTACTAGTAAAAGCTTTACCATGGTCAGTTATTACGCGATTGGGATATCCAAAAAGGCTGAACGTTTTCTTAAGTGTTCGAATAGACTCGATCGAATTAACAGTGCGTGTTGGCTCAGCTACAACAAATTTAGTAAACGCATCTGTCATTACTAACATGTAATGATACCCTTTCACCGTTCTACAAAATGGCCCAAGATGGTCTATGTGAACCATGCACATTGGTTCCGAAGGTTTGGGGATCGGGTGTAGTTTTCCTTCTTTCTTTCCGTAACTACCCTTGCCATATGCACAATGAATACATGAAGTCACATATTTTTTAATAAATCTCGACATCTTCGGAAACCAATATACGCTCTTTATTAATTCAGAGCAGCGATGCAAGCCTACGTGACCAATGTCGTCATGGTGCATTTGCACAATTTTCCATCTAGCCTAGTCTAGAACTAGGAACTACCAGTCAATTTCCGTATAGAGTCTTGCGATAAAGTTTGTTGTCTATGAGAACATAGTTATTTATGATTTCGGTAGAAGCGGTTTTGGTTTTCAACTGATTAGTGATGAGACATAAGTTGTTATCTTGGAATTGGAGCGTATAAAACCAGTCAGAAATCTCAAGACGGTTTATGTTCATTGTATCGACTGGATGTCTACTAAGAGCATCTACGTGCTTCATACGTTCTCCAGGCCTATACTCAATGTCAATATCGTAATCTTGTATTGAAAGCCACCATCTAGCGATGCGCGGTATTAAGTCACGCTTAGTGAACGTAGCGCGAACTGCTGTGCAATCAGTTACAACCTTGACATGTTTGCCTACGATATAAACTCGAAATTTGCGTAAAGATTCGACAACCGCTAGTGTTTCAAGTTCATAACTGTGGTATATGCTTTCTTCCTTACTGGTAACACGGCTAAAGTAAAATACAGGTCGTAACGAGTCATCATTCTGCCTTTGTAGTAATATACCTGCAATACCAGATTGGCACGCATCTGTATGTATCTCCGTGTGAAGCACGGGGTCATATAAGGCTAGTAAGGCTAACATAAGCATTTTTTTAATTGTTCGAAGCTTCTGTTCTGTTCACCTTCCCATAGCCAGGGAGCATTCTTTTTTGTCAAGTCTGTTAAAGGTCGCGCAATAATAGCAAAATTAGCAATAAACTTCCTAAAGTAGCTACACAATCCAATAAACTGCCGCACACTATGGACATTTTTAGGACTTGGAAACTGTGACACAGCTGTTAGCTTAGAATGGCCAGGCTGTATGCCATGCAAAGATATCTCATGACCTAAATAAGTAATTTCGTTTTGCAAAAATGCACACTTACTCATATTTAGTTTTAAATTTTCGGAATCAAATTTTGCAAGCACCTTGTTCAACAAAACCAATCCAGATTCAATGTCACTTGTGGGTAGAAGTAAATCGTCCAAGAATGCTAAAATTTCTGTTTGACCTACATTCTGTTGTTGAGCGTTTTGTGTGTTGCCCGTTTTACCTATGGATTCTACTATTTTATTTATTAATCGCATAAATACTGAAGGTGCATTGGCCAACCCGTACGGGACGCGAATATACTGGTAATGACCTTTGCTTGTAACAAACCCGGTTTTGTGAGCATCTTCCGGGCAAATTTCTAGCTGATGGTACCCTTGGGCCATGTCTAAGCTGGTAAAATATTTCTTACCTGCCAGTTTAGAAACCTGATCGTCTATATTTGGTAATGGGTATCTATCTTTTACAGTAATGGCGTTCAAGGCACGATAGTCAACGCATAGTCTACTGTCGCCATTCTTTTTCTTAACAAGGATCACCGGGGCCGCATATCTGGATTCAGACTCTTTTATGATGCCCCCATCTAATAAGTCTTTGATTTTAGAATTCACAATCGCTTGTTCACTATGCGAGAGGCGGTAAGGCTATCTATGCACGGGCTGATCATTAGTGAGTTTGATTTTCATCTGCAATAAGCTCGTACAACCTAACTCATGAGTACTAGACGCAAAACATTGTTTATAACGAGTCAATAAAGCAATTAAATCGGAATGTTCCTTTTCATTTAATGGCCCTATTTTAATATTATTTACTTCAACACCACCTATACATGTGTTTGCTTCTAAAGCATCGGACAGGCTAGAATCAGGCAAATTACTGGCAATGGCAAAGCAACTACAAAGACTACACACCTGGCTATCTGGCTGTGGCTCGTTGCAGCTTTGGGCCCTTGTTAGGACTTCTCCTGATGGCCACGTGATGGTCTCGCTGCCCATGTTGATGACTTTGATGTAGCCCTCTTGGCCGCGTAGCAAGGTGGCCGGCAAAGAGTAGACCACGCCACTGAGCTCGTAGTGACGCGGAGGGGTCACCACGTTGTTGTCCATCTTGTTCCCCAACACGCGGACTTGTATGATCGAGGAACCGGGTGGCAGACGTTCTTCATTAGCAGTGACGACTTCGAAGTGACAGTCTTCTTCAATAGCTTCAATCTCGCACATGGGATCTGAAAAAAGGTCAAGTTTAGCTGCGCCATTGCAAACGGTCAGAGTCATACCTTTGCTGTTGATCACTGGCTGTCCGATTAACAAATTAATTTCGTCCATGTTTATACTGGACAAAAAGGCATGACATGGGATTTTTATGCCATCGATTTCTAGCTGAAACTCCACTTCGCCTTGACTTGTAAGTAGCCCTCCCGAAAATCCTTTTAGAACCACACTTGCAGGTTTCACTTGAAGACACAAGGCACGTAAAACTTGTTCGTTCAACACGTTGACTTGACTTCCTGTATCAATGTACGCCTTCACATATATGTCATTAACCTTCACAACTTTCTTATAGGTGTCGTTGTATGGTTTTACTAGGTTCACTTCTTTGACGGTACCGCCCGATGTAATAGTTTTGCTAGTCGTGGGGCTTATAGGGCAACGTGGTGCAATATGTCCTTGAGTTCCGCACTTGAAACAAGTACGCGTACAATCTCGAAGAAAATGGCCAGTTTTCTTGCATCGAGGACATGGATCAGTTTCAGGATTCGCAGAGACTGTCCTTTTATCTGTAGGTTGTCGATTTGCGGTTATCTTTTGAAACCTGGGTTCTAAAGGCGAAGCGCGGTAGTCGTCTAATGCACACAAAAACCCTTCGTACAGTTCTCCTGGAGATTGACATTGAAATGCTCGGGCGTTTGGTTGCAAAGATGAGGGTAGGCCTCTAATTATGCAGGAAACACTTGCGTTATCTGATAACTTGCACCGGAAACACATGGCGAGTTTATCTTGGTAGTATTTGGTCATTGTCTCAGTTACTGATTTTCTTCTTTGTAGCATTTCTTCTAACATACTACCGTAATCCCTGTGTTTAGGAAATGCACGTAACAACATTTCTTTCCAATCATCCCATGTATAGTTGTAGTCGTCCAATCGATTGTACCACTTCTTAGCTTGCCCTCTTAGTTTGTCTTGTAGGTAGAATGATTTTGTAGTGTCATCCCATCCATGAATTTCACCGATTTGTTCAATTTTTCTTATCCAGGCTTGTACTGTGCATTCCTTACTGTCAGGATCGAACTCGGGTATCAAAGAGGCAGCACGGTGTTCCTTTCGTTTGCTTGGGCCAAGGCTTTCATCTTGCAGTTCTTGTAGTGCCTTATATACTTCCTTCTCGAGTAGGCTTTTCAAAATTTTTCTTGCCGGTGGTGTAGGCTCTTCATCATTATCTGAATTTCGCTCCTCCGAAGGTCCAGAGCTATGGTGTCGCAACGTGGTTCTATGATGTCGTTTCATTTTATTCGATCCCACTTCTGAGTGAAACGGGCAGAATGAAAATGGACAGAGTTATTGCAAGTAGTTTTATTCTTGATCAAATAGAACGCAAAAATGGCTGGCAATGGCTTATATGCACACATCCCCACTCTTGGCTGGCATGGCTTGGCTTGGCGAGTGGGGGGGGGGTGGCAAAATGGCGGCTTGGCGGCTTAGCGGCTTCAGCAAGGCGGGCTGTCACTTCGGCTGACGTCACATCCGTTACAAATGCAATGGAATTTCACCCACGACAAATTAGTGTTTTAAAAAGACAACTATTGTAATGAATTCACAATCCTTCTGCATTTCGAAATATTAATATCGCATGTTAACGTAATGTCAAGTTGACAAATTTTCAGATCCTGACATGAAATAATATTGTGCGTGTACATTTGTAAATAAAATGTTTATCTACTTATTTTTGGACTTACCATCTTATTCGTAATTATTTAATATTATATATTATACTATTCACTTTATTTATTATCCAACATAATTTTAAATTTTTTACAACATTATTACAAAAATAAATATTATAAAAAACTTAAAACTAGGGTGCCGCTGGTAGCGGGGCAGAGCCCAAGCGACCAGTGGTTAGGGCTGCAGAGAGAGGAACCTCCGGACAATGCGTGTTGTGTCCAGTATCACTGCCTTCTGCATCAGACCCTTGATCCAACCATCTAGCGAGAGCCTCTTAAGGTGTTGGTCGAGGCTCTTCGCTATAAGGCCGTTCGCCGAAACGACTATCGGGACAATGATCGTCGAGTCAACATCCCACATGGCGGTTACCTCGTGAGCCAAATCAAGGTACTTGCTGACTTTATCCTTTTCGGCCTTAACGAGATTCTCGTCATGTGGGATGGTGATATCTACGAGCACTGCACGGCGCTGGGATCGATCGACCACCACGATATCAGGTTTATTGCAAACAATAGTCCTGTCCGTGATGATAGAGCGGTCCCAGTAGAGCAATGCACGACCATTCTCGAGAACTGGCGCCGGTGCGTACTGGTAGTACGGCACCTCTGACTCAACAAGGCCGTATTGAAGGGCAAGTTGCTGGTGGATGATCTTGGCCACTTGGTTGTGCCTGTGCAAATACTCGCCGTTAGCAAGATGCGAACAACCGGAAATGATATGCCTGAGTGACTCTCCGGGTCGGCGGCATGCTCGACAAATGTCGACCGTACCGTCCTTCAAGATATATTTCCGATAGTTGTTCGTCATCATTACTTCGTCTGCAATTGCACAGGCAAAACCCTCGGTTTCCCCAAAGAGGTCTCCGAAGCGTAGCCAATTCACCGAAGCTGGTAAATCCACATCAGGCCCTGTTAGGGCCCGGAAAAACCTACCGTGCAGCTCCTTGCCTTTCCATACTGCCTTGCGGTCATCGGTACTCAGCATCGTTGGTTTGCGCCAGTTATCGTTCGCCAAGGAGAGCGGTGTGAGGCCCTTGTCAACCGCCACGACATCGCGATGCATCCCGCACTCGTGGTTACGGAAATAATCCCTGAGATTGCATTTAATTAAATACTAATGAAGTATTATGAAATCTAATCGATTCATAACGTTATGATAGGTTTATCAAACACATACTGTGCAAAGGAAAACTCATTTGCGCAATGGCGTTTTACATATCATTAACTATCATAAAATATAAATAATAATATAAAACATGAAACGATTATGACTTAAAAGTTTTTGTACTATACTAGTAGCTGTCCATGAAATACTAACGCCTGTCTGTACTAAACTTACACAATTCCTAAGTCCATACTTATCAAACATATGACGTTCGTATATAGAAATTGTGTTGCACCAATCATTAAAAGTTTCCTAAATGTGCCATGTTACTTACTCACGAAAGTCATGTGTCAAAAGAAATGAGGCGGTCGACTTACTTTATGAATTTCCTTATTAAGAATAGATTTTAATAACATTACTGCAGATTGCAGACGGTCATAAGTTGCTTCAGAAATTCGGATAAAGCCCGACCATGGGGATAAATTAAATGAACTAACAGATTCTTAAACATTTATCAAGCATGGCCCAAAGTACTTCTTCATACTTATTTAATATTTTTAACAGGTGACCCATTGTGCACTGAGAAAAACGACTTTGGAGCTTAAATCAAATTTGACATTTTACCGTTGAATTGTAACTACGCAAGGTGAATTCACAACTCTTAAGACGATTTTCACCACGCAAAGTGAAATCAATAAAAATTTACCATGTTTTCTAATAAACACAACCGTCAAAAAACGCCTTCCGTAAAGTATTTTCAGAATTGAACTTGTTATACGATAATAATTGCAGTATTGACCATAAAATATACCTTACTTTTACGGCGATTTATATACGGTGATTATCACTATAACGTACGACTTATCAGCCTCATCGAAAAGTCAATATTTAAGAAAGACCACAAAATACACCTTAAATGAAGACGAAAAGAAAAATTCGCCTTCACTGACCTCGTTTAAGATCTTCTAGTTGGAAGGCGTTTTTGTACGTATTTATGTTTGGTCGGTTTTATGCCTTCATAACATATAAAATGGCCGTTATTAGGGCGCTTTTGACTTTAGATTTTTCTCAGTGTGCGATAATATATGAAACAAAAAAAAAGTAAAACGATACGAGAAGACATCCCTTACGTCATCCTTACTCCGGCTCTGGCTATATATAGGATACAAAAGTTGTGTATCGCCACAAACTTAGTCTAACCGAGGCCGTATCACGAATCCGACGCATGTATATGACACACCACACTGGGTCCATTGTGGAACTTATATTTGTACCGACTTTGCCAAGTCAAAGTCTGTCCCAGAAAATAGAACAACGGCAATAGTTTGCCTTGTGGTTATTTCCTAATCGGTGCTAGCTTGCTTCAAGAAAGAGTTTCTTAAAAGCTTCATATATGAGTTAGCAAAAATATTTTTTTCACTAGTTTGATTAATGAAATAAGGAAAGTATTTGTTGAAAGTATTAGGTATATAGCCTTGTTTTGAACTGACTTCAAAAAAAGGAGGAGGATCTCAATTAGTTATTTACTGTGTCTGTTACCTCATTACTCTTTACAGTGTGTATCGATTTTGACGATTTTTTTACATTCGAAATGTCATGTGGTTTCATTTAATTTTGAGTGAGATCTGACGAGTAGTATTTGAGTTATCTCTAATAATCAGTAGTGAAATCGTTACGCAACTACTTTTTGTTGGGTAGATTATTAAAGATAATCCAATTTAATTTCATCAATATCGTTAAGTAGGGTTATAATAACTCAACCGAAAATTTTATTTGCAACTCATTTCGATAGTAAACAGTATTTCAGGCGTGTGAATGATCGTGTAAGCAGCATGCACTGAAAAGAGAGAAAAAAATAAAATAAAATAAAATAAAACGGAATCGACTTAAAACACAGAAAAGCAGCAGTATTGATAGCTGGGCGGCATTGGCTAGGGACTGCCGTGCAGTAGGTCCATGGTTCGAATCCCGCCACGAGCTTAAGCTTCACCGCATGGTGGAAACTCATTTTGCGAATGCCCGCCTGGCTAGCGACCACCCTCAAGTAGAAAATCTGTCACCAAGCATCTAACGGTGTGTTCCGGCAGCTACCCTTGAGAGCAAGTAATTCTAGGTTAAGCCTGTCAACACCTTCGACCACATCATCACTTACCATCAGGTAAGTGTGGTCAAAGACTTACCTATCAGCAATAAAAAAAAGTATTTAATAACTTGTGGAAGCGGAACCATGATAATGTGATGTCAATGTCATTGAATCAGCATGGTAGTGACTTCAACCACACAAACTTGATGCATGCTGCTACTTTACAGTGTTGGAAGTCAGTACCGATTTTTTAATTATTTTTAGCGTTGATTATTGTATTTAAATAAAATATTCTTACTGTGTGATGAAGCTTTTTTAAGCTAGTTTTTCATACATACAATACAAAGCCTTTCCTTCAGGAAAGTATATATCAATATCTTCCAGTAGGCGCAAGTACGACTGCCAACTTATTCCTTCGTTTCCGATCGTTTTCAACTCAATATCCGATGTAAGTACGCTCTCGGCAGGAGTTATGACACAAGAAAGCTTTTATCTCAAACCATGCAATGTGGAATTGCCGATTTTCAGCTCGTAGGAAAGACGAATTTTGAATTTACATATTCTTGCTAGAATTAAGTAGGCGTTATTTTCTTCTCATAAAGAACTTACAACATGCTGTTACCTTGATGAATTCTACTTTATCTTATATTTGTCTAGTGGGCTAATCAAAGTCAATTTGGAAATTAATTATAAGGTACAAAAAAATTCTAATAATACGCGATTAAATTAAATTACTGGAGGACGTCGCTTGTAGTGATGAGGCTGTAATGAAACTTGTATCATAGTATTTTTTATGTAGTTTATGTAGTAGTCATAGGGCCTGTTTCAGAATGTTCGAGTAAGTTCCGGTTATACTACCCAGAACTTATTTTATAAATAAAACACTATCTTTGCGTTTCACGTTCATCGTTTAGCCTATCCATCGGTTAAAGCTTGAAACGCGCTGCATGTTAACTGTCATATTTATCATTCAGTTATTTTATGTGTTGGTTAGCACCCGAAGGTTTATTAGGACTTTCTGAAACGGACCCTTAGTGTTAATTGTGTAAAAATAAACAGTTATAAATCAATATATCTAAAATATTATATGAAAATACACGAGTTGAGCAATTTTTTTTTGGAATTCGACAAAAAAAAATTCATTGCTGCCTTCTTTTATAAACTTAATATAATAAAATACTTACGCAATGGATTTAAAACTTACATTTCTAGATATAGTTTCAAAAAATGCCATTTATTCAATTAATATACTTACGCAGATTATGTAGGTATCAGGAAGTCCAAGTCCGACAAGTGTCTCTCCGTTCCGGGACTTTTTCAAAATGTAATCGTCTTATATCCCGTACCTTTTGAGTCGAGACTCAAGACTCGCTTATCAAAATTTGGTCGAAAAACCAAGATCATTGAGCGTTAAACTAGAGGCATTATTATAATATACGAAGCAGATTGCGAAGCAAAGCAAAGATTTTACATCAATGTCATCAAAATCAGTCAATCCATTGTTGAGTTACACTCCAATAACTGAAAAGTATTTTCCTATCTTGACGATATAGTCATTGACAGTGAATGACAATCAAACCCATAAGTAGGTCACTATGAAAAAAAAATGGAACCGAATTCAACATTCAAATGTATGAAATAACTTTTCGAAGTCGGTACCATGCGCACGATATTGTGATAATAAGTAGTTTTGAACTATCATGGTACTAACATCAACAAGTTATTTCACACTTTTGAGTGTTGAAGAAGGTTCCATTTTTAATTAAAAAAAAAAAAATGTGTCATCATAAGGAGCGATGCGGCCATCAACGAAAACCTTAAAGTTATACTTGTAATAGGTAATACCTATTTGGTACTAGCTACCAAATAGGTATTAGACAGAGCACGGACCAGCTTTTAGTGAAAGCAAACATTACTTAAACGTCATCCGGCAGTTGACTCCAGTACAAAACACATTAGAGCCCATCCAAAGTAAACATGATATCTACATTATCTACTCATGAATGGACGATCAAACTGTGTAAACTTCGAAATAATATGTCTTCTCTACATTACTACTAAATCGATAGTTCCACACGTAAATTAAACAAGTAAAAGTAGCTCGGTCTCTCTGCATGTTTATAGGCTTTTTATGGCTGCATGGCTGAACGGATAAATTAAATAAGTGATATGAATATTCTGTGTATCACTGTGACAGTATTTTTATTAAGAATATATGGCACAATTTTGTCTTGTACCCTGTGATGCAACAAAAAAAATATCGAAAATAACTGAACATTAAAGTTCACAGACTACGCAAAAGAATTCTTAGTAGTATTTGACCTCGATCACGTTCTATGCGCTGATAGGGTAGACTGTTACAAATAGTTCTAATGATAAAAAAATAAGTTATTAAAGTGCCAGTTAATGTCTATTTTTTCGTTTTGATTTGATTATTTTTTTATTTATTATATTTGACTTTAGATATACCTGAAAATATAAATTAGGTATAATACAGATAACATTAAATTATCTAAAAAAGCAATTAATAATTTTAAAGCTATTCATATTTTGGCTATACATTAACTCGGATTAGGTCTTAGGGGGTCATCCCTATCTCCCCTAGCTGTCAAAGTCACCGTTGATGTCATATTTATTAGTTTTGATTTCATATTTGGGCTACTTTTGACAAAAATTAGCTAAACTAGCAAAAAGCTGAGCTTTGTGAGGGCTCGCGCAGTTTTTCTAACGGGTAATAACTTTTAAGACAGGTTTTTTCGCAAGTCAAGCTGTAAACACTTCACGAAGTCAATATTCTGAATTAAATTTAAAACCGGTGGATGCTTTACTGTAACTTCGGCAGAGATTTGGAGGAATCACAAAAATGCACTTTTCACAAATTTGTTTCATTTGCCTACACCCATGTAGGTGCATAAACGAATACTTAACAGTTAATAATCCACCATTATTACTCATTGACTCTCGAAGAAACACGAATAAAATATTAAAAACAAAAAAGTCGCTTTCCCGCCAAAACTCCACCGTTATTTTACAACCTGATTTTAGTGGTGTCTTCTACTATTAAGGGCCTCTTGCACTGGCACAGTAGGCAAATTTAGCGTGCGAGAGTTGCAGGCTATGGACACTACGCGGCGCTGCGCTTTAGATGCACAGCGCTCGTCAGGTCGATGTCCCCAGCCGCACGCTATCAGCTTCATAGTGTAACTAAAACAGTTGATCTACTTTAGGTATCTGCTACTAAATCCAGTACTCAATTATTATATTCTTGTGACTATTCCCTTATAGTGCAACTAACACAGTTGATAACCTTTAACTATTACTATTAAAACACATACCGTTAAGTGCTTGGCGATAGATTTTCTACTTGAGGGTAGTAGCTAGCCAGGCGGGTATTCGCAAAATGCCAAATTACTGGTTCTATCTAAAGGACACATAGCGGCACATACCGTTAAGTGCTTGGTGACAGATTTTCTACTTGAGGGTTAGGTAGCTAGCCAGGCGGGTAATCTCAAATTGCTCTACCGCCATGCAAAATTACTGGTTCTGGAGGACTCATAGCGGCACATACCGTTAAAAGCTTGGCGACAGATTTTCTACTTGACACATAGTGGTAGCAAGCCAGGCGGGTATTTATAAAATGCCCTACCACCATGCAAAATTACTGGTTCTCAAGGATATATAGCGGTACATAGCGTTAAGTGCTTGGCGACAGATTTTTTACTTGAGGGAAGTAGCTAGCCAGGCGGGTATTCCCAAAATGCCCTACCACCATGCCAAATTACTGGTTCTATCTAGAGGACACATAGCGGCATATACCGTTAAGTGCTTGGCGACAGATTTTCTACTTGAGGGTTAGGTAGCTAGCCAGGCGGGTAATCTCAAATTGCTCTACCGCCATGCAAAATTACTGGTACTGGAGGACTCATAGCGGCACATACCGTTAAGTGCTTGGCGACAGATTTTCTACTTGACACATAGTGGTAGGAAGCCAGGCGGGTATTTGCAAAATGCCCTACCACCATGCAAAATTATTGGTTCTAGAGGCCTCATAGCGGCACATACCGTTAAGTGCTTGGCGACAGATTTTCTACTTGACACATAGTGGTAGCAAGCCAGGCGGGTATTTATAAAATGCCCTACCACCATGCAAAATTACTGGTTCTCAAGGATACATAGCGGCACATAGCGTTAAGTGCTTGGCGACAGATTTTTTACTTGAGGGAGGTAGCTAGCCAGGCGAGTATTCGCTTAATGCCCTACCACTATGCCAAATAACTGGTTCTAGAGGACACATAGCGGCACATAGCGTTAAGTGCTTGGCGACAGATTTTCTACTTGACACATAGTGGTAGCTAGCCAGGCGGATATTCGCAAAATGCTCTACCACCATGCTAAATTACTAGTTCTAGAGGACTCATAGCGGCACATACCTTTAAGTGCTTGGCGACAGATTTTCTACTTGAGGGTAGTAGCTAGCCAGGCGGGCATTCGCAAAATGCCCTACCACCATGCAAAATTACTGGTTCTGGAGGACTCATAGCGGCTCATACCGTTAAGTGCTTGGCGACAGATTTTTTACTGGAGGGAGGTAGCTTCTTAGAGGGCACTGCTGCTCACTTTCCGGTATTTTCCCTTAGTTGCCTCTTACGACACCCACAGTTAGTAATTGGGGCGTGACATAGCCCGGCACCCCACGGGCAGCCCGTCACCCCACGGGCTCGGCTACGCTATTTACAGCTCACCGAACTAAAATAAGTGAATTGTTTAGAAAACCATACTGTACTTTTTATACTGTGGCGCGTGAAAACAATGCCATCGAGAAAGTATTTTTTTTATTTAGCATAGTTTGAAATGACGTACAAGACACTCGCCTGATGGAAGATTCACGCCAGCGGATAACCATAAATGTTGCAGTGTCACCATTCTGCTAATAATAATTCTGTTTATAAATATTTCTAGCTCGTAATCGCCGGAGAGAATTTTGCTGGAGAAAACGACACGCGTCCTACCTCGATGACGCCTAGGCGGGTACTGAATGAAGTGCGCGAGAGCTTGAATCTTTAGATTTGTAGTTTATTTTTTCTTGTTAAAAAACTATAGCTAAATTTAAAAATGTGCCTTTAAACGTTACTAATAAATAACAAGCTCTATCCATTGGTAAAAATTCCACATAATTTCATGATAGTATCTTTTAGTTCTACCTGATTTAAGTAGCGATATGGTGTCATGTTTGACATTTTTTTTTATCGAAGAAATTGTTCATAATCACGTTTTTGTCTTTGTACGTTCCTGGAGAGTATGTTCAAATTTATATAAATGATTTTATATATTCTAAATTTTCAATTCTATTCGAGTTACAGATTTTAAAATGTAGGTGCTACCTCGCCTTAACTAGATTAACTACGATAATATTTTGAGTATTGAGTTATATTCGTCGCAGCGATTCTAACTATTTACGCGATTATAATTCTAGGTCAGCCTGACCAACATCTTCGATCACATCATCACTTACCATCAGGTGAGATAGTGGTCAAAGGCTAACCTATCAAGCATAAAAAAAATATCTTTAATTTTCTAACAGGTGGCGTTCCAAAATGGATCCAGTTCACGATTCAGTGTGCGAGTATGTAACTGCGGCATCCGTTAAATGATTCTACTTATGATTTTAATAAAGATTCATTTAAATATTAAGCCATACAATTACCGTAATTAATGGTTTATCACCGTTTAAAAATAAATGAGCTATTCAAAATGGGAACTGGTCTGATAATATACAATATTTATGAAGATATCCAAATATATTATTTATTTCTGTTCAAAATTCGCATCTTTGTATTGGGTTTCAAACTTGAACTTAACATAAAACAAAACTTGTGCACCTGAATCGATATCCCTATTTACTTCTTTTTCTTCATTTTCAGTTGGTCAGGTCGACTCGACAGGTCTAGTACCAAAATATTAGAAGCTCCCAAATATATAGCCCATGCCAAAAAACAGCAGCCTATTACAAACTTAATCCATCATGTTAATATTTTTCCCCTGGAACCAGCAAACTGGGTATCTTCTGGTTGCGAAGAAAAAGGCCCTCCACAACAAGCAGCGGTCTACGACAGATTCCCATTGAAACCACTGTCACTAAAATAAATAAACACAAATGAATGACACACGCAGGAGGTGTATCCCTGAAGAGCTTGGACAAACTCCAAGACCAAGTTAGATCAACCCAATATTGCTTTCATTTAAGTTTTGTTTTCAATATCTGTAACGGTGTGAGAAAGTTAAAACAGCATTTATTTGTTGTGTAAATGTGTATAAATAATTTTACGCAAGATTTATTCTTTCATTACCTAAATATGTTTGACTTTAGTAGGTGTACATAGGTTAAAACTATGAATATAATATAACTCTTCAATTTAGTTAGAACATAGTAGTTAGTCATCATCATATCAGTCTCACATATTTCACCAGGTGGTAGTTTTTCAGTATTAGGATCCATCTGGATGAGTACCACCGCGCAGTGTCAGATATTTGGCCTCAAGCAGTAATGTGCAAGCACTATACTGTGCTTAAAATGCATTAAGCTTAGCGTGAAGGACTGACGTCTCGTAGTCGTAGTGATGAGCCTAGTACTGTGTCAAGCAGAAAGAGGAGTATACTTAGCAGATCCTTGGAAGACGGTGACACTGCAACTCTAATGCACAGTAGTGACGCCTTTCATCCGGCGAGTGACTTATAAATCTCATCACTTGATAACATACAAAAAAACTACGGCCTTAGATAAATTGCGATGTTGCTAGTCTGTGGATAGCTGAAACGTAAGTAGGTTTCAGATTTAATTTATTCTAAGAAAATTAGTGCCCCTATTAGAGAAAAAAATTATACCTAAGTTATTATATATAACAACTAGCGGCCCACCCCGGCTTCGCACGGGTATTTAACAAAATAAATAAATTGAATAACATGAAAAGTTGTTATTGTGACATAATTGTAATTGTTAGACATATAGCAATGCTAATTTTTGTGTAGATATTGATGTCTTCTATAAAATTTTATTTATCACTTTGCTCTATTGTCAACAATTTCCGCAGCGTACGCCATATTACGATTTTATTGGTATTTTTTTACACTTTGGGTTACATTAACGAAGTATTCATACGGATCCCTAATTTTTTGAAAATATTCTACGGACTATGTTCATCAGGGATAGTGTAGGTTTCTAATGGTAAAAGAATTTTTCAAATCGGTGCAATAGTTTTTAAGCTTATTCGTTACATTATAATAATACAAATCTTTCCTCTGTATAAAATTAGTATAGATTATTTAAAAGCGTTCAAAAGCACCATCCATTAGAGGAGGTTTGCCATTATTCTCACACTTGGCAGTCGTCTTGAGGATCGCACTGTAGAAGGTGCTGCTACTTGCATTTTTCTCTTTGTGTCTTACGACTCCCTGAGTAAGATATGGGTTGGTGCAATTCTAGCGCGGCACATCACAGGAGAACAAAAAAAAATTGGCCTAATAATGTTACAGGTAGCACTTGCTGAATCCATTGGCTCTCGTACTAGTTATATACAGAACAATAGTGTATGTAATGAAAAAAAAATTAAGTTTTCTTATTTTATCATGTTTTCTATACAGTATACACATTCCTTCTAATACAACAGCAACGCGTAACACGTACGTAGGCCTCGTCATCCCTTCATCGCCATTGATTGAGTTACCCAACAGAGTTCATAAAGAGATCTAGACGTGCCTCGACTAGAAATTCCGGAATAATCGTTAAATATACGCCAAATGGAAATTAGTTGTAATGTTTAGTGAATATGTTCCTTATCATTTCCGTGAGCCAACTGCTTTAATTAATTACTCCGCTAGAAACAGGGTATGTTTGTCTTTGTTTTTCCAATTATGCCTGCTAGTTGATTATACTAGTTGACTAGTCTATCTGCCTAAAGTATTAACTTTTGCAAGAAAGCTAATTTATATCAAAGATTAATGAAACTATTTTATATCGAACCGACTCCATCCTTTCCAGATTATCAAACTATCGAAATGTATGGACTCAAACATCAAAAATTATATATTAATTTCTGAAATCTTCTGAAAACGGGAATAATTGAATACTGACTAGTTTTATGATAATACAGAGATGTCTTCTAAAATAAGGTGATCAGACTTTTTTGCTTGGTAATTAAATTATGGTCAAATACATTTTGGTTAAATCGTCTATCTTTAGATTCCATATCCGTCTCCAAGCTGCTTTGTGCCAAATTTCATCATGAAAGTTTAGTGGATTATATTACGTATAGACCAATAGGCAGACTTACTCATATCCGATATAAATAGGTAGTATGAAAACTTCGCAACCTCGTCCACGAAAAAAAATGTTACAACTACTTCATCATCCGGTTATTTCGTTAGCTAATAAACTGTTAGACTAGAAGCAACAGCGTCGCTTTGATTCGTCGTATTTGATTCAATCCAGGGGCGGCGAGTTATTGCTTTTGTGACAAGCAATTTTCAGTTTTAGTCTAAACTTTGATTCTACATTCACGGAAACAAAGATGTTTTAGAGATTTGCCATATTTATTCTGGTGAAACATATGTTATTTGGATAGTGTTGCCGATCCAATTAGGGATTTAAAGGGTTAACGATATGTTCAAGGAATGTAAATAATATGGGAATGCCACTGTTAAAAAACACATATATTTAATAGTAGATAGTACTGTAAGATTCTTATCTGTCATCGCATCCCTAAATTAAGGATGCACTTGCCGACGGCTCGAACTTATCAGCGGGCGAGGGAACAAAGCATGCTATTTCACCTATACCTTTGTGGGAAAGGGTAAGACTCCGTGATGAGTAGTACGAAGATAGTGATCGCGCATCACACACCCGTATTGCATCTACGCTAATTACGCACACTTGTTTGCGATATATCAATGAAAGCCGAACCATGCCGAACGAATTACGATGTTTGATGACGGACGGAGATAGTGTCTCAAGCTACGTCACGACGTGTGTAGGTATTTCTTATAAAATAATATTATATATTCACAGAGGAATACATTTTGGTTCGGACAGTAGGTACCTGTTGTTATAATTTTCGTTCGTTTTATAATAACATACTGATGTTATTTCACCTATAGTAGGTAAATATTTAGTAAGTAGGTACAATGATTTGTAGGTACATAGTAAATGTATTAGTTTGTTCTTTTCATATTGATGTAGTAAATATTTACCTACAATAATTATTTATTACATAATTAGCAAGTTACTGCTTTTACTACAACATATTTTGTAAAGCAGTGACGGCTCAGTGGCATAGGTTATGGACTTCCGCGCAGCAGGTCCATGGTTCGAATCCCGTCGCGGGCTTAATCTTCGCCGCGAGGTAGAAGAGCATTATACGAATGCCCGCCTGGGTAGCTACTACCCTCAAGTAAAAAATCGGTCGCCAAGCACCTAAAGGGAAGCAGTGATGGCTCAGTGGCATTGGTTATGGACTGGCTGCGCATCAGGTCCATAGTTTGAATCCCGCCGCGATATTGAGCTTCACCGCGTGGTGGAGAGTTCGTAGCGAAGTTTACTTAGCTGTTCTCAACCGATCAGCAAAGTTTAGCACCGTCGCGCGCGGTCATGAGTTGGATGGGTGACCGCTAGGACAATACTACTGAGCGCTTCCGTGCTTCGGAGGGCACGTTAAGCCGTTGGTCCCGGTTGTGGTCTTAGGATGGCAGTCGTTATAGCATGGTGGTAGGGCATTTTGCGAATGCCCGCCTATATAGCTACCACCCTCAAGTAGAAAATCTGTCGCCAAGCACCTAACGGTGTGTTCCGGCAGCTGTCCTTGAGAGCCAGTACTTCTAGGTTAGCCTGAACAACATCTTCGACCACATCATCACTTACCATCAGGTGAGATAGTGGTCAAAGGCTAACCTATCAGGCATAAAAAAAGAGCATTTTGCGAATGCTCGCCGGGATAGCTACCCAAGTAGAAAATCTGTCACCATGCAACTAACGTGAACTCAGTGGCATTAGCTATGGACTGCCTCGCAGCATGTTTATGGTTCGAATCCCGCTGCGGGCTCGAGCTTCACCGCTTGGTGGAAGGTCATAGGGCATTTTGCGAATGTTCGCCTGGCTAGCCACCATCCTCAAGCAGAAAATCTGTCAGTAAGCGCCTAACGGGAGGCAGTGATGGGCCAGTGGCATTAGCTAGTGACTGCCGCGCAGCAGGTCCATGGTTCGAATCCAGCCGCGATATTGAGCTTCCCCGCGTTGGTGAAGAGCATTTTGCGAATGCTCGCCTGGATAGCTACCACCCTCAAGTAGAAAATCTGTCAGAAAGCACCTAACGGGAAGCAGTGATGGCTCAGTGGCATTAGCTTTGGACTGCCACGCAGCAGGTCTATGGTTCGAATCCCGCCGCGGGCTTGAAATTCACCGCTTGGTAGAAGGGCATTTTGCGAATGCTCGCTTGGCTAGCTACCACCCTCAAGTAGAAATTCTGTCACTAAACACTTAACGGGAAGCAGTGATGGCTCTTAGCAATGGACTGCCGCGCAACAGGTCTATGGGTCGAATCCCGCCGCGGGCATGAACTTCACCGCATGGTGGAAGGTTGTTTTGCGAATGCTCGCCCGGCTAGCGAGCTTTGAGATGAGAGTGTGTCGTACCGATTTCAAAATCTGTCTCTAAGCGGTAATGTACGATGGCATCATGGATCTACCAATCCTGGTAGAACACATTTGGAATAAAAATTCTCTACCTACCCGTAACTGATTTAAATTATTTCCAATAAAAATCAATAACTAATCATAGGTTATTTTTGATTAGGTAAGTGCCTACAATCATCGCTAAGTTTACCATATAAACTTTCGTACTACCTTAGGTATAAGTACCTACTACAAATATACATACTTACTTATTCTACTAATTTACGCAGGTAGATACATAGTACTAACTTTATTATTTGTTGTGATCTTATAGCTATGTAGATAGGTATGCAATGTAATGCGCGCCCGCGAATGTCGATTCGACATCGCTGGCAGTTGCGTGCCTAGGCAGGCCTATATGATAAATGATAATTATATCGTAGATAGGTAGGTATCTTCCATTGAGCTTCTAATTCTAACCCTTTACTACTTTGTGTTAGGTAGGTACTTTCTCGAAGTTATATTACTGCTTAGACTATATTCTAAAAAGAATGCGGACTACCTACGTCCATACCGTATCTAACCAAATGCAGCTTTTTATATTGTCTAAGTGTTGCTAAAATGATTAGGTACTCACCATAGCTATCATGACCTGCGTATTGACTAATACCTACTAGGTACTAACTTAGGTGAGAGTAGGTGAGTACCTAGACATAGTTACGTATTTATATTACCCAAGTACCTATCTTTAAGGATTATGGCGTCCGACACTTACTATCACGAACAAACTAATCAAATGCGAAAGAAAATCCGGTCCCCAACTCCCAACATATGTAAATATATATATATATATATATAAGTACGTAAGTAGGCATAGGCACTACATATTGGTAGTGTATACATACGTGCACACCAAAAAGCAACAGGGCATTCCTACAATATAATATTATGTTCTAAGATCGCGGCGCGATGCACGTGACTTTTGGTAGTGTGCGTTTTGTTAATTATATATTAGTGTGCTGCGCATGAGACCCGCCCGCCCGCTTCCCTCACCGCGGAATGGAAGTATTGACATGAGATGCCCAATATTTTGAACGAAAAACTAGCGCGCAAAACTATGTGTGCCGACCTTTGGCTCTAGGATGTTTATGATTATACTACTGGATGTATTTGTTTTCCAAAATGTTATCTAAAATGATCATGAACTGAGCTATGCTTCTATGTACATAATTTTAGGGATTTCATGCTCTATAAGTCGTTTATTTACGACTAAACATGCGCTAAAATTCGTGATATTACAGGGATGTTTCGAGGCTTATAACTATCATGTGAAGATTTTTTTTACAAATCGGTGCCAAGACAAGCCTAGATAATGAAGAGATAAATCGATATCATGCTTAGTTGTGGACCTAAAACCTCAAATAAGGGAGTGATCATCCTACGGCGTTTGTATGGAAAAGTTACCGGCCAGTTCAACCTTAAGAATGAAAATACTGCATCAGTAGTGCTCAAAGCAGTCGGTCAATTGAAAGTTGCGAACTTCGCAACTAAAGACATTAGTCATTGCCATCAAATGGGCCTTGCGTTGTCTAGATATGAAAATCAGGTTATGGCATGCCAGAACCGGCTTGAAAGGATCAAGTATGACTTCAACCGAGTTTCTGACTACGCGTCATCAATCGGGACTCGTGACAATCTACCAAAGGACGGTTTCCTCTTTGTATTAGGCGCTGGAGGAACGTGACACCGGATCAGTATTTCCTGAGCAGGAGCTTAACAGCTAACAGCTTCGCTGAAGACGCCTACCGCTACATTTACAGCAACCAACAGTCGTGCCAGAGACACGGCAGCGTGTCCACCAAGTGGCCGTGTTCTTTTGGAGTTGGTTATTGTTACACTATATTAATACCCTTCTTATTATTCGAGTATTTATTTTCCATTCAAAGGTTGCTTAGAAGAGATCAGTGTTAGCGAAAAGGCCACTCAATATAGCAATTAATACATATATTTGATATAAAACTTTCGTATTAAATATATTGTAATTAAGTGGTGCGTAACACAAATAATAATTTCTCTATCTATTTCTTTCGTAAAGATTTTGCGAAACCTTACCCTAGAAAAGCATAAGAAAATCAATATAAGTTTTAGGTAAAATGAAAAAATATTTTGCAATTCGATAATTTTATGTCAACATACTCGTATAGTAAACACGGCAAGTAAAAAAGGATCTCTCTCAATATACCTATCCCTACGAGACTACAATGAAAAAATAGTGGTCAAATGGAAATTAGAAAAAGCTAGGGGCATGTTTAAATGTTCCTCTCGATAGCTAAAGCCTGGATTTATGCGATCACAGATCGAGGACTATTACGGAATTAGCAGGGACTGGGAGATAAGCCTCGACGGGGCTTTGGTGGGAAATCGATAGACTGTGTTGATGTACGTGAATCGAACTCACACGTTGAATTGTTATTGTTTAACTGTATTTGAACCAAAAGTTCACCGCGGACCTGAGACTGTACTAAATATAAGTAGCGTTTTTTTAATCATTTCATTTTTTTTTATGCCTGATTGTTTAGCCTTTGACCACTATCTCACCTGATGGTATGTGATGATGTGGTTGAATGAAGTTGTTCAGGCTGACCTAGAAGAACTGGCTCTCAAGGACAGCTGCCGGAACACACCATTAGGTACTTGGCGACAGATTTTCTACTTGAGGGTGGTAGCTAGCCAGGTGGACATTCGCAAATACCCTATCACCATGCAATGCCCTACCACCATGCAATGCCCTACCACCATGCAATGCCCTACCACCATGCAATGCCCTACCAAATTGGGATAGAAGTTACCCTAAGCCAACATGATGTTGTATTCGACTTATTTTTGTATACGATCTAAACGTGTAGGCTTCAAGCTTTGAATAACATCTATTCTATATGTAACATAATGTTAATATTCCTCTGAAATAATCGTACTATACTACAGTAGCTATATAAGCAATAGCAAAATATTTTATACTAGTGTGATCCATTTGTCCTAATCCAGGATGACGTATTAATCATGAGGATGATAATATTAATTCATTAAAACTCTTTCAACAGTTTCGAAGGTGAGTCACATACACTTAAACTTACTTTCGCATGTAAAGTAATTAGATATATATTATATAGTGTGAATATATACAATTCCAGCTAATCACGGCATGTTCTAAGGAACATAGTGAGTTGTCTTATTACTTTTAGAAATTCCACTTACTCACATTGCTGATACGAAATCAAAGATTAGCAACCAAAACCTAACACGCAGTTCATAACGTACTAAGGTTATCGATATTCTCTAAACTATATATCTCCTGATTATGTGGCTTATACCGCAAGATACTTATAACTTGATACTGTTTATTACATATATTAAAATAAGACGATATTTGTAGCATATGTCTGTAGATAATATAACGTGAAGCCAGGCTTAGACGTAGATATGAAGGATCTATTTCGGTCATGTAATCCATGTTTAGACTTCGTGAAACTAGTAAATCTCTCTTGTTACCGAGAGCTTAGTTTATACATCGTTACTAGCTCACCAATTTTCTAATTCTGGCAACTACACGGGGTTTTCTCTCAGATGTATATAGAAGCTTAGATAGCCATAATCTACCACGTAAGTAAGTCGCCGTTCAGATCGCCTTAAAGCCTCCAACTGGCATGATACTAAGGCAACAATAATAAGTAAACGTGTCCTTCAAACCACGGAATCACTGAATTGTATATCGCACTAGTGGTGACCCACTTATAATTGACCGTAGATAAAGAGACTTTGTCAGCCTGTGCTGATAGGTTGCCGTGCATAAGTCGCGAGTCAAAATAGAATATACCGCGCCTCGGCGCGTAGTCACAGTACACATATTGAGCTCTTTATATCAACTGTGGTGTGGAGTAGAGTTTAACTTAATCAGTTGATTGTTTTCAAATATTTCAATGTACGACGTATCCATAAACTTGTTAAAATTGACGGTTTCATTTTAATTTGCTTTTTGCTTTTATTAGCAAAATAATACGGACTATATACAACACTGTGACGTTTAATATCTAACTGGAAGAATTTGCGTTGCACATCGCTTCTACTACAAAGCTTCATTAGGATTTCTTGACCCTTAGAGCATCAAGAAATTGGCGAAAATTTCGATTGGACAGCAGAAACGCGACAGGTTTATGATTTACAAATCATTGGATTGGCTGCGTTCAAAATCTTAAATCGATTTTCGAAATTTGATGTTTGAAACGTGATTCCAACCGTGCACGGTTGGTCTTAATGCATTGACGATGTAGTTTTTTATTCCGACCTAACTCCTTTTTATTAGGCGCGTTACATCCACAATGTTTCTGCTGTCGTCTATAATTCACCGTATAGTGGTAATGAGAACTCCTAGATACAAAAAAAGAAACAAAAGATAAAGTTTTTCAACAATTTAATCCTGCTTACTATTAAGTTTTCAACATGAAACTCATAGATATGAAAATTGATTAGTTCGCGATGTAAAAAACAATAATATTTTTTTGGGTTCCGTACCCAAAGGGTAAAAACGGGACCCTGTTACTAACATTCCACTGTCCGCCTATCTGTATGTCTGTCACCAGGCTGTATCTCATGAACTGTGATAGCTAGACACTGGAAATTTTCACAGATGATGTATTTCTGTTACCGCTCCCAAGCAGCAAAGTAGTCCTATAATCTAAGCATATACCTCTAAAGCGACATATAATTGAGTTATAAAGGTTTTAGCGGTGACAGCGTGTTTTATAGAAGCGTTCGACAACACAATTTTGCTCTATAAGCTTATAGGGCAAAAATGACCTATAAAAAAAGGATGTAAACGTTTACTACACCATCTTACACAACCGTTATAGTAAGGTGCTATAGCAAGCGCTAATATGACTAGTACAGAATAAAACTGCTCTATAAAATGTTTAACAAATGCCTTTATTCATCTGATTTGCGTTATAAAAGTTACAAACGAACTGCTAAAATCGTTTCGTTTTAGCTGTTATGAACACTCGGCTATAAGACGACCTTGTCGTATTGTGGGTATTCAAATCGTTGCTATAGTACTTAGTCCGTTAGTAGTTATAAAAAACTCTACAGTCGTGTGATTTTGTGATGTAGCTTAGTTCCAGATTATTACTATGTAATGTAACTGTACTTTATTGGTTTAGAGATGACTATTATAGTTCTACTAATAAGCATATCACACAAACACTTTTTAGAGCAGAATTGTTGAATAATGACTTTTTGGTGTCTATAATATACCTGTTAGCATCATTACAGAGTATTTACTTCTTTAATAATACAAAAATGACACATAAAAGTAGATAAATGTTGCTATTAAATAACAATTATGTACTCAAAATGATTTTTTATCTCACTTTTAAAACAATATTCAGACATTTTTATTCAGCTTGAATTGGGCTTGCTTTAATAAGCGTCAAATAAAAAAAATGGATCTAAAGAGTTAGAAAAGATATAAACGCAGTGGAACGTATAGGAGAGAAGTAAATAGGCGTTTTGAAAATGTAACAGTATCTTCACCAATCATAAATGGTAATAGGGACCAAAATCAAGTCGAAAACACAATTGTGCGAAGTGGTTCCGTACAAAATAAATGATGGTAATGAATTTTTAATTGAAGATAACAACTCCAGGGATTTATGGGACCATATTTCAGAATCTTCAAGCAATATGATCCGACATTGTAAAAAAATCAACAATTACGTGATGGCGTGCAAAATTGGGCCATTAATTATAATATTTCGCATGCAGCAACAAAAAGCTGAATTCAATTAATTAATAGTAGAATACCGAACACATTGCCTAACGATCCAAGAACGCTTCTTAAAACAGAGAAGACTGTTTTTTTTTTTTTTATACTTGATATGTTAGCCTTTGACCACTATCTCACCTGATGGTAAGTGATGATGTGGTCGAAGATGTTGTTCAGGCTAACCTAGAAGTACTGGCTCTCAAGGACAGCTGCTGGAACACACCGTTAGGTGCTTGGCGACAGATTTTCTACTTGAGGATGGTAGCTAGCCAGGCGGGCATTCGCAAAATGCCCTACCACCCTTTTTTTTTTTTTTTTTTTTTTATTTTTTTTTAACGTGTGAAAAATGCTTTTACGCATTCCCGTCCACCCCGGGGATGGTGGCCGGGATATGTCGGGCTCGACACCAACTATTCCCACAGCAGCAAGTGCCCCTACCGACTAAATAACACACGGTGTTCCATCTCTACCGCTTCTCGGCGGGATCGCAGGGTCGCTTTAGCACACAACCACGAACCCGCCACGGTTGTCCGTTGCCGGACCCCTCCTGGGGTGCTACCCCTCACGACGCACCAGAACACATGGCACGTCGCTACCACCCGGGGACCAAGCCCGCAAATGGGCGTCAGACGACCCCGCTTCCGACGCCCTAGGTCCCCCTGCGACGGGTCAGATGAGTAGCCCCGTCGCCTGCTACTTCGGCCGCAGAGGATAGGGAGAGCGGCGCCTCGCTATACCAACACTCCTCCTCCCCTGCGGCCCCTCCGCGTCCGCCATCCAACGGTGGCGGCCCCGCCGTGGCCACGGAAGGTAGGGAGAGCGGCGCACCGTGATACCGGCACTCCTCTCCCGCCGTGGCCCCTCACCGTCAGCTGTGGTGTCGCCCATACAACACCACAGCCCACCTCAGATGCCGTGCTGCCCATACAGCACCGCAGCCTACCCGTTGCCGCTCCAGTCTGGACTTAGAGGCAAAGCCCAGTGGAGCGGCCCCTCTGGGGCCGGCTGACTGCCCAAGCCAGCACGGCCCCTGGTTCCTCTTCGCTTCACCGTGGGTGACGAAGCCACGGCTACTAAGCCCCACCGCCACGACAAGGCGGGAACCCATCGGGGGGATGCCCTACCACCCTTCTTTTTTTTTTTTTTTTTGACCCGGGGAAAATCCTTTATGGATACCACCCGGCTCCGGGGGGAGCAGGGTGGTTATGTGGGAGTCCTCGCCTGAGGGGCCTTACTACCCCCACGGGGGGGTAGTAAGTGAGGTTACCCACTAAAAACCCGGGATGAGCAGTCTGCCGCCTAGTCGGGGCGAGATGGGGTAGCGTTAGCAATCACCATCTCGCCCCGGCGGTTGGCCCGTCACCGGTGACGGGCCCCGGCCAATGGAGGGATGACCCAGCTCATTAGGGCCATCCCCCAGACGTGTGGGATCGTGCAAGTCAGTGGAGAATCCCCCGACTCTCCACCGATGATCCGCACAGCACTAGGATAGAGCGAGAAGGCGCCCGAATCGCCTTCTCCTTCCACCAGTTCGTCTACGCCGGAGCGGGTCTGCGAGGACGTCGTCCTCCCTCGCCCGCTCCGCAGCCTCTTTCTGCGCCATCACCTCTTCGCAGAAAGAGACCACCGCCTGCCACGATCCGTCGCTGCCGAGCATAGCGTTAACCACGCTCGGCAGCGACAGATCTGCGCCTATGACCGCTGTGAGGGTGTGCCGCATGGGACTCCACGCGGCGCACTCCTCCAGCGTGTGGAGCGCCGTGTCTTCTGGCGCTCCACACTCGTGACAGGCGGGGGTCGCCTCACGTCTTGCGATTTGATGCAGGTACTTTCCGAAACATCCATGCCCGGAAAGCACCTGCACCAATCGGAAGGTGAGCGACCCGAATCGCCGCCCTACCCACCTCCGAAGGACCGGGCGAATGGCATCCACCGTCCTCTGTCCAGGGACCGGTGGAGCCAGGTCCTCCGTCCACCGCCGCAACAGGGCGGCCCGCGCCTGCCGTCGCATGCGCGTGACCTCCTCCCACGCTGGAGGCTCCCCGCGGGATCTCCTCGCCGCCACGAAGTGGTACACTTCGGCGAGGATCTCCGCTTGGAGCTCCCAGGGGGGATCACCGGCCAACACGCATCCCGCCGTCCAGGACACCGTCCGGTACCCGCGTATCGCCCTCGTCGCGATGACCCGCTGCGGACGTCGCAGCAGGGCCTTATTGGCGCGACCGAGGGCGTCCACCCAGACAGGTGCCCCGTACAAGGCCATACTCCGGATCACTCCGGAGTACAGGCGACGACATGTGGCGCTCGGGCCGCCCACGATGCCCTACCACCCTGCTATAACGACTGCCATCCTAAGACAACAACCGGGACCGACGGCTTAACGTGCCCTCCGAAGCACGGAAACGCTCAGTAGTAATGTCACTAGCGGTCACCCATCCAACTAATGACCGCGCGCGACGTTGCTTAACTTTGCTGATCGGTTGAGAACAGCTAAGTAAACTTCGCTACGAGCGCTTAACCCGTGGGAACTGGACAGTACTGGCACAACGGCTTGACAAATACTTTGAAAATATACAAATGATTAATTTCAATCTAATAATACCTACAAATGATTAATTTCAATCTACTGGTCATTTTTACCGGTTAGTTTTAGACGGCCTTCCTGCTTTTAAAAGTTCTAAACTTCAATTATGGCCAATCTTATGCAACATTTATGAAATACCAAAACTGCCACCCATTGTAATTGGAGTTTATTCAGGTCATGATAAACCTTTTGATTTAGACGGTTATCTAAGATTGTTTGTGGATAAAATGAAAACACTATTGAAAGATGGCATCTTTATCGCGAATAATGGAAATGAAAAAATAGTAGGCATAAAAATACGGGCCTTTATATGTGATTCTCCTGCTCGGGCTATGATCAAAGGTTCGCATGATTTTTATTTGATTTTTGTTTTTATTTTAACTGCTATTTGGTAATCCACCCTCTCTCCCGCGCAGGCGAGTATTGATTTAAGCGGTTTACCATATATTATACAATACACAATTGTGTACATATAGTTCAACCTGTATATAATAGTTCATATATACAGGGTGACTTTTAATTAGTTCTGAATACCAAAGAGATGCTTGTACTTATGATAACAAACAACTTTATCTATGGAACCCATATGAAAATTTTGAGTTTTATTCGTATAACATAGTGTAATTAATTTGTAAAATTATGCCTAAAACGGACAAAAACACGACAACCGCATCAAAACCGCTGCACGTATTTTAATTAAATTAACACCATCTCAAAGACAACTTAATTATCTACTTTTTGATCTATGGATTTTTTTTGTTAAAGTCATAGAATCATAAGGAAAGTACAAAAACGCGGGTGTGCAACGAGTACGCGTTTTGATCCCTCAAGGTCGTTGGCGTTAAGTCGTCGTCTTAAGTAGTTTTAACATATTAGTACTGTCAATCTCGGTGGTTCAGTTTGAAAATAAAAACCGGGCGAACGGCGCGGTGCGGCACAGTGTTTACTGTATGGATACACCCTACACGTCCTTCACCCAAGCGCCGTCATTCTTTAGCCGATTTATTGGAGTAGTTCAGCGTGACCGCAACAACTCGACCTGCGATTGTGACGGGCCGATGATGTGCCGGCAATAAACATAAAACACGTTTGATCTTGTCCGCCCGGTTTTTATTTTCAAACTGAACCACTGAGATCGTCGCGGTGGACAAATGATCGCCGTGACGTCATTTTAATCTCGGTCCGAAATAATATCGTTCGCGGCGGGTAGATGGTCAAACGGCGTAATACAAGCCAAACCCTTATTATTTATAAAAAAGCTTATATTTATTATTCAAAACAGTAACCAAAAAAATACATGGATTCAGTCATGCTTACACTGAACCCCAATTCCAGTCTAAACCCATGAGAAAAGTGAAAACACGAATAGGTAGGTACTATAATGGCGCTTTAAACTAAAAGTCCCTTTAGTTGAAATATATTTTGTTAAAAACTCAACAATTCGAGAGGGGCATGTAAAATTTATTGTAAACCTAACCATAGTTTATCCGTAAAATTGCGGTCGCACATTGTTTCACACTATAAAACAAATATTATAATGAAATAAAAATTTTACTCACCACGAATCGCTTCAATCCTTTTATAAATTTTAAATAAGTACTTATATTTTATTTTGTTTTTACACTGCACCGTCACGAATGATAAAAGAATAAAGGGTAATGAATAATGTGAGGTAAAGGAAACATAAACTCTCTTATGGTATGAAAAAGTACTATAAAAGATCCTTAAAGGTGTTTATTAACCAGTACATCACTAGTTAGTGACCCGTGCACTGTTACATAACGTGTATAGGACTAATTTGTCATGTATAACACTGCTTTGGGTTCGCTTTAACACTGAACAGATAAATAAATGCGCCACTTTAGAATAAAATACACCTTCTTTGGGGTTTTATAGGACCAAAAACAGTGTTGCACAAAACGTTCTATGGCTTTTTATACAACTAGTTTTTGTTTTATAACAACAAATACAAGAAATCCGCCAAGTGCGAGTTGGACTCGCGCACTAAAGGTTCCGTACCCTTCGTGGAAACTAAAAAAAGTTATAATATTATGTATGGAATTATCCGGTATTAGTAAATAAACCTTCTTGCTCGAGCCCAACTCGCAATTTTATTTTAGTGTATATTTTCGTATAGATAATGGTACGGAACACTTATTGCGCGAGCCCGACATTTGTATCTTTTATTTTAATTCTGGTTGACCTATAGTTCTGTACTCTGCTCGATGACCTGAATTCATCGCAACTGACCATAGACAACATGTTCTTTGCGAGTATCGCACTATCGCACTGACAAAATAGTACCATATGGCTGAGAAACTGTATATCCTGATGCAATTAAAGTGATATGTCTATACCGCCATCCATATATTTTTCAAGTATTATTATAGAAGTATCAAGGTAGAGAATCGCGAGGCTTCTTCGACAGACCTTTCTATTTCACGGTCAGAAGTCAAATGGCTAAATTATTTTGCTTAGTTGGGATAAAATTATACTTGTTATTTTGGAAATCTTATAGTTATTAATGGTAGCCTAAAACTGCCTAAAGTCGTAATTTGAGAAGATTAATTCGAGTAATGAATGAAAGTAACGCGAGCTTTTCAAAATATGCTAAGCAAGCCAAATTGCTACCTACTGACATACATTTAAACAGGTTTTATGCTTTAAAAGCATTTCGAAATATGTTTGTGTTTAACAAAATATGATGTTATGTTTCTAAATATTATTACGAGCACTATCGCGTGCTGAGTAAAAATATATTTAACAAATTATTGGAGTACAAAATGTTATGCCCAAGGCGGGAATCGAACCCGCGTCCTCCGATATCGCATCGGAAATATATTTTCGCTCAGCACGCGATAGGGCCGAGGAGGTTTAGGCATACGACGCGATATTGGAGGACGCAGGTTTGATTCCCGCCTTGGGCATAAAAATTGTACTCCAATAATTTGTTAAATATGATGTTATGTACTTAGCGAAATTAAGAGAATTTAAATAGTTCTAGTTTGGTTTCATTTTTGTTTTTTAACCCTGAATATCAATTATATATAATTTGTAGTAATTGACGCGATGCTTGTACAAACCAGGCTTCGTAAAGGCGCCGGCTGGTCGAAGGGCATTGTGCGAATGCTCGCCTGATTATCTACCATCGTCAAGTAGACACTCTGTTGCCAATCACCTAACAGTTTGTTCTGGCAGCAGTTCTTGAGAGCCAGAAAGAAATTAAAGGCACATGAGACTGAACAAGTGGAATTCTCGCGGTTGCGGGTTCGTCACTTCTGACGAATTGCATCTGTTACAGGCCGAGGTTGCTGCTTACCATCAGATTGGCCTTGAGCGTGTTTTGTCACAATCCTTAAAAAACCTGAACAATAAGAAATTAACAATATTATAATAATATATAATAATCTATCGTTTATAACACGACTGCCCAAAAAAAGGAGTGTTATGTTTGAAGCGCTCGTAGCGAAGTTTACTTAGCTGTTCTCAACCGATCAGCAACGTCGCTCGCGGTCATGAGTTGGATGGGTGACCGCTAGTGACATTACTACTGAGCGTTTCGTCTTAGGATGGCAGTCGTTATAGCATGGTGGTAGGGCATTTTGCGAATGCCCGCCTGGCTAGCTACCACCCTCAAGTAGAAAATCTGTCGCCAAGCACCTAACGGTGTGTTCCGGCAGCTGTCCTTGAGAGCCAGTAATTCTAGGTTAGCCTGAACAACATCTTCGACCTCATCACTTACCATCAGTTGAGATAGTGGTCAAAGGATAAGCCAAAAAAAAAATGAATGTATGTTTGATGAGTTTATTTATTTCACTTTAACTTCTAAACGGCTAAACCGATTTCAATATATGATATATCGTCAGATTCGTCTTGATTGCTCAAGTAACACTAGATTACATCAAAAAAGATTTAAGACGCCATATTGTGATAAAAAACTATATTTTTTTATTCCAAAACCTGTGGAGTGGGAGAGTGGGGTATAAAAATAAAGGACTCTAAAAGACGATGCCATAAACATATATAACTTGCAGTTTTTTGAACGAAAAAACGTTTAACGAAAATAAATAATTTCCAGTTGGGTTTTTTTACTTTTTAAGTTAATTTATACTTGTTTATATTTCAGTAAACAGCACAATCTCACTTGACGTTTTCGTAGATTTAGAACTTTTACATAAAGATCGTGACGTGATGTAAAACTTTGAGATTTAGAAATCCGAGAATGTTTTCAATCGCGCTAAAATGGATGTCCGAAAACAGTCGCAAAGTTACATAAATTTGTGTCCCAAGTTTGTTTTAAATTGTATTTTTTCGTCTCAGTTACTTGCCAGCTGTGGAGTCGGGGACAGAAAGAACTTTTTAGTAGAGATCTATGCTCTATATCAGAGCTGTAAAGAAGCTTTTTGGGTGGTTCCATACATTAAAAGTCTTGGTCTCCCAGTAGTTTCACTTGCTACAGTGCCCTAAACATAGTAGTGTTTTCACACTACTGTTTCGAGGCTGAATATTTGCGATATTACTGCGGTGATACCGCAAATATTCTATGTATATATGCAAATATATATGATACCTGCCAAGATGCGCTCTTTGTGAAGAAACCTAGTGAGTTACTTCACAAATCAGTTTAAAAACTCATATGACGAGTTTTTAAACTATACGGTCATTTAAACTATAGTTGTTATAAGAAAAGGGATATTTACTGTTTTTTAGCTCTCGATTTTCCGGCACTGTTGTAAGCGCCATGATCACAAGTAAACTGAAGTCTATGCGAGTGGATAGTCGTCACTAAGAGCAGACGAACCGGTCTACCATCTTTATTGTACGTTATTTCGGCAAGGCGATGCTATTATTGTCACTGTCACTCACACTCACTCAATTTCGACATGCAAAACTAACGATATGTCGTGAACTATTTGTAACATTTCCTCGGTTCTTGCATAGATTAGGTAACCACTGCATTCCATATTCTTGAAGTTGAAACCCATCTTCCAAATTAAGTTTCGATATTTTGTTATATGGATCACTTCCCTTACAATTCGCGTTATGAAGTGGCGTTCAGTTAAGGGACAGCACTGTAGAGAAAGATGTTATATTTCGTCTCCACTTCTCGCTTTTAGTTCGCGCCATGTACCCAATGAATACCATGTTCGCAAGTCAATGGCAATATTTTATTTTATTAGAAATTTAGAGCGCTCTCTAGTAGAACTAGTAGAAACTATCTTGTCACACACGAATGATATATGAATGAATGAATAAAGCGCCATCTAGCACGCATATATGATACCAACACATTAGTAGGCTCATGAATTGTTTTTAAGCTGTCAATGTATTGTGGCACAGTTAATAAATTTACCATACCTACAGTAGAACAAGTTTAATCTTGATGAATACCAGCTTTTTCTTGCATGTTTTTGTGTATGCAAATTTTCAACTTGCCGATTTTGATGAACTAATTGCTTTGATGTAAGGCGTAACCCATTACAAAAAAGATAGTTTATTTATTACAATAACAAGTATACCCCTGATCAAAAGACAGATAGCGGGTATACTATTAGGTATTATTATCAAGTAGCTTGGTTTTTAAACAATATTTTACCTTGTTTAAAAACTAAGTATAAGTCATACGACTTGCCATTCATTCATAGATCACACATTCCGCCTTGCGCCGCCACGCCGAGCGCACCTCTCCGCAGCTGCAAGTGACCCTCCAGTGAGACCGCAATAGTCCCCGCACTATTGCCGTCTCGCCTGGACCATCGTTCCGACGCTAGTTGCTACAGTGCGCATTGAAGAGCGTGATCCCGATTCAGCTTGTGTTTGTCTGTGCAGGAGCCGAGAGTTTCGTCGAACGCCGTGCGACGCGAGCTTCGTGCTTGCTGAGGCGGCGCTCCACCGTCGAGCAACCACCGCCCCGGACAAGCCCGGGTCGGTGTTGCTGCGTTAAACTGCACTGAAAAGTGCAGTTTATTTCTTGTTTCGCGTCTTTGTTTCTGCACAAACAACAACACCCGCTCAACAACACACTTTGTGCTGTTAAGCGGCATCGTTCAGGCAGGTGGAGCCCTACCGGGTTAAGCTCGCTCGAACGATCAAATCCGCCATTTGCTGCGGTCGCAGAGTGATCCCTAACGGTGCCAACTACCTCTGTTGATTTTTGGTTTAACCTTGTACCGCGGCCTTTTCCCGCCTCACGGGATCAGCCGAAACAAGCAGGTCTCCGGGGCAACTGGCCTTGGGGTCGCCCCTAGTCAATCCCGGAGTCGTTAGGACACCCCTTCGCCGCCCCAGAAAAAAAGTGCGGATAGGGACACACACCTAGGGATACACAGTAGGTACTCACTCCCTCTCACACAGTGAGCTCACAGGTTGTGCGAGGGAGACACTACCCTGGTTAGGGCATCCTGAGTGCACCCCTCAGGATGCAGCCCCGCCCTACCAATAGTGAGGTAGAGGTCCTTCAGACCTTTGCCTTACGGTACCCCGACCTCTACGCTGCTCATCAAGCAGCCCTCACCTTAGACGCAGAGAGTGCCCGCCTCACGGACACTCCCATTGCTCCCTCCGGGACCTCCGTCCCCACTTACGATGACCCTCCGGCGCCATCCTACTTACAGGAGAGCCCGGACTCCCCCGCCCCCGGCCCTGATAACAGGCGCGCGGTAGTAGCCCCACCCCGCTCTCGCTCTCGCTCACCGATCGGTCGGTTTGCGAGCATCGAACCTGCCTATGTCGTTGTCGAGTCAGTTTCAGACTCGGAAACGGACATGGAGGTCGACCAACCCCGCGCCTCACGCACAGACTCAGAGGATTCCGACAACGACGGCTATACCGTCGTAGATCGAAAACGCAAGCGCGCCCCTAAGGCCGCTAACTCCGGGCCTTCCGCCCCGCCCGCTAAGGCAGCCGCCAAAGCACCTACCGCCGGCAATAGGCCGACCCCCGCCCCGCGCCCCGCGTCCCCGCCTTCCGCAACCGCTTCGGCTACAGCGCCCTCTCAGGACGCTAACGCACGCCGCGAAAAGCCGCCACCGCCTTTGTTCATTCAGGACAAAGGCAAATGGGATATGCTATCCCGCCTCCTCACTGATCGTAAGATCAACTATACGAACGCCCGCTCCACGCAGCAGGGCATTAAAGTTCAGGTGACTTCAGTTAGCGACCACAGAGCGCTAACAAAACTCCTCCAAAAAGAAAGCATAAGTTTTCACACTTATGCTCTCGAAGAACAAAAAGTCCTACGCGTCGTCATACGCGGAGTCCCGAAGGAAGTCCGTACAGACGCTGTACTTGACGACCTTAAAAGACAGGACTTCCCTGTCCTTGCCGTACATCGCATGTACAGTGGCAAAGACAAAAGCCCATACGACCTAGTACTCGTAGTACTAGACCGATCCCCGGAGGGCAAGACCATCTTCAACCTGAAGACGGTCTGCGGTCTCTCCGGACTAGATGTTCAGGCCCCCTACAGGAATGGCTCTCCTTCCCAGTGCCATAACTGCCAGTTGTACGGGCACGCGGCCCGTTTCTGCTATGCTCGTCCTAGGTGCGTTAAGTGCCTAGGCGATCATGCTACAGAGCATTGCTCACGCACGAGAGACTCACCCGACCCACCCAGCTGCGTTCTGTGCGGCACCCAGGGGCATACCGCCAACTACCGCGGTTGCCCGAGGGCGCCACGCACAAACCGCAGGGTGGCAACGGAAAGGAGACCTCCGCCACCTCCCCGTCCCACCTATGATAGATACCAGCGGGTCAGCCCTAAGCTGACAGTAGCACCTGCCTCACAGGTGACTCCCGCTCCTCTACCAACTAAAAACGCTTGGTCAAAGCCACCGAGCATGGTTAAAACCATCGCTCCTACTCGCGCCCCGGCCCGCGCACCCGTCCCCGCCCGTACCGCGGCCCCTGCCCGCGCACCGGCTCCGGTCCGCGCGGCACCCCCGGCACCTCCTGCCCTTATTCCACGCGCCGCTCCTCGCGTCGCCCGGCCTATGGCCCCACCCCCTATGCCACTGATGGACACCTCTCTTCAAGAGGATATAGCGCTAGTCAGCGACCTAGCTATGTCCATCAACATAGAGGAGGTCCGTGCACTAGCACGCAAGATGTACTCCGCACAATCACCTGCGGAAGTCATCCAGTACACGCTGGAACATGCCAGCCTACTTAGCGCTCTAAAGCGCTTCGCCCCGCAAACTCCCCCCCAGTACACCCACTATGGGTAGTACAACCTTAAGGACTAAACCGCGCTCAGTTTCGTTAGCGTCCTTCAACGCTAACGGCTTCTTCAGACAACGTGACCTTGTCCATGACTTTTGCAGTACCCACCTGATCGATATTATATGCGTGCAGGAAACCTTTTTAAAACCGGGAAGGGCGAATCCCAGGTTTGCTAATTACCGATGTGTACGTAATGATAGGTTGACTTCCGCTAAGGGAGGCACTCTTATCTATTACAAAAGGTCCCTGCACTGCATCCCCTTAGATACCCCGACTCTGAGTACTATGGAAGCATCTTGTTGCTTACTAGCTATGACGGGTCATCAACCCATAGTCATAGCATCCTGCTACCTATCCGGTTTAAAGCGCGTCGCCCGCGCAGACTTAGAAGCTCTCTTCTCTCTTGGAAGCGCCGTCCTTCTGATCGGCGACTTCAACAGTAAACATATCCTATGGAATTGTAACTCTAACAATCCTAACGGTATTATCCTTGACAACCTAGTCGCTGACTTGAACTTTGACGTAATTACACCTATCGAGCCAACGCACTACCCCGAGAACGTCCGCTACCGACCTGACGTCTTAGACATGGCACTGTTCAGAGGCGTAACCCTTCAGTTACGCTCTATAACAGTTTGTCACGAACTACATTCTGACCACCGACCCATTATACTGCGACTAGGCCCCGACCCTACAGCAGACTTACCCCGCCCCACCAAGACGATGGTGAACTGGAAGCAATTAGGCAATTCCCTAAAGGCTATCAGTTCACCCGACCTCGACAAAATCCCTGACGACATTCTGACCAAAGATGACGTATCCCTAGCGATCGATTCGTTCACTAATCACCTCTCCACCGTAGTAGGTGCATCCTCAAAGGAAGTCATTGTGCCGGACGACCGGCGCCTTGTCATTCCAGTGGATGTGAGGCGATTAGTGACGAAGAGTAAAGCAGTGACCAGACATTACGACTCCTACCCAAGCGAAGTAAACAAAACTCGGAAACGCCACTTTGAACGCATGGTTGAAAGTCGCATGTCCGAGTTGCGTGACCACAGCTGGGGCGACAAGCTTTCAAACCTCGTGCCTAGCCAGCGGGCTTATTGGGATCTCGCACGAGGCATGAAAGGTGTCGGACAGAGCGACATACCTCCGCTATACCCACCAGTCCCACGCGCCCCGGCGTTCTTTGACGAAGACAAAGCTGAGTGCCTAGCTGATAGCCTAGAGGCTCAGTGCTCCCCCAACGTAGATCACGTAGACCAAGCCCACCTCGATTCGGTGGACGCTGAAGTCGAACGTAAAAGCTCTGTGGTCATCTCTGAACTTCCCCCGCACACCCCAGTATCTTACGCTGAGGTGACGAGACTGATCAAGGACCTCAAACAACGTAAAGCCCCCGGTGCCGACGGCATCTCCAACAAGGTACTTAAACACCTTTCTCCCCCCCTGATTCATCTACTAGTAAGCATCTTCAATGCGGCCATGAGCCACTGTTTATTTCCCGACGTCTGGAAATGTGCAAATGTCATTGGCATTCACAAACCAGGCAAAAACTCCGCTGACCCTACCAGCTACCGTCCCATCAGCCTTCTCAATGCCCTAGGCAAGCTATACGAACGGCTCCTTTCGAACCGTCTCTCGGCTCATGCGCAGGAACACCACCTTATTCCCGATGAGCAGTTTGGCTTTAGGCCCAAGCACTCATGCGTCCAACAGGTGCACCGCCTCACGGAGCACATCCTTGAAGGTTTCAATAAGAAACCCAAACCCCAAACGACGGTAGCAGTCTTCCTCGACGTAGCGAAAGCTTTTGATAAAGTCTGGCACAATGGCTTGATTTACAAGTTATACCACTTTGGCGTGCCAGTACGTCTTGTGCTCACCTTACAAGACTTCCTAAGGGACAGAAGCTTTCGCTACCGCGTGGAAGGCACCCTCTCCACCCCCCACCCAGTCAGTGCCGGAGTCCCTCAGGGCTCCGTACTATCTCCCATTCTCTTCGCGCTGTATACCAGCGACATCCCACGCTCACAGCCCAAGGTTTTCATAGCCCAATATGCGGACGATACCGCCATTTATTCCACTGGCTGGCATATTAATAGACAGACCTATTTTCTCCTTCAACGGGCCATCACCGAGATCGGTGACTGGTTCCGTAAATGGCGCATTGCAGTCAACCCGACTAAAAGTGCAGCTATATACTTCAATGAGAATACTCACTCGAACCCCCGCTATCCTAAACCTTTAACTCTGTTTGACGAACCCATTCCCTGGGTTGGTAAAACAAAGTATCTTGGAGTCACCCTTGATCGGCATCTCACCTTTGCCGCTCACATCACTGATGTTCGTAACAGGGCGGCCTTTGTTATGGGTCGCCTAGGTCCCTTAATTCGTACAGAGAGTAAAATGTCTCTTAAAAATAAGAAGACACTTTATACTACTTGCATCCGCCCCATCATGACATACGCTTCAGTAGTGTTTAGTCATGCTAGCGAGGCCCACCTACGTAAACTTCAAATCATTCAAAACAGGTTCCTCCGCCAGGCAACCGGTGCTCCGTGGTATGTACGAAACGCCGAGTTGCACTGCGACCTAAACCTTCCCTCTTTAGCGCAGTTCAATAAGGACTGCGCCCGCCGATACTTTGATCGAGCGCCCCACCACTCGAACCCTCTAGTTGTCCAGGCATCGAACTACTCGACTGCCTCATCCGACCCATGGTTTAAACCCCCCCGTCGCCGACCACGGCAGGTATTGGACGACCCGGATGACCCCATCGCAGCCATTACGTTGGCAGCTTTAGCGTTGTCCGCAAGTCGTCCTGGTAACATCCCCAGGTGTGCGGTAATCAGAGGTTACACAATCAAACACCGAGCTCGCCGGCGAGCTCGAGGCAAAAATAAAATCCCGATTAGTGTCTCTCCAAATAGTCACAGAGTAATATTCAATAGGGCCCATTCTCAACGGTACAACACTGCAGTTGTACCGGGGCATTTAGTTCCGATTCCCCCTTTGTCTCTCGGCAGCGAGACAAGCCGAGGTCCGAACCACAGTGGTGCCCTTGAGCTCGCTGTCACCCCTCCCGATAGTAGCGTGGCGTTTTCGGCGCCCGCAGGAGACGGAGGTATAAGGCGCTTTTCGCCTTATACGCCCGTCTCAGAAGAAGTGCCCTCAGCGCTTCTTCCTCCTGGGCTATAAGAGGGCCTCCCCTCGCCCAAAGTCCGGTGGAGCTGTACGTCCGCTTAGCGGTAGACAGCATCTATGTCCTCCCTAAAAAAAAAAAAAAAAAAAAAAAAAAAAAAATACGACTTGCTGGTGTCATTACTACAAGTCCTATTAAGGTCACATAAACAAAAAATCACATGGAGAAGGTAGTAAGTACAGTTATTGTTTCAATTTGTTAATAATAATTCATACATTTTGTGAATGCTATTGCGTAGGGTGGCACAACTAAACTTTTAAGAAAATAATATCTTTATTCAGATTACCCAATTAGGAAGATAGGTATTTTGTTTATAAATTTTACCATTAAATATTATTTGTACCCGTACGTAAATATTACTATTTGTACTACTATTCGTACGTATTACCACAATTTTACAAATCGATAGTAAAACTGTAGTATAACTTAATGTTGTCTTAGGTTTTCGCGATTGTTACACATAGTAATTAAACCACTTTAAACGGTTTAAATCGCGTATATTTATCATTATTTTGTCCCGACGTTTTAAACACTTTGCAGTAATCGTGGTCACGGGTAACTAAAAAAAATTTATAAATATACGCGATTTAAACCGTTTAAAGTTGTTTAATTACTATGTGGTATAACTGTATTGGTAGTACTAAGATACTATCTTATTCATATATCATCATATACGTGTACGTAGAAAGAAGTAAATATACTTATACTATATATACTTATTACCTAAAGCCACGTAAATAAAGGCAGTGCAATGCATACCTTTTATTTTAGCTGATTTTTACATGCGCTCCGTAACCACCGGGCAAAACGGAGCACTTATCTGTCATCTGTCTATCCGTCCGTTTTAATGTCAAACAAATCTTGAGCTCGTAAACGGGATATAGGTGACAAAGCGCTCGTAGCGTGGCTGGCTTAGACATTCTTTACAGATCAACTAAGTAATTTAACGTCAGCTGCGTCATGACTTGGATGGGTGACCGCTAGTGGCATTACAACTAAGCGCTTCCGTACATCAAATGGCACATAAAACCATTGATCTCGGTTGTTGTCTTAGGATTGCAGTCGTTATAGAAAGGTGGTAGGGCAATGCCTGCACGGCTAGCTACCACCTTCTGTCACCAAGAACCAAGCAGTGTGTTCCGGCAACACTCCTTAACCCTAGTGATACTATATCCTAACATACCCTAGATATAATCCTAGTGTTCATATGATGGGTTGCTTTTCTGGGCTATAATTACTATGAAATTATGAATACTTATTTCAATAACTTTTTATGTTTGATAGTTTGTGTGTATTCCATTATTTGTGGAAAGAAGAGTCTGTGTTTACTGCATGACAGCTTTTTATGGTACATTTTTGTAAGGCCTACTGTTACTGTTACGCTGTGGCCTCAAAATGTTTTTTACTCCATCAGCATGTTCATATTTATGAAAAGTCTTTCGTTTGTCTGGTGTCCATCCAGGGTATAAAATATAATTTTCCTAGATCTACGAAAAAATATGGTAGATACTTAATATTTACATACAATACGTATTACTTACTATATTCAGCATACTAAACTTTTCTGAGTGAATAATAGGAAAAAAAATGGAATCTAGGTTATAAAATTACAAGCAGATAGCATAAAGCATATTGTAAATAAACTTAGAAGTAAATACGTATCAATTTATATCAATAAATAAAAAAAATATAAAAATAAATTTTGCTTAGGATTTGAACCTTCAGTTTTCTGGTCCGACCTTACAAGAAATAAGCTACTCAAACAATGTTTTATTGATGAAAATGACAGAAATTCGTAACATTTGTGATTGTGTTTCCTGGATCAAAATGTGGCAACGTAAAAACTAAAGAGTTTTCAACGTAGGTTAACTACGAAATCAAGGTAAAGATGTACAAGATTTACATTAAAGAATACAAAAAGTCGTTAGATAACTAAATTATATTATGTAAATGAGTATCAAATTTTAATAAAAAAAAATAAAAGATAAAAAGATCAATGCGTCAGATTCGAACTCCGCTCTTCCAGATTATGGTCTGCCCTTTCTATGTATGCGCCACTTAGACATAGCGAAATAGGTCGAAAATAAGAGATATGTACAAATTTTTGTGCCTTACTGTCAGAAGTAAACGCAGTATGATTCTTATCGTATTGATTTGTTAATTTATGTACAAGTTCATATTATGAAAAAATCAGAATAACGCTCATAATGACTTTAGGTAGCTCAAGTACGTCTTATAAAATCTTACATGTTTATTTTATTGTGATAGTGTCACAGTAATATGATGAATTCATTAAAATTAGAAAATTACATTCATGACAGTAAACATAAATGGAGGAAAAAGTACAGATGCCTGCCTTATTACGTCCACGATGCGTTTTTGGCCATTTGTAGAAACCTTTTTTGTACGTTTATTTGTATGTTTAACCATATTTTTATTTAATCGAGATCGCTGAGAAAAGCGACACAGGTCCAACGCTCAACGCGGCTGGCAGCGGTTTGAACGATAATGATAGCGCTATACATTGGATCGCTGGAGAAAATAGTGCGGCATGATGTTAACGCTTCTCGGAATGAAAGGGCGTATGCGACATTTTAGAAACAGACTTATTACACATTAACCATGCTTTTTTGTAAAAAAATAATTAACAAATTTTATTGCACTTAAAAATTCAATATTTTAGAACATAAATCATATCTTAATACATTAAAATCTAGCGGAAAAAGTAGAAAACCTTTATTTTCAGAGGGGTTTTTGTCAATTTTTTGTATCGAGCCAATTATTAGGAAACATGTTTTGAGTGCTATGAGCACACTACCTATATCCTTGAGTATTGTGTATATAAATTGCAGTACTATGCGGTATCTGGTTTATGAGATTTTCCACATATTGTTAGCATTATTTTTTATATTCTGGGCCTTAAGAGTCAAAAAAGAGGGTAGACCGGTTCGTCTGCTTCTAGTGCCAACTATCCACCCGCATATACTTCTTAACGCAGTTTTCTCGTGATCATGGCGCTTGCAATAGTGCCAAAATATCTCGAGCTATCAAAAAAGCAATAATTATTATAAGACATGGGATATTTACACCATGTCGTTTAGAACTAATTTTGTTTCGTAATATTATCAAGCTTCATTTATAAAAAATAATTTAAACTGGAGGAGTTTTGGTGCTAAAGGCTTAATATGTGTAGTAAATATAGTAATTGTGTGACGGTTCAAAGTAATTATATATATATATAAATTATATTGAGCTCTAGTGTAATACACTGTTACTGATATTGGAAATAGACTTTGAACCGTCACACAATTACTATATTTACTTACATATATATATTATATTGTACAAACATATTACGGTTTAATAATAGATGGATACTGGCAGAACATCAAATGTTTCTGTATCAACAATTATTTAATGGAAATCGTTTAATTTGAAATCGTAAATGGAAAAAAGTATTCATAAAGCATTGACAATGTTTTTTTAGTCCGTAATGGATTTGATCCAAAATCTTTTATTGCTTTTAATGGTTTTGTGAAGGTTCGTCAATGGCATGTGAGTCTATAATTTAATTAACAACATACTAAAAAAATATTACGACTACACCAGTGATTGTGTATAGTCCCACCAACTTATCTGTTCAGGCGGCAAAAAAAAGAACTACAACATTCCTTCAAATTGTGACAGTTTGTAGTTGATTTCCTTGACCAGTAGCGCCCTCGAAAACTGCACAGTTAAGTTGGTGGTACTATACAAGCGAGTTGTATCACAGAGCTTGGAAGTATAGTTATCTACAACAACATGTAAGTAACGTTTTTCAATAATATAAAATTTTACTTACCTACATTCATTTTTATTTATAATTTACATTGGTACCCACTGTATTGAGTTGCAGGTACCTACGTATGCCCTAGTATGTCTAGCAGTTGCCCGTGGGGTGCCGAGCTAGAACTCTTGGGGTGCTGGGCTAGAATGTACATATATCCCCGTGGATGTCGTAAGAGGCGACTAAGGGTTACACACCAGAAGGAGGGCAGCAGCGCTTTCTGAGGTACTGATATCTCTTACTGCGATACTCAAGACGCCTGCCAAGCAAGGGGATTATTGCAAGCCCCTCCATAATGGGGGGAGGCTGTATTCAGCAGTGGACAATCTGGCTGATACAGTACAGTACAATAAAGTTTCTCAAGGTTTAATCTTGTTGGAATTGGGCTTGCCCGGGTTCTATTACTACACGACTGGCCAAAAAAAGGCGTGTTATATTTTCAGGGTTCATGTATGTATGTTTGTGAGTTTCTTTATTCCACCATAACTTCTGGATGCCTTATTCGAAATTCAATGCATGAGATATCGTTAGATTCGTCTTGATAGCGCAAGTGATACTAGGTGGTACATAAAAAATAAAAAAAAAACATCACACAGATATAAGACGACATAATGAGAGAAAATACTTTTTCCTCCAAACCCATCGAGGGTGAAGAAAAATGAAGGGCTTTAAAAATTATGATATTAAAATATATCACTTGCAGTTTTATTTCAATGGAACGATAAAATGCATAAGGAAAATATTTGCAGTCAAGCTTTTTACTTTTTAAATTAATTTATACTAGTTAATCACATTTTTATTGCATAAAAATCGCTTAGTGCCATAGTTTTTGATACAAAGCAGCCATTTATGTTTACGTATTTCCTTTTACACTATTTTGTGCCGGCATCATGGGCACGCTGCCAACTAGTCGTGGGCTGGAGCGTTTGGACTGCCTGTGAGTCTGCAATGACTTATATGTTGTCTAAATGCTTTTAATGTAGTAGCTGTAGTGTTGTTTAGAGTTCGTAGTATTTTGTTAATAAAGACATACTGCCAGTAAAAAAAACAACAAAGCAATATTATGTACTTACTTCTCAACGTTAAAAACTTAAAAAATAATTTAAGAAAATTTCTTCTAAGACATCCATTGAATTAACAAAGCTCCTAATTTTTTATTCAATAAGATTTTATTTTCATAACGTGCTTGTTGTTTATCTGATATCTATCAAGCTTAGGCATTCAAATGCATAGGTAGGTATTATGACTGCGTCAAAGAACTGAGTGTAAATTATGGAGTTTTGTTCGTTATTACTTATTACTCATTCATGTATCACGAACGCTCAAATTGAAAAAGTTCTTTATCGAAAGTTGGTGTAAGCGCTTCATGTTTATAGTGACAGTATACATGGGTGAAAGTTTCCAGTGTATTCGAACGCATTGTGGTAGCCATGATGGGTGGTGGAATATAATATTCTTTTTAAAATTTTTATGTTTGCAGTAACGCCTGCTTGGCGAATTATATAACATTATAAAATTACTAATTTACGAGATCCCACACATGACTTTATTTTTTTCTCACGTAAATTTGTAATTCTCTAACTATATTATTTTATAACAAAATCCCATGCTTTTATGGTCATTGACGATGTCGAGGAAAAATCTTTATTAGCAAGTAGATAATTAATTATGATTAAATATGATTTAATAATCACAATATAAAATAATACTTCTTTACTTTCTTGTAGACTTTTAGGGTTCCGTACTTCAAAAGGAAAAAACGGAACCCTTATAGGATTACTATGTTGGCCGTCTGTCTGTCTGTCAAGACCCTTTTTCTCAAGAGCGCGTGGAGGTATCAAACTGAAATTCATATCAAATACTCAGGTTTCTGTCCCTTTGAGCTGTGAAATAATCAAACTTCTAAGCCAACGCAATCAAAAGATACAGCCGTTTATGCCGCAAATTTTCGACACTAGTAAGGGAATTGAAACCTACCGGGTACTTCCCGTGAACTCAGAATCTTGAAATTTGGTACAAAGCAACGTCTTATCTCGTAAATTTTTAGTTACAGCAAATAATAAAAATATTTTCAATAATTTTAAAAAATTATGGATTTTATTTAGCAATAAAAATATCACAACTGTTACTTATATACCTACAGGTTTGTACAGAACCTTTGGTGCGCGAGTCCGACTCGCACTAGGCCGACTTTTTTAGTACCTAACTGTTTATATCAATCCTGTTCAAGAACCCATTGAAACAAATGCTGATAGTGCATGAATAAGTAGAACTTTTTAACATTACACAAAAACAACATACCATCACGCTTATAGTCATTACAATTACAATTGGAAAACTCAATAATAAAAAAATTAGTTTCGCTACAACGCGTCGATTCCACGACATAGTCACACATTCACAAACAAGGACTGAACTTATAACGCTAATTATTTATTGTCATTAGGGTTTAGAAATGAAATTCTTCAGGGGTATTTATTAACCTAATATAAATAAAAAAGTAATGGGCACATTTACATCCTCAAAAATATCAAACTCTCTTCTATATCTTCATCATAATTTCAACATGCTTATTCTAAAAATGTAATTGAATGGCTACCTTCCGCGAGTCTTGTTTATCGCACATAAACTTGTAACTGAGACGAACTTGGTGTTTACTAAAAACTGTTAACCCTCTCCAACTTCATAAGACTGAAATAAATAAGACCATAGCCCGAGCTCCCGGGTTGACTGAAAAACAGCGTTTTGTTAACATCACACTTGTGATATTAACATAACAAAAGCTGAGTTAATCCCTATTGCCTTAGGATAGTCTTGTGATTTAAGCATAGAGTGGTGATGTTTACAAGTATAATAATTTTATAAATGCTATGTAAAATGTTTAAGATAATTACCTATGTATTATGTGTTGTTACCTGGTTACTTATGGCAATAAAAAAGTATTTTATTTATTTATTTAAAATAAAGTGCTGGAAGAGTGACCCCCGTGCCTGTATGTAGGGCGTTCATTGCCACGTAGTTATGTGAGTTTACGAGTAAATCGGGTTTATTTTGAAGGCGGAGTTGTAAGTTTAACGAGCTATACTGCTGTATTAACGCTGTTATAGCTCATGCAATTATAAAGTTATATTGATTAGATGAAGTTGGATTAGTCGTTCGTCTCTTTAGCGATATTTTGAACATACAATTGGGCATGTTGGGTTGAAGTTATATATTTTGATCAGTAGTAAACAATTCGTTTAGGTAAGAGTATCAGGGATTGCATTTGGCACACATAAGTAGGTACAAGTTTAGGAGATAAGAGTTGTAGACCAACAGGTACAATTATTGGAAATAATAATGGTCTAAATAATGCTTCATAATGTCCTTGTGGTGGCCTCTGTCTTGTTAGCAAAAATAGATATTTAATGTCTGTGTTGTCCTTTTTGTTAGAGATGATAGTTTTATCAAGCCGGGCCCATATGAGCATTGGTTGCAAGAAAAGGGATAGGTTTATCATCGACCTACTCTTATCCCACTCACGTGGTGTTGGTGCAGTATGTCTTCTCAAATAATACTAGATTATTTCAAGAAAGTCTGATTGAGAATCGATTTTCATAAGCTAATACATGTTCAGCCTACCACAGTTAAAAAAAATTGCTTAATCTACGATAAAATTCTACTTATCGTGAAAATCATTTATTAACGATCACGTAACTAATAATTTTCACATTAACAAATAATTGAGAGTTAATTGTTACTTAATAGTATGTACCTACATAGTATATGATTAATTGTATAGAGATTACCATATTTCAGATCTGCGAACAAACCGGTTTGGTACTAGTGACTGCTGTATCAGCCGGATCGTCCATTGCTGAATACAGCCTCCCCCATTAAGAGGGGACTTGCCATAATCCCCACGCAGGCCACTTGGGGAGTGCAGTTTGAGATAACAGTTCCTTTGAAGACGCTGCTGCTCAGCTTCTGGAATTATAAGAACTACGAATAAATATATATTATTATTCGTAACATAATGGTAAAATCCCTTAGTCGCCTCTGATGAGATGGCGGAGTGACATTCTAACGCGGTATCCCACGGGTTTATATACACTACTTTACAAAAAATTTGTTAAATGCATAAAACTGTTTGGTTTTAATGACAATTCAATTAATAATGATTGTCACTAACAACAAAAAAAATATTATGAATATAATATCCATTAAACAGTATAGTTGAATGATGCATGGTGACATGCACTAGATTTTATTAATTACTTATTTTTTTATCTACATATAGGCTCCTTATGTTATAAAAAAGCGACATTACTAATGTAATAGCTGCCTACTACAAAACTCAAGGTTTCCAACCGCGCGTTCTATTTGTTGCAAAATCCAGCCTACTCATTTAATGGCCCCAGAGCTACAATAGAAGTAGACCGGTAACTGTCTGAAGTGTCGACGCAGCTCGTTCAAACCTGCCATGAACCGATTCCGGCTCAGCAGTTATACACCGCTTTTTACAAACTATTCCAACTTTTACCGACTATTGACCATTTCAATAGCCATGGCAACAGCTGCACTTCTAGTATATTGAATGCTTGACTGGTGTGGTATGAACGTAGTTACAAGTTGAGTTATTTGTTTAAGTTTTAATAAGTTTTGTAGCAACTGAACTTTTTGCGTATAGGCATTAGGAAATACGAGTATAAAAGGAATGCCAAATGATAAATAATTTTAGTCGAAGAATATATAAGTTTGTCTAAGAAACTGTTTAGTGAACAGATCCTCATCGGCTTTGTAAATAGAGCGGCTACTCGCGCGCTATCTGTGCAACTAGAAATGTGTGATGAATAACATGACAGGAAATTATACTTTAGGGCAATACACTTTAGGGCAATACACATCTCAATATACTCTATTTTTAAATAAAAACTAATTGCTTTGTGTTTTTTTTTTTTGCGTTATTTAGTTCCAGGTCAACGGGAAATACCCTCTAGGCTGTAATATATCCGACATATACGGTCATATTTTCTAATTGCGTTGACATAGAAGTTATTTTTTTGCAGCTGAAAGAGACCGTATTTAACTAAACCAAGTATTTGATATAAATTTTGAACTTGGTACTTTAACCAGATTCTGAGAAAAAGGGTATTCACAGACGGAGAGACGAACAACAAGTGATCTTAAAAGGTCTCCATTTTCACTTTGGGGTAGGTACGGATCCCTAAAGATTAAACCACACAGTTCAATCTTTTAGGGAATAATCTGTGATTTATTTGAAAAAAAACGTGCTGCATCATGGGTATGTGCTTGACAGATAAATTCTACGTAGGTAGGACCTCAGTTTAAAGTGGAGGCCAACGGCCATCACACGCTGAGCTGTCGTCCTTTCAGGTTTCCGCGTTACCACTGCCACACTGAGAAAAACGACTTAAAGGCTTAAATCAAATTTGACCTTTTACCGTGGAATTGTAACTACGTAAGATGAATTCACAACTCTTAAGATGATTTTCACCAATCATTAAAAATGTACCATGTTTTACACAACCGTCAAAAACGCCTTCCGTAAAGTATTTTCAGAATTGAACTTGTTAAACGATAATAATTGCAGTATTGACCATAAAATATACCTTACTTTTACGGCGGTTTATATACGGTGATTATCACTATAACGTACGACTTAATCAGCCTCATCGAAAAGTCAATATTTAAGAAAGACCACATAATACACCTTAAATGAAGACGAAAAGAAACATTCGCCTTCACTGACCTCGTTTAACGCCTACTAGTTGGAAGGCGTTTTTGTACGTATTTACGTTTGGTCGGTTTTTTGCCTTATACCATATAAATTGGCCGTCATTAGGGCGTTTTTGACTTTAGATTTTTCTCAGTGCATCAATGATATAGACATATAATGCTTCGACTCCGCTAACGTGCCCAGTGAGCTGGAACCACAGGGACTGAGTAGGTCTGACGGTGAAAGACCGGATGGTTTGACCTTGGAGCCATGGATGAACGGGAAATGTTTGTGTGGGACATCTCCTGCGTCAACACTGTCGCTGCCAGCCACCTGGGTCGTACCATGCACACTTCGGCAGGGGCAGCGGAAGATTCTGCTACCAAAAAGCGGTTAAAGTACGCAGCGCTGGAACCCCATTATTTTTTTTGAGCATAACGTTGCTTAGGTGCTGAATTAGGGTTCGCCGAAAGGTAGGGTGTGAAAAATGAAATCTTGAACAAAAGTTATCGATTAAGACGTAAATAAAAATAAATTATAAGTTTGTTCCATTACAATAATTATTAATGTCTATCTAAAGTACATTTCATTATCTCTATTATAAATTATATCTTATCTAATAGGTAAATAGTTTTTCATATCATATTAATAACAAGGATTAAATCCTTGTAATTAATATGCTACTTGCAGAGAAAATTAAATAAGATATAATTTATAATAGAGATAATGAAACGTACTTTAGAGCAAATAATAATGATGCGATGAGCTTGACTGTGGAATATATATAGAAGCGTACCTTGATATCTAGTTAAGCGCAAAGTGCTCTACCACCATCCCATGAAGTCTATAATTCCTTCAAGTTACGATGCATACAACATTAGATCACAAGCTGACGTTCACCTAACGAGTTCTTAAATCGTAAAGAATCTTGATAATAAATAAAATCAGGGTACTATATCTGTATTTAAAACTAAATAAAAATAGCTTAACTTATTAGGACCACCCACGCCTAGTCACCTTTGTTTTCCTTGTCATGGGTACTTTTAAAAGCTATGAGCTTTTTCAGTCCAAGTTTGGTAATATAACAACTCATGTTATAGCACAAGACTCAGTCTGATCAATAATTTTATCTCTAAATAGATTGCATATAAATCTTAAGTTATTTCTATACTCCCAGTTATATTACATAGATCCTTAATAATACTAATGAACCTTTTATTTCATGCAAAAGTACAATTACATACATATTTAATCATTAAAAAATGTTTAGGTAATGATTTAAATAGAAGTTTGATTGCATGAACCCCTCTTCAGGTGAAGGTGAAGGCCTCCTCTAAAGAATACCATGTGTCTCTCTCTCTTGAGTTATTTGCGGCCAACAGGGACCAGCTATTTTTATCAACTCGTCTGCCCATCTCGTGTGTGGTCTGCCTTGGGGACGTTTGCCGATTGGACCCTTCCACGTAGTAACCCTGTTGGTCCATCTCTCGTCCTGTAGCCTCGCTACATGCCCAGCCCACTTCCATTTTAGTTTTTTAGCGTAGGTTAGAGCATCCGTCGCTTTGGTGGCTTCTCTAATTTTTTTGTGACGTATTTTTTGCGTCTTTTTAATACTGAGCATACTTCTTTCTATTCCGCGCTGGCAGCTAATGATTTTTCTTTTTATTTTAGATGTTTATTTCCAAGTTTGATATGCGTAGGTAAGACAACGTAGGAGGCATGACGTCATGACTTTTGTTTTGATATTTATTGGCATGTTGCTTTTGAATATCTCTTTTAAGGACCAGTACTTGTTCCAAGTAATTTGTACTCTTCGATCTACTTCTAGTTTGTGTTGTTTTCTGTTGAAGCCAATTTGTTTTCCCAGATAGATGTACTTTTCTGTATATTTCAGAGTTTCAGTATCCACTGATATTCTTCTCTGTATACTATTTGTCATGACCATAGTTTTGAAAGATTCATTTCTAGCCCTACCTCTTTACTAGTTGTGTTTAGTGAATCAATAATGTTTTGTAATTGTGTGCTAGATTCTGACAGCAGAACTTAGTCATCTGCAAAGCGTATATGGGATAAATACTTGCCATTGATGTTTATTCCTGACTTTTTCCAGTTGAGACATTTTATTTTTGATCCTAGAATAGCAATAAATAATTTTGGTGACAGTGGGTCGCCCTGTTTCACGCCTCTTTCGATGGAGAACGAAGGTCTCCTGGATTCCAATTTTATTTTTGTTGTACTATCTTTGTAAATGTTTCTGATTATGTCTATATACTCTTGTTCAACTTTCTGAGCTTGCAGGGCGGTCCAAATACTTGAATGTGACACGGAGTCAAAAGCTTTCTTATAGTCTATATATGCAATGTAGAGCGATCTTTGCATCTCTTGGTATACTTATATTGATTTGATGATATATGATGATTGATTATAACATAAAATCTTACTCGGACATAATATGCATATATTCTGAAATCTCAATCGAAAATTCAGTTATAACTTACACAATTCCAGTTAACCCTAACAGGCGTTCATAAATCTAGAAATGTATTCACTATCGGAATACCGTGCTATTCATCTTGGAGCACTGCCATGTTGTTTTGAAAAATAAGAGAGGTCAGTGGGAAAGGGACAGCAAGCATACTGTGGTTACGGGTAATGTTGCCAGCGTTTACTATTTACAAGACTTTGGGATAGTACCATATCCAACAGGGAAAACTTTGTTGAATAAGTGCATACAAAAAAGAAAAGATTATTCACATTTTTTGTTTGATTTGAAAACTGAACTGTTGTATAATATTTAGGCTAGACTTTTATGACTATCTTATCTATATATCCTTAGGTCCCTAATGATGTATTTAGTTGAAGATGATAAACGTCATAATGAATGGACGTTATGCCAAATTATTTGTGTACCTATCATATAATAGAGGGCGAGCATATTGCCATTGAAGTGCATTTTTTTTTCAAATAAAATTTTCTCATAATCTTTTTGGAACTATGTCCTTAAATTTTACCTTTGTATTCTACAAATCAACAAATGAAATGTCAAAGGTAAAGTAAGGTTGCTACGTTCCTACGACTAAATATTTGTAACTATGAATAACAATATTTATTCGTAGACTTGGAAGCAAATGGATTGTTGACTTGGATGTTCAAAACTTAATAGATATTTTTGTTTTATCACTGATTATTAATCTTTTATAATCCTAAATATAATTCAAAGAAGCTACAGAAAAAAACTTTAAACCGAGAGGCACATTTTTTTATGTGATATATGAGGATACTTGCCAATATAAAAGAACCTTACTTCAATATACCAAAGAACAATGGCGAACTCCCATATATGGTTTTAGTTCATAGAAAAATGTTGCGAATTTAGATTAAAAATATATAAATATTATAGCTGTAAATTTCCGATTCCATTGGTAATAGAATTTTTGTCAGAGAAAGCCTACGTTTTAAGATATTATGATTTGAATGTTTGTAGGTTATGTTTTAACGAAAAGTAGTCTTAGTTAGTTTCATTTTGATATTTATGCATAGGATGTAATTCTGCTAGTGTTATTTACCTAGATTAGTTTATGTTAGATACAAAACGAAGACAATTGTTACTGTGAACATATAAAAGTGATACTTCATTTTATTACGTTCACATCGTATTTCTGTTTAAAATGCGTTTAGATAATTATCTTAGCTTAGGGATTATGTATATCTACTCTAAGATAAAACGATTATACATAACCTAGGATAAGGGACCACTATGTCCTAGTTATGAATGAAATTTTATTGTTATCATTTTGCCAATTTGATGCATTGGCATCAATAGATGCTTTAACCCATTGGGGTTAAAGCATCTAATCCTAATAGTAGTTATGTAAAAGTATCTATATATTCTTTAAAAATTGTTTTTTGTTGCTCACACTACCACCCTCACCACCTTTGACCACTATTTTACCTGTGGGTAAGTGATAATGTTATTATCAGGCTAGGCATAGAATAGCAACTGGTTCCAGAATACAATGTAGGTGCTTGGCGACATATTATCTAGTCCAGGCAAGCATACATTTGCTAAGTAACTGACCGACATACTCAACTATGTTTTCCTGAGTACTTGTTAAAAAGGCCATTTTGTACAATTAAATAAGAGAATATACCTCCAAGGTCTAATAAAACAACAAAATATATATAATTAATAAATATAAAATATTAATTTCCTTTTATTCTTCATCATCTCGTTTAACGACATCATCTAAAAACTCTTCTGGTGCTAATGAGGCAAAGTCGGAATGCAAAGGGCGATGTACATTAATATGTTAGGCAAAAATCAAGAATCCAAGGGCAAGCACAGGTCACAAATGAAATACTAGTAATATCAGCGTCAAGAGGCAGTTTGCGTCAAGTAAAAAAGAAGGTAAAAGACGGAATACTAATGAAATCGCAAAAAAAATATCACATCCCACAAGCGTTTTTGGTTTGTTTTTTGTTATGTCTGTAGGGATGATCGATGATCATCGATGTTAGAAGAACATTGATGTTGCATTTACAAAACATCGATTAACATCGATGTCACGCACACATTATCGAAATTCAGATAATCATGATACTTTGTCTCGTTCATTTTGATCTGTGGACTGCTGTATCTGTCTCGTTAATGTGCGACGTCTGCGCCGTTCATCCGTTGAAAATCAAGTTATTGTTAATTGGTATTCACACTAAACTTGGTATTATCAACATGTAAATAACTACACGTAAATCAATATCTAGTATTATAATTGTAATCATCGATATATACTAGCGATACTTTCTTGGTATTCAATTGTATTCAATAATGGTCTAAAGAGACAGACTACTTGAGAGCTTTCTAAAAAATCAAATCTTTATAACAGCAATTCTTGTCACATTTTTAAATAATTAGTAGTCAAACTTAACACAAAAAACTGAATAAATATCGATATATACCTAAATCGATACTGGCTTGTTTGCAGTAGGACAGCTTTAGGGCGTATTCTACTTGACACCAATTTCGTTATTTTCGTTACCTTTTGTGTCTATGGTACATATTAAATATGGAACCATAGAAGCAAAATGTGGTCAAAATTATCGAAAATAACCCAAGTGGAATACGGCCTAAAAGTAAGAGGTGTATCAGCCATTGTTGAAATATGTAACTATCGGAAATTACGAAAACTCCTCTTAAAATCATCAATTTTCGTAGGCTTTCACCAACAAATGCGTTTATTGAAAAAATACACTAAAAACATTCAAATAACATAAGCTACTTAGATATTTCAATTCGCTCAAAGAATTGCCAACAAATGTTTCGCCATTGTTCTTTCACAAACCATATTTTATAAAATTTAAAATTCTATCCTTAGTATCTATATATATTCTAGAAATTTGCAAATTTGTAAAAAATACCCATCATTATTCCAAAAATATACCGATCAACGACGTGATATTCGATCACAATAGGGGGCGTTCGTTTTGGCTCGATTGCGTTTGTAGCAGTTTCAAAAGTGGCATTTGTGTTTTAGCGTTCGGATAGAAGCTTTTGCTATTTTTGACCACCAATTACTGCATGCTATCCGAACGGCTTAAGACATACTTTGACAACCGACAATATTTTAACAATTTTGCACAGTACGAAACATGGAATCAATCTCTAAAATTAACAAAAAGTAGGTACCTATATTATTATTATTTCTTTGTTAATGGCTTCTGATAGTTACTTTTAAAAAAAACTTGTGAAACTCTTCAATCGCGCCAAATACAACTGTCAAAACAGCAGTTGTCAAAAAACGATCACAACGATCCCACGGCAAGACATGGGTCAAAAATATCACTTTTCTCTGTCATTTGTAGCGTTTTCAAAGCTATCCGAACGGTGAGCGAAAACGATATTTTTGCTCACGAAGTCCCAAAACGAACGGCCCGTGTGATCGTTTTTAGCGTTTGTGAGTGTTATTTTTGGCACCGATAGGCTATCCGAACGCCCTAAATAAAGGCATAAACTGATAAAATCAAAGTCCAATCTAGAAATGTACAGATCCGGCCCTAACTCAATGGCTATAGATATATATAATAAGCTGCCCAATACGCTAAAAGACATTGAAAAGGTAGAATCTTTTATAAAAAACCTAAAATCTTTACTTGAATCTAAATGTTACTATACCTTAGACGAATTCTTCAACGATACATTCAATGATATATAAATAGATCGTTCCGTTCCTACCATTGCCATACCCTTATAGGGTCAAATGTATAACGCACACAAACATGTTAAATAAGACCTGCATGTAGCTACATATGTTGCAATAAACAATTGAGTATTGAGGAACAGGCACTAGGCCCACGTGATGTTAAGCGGTAACCTCTGCCTAGAAAATATGCATTTCGTCATATGTGACAACCTGCACTGCGCCCTTCACTCCTTCAAGAGCTACAGTTGTATAGACTCATGTAATTTTTTTCGGATCACAATATTAGTTGCTTGTTGACAGATTTTCTACTTGAATATAGAACGGTACAGAATGAAATCTTCACTACTACACGCACAACTATTTGTGCGTAACTAGGTAGTCATTGACAAGACGCGCGGGGGTTGCAGCGGCCACAGCGGCGCCACTCATTGCGAAACCGGTTTGAACCAGCTCAGTCAGCGGGCTTTTTGCGTAGTTGCCATTCTGTTCCTTTCTTTATTCATGTGCAATGGTCAAAGTTTAATTATCAACGGTGTCAAAATAAAATTTATATTCCCACACAATCATCCGAGATCGCTTAACGTTGTATAAGTCAAACAATTTACAAACTTTTATATGAGTAAATATCGTAATAGAAGTTGGGCTTCTATTTCGATATTTCCTCATCTGTATTATATCAATTTTCATAACAATAGTGGGTTTCTAAAATATCGAATTAACTTATTGAATTCTAAAATCTAATTAGTTCATTTTATTTGCGATCTTATTGGTTATACTGGTGTGCTTCGCTAAGTATGCTCGGTTTGAAAAACATATTTTAAGGAAAAAGCTCAGTGCTTCAGAATCGTCTGTATTCAATAAATAAAACCACAAAACCCAGATATTATTTCGCCAAACGTAACTTTGCCACGACAAAAAATAACTCGTCACAGTTAATTTTTAAAAAATTCAATCGTCACATATTAAGCATTTTGATGTATCCTTAACTTGCCACATTTGTTTATTTCGTACAGACTGTTGAAAAATCAACGAACTCCTTAACAACCAATCAGTATATAAAAATAGATGTTTAAAAAGAGTACATGTCATATTCGATAACCTTTCCCGTGTGCACAATAACTTAATTAAGAATAAAGAAAACATAATTATGTTAAATAGGTATTTTTGTCTGGTGTCGCAAATTAGTAATACAAACAGTTTAAACGCCAGAAATATGTTACTGAATATATACGGTTTCAGAATAAGTATTTTATTAATCTCATAAGAATACAAAAATTAACTTACTGAGATTACTTAAACTAACTTAAATAAAATTAATGTGCCGCAGATCGTAATGTAGCTAAAACAAAATTAACAAGATAATTAATCATAATTCATCATCATCATCATCATCAGCCGGAAGACGTCCACTGTTGACACTGTTGACACTGTTGACTCCCCCATATAACGCCACAAAGAACGGCTATTAGCCACTTGTAACCACTGGCTACCCGCGACTTTCACGATGTCGTCAGTCCACCTGGTGGGGGGCCTACCAACTCTACGTCTTCCGGTGTAGTGTGGTAACCACTCGAGAACCTTTCTTCCCCATCGATTATCAGTTCGTCGAGCAATGTGGCCCGCCTATCGCCACTTCAACTTGCTAATTCTGAGAGCTATGTCGGTGACTTTGGTTCTTTGGCGAATATCCACGTTCCTGATTTTATCACGCAAAGAAACTCCGAACATAGCTCTCTCCATAGCTCGTCGAGCGACGCGATTGAGCTTGTCTATATGGGCCACAGTTAGGGACCACGTCTCAGTGCCATTAGTCATCACTGGCAACACACACTGATTGAAGACTTTGGTCTTCAGGCTCTGCGGGATCTTCAACGAGAAGATGTCGCGTGACTTCCCTAACGCTGCCCATCCGAGTTGGATTCTTCGGGCGACCTCTATGTCGAAGTTGGACCTACCTAACTGGACAGTCTGTCCCAGGTATATATAATGGTCAACAACTTCGAGCGTATCGTTCCCAACAACTACAGGTACGGGTGCAACATGGACATTAGACATAATTTTCGTCTTGTCCATGTTCATTTTAAGACCCACCTGTTGGGAAACTCTACTGAGGTCGCTGAGCATTAAACTGAGTTCCTCAAGCAACTCTGCCATTATGACTATGTCATCGGCGAAACGAAGGTGAGTGTATTCGCCATAGATGTTGATGCCGAATTCTTTCCAGTCCAAGAGCTTAAAAACGTCCTCCAACGCATTTGTGAACAGTTTCGGAGAAATAACGTCTCCCTGTCTCACGCAATCATAATTAGGTACTTAATAATAAGTTACTATATTATATTTTATAAGTACCCTTCGAATGCGTACGTTAATAAAAAAAATTACAAAAAAATAGAACCGACTTCAACACTCAAATGTGTGAAATAACTTGTCGAAGTCGGTACCATGACGGTTCAAAAGTACCTATCATCACAATATTGTGCGCATGGTACCGACTTCGACAAGTTATTTCACACATTTGAGTGTTGAAGTCGGTTCTATTTTTTTGAAAAAAAATTTATTTCACCCTTTTTAGGGACCCTTGCTTCTTATGGGTTTATGTTTAACTTACCACCAGATATAGTAACATATAACAGACTAGAATTAACCCCCATTTAATGTAAACTTAGAACCAATGTTTTAACATCTCGCTATCCTATTTAAGCAAAATTACTCTTAGTAAATCATTGTTAACCCAAAAGTAGTAAATGATCACTGTTTAATATTGCCATATTAAATAAGTAAAGCTGTCTCACTCTCTCGTCTCACATCAACAAACATGCCATATGTGTTCTTACAAAATAAATGAATAAAAATAGTAATTTAAGTGCTGTGTAACCCAAACTATGTTCAAAGAACAATACAAATATCAAGTCAGTTATTGAAGACTTTCATTTATAGCGAATACAACAGGAGCCTTTAAATATTTAACAATCACCAAAAGTAGTAAATTATTATCAAAATTAAACTTGCTGTAATTCTTCTGGCGCATCGCCGGCCGCTGCCGCGGCCCGCTCGCTATGCTCGCTCGGCTCGCGCGTTGTTGTGGTCGCAAGTAACCTAACGCTCCTCCTCGCTTCGCTCGTCGTCGCACCTAAACTTGGCTTTGAGATTTAGTGATGATTTACTACATTTGGTGTTCGATTACAATTTTTGGTAAAAGAACTAAGGGTATCCAAGCATTTTATGGTGAACATTATATTTAGTCCCCTACTTATGGGATCAGTTGTCATTTACTGTTAATGACATTTACGGCTTAAGAACGATAGGAAAGATTTGAGTTATGACATCATGTCATGTTAGCTCAATTGGTTAGAGCATACCCCGGCTAAGGGGTGGATGGAAGCGGGTTCGAATCCCGCACATGACTGAAATTTTTCCCATCGTATATTTGTGATTTTGTAATGTAATCCGCATAGCAGGCGTTATTGTACACCTAACAATATTAAAATAAGACTTTTTTTAGTTTGCAGCATAATACACGTTTATCTTCCTGTCCAAAAAAAATATTTCTATCATATACCGTTGAGGAAATATTACTGTGTTACCAACAAATTTGAGCTTCGATGAGAATTCATCATGATAGGAAAATACTTTTCAGTTATTGAGGTGTAACTCAAAAACGGCTTGACCGATTTTGATGAAATTTAAATGGGACCACATGGCAAGCATCAGCTTTCAAATAAAAATAAAGTTATCAAAATCGGTGCACCCAGTCAAATGTTCTAAGGTAACAAACATTGACTATAATATAAGGACAGGAAAACACTTTTTCAGTTTTTGGAGTGTAACTCAAAAACGGCTTAATCGATTTTGATGAAATTTAAATGGGACCACACAGCATACATCAGCTATCAAATAAAAAAAGAGTTATTAAAATCAGTTCACCCAGTCAGAAGAAGAAGACATGAGGTAACAAACATAAAAAAAAAAAAAAAAAAATACAGACGAATTGAGTACCTCCTCCTTTTTTGAAGTCGGTAGAAAAGTAGACTTACATAGCATTTCCACGGACATATTGCAAGCGTGTTTCTTAAGGCCCAGAATATAAAAAATAATGCTAACACTATGTAGAAAATCTCAAAAACCAGATACCGTATGATACTGCAATTTATATACGCAATACTCAAGGATATAGGTAGTGTGCTCATAGCACTCAAAACATGTTTCCTAATAATTGGCTCGATACAAAAAATTTACAGAAACCCCTCTGAAAATAAAGGTTTTCTACTTTTTCTGCTAAATTTTAATGTATTAAGATATGATTTATGTTCTAAAATATTGAATTTTTAAGTGCAATAAAATTTGTTATTTTTTTTTTTTACAAAAAAAGCATGGTTAATTTGTAATAAGTCTGTTTCTAAAATGTCGCATACGCCCTTTCATTCCGAGAAGCGTCATGCCTCATTATTTTCTCCAGCGATCCACGTATAGCGCTATCATTACCGTTCAAACCGCGGCCAGCCGCATTGAGCGTTGGACCTATGTCGCTTTTCTCAGCGATCTCGATTAAATAAAAATATGGTTAAACATACAAATAAACGCTTTGTAGGTACAAAAAAGGTTTGTACAAATCGCCAAAAACGCATCGTGGACATAATAAGGCAGGCATCTGTACTTTTTCCTCCATTTATGTTTACTGTCATGAATGTAATTTTCTAATTTTAATTAATTCATCATATTACTGTGACACTATCACAATAAAATAAACATGCAAGATTTTATAAGACGTAGGAAGTACTTGAGCTACCTAAAGTCATTATGATCGTTATTCTGAATTTTTCATAATATGAACTTTTACATAAATTTACAAATCAATACGATAAGAATCATACTGCGTTTACTTCTGTACACACAGTAGTAAACGCACAGTAAGGCACAAAAATTTGTACATATTTCTTATTTTCGACCTATTTTGCTATGTCTAAGTGGCGCATACTTAGCAAGGGCAGACCATAATCTGGAAGAGCGGAATCTGACGCACTGATCTTTTTGTCTTTTTATTATTAAAATTTGATACTCATTTACATAATATAATTTAGTTATCTAACGACTTTTCAATTCTTTAATGTAAATCTTGTACATTTTTACCTTTATTTCGTAGTTAACCTACGTTGACAACTCTTTAGTTTTTACATTGCCACATTTTGATCCAGGAAACACAATCACAAATGTTACATAGGTCTGTCATTTTCATCAGTAAAACATTGTTTGAGTAGCTCATTTCTTCTAAGGTCGGACCAGAAACTGAAGGTGCAAGGTTCAAATCCTAAGCAAAATGTATTTTTATATATTTTTTTTTTATTGATATAAATTGATACGTATTTACTTCTAAGTTTATTTACAATATGCTTTATGCATTCTGCTTGTAATTTTATTACCTAGATTCCATTTTTTTTCCTATTATTCACTCAGAAAAGTTTAGTATGCTGAATATAGTAAGTAATACGTAATGTATGTAAATATTAGGTATCTACCATATTTTTTCGTAGATCTAGGAAAATTATATTTCTTACCCTGGATGGACACCAGACAAACGAAAGACTTTTCATAAATATGAACATGCTGATGAAACAAAAAATATTTTGAGGTCACAGCGTAACAGTAACAGTAGGCCTTACGGTACCATACAAAGCTGTCATGCAGTAAACACAGACTCTTCTTTCCACAAATAATGGAACTCACACAAACTATCAAACATAAAAAGTTATTGAAATAAATATTCATAATTTCATAGTAATTATAGCCCAGAAAAGCAACCCATCATATGAACACTAGGATTATATCTAGGGTATGTTAGGATATAGTATCACTAGGGTTAAGGAGTGCTGCCGGAACACACTGCTTGGTTCTTGGTGACAGAAGGTGGTAGCTAGCCGTGCAGGCATTGCCCTACCACCTTCTATAACGACTGCAATCCTAAGACAACAACCGAGATCAATGGTTTTATGTGCCATTTGATGTACGGAAGCGCTTAGTTGTAATGCCACTAGCGGTCACCCATCCAAGTCATGACGCAGCTGACGTTGAATTACTTAGTTGATCTGTAAAGAATGTCTAAGCCAGCCACGCTACGAGCGCTTTGTCACCTATATCCCGTTTACGAGCTCAAGATTTGTTTGACATTAAAACGGACGGATAGACAGATGACAGATAAGTGCTCCGTTTTGCCCGGTGGTTACGGAGCGCATGTAAAAATCAGCTAAAATAAAAGGTATGCATTGCACTGCCTTTTTTTACTTGGCTTTAGGTAATAAGTATATATAGTATAAGTATATTTACTTCTTTCTACGTACTCGTATATGATGACATATGAATAAGAGTATCTTAGTACTACCAATACATTTATACCACATAGTAATTAAACAACTTTAAACGGTTTAAATCGCGTATATTTATAATTTTTTTTTAGTTACCCGTGACCACGATTACTGCAAAGTGTTTAAAACGTCGGGACAAAATAATGATAAATATACGCGATTTAAACCGTTTAAAGTGGTTTAATTACTATGTGTAACAATCGCGAAAACCTAAGACAACATTAAGTTATACCACAGTTTTACTATCGATTTATAATATTGTGGTAATACGTACGAATAGTAGTACAAATAGTAATATTTACGTACGGGTACAAATAATATTTAATGGTAAAATTTATAAACAAAATACCTATCTTCCTAATTGGGTAATCTGAATAAAGATATTATTTTCTTAAAAGTTTTGTTGTGCCACCCTACGCAATAGCATTCACGAAATGTATGAATTATTATTAACAAATTGAAACAATAACTGTACTTACTACCTTTTCCATGTGATTTTTTTTTATGTGACCTTAATAGGACTTGTAGTAATGACACGAGCAAGTCGTATGACTTATACTTAGTTTTTAAACAAGGTAAAATCTTGTTTAAAAACCAAGCTACTTGATAATAATACCTAATAGTATACCCGCTATCTGTCTTTTGATCAGGGGTATACTTGTTTTTGTAATAAATAAACTATCATTTTTGTAATGGGTTACGCCTTACATCAAAGCAATTAGTTCATCAAAATCGGCAAGTTGAAAATTTGCATACACAAAAACATGCAAGAAAAAGCTGGTATTCATCAAGATTAAACTTGTTCTACTGTAGTTATGGTAAATTTATTAACTGTGCCACAATACATTGACAGCTTAAAAACAATTCATGAGCCTACTGATGTGTTGGTTTCATATATGCGTGCTAGATGGCGCTTTATTCATTCATTCATATATCATTCGTGTGTGACAAGATAGTTTTTACTAGTTCTACTAGAGAGCGCTCTAAATTTCTAATAAAATAAAATATTGCCATTGACTTGTGAACATGGCGCCATGGGGTACATGGCGCGAACTAAAAACGCGAGAAGTGGAGACGAAATATAACATATTTCTCTACAGTGCTGTCCCTTAAGGCTATGTTCATAATGACAGTTCACAGCAATTTTGCTAGGCATACAGCTTAGGCCATTTCATTCAATAATTAACAAATATGTTTAACTAAGCAAACACTATATTTAGTATATAAATTAATTATATTTCTGAATTATTATATTATTATTTAAGATAATAGGCGCTACTAGACGCGCCACAGAGGCCGCACGCGCAACAATCATCGAATTCATTCACAATCCACAGTAGTATTTGAAGTTGCGGAAGAAATTTTTGAATCCAGGTTTAGGCTTGTTATGACTTCGGTCGTAAGACAAATGCCCGAGGTGTAGTAACAATAATTATAAATTTTACGACTTTCCTCTTTTATTTATTATTAGTTGTGTTCGATCCTAAAATATACGATGGGTCACCAAATGTTTTACGTAAGTTCAATTGCGCTTGATACATTCCATGTAGCCGTAGTATAACTAAACGAATATTATATAAATAAAATAAATTATGTTAAATATTGTCGTTGATACTACAGTAAAAAACATGAGCAAATTTTTGAAAATGAATTACCTAGTACGGCCGTCTTGCTCTTAGAGAATTGACATGATTAAAATATCGTCAAATTGCCAAAATGCCATGCCAAGTAAGATTATCAGTCTAGTTAAAGTGTACACTCAAAAAGGATTTGCAATGCCAACTTTTGTATGAAGATGAGAATAAATACCGTAGGTTTTTACATAGCATTTATCTCTATAGTTTAACTAGGGTATTCATAGATTATACACAACATTTTTGCCCGCGGGGTGCCGAGCCCACGTAAGAGGCCACTAAGGGTAACACACCAGAAGGTGGGCAGCAGCACTTTCTAAGGAACTGATATCTCACACTGCGATTCCCAAGCCGCCTGCCAAGCGACGGGATTATGGCCAACCCCCCCCACATTGGAGGAGGCTGTGTTCAGCAGTGGACAATCCGGCTGATACAGTATGTAAAAATAAAATTAGTCATATTTTGTAGTAAAATTGGATACGTAACGAAATACGAGCACTTATAAATTTAAACACACTGGGACGCTCTATTCCTGAGACTGAATATTGAACTTTGAGAAAGCTCTGAAATTCATATGCTAGTAAGCTACTTTAAATGCGGATTTGAAGAGGATTTAGTGGTCACAGGTGGTGATTCTGACCTGTTTACTTCTGCATTCGAGTGTTCTTAACAAACTGACGCAAGTAAACTAGAATCATAATCTAGAATAAATGCTCTTATTTCATATCTTATTAAATTATAATAAACAAGTAGAACGTACTCTTTTGTTGTAAAAACTCACGGAATTTTCACTGAAGCTTACAAATAATACGGGACTACACATGCAGTCTGATAAATCTGAATATAGATTTGACCACATTCGGTGGATTATAAATTATTTACTATTTTTTTTAAATGTAAGGAAAATTTTAAATAATGAGCTGAACCAGAATATTATATTTTTTCTTGTTTTCTCAATTGCATGGCACCTAAAAATGGGATAGTGTACCGAGATGTGAGTGTTGGCATAACAATATTCACATAATATATTTTTACGACAATATTTCAGGAATACAATCGATCAATCTGTCAAATTTGCATCCCCTTAACACTGAATGTTATCCTGTTAACCAGAATATGGGATTGTTAGCACTCTGTAATATTGAATCTGCGAAAGCGTCGCTCAAGATTACCCAATAATTCCGCAAAACACATATGATATAATATCTTTTGAACACTGACATCCTATAATTGGTTTGTAGGATTGAAGATAACTACAGTGTTATCTTAGTTATAGAAAATCAGCCTATTTTTGATTTAAAATCAGGCCTGATTCTTACACTTACAGGAAATGGAAAGATAGTGCTTTCGACTTATTTTAAACAAGTACGATTATCTTTTAATATGTAGACGCATATGAGAATTATATAATTGACCTGGAAAAGAATAACTTTCCAGTATATTTTCAGATGATACCCATGAAATTAGTTACATACGCTGTACCTCTGTTGTATTACCTGTAATTTTTCCGTTCAGTTGGTTTACACAGCCAGACACTCGCAATCCTATATTGGTTCCGGATTTTTTGATGTCATCTATAGAACCCTGACATTACCACTTCACCTTGACCACTTTGACTCAAAAACGAAAGTAAAATGTATGCTGTTATTTTGACAGATGTCACAAGTCTTAAGACTTTATACTTGTCGAAGCGTAAGCACAGACTACAACACATCGGGTACTTCTCAACGTTTGTCCATCAAGCCACCAAGCAAGTTACGTTCATAAAAGCCAAAACAAGAAGAAGAAGAAGAAGTTACGTTCAGAACGTCAAGCGGGACTGCAGTGAGTTTGCTGCGACGCTGGCAACACTGATTTATTCAAGTTGTTTCTAGTCTGTGATCGCTGCTAATCGTAATTTTTGATAGTCATTTTTGAGACTGGAATTATATTAACGCCATCTGACAACTCAAAACTTACTTACGAATCACTGATGTTGCATCGTCAGTCTTCTACATAAAGGAAATGTTAAAAACATGGCCTTTTACCAGCCGCCAAATAGGCAACCTCCTTATCTAACCTTCTTACTATGGATTGATTATGAAGTGATACTTGTGACAGTTAAGATTGAAATTGAGAACATTGAACAGTACATATGTAAATATCAGTGATGCAAAACGACGACAGTTCCAGGAGCAGTATACTTTGAAGATGGCATACGTGATACGTTAAACATATGGTAATTTATGACCAGTAATGAACAGAGCGAGATTGTGAATAGAGTATTTTGCAAGGCAAGAATTGGAATAGCTGTCGGGGGAAGAGCATGACCAAACTGATTCGTGTTGTCTCATATGCGAGATACATACATGTACGCTCACGTAATGAGAGCTCTAGCCTTAAACCTGATGATGAAAATATGTTGTGCAATAAGTTACACACTATAATCACACTAAGTTTGATTATTGTGTGCTGTTTTTTTCAATAAATCGTAACATAAAATAAAAATTACCTTACATGTGAGGACTCCCTTATATTTAAATGTTTGTTTTTAAATTTACTGTTATGCAGGCTATACTTTTTTAGGGTTTCGTACCTCAAAAGGATCACTTTGTTATCCGTCTGTGTATCTATCATATATATCTATCTATTTTTGTCAGAGATGCGTGCTGAAATTCGTATCAAATAATCAGGTCTACTGTCCCTAGAAGCTGTGAAAAAATCAAACATCTTAGCTGACGCGATCAAAAGATACAGCCGTTTATGCCGCATATTTTTGACACTCGCGAGAGAATCAAGACCTACAGGGTCTTGAAATTTGGTAAGAAGCAACGTCTTATAGCACAGAAAAAGCAAAAATTGCGAAAAGCAAAACTTTTTGGTTTCATTATAATTATGGTAAAAATATTCTAAATATTTTTATATTGTTATGGTTATCATTTAGGAATAAAAATACCATTACTTTTCTTATATACCTTCAGGTTTGTCGGAATCCTTGGCGCTTTTCCAACTCGCACTTGGCCTGTATTTTTCATTTCAACCGGGTACCTATAACGGGTGCTAGAATACTTTGTCCCCTTAAACTTAAGACTGACGGACGAAAAGCCGAGGCTTAGTAATAGGGTCTTTTTTCAATACGGGACCCTAAAAAATTCCGGTGTCCATAAAAGACATGTCAATACAAGCCCCTGTAGCTTACTTTCTATACATAATCATATCGCATCCAGCGCCTCTGTACAGAATATTTCGGAAATGTACGCTCGGAAAATTAAATTATAATTTCATGAATCGTTTTATTTTTTAATAACGCATTTAGATGATGACTATAATTATTTATCTGCCATGCATTCTTTGGTTGATTGTTTGAGAATACTAAATAAATAGTTCATTACGTAAAATAAATAGTATGTTATTCTAGTTAAATGTAAAATAACGACTTAAAGTTACGACATGATTTGTGTAAACAGTCGCACATTTCAAGACTAACGCTTAAACTAAGCACTTCAACTATTCAAGTACTAAGTTTTAGCTGTCAAACCTCTCCAACCGAAGTAATGTGCTCATTTTATAGTGGAATGACCGGCAATTTCGAAAATCTATGAACTCGATGTTACATTTTTCTTATTACAATGCTTAGTGTTCACATAAAAAGTTTATGACGTATTTTGCTATAACGTATTCTCGTCAACACCCGAATGCTTTACATATCGATTTATTCGTTTTATGATACGCTGTCTACTCGTAATATGTTTGTGTTTTATGTATCGAACATAGATTTGGAATATTTACTCAAATACAGTTTTTCAACTGTACAGTTTGCGTATAACATATTTATAGTAAAAAATACTGTAGATTATTTACGTAGAATATTTATATAGTAAAATCAATCATTGAATGCAAAAATGTGTGTGGGTCTTTCTCGTATATCATGTGGAGGAAAACTCTTCCTGGTATTGAAACCTGGCCTTTTTGGCCTTTTTTTCCTCTTGAAATTGCTTATAATTGGGACTTAAAAATCATTAGCATACGTTTTTTGCTAGTGTTAGCCACTCGAAAATGTTTCATCCCTGCAGTAGTATATTTTCTGCATATTGCCAATTCAATTTGAAAATTCTGGTATTTTTTTCCATCTTTCAATACAACCAAGATAATATTATGTTCTTATGCCTAAAGGCATACATACACATTCATACACTTCCATAACAATTTCATTGTATTACTGATGCAAATCGTCTTCCTTTAGACTCCACTTAATTCATTTGCTCTGTGCTTATTGTGAAAACAGTTTTATTTATAATTGCTCTAAGACGCCAATTCCATACCAGAAAATACCATTCATAAGGGGCTTTTAGCTGCAAAGTGGATAAATCGCAGATTCAATAACAATTAAACAACTGCAACGTTTTATTGCGGTTAGTTATATGTTAGTCGAACTGTTGTACGTTATATTGCTTCTCGTAAAGTGCTATTATCCAACAATTTCAGTGGATTGATACAGGAAGTGTGTCATTTGTCGCTATTATTAGCAGTTATTGTAGTTGAATAGATCTGAAATATAATAAAGTACATTAGAAATTATAGGTAATAGCAGATTATTGCACAGAGCTAATTTCAAACATTACTATGGTACTTGTTTTATTTTGATTGTTGTAATAACTATTATATAAGTATTTATTAACGCATTTATTCCAATGGTTGAAATAAAAAACAAAATAGCAAAGCGAGAAAAGTAATACGTGGTATGGCTTTTCATAAAAGGAAACAAGGTGGAAAAAACAACAAAAGGTATCGTGAAAAAACCGTGTTAATATGTTCATAGAATAATTTTCCTTTTTAACCGACTTCAAAAAGTTATGAGGTTCTCAGTTCGACTGTATTTTTTTTAGCTTGAGATCTCAAGTTTTTATAATATATCTACACTTTTGGTACAAAAGCATTCAAGATTTGTTTTTGTGCTTGCATTGTAGAAGAACTTTGTAATAAAAAAAAGTTTCAAACATGCAATTCTGTATGATATGTAACAGGCAAAGGAAAGCTGGTAATAGAAAAAACACCTTTTTAACTTTTGTTATATTTTTACATTTACTAAGATATAAATCGTTGATTCACTTATAAAATTCAAGCCTTAATATTTTTGGAAGTTTTGTTAGTCTATAGACGTCAGTCCTTAATCATAGCGACTGGGCCCACACTTCAATAGAAGAACACCAAGTTGAACTAACTTACCAACATTTAGCTGTACTACCTAAAGTTACATTCACTAAACATGGGTTTGCCAGTGCCTAACTGTCCGGTAACCGGTTTGAATAGACAACGTGACCCGTGCCGAGCCTAATTAACGATGAGGCAGTTTCGAAACTAGAGACGTGAATAAATTAGTTATCCGGAAGTAAGTTTCCACTAATAGTGAAATACTATTATTTGGGCACGGTATTGCCCAATCAAATATCATCATCACTATCACTACATTGTATAAAACAAAGTTGTTTCCCGCTGTCTGTCCCTATGTATGCTTAGATGTTTAAAACTATACGCAACGGATGTTGATGGGGTTGTTAATAGATAGAGTGATTCAAGAGGAAGGTTTGTATGTATAATACATGCAAAATATAGTAAAAAAACACTGTTAATTTTAGAGATTTCTAATGTGATGTCGTCAATAAACACATTAGTAGTAAGTGCAAACGCTTACATTGACAACGCTGGCTGAACCCTAAGAGATAGATCAAAATAATATACTACAGTATAAAAAAAGGTCTATAAAAAGTTCGCGATGGTGTATGACTATATCTTAGGTATAACCCACAATAACCAGCTTTTATCCCACAAGGAGGGTGGTAGGCTAGCCAGACGGACATTCGCAAAATGCCCTTCCACCATGCGGTGAAGCTCAAGCCCGCGGCGGGATTCTAACCATGGACCTGCGGCAAAGCAGTCAATAGCCATTGCCACTGAGCCATCCCTGCTTCAAAAAAAATCTTCTATTTTTCTTTTCGCTACTGACACCAGAAGAAGAGACGAAATTTGTGATACTTATTCAAGGCTAAGATTTTAATTCAAACAACATAGTTTCTAAAGGTACCATTTGGTTCTTGGAAGTCGCGACCAGGCATCTGTAGCTGGTTGCTGCGAATCCCTGCCCTGCGGCGCAACAAGGAGCATTTCAATAGCCGCGGCCGTGTCGCGAGATGCAAGCAGTTGTAGGTATACATGCAAAAGTGCTCTGGAACGGTTATGTAGTTTGTTTTAATTATAAAATTTATGATAACCTACATTCATAATTATATACCTAAAGCAAAATAAGAACTTGTTACATTTATAGTTCGTTGATGAAATTTGGGTAGTAAATATTTAAATTAAATAAAAAGAAAAGTGGCAACTCTCCAGGTGGGGAAGAGAAGCTTCCACACACCTAACCTAACACTACCTATCTAAATAAGGAGGCTTTAATACACAAATAAAAACAGTAGGTATGGAGCGTTCAATAAGTTCATATAATAATTTATTTTCCAAACATACACACAATTGTTATTAAAAAAAAATAGGCTATATCAGTCCAGAACACATTTAATATCAATAGGGGTTGCACGCTAGCGCCAGGGGTAGGAGATATATTAAAATCTAAAACATTTCAAAAATATGCCCAGAGCGAGCGAGCAGCACCGAACTAATTATTACATAAAATTGCCTCAATTATAATTTCTGTGTGCCAGCAACGTAGATCCACATAAAATTAGTGTCCTAGATTAAAATGATTTAATATTTCAAGTGAATTATAGTAATAAAACCAGCTTGCTCAAGAAAATAAGTTATCTCAGGGGAAAAATCGTGAGTCGCATAAGGTTAAAGATGAATTCCGTTATTATAAGAAAAGAAAAGGGCGCCACCCGGCTATATAAAACCGGGAAAATATATAAATACCGGATCGGTGCGACGGTATACAGCCTTGGGGTGAAATCACTGCATTGGTCAGCAGCCCTACTGCATAAGGGACGCAAAGCAGAGCGCTGACAGCTCAAACTGTTCACTCGGGCTGACTGCCGGAGCTGGTGGGCTATGGTAGGTGATTATTCTTCAACCCCTAACGGTGAAGTTTTCCCCTCCTAACCAGGAACCTCCTGGAAAACGCAAGGGTGCGCATGTGAAAATCGTACCTGCCTGTGAAGGGCATATATAGAGCGTTGACATCACTATCGCAAAAGAGGCACCGGTCGATTTGGCGTGGGTGGCTAGCCCACGTGGTGAAGATGCATGCGGGCGCAGCCAGCCTCAATCCACAGGAAAACACGGAATTTCGCTCGCAACGACAGGGCCAATATTCATACACTCGGCTCGCGGTCACTTGAGAAAGCTCGCACATTCAGGATCAGCGACGGCGCGGGCCTAGGGACCACGCGGTCCACAACTCGGAGAGCCTCACTAGATAAATTCACGAGACGAAACACTGGAATTTAGCCCGGCGTTATAACCTATAACTTCGCACGAAAACACTGCACCGAAAATATTCAATCACTTTACTAACCTTTTGGGAGGTTGAAAGGCGCTTGTAGCGTTCTGGTGACTTCACGTCTCACACTTGGAAAGTCGCCTCCTAGGGCTTTATTTCAGCTGGTATGTATCGTCCAGAATCTCAGTGGAACGCTGTCCTGATTGTGGTCCCGCCCTGAAATTAGTTGGTCAATTGCCAAACTCCAAAGCCGCTAGGGCACGCCACGGGAATCAAGACTTACCTAGCAGCAGGCAGCGTCACACTTGGGTTGCTGGGCGAAAAAGAGTGCAAAACTGCTCTTCCGCCGTATTTACGGGGCGGCGACAGTTTCTCGAACATTCGTAGAGGAAGGGGCAAAAAACACAGATCATGCCACTTACCGATAAACTTACAGATAAAAATATGCCTTATTAATCTGCGCCTAGGGATGCCAGGATGGCTGCAATGAAATACCCATTTCCCACAGAGAGGGCCTCCTCAAAAAGAAGGGGAAATCCTAAATTCGTGTCACTGCGCTAGGAGCAATAGTGGACGTCGCCAAGCAGGATTTCACTTCCGCCATCGTCCTGGAACGAGCCTAAGCAGGGACAAGGCGCCAAATGGGCAACAGAACCTCAGTTTAGTCAAATGGAGACCAAAAGTATATACTACCGGGGCTCCTACATTCAATGCGATGACGAACAACCCGTTCCGCTTCGTGCGAGGTGGGATTCCACCGCGACGGAATTTTTGGTAATAACAACTATGGTATAAAAAAAAACATCCCTATACGGTCTCCACCCGCTAAGTGAGAAAATTCGATTATCTGGCAACACAGTGCCATCACTTATCATAATTTCGAAGGTCATAGATTAGTTGACGTTCGATGGACATTCCGCTTTGCGCAGAACAGATTAAAAAGAAAGCGGGGAACGTTCAAGACCTTGAAAAAAACCGTAACAAACTATTTAAGCAGTTGTTGGAAGATGAAGTGGAAGGCGATGATATAATTATGCTGTTCATTTGAATCCAGCATCGTGAATAGAAGCATTTTAGCAAAAAAATCTTCTAAATATTTGTCTTCATGATAATAAAACGATGCCATTTGGGATTTTCACGTGCAGTGATGTATAAGAGTTACGCTGCCGGACTGCTATTTACCTGGTGCGAATCTATAGCACTGCCATGCTCGCGTCAATAATACATCATCCGACTGCATCACACAGTCGCCTGTCTCGAAAAGCTCTCCATTCAGATTCCTAAGGAGCGGTACGCCGCGACCTGGCAGGCGCTGCAGGGTCGCAACTGCCGTGTCACGACCGCCAAGTTCCGATTGATACCTTAAGCTTCATTCCGGAATTCATGTATCATGGTATGGAATAATCTAAAGTACCTAATGCAGATTTCACAACTGATAAACACTTAAGTGTTATAAGTGTTTCACAGTAATAAAAACTATTTATAATATTTTTTTTGACAAATAATCAAATACAAGCTGTAATTTTTGAGTTTATTACGGCAAAACAATATGGTTATGACGTATTTTACTAAAATATATATTAAGTACTCGTAAAATGACATACTAGAGATCAAAAAGTGTTCACCAATAGAAACTACACATCACTATTTGGCAACTGTACTAAATAGCCGGGAAATAGTCAGGAACAGGCTCGCAATGGTTCGAATCGAGAACCAATGTTGCGTCAATTTTTAATTACCGTAACGTAGGCATGTGTAATGTAATGGTGGTAGGTAATTGGGTCAATTCAATCAATACTGTACTAATTGAGTTTGCTAACACATGTCGATTATGTCTTCGTAGTATTTGATATCAGTGCAGTAAGATTTATGGTAGCCTTATTTGATCATGAGGTAGGTATAGGTATTATAATAGGTAGGTAGGTATAGGTAAGTATATATACCTGTACAGAGCTGATAATTATTTAGAAGGTATCCATTTTTACAGGTGGACACTAGCTTTAACCACCTCTGGTATCAAGTCCAGTAGGATGCTTTGTTGATTAATAAAAATAACAATGAAGATGTTCTTCGTTTTAGTATTTGAACTTTAGAGTAGGCACTGTTTTTGGTGGATTTGTCTAAGAATTTAGTAGTAATTGACTAGGTGAACAAATGAATGTTAGCAAATATATTAGAACTTTAAAGCTACGCCAAAAACGATACATAATTTTATTGATTTTTCCCACATGTTTTAGTATTCCACTACAGAAATCTGTATCAATAATTCTTCATATTTACACAGAAACAGTCTCCAGGGTTCAACTACTTGACAGGTTAAATGTAAATCTGTGTTATATCCCGAAGTCGGTCTAATATTCCCAGAGGTTGATTATTGTCAAAGTTAGTTCGAAACTCGGGAAGCCCATTGAGCCAACATTTCGCCTGCGGAATTCTAAATAAGTTTGCAAATTAAGAAAAAACGCAACTGCGGTTCGAAGTTCCACACAAGTGGCGTCGAACGCAAGAAAAGTGGTTGGTAATTAAAAACGCTATGATTCGTTGGGTCCGATTTGGTTTGTTTATATATTTCTCCGTTAGTGTACAACAGACTACAGTAGTTGTTTTTTAATATACCGTTTAGTATGTCCCCGAAAGGGTTTGTAAAGATATATTCTGGCTAGGTATAATAATACCTGTTTTATGTCCTTTCCATATGAGGCTAGTCTATTGCAATGTATTGGACACGATTGCAGTGTGCAAACTGCACCCGATAAAATATTTGCCAGAATAACCTAATATGTTGAATGAAGCCAAGACTGATTGACAGAGTCAAGACACTCATGTTTCCATAGCGATGTTTTGCTTCACATGACCAACGAGGCTGATTGGAGACTAAAACCCCTTGCCTAGCAATGGGTTTCTACGTAAGCACAACTGTACTTGAAATAAAATAATAAGGTAGTGTTTGAGTGTGCCGACGTCATTTCAACAAACTTTAGCGTAATTAAACTTATACAATTTTATATAATCTAAATATTGGTCATTATTTAAAAGATAGTTTGCTTTTGACTCGACACCCTTACAAGAAAAAGAATATGCAGACGATGATGTAAGTTCCTTGATTTATTCACAGGGATTGTTCACGCTTTTCATCACAAATAACTATCATAGTCTTAGCATATATATACTGGCTTCATTCATATAGGTACATTTTCGGATAAATATTGGTAGTTTATTTTTAGGCAATTATTATGTTTCAGGTCAAGTTGGCATTTGCAGGTTTGCCGATTTCAATGGCTAGGTACAAGATTGTAATTAAACAACTTTAAACGGTTTAAATCGCGTATATTTATCATTATTTTTGTCCCGACGTTTCAAACACTTTGCATCGATCGTGGTCACGGGGTGACTAATTGGTTTTATTTGTCACATGAGTTATTAAGAAAATTATTTGGTCTACCGTCCGAATTTTTTTTATATATTAATCATAACGTTCCCTATTCACGCAGTATTCGCTCACAGTGTCCAGAGGTCTTGCAGATTTGTGTCAGCCATGGGATTTAATTAATTTGATGACAGGATCCCAAGCAGGTGGTACTTGCCAACCGTCATCTCTATTGAAATTTGGGTATTTTTTGATTTCAATAGCCTCGCGTAACATTCTTGGCATAAACCGGGTCTCTCTGGCGAGGATTTGTGGGTTGTCGAACCGAATGTAGTGGTTGGGTTTGTCCTGGGCATGTTCACAAACCGCAGACTTGGTCGAGCGTCTGTTCTTCATGTCAGCAATGTGTTCTTTTACCTGGATAGCAATGCTCCTCTTTATTTGCCCAATGTATGACAACCCACATTCACAATCAAGTTTGTAAACACCTGCATCTTGTAGGGGAATATTGCACTTAACAGGGCTTAAAGTAAGTTCTTATTGAAGCTCGTCTTAAGATATTACCAATTTTGTCCGTGACACCCTTGATGTAAGGTAAGATGGCAGGTTGTCTCTCAACTGTGGAAGGCTTGGGCCGGCTTCTGTGACGCATGCTTGGGAGCTTGTGATTATTACTTCGCAGTAAGTACTTGTTTTACATACTGAAGCTCTTCCTTGAGATGGTCAGTGTCGCAGATGCCATGTGCTCTCTGTAATAAAGATTTGCCTACGGTAGCCAACTGGCATGGATGGTGATGGGAGTTACCATTGAGATATTTATCTGGGTTTCCTATACACTGTATGACAAAGGGAGTTGTCAGGATTCCTGATGACCAAAACATAAAGAAAAGCTTAGCATTTATTGACCTCGCTTAGCTTTTCTTTATGTTTTAGTCATCAGGAATGAGGAACAGAGAGCAAGTTGGTGGAGTGTAACTTAAAAACGACTTGACCGATTTTAAAGAAATTTATATGGGACCACGTCAGAGGTATACCCTGTATTATAAAAAAAATAGATGCAGGCGTTAATTTGCGGAAATACATGTCAATTAATTACAAATATTGTAATAAAACAATATAATAGAAAAATGTATTTAAAAATATATCTAGTAACAATTCCGCCTAATTTTCCTGTTAATCCGGCGTGACGTCTCAAACGCCACGCAGCTAAACTGGAAGAATTTTCAACGCGTACGCTTCTACACAAAGCATCCTCAGGAGGCCTTGGCTCACCGAGCGCAAGATCGCGAATTCTCTAACGAAAATTCTTCCGGTTTGGCTGCGTGGCGTTTGTGACGTTAAGTCGGCTTAAGAGGAACATTAGGTGGAATCGTCACTAGATATATTTTTAAGTATTTTAGTAAAATATTAATTCAATGTTCTCTTAAAATATTTTTAATGTTTGTTATTACAAAAAATATGGTCAAAATCAAACTATTCTGTATAAAGTTAAGCGTGGTCATATGTAAAAAAATATACCTGTGGAATTGAATCTCCTCCTTTTTGGAAGTCAGGTAAAAAATTTAAAACATGATATTTGATAAGTGTGCGATTGTGTGAAATCATATCGTTGCTTTACTAGTAAAACCAAGTGCAGATAGCACTTTTTGGCCAAATTGACTTGAAATGCAGTTCTATGTAATTTTTTAGCCTCTATCGTCTGGTAAAACGGAATAAATGCTGCCTACGGTTGCTGAGATATTCAGTTCAAATAAATTATAAATTCACAAACAGTAGACATTATAAATCATACTTATTGCTCTTGTTTATTAAAGTGGTACAGGTCAATAAGTATAATTATCTGGTTTATCATGTATATTCTAATATACTCCGATAAAACTTTTCAGAAAAATAGTAACAAAAGTTACCTGTATTTTCAAATCATTCATAATTTTATATATAACTAGCTGACCCGGCAAACGTTGTTTTGCCATATAAATAATTGGCTATTAAAAAATAAGAATTGATCGTAGAAGGGTGAAAATTGAGGATTGTATGTATTTTTGTATGTTGTATCATAAAAAAATAGAAATTAAAAATTTTGTCTAAAAAATAAAAAATAAAATTTAGGGGTGGACTACCCCTAACATTTAGGGGGATGAAAAACAGATGTTGGCCGATTCTCATAGATACCGGATAAGCACAAAAAATTTCATCAAAATCGGTCAAGCCGTTTCGGAGGAGTATGGCAACGAAAACTGTGACACGAGAATTTTATATATAATTATGATTATGATGATTATAGTATGACACTAACTGATGAAAAATTCTTCAGGTAAAACCAATTAACCTTAACAAAATAGGGATTTACGAAGTAAATGTTGCGAAGATTATACTCGTAGGTTTTAATTCTGATATTGCTTTATAGTCATTAAATAAATATCTGAATGCTAAAATCAGCCTTCTGAAGTCACTGAAACAGAAGTAAGAGTACCTACATTTTCTAATTACAGGTAAAATCAATTAACTGCACACCCTTCAGGATATAAAGTAAATTTTATAGATTTTTTACATCAACGAGATATAAAATAATAAGACAATATTAAAGAATTATAAATATTGCATAATTTTGCATAAGTAATTTCCAAGTTCTTAAATTTTAATAAGGTTCACATCTTAGCTTAAACTTTCAAACGTGATTTAATCGAAACGGCAATAGATGCACTCAATTGGTTTTCACAGTAAGCTGACGATAGATAAAAATATTATTTGTTATTTAATTATCTTATTTTCAAAAATTTATCAGCGCGCTTGGTCGATGCGACGCGTGATCAAAATGCTGGCACCTATTTGGCTCAAAGAATAAGCATTGCAATTCAACGGGGCAATGCTGCCAGCATGCTGGGCACGCTGCCAACTGATAGTGGGCTAGAGCATTTGGACTGCCAATGAGTCCAAATGCTTTTATTGTAGTAACTGTAGTATTGTAGTAGCTGTAGTGTTGTATATCGCTGGTTTGGAAGAATACTGTATTATTACAAAATACTACAATTTCGAGTTAGTTAGACCATGCGATGGAGAATAATCCATATTCTATACTCAGTAAAGATCATATTCGTATCACAATTCTTGTGACTGTGGCGCCACGAAAAGACTTTACGCCATTGGTGGATTTTGGTCGCCATTTTTTTTTGACAGTGATGTTTCACCAGTTGAGACATGAATCTTGAGGCGACACCACGTTTTTTCTCCGTAAAAGAGTCTTATCACGAAATAATACCCCGAAAGTGTGTTTCATTTTATCCAGTGTAGTGTATTATTTTGTGTTGATTCACTATTCTTTAAAAATGTGTGCAAATATTGAAATCGCATTTTGAGTTGGGACCTTATTCCAGAAAAAGTAAGTATGAGTGTAATGTAGTAATAAAAAATAATACCGTATTAGATAAAAAATAAAATAGATAAATTTGTCACTATTCTAAATATTACTATTTAACAGATAATTATGACTATGATGTTTTAGTTTTGTTTTTGAATAAGACAGTGTACCCTAAAATATCAAGTACATTTTTCAACTTAATGCCCTATTTCAGAAAAATCAGTTCTCATTGTGTTTTGATGTTTTTTATGTAAGTTGGCATGATTATTATTCTAGGTGGTGAAAAATTTCGTTTTTTTACCAGTGTAAATAAATAAAAGTACCTAGGTATCGATTTTAACTATGTTTTACTATTTACTATTTCAGTGGCAAATCGACGAACGCTACAAATGTTTAAGAACATCAGTATTCCTATAAATACTAAAGGGATAGAAGAAGATGTTGTAAGTATTATTTTTGATACCATAAGTTATAATAGCAAGGCTTATCGGGGTTGGTCCGTGGATGGGTGACCATCTTTATATACCTAGACTCCTCTGTGTTTCGTAAAGCACGTTAAGCCGTTGGTCCCGGCTGTCATTTGTGGATCTTTGATTTTCGTTACGGTTCGTCAGAAGCCCGGAAGTAGACAACCAGTCTTACCTCGGAATATCGTATTACCAAGTTACTGGGTTGTGGAGGTCAGATACGCTTTCGCTCCATGTGAAATTCTGGTATTCAGCTGCATCCGGTTAGACTGGAAGCCGACCCCAACATAGTTGGGATAAGGCTAGCCAGATTGATTGACTCTAAGTTATACTTATTGTAAAGACGGAGTATTTCGAATCTTACTTTTCGGAACTGTGATGGTTTGATAAAAACTGCGACGACGCCGACGACGGTAAGATGTTATTAAAGTTTTGTATATTATATTTTAATTACTAATTTTCATTACAGGTTAATTACGCACAAAATGAAGAAAATCGTGTAGAACGCAAAATACTATCATCTTTACCGTGTCAAGATAACAATTTTACGGATTGCGGCGATATACAAGATTATTCCTCCGATGACAGCGTTAAGGACCCTAACTACGTAAATTCTATTGATTCTTATTCGGATTCTGATTATTATGATTATTCTTTCCAAAAAGAGAATCGCAATAAAAAAAAACTAACAAAAGTAAATGAAATTGATGGTAAAGTCGACCCCATGATTGCAAGTGAGACTGATACAACTCCCATGTCAATGATTGCACCCATTGAGCCCCACACTTTTAACTATAATAATACTCAGCCAAGTACTTCCAAAATAGTTAAATATATTCCACAGAGTTCATCAAGTTCAAGCTCTTCTTCAGACTCATCAGACAGTTCAGAATCTAGCAGTTCAGATACGGAAACAGAAACAGAAATCTTCCCCAGTGCAAAAAATAGAGACTCTATTTCGTACAGTGGAGATTGTATTGGGGATAGCATTTCGAATATAACCAATACATCGCCTACCTCAAACGTTCGAGCCATAATACCTCAGGATGAAAATGTCACGCAGTCGCCTATAATTGAAATGAATACACTAATATCTAACCAAACCATTTCTGAGGGTAGAGGTCACACTACGACATCAATAGAACCTGTCTCAGTAGACACATCATCGCATAATGAAGAAACCGTTAGTAAAATTGGTCGCAAACGGAAGGCTAATCCCATGAACTGGATATCTGTGAAAGCAAAAGTTTTGAGAAATCGCGGTAAATCCTATGTGACTAAAAAGAATAAAGTACTTCCTGAAAGACGACTCAAAACTGCATGTGGTGAAAAATGTAAATTCAAATGTAAAGAAAACATCACAGAATTACAGAGACAAAATATTTTTGAAACTTATTGGGATATGGGTGATTTGCAACGGCAGCGCGAATTCATCATGCGACATATTTCAGTTATTAAACCGAGATATTCATACAAAGTACATAATGGTAACAGGGGGAACAATTTCTCATTTTATGTGACTGTTGGAGATAAAAGAATCAGAGTCTGCAAAACTTTTTTTAAGGCTACCTTGGATATTAACGATCGAGTAATTAAGACTGTAATACAGAAGACCTCTGACACTGGTATTTTAGAGGAGGATCGTCGACGTAAACATCAAAACCACGTTCATCTAGATCCGGTAATAAAAGATGGTATTCGCAAGCACTTGGATTCTATTCCAAGTATTGAAAGCTATTACTGTCGAGCAAATACCAAGTGAACATACATAGATGGCAGTAAAACCGTAGCTGATTTACATCGAGACTATGTTGCTGATTGTAAGGCTGCTGGTGTACCATTCGGAAACTATCTTGCGTATTACAATATTTTCTGTTACGAATATAATGTCATTCTTTCAACCTAAGAAAGATCAGTGTGAAGACTGTGCAAACTATACTAATGCAACTGAAGAAGATAAACAAACAATGAAAATTCAATATGAAATACACCTAAAAGAGAAGCAACTAGCAAGAGATCAAAAAGATGAGGATAAAAAGTATACCCCAGACAATTGTATAGTATCAGTATATGATCTACAAGCTGCAATGCCTTGCCCAAAGGGTGATACTTCAACATTTTATTACGTTTCCAAATTAAATTTTTACAATTTCACAATTTGTGATCTGAAAACAAAAGAGGTGAGCTCTTATGTATGGCATGAAGGTGAAACAAAACGCGGTGCAATTGAAATAGGTTCTTGTGTGCTGAAATACATTAAAAGTTTGGAGGAAAGGTCCAGGATACTGGATTCAAAGCTGGATCTGATATTTTATTCGGATAATTGCTGCGGGCAGCAAAATAATCACTACTTGATAGCAGTGTATATTTACGCCGTACATCACTTTGATTTTATAAATTCCATATCCCATGAATTTCTTATAAAAGGCCATACACAGAATGAGGGTGACGGCGTCCACTCAGTAATAGAAAGGCAAATCCAAAGAAGCCTCAGATCTGGAGCAATATTTACCCCAGATCAATACACTCAGATAATTAGAAGTGCCAAGAAGACTGGTAATCCTTACAAAGTCCACGAAATGTCTCATTCAGACTTTTATGATGTTAAAAGCTTAGCAACAGCGATTGGAAAGAATTATTCAAAAAATTCTGATAAAGAACCTCTGAAATTAACCGATATAAAAATATTACAAGTAGAAATGGACGACACCCAAAATTACACCTTCTCATACAAAACTTTCTATGACCAAGAAAATTTCAAGAGAGTGGTTGTAGATAAGGTAGGAAGAACAAGAAATACGCAAAATAACATTGTATTGACGAAAGCATACACAAGAAAGATGACAGTCTGTGAAAAAAGAAAAAAGGTCTCTTAGGACTCGTCAGAAAAAATACTATTCCTAAATGTTACTCGCTATTCTATGAAAACCTTTAGAATGTAATTTCAGTCCTTGATTTTTTTCATTTTTGATTTGTTTAAATTGTGATAAAACAGTAAGTTGATCTCATACTGTACACTTGGACCAATTAAAAACCAAGACATAGCGTTGACACCAGTGATGTGAGGCCGGTTTCGTAAACAAAATTATGTGTGCACTTAGTGAGGAGTAGTTTTATTGTAATTTTGCTCACCTCCATAAACTACACTAATTTTGGCATGCTTCGATGTCTTGTTCGCAACGCTGTCTTAGTTTTTATTTGGTATGAGACTGTACAAAACATAATTAGTATTAAGTGTTAATGAAAGAAGTTTTAAGAATATTTTTTTTCTTTAAGCAAAAGGCTGTTACGTTAACTAAAATATTATATTGTTATAATAATAATACTATTTAATAAAAGAAACATACGGTAGGTACAGAACAGTACTTAAATAAGCCTGGCTTTTGAGGTTGTGATTATTATAGTATTAGTGTGGCAACTAACTGTGATTAATAGCCAAATTAAATTTTGATACAGAGTTTATGAAAGTTTCAAGATAGTATATTATAATGATAATTAAGTTGTTTCGTTTTCTATTACTTTCTTTGAAAAATGTTTATTTTATTTATCCTAGTTTTCCTGTGTATTTTTAATAAAAGTTTAATTTTTCCTAGGTATGATTTATCTGTCATAAGACTTAATGTGACATTGTATATCTTTATTCTATGTTTTGTTAAACTTCATCTTTTGGTCAAATAATGGCTGAATTCGTGTTATGACTGTATAATTATGCATATGAATGCGTATGAATGTCTTTACACAAAGTGGGACAGTATTCTTGAAAAAAAATGTTATGTTTATGCTGAATTACTGCAATAAACATCATTGATGTTGAAAAAAATATAAAGTCACAGACTTTATATGCATCATTACGAAATTGAGTCGGTATACTTCATAAAATTACCAAAGACGTTCTAAAGCATATCGAAGATCCTTTAATTTTTTATAAGTTTTGTTTTACGTTAAGGCTAAAGTCGTAACACGTGTTTTTTAAATAAATATTACAATAAATTTCTTACGTTATTATTTTATTTTCACCAAAAAGAGTTCAATAGGTCAAAAGTTACACAAGTTTGAAATAATAGTAAACTTCAATCAGCTCTGTTGAAAAAAATACCCATTTTGAGTTGCAACAGTATTCATCCAAAACAACGATATAGTTTGTAGTATTTGGTTAATAAAGGCATACCGCCGGTATAAATTATCAATTATTGGAGCTCATTTTTGCCTCAGCAGACGAGAGTACTCGGGTAACCGAGACCGGTAGCTGTAGCGTGATTATTGCCGCATATAAAAATTTGACAAAATAATATAATGTGTAAATAATTATTGCGCTCTAATTCTTTCTAGGATCATAAATACAACAAAGTTCGATTAGCATAATCATTTAATGGCGTTCTTAAAACAGCTGTACGATTACTGCAGTGCTCGTGACATTAGAACAAAAATATTGGAAGTGAAAGTACGTCGAATATATATACGACGGATGCTATAATAGCTACTTTCATTCAAGTAAACGTCTAATAGATTTTCCAGCAGGAGATTGCAAACATGGAACCTGAATCACTGAAATTGAATATCGAACTGCCAAATCCTCCGAGGTTAGTCTTGGATTTAACTATCGTGTATGTGATATTTTATATATGCGGGAAAGTAAAGAGAATGGAATATTACACCTGATTAGGCTGTACAGTTTACGGCTTTAGAATTTACGGACTATTTAATACCCTGGTGTTGACATTCATAAATGGCATTTTAAATAAATTCCTTGTTTTTAGTTCAGTACAAGACAAAACCGTTGCTTTGTGTCCATTTGAATTTTTCTTCTTTGTAGCATATGGAATATGTCACTTCCTAAGTTATTGTGTTGTATGTTTTTCTAAGGAAGCGTGTCTTCAAAAATATAAGAAGCGCTCGTAGCGAAGTTTACTTAGCTGTTCTTAACCGATCAGCAAAGTTAAGCAACGTCGCCCGCGGTCATGAGTTGGATGACTATGTGACATTACTACTGAGCGCTTCCGCGCTTCAGAGGGCACGTTACGCTGTCAGTCCCGGTTGTTGTTATAGCATGGCATGGCATGGCATGGAGGATGGCAGTTATAGCATGGTGGTAGGGTATTTTGCGAATACCCGCCTGGCTAACTACCACCCTTCAATTAGGAAATCTGTCGCCAAGCACCTAACGGTGTGTTCCGGCAGCTGTCCTTGAGAGCCAGTACTTCTAGGTTAGCCTGAACAACATCTTCGACCGCATCATCACTTACCATCAGGTGAGATAGTGGTTGACCACTATACTTTTTTTTTATCCCTGATAGGCTTGTCTTCAAAGGCAAACCTATCAGGGAATAAAAAAAACAAAAGTTTAGGCTCCTTTGTACATGAGCCAGAACTAGCGAAATTTTGGCGCAGAGATACCACTACCTTACCGTTCGTTCATGAATACACGCTTCACCATGTTGCAGTAAATTTTTGGAAATTTTATAAGCTACTAAAAACTTACGATTTTATCTGTCCTTACTTGCTGGCTTGTTTTTACGTAATTCGATATAAATAAATCACTTTTGTGTAACCTATTCAAACTCTGCAGGTCACAAGTATATTTACGAAATTGGACAAAAGGATTCTCTGAAATGTCATAGGGATATTAAAGAAACGGTAAATTATCGTAATTTAATCAAACCTAAATAAGTACGGAAGGACGAAGTCACAGGACCGTACTAGGTCCCAAATAATGTATCATTATTTTATGAGTACATAAAATAGAGATACATTATTTTCGATATAGAAGGTGAAAGCTTTATCTGTATTTACATAACATTACGGCACAAATAAATTTTATTTGGAGCGGTAAGTAGAACATCATATATTTTTCTCTATAAACTTAGTTTTATTAGTATAAATAATAAAAAAAAGGATCAAAATGTATGTAAAAATATTAGTTAGTAACCGGCTAGGACTCGCGTAATATTTACCGGATATTGCTCCGACCAGTTTTGAACTTATTTGAAGTTCTTCGTCAGGGAGTCACGATTGTGCACAACGGCGAGCGCGGGCCTCAGCACGTAACTGACCTCAGTCACGTGCTGAGGCCCGCGCTCGTCGCTATGAGTATATCCGGTAAATATTACGCGAGTCCTAGCCAGTTACTAAATAATAATGTATGTAAAATATAAACATATTCATACCTGGTTTATAAATCATCAGAAATTTAAGTTACCATCAGATGTTTCGAACGAAGCTGCCGACTGTAGTGCAGGCCGTAAGTGCTGTACAGCTGTACACAGCAGTTTTGTATGTAATTCTATGAAATGACTTCCTTTTTGCACATGTAATCAGCGGCTACACTTCTATACATATTTATTCGTAAGAATGACTCTCGTTTTTACATGCTTCGTGTAAATTTGCTGTCTTGCAATCATTAACAGCGGAGCGGGTAAACCCAGTATCAAAATTATATCTTTTGTTCACCCAGTTGTACAACCGCGCCAAAAGTGTCATCATTGTCGTCCATCAAGTCTCAGAATGCAAAATTAGGCAGAGTGGACAGCGACGCGCACACGATCGAGGCCAGTTGCTTTATAGTTATATAGGATCGCCTGCGCCGGATGTAATTTTTTTATAGTGTGCGGGGCGTGTCCGGTGCGAGATAGTATGTCTTTGTTAGACATTTTTTTACAATACGCGGTCGCTCTTTAAGTAGAATAAAAGAACGCACAAACTTGATTTATATGAATTACCTTATCCTGTTTTTCCGTATGGAACCTTTAAATGACTGTGTTTTCTGTTTCCAGATTTTCTTCCTTATTTCTTACAATAATACACTTTGCTTACGGATTTTGCATTCTGTGTCGGATTGCGATCATTATCCTTCGATTCGATGATACTGCCACTTTTATAAATCCTTGTAAGAGTCCTTATAGAGATGGGGTAGTATTAACACTTTATGTATCGATAAAGCGAGGAAAGAATTATAGAATTGATAAAAGAAAACTTAGCAATATTGAATTAATTACTGATTGTCTCCTAATATTCTCAGATAGGATAACATATTTATAAAAGTGAGATTAAAAATAACAACAGCTGAGGTATAAACCTATAGTACTGCTGCACAATCATAATAGTAAATACCATTAAATAAAGTTCTTGACACATTTTGCCTATATTCGTCTCCATTTGATTTATCTGTAATCTTTTGAAGGCATTTTTTTGTACATATCATTATGACTTCACATTAAACGTCCCGGCGATTAATGCACACACTTTGAATCGACATTCGATTCACATCTCTATCCATACGCTCAATATACCTATTCTGGCATAAAATATTCAAGTACCTAGAGGATTTTCCTGACATTTGCATGCTTATTCTGTTCTTCGGCTTTAAGTCTACTCTCAAGAGGTCTCAATAGCGGTAGCATCGTTTGTTTGCGGCTTACTCTGCACTTATTCAGAATTTGAAGGTGTAAGTGGTTGTAAAAGTTTAAAGGGTTACTTTAAGTATTGTTATTTGCTGCGTATGGAATACAATAGAAGATGGGATCAATCTAAGATCAATCAATTATAATAATAACATGAATTTTACTGTATTACTCGTGCTCTCGGTCGTGGTGTTACTCATATGAAAAACAATAATTTTGGAAACAAATGACGTGAAAAATTTATAGATGTTAATTTCACCAATGTTTATTAAGATTTATGTAAATTGAAATTACCTTGACAAATATGAATATGGTAATTATTAATGACGTCTACTATAAACTCCATTGATTGTTACTTTAGGTTTATTACCTGTAAGCACCCGTGCCATATCCTGCAGGAAATATGGTTGCAGTGAAAGATAACCCTCATCTATACGATAACAGGCTGCAAGGAGACGTTACTGATTGAGATTCACGAAGCTTATATATACGAGTACTACTCAAAAATATTTAACCTACAAAATGATAATTCAAACACAATAAGGTTCTTCGGCTATGCATCCTGTGGGATCCGAGGCACGAGGAAAGTCAAGGGTTATAATAAATGCAAGAGCTCTTCCAACAAATCATTCACAATGACAGTTCCAGTTTATTACATTTCTCTAAGGACAGTACCATATATATTTTTTTCTTTTTGTTCCGCTTGGATTCGGTCATTTGCACCGCTAGCTGCGTTGCAGCATCGCGGGGTGTATTTCGCGTGTAAGCGGGACACCCCACTGAATTAACACGATTAGATTAGCCTTGGTTTTCCTCGAGATATCGGGTCACTCAATGAGTCTGCAGCATATGTAGTGGTATATACCATTAAATCACACTGAGAAACTTTAAGACCTCATTACTGCTCCGCTATCTTAGTTATAGTCCAGAAGCAATACGTATGGACCAACTTACTGGGGGCTCTTGGTTCTGATACCACTGAGGGCTCGAAATCTACTATATGGTGGTAGGGCATTTTGCAAATGCTCGCCTGCCTAGCTTCTACCTTGTTAGAAACTCCATCATCAGACACCTTATAGTGTGTTTTGGCAGCTGTCCTGTATTTCAAAGTACCTTCATACCTTCTTCGAGCATATCAGTCCAACGTGGAAGATGTAGACCAAACATTTACCTAAACAAGAAACTCACTAAACTGAAATAAAATCTTCAATTTGCTCATCAAAGTTTTATCCATTAAAGATATTTGAAGAATGGGTCCCTCCCAGTTTCTTGGGCTTTATTGATGCAGCGGCACTTTATCATATTTTTTTTCGAACGAGGCTTGTATGTTGCCAAAAATTCCTAGCAGTTTAATTTGACCTTTTTATTAAGTAAGAACTGCTTTGAATCTGAATGACCGAAAATGAATATCGACTAGCAAAGCCCCAGAGGTTATTTGCGGCTGCAGATCACGTCGCTCACCATCTCAAATCAATCGCTGGTTCAGACTTTTACAATAAAATAATTTATTTTTTTACTTTTTACTGTTGTTAGAATGAAATTATGTCTACGCAGTCACAGAGTTTTCTAAGTTCGACGAATAAAGGAACAATAATGCATGTTATCATTGTCCGATCTCAAATCTGTAGGAAAACAGATTGTTTCGAGGTTTGTGTAAAAATCAACTTCACTATCTATTTGACTATTATTTCATATTTTATGTTAATACGCACAACTCAAGTTTAATTATTGCTTTTGGGACACCTTTTCTTCATATTACATTTCCCATATCGTTCTTGTCGTTTCCTTTAATTTGCCATTTTTTATGAAGTTTCTGCACGAAATTGTCAAAATTTATATTTAGTTCAACTTAGTGTTAATATTCTGTAAAATCATATTATCACTGCACTCTTCCTATACAGCATATACGTGCAAAATCGTCTGACTACGAGTGAATGATAAAAAGTTAGATCAAAACGTTAACAGTCATGTCTATCACCTAGGGATACCAGACAAGAGTTAAGGCAAAAAAAAACATTTGTTTCATTTTCATATTTCACACTAAGTTAATTGACTTTGGGAGAACTCACACAGTCTGGCGCATACTAACGACTGCCACAGCAAAAGCAACCTTTATATCTCAGAAAGAGAGTTGTCTCAATCAAATGGACACAATATTTGTTCGCGTTCACAATCTCTGTCTTCTATGTAGGTAGTATTATGTCTAAAAAGAAATTAATCAATATAGTTTAAAACACGATTATAATTTATATTATGAAAGACTATTCAGGTATACTGATACTATATAGTATTCCATAATAGGTTATGCTAAAATCTATTTATATAAAATAACGTACTAATGAACTATACTGTCATAATTAATTATTGTTCTATTACATTTTGGGGTATATCAATTTTCATTTGGATAAAGATACACACGAGTATATTCCCATATATTTGGTAAAACGCAGTTATACCTGAAATAATCAGTGCCATAAATTTAGAATAAGGCCTATTACAAGATTTATTATTACTTTTGTCGAATCTACCCTTATTTATATAGATCAGATATCAGAGACGTGGAATATTTCAGCAGACCTATTAAATCGCAGCTAACTTCGGCAGAAACTGCGTAATGGACGGAAGGAAGAAAGTGCTGGCGCATAGTTTTGTCGTTGATAAACTGCCAAAGCTTGCGGTAAATATTCTGCTCATCAAATTATGAGGATGGCAATAAAAGCTCACAATAAAAGGCAAAAATTAAGGCCGAGCTCGATGTTTTGGAATGTTTTTGAGAATGAAAATGGTTAAGGCAGTGATGTAGTATCATATATGTATCATTAAATTGTCCTTTTTATGTGAATATAGTCTGAAACCACTTATGTAAATTTTCCTGCTCAGAAATAATGTCACCTGCCTACCTAACTCAGAGTAGAAAGGAGCATAAAAGAAAGAAGAGAAGAGTAAAATATATAGTATAATGAGTAGAAAGGGTCGTGGATTTCAGACAGGTTTATCAATTTGGCAAGCTTCCTTGTTTAAGGACTTAGCTCCGGTCCGCTAGTATCCGAGTTGATGCTCAGCAGCAGGTCTGCCGTGCAGGGCTCGGCTCCACACCGCCGCGCCGGTAGAATGTCCCAGCTAGATGCTGTAGAGACGTTTGGCCGCGGTCGGTGCTGGAGGTCAGAGGACGGCCGGAGTTCAGAAGTAGTGTGTAGCTTCGTACGGAAAGTTCTCCGACTCGTACTGGTAGTTCAGCCTTGTACTTGAAGTTCAGCGTTGTACTTGAAGTTCAGCCTTGTACTTGAAGTTCAGCCTTGTACTTGAAGTTCAGCCTTGTACTTGAACCCTGGAAGGCACATGTGCTCCGGTTACAATGGGTCCAGTAAAGTGTTGAGCTGGTGGGTCCACTGTCCCTCTGCTACTGAGCATATTAGGGACTCGCAGAGGGCCTTTAGGGATGTGGCCCGCCAGCAAACAAGAGGTATGCCATAAGGGCCAAAGAGGTAGATGCTGCCGGTGAAGAATTCGCCTCCGCTAAGGCCTCCGCTACCGAGCAAAAGGGACTAGCTAGGCCCTAAGCGAAGGCGAACCACCAGCCGCTCAGAATGCCAGAAGGGCGCAAGTAGGTATGTTGCCGGCAATGATGCTCACAATCCACGAGGTCCGTTCACTACCGAGAAAAAAAGGGACTAGCCTAGGTACCTCGTGAATTGCGAGCTACCAGCAACATCCTTTAAAGTTTGCCTGAAGGGCGTAAAATAGAGAACAGATTAGAATGTTGTGAAGCAACATAAAGACACATAAATTCAACAAGAGAGTTACACATAATTAAATACAGCAATTACGATGAGAGTACATACCAAAGGTTTTTAAATTAGTTTTTAATGGGGTGGTCAAGTACACTTTCACTTTAAAACACAAACTTACCCAGATTTTGGGGCTTGTAAGTAGTTTAGGATTTGTAGATGTAGTTAAACTGAGTCTTTAGTAGTAGTTGCACAGAGGATGGCTGGGGTCAAAGTGATCGCGATTCCTCGTTGAGGAAAGACATCAAGTTGGGCGGATGTCGGGGGCGAATTTCATTACCATATATGGTAACGAAAAAGCCTCCAAAACCGTTGTCGTCGCAAAGCCAATGACTGCACTTGATTTTGAAAATATTTAAAATGCAACGTTCCTCTAGCGGAACTCAAAAACCACCATCATGGTATTTTCTGACAGACTGGATTGACATTTGTTTTAACTGTCAATATAAAAGTCGAATTGACCGGAGATACAGGAAGAAGAAGACGGTATTATAAGAACGAGAGTATCATTGTTGATTGTATACGCGACCCCTATTGGCGAGTCGTTGAACTACCTCAGCGCTCGGCAAAGGTATTTAAGCTTATCGCTTTATAGGTCTTTTCTAACTTCATATGGAATTTAGATAGACGTTTGGTCGTTTGCCTACAGATGGCGCGCTGATTTAAATTAATATTTAGTGAAATTTTTAATTATTAAGTTAACCGATATTTTTAGATCGGTTACAATAAATTACAGTTACATTATAAACTAGCCGATGGTACCAGTCAAGACAGTTTCCTCTAAAAGATTTTAATCTAATTCCAGCCGCAGTTTGTCAAAGCTGCTGTGAGTTTAAAATAAAGAATAATGTACTCAAATGAATTTGAAAATTTTATATAATTTGTACCCGGTGTGGTATCAAAATCAAGTGATTACAGAATTTATGATTTTGAGTTATTCATCACTAAAACCTGGTTTTCCAGTTGTCATATAAAAAATATCACGCTGATAAAATGTTAACTGAAGTAATTTAAATCAAATGAACTTTTCTTTTTAAAACAAACACTCGTTCTTTACACATTGTTGGATTTATATTAAATCTTTGAACAATAGCAATTCCGAACGACGCGGCACTGCCAATTGCAACTGCAGGTTGAGAGTGTAGCTGCTGCACGCGACTATACGCGTAGCCACTGACTACATGTGCAAAAAGGAAGTCATTTCATAGAATTACACACAAAACTGCTGTGTACAGCTGTATAGCACTTACGGCCTGCACTACAGTCGGCAGCTTCGTTCGAAACATCTGATGGTAACTTAAATTTCTGATGATTTATAAACCAGGTATGAATATGTTTACAAACATTATTATTTAGTAACTGGCTAGGACTTGCGTAATATTTACCGTCGCGTAATGTTAATGCTGACGTGGCGGGAATAGATAATAAAAATGAAATTACTTTAGACAAGTTTAAAAACTATCATTGCACTTTTTTTGTGCAGTTGACAGTTCAATCAAATGATTAAAGTACCTACATAAATCATTATAAAGTTCGTTTAATAAATAAATTTCTTCATATAGATCAACCATATCTACATTAAGTTTTTGAAGATTTAATTTTTTAATTTTTTAATTTTCAAATATCTAAACAATATTATCAAATTGCTCTTTTTATATTATCAAGTTTGAATAACCAGTTGGTGTTATTAAAATCATCTATTTAGGTACTTGAGGACTTTATCGATAAATAATAAAAATCTAATGAATATTCCTAGTCAGTTCTGGTAAAGACAATAGTCTAATTTTTTTGGTTGCCTCATAGCCAAAATCAGAGATCTTGTTTTCTTTGAGACTAACCATTATCCCATATATGTCTAAAATTGTTATGCAATTACCTTTAAACTGCTTCGCACGAAACAAACAAGAAATTGTGACAGTTAATGACAGTGTAATTGTTGACATTTGAGGTTAAGTTGCATTCAGAAATATTTCTTAAACATATGAGTGCTTACCTTGTGTGTCCCGACCGGCCTGCCGGTGAGCGGTCATAGTCGTGATTACATATTCACTATAATTTTTTTATTTGACCCCCGTTTTTGTTCCGGCCGGAATTCCGGTGGTCTAAAAAAAAGGTTTAGTGTGAAGCTTGTATTTATCCGATCGTTATTATTCAAACGTTGTTAGTAAGCTACTATCATTGGCTATACAACAAAAAAAACCGCATTACTCTATGGTAACGAGAAGTTACTCAAATCATGAAATGAAAAAAAATAACTTTCACTCGATGCATTTTGCCGCGCAAACACTCACCGATCGAAATTTACGTAATAAATAATCTCGTAACTACTTTGAAACCTATAAACCTAAACATCTGAAATAATTCAGGTGTATAGATTACATCTAAATAATCATATCAAAAGAAAAACCAAATTTGTAGGTGGTATAGTTTTTGAGAAAAAAAATAAAATGCTCTTATGTACAGTTTTCCCGCCAAAATTCTTTAAAAAAAATCGCGTTGTTTTAATCTCGTTACTACTTATAAAATATTTATCCTTACAACGTGGTATAATTCATGGGTAAAGAACCATACTAAATACTCACATTAAAAAAAAAAAACAAAGTTGTAGGTGGAATAGTTTCGAAAAAAAAAAAAAAAAAATGATGTTTCCCGCCATTTTCGTCGTCTGTTCAAACCCCTTTTCCTGTAAAATTTTCCATGAAAAGGTCTATTTTCATTTCTTTTCCCGGAAAGCAAATATGATGAGGATTGCATTGGTACCAAGAAGTTTATATGTTGATTGGAGACTGCCACAAATAAACTCGATTAAAAAACAAAATACCTCAAAATCTGGAAAAATATATTTTTATTCGCTGTTTGATCCACTCAAACTAAATGGATGAAAATGTTATTTTTTGTATGGTATAGGTAATATATTAGGGTATGGGGATGTTAGGGTGACATGTTTAGGTAATGGAAAACTACTTAGTACTACAAAAAAACGTTACGGGGCGTCGCGGAAAAAAAAAACGTGAGCATTTTGTACGACTGGGTAATTGGAGGTGAGCAGAAGAGTATACACGAGGGGGTATAGAGTACAATTACCTGAAATAACGTACAATACTTTATTATAAAGTACGGGTGGCAACCCTAGTTCCGTACCAACTCAGAATGTACCATAAAATCATATTGTTTTATATACAGGGTGATTGGAAAAATGCTAACAACGTCTCAGTGTAGACTTCTGCTAGTCCTAACAAACATTTCGAGGTAAGTTTCGTTTTTTTTTTTATTATTTGACGGAATAAGCCTGATATTAAAAGTCTCTTGTGCCTGTAATTAATTATTTCATATTTTTTATTACTGGTACTAGTGTTGTCATCCAATCGCATTGGGTGGTTTTTATTATTTGTTGCACAGCTCAAGTGTTACGCGTGCCTACATATTACCGTTTTCAAGATAGGGCAAAAACGATAAAAAAACACGTTTCTTGTATGGACATCCCATTTTATTTTAACTTTTTTGACATTATTATTATTAGTTGAGTATTCCTCCGTACTAAAACAAATTTTGTAAAAAAATCCGGCTACCTATAGATCGAAAGATCGGATGGACGGCCGTACGGACAGCCGAAGTTTAGCAATAGAATCCCATTTTCTAATACGTTACCCTAAAAACTATTATAAAACACTTTACTTGTAGGAGACCCCATTTGTTTTAAAGTTTTTGCTATTATTATTAGTTAGAAAACCCTACATAATAACTAACACATATTCTGTGTAAATGTCAACCAGCTTCCTATTACCGTTTCAGAGATACAAGCATTTTAAAGAAGGACGGACGGACGGACAGCCGAGGCTTAACAATAGTTTGTAGTACGGAACCCAAAAATATAGATTGTAATAAATCTTTATTTATTTACAACGCAATTTTTTTTTTTTATAGAAACTAAGACTAATGTGTCACAATGGGCGGCCTTATCACTAAAAGCGATCATCCAGGCAACCTTTGGATGGAGAAGAAATACAGGAACTATGTCGAAGGTATAAATAATTGAGATAGACAATCCGCAACTTAAATCAAATTAGGCTACGTTACAATCTAAACCTACTATCGCTGTCTAGAATTCTGAACTACAAGTAAAAATTTTGTTTTTTTTCAGAAAGACTCAATAACTTATGAAGCAATGACGATCGAGCGTTAATAGCTATGAAGTGACGTGCCACAGGTCCATGGTTCGATCCCCACCTCTGGTTTGAGTTTCACCGCATGGCGGAAGGGCATTTTGCGAATGTCCGCCTATCTAATAACCACCCTCAAGTAAAAAAACTGTCGACAAGCACCTAACAATGTGTTCCGGCAACAGTCCTTGAGAGTTAGTAAAATTACAGGCACATGAAGCCTCATGAGCCGCAGACTGACGGGCGCAGTGCAATTTGTCACTTGTGACAGATGCATTTCATTTCATAAGCAGAGGTGAGTCTGCTTACTGATTGTTCATGGGCCTCATGATTGTTCCGTCACAATCACATAATTTTTTTTTACGTAAACTAAGCTTTAAGCTTTTTAGCTTAACTTGTCGCTTTACACAACTCAACCATTTGGCGAACATTGGGCCATAAGTACTAATAACGATTATCATAATATATTATTGATATCGTTTATCGATATATCTACGAGTTACTTCACAAACAAGTTAAATAATAAAAAGCAGCAGCCGTGAAGGTACTCGTGACCATTATCATAACAAACTTTTCGTTTACGTTTGTTTATTTTGACCATTTCAATTTCAAATTAAGCTCGTTAACAGGTAACCCCAAACTGAAACCACCGTTTTAAATTTTAATTGTGTTCACTCTAAAACTTAATTAAAGTCAAAGCTAGTGCTGCTCATGACACGGCAGTTTTAACATACTAGTACATCAAATCAAACTAAATTAGATTAACAAAATAATTATGAGCAGCGTTTATTTTCTCTTTTTGTTTATATCTGGTTTTCTCTGATGATAAGCTTTGCGCTTACTCATAACGATTACATTATAATATGACTGAATCAGTCGGATTGTCTACTGCTGAACACAACCTCCCCCCATTATGGGGGGGTTTGCCATAATCCCCGCGCTTGGCAGGCATCTTGGAGATCGCAGTGTGAGATATCAGTTCCTCAGAAAGCACTACTGCCCACCTGGTGTGTTACCCTTATTCGCCTCTTACGACACTCACGGCTAGAGATGGGGGGGGAGCAAGACCCTGCTTCTGATCTTTTGCAAGATAATTTTAATATTTGATGTTCTCATGCAATCCTACGCATAAAAGTGCTGTATTGCAGCAAATAGCATTTGTTTATGAATAAATAGATATTGAACTGGACTATATAATGATTTCACAATATTGGCTTACAAAACTTATGTTTCTTGAGAAAGGTATAATCTAGAATTAGTGAATAAGTGTTCCCGATCAATTATTTTTTTACCTAAAATTGGAACCGACTTCAACACTCAAAAGTGTGAAATAACTTGTTGAAGTCGGTACCATGATAGTTAAAAAGTACCTAATTATTACAATATTGTGCGCATGGTACGGACTTTGACAAGTTATTTCACACTTTTGAGTTTTGAAATCGGTTCCATTTTTTGCATCAAGATAGGAAAACACTTTTCAGTTATTGGAGTGTAACTCAATAACAGCTCGACTGATTTTGATGAAATTTAAATAGGACCACAAGGAAAGCATCAGCTTTCAAATAATTGCCAAAATCAGTCAAATCATCATCATCAAAAGTTCTGAGTTCACATAATTTCTGGTAAATTCGCAATCTCATAGTTATCATAGTACCGATCAATATTTTCAGAGAGTTTACTCTAAACTTGTTTTCATGAATTCTTCTTACAAACTCCAGTGTAATTATGGGTAAAGTTTACTTTTGGTGTCGCAGAACTTCGATTGTCTTACGACCAGAAAGTGGTCAGTATTAATGTCGACCTTGCTATACATCTTCGCCTCTTCTACAAAATCAATTATTCCTTTACTAACATTATTTGCTTCCAGAGTGTATAATTGCATTTTTTGTTGTAACAAAAAGGTTCCACTATTAAGTACACCTTGACAATTCTCAATAATCCCCTTGCATTCCTATAATTCTTTGGAATCCATCAATAAATCTTAGAAATATGTCGTTAAAATGACCTAATTAAATTATTACGCGGTATTTTGGAATTTCCCCGTGGGCTGTCAAGATGAATGTCGCCCCCCATCGCTTCCCGTGGGTGTTGTAAGAGGCGACTGAGAAGTACCGGAAAGTGGGCAGCAGTGCCTTCTGAGTAACTGTTATATGATACTGCGATCCCCAAGACGCCTGCCAAGCGTGGGGATTATGGCAATAGGCTTTGTTCAGCAGTGGACAATGCGGTTGATACAGTATTCTTGCAATTGTTAAGAATCTTTACTCTCATACCATTCTTTATCACCTTACTTTCGTAACCACAGAATTGCCAAGATTCTGGCATTAACACAATTAAACAAATTAATCCTCTGAGAAAATATAACACCAACTTCCAAGTAAGCCTTTCGGTAAAAGATACTTTAATCCTACATGTACCGTTTTGGTGGTGTTTCACTTTTTCTGCTTTGTTTTACTAATTAGACAAATTATCTTCATGTGGCAATCCTTTTTCATCTTTTCTTCCATTCCTATTTTTCATAAACAATTCGCAAAATACCCCACATGCGGAAGTTCAATATATTTACTAACTCCATAGCATTTACACAAGTAAAAAAAAACCTCTTATGTTCTACCCATATAAGTACAACACTATTCGAAGTTTTATTACGCCTAATTACAAAAAGGGATGCCTTTAACTGTTGAAAACATACGGATAACTGAAAATGGTATAATCCCGTTAACGACTTCTGAATATTAATGAGCCCTTTCTATGCGGTTGTTTCAGTGTTAACTCTCTTGTAGCAGTAAAATTTCAGAATTTAATTCGTTAATTCAATTGTTACTTTACTGTTGGTTTTAGAACCTTTTGAAGTGTTGGAGTAATTAATTCAATAGTGAAAAGGTGATTATAATAATGTAGTTTCAAAGAAAACTGTTATGATCGTTTTTGCTAAACATTGTAGTAAAAGAGTATATAATATCACCGTTTTCCACCCCGAAGGGAAGAAAACGATTATTTCAGGTCTTGCCGAGGCTTGACCTTTCGGAGATTACCTACCCTACCTAGAGTACACACATGCTTGCTACTTACGTCCATTCATATTCGTGTGAGCTGCGGGCGGGCCCAGAGTCGACCGCGCGGGGGGATGAGGCGGCGGCAGGCGTGCGATCGCTACTCGAGCACGCGGCTTTCGTCAGTACCTATCTCCGAAAGCCGGCAAGAACTTGCTCAGGTCAAGCCTCGGCAAGAAATAATCGTTTTCTTCCCTTCGGGGTGGAAAACGGTGATATTTTAGGTCTGTGCCTTCGGCTTGACCTTTCGGAGATGTGTCTACCATCTGCCGGCGCTATTAAGCGTACTGTGATAAAGGTGAGAAATAAAACCTTTGGAAGAATAGTCAAACTCAAATTGTTTTATTAAAATTATGAAAATAATCAACCACTGTTATACAAGTCAGTCTGCTCGATCACAGCACATGTTTCTCATAACGATAAAATGTTTTTTAAGATTTATGACTAATAGGAATTATTAATCCTTAGTCATACTTTAACTATTTAACAAACATAAAATGATTCTGGAGCCCTAATCATCTTTAACATAACAAGGGACCTCACCCTTATAAAATAATAATAATAAAGATAGGGATCATAACTGAGATCAAACGTTCATTCCTAGACTGCATTAAAAGAATCATTAAGAAAATTTACATTTCTACTTCGAGGCTGCTCCACTGATTTACAGTAGTGTTTGAAGAAGTTTGTCGAACCTCTCCAGTTCCCTCGTTTCAAGATCTCGTCCAGCGGCATATTGTTCTGGAAGTCATTAGATGGTAGCATCTAATGACTTCCAGAACAATGTGCCGCTGGACGAGATCTTGAAACGAGGGAACTGGAGCTGATCGAACCGAGCCTGGACTGCAGTCTATGCCTATATCCTTGAAGGGTTTCTTCAACCAACCTGCAATAACGGTTCTAGACGCTGCTTCAACCTTCCCTCGCGTTGTAATAAACAAATTATTCAAGCCGTCTCGTGCCTGTCTTCTACTGTTGGTCACTTCTATGAGACAATTCACCCATTTTACTAAACTCAAAGCCATATCACCTGAGCATGTTAGATGCCATCCAGATTGACGGTTCCTGTCACTGTCTGTTTTTGAGCCAAATTTAGGCCAAAACGTTAACGAAGAATCTGATCTCTCACAATGCATGTCATCTACCATAAGAAGTGTGAGGTCATGTATACGTCGGCCTGAAGCTAACAGTAGAAGAAGCGCCACATGACGAGATACTTGAAAAATACTTTCCTTATCAGGTATATTTGACGTAAGCCACTGAAATAAGTCTTGAATGTTCCAGATCTGATTCTTTGGTACTGGTGCTGACATACATCTTTGAATTTTTATGGCTTTAAGCATTGCAGCTACTACAGGATGATTTCCTAGTTGTTTTTCTTGAGTAGGGTCCGCAAAAGTAAGAATTACAGACTTGTGAACCATAATTGTGGATGGAGCTAATTTTCTTACTCGAGAAAGGGAACCTAGGTAAGCAGCAACATCCAGAGGTCGAGGACTACTAGGTTTTCTCCCATTTTGTCTATACCACGAGACCCATTGCTTCCAAGCGGATTCGTAGGTACGCCAAGTTGAATCGCGCCATGCTGACTGTATGAGATTAACGTCACTTTGGTCTAATCCAGCTACTAAATCCGACCACCCCGTATCTTCCAGACCTCCAAACAGAGATCTTCTACCTTCGGAGGAGGGAGGTTCGTGGATAAGTCGATTAGGTTCTCTTTCAGGTTCGGTATCAGGAACGGGGCGCCTAGGGCTCTGTGTTTGAGATCGCTTCTCCAAAACTGTCTCCCATCGAGGTACCACGATCAGAAACGTTTCGGATGACTTGTTCAAGTGTTGGAGCACCCGAGGGATAAGGGGCGGAGGGGGGAAAATCCAAGCCAACTCGAAGTTCCAAGTTCGGCTGAACGCATTCACCAAGAGAGCTTGAGTGTCCTTTGCGTCTATCGTGACATAGACCGGTACTACATTCGATTGACCTGAAGAGAAGAGATCTACATGAGGGACTCCCCATTTTAGAAATATCTTCTGCGTGATCTCGCTCTTGATGTGCCAATCGGGCAGGGCTTTTCCTCTGGATAGGCAGTCGGCAATTGAATTGTAGCGACCGGGTAGGTAAAACGAGTGAATAGTTGCATCTAGACTCTGAGCTAAGACCAAGATTTCCCTTGTCATTTCTAGCAGTGCGATAGACTTGGTTCCCCCTTGGTTTCGCAGATACGAAACCACTGTCCTGTTGTCCGATTGAACCATTACTGATTTGCCTAGGACAATCTCTTGGAACTCCCTCAGAGCTACTAGGACTGTGTAAAGCTCCTTTCTGTTGATATGCCATTTTAGTTGATCTTCTGTCCACAGACCTGAAAGAAGGTGGTCGCTCACTTGAATGCCCCAGCCGTCGTTGGAGGCGTCTGTGCTCAAAAACAAAGTCGAATCTGGTACAAAAATCCTTCCGGGATTTATGATATTTTGAGCCCACCAGCAACATTCCTGAAGAGCCTGTGAAGTCACTAAGACTTTTATCCCGGGTAGGTCTTGTGACAGTTTTCTGGCCGCTCTTTGCATATGCCTGGTGTGAAGCCTTCCTAGAGGGGTCACAAGTGATGCGAACCCTAGCCTTCCGATCAATGCCGTGCCCGATTTCCATGACACTGTTTTGTTTTTAGAACTTGATCGACATCTTTTAAAATCCGTTCTATTTTGTCTTTCGGAAGTGATTTTTGATTTGTCGATACATTCCAATCTATTCCCAGAAATTCTATTTTCTGTGTGGCCTGTAACACTGATTTTTCTAGGTTGACACACCAACCCATGCTCTGTAGAATTTCTACGGCATACCGTATGTGACTTTCCAGCGTGTTTGGGTTCTGATTTGCAAATAGAAAATCGTAGAAGTAGACTAGAACGCGTAGACCCTTTTCTCTCAGGTAACTTGCCACCCACTTGCTGACACTGGAAAATGCTATCGGTGCGGTGGACAGGCCGAAAGGTAAGGATGTCATTTGATAAACCTGATTCGCGTAACCGAACGCGAGATATCTTCGATGACTCTTTTTCACGGGGATATGAAAATAGGCTTGGCTGATATCTAGCTTTCCGAAATAATCCCCTTCCTGCATAAAATTGGGGACTTGTCTTTGATTTATCAGTCGAAATTTCGGGGGTTTCAGGAAATGGTTTAGGCGACGTAAATCGAAGACTTGTCGTAGTTTTCTGTTTTTCTTGGGTATTAGAAATATTCTTGATAGGAATCGCAACGTCGCAACTCTCTACCACACCTGACTTGATCAATAACTCTATCTCTTTCGACATAGCAGGGGACAGTTTTGTTGAAAACCTTACTAGATTCTCGCGCAGGGGAACTGAAGGAGGTTTTGCTGCAAAGGGTATTGTATATCCCGAAATAATTTTTAAAATTTTGTTTGGAGCTCCTAACTCCTGCCACCGGGTTTGAAAATTCTCCAACTGTCCCCCGTGAAAATTGTCAGTATTTACGACCTCTTTGTGATTTTTGGCCCTTTCCGTGACGGTTGGGATGCTTGTTTGACGAATTAGACATTCCGGTTCGGCGGTAGTTTGCACTGCGATTGGACGTGGTTGGCGTAGCTGTTGAAGGTTGACCTCGACCAGACGATTGTTTGCTTTTGGAAGTGTGTGAAGACTCTTTACGAAATGAGTTCTTGCGAAATGAATGGGTAGCTTCTTTTTATTTATATATGATGGAGCAAAAACTCCTGATGTACCACCGTTATCCTTAATAAGCGTGCTGAATAGTTTTTCATCAAACAGGTGGGTTGGTGAAGGAGGTATGTTGTTGAGGGCACTGGAGAGAAGTTCATTCTTAGGCCTGAAAGTCTTTCTACGAACTTCAATGGATTCAGACCTGTTAGCGCAAACGTACTGTAGCAGCTGATCTGATACTAACTTGAACTTGGAGTCCTCTGCCTCCACCAATCGCCTTAAGTCCTTACTAATGTCTGGGCACTTTTTAATAATAACGTTGAGCTCGTCCGCTAGCGCTTTGCGCTGGAGCAACAGTCCGTGAGTTATCGTGCCTAAAATTCCTTCCTGCTTTGTCACCCACGGAGAGAGTCGCGAGGCTAAAGCACCTAGTTCTGTGTTTACCTTTAGCGGGCTAAATGGCGAAGCGGCGTGTAATTGCTTCTCTACGTCTTTGTATCTGATGCGATTCCAGCTATCAGTGCCCAGTCTCTGACATTCAATGCCTTCCCTTTTGGTTTGAGCCGACGGCTCCGGAACGAGAGGGTCTGCTTCTTTAGTCGAGGGTCGAAACTCAAGCTCCTTTTCGTTTCGCTCGTCATGCTCGTCTGGATATGAGCCCCAGGTAGGGGCCTTCCACGATGGAGAGTCCGACCTATTCGAAACTACTTCTCCCTCGCCATCGGAAAAATAGTTTTCTTTGGCAGATTCAGAGTCCGAATCTTTGTTTTTGTTTTGGACGACCATCTCTAGGAGCATTTCCATCTTTTGTTCTAATGCACTGAATCTCTCATCCTGACGTGACGTCGCTGTGGAAGAAGGTGGAGATTCTGACCTGCGTCTACGTGTCGGAGGCTCTTTGAACCGAGACGTCGACCTCCTCTTCCGATTAGTCTCTTCTGATTCAGAGAGACAGCCTGACAGAATTCTATCTGTCTCGGATCGTGTGTGGAATAGGGGTTGGAGTATTGCAACCGATTGCTTGACGAATTCTGTGCGCGCCGCAGATCCCCGGATGCGGTTTGAGATAGCAGGTGGTCCAATTATGAGCGCTCGTGTGAACGTCCAGTCCAAGAGCTTGTGACGCATCTCCCTGTACCTTTTCTCTGACAGGTGATCTGCCTCTGGTATGAACGCGCGAGCTAATCCCACGGTTGGCAGAGCGAATAGGAGTTTGTTCAGAACGTTCGGCTCAATTTTCTCCCCAAAGACTTCTGCCTTCGTCGCTGTAGTCACCTCCCATTGCGTCCATCCATCGGGGAGATGCTCTTGTGCCAAAACCTTCACCCGTTCTAAAATCTCGTCATCTTCTTCCGTTTCGGCATGCTCATCCAAGAGCTCACCAAGTGTCACCACTCCTCCAAGCTGGGTCATCTGAAGCAAAGTGAAAAAGTTCACCAAATTGCTCTACAGTTTTCACCTATAGCGCGCCACTCAAATATCGAGCCGCGCTACCCGAATGTTTGGCGGCGCCGACCAGGCAACGGGGCGCGCCGCCCGAACGTTGCCGCTCAAATGATGAGCCGCGCCGCCAAAGTTTTGAGACGCGCCGCTCAAATGTTGAGCCGCGCCGCCCAAATCTTGAGCCGCATCGTCCCGAGTATTGCGCCGCGCTGCTCGGATTTCGGGCCGCAATGTTTGTGGAAACGAAACATGCAACTCGCAGCGCGACTCGTACGATAGTGGCTGGGTGGCCGACGTATCGCACATCATCGGTCGCAGTTTGTGTATGGTATGTCCGACAAACATTTTTATTGGCTCTAAATGCGGATGCAGATTGAGCACATAAACCTCAGCAATCTGTTTACAGTTAACCCGCACCTAAAACAAACAACTCACACAAAACAAATTAGTGAATAACTTACCGTTCTAACTGCCTTTCCCTGAAGAAAACGTTACAACAACGTTATATAATCACATTCAGGTCACAATTCAAACTAATAAAATAATACACGCGGGCAGTTCGATTACGTTTCGTAGCAACACGTGCGCACACTCGTGTAATGATAGCGTACTGACGAAAGCCGCGCGCTCGAGTAGCGATCGCACGCCTGCCGCCTCCTCATCCCCCCGCGCGGTCGACTCTGGGCCCGCCCGCAGCTCACACGAACATGAATGGACGTAAGTAGCAAGCATGTGTGTACTCTAGGTAGGGTAGGTAATCTCCGAAAGGTCAAGCCGAAGGCACAGACCTAAAATAGTAATATTATATAAAATTTTTGAGTACTATCACCAATGTATATCCCCTAAGAGATGGGAAGAGATGTCTTAACAACCACATTCCGACAGCATTTTGCATTTTTGTATTGAAGTCATAATGGAGTGAGCCTATCGCCATGTATTGGGTACATTTACGGACTCCGGGCTGCTACTGAAATATTTTTATCAGAAAACTCAACCTGGGTTCAACTTTTGAGATTCTATATAGTAACATATTACGCCCCGTCATCAACGAGACAGTTTAATTATTTGGATATAAAATATACATAATATATCTTGTTTCAAAGCAATGCCCATGGTCAGTACGTTTCAATATCATCATTATATCAATAATAAATAGATTCAGGCGTTACTTTGCGGAAATCCATATTTAATAATAACAAATATTTTTAAAATATTTTATGAAAACATCACGTCGGCTTAACAGGAAAATTAGGCGGAATTGTCACTAGATGTATTTTTGTATTTTTTAAGTGTTTTATTAAAATATTAATTTGATGTTTTCATAAAATATTTGTTATTATTTCATCATTATAACAGCTTCGTCCACCCGTACCATCGAAAAACGAACCTTTTCCTCGAAGACCCGTTCACACTCTCGCACAGGGAGGACGAGGCAAAACATTTTTTTGGATCATACGTATACCCCATAATGAAAATGAATATAACTTTAATACAACCATACCAATAAACAAATAGAAGCAACCTATTAGCCTTTATCCCTTAGGAGAGACAGTCACCTCAAAATTATATAGTAGTAGGCAGTAGTACGTACAAATACCTTTGCAGATCAAAATCTTTTATAGTCTATCTCTGAATATAATTCGCAGCGTGAAGTCGCTTTGCTCAAAAATTTCCTGTATGGAAAAAGGTTTGTTAATTCTGCATCAGATGTCTTTTATATCCTTACTTCATAAACCACCATACTTTGTGGCAATAAAGTCGGGCCTTAAAAACTCCGCTTCCAAAGCGCCCTTTTGAGATAAAACTGTCCTTTGCATTTGCGCCCTTTTTTGTACGTACCAATGTCACCTGCCTACCTACTCAGGGTAGAAGGGAGCATAAAAGAAAGAAGAAGAAATCAGAACACAAGTATATTAGAGAGAAGGGTCGTGGATTTCAAACAGGTATGGCAATTTTTGGTAAGCTTCCTTGTTAAGGACTTATCTCCGGTCCGCTAGTAATTGAGTCGATGCTCAGCAGCAGGTCTGCCGTGCAGGGCTCGGCTCCACACCGCCGCGCCGGTAGAATTGTCCCAGCTAGATGCTGTAGAGACGTTTGGCCGCGGTCGGTGCTGGAGCAGGTCAGAGGACGGCCGGAGTTCAGGAGTTGTGTGCTGCTAGTAGGTCAGCCTCGTACTTGAAGTCGTGTACAACAGCCGTGTACTGGAACCCTGGAAGGTACATGTGCTCCGGTTATGATGGGTATGTATAGGGTTGAGCTGGTGGGTCCACTGTCCCTCTGCTACTGAGCATATTAGGGACTCGCAGAGGGCCTTTAGGGATGTGGCCCGCCAGCAAACAAGAGGTATGCCATAAGGGCCAAAGAGGTAGATGCTGCTGGTGAAGAATTCGCCTCCGCTAAGGCTTCCGCTACCGAGCAAAAGGGACTAGCTAGGCCCCAGGCGAAGGCGAACCACCAGCCGCTCAGAATGCCAGAAGGGCGCAAGTAGGTATGTTGCTGGTAAAGATGCGCACAATCCACGAGGTCCGTTCACTACCGAGCAAAAAAAGGGACTAGCCTAGGTACCTCGTGAATTGCGAGCTACCAGCAACACCCTTTAAAGTTTGCCAGAAGGGCGTAAAATAGAGACACATTAGAATGTTGAGAAGCAACAGAAAAACACATAAATTAAACAAGATAGTTAGCAGGTAAGTCACACAATAAAATACAGCAATTACGGTAGTACATACCACAGGTCGAGAAGTAAGGTTAGTATTTAGGGTGATGGTCAAGTACACTTTCACTACACAACTCAAACTTACCCAGATTTTGGGGCTTGTCAGTAGATTAGAATTTTAGTTTAACTGAGTCTTTAGTAGTAGTTGCACAGAGGATGGCTGGGGTCAAAGTGATCATGATTCCTCGTCGAGGAAAGACATCTAGTTGGCCGGATGTCGGGGGCGAATTTCATTACCATATATGGTAATGAAAAAAGCCTCCAAAACCGTTGGTGTCGTAAAATCAATCACTGCACCTGATTTTGAAAGTATTTAAAATCCAAACGTTCCTCTAGCGGAACTCAAAAACCACCTCATGGTATTATTTCTGACAGACTGCTTTGACATTTGTTTAACTGTCATGATATGAGTCGAATTGTAACGTAATTGCTATGAAAGACTTAAAACTGTTGATTGTTATACGCGACCTCTATTGGTGAGTCGCTGAACTACCCAGCGCGCAGCAAAAGTAGTTAGGTTTATAGATTTAAAGGTGCTTGCATCTTCAGATGGAATTTAGATAGACGTTTGCCTACAGATGGCGCGCTGATTTAAATTAGTATTTAGTGAAATTTTTAATTATTAAGTTAACCGATATTTTTAGATCGGTTACATATCTCCCCACCCAAGAAAGAATTTTTTTTACTAGAAAAAAAATTCACTAGCCTTGAGCAGTTCTAAGAAAAAAAAATACTTGACCTAAGACCTAACTTTGAGTATCTTATATAAGCTACAGAAACTCCAGTATATGATCTTAAGTTATTAACTATGTCTATGTGCAGATACACACCTAAGTATTTCCTAGAATTCCCCTCCATCGTTTGGATTAGATATCCCAAGAAACGATTATTGACAGCAATATATTGAGAGGAATGGAATTTGTAGGCTGCAGAAGTTAACTTCTATGAACAGCTAGCTACATTATAGGTATGAATAACACACTAGAACATAGTCAAGTTAAGTACTTATAGTAGACATTCGTGGATTATTTTTTAAAATATAAGTTCCATAATTGCCTAAGTTAAATTAAATTTTAAGACAGAGAAGTTAGACAAAAGGAAATTTTTTACATTAAAGCTTTTTTTAAGAGTCTGTAACCCGTTCTAGATAAGGGCTTAATTTAATGAGTTATCCACCGCTCAGTACAATAGGCTTGTTTTTAAAGTGTTTGTACAACCGCACTCTATTTGAAGAATTACCATCTGGCACGTGAAAGAATGATTTTAGCTATTTATAACACTATTCCATTGAAAGTGGAGAGTGACAAAGAGTATTTAAGGAAGTTAAATTAATTCAGTATATAAGTTAAGATGTATAGTTTGTAGTACATTGTATGTATTGTAGTTAAGTTATAATATATCTTATGCCATCATTGTATATAAGATATAAATAATGATCAATATAAGCTAGGATCACAAGTTATTAGAATACAAGAAGTATATAAGATTCTGTTACCTATAAGATTAGTTGTATATAAGGATTTATTTTTCCTATATAGATAAGAATATTTTAAGAGATTATTAAAAAGTTGCACTCTATGAGTTTGGTTTTATTTACCAATAATTTTAGTTATTTAAGATACTTAGAATATGCGTTTTAGTTGTAAGATTGTATATTTAAAGCTTTATGAAATTAATTCATAGTATGAATTTGGTTTAATTTGAGAATTTCTATATATTTTAAGTCGACAACAAGTTATTCAGTACAAAGATTTGCAATTGTTAAGAAAGTGAAATAATTACTAGTATATGTAATTACTTAATTTAAAATCTTAGATATGCCAAGAGCAGTATATTATGCAGGCAAAAACTAAGGGTAAAAAAAAAAAAATTCAGTTAAGTCATATACAAGAAAAGTCAATTAAGTTTAAATGTGACATTTTAAGTTTTTAGTGACAAGTTTTTCAGAAAACCTATTATTTATATTACTGTAATAGTAAGTGATAGTATTAATGTAGATTTCTATAATATATTTAATTCAATTTAGTTGAATTTTAGATATTCAGTTGAACATTTTTCATATAGTCAGTCGTTAAAAATAAAAGAAGTTAATACTGAGATAAGTATTAACTAAAAGAACTTTGATATGTCATAAGTATAGCCTATGCATATCAATAAGTTCATAGAATAGCAGTAAAAGATCAGATTTAAAACGACATTTGAAAAATTTAGAGTTCAGTTGAACTTTGGAGAATGGTATTCTCCGTTGCAAGTTTATAGAAAATAATAAGTTATTAGGTAGTGCCACTTCATATGCAAATCCAGCTTTTTGCAGAGATAAAAAGTTAAGTTGTAGACTCATGTTTGAAGTAGTGAAAGTATACTTGACCTATATACCCAATGACAACAGTGTCATACAAGGTCAAATAAAAAATTATTTAAGAGGGTACAATTTTTCCCAGATGAAAAAAACACGTGGGTAGATATACAAATGAGGTGTGTGCTATTTATAAGTTGAATAGAGGTTATGAAATAGAATACTAGATATTAAGTTAAGAAAATTATTAAATTTGCAAAGTTGTAAAAAAAAACTAAAATTTAATTTTATAAAAAAACAAGTTCGTTGAAGACGATAATGGGCGGATTTCTGACCCCCTGGGTGTAACCCATTTGTCTTTTAGTCGCCTCTTACGACATGCAGAGCTGCAGCCGGCTTATTCTCAGGCCCCGGGCCAGCACAGGGCTATTTGCGGACATTTAAACGGGTACTTTTACATGAATACGAAATTGTACGACTGTCAAATACATCAGATTAATTTTGCAGAACGTATTTGAAAGCAGCTGAGAGACAAGGTCTTGCTTATTCCTGTAGGTCTTGGATTGTAATTCATGGCGATTATCTTTTCTAGAGTTATTCAAAAGGAACTCTACTTTGTAAATTATATAGTGAATTTTATCCATAATAACTTAATAGGGAACGGCTAGAACCAGCGTTATATTTACCGGAAAGATAAACAGTTTCGTATTGTTGATCGGTGATTGCAGAACACGCTGACATCCTGGGTTCCTGTTATTTTGTGCGTTTTGATAGCACCCGTTCTTGCGCGGGAAATATTCTTCGGTCCGCACAAAGAACGAGGAGCTATATAGCAAAATATGTCGTCATCCCAACTTCAACCAGGATTGTGGGTGGAACATACCGCCGGCATGCGTCATTGAAAACAGTTTTGAACATCGGTGACTTCAATATTTTGCACCTGTATCATGATACTGACACAGTTAGTGTCAGTATCACGATCCAGGACATCTAATAGGAAGGTTATTTATGCCCTTATGCCTAACTTTGGTGATCTAGATTCGACAAACTTATGAAAGCATTTTGTACTGCCTCCTTGCAAGAAAACTTTTTATCCTTTAGAAAATTGTCCAAATCACGAAAAAAAGGCGAATATGGAGGGTGGTTTCTAATTGCAGTTCCTGTAGAGTTGAAACGGTTTCTCGTGCTGTACGTGCGTCATCATGGAGCAATTATGGTAAAGATTGATTCATTAGTCGGGGCTGTTTTACTGCTAATTTTGCTATCATTGTTCGGAGTTTGGCACAGTACACATCTGCCGTTATTGCTTAACCAGATCGGAGAAAGCTATAATGACCATGCTGAGACCACCAAACAGTTACCATTTTATTGGTAAGCTTTGCTTTAGGACACTGTTGCGGCGTTTGACCTGGGGTCAGCCATTGCATGTTTTGCTTACGGGTATCGTAAAGAATCCACTTTTCATCACATAACACAATTCAATCCAATATTTCTTTATTTCTGTATCGATTCAACAAGGCAACACAAGTTTCAACACGCGTTTCTTTCTGCAGATCAGTCAAATCATGAGACACCCATTTTTCATATTATTTATTTTATTGATATGACACAAATGAGTCAATATTGTTGGTAAGGTAACCTTAAACCATACCGCTGATATCTGGGTAGTTTGGCGCGGATCGGCTTCCACCATCTCTTACAATTCATTGTTATTCACAAAATCGCACGGTACGTTCATTAGCATTCCTCTCTCCAAATGCAATATTGATATTACGAGCTGTTTCTGCCGCGATAGTTCCACGTCGGAATTCGTATTCAAAAATCACTCGAATTTTCGAAGTAGCCATCTTTCTTTTCTTAATAAAAACTTAAAAATAAAAATAAAAACCGGCCAAGTGCGAGTGGGACTCGCGCACGAAAGGTTCCGTACCATTATCTGTAACCTAATCTTGCAAGTTACAGACACTTTTCGCAGTGTCCGATTGAGCTGGGTAAGTACGGCGAAAACCTCTTCTATTGTATGGGAGCTCCCTTAATTATTTATTTTATTTTAATAAATTATATTTGATGAGAACATAAAACTAAATATTCTGTGAATAGTTAAAGCGTCTACCTATCACCGTTATTAGTATCGAGCAAGAAACGGTAAAAAAATCAAGTTTGTTGTATGGGAGCCCCCCTTAAATATTTATTTGATTTTATTTTTAGTATTCATTGTTATAGCGGCAATAGAAATACATCATCTGTGAAAATTTCTACTGTCTAGCTATCACCGTTCTTGAGATACAGCCGAGTGACAGACGGACGGACGGACGGACAACTGAAAGTCGATAAACGAGTGTTGAAAATTTTTTTAAAGAAGAACCTTATAAGTAAGTACCATGAAGAAAAAAGTTTCACTCAAAAATCTCAAGCCATGAAGGTTCTATGTCAATTCGAAGTACCTATTACAATAAAACAGCAATTTCATACTGTAACCCCTTTTATATTGCTACTAAGCGGTTTTTTATTGTCAATATATCAACAAATGTCCTTTGACCACAACTTCACTTGATAGTAAGTGATAACGTGGTTGAAGATAATGAACAGGCTTAACAAAGAATTAGAACCAGCTCCTAAGGCTAGCTCCTGGAACACAATATTACTAGTTGAGACAGAGATAATTTCTACCTACATGAAGACGGTAGCTAGCCAGGAGGCTATTCGCAAAATGTTCTACCATTATGCAATAATTAATGCGTATGCACGAATCCCGAAAGCGCTGTTTCAACGCCACTATAGGTCACACATTCGTAGCGACCTTGAAAAACAGTTCATTGGTTACTGCCGACTAGGCAAGTGGTGGGGACCACTCAAGGTTTTAAATTAATTTCGTTCACTATGCATAGCGATTTCCTAAAAACGTTATTATTGTTCGATCACAATATACATATTAAATTTACATGAAGTAAATATCACACATCAAAAGTGCCTAAGGATCATTAAATATTTTGAACCATAAAAAATATTCAATTAATATTTACCAAATTATCCAGACCGGTTTTTTAATTTATTTCCCATGTTTAAGTTAACATCTAATCCATTTATTGTGTATGAATAAAGTAAAATTTAAATTTTTTGCATTTTAAAGAAATGTTACCTAAGTCAAATGGCAGGAAAATTGAATGAATTTTTGCTATGTTTAATGTATTTACAACAGCTTTTTAAAAGCTGTTGTAGAGTATGCACGGCATCCATACTTGGCATAGCTCTTCTTTGTAGCATATCCCATACATGTTCAATGGTGTTGAGGTCTGGTGATTGAGCAGGCCACGGCAGAACATTTATGCAAGCATCGGCCAGAGTGCGAGTTACGACTCTAGCCATGTGTGGACGTGTATTATCGTCCATTAGACGAAATGGCTTCGCAAAGGGATGATCACTTCTGAAACAATACTCTCCGCATAAATCTGAGCATTGGGGTTGCCCGTGATCCAAATGAGATCTGAGTGTTCTTCCACCGATCCAAATACCGGCCCAAACCATTATTGTTGCCCCTCCATATGGGTGAACTTTTTGACCCAATTTTAAACGTTCCTGACGTCCAGAGCTCCTCCAAACTCGAGTACATCTTGTATCAGGCCGCATACCGAAACGAGACTCGTCAGAAAAGCACACGAATAAAATCCTCTATTGCGACAATATACTCGAAAACGTACTTGATCCCTAGGCACTATTGATGTGTGCATGTATAATGTGTATTTTATGTTGACTCTATTTATAGAGTAACGTCAGTTTCAAAATATGAACTCTGTTTAATATTCGGAGCTATAAAAATTCCAGATTCACCAACGCACATAAAAACTGTTTCACCAAGATTTACTCGTTTGATATTGACGGCTTTTCTCGTATTTGCATCGTAATAGAGGTTACTGTGGAAACACATCACCCATGACAGTTTTCATAGACCTGTTTATTACCCTTACTATAATTTGAAATACCTACTCATATTTTTTTTCTACTGTCGTTTGTCCTTTATGAACAAAACACTACAAACAAACTATAGCAAACACAAGGAAAGCATTTGAACGGGAAACCTCAAGGTCTTTGCAGGTCCACAAGCAGTCTAAATGCTCCAGCTCGATATCAGTTAGCAGCGTGCACTGCATCTGGCAGCTTTGCCCTTTGGAATACAAAGCTTTTTCGTTGAGGCAAATAAGTACCAGGAATTAATATGAATATATCAATCTTCAGAAATGAATATGAATATAGTATATTATGCCATTAGTGAATAAATGACAGATTGAAAACGAGGGCCATAGATTAATCACGAGCAAGTGAAGGATTCTAGCGACTGAATCACGACCGAAGGGAATTCATGGCCCTCAATATTAATCCGTTTTATTCAAGAGCTGCATACTATACTTAATACCATGACTATGACAAAAAAACCTAAGTGAAAATAGACATTTAATTAAGAATAGCGGTAAGTTACGTTTATTAAAATACGTATTTAAATTGGAAGAATTACTAAGCACAACAGTTTTTTTTACTATTATTATTAAGCTGGTCAACTTGTGAAGTGATATATACCTTGGAGTTTTTATGCCGAATATTCTTTGCAAAAGGAGTTTGTATCGTATAGTTTTTGCACAAGGAGATTGTATAGCATTGAGATGGAGGTCTAATATATTGGTGTGTTCTATATTCAAACATCAAAATAGTGATTGAAAGTGATTTTTATTCACCGTTTTCACTAAAACTATACTAAACTTTTAAGATGGGATATTATATCAAATACATTTTTAATATTTAAATATATTACATATACATGTGAATCACTACGATCCACTGACGTCTGACAAATTTCAACACACAGAATTTTAAATAATTTAATCTGGAAGGAAGATATCTTAGTCACCCAGCTCTAGGGCAATTCACTGTTAGTGTTCCAATTTACATGTTCAGAGTATAACGCCTACGAATAATTTATTATTATTTATATATATATATATATATAGAAAACAAACACATTGACAAAAGTGTAAATACTTACAAGAATGAAACTTTTCTCAATGTGTTTGTTTTCACTTCGAAGTGGAAAAGACGCCTAGACGACTTTGAGCCACCCTCCACGGGTATTCAATTAATCTAGCTAGTACATTCATATCTCAGTAGGATAGTGGATTCATCAAACTAGAAATTAACCCTTAGGTGAATTATTAATCTAAAGGACATATGTTAAGGCTTAAGTTGTTTATTTTCAGCTTGAATATATATACATAGCTTCAGTTCTGACTCGCAACGCTACGGTACCCATGGCGTTCATCAATCAAATCGACTTATCGCGTCGTCCACGGCCGAGCTCGTATATCTGGACATGGGGAAAGTACAATCGCCGCCGACCCCTAATTGGTATTGAATGTGATGATAGCATAATAGATTTTAATAACGGCTGTCTGTTGACTGAACACCTCATATTTTAGCATTTACCAGCTGTACAGATTTTACATGTGTGCGAATGCATTGTCGTAGTGAAGTTTACGAGAGTGTAGCTAGGGTGTTGCTGTTCACAAGCAACCCCTTTATAAAAGATACTTATCTAATGTTGCTCCAGGATAGTCAGCGGGCAGCAGCGAGGACTTTGTGACCTGGCCGTCTGACGATGGGGTGGCTACTACTTAATGCTTCGCTAAGGGCAACACTGATTGAAACCGCATTTGATAATTTTAGAATTTTTTTTTTTTTAATTTTTAAAAAATTTACATGCCTAATACTATGAGTCCGCCGTTCACTGTAACTTATTTCTACGCGCGGGGAAGGTACGATTTAATTACGGGCACATGGGGGTTTATAATTTAGAGCAAAGGTACCTTTGTGTCTGAGAAACGAACCTCCTGTCGTTTGAATTGGCCATCCATCATATCCTTAAAAACTGTCTTCCATGAACCATCGGAATGCTTCCTGTTAGCTTGCCGCCTTGGCCGCCATTTTGACGGGCCGCATCCGTCTACTCAAATTTTAGCGGGTAGGACTGCGTGGCGCCATCCAGGTTTAGGCGCTCTCAGTCCTTCAGGAAAGTAGTTTAGATCGCTCGGTTTCGTTGGGACTCCTTATTAGGATCCTATTGCCTTTACTTGGCAATACGTTCCTGGAACGCAAAAATGAAGTGCACGTACTACCAGTGCGAGTGTCAACGAGGTCTGTCTCGAACATCGGTGAATGAGGGTATATAAACGAGCTGGTGGGAGGCAGGGTATCACCCGTTACTTTTGTCTTTCTTCTCGCTCGCTCGTATGTGCTTTCTCTTTCTTTTTCCTAACCTCACTTAATTGTTCAATAATATTTTCTATATTTAACTCTAAAACCTAATTAAAGTATACAATTGCGAAGAGGAAAATGCAAATGCTAATCTCTCAGATTTTCATACATATAGAACTTGTACTTATTATAAAAATAAACCATGTTGCCGACCAAATTTCATTTTGTGATTTATAATTAAATGAGGATTGTTTTTAAATGAGTTACTACAATTACATGACCTGGAACAGGTATTAAATAGGATTTCAAAATAAGCCTGGCCACTATAAAAGGAATATCTTGAAAACCAGAGGGGCTGATTACAAATTCATTGACAAACTACGTATTTTCTGCAAATGGTAAATAATCTATTAAACGCAAAATAATTTTATATGTGAGATGAGCACAGAATATTCAGAGATCGTCTAATCATCTTTTCCAGTTTCCAGAACACCGGAAAGAGCAGGCCTTTATGATTAAACATAATTTTGATTACTTGTATTTATAAATAGCAAACTTCCTCATATTTTATCAGGCGCTTGTGGGCTTTCAGGCTTCTACTCAAAACGTTAGAATATTTTCTTATTGGAAATGTATGCAATAAGATAATAATACTACAATACCCCCTTTCCCAGGAAAAGCAGAAAACTCAGTTTGACGCTACAGCCACGGCAGTCCCAAACAAAAACATGCCCAGGTTCACCTAATAGACTCTATTCGTATTTTTCTTTCATCATTACATTTTAAGATTCTTGGCATACTTGATTCTTAGTTCCATACATCTATTATGCATGCATCATCGTTCATACATCGCCTTTCAAAAGCTTTGCCTTACGTATACTACAGCATAATTGTAAATATAAATATTTGTTTGGTGAAATGTTTGAGTTTGACAGAGACCAATAGCAATTAAGTTCGCTTGATCAGTAATCAAGCATTCTAATAGTACTGCGGACAAGACTGCTACAGCTTAGTCAAAGGCAGTTATCAAATGCTTACCTAGCTTGCAATCACCCTCAATGGTCTTGAAGCACCTGTAGGGTCATGTGAGTAGGTATCTATTTGTCAGTTCGGTCAAGAGGCACTAAAATCAAGAACTTTGCTTGATTTAAGAACCTTAAGAAGTATTTTGCGCGTGTTAAACATTTGTCTCCTATACCTACAATACACATAAAGCAAGTTGTAGACGCTTTGAATATCGTTAATAAGAGGTTTCTTAAAATTAGTAAATTGTAAAATTAGTAGTCATATAATAGATGCAGTAAAATGTATATATATATATTTTAACTTACATAATTTTTTTTTTGTTACCTGTACTCCATAGCTTTACAACTCACAACTTGATGTCTTTATCTTATCGAGTGAGCTTGCATCCGGATTCTAAAGCGGATTGCATTTTCAGCACAATCAAAGCAACGGCTTATTACGAAATTCTAGCACGTAGGGAGAGCCAAATGAACAAATATACACTCTTTGCTAATCAATGACTAACTAAAGACTCAAGATATTGATATAGGAGTAATCTAAATGAAGAATAGTTCGTCTTAATTCACGACAAGGACAAGAACATACTCACATAATTGCAATAGTATTCCCAAGACTGAATCCGTCAGCTGTGATATCAAAAATATGAATAAATCATGCCAGAATATGGCATCATGACAGTTAACCGGACTTAGTTAAAAATAAATAAGATCATGCCTTAGATAGCGGCCGCTCTTTATAAAAGACTAAATATAAGCGGGATGTTTTGATAAATACATTTGAGGTTACTATATTCCAAACAAATAATTCTTCATTTACATGACGTGTGAAGTAATTTCCTGTCTTCTTATTAGATGTAAAGAAACAATACAATAAATAGCTCATATTCATGCAGTTGGAACCATGCGAATACTTTGATTGTTACTATAAGAGTACGAAAATACATTTAATTAACGGCTGAGTACGAAAATACATTTTCAACACCCTTGCTCGTAAAGTGAGCTTTATTTTATCGTTCCTAGGGCCATAAACCGAACTATAACACCCTCGTGCATAGTAATATTATACACTAGTGCGTAATAGAATTATCCCTACAAAGTTAAGTTATTACCTAACTGCAAATTATATGCGAGTAAACAAAGCATTTTCAATTTAATCGGGTAATTTATCCCTACAAAGTTAAGTTAGTACCTAACCGCAAATTACATGGTAGTAAACAGAGCATTTTCAATTTAACCGGGTAATACAGATTTGTAACATCAAAGAGGTTTATATGTAATCAACAATCATACATTTGCCGCACGCAAATAAAAAAAAACTTGCGCGCTATTTTCCATAATTTTCGTATGTCGTTTGTATCGCATTTGTGCAATATATTTTTTTTTCCTCTCAAGGGTGTTGAAAAAGTGCGTATGAAACTCGTGAGCAAGTTGCTCATTATACACTCTGCTGATTTAAGCCCTCGCCTACGGCTCAGGCTGCAACACCATCCTCGTGTACAATGAGCAACTTAGCTCACTTGTATTATAATCTTCTATTAATTAACGGCTGAGCACAAAACCATAATAAATTATAGAATTGCCACTAATTTTACAATATCTGATTCTAAAAATCTGGTCTAAAGCTCCTCTCACCTATAGAATTAGTGCCTCAAGGATATCGACGTATTGCCAAACCTGAAACATTATCTCTTACTTTTTATTATAATATTTTGATGAAAAAATTAGTCTCACCAACTAACATCATTTTAACACTTTATTTACGGTTTTAACACTCAAATAGGCTTTGGTATCCTCTGGAAGTTATTGCATTATTCTTTAGGTCCATTATAATGCATGTAGCTTACTTGCTCCATGCCGTAATGACAACTTTAAAATCGATGTTGGAAAATTGAGTATAGTTCAATTTTATGTATCTACACACCCTCTTATCTGAACCTAATTGAATCGACTCACATTTATGTTAATACTAGTTTTAAAGCCTATAGGGAAACGAGGTCAGAAAAATAATGTAGAATAGAATAACTAAACAAAGTAACCGAAACTTTTCCAATTTTGCGTCGCATTTCTTGTGAGGGGCAGTATTTCAGCATTGTGTCGCCTTTTCTCACACGTTATTCTAGTGTTCAAGTAGACTTTACTGCATTTTTATTTAATCTCAAACATAAGTATTTTTAAAAATATCAGGGCTCGTTTCTGTCGTTTGCATATATATTATTGTATATTTTTACCCGTAGCTATGACAACATGGAAATTTATTATTTACAATTTACACTTACCAAACAATAACTTCGAATCGTTCAAAGTAAGATGCAAACATACATGTATTTGTGTATTGTTTTTTCAAAAACAATACACAAATACACGAAACTTTTGTCTATGGTCAGAACCAAACATTGATTTCATGCTCACTGTGACTAGTAGAAAGCATCCACACATTTTCCCCGCATGAAGAGGCAGTGGGGTACTGGCATTTCAATGAATGATATGTACAGGTACAGAGCGTGTTTCTGAAAAAATAATTGTGAATATGCCCGTAGTTGCGCGGACGATGCGAAGTAATGTATTGTGTACGAATTTGTGGTGAATGTTTCGAAAAACACGTCACAGCAGGAGCGCCTATTTAATTGTATATTTTTTACTTTTTGTTACTTTAGGGTTTATCCTCTGAGGTCTGGTTTTTCAATCGTCAAATAGTTACAATTCCTAAGATTAAAAGAATACACAACTAATATATAAAGAACGAATGTTGGTTGTTTAAAAGAAAAGTTTTTTTTATTTCATCTGTTAACATTTCATCAGTCTGATATTTTAATCTGACGATTGAAAAACTAGGCTAAAAGCTATAGTTTCGGTCTAATTGGAACCTTGTTTTTATGTGTCAAAACAAATAACTACATTGAAAAAATATCGAGTGCTACAGATTCATTCCAGTTTACTATTTTAAAATACCTACTAAAACTGTTATACCTATGGTCCATTTCTAACTATGACTGTGTATGCACATATGGAAGGGAAATTATTTACAAAGAGGTATGCGTATAGTGCGTATACTTACCCAGAGGTACCTCGTTGAATTCATTAGCATAGCTTTATCTAAACATGCTTGTACAGTTTGTACCAAATGAAAATGTATATTGTTAAGAAGTTAAAATGGGAGAAGCCACTGGTTCCTGAAACACAGTTATACACTAGTTCGGGAACCTATGGGTTCATTAATAAGTCCTATAATCAATGTATGTCAATAAAAATATATACTTTGTTTGTTTGAAATAGGAATTCATTTAATTGTGGAGTCGAACATTGTTTTACCTATGACGGTCATCTCGTGGGATTTACTCGTAATGATCTACTACGCTTCACCGTCACCGTATAGCTATTTATTTGCCAGTTTGTCACTCACTAAAATAATGTTCAGCTAGCTTGCAGCAGACGTGTCCGGTATGGAGCTATCTACTACCTACACTTCGGAGCCAAGATTAGTGTTTCGGATAAGTTCCTTTTGCTCGACACCTCTATTATGTCACATAAAGTCAACATCATATAAGTAATATATTTTGTATATTATTATTAACAAACCTTAAACAAATAACTTTAGATATTAATTAATATCAAGTTTCTACTCGGTCATATACTTAGTACAAGTGTATATTAAATAAAATATTGTATTTCATAATAATTCATTTAATAAAAATGCAGTACTATTTTAGTCATATCATATCTGGTGGTAATTGCGTATTATGGAATAATGGACAAATGGACAAAAACATCGAACAGAGTTTATGTTTGCATCTGTAGCCCAAGCACGAACATTTCGATAGTCCGTAACGTAAACGTATCGAATTCACAGTACGTTTACGCAGGAGGCGATGATTGACAGTACGACGCATCGTTTACTGGCTAACGTGAACTCGATAGGATTACAAAAGTGACGTCATCCAGCGTAAATCACAAAATTATACCTTCTTTCTAAGAGCTAACAACTCATTCCAAAAGAGGTTTTAATTCTTTTTTAGCCTATAAAAATTCCTCTCACTGAGCAAGTAATATTAAGAGTTAGCACGGACCTTGTTGCTTTGAAACTCAGATTTGAAGTTATTTTATACCAACCATTACAAATGAAAACAATATTTCCAACACAATAATAGTGACATTTGTGAGTGTTGTACTACTGACTCCCTAAAATCGATTAGTTACAATGAAATTGACTCCATTATAATCGATATAGGAAAAAATGGTAGGTAGATTAGGTTTATAAAATATATGTTAACGAAATATAAAATAAAAAAAATATTTCACACAGATGTATTTATTTATTCAAAATCATCAAAATATATTATGGTGAGATATATCTTCGCTTGTATCGAGAACCATATTATTTGTAGTTCAATCATAAAATCTAGTATTTTTTGACGCACATTGTTTAATTATATATAGACTGTAGACTTTTAAAAACTTTTTTGGTGTAGGTAGTTGAATTAATTAGATAATATATATTATTAATATATATTAGATATTAATTTGCTGATATATTTCATTTGTATTGCAAGAAGCTTCTTCTGCACTGTTTTGTTTTATTTATTGATTCAATTAATATTTTCTGCGTAACATATCCATATCTGAAATTACAAAAAAGTTTATTTAACTGCTCTCGAAAGTTGGTTAATTTTAAAATCAAACAATTTAGAGAATAGTATTATAAGTATTTAAATAAATAGTAATTGGGATTGTATGTTGATACACATGTTGATTTTTATATAGTATTGAGGTGACATAGTACTTTAAATTCCATGCCATACACTATTTATTATTAATTGTATAATATTTAAATTAGATAATAAATATTGCTCTAGCCGTTCAGTTAGCAAGTACTGTGCCAGTTATGTAGAGAAAAATTGATAATACCTGGTGTTTCAAAATGCTTTTGAGCTGAAGATGTAAACAGTCCCTAAAGTACACATGTTAAGTTTCGTGGCATAATAAAACATTCCGCATGATGGTTTGTGATCACCAGCATCGAATATGATATTTCCTAATTTATTGACACTATGAAAAAGTATATGTACCCATACTACTGACATTATAAAAATCAATACTACAAAGGTATCGATACTTTCCTTGAGCAACACTAAACTTACTTGACGTTACGTAAATATTTGTAATTTATATACAAATATATGTAATTACAGCAATTTGGATGATAACACATACCTACTTAAATTACAATAAAAACCAAAATTAGTTCTGAAACAATAATGTAATTTCAATGACATATTTTCATCAACTCACCGATTCTGGATCTCATGGAAATCTATTGTTTAAACATTTTTATTTGTGTTTCAACAACACAGACTTCGCATTTTCTTTGCGATTTCCGTATTGTATTAATGTTTACAATGAAATATTAACATTTTTGAATAAAATGTATATGAGGTGATATATTTACAAAGCGCCATGAAATACATTATGACATAGAGAAATGTAATATACCGAAAACAATATGATAAGTCTATAGCCATGACAGCCCAGTTGAGTTGTTAATGTAAAAATGACATCGTATTTGGTAATTTTGAACAGAAATCGGTGCACCTGCAATACTTTACCTTATTTTAAGGTTGGTGACGCTGGACTGGTTCCTCTATGATTGATATTTGTCAAATTCAGCTTTTTATTTGGTGAAAACCAAACATAATTTTTTCCGGTTTAAGTATTACTTTTCTTTATGCGTTACTTGCTCAGTGAACCAAATTTTATTGTAACATCATTAGAGGTTTTTAAAATAAAACATTATATATAAATTATGAGCTATAAATTCTCAAGCCTAGAATCTACGCCACTGATAATTTACCTAATATATGAATTACAAACAGCTACTATCAGAATTTACACCTTTAAACAGAGGGAGGAGTCTCAAGAAACCTGAAGGGCCGCCAGCCGTCGTGAAGTGTATTTTGCGCTAAATGTTGTGGTGTTTCAGCAGAAAAATAGGTTATTGAGTTCAAGCAGTGTATTCTATAAGTTCTAATTGTTCACTAAAGGTGATTTCCGACAGAACTTTCGTCTCCAGCGGTATTTTACCGTCTGTTCTGGGAAAGAATGCTGTGAAAACCTGGAGCGCGTAGTAATGTACCTACCTAACAGTTTTGCAAAGACAAACCACGTAGCATTTCATGAATGCGCCGTTACTACAAATCGGGAGTGCTGTGACTTGAAACCGTCTAGGCTTAGTGTTGTTTTAAGTTCATATTAATTTTAGGATCATAAAAGTGTCTATTTTGTATGAGTCAGCTTATGGTTGGATTTAATTTTTTTGGGATTACGATTGTGTCTGTTATTACATTAACAAAAATAAAGAAATTACAACTGTTGGTGTAGTTATGTCTTTTTATTCATCTACTTTCCTTTCGGAATCCTAAAGAATAGTGTGGCAAAAGAGCATGATATCGAACTTACCTAGCTTATAAGATCAGAGGGGGAAGAAAAATGCTTCTCACGGCACTGCTGAGTTCGCCGCCCAATAGTCTTTTATGCGCCACCAATAGGAGCACACACTGATCCATCTCATCATCACTGTTGTATGCTCAATGCGTGGCAACATCCCACTCACACCGACCTAAGTAGTGGCATGCTGCCACGAATTTTGTCTTAGTCGCGTTTCACGACATCCAACAAGAGATCCTATTTTCCCTAAGCCACGAACTGTTCGGTATGTACCAATAAATGAAACGCACAATTGCACTTCGTTTATATTTAAACGAAAGACCAATAACACAGCTTCTATGTTTCACATTAAAATCTTCTTCTTCGTAGTGGTTAGAATGTTGGCGTGAGCATGGTCATCACTTCATAGTTCGTTGGTAGTTAGTCTGACAATCCGTTGGTATTCCTTTCGTGTCGCTGCCTGTGTTCTTCTGGTGCATTTGTTGACAGCTTTGGTTGATCTTGAAATCTTGAATGGATAGGTGATCTTCTGTGAGCCTTATTGTTTTCAATTTGACCATGCACAATGAAGAATTACACATTATTGCGCCGCAAGACATATCCAACGAGCGAAATTGGTGTAAATGTGGGCTGGAACGGTGGAATATGGACGCTGTTTGATGCAGAGTTTTGGAAAATGTCCTGAATTGGGTTCATCGTACATTAGCATCACTTCCCTCCAGTGCCATAATTTAATAAATACCTACTTTGCGCCTGGTAAACGAAATGGTACATTACTACTTCTAATCTTGCTGCCATGTTTGTAACTCTTTTCATAGGTAAATTATGAATGAACAAACACATTAATTACATGAATTTTCGAAGTTTTACCACAATTGAATACGTTACGTTAGCCATCTCAATGAAAATATCTCAGTGACATGACATTCGTAGATTTTTGACAGATCTTCGATAGCCAGCCTTCGAGCCTACGTTAGAATTAGGTTCGTGCTCGCGATTTCATACAAAATTTTTTACGTGACAAAACGTTCACGTTAAATTCTCGACACGTTAGTTGTCAAAACCTTTTTTTCTGCCAAAATTTAGTTCCTTTTACGCACTGTAGAGGCGCTGATCAAATCCAATACAAAATGGTGACATTTCGATACGTTTACGAAACGGTTACGATTTCGCAAGTTATTCGTGCTTGGGCTACTGTAATGGTATTCGTGTTCGGAGTCACTGAAAATTTTAGAAAAGGCTCACGGTGAATTGACTTTATCAAACACACGTGTGAGTTGTACAAAGCGTTCAAAAGCGGTCAAGATGTGATGGAAGATTTGCCTCGCTCTGTTCGGCTATCAACGTCTGCAAGTTAACATCGGAAAAGTGAACGAAAATTATGATAGAAAATGCGCATTCAAGTTTGAGAGAGATAGCCACTGAACTTTTTGTGACTTACGAGTCGATCTGTGCCATTTTATAATAATCACTTGGACGTTAACATGTTGCCGTTCGGTTAAACCCAAATTACCTGAATTTTGTCCAAAAACTCAATAGCATGAGAGTTGCTGAGGACATGCTAGAACGAGACAATTCGGACCCAACATTCATAAACCCCAAAAACAACGCCAAATTCGATCAAAAGAATGTAACGATATAATATAAAGAATATTATTACTCGTTATGCTGCGTTTAATTGAGCAAAATTCGTCAAAAACCAAATAAGTGGCATGAAAATTCTTGGCTTTTGCACCAAAATAATGCGCCATAACACAAGGCCATCATTGTGAACGATTTTCTTATCAAAAACTGAACAAATACCATCGAGCAACCGCCTTATTCACCACATATGGCCCGGGTTCTTTCTTTTTCTTAAACTCAAGTTACCATTTCGTGGCATCCGTTTACATTCTGTAGAAAACACAAGTGAAAATTAATTAAAAAAGTAATAATCCTGATTGCATTTTTTTTTTGTCTACCGTTTTATCGTTCTATTCAGATTAAAACAGCAAGTTATATATATTTATGGAATGGTTTTTAAAGCCCTTCATTTTGATAACACAATCGATGGGTTTGAAAGTAAAAAAATCGCATACTATGGCGTCTAAAATTCGCCAGTTTATATTTTTTTTCTTTATTTACTTCACTGTCACTTGCTTTATCAAGAAAAATCAAACAATATCTCATACATCAAAATCGCTTAAGCCGTTTAGAAGTTCTGGTGGAGTAAAGAAACTTACAAACATACATACATGTACCCTGAAAACATAACACTCCTATTTTTGAGCAGTCGTTTAATAAAAGAGAATTTGCGGCGAGAACTGAACTCATTCCGGAAAAAGGGTTTTAAAAAGGGTTTGATGATTGGAGTATTCGTTGTCGTAAGTGTACGTTCTGAAGGATCATACTTTAAAGGTGATAAAATAATTTTGGATGAATAACTAACGTTTTGTGTATAGTTTGATCTTTTCTCGGTACTTTCTTGACAGAGTAAGTAGTAGTTATTATTTTGTTTGATTTAATCGCTTACTGTATCAGCCGGATTGTCCATTGCTGAACAAAGTATCTCCTATTGTGGGAGGGTATGCCATAATCCCCTCGCTTGGCAGGCGTCTTGTGGATCGCAGTGCGAGATATTCGTTCCTCAGAAAGTGCTGCTGCCCACCTTTTTTATTTTATTTTTATGTTATTGTGACGGAACAATCTCGAGGCCCACCTGATGTTAAGCGGACTAACATCTGCCTATAACAAATGCATATTATCACAAGTCACGAAATGCACTGCGCCCGTCACTTTGAAACATAATTGCTCTTTAACCATGCGGTGAAGCTCATGCCCGCGGCGAAATTTTTACCATGGACCAGCTGCGCGACAGTCCATAGCCAATACCAGTAAACCATCACTGCTTCAAAACCACCTTCTGGTGTGTTACCCTTAGTCGCCTCTTACGACAACCACGGGTAGAGATAGGGTGGTGACATTCTAGCCCGGTATCCCACAGGGATATATGTATTAGTAAATACGTGTATTGTTCTTTGAGATAGATAATCTGGTACTATTTGAAAATTTCACATCAATAGAACAGCAGAACATTGTTGTTTTGTTAAACATGTAATTGTACAAAATATGAAGGGAAACCTTTTCATTCACTCGTAATTAAGTCACCATGTTTCTTCACCAGTCACCAACCAGATGATGCTGACCCTTTCTTATACACGCAAATATTTGTAACACGATTTATACTTAGATTAATACAAATACTGTTGTATGATTATTTGATGACAATTAAGGGTCTATCTAGTACAAGATAATATGAGGTTTATTTAAAATCTCTATGCTTTCTTATATGACTGTTTAATGATAATACAAAGTCTAGTACAAGTGGATTTGGCCCCCTAAGTAAATTAAAATTCTAAAGCATCCCCTCATAAAAAATGCATCATTGAACATTTCGACAAGTTTAAGATATTCTCTAAACTATGCTTAAGATTAAATGCAAACAAATACTTTGATATAATAATACAGCTGAAGAAAACAACATACTACCAAACAATATAATGCGAGTGTGTTGTTTGAAGACATGTTCTTCGTATATATAAAGGTAGCTAATAAGCTGTCTTTACAGTGTTCAATGTTCATGGTAAAATGTTATTTATCGAATGTACAGATGTTCAATATTCGTTGTGAACAATGTCTTAGTTAATTTACACAAGTAGAGAGACGAGACGTACTACCTAGCATTCCATGGGAGCACCATGCCATGCTCATAGCGTTGCGGAGGAAGAGGCCCAAGACACACCTGGGACTTCCAACCCAGGGCATTTACGATGACATCAATACTCCCTTATACCGCTCGATTCTCCGCCACTGCCCAACCAAATTTGGTAAGATCCTACTGATGCCGCCTTGGATACACGTTCTAAGATGGAAGTCTGTCAAGAATACGGTTATTCTTGACAGACCAAGGTCTTTTAGTAGGTTGTATAGGGATTTTGCTCGTATACGCGATGCTGCGACTTCTACAGCATATAAATTAACCATATAACCGTTTTTGGTAAATTCATTTGTTAAGTCATAATATTTGTTACTTTTTATTGTGTGGTCTTTAGGTATGTTTGTTACCGTCGACACAGTAAGTTCTATAAGTAATATGCGTTGTAGATCTGAAGTAAAATATACAAGTATACGTATTTGATGTATCTATGAAAGATTAATAAGTTGGGATCACCAGGACCACTACGTCCTAGTTATGAATGAAATTCTATTGTTATCATTATCGCCGACGCCAATGGGTTAAGTAATATACCTATACTATTAGTTGAAGTTAGCAATTTCTTCTATCTCCCTGCGGTTCCAAACTTTGGACATGTATATATATTTTATCGAAAGTGCCAAATCTGCCGGGCGGATGGACAACAAAGGCTAAGTAATAGGAACTCTGAAAAGATTTCTTCAACCTTTAACAAAATGAAATTAACCTGAAAATGATGCTGGTTTATAATACTTACATGTTATTGTAGATACCACACTTCCAAGCTCTGTGACGCAACTCGCTTAGACACAACCACTGGTGTAGTCGTAATATTTTTTTTGTATGTTTTTAATTAAATAATAGACTAGCATGCCATTGACGAACCTTCACAAAAACCATTAAAAGCAATAAAAGATTTTAGATCAAATCCATTACGGACTAAAAAAACATTGTCAATGCTTTATGAATATTTTGAAGCAATGATGGCCGAGCGGTAATAGCTATGGACTGCCGTGCCGCAGTACCCTGGTTCAAACCCCGCCAGCTTGAGCTTCACCGCATGGTGGAAGGGTATTTTGCGAGTACCCGTCTGGCTAGCTACCACCCTCAAGTAGAAAATCTGTCGCCAAGCACCTAACGGTGTGTTCCGACAGCAGACCGTGAGAGCCAGTGAGATTACAGGCACATGAGACTTAACAACTATGTCTCAAAGTAAACTGGCGTAGTGCAATTCGTGAATTGTGATGAAATGCATCTGTTATAGGCAGAGGTTAGTCCGCTTAACATCAGGTGGGCCTCGCGCTTGGTCCGTTACAATAACATAAAAAAAAACCTATAACATTTTTCCATTAGCAAATTAAACGATTTCATTAAATAATTGTTGATACAGAAATATTTGATGTTCTGCCAGTATCCATTTATTATTAAACCGTAATATGTTTGAACGGATATACATATTGAGCTCTAATGTAATACACCGTTACTGAAATTGGAACTGATTACTTTGAATAGTCACATAATTACTACATTTACTACACATATTGAGCCTTTAGCACCAAAACTCCTCCAGTTTAATTTATTTTTACAAATGAAGCTTTATATATTACAAAACTAAAGTCGTATCTTGTTCTAAACGACATTGGCGATATTTATTATTAGAAACGGGATATTTACCGTGTTTTTGAAATCGCGATATTTCGGCACTATTGCAAGCGCCATGATCACGAGAAAACTGAAGTCTATGCGAGTGGATCGTCGGCACTACAAGCAGACGAACCGGTCTACCCTCTTTTTTGACTCTTGGGAGAACGCCACTTCATACCGAGAATGGTAAGAAAAGCGATACAAATAACAAAGTATCGAAAATTCAATATCAATAGGGAAGATGGGTTTCAACTTCGAGAACATGGAATCCAGTGGTTAACCTATGCAAGAACCGAGGAAGTGCTACAAATAGTTCACGACCTGATATCGTCAGTTTTGATATAGTGTTAGTTGGCTAGCCTATCAGCTGTAAATAAAAATTAAAGTACAGTTCGTGTGGTAAAATTAGATGGATGTGTGAAGTAAATCACCAGGTCTCTTCATAAAGAGCCCATCTTGGTAGGAACCACCGCAGTAATACCGCAAATATTCAGCCTCGAAACAGTAGTGTGGAAACACTACTATTTTTAGGCTTGAAGGGCACTGTAGCAAGTGAAACTACTGGGAGACCGAGACACATGAACTAAGTTATCGGAGTTATGAGCACAGTGCAATTTCTAGCGGAACGAAGACGGTGACACTGTAACTGTAATGGCCAATCGTGACGAATATTGTCTGGCGATTTTTCCGTCTCATCACTTTATAACATTGAAAAAAAGAAATAAGGACTAGTACGAGGACTAACTAAACAGAAAGTATAGAAAAAGGAAGGAAACATAGAAAAATTTGTTTATTTAACAAAAAGTTATCGACATCAAACTTAAATACGCATTATTAGGGATACCTCAAATACTACTCGTCAGATTTCACTCAATTTTCAATGGGACCAAATGACAAGCACCAGTTTAGAATATAAAAACAATCGGTACATACTGTAAACAGTTATGAGGTAACACACACACACACACACAAAATACAGCCGAATTGAAAACCTCCTCCTTTTTTAAGTTGTAGTAGCAAAATAATAAAGCTTAAAGTTTCATTAACAATAATAAGTGATAAATAAGTGATACCCCTGGTGTTGCAAGCGTCCATAGGCTACGGTAACTGGCTGACCATCAGGCGGGCCGTATGCTTGTTTGCCAACTTAGTGGAATAAAAAAAAAAAAAAATTGAAAAGTAAAATATATGTGTCTGTAGGTGGATTTTTGTCACTTCAACACGCGTGATCTTAAGTAAATTCTCGTAAATATCAATAAACATCACATTGTTAAAGTTTGGAACCACCCAAAACGCTTCTTTACAGCCCTGCATAGATCTCTAATAAAAAGTTACTTCTGTCGCCGACTCCACAGCTGGAAAGTTATTGAGACGAAAAATACAATTTAAAACAAACTCGGGACACAAATTTATGTAACTTTGCGACTGTTTTCGGACATCCATTTTAGCGCGATTGAAAACAATCTCGGATTTCTAAATCTCAAAGTTTTACATCCACGTCACGACCTTTATGTAAAAGTTTATCTACGAAAACGTCAAGTGAGATTGTGCTGTTTACTGGAATATAAACCAGTATAAATTATTAAAAACGTAAAAAATACGATGGAAATTATTTATTTTCGTAAAACGTTTTTTCAAAAAAACTGCAAGTTATATATATTTATGGAATCGTCTTTTAAAGTCCTTCATTTTTATACCCCGCTCAATGGTTTTGGAATAAAAAAAATTATAACACAATGTAGCGTCTAAAATCTGCAATTAATTTTTTTATGTAATCTAGTGACACTTGCGCTATCAAGACGAATCTAGCGATATATCACATTAAAATCGGTTTAGCCGTTTAGAAGTGAAAGTGAAATGAATAAACTCACAAACATACATATATGAAAACATAACAGTCCTTTTTTTTGGCAGTCGTGTAATAAACGATAGATTATTATTATATTGTTAATTTCTTATTATTAAGATTTTTTAAGGATTGTGACAGAACACGCTCAAGGCCAATCTGATGGTAAACAGCAACCTCTGCCTGTAACAGATGCAATTCGTCAGAAGTGACGAACCCGCGACCCCGAGACTCACTCTTGTTCAGTCTCATGTGCCTTTAATTTCGTGATTACTTACTGGCTGTCAAGAACTGCTGCCAGAACAAACTGTTAGATGATTGGCAACAGATTGTCTACTTGAGAATGGTAGATAGCCAGGCGTGCATTCGCAAAATGCCCTTCCATCAGCCGGCGGATCAAACCCAGGACAAGCGGCGTGGCAATCCATAGCGGTTCGTTACACACCAAATATGAACATGAAATTGATCTATTTGTAGATTAATCAATACACGATCTCAATAAAGTTACAAAAATTTAAACTTACAAATAAAGCTGCATTTCCGGTCACGCGGATAGCCACCCGCGTATCTTGCTCGCATGGGGTTTGCTGTGAATTTTGCTTATGACAATATATATTTAAGCGCTCGTAGTGAATTTTGCTTAGCTGTTCTGAACCGATCAAAAAAGTTAAGAAACGTCCGCCGCGGCCATGAGTTGGATGGGTGACCCCTAGTGACATTACTTCTGAGCGCTCCTGTGCTTCGGAGGGCCCGTTAAACCGTCGGTCCCGGTTGTTATCTTAGGATTACAGTCCTTGTAGGATGGTGGTAGGACAAATGTCGAATGCCCGCCTGGTTAGCTATACCCTCAAGTAGAAAATCTGTCGCCAAGCACCTAACGGTGTGTTGCGGCAGCTGTTCTTGAGAGCCAGTATTTCTAGGTTAGCCTGAACAATATCTTCGACCTGATCACTTACCATCAGTTGCGATAGTGGTCAAAAGATAACCTATAAGGCATAAAAAAAAACTATAATTTCATACACGTTTTTTATCATGCGGGTTACACGCGTGCGGAACACGGATTAGCGACACGCACACTACAGCGGCAAACGAAATCTTTGTCCTGCATGTGGCGCGGGCGAAAATACGCATGACAGGAAAAGAGCCCTCATTTCATCACTAAAATCTTAAAAACCTGGTTTGTATAAGCATCGTGTCAATTACTACATATTATATTTAATTGATATTCAGGATTGAAAAACAAAAATGAAAATAATGCCACCGTAATTTTTTATCTCGTGAACTTAAACCAAAATAGAACTATTTAAATTCCCTTAATTTCGCTAAGTACATAACATCATTTTTAACAAATTATTGGAGTACAAAATTTTATGCCCAAAGCGGGAATCGAACCCGCGTCCTCCGATATCGCGACGGAAATATATTTTCATTACTCGAATTAATCTTCTCTAATTACGACGTTAGGCAGTTTTAGGCTACCATTATAACTATAAGATTTCCAAAATAACAAGTATAATTTTATCCCAAGTAAGCAAAATAATTTAGCCATTTGACTTATGACCGTGAAATGGAAAGGTCTGTCGAAGACGCCTCGCGATTCTCTACCTTGATACTTGCAAAAGGTATGGATGGCGGTATAAACATATCACCTTAATCGCATCAGGATATACAGTTTCTCAGCCATATGGTACTATTTTTTTGGTGCGATAGTGCGATAAATAACCTTACTCGCAAATAACATGTTGTCTGTGGTCAGTTGCGATGAATTCAAAGCATCAAGCAGAGTACTGAACTACTGAGGTCAACCAGAATTAAAATAAATAATACAAATGTTGGGCTTGCTCAAGAAGGGTTCCGTACCATTATCTATAAAAATTAGACACTAAAAAAAAAGCAATCTGGGCTTGAGCAAGAAGGTTTCCGTACTAATACCGGATAATTCCCTACAAAATTAGACACTATATATTATAACTTTTTTTAGTTTCCACGAAGGGTACTGAACCTTTAGTGCGCGAGTCCGACTCGCACTTGGCCGATTTCTTGTAATTTTTGTTATAGCGGCAACAGAATTACATCATCTGTGAAAATTTCCAGTGTCTAGCTATCGCGGTTCATGAGATACAGCCTGGTGACATACAGATAGGCGGACAATGGAATGTTAGTAACAGGGTCCCGTTTTTACCCCTTGGGTACGGAACCCAAAAAAAATATTATTGTTTTTTACATAGCAAACTAATCAGTTTTCAAATTTGTAAACTAAATAGTAAGCAAAATTAAATTGTTGTAAATCTTTAACTATTGTTTTTTCTTTGTATCTATGAGTTCTCATTACCACTATGACATATTACGAGTAAGGTCGGAATAAAAAAACTACATCTTCAATGCATTAAGGCCAACCGTGTACGATTGGAATCACGTTTCAAACTTCAAATTTTGAAAATCGATTTAAGATTTTGAACGCAGCTAATCCATACAAATCATAAACCTGTCGCGTTTCTGCTGTCCAATCGAAATTTTCTCGAATTTCTTGATCGTGTGCTCTAACTAAATATCCTAATGATGCTTTGAGTAGAAGCTATGTGCAAAGAAAATTCTTCCGGTCAGATATTAAACGTCACGTCAGCTTAGCAAGAAAATGAGGCGAAATTTTCACTTGATATATTAGGTCCTTACATATGAAATTGGCGTTTTTCGTACTGGCCACTTTAATCACGAATTTCTCCTCTTTGGTAAGGAATTTCAAATTCAAATTTGTACAGCTATAGACTCATGTATTTGTGCTTCGATGATCGTCATTCATTTGTTTTTTTTCTTCTGTTTTTTTCTGTTTGCGTCACTGATTTTACAAAATGGAAAACCTTAAATATCGCATTATTTACGAGTACGAGTTCCGCCGTGGCACTAGTGCTGCGGAAACAACTCGAAGGGTGAATGATGTGTATGGCGGTCGTGTTGCAAAAGAAAACACAGTTCGTTTTTGGTTCCAACGTTTTCGTTCTGGAAATTTCGACCTGCAGAACAAGCCCCGTGGACGGCCTGAGACTCAAGTTGATAATGAAGAGTTGAAGGCTATTGTGGAAGCGGATCCATCGCAAACCACGTCCGAGTTAGCTGCAGGCTGCGATGTTAGTGATAAAACTGTTTTAATTCACTTGAAGCAAATTGGGAAGATTAAAAAGCTTGAAAGGTGGGCACCTCACGAATTGACTGAAACAAACCGGCAAACGCGCGTCGACTGCTGCGTTACATTACTAAACCGGCACAATAATGAAGGTATTTTAAACCGAATCATTACCTGTGATGAAAAATGGGTTCTTTACGATAATCGGAAGCGCTCAGCGCAATGGTTAGATCCTGGCCAGCCAGCCAAATCCTGCCCCAAGCGAAAATTAACCCCAAAAAAGTTACTTGTAAGCGTTTGGTGGACTAGCGCCGGTATTGTTCATTACAGTTTTTTCAAATCTGGCCAGACTATTACGGCTGATGTCTATTGTCAGGAATTGCAAACCATGATGGAAAAGCTAGCGGCTAAACAACCTAGGCTGGTCAATCGCTCCACGCCACTGCTGCTTCACGACAACGCTAGACCACACACTGCGCTACAGACGGCTACTAAATTAGAAGAGCTTCAATTGGAAAGTCTAAGACATCCTCCGTACTCCCCGGACCTTGCTCCAACAGATTACCATTTTTTTCGAAATTTGGATAACTTCTTGCAAGGGAAAAAATTCAACTCCGATGGGGCAGTCCAAATCGCCTTCAAAGATTTTATTGATTCCCGTCCGACTGGTTTTTTTAGTAAAGGGATCAATGAACTACCTATGAGATGGCAAAAGTGCATAGAAAATAATGGTTCATACTTTGATTAATTAAATATATTATATTAAAAAATATTCGACTTTTTGTTCCTCCCATACAAAACGCCAATTTCATATGTAAGGACCTAATATTAAATAATTTTTCAAAACATTCACTACATGTTTTATTAAGATAAATATCATCATCATCATCATCACTTGATTTTGTTCGACTTGACAGGGCACTACCGTACCCCCAGAAACGAGGAAGACTACCTACAAAGAGTAATGAGATGACATCAATCTAATTTCTCTTTGTGGTATCAGTGGGCACTGCCAACTGGCTGAAGCATTTGGACTGCCTGTGAGTCTGCCATGACTTGTAGGTTGTCTAAATGCTTTTATTGTAGCTGTAGTGTTGTATATAGTCGTATTATTTTGCTAATAAAGACAATAAGCAAATTAAAAAAAACCGTAAATTTTAATAAGTTTATGGATATGTCGTTAATAAAAATATTTGAAAACAATCAACTGATAAAGTTAAACACTACTCCACACCACAGTTGATATAAAGAGCTCAATATGTGTACTTTGACTACACGCCGAGCTGTGGTAAGATCTATTTTGACTCGCACTTAAGCACGTTAACCTATCAGCGCAGGCCGACAAAGTATCTTTATCTACGGTCGCTAATTAAGCGGGTCACCTCTAGTACGATTAAAAATTTAGTGCTTCCGTGGTTTGAAGGATACGTTCACTTATTGTTGCCTTAGTATCATGCTAGTTGGAGGCTTTAAGGCAATTTTAAACTCACACCGTAGCCTATCTGCCATAGCAAGTTTCTCTAAATTTACGTGGTAGATTATGGCCTCTAAGCTTCCATACATCTGAGAGAAAACCCCGTGTAGTTGTCAGAATTAGAAAATTGGTGAGCTAGTAATAATGTATCTAACGAAAACTAAGCTCTCGGTAACAAGAGAGATTTACTAGTTTCACGAAGTCTAAACATGGATTACATGACCGAAATAGATCCTTCATATCTACGTCTAAGCCTGGTTTTACGTTATATTATCTACTGACATATGCTACAAATATCGTCTTATATTAATAGTATGTAATAAACAGTATCAAATCATAAGTATCTTGCGGTATAAGCCACATAATCAGGGAGATATATCGTTGAGAGAGTATCGATAACCGAAGTACGTTACGAACTACGTGTTAGGTTTTGGTTGCTAATCTTTGATTACGTATAAGCAATGTGAGTGGAATTTCTAAAGGTAATAATAAAACTCACTATGTTACTTTGAGCATGCCGTGATTGGCTGGAGATTATATATATTTACACTAAATAATATATATATATATATATATATATATATATCTCATCACTATAAATGCGAAAGTAAGTTTAAGTAGAAACTTAAACTGAAACTTAAATTCTCAAGTAGAAAATCTGTCGCCAAGCACCTAACGGTATGTTCCGGCAGCTCTCCTTGAGAGCCAGTACTTCTAGGTAAGCCTGAACAACATCTTCGACCACATCATCACTTACCATCAGGTGAGATAGTGGTCAAAAGCTAACCTATCAAGCATAAAAAAAAGTGCATGTGTCTCACCTTCGAAACTGCTGAAAGAGTTTTAATGAGTCTTGGTTAATATTATTATATGTCATCCTGGATTAGGACAAAGGGATCACATTCTGCTATTGCTTATACTCGTAAGGCTACTATAGTACTATAGATTATTTTAGAGGAATAATACATTATGTAACTTATAGAACAGATGCTAATTAAAGCTTGAGAACTACACGTTTATGATCGTATACAAAAATAAGTCGAATACGACATCATGTTGGCTTAGGGTAACTTTCATCTAAATTGAAAATGATTAAAAAACCGCTAGTTATATTTGGTACGGTCTCAGGATTGCTGTGAACTTTTAGTTTAAACACAGTTAAACAATTTAAAATTCACCGTATAAGTTTGATTCACGTACATCAATACAGTCTATCGATTTCCCACCAAAGCCCCGTCGAGGCTTATCTCCCGGTCCCTGTTAATTCCGTAATAGTCCTCGATCTGTGATCGCATAAATCCAGGCTTTAGCTATCGAGGGTAACATTTAAACATGCCCCTAGCTTTTTCTAATTTCCATTTGACCAGTTTTTTTTCATTGTAGTCTCGTAGGGATAGGTATATTGAGAGAGATTCTTTTTTACTTTCCGTGTTTACTATATGTTGACAGAAAATTACAAATTGCAAAATACTTTTTTCAATTTGACTAAAACTGATATCGATTTTCTCATGCTTTTTTAGGGTGAGGTTTCGCAAAATCTTTACGGAAGATATAGATTGAGAAATTATTATTTGCGTTACGCTCTACTTAATAACAATATATTTAATTCGAAGGTTTTACATCAAATGTGTGTATTAATTGCTATATTGAGTGGCATTTTTGCTAACATGATCTCTTCCAAGGAACCTTTGAATGGAAAAGAAATACTGGAATAATAAGAAGGGTATATAATAGTGTAACAAAAACCAACTCCAAAAGAACAAGCCGGTTTTGGCATGCCATAGCATGGTTTTCATATGTAGACAACGCAAGGCCCATTTGATGGCAGTGAATAATGTCTTTAGTTGCGAAGTTTGCAACTTTTAATTGACCGACTGTTTTGAGCACTACTGATGCAATATTTTCATCCTTAATTTAGGGATACCATGACAGTTAAGAATCTTACAGTACTATCGCATAAACACATATCATACTAGTAAATGTATGTGTTTTTTTAAAGTATCATTTCCATTATCAATAAATAGGTACTGGGCTGGGACTCGCGTTATATTTACCGGAAAGATCCGGAGTCACGGTTGCGCGAAGCGGCGAGCGCGGGCCTCAGCACGTAACTGACGTAACGATGGCGCTGCCGGTCCCGGCTCAGCTGCACTTGTCCGATATGTCACTAGCTTAACTGTCACTGTCACTTTCGCCGTTATGTGCCGTGTAGGTCTGAAGACATACCACAGTAATATTGTCAATTTCTTTGTCCAAAAGTACCGTATTCACGCTATTGTCACCTATCTTTAAAACTGTTTTCCACGCCGGCGGTATATTCCAACCACAATCTCGGTTGAAGTTAGGGTGACGGCATATTTTTTAAAAGGGACGTAGCATTTCCATATTATTTACATTCCTTGAACATATCATTAACGGGATGATGAGGTAGTCGTAGCTTGGAGACGGATATGGAATCTAAAGAGAGACGATTTAACCAAAATAACCGAAATTTAATTACCAAGCAAAAAAGTCTGATCACCTAATTTTGGAAGGCATCGGTGTCATCATAAAAATAGTCAGTATCAATTATTTCCATTTTCAGAAAATTTCAGTAATTAATATGAATAAATTTTGATGTAGTGTTGTGGTAATCTGGAAGGATGGAGTCGGTTCGATATAAAATAGTTTCATTATTCATTGATATAAATTAGTTTTCTTACAAAAGTTGATACTTTAGGCAGATAGACTAGTTGACTGCAGGCTTAATTGGAAAAACAAAGACAAACATACCCTGTTTCTAGCGGAGTAATTAATTGAAGCAGTTGGCTCACGGACACGATAATGAACATATTCACTAAACATTATAACTAATTTCTATTTAGGTATATCTGACGATTATTCCGGAATCACTAGTCGAGTCACGTCTAGCTCTCTTTATTAACTCTGTTGGGTAACTCAATTTAGCGTTGAAGCGATGACGAGGCCTAGTACGTGTTACGCGTTGCTGTTGTATTAGAAGGAATGTGTATACTTTATAGAAAAAATGGTGTAAATAAGAAAACTTATTTTTTTTTAATATTTACACTATTGTTCTTATAAATTGCCATCCTTTTTATTTATTGTTTCTTATATGTTAGACTTCTAAATTTGTCTTGTAGGAAGTTCTTCCTAAAGATCTTTTGATTTTTATCCACAAAAAAAAAAGAAGCGGTAGGTAAATATTGAAAGCTAATCTCTTTCAGTGTGTGTTATTTTACCTTATCGCAGGATTATTAATAAGGACGATTTTATACGTTTGTTTTAAATTACTCGCTGTTATCATATTATTAGCATTGATTTCAGATATATTTATAACTAGTTCGAGAGCCAATGGATTCAACAAGTGCTACCTGTAACATTTTTATGGCATTTTTTTTTAATGCTCTTGTGAGGTTCCGCGCTAGAATTTCACCAACCCATATCTTACTCTGGGAGTCGTAAACGTCAAGAAAAATGCAAGCAGCACCTTCTACAGTGCGATCCTCAAGACGACTGCCAAGTGTGAGAATAATGACAAACCTCCGCTAATGGGTGCATTTGAACGCTTTTAAATAATCTATACTAAGTAATATGATAAAGAGGAAATATTTGTATTTTTATATGTAACTAATAAACTTAAAAACTACTACACCCACTACTGCACCGATTTGAAAAATTCTTTCACCATTAGAAACCTTTTTTTTTTTTTTTTTTTTTTTTTTTTTTGCCCCGGGAAAATCCTTTATGGATACCACCCGGCTCCGGGGGAGCAGAGTGGTTATGTGGGAGTCCTCGCCTGAGGGGCCTTACTATCCCCACGGGGGGGTTCGGCAGCGACAGATCTGCGCCTATGACCGCTGTGAGGGCGTGCCGCATGGGACTCCACGCGGCGCACTCCTCCAGCGTGTGGAGCGCCGTGTCTTCTGGCGCTCCACACTCGTGACAGGCGGGGGTCGCCTCACGTCTTGCGATGTGATGCAGGTACTTGCCGAAGCATCCATGCCCGGAAAGCACCTGCACCAATCGGAAGGTGAGCGACCCGAATCGCCACCCTACCCACCTCCGAAGGACCGGGCGAATGGCATCCACCGTCCTCTGTCCAGGGACCGGTGGAGCCAGGTCCTCCGTCCACCGCCGCAACAGGGCGGCCCGCGCCTGCCGTCGGATGCGCGTGACCTCCCCCCACGCTGGAGGCTCCCCGCGGGATCTCCTCGCCGCCACGAAGTGGTACACTTCGGCGAGGATCTCCGCTTGGAGCTCCCAGGGGGGATCACCGGCCAACACGCATCCCGCCGTCCAGGACACCGTCCGGTACCCGCGTATCGCCCTCGTCGCGATAACCCGCTGCGGACGACGCAGCAGGGCCTTATTGGCGCGACCGAGTGCGTCCACCCAGACAGGTGCCCCGTACAAGGCCATACTCCGGATCACTCCGGAGTACAGGCGACGACATGTGGCGCTCGGGCCGCCCACGTTGGGCAGCAGCCTCCCAAGGGCGGCTGCGGCGCCTATGACTCTTGGGGCCAGTTGAGTGAAGTGGGCCCCAAAAGTCCACCGCCCGTCCAGGATGAGACCCAGGTACCTCATCTGGGTCCCAACCCGGACCAGGACCCCGTCCAGGTCTATCCTCGTTTCTGGAGGGGGTCCCCCCCGAGGCCCATGGAACATTAAGGCCTCGATCTTGGAGAGGGCGACCTCCAGCCCCAGGGCACGTATGCGGCCGACCACGAGTGTTGTGGCCACCGTGGCCCGCCGCACCGTCTCCCCGAGGTCCCTCCCCTTGACTACGACTAGGGTGTCATCCGCGTAGCACGCAACCCGCATACTTGCGGGAAACGTGCCGCGGAGCACCCAGTCGTAGCCAATGTTCCACAGGAGCGGTCCCAACACCGACCCCTGTGGAACCCCGCAGGACACGCGACGTCGCCTCAGACCGTCGCGTCCCTCCACCAGGACCTCGCGGTCCCGGAGGTAGTCGGCCAACAGCCTACGCAGATACAGGGGCACTCCGTGATAGCGGAGTGCCTCCCGTATTGTCCCGTGCGGTAGGCTGTTGAAGGCGTTGGCAATGTCCAGCGAGACAGCCAACGCCTTTTCCCCCCCGCCGACCGCGTCCTGCGTCCACCCCTTGATCCAGAGCAGGGCGTCTATCGTCGACCGCCCCGCCCTGAATCCGAACTGGGCCTCTGAAAGGCCAGGCCCAGTTCCCCCCAGGTGCCGGATGACACGGGAAGCTACAATTCTCTCCAGCAGCTTCGCCGTGTCATCCAGCAGCACGATTGGCCTGTATGCGGCGGGCGAGTCTGCGTCTCGCCCTTCCTTCCGCAACAGGCACAATCGCCCGTCCTTCCAGAGCTTCGGGAACTGACCCGACGTGAGGCACGCGTCGAACAGTTCCCGAAGCTGACCGCCCATCTCCCTAAGGGCGATCCTGAGGACCCGCCCGGGAATCCCGTCTGGTCCCGGGGCAGTCTTCTTGCCTTTCAGGCGAGAGACTGCTGCCTCCATCTCCACCTCTAAAATAGGCGGAATGGAGGCTGGGTCCTCACCATTAGAAACCTACACTATCCCTGATGAACATTGTCCGTAGAATATTTTCAAAAAATAGAAATCCGAATGAATACTACGATACTATAACCCAAAGTGTAAAAAAAAATACCAATAAAATCGTTATATCGCGTACGCTGTGGAAATTGTGGACACCAGAGCAAAGTAATTTACTACAATTTTATAGAGTACATCAATACAAAAAACATCTTCCAAAAAGTCCGCATTACTATATGTATGTCTAACAATTACAGTTACGTCACAATAACAACTTTTCATGTCTTTTACATATCTCTTGCTCTGTAAGTACACCCTTACACCCCTGAATGCCGGGGTGTATGACTATCATTACAGCATAGGTTTTGGAATTTGAAAAAAGAACTGTCATACTCATACTGCACGAAGAATATTTTTAAAAAGTTAATTTTTTTTTCTCGGTATCGATTAATTACTCGAATCGGAATCTAGACAATTTATTTTATAAAGATTTTATTTTATATATGGAACTATTTGTTTCCACATCGTATGTTAGATGGAATCGATTTAAAAATCAAACTGGCCAGCAAGATATGACGCGCTTGCAAAAAAAAAAGGCAGTCTACTAGAAGGCGCGAAAGCATCGCGAAAATAATTAATTTTTTTGTTTGAGTTCTTTTTCAAAAGTTTTAAACATGTGACGAAGACATAGATCTAACGCCCGATTTTATTAAAGAAAGGGCAAAAACAGTTGTCGAAAATATATTACCGCCGAACTCGAAAGAAAGATATGTAAAGGCATACGACGAATTTATGAAATGGCGGTCAGAAAAAAAAGTGAAATCTCTTTCTGAAAGTGTTTTTATATCATATTTTGATGAATTATCTAAGAGGCTACAACCTTCCAGTTTATGGTGCTTTTATTCCATGCTAAAATCTACAATGATGACAAAACATGACGTGAATTTGAAAGATTTTTCTAAACTTACTGCTTTCTTGAAAAGGCAGTCTGACGGCTTTAAAAGCAAGAAATCGAAGGTATTTACTGCAGAAGAAGTACAGAAATTCTTAAATGAAGCTCCGGATGAAATTTATTTAGCAATAAAGGTACCTACGTATTTACTTGCCCTTTTTAATAAGTTACCAAAATATTTCACAAAAATACTATGCGAATTTGGTGCCTTTAATACAACTTATGTCTTTTTTACAGGTTGTTCTAATTTTTGGGATATCGGGAGCCTGCAGAACCGTGGAATTGACAAACTTGACAATAGAAAATGTAGAAAAACATAACAAATTACTACTCATAAAACTGCCTAACACGAAATCTAAAATTGACCGGTCATTTGTTGTGCATGAAGAATTTGCAAATTATGTTGAAAAATATCAAGCTCTTCGGCCTGAAAACGTGGATACAAATCGTTTTTTTCTTAATTACAGTAAAGGAAAATGCCACAGACAAGTAATAGGAAAAAACAAATTTACAGGCATGCCAAAGCAAATAGCCACATATTTAAAACTGAGTAACGTAGAGTTATACACCGGGCATTGCTTTCGCAGAACATCAGCGACTCTATTGGCTGATTCGGGAGCCAACCTCACTCTGTTAAAAAGGCACGGCGGCTGGAAGGCCAGCAAAGTGGCCGAAGGTTATATCGAAGATTCGATGGCAAACAAAAGCAAAATTACTTCTAAAATAACAGAAAATATAAACTTGAAATCACCACGTCAAAGCACATCATCTGAGCCATTTTTTAATGAAGAAAATAGTAGGTACCATTCAACTGCCGCCATTTACGATGCAAGAACCTCAAGTCACTCAAACTCAAGTCTTATCATCACAAACTCATATTCAAACTATAAATATTCCTAAAAAGAACGTGACCATATCTCTTACAAATTGTAATAATTTTACTATTAATTTTAATTAAATACACATTTTTTTCTTCTTAATAAATGTTCGTTGAAACCTGCTGTCTTGTTGTTTACTAACCTCACAATCGATATGTAAAGCAGAGTATTTATCTCGGGCGTAAGCATCAATTGCATACTCGGGTTAATTAGCGCCTTCGCTTCGCTCAGGCGCCAAAAACCTCGTATGCAATTGATGTCATACAGCCCTTGGTTAATAATCTACTATTAATTCATATATTTTGTTAAATACCCGTGCAAAGCCGGGGTGGGCCGCTAGTTGTTATATATAATAACTAAGGTATAATTTTTTTTTGTGTAATAGAGGCACTATTTTTCTTAGAATAAATTAAATCTGAAACCTACTTACGTTTCAGCTATCCACAGACTAGCAACCTCGCAATTTAGCTATGGCCGTAGTTTTTTTGTATGTTATCAAGTGATGAGAGTTATAAGTCAGGATGAAAGGCGTCACTACATCGCATTAGAGTTGCAGTGTCACCGTTTTCCAAGGATCTTCTAAGTATACTCCTCTTTCTGCTTGACACAGTACTAGGCTCATCACTATACGAGACGTCAGTCCTTCACGCTAAGCTTAATGCATTCTAAGCACAGTATTTCTTACACATTATTGCTTCGAGGCCAAATATCTGACACTGCGATGATATTCACTAAGATCGATTCTTATACTGAAAAGAACTACCACCCGGTGAAATATGTGAGCCTTATATAACGATGACTACCTACTATTTTAATATTTTATGTTTGCAGAACAACACATGTTCTGCGGATTACATAACAAAATTACAAATTTTCGAGAGGAAAAATTAAAGTCATGTGCGGGATTCGAACCCGCGTCCATCCACCCCTTTAGCCGGGGTATGCTCTTACTATTTTTTTTTATTTTTTTTTATCAATTTAGCCAACATGAGAGAAAATGAGTCATAAACTCAAATTTTTCCTATAGTTCTTTAACCATCGTATTGGGATGGAGCGACATCTATAGTACAACTTACGTTAAACTTCAAACAAGACTAATTTTGCAATTATCTTTAAACTTGTGAATGTTGACGAAACCCTATAATTTAAATATTTTTATGTTTGCAATAACGCATGCTCTGCGGATTACATGACAAAATTACAAATTTACGAGGTGAAAAATTTAAGTCACTTAGGGTTCGAATTCCGCACATGACTTAAATTTTTCCTCTCGTAAATTTGTAATTTTGTAAAGACTACCTACTTTGTTCTAACTAAATCCAAGAATTATATTCTATGCATAGTTTTATAAATAACTAACCACGTACCTATACTAAAGTAAAAGTCTTTGTATACATGTTTAGGTTAGAAACAATAAATCTTACGTTTAATGATTTATACATATTGACGCAACAAATAAATGCTGCTCTATCTTTCACATACCTTGACTGATATTGGAAACAAAACTTAACTGAAAGCAATATTGAGTTGACCGAACTTGGTCTTGGAGGTTGTCCAAGCTTGTGCACTGAGGCACCCCCCTGCGTGTGTCGTTCATTTATTTGAGTGACAGTGGGTTCAATGGGTATCTGTCGTAGACCGCTGCTTCTTGTGAAGGGTGGTTTTCTTCGCAATCAGAAGATACCCAGTTGGCTGGTTCAAGAATACAAAGTATGAATATAATAATAATAATAATAATATATTTATTTGCTCAAAAACATATGCACTACAAAATACATCTACTAATCTATATATTGAGATGTACATACCATTGAGTCCGTCTTTTTACGTTTCCACTCGAGGCGGGTATGTACATCTGTACATTATTAACTTAGTGATTAGAGGTAGTCCCTAGTCCTCACTGTAGGATTCCCTGAGTTTGTGAGGACTAGTTCACTTCCAGGGTGCTAGTTACATAACGTTAGTTCGTGAGCAGTGTTCTAAGCATGAATCGTGATGTGTAACGTATATGTGTGTAATTTAAATATTTACTAAAGCAGTGGTGAAGTAATGTTAATGACAGTAAATTTATATTTCCTTTTGTACATTTAATTATACAATGAAAGAAAAATGTAAGCATGTACTATTCTGTTAATTATTCTAAAAAAAAAAATAATAATTTTCCAAAGTCATAAAAATTCAAGCTTATTATAATTGGGTTGATATTATTGTAAATAATTAGATTTTATTAAAAATTATTTATGAATACGGAAATTAGAAAATAATTATTATAATTTAATTTAATGTTATATATTGATTCTAAGCAATCTCTCTGTATTTGCGTAATCCAATGATAAAAGATAGTTTGTTATTTTGTTTCTACATACGCGTTTCGTATCATAAATTACCTTTAGTATTTTGTTAAGCTGATTATATATAAATGGTCCTAAATATTTGTGACACATTTGCCCTATTCTTCCATATGTCTTCACTGTGTCCCATTTGGGTGTTCTTCTGGGTCTAGATAGTGTTTTGTTTCTGGTTATTATGGCTGATTTATGGAACCTCACTGCAGTAGCTAAAACAAAAAGTTGACGCACTCTGAGTTCGCTGGTTTCTTGGTACAATTTATCAGTGGGGTACCTAAAAGGTTTTTTATAAGCAACTTTTAGTACAGCCCGTTGTGCACGTTCTGCCCTCAAAATGTGGGTTGCATACGCTGCTCCCCATGAGGTTATACAATAGCTGATAATTGACTTACATAGTGCCGAGTAAACCATTGCTATAGTTTTCAAGTCTGCCACTGCTCTAAGCCTTTTGAAAATGAATATTAACTTCCGTAAGCGATTACTCAATATCTGTATTTGTTTTGTCCAGGATAAGAGCTCGTCTATATATATTCCTAGATATTTGATGTCTGTAACTTGCTCTAATGCTGGACATATGCATTGGTGACGTGTATCTGAAGTGCAAGAGTGAAGTTGAATAAGTGGAGGCATTTTGGGCGCGGAACGGTTTGACACTCTAAACGCAACAACTTTTGTCTTGCCAGCATTTAGGGTGAGTAAGTTATTGTTAAGCCACTTTACTATAGTGCGTAGACCTTCATTGGTTACGATGGACAGACGATCCCAATCAACGTCATGAAAAATTATAGCAGTATCGTCAGCGAAGGAAAAAACTTGAGCCTGGGGGATTTTAAGTTGGCATAGGTCGTTAATATATGCTAGAAATAGAGATGGTCCGAGCACACTTCCCTGTGGGACTCCATAGGTAATTTGCTGGTAGTCACTGAAGTGCTGGTCGACTTTGACACGCTGCGTTCGATCCGAAAGGTATGAATGAAACCATTTTAACGCTGTGCCACGTACACCAAGGTTTTCTAGCTTTCTTAGGAGAATAGGTCGCGAAACCGTGTCAAATGCCTTAGCTAGGTCAAGAAAGACACCAATGCATCTCTGACCTTCATCCATTTTACCAGCTACGAAGTCTGCCAAAGATGTGACAGCATCCTCCGTTGACCTTCCAGCCCTAAAACCGTATTGGTTATGAGAGAGAATATTTTCTTTTTCAAGAAAGCTCATAAAACTCTTATTTACCACTCTCTCTAGAATTTTGGCAATTGAACTCAGCAAAGATATGGGGCGATAGTTCGATGGCTGTTCTGTATCACCCGCTTTGTAAATAGGGGAAACAATAGCATATTTGAAAGTATCAGGGAAGGTACCCGATTCTAGGCTCAAGTTACAAATAAAAGCTATTGGGGCAGATAAGATGTGTTTTGCAGACTTCAGTAACTTATTAGAAATATTATCACCACCAGGGGCAGAATTATGTTTTAGGGCGTCAATTATTTTAGAAATTTGAATGGGATCGGTTGGGGCCAAAAATAGAGAACTGGATGGGCATGATTCAATCTTTACCAGATTTGCCAATTCTTCCTGGGTTACGTTCAGTTTGTCAAGTATATCTTTTGCCAAATATTCTCCTATTGTAGCGAAATATTTATTGACATTGTTTAGGGCTTGCGTCGGATTGGGGGCCATTCTAAGGAGATCTATGTTTTTTGTTGTCGCCGTTTTTATCTTACATACGTCGTGTATGGAATTCCACAACTTTTTGATGTCACGAATATTACTTTTTAATTGGTTTGAGTCATACTCATTTTTAAGATTTTGTAGCAGATTATTACAAAAGTTTCTATAATTCTTGTATTTGTCCACGACAATTTTATCATTTTGTTTCAGCTTCGCTTTAAACTGAAGTGCATCTCTCTTTTTAATGCATTTTATTAGACCTGGAGTTATCCAGTCCTTTCTTATGTGTTTAGAATTTGGAATTAATTTAATGGATTTATTTGCATTTAAAATCTGGTCTATAATTTGCACAAAATCTAATACTGCCTTGTTAGGATCAGAGTGTCTGTAGAAATCCGCCCAATCGATACCGCTTAATTCCTTGATAACCCCGTTATAATCAATTTTAATAACCTGCTTAGTTTTATTACATAAAGTTTCTGGATACCCTGAGATGGCAACCAGCGTGGCTTCATGGTCTGTTATATTATTGAAGCAGACTACTGTTGAAGACTGCAGAGGACTTTTAATAAATACATGATCCAAACAGTTGGAAAAACGCGTGGGAAACTGATGGCTTGGGGTGTAACCGTGACATGCAAGTAATTCAAGATATTCATCAGCTCTAGGATCTTTAGTCGTCAACTTAATGTCTATATTCATGTCTCCGATTACAACACATGATTGTTCCTTCATTCCGTCTAGTATCACTTCCAATGAGGATAAGAAATTATATATACTATGGGAAGAAGGTGATCTATAGAGTGCTAAGATTGAGTATTTATTAGCAATATTGACTAAAAGGCCAGATGAATCCATCATTGGAGGCTCTGTTATGCTTGCTTGTATGTCAATTTTGGACAGCACGACTACTCCGTCATTTTGGTTATGATAGCGAGTCGTGAAGTTGCAGTTATAATTTTTTAGCGATACTCCGGTAAAAGATGGGCTAAGCCAACACTCTGTCAGTATTATCAAATCAGGTGAAAAATTAAGGCGACTGAGAAATACAACGAACTCGTCGAAGTTTTTTCTTATGCTTCGAATGTTTTGCGAGACAATAAGGAGTTGTTTATTATTTTGTTTAAGGTCGAGATATATTTCACACATCTCAGGTACAAAAGTTTGATAGTTTTTGACGAAATTAGTGTTGTCCAGGTTTTCAATTACGTAATGGCTACCTTCCATAAATTAATACAATTATTGATTTACATGTGCGAGCGTTGACGCCAAAAAAATGCATATTTTGTTGTGTGAGATTGTGAGTGACAAGTGAATAATATAAGTCCGCCCAAACGTATGACTAACTATATCCAATAATATACTGTAAAGAAGTGCACTATCAGAGAACTTCAGTTTGCATGAGACATGCTGCGGTGCGGTCGCATCTAAAAATAGATAAGTGAGTGTTATATTAATGTCAGGTAACTTAAACGTTTGAAGTGTAATAGCTGCATTTGTGTTCATTACATTACCGAAGAATAAAAGTACTTGTGAGGATATTGGGAAATTGTTTATACTCGTAGGTAAACAAAATTTCCAATGTGAGCCAATGGTGATTGTACCAGTATTAAATGGTATAAGCGAAACCTGTTTCAGAAATTGGTAAGTGCTGTGTGAGTGTGGATTAGTATTAAGGTATAACCATCCCTGACTAGGTAATTTTATATACACCACAACTTTACCTCGATACTTAGGGAATATACATACATTGATGGTTATATTTTCAGGTTTACAGTAATATATACAAGTGTAAGTATAATAACAAGCAAGCAGAACATATATAAGAACTTTTTTATAAAGTTGAAAACAAAATACATGGTTACAATCCATCAAACTTATACTATTCATTGATCCAATAATAATTAAATTATGCATTGCAAGTAAACGACTACACAGACTATATTTATGCAATAACAAATCATACAACGTATCACTAGTTAGTATTAGGCACGCAAAATCATAACAATACCTGTTTCGCAGTAATTTATAAGAAAGTTTTATGTGGGAAATATTATTCATCCTTTCATTACAAATTATCACAATTTTTTTGCTTTGAGCTGAGAATAAAATGGTTGTGGTTATAACAAATAAGACTGTTATCTTGTTTATAACTAGTTGATGAGATGTTGAAAGTGTAAAATAATAAAGTAGATTTAATTTTGCGTTGCAGCGACAGTGAGTTTTAAAAATAAAATTCATTATGATAGTATGTTTATACTCTTCTATGTAGGTCGTAATGACAGTATGCACTTTCATGTGATATTGACAATCCATATATATAACCAAAGAGTGAGCAGTTAAAATATCTACATGTAGTGTGCATATTGTCAGAAATATACCTACGTTTATAAAGGTTACTAGAAGCAGTTTACTAGTGTGGTATTCAGTCAGGAAGACGACGTGTACCGGGAATTTACTTTTGTTATATCGTGCATAATTTACTACCACTTTGAACGAATTCATCATCATACAACTTTTCACTATTCGATATACAAGTAAACAGAGAAGTGATATGTCTGTAATTGAGTTATGAGTAGTGAGATGTTTAACTATATTAATTGTTTTTGTTAAAACATCCATATACAAAGGTTTTATGCGGCATTTCAATGAGGTGTCGAATGGACTTGATATGATGAGAAAGCTTATCACCAGAGAGTTAAAATATTTGTATAATAACTGTACAACAGCTATAAAAACCATACTAAGCCATGTTTTGATAATCTGTATCGATCTAATTTGTCTTACTAGATTGGCACTAGATAAGTTTATATTTATTAAATAAGTTATTATAGTATTAATTTGGGATAAATTCTCCATTCCGACAATTTGAAGTATGTTTATAAAGATATTGGCTAGTACACATAAGGCAAGATTATAGATATACACATATGATATAAAAAAATAGTAACTACTATAAATGTTACTAATGATTGAATAATGGATTCGTAGACGTCATGCAATTTTTCTCATGGCTTCCAACTGCGCCTCATCCTTAACTAGTACATGTGGCGTGCCTTCGCTTTTCCTCAGGTAAATATTGCCGTTGGACGTCCAGCAATATGAAAAGTTTTGGGTCTTCGCTAGGTCTCGTGCTAGATAATGAAGTCTCCTAGACTTAGCCGTCAGGTGTTCTGAAATGTAAATCAGTACGGACGATCCTTCAAGGCCAAGGTGTCTTGTGCTGAGTTTAGAGGAATCTCTGGCCAGATTGTGCTTTTTAGCGTTGCTGAGAACGATGCTTTTCAATAGTGTGCTAGAGAATTCCACAATCATAGTGGATATATTGGTGTTTATTTTGTTTGGGACGCGGTAGATATCGCGCAGGTCTGCCATCGAGAATTCGATTTTCAAGTTAGATAGTAAATTTCTAACCATCGAAAAGAGATCATTTTTGGTCTCACCCTGTTTTTTTGGCACACATCTTATTTCTATGCACGTTTTTTTTGAATTTTTCTCAATTCCTGCTATTCTACTCTCAAGTTCAGAAATTGTGTTACTTATTTCCTTTCGATCCCCTTCTAGTCTGTCTATTTTGATTTGCATATCAGTAAGTTGTGTAGACATGAAACCCACCGATTTCTCAATGTCCGCTATAGGTGTTGTGTGTGTCTTAAACTCAAGTAATTGCTTTTCCAACGCTTTCATTCGTTCGCTTTGTTTGTTTGTGAATGTGGCAAACATACTGGAAAGCATGTCCTTTATCTCACGTTTGAAATCATCTAGGTCATCATAATCCTCATCTGACAAACGCACACGTTTCCTAGTTGAGATATTTTTTCGCCTTTGGGTTTTCTCCTCAACAGGCGTAGAAGCCCTGGAGCTTGGGTTGGAGTCGTAGGTGGATGGGTTTGATTTTTGTGGTGGAGAACGATGAGTTTTTGGCATTTTTTACAGTCGAGAGTTTCTATGTAGGCCTAAATGCGCGCCGCGATTTGTGAAGCGGAAGGCTACTGCAGCGCTCGAAGCGTGCAGCTGCAATTTATTTTTGTAACTGTGTGCAATATGCGTTTACTCACACTGGCGTTCGGTAGGAGTGGCTTGGTGTTCTATAGCGTTGTCGGTCATTCAACCTCCAATTGCAGCTGACTGGGGCGTTGACCGTTAGCGATCAGCTGGCTTGATATTCGTTAAACAACAACACACACACGAATTCACGTATAGAATACACTCACACTTGGTTGGTGGTGGCACTGACACTGTTGATTTAACACTGTGGTAACGACCTCTATGTTTGCCGTCCGAGAGAGAAGTCTAAGATCCGAGATCCGAGAGAGAAATATGATTGATTAAGTTTTTAATAGGCTGTTCTTCTATCGCATGAGCTATATATTTGGGAGCTTCTAAGATTTTGACACTAAACCTATCGAGTCGATACCTGACCAACTGAAAACTGAAGAACAGGCGTGGCATGGTAACATCGATTCAGGTGCACAAGTTATGTTTTATGTTATTTAGGTAACATGTTTGAAACCCAACAAAAAGACGCGAATTTTAAAAAGAAATAAATTATATATTTGATAATCTTCATAAATATTGTAAACTACAAACAAAACAGGCCAATTCGCATTTTGAATAGGTCATTTATTTTGAAACGGTAATAAACCATAGATACGTTTATTGTTTATGGGTTAAGATTTAATGGAATCTTTTATAAAATCGTGAGTAGAATAATTCAACGGATACCGTTACTTTATCGAAAATTTGATCCAGTTTGGAAGTGAAATCTGAATAGGTATAAAAGTATTCAGTAATGCAATGAAAGTGCCCTTTTGGTCCGTTTCTTTATAATTTTGAATTGATTGTATAAATAGCAAAGAGTTCGAAACAAACTCTCACTCACAAACCTCCGTATAAATAATATTAGTGTGATAACACACCAATCGATTATTAGAGGAGTTTTATAATCTTGATATATCTTAAATTCTCAAATATAAAATCAAAACTGACAAGTACTCATCAACCGTCAATTTGAACTAAAATTTGTGCTTTAACATCTACGAATAAATAATTTATTTAACATAGTTATTTAACTTCATACCTAAATGTTTTATCTGTCAAAAAAAAAAAAATTATTTATTTATAGGTAGATTTACAGTTTTGAATAATATTTAAAGCCAATTACAGGTCCTTACAAAAAACAATTCAGAAAAATATAGAAATTTAACGCGAGCATTCCTTTTTTTTTACAATTAAGTTGGAATGTAAATTTCCACCAAATCATACCTAAGTTTTTATAATTAGCTATACAATGCTGTTATGAACTTATATAAACAAGTTTACAAAACTCTTACTTAATGTTTTAAAAAAATCGCATTTAAGCAGCGGCCTCGCCGAGTTTTCGCTTGTGCAGAATAAATGTAATGACGTCATCTCTTTACTTAAATTGTTAAATTTGCTGATCACTATGTGCACATATGTGTTTTTTTTTGTAATTAGTATTAGCCATTGGGTACGACAGGGGTGGGTTGAATCTTACGCGTGTAAGTTGGACATGTAAATTTATTCTACTAAGGGGATCTCAACAGTCTACTTGATTTGATAGTATTTTTAGTAAAAATGTCTTATCTGCTATATCACGTCTCATAGACAGTGGTATAATATGAAATTGTTTGCAAAGAACATTTTATAACCATTAAAAACTTATATTCATTGGACAGAATGTTATTTTACTAATAACGCCATCTGTTAGAAATCCAAAGAGCTATAATCGCTGCAAGAAACATAACTCAATACTCAAATACATCGTTGTTAAGACACCACTAAAATCAGGTTGTAAAATAACGGTGGAATTTTGGCGAAAAAGCAACAATGTCACATAGCCCTTTTTGTTTGTATTGTATTATACGTGTTAGGTACTTCGAGAGTTAATCAGTAATAATGGTGAATTATTAACTCTGTTAAGTATTCGTTTATGTACATGGGTGTAGGCAAGTGAAACAAAGAGGTGAAAAGTGCAGTTTCGTGTTTCCTCCAAATCTCTGCTTAAGTTCCACTAAAGCATCCATCGGTTCTACTGAAATATATTGATTTCGTGAGGTGATTATAGCTTGACTTGCGAAAAAACCTGTTTTAAAAGTTATTACCCGATACAAAAACTACGTAAGCTCTCACAAAGCTCAGCTCGTTCCTAGTTAAGCTAATTTTGTCAAAAGTAGCACAAATATGAAATTAAAACTGATAAATACGACATCAACGGTGAGTTTGACAGCTAAGGGAGACAGGGGTGATGACCCCCTAAGACCTAATCCGAGGTAATGTATAGCCAAAATGTAAATAGTTTTAAAATACTTCTAGGATAATTAAATGTTATTTGTATTACCTCTTATTTATGTTTTCAGGTATATCTAAAGTCAAATATAGTTAATGTATAACATCAAAACTGAAAAATAAGACACTGTCTTTACTTTTCTTTACTGTCACTTTGATAGCTGTCACATCTATGACTTATATTTTGTCATTGGTAGCCCGAAATATGAAAACAAATTATATATTCAACATCAACTGTCACTTTGACAGTTGTGATATCTAAGAGCTATTTGTAACAGCCTATCTTTTCAGCGCACAGAACGTGATCGAGCCCAAATACTACTTAAGATTCTATGGCGTAGTGTAAACTTTAATATTCAGTAGATTTTTCCTGGCATTACATGACATATGACCAAATTGTGTTATAAATTCCAAAAAAAATGCCTCAGACCTTCACAGTGTTATTTTTTTTATTTTATTGTGGCGGAACAAGCTCGAGGCCCACCTGATGTTAAGTGCACTAACCTCCGCCTGTAAAAGATTTATTCTTATAACAGATTTAGCATTTCGTCGTCACAAGTCACGAATTGACTTCGTCACGGGCGCAGTGCCGTCACCTTGAGACATAGTTCTTAAGTCTCATGTGCCTGTAATTTCACTGGCTCTCAAGGACTGCTGCCGGAACACACCGTTTGGTGCTTGGCGACTGCCTTCCACCATGCGGTGAAGCTCAAGCCCACGGCGGGATTCAAACCATGAACCTGCTGCGCGGCAGTCTATAGCCACTGCGCCATCACTGCTTTTTTTATGTGGTTTGTTAGATTTTTCACAGACTCCAGGATCCGTGCCATTTTTTAAGTTAACTTTAAAGTAAAATTTATTTATTAATTACATTACTATGGGGAGCATTCTTACATACTTAAGGGAGAACACAGTTTTAAGGGATGCTAATTGTACATAACTATTATATACACAAAAGAGTTACAAACAGGTTTGCACAGGCATTCTGAACGGACCAGTGTCTTCAAGCAGCACTCGTTCACGAGTTGACTCGCGTGCCAGCCATTGACCTCCTCAACCATTTGTGAGGGAAGAGGGCGACCCGATACAAGATGCCGCCGCTTGCCTTCACTTTTTCGTGCATGACCATTCCGAATGCCCGCGCCAATCCGCTTGCCAAAAGGGGAGAAAACTATAATTAAACACGAAATTTTTACGAATACAATAAAATATTAACTTTTGAGTTTTTCTTATTCTGACTCACCGACGTCCATTTTCACCAGGGCCTCTATCACCACGCTGTTACGATCTCTAATTGCCATCTTAAGGTACCGCTCTCCGAACGAACCGTCCAATAGCATCATTTGCGTCATCAGGCCATCACTGCTTGATACACTGAATGTCCTTATCACTTATTTAATTTAGCCGTTCAGCCATACAGACATAAAAAATCTATAAACACGCAGAGAGACCGAGTTTCTTTCACTTGTATAATTTTAGTGTGGATGTATGGATTTAGTAGTAATATAGTGAAGATATATTATACCGAAGTTTACACAGTTTGATCGTCCATTCATGAGTAGATAATGTAGATATCATGTTTACTTTGGATGGGCTCTAATGTGTTTTGTGCTGGAGTCAACTGCCGGATGACGTTTAAGTAATGTTTGCTTTCACTAAAAGCTGGTCCGCGCTCTGTCGCTATCTACTAGGTATTACCTATTACAAATTTAAGTTTAAGGTTTTGGTCGCATCGCTCCTTATGATGGAACAAAGTCATAGCAAAATGATTGCGCAAATTATAGCGGAAATTGTGCATTTTATTCAAGCGCTTTGTAGATGCCTGGTGCTTACAACTAGAGACGTGGGTTCGATTCGCGCACCAGGTTGCGCTAAATTTTTTTTGTTGTGAACTAAAAATTTTGAAATAATATATGCGCTTAGCATAAGATGGTACTTAAAATAGCGTTGGGGATTTCTCAAAATTCTTAGTCGTTTATTCCAGGATTAAAATCGCGGGACGTCCCGGGTTAATTAATTAATTTCTTTTTTGATAAGATGTATCAAACATAATGTAATCTAAATGATTGTCAATATTAAAGTCAAATCAATTAGTTTTTCCTATAACATTAAAACAGACTATGAAAGTATTTTTCTTGTCATCGATTCATCATAACCAAGATATACACACATACATACATATTTGCGTAAGTATAAGAAATAATGTAAAAACTTTGCGTTGCTTTACAATCTGTTTTTTTATTTTGACACAGTGATGGCTCAGTGGCATTAGCTATGGACTGCCGTGCCGCAGATCGAATTCGAACCATGGAATCCCACCGCGGGCTTGAGCTTCACCGCATGGTGGAAATTTGCGAATGCCCGCCTGGCTAGCTACCTCAAGTAGAAAATCTGTCGCCAAGCACCTAACGGTGTGTTCCGGCAGCTGTCCTTGAGGGCCAGTGGAATTACAGGCATATGAGACTTAACAACTATGTCTCAAGGTGACGTCTCAGTGCGCAGTGCACTTCGTGACTTGTGACGAAATGCATCTGTTATAGGCAGAGGTTAGTCCACTTAACACCAGGTGGGCCTCATGCGTGATCCGTCACAATAACATAAAAAATATTAATAATAATGCCTACAGATAAGTAGAAACACTCAACGATGTTGGTTTCGTTCTAGTTTGAAGCGCTTGTAGCGAAGATAACTTAGTGTTCTCAACCGATCGGCAAAGTTAAGCAACTTGGTAGGGCATTTTGCGAATGCCCGCCTGGCTAGCTACCACCCTCAAGTAGAAAATCTGTCGCCAAGCACCTAACGGTGTGTTCCGGCAGCTGTCCTTGAGAGCCAGTACTTCTAGGTTAGCCTGAACAACATCTTCGACCACATCATCACTTACCATCAGGTGAGATAGAGGTCAAAGGCTAAGATATCAAGCATAAAAAAAAAAAAAATATTAAAGCTTTACGACCTAATTTTGATAAGCGAGATTCGAGTCTCAACTCAAAGGGTACGGGACATGAGACGATTACATTTTGATAAAGTCCCGGGACGTAGAGACACGGGACTTCCCAGAACCTATATGATCTACTAATTGAATAAACAATTAACAGTATTTGAAATCGAGTATAAAAATATGAGTTTTCGTCATAAAACTATTGCGTAAGTATCTTATTATCTACAGTGTTTTTTTTTTTAGTTATTGTGACGAAACAAGCTCGAGGCCCACCTGATGTTAAGCGGACTAACCTCTGCCTATAACAGATGCATTTCATCACAAGTCACGAATTGCACTGCGCCCGTCACCTTGAGACATAATATTTGTTGCTTGGTGTGCTTGGCGACAGATTTTCTACTTGAGTTCTACTCGCAAAATGCCCTTCCACCATGAAAGCAAACTCAAAACCCGCGGCGGGATTCGAACCATGGACCTGCTGCGCGGCAGTCCATAGCCAATACCACTGAGGCATCACTGCTTTATAATAAAAAAAAATAAGTTAAAAGAAGGTGACACTGAGTGTTCGTCGAATTCCAACAAGAATATGCTCAACTCATGTATTTAAATTTAGATATATAGATTTATTTCTGTTTATTTTTCCACTATAAACACTAAGACTAATACATAATTAAAAAACACTATGATACAAGTATCACAATTGGCAGCCTCAGCACTATAAGCGACGTCCTCCAGTAACTCAATAATAAATTTTCATAGTAATTAAACATCTTGAAACGGTTTAAGTCGCGTATATTTATCATTATTTTTGTATTTATAACTGTATTATAATTGTATTTATAATTAATTTTCATTTTGACTTCGATTAGCCCACTAGACAAATATAAGATAAAGTAGGATGAATTCCTCAAGGTAACAGCATATTGTAAGATCTTTATGAGCAGAAAATAACGCCTACATAATTCTAGCAAGGACATGTAAATTCAAAATTCGTTTTTCCCACGAGCTGAAAATCGGCAATTTCACATTGCATGGTTTGAGATAAAAGCTTTCTTGTGTCATAACTCCTGCTGAGAGCGTACTTACATCGGATATTGAGTTGAAAACGATCGGAAACGACGGAATAAGTTGGCAGCCGTACTTGCGTCTACTGGAAGAAATTAGTATATTAGGTCCTTACATATGAAATTGGCGTTTTTCGTACTGGCCACTTTAATCACGAATTTCTCCTCTTTGGTAAGGAATTCCAAATTCAAATTTGTATAGCTATAGACTCATGTATTTGTGCTTCGATGATCGTCATTCATTTGTTTTTTTTCTTCTGTTTTTTTTCTGTTTGCGTCACTCATTTTACAAAATGGAAAACCTTAAATATCGCATTATTTACGAGTACGAGTTCCGCCGTGGCACTAGTGCTGCGGAAACAACTCGAAGGGTGAATGATGTGTATGGCGGTCGTGTTGCAAAAGAAAACACAGTTCGTTTTTGGTTCCAACGTTTTCGTTCTGGAAATTTCGACCTGCAGAACAAGCCCCGTGGACGGCCTGAGACTCAAGTTGATAATGAAGAGTTGAAGGCTATTGTGGAAGCGGATCCATCGCAAACCACGTCCGAGTTAGCTGCAGGCTGCAATGTTAGTGATAAAACTGTTTTAATTCACTTGAAGCTAATTGGGAAGATTAAAAAGCTTGAAAGGTGGGTACCTCACGAATTGACTGAAACAAACCGGCAAACGCGCGTCGACTGCTGCGTTACATTACTAAACCGGCACAATAATGAAGGTATTTTAAACCGAATCATTACCTGTGATGAAAAATGGGTTCTTTACGATAATCGGAAGCGCTCAGCGCAATGGTTAGATCCTGGCCAGCCAGCCAAATCCTGCCCCAAGCGAAAATTAACCCCAAAAAAGTTACTTGTAAGCGTTTGGTGGACTAGTGCCGGTATTGTTCATTACAGTTTTTTCAAATCTGGCCAGACTATTACGGCTGATGTCTATTGTCAGGAATTGCAAACCATGATGGAAAAGCTAGCGGCTAAACAACCTAGGCTGGTCAATCGCTCCACGCCACTGCTGCTTCACGACAACGCTAGACCACACACTGCGCTACAGACGGCTACTAAATTAGAAGAGCTTCAATTGGAAAGTCTAAGACATCCTCCGTACTCCCCGGACCTTGCTCCAACAGATTACCATTTTTTTCGAAATTTGGATAACTTCTTGCAAGGGAAAAAATTCAACTCCGATGGGGCAGTCCAAATCGCCTTCAAAGATTTTATTGATTCCCGTCCGACTGGTTTTTTTAGTAAAGGGATCAATGAACTACCTATGAGATGGCAAAAGTGCATAGAAAATAATGGTTCATACTTTGATTAATTAAATATATTATATTAAAAAATATTCGACTTTTTGTTCCTCCCATACAAAACGCCAATTTCATATCTAAGGACCTAATATATTGTTCTGGCAAGGCTTTGTATTGTATTTATGAGAAACTAGCTTAAAAAAGATTCATCTCACGTTAAGAATATTTTAGTTAAATACAATAATCAATTCAAAAATATTTAAAAAATCGGTACCGACTTCCAACACTGAAAACTAGCATGCATCAAGTTTGTAACAACTTGTTGAAGTCACTACCATGCTGATTCAATGACATTGACATTACATTATCATGTTCCCGCTTCCACAAGTTATTAAATACTTTTATTTATTGCTGATAGGTAAGCCTTTGATCACAATCTCACCTGATGAAAAGTGATGATGTGGTCGAAGGTGTTAACAGGCTTAACATAGAATTACTGGCTCTCAAGGGTAGCTGCCGGAACACACCGTTAGGTGCTTGGTGACAGATTTTATACTGTAGGGTGGTCGCTAGCCAGACGGGCATTCGCAAAATGACCTTCCACCATGCGGTGAAGCATAACCTCGTGGCAGGATTCGAACCATGGACCTGCTGCGTGGCAGTCTCTAGCCAATGCCGCTGAGCCATCACTACTGCTGATTTTCTATGTTTTAAGTCAATTCCGTTTTTATTTTATATATATTTTTCACTCTTTTCAGTGTATGCTGCTTACAAGATTATTCACACTCCTGAAATAGGTACTGTTTACCAACGAAATTAATTGCAAATATTTTTTTCGGTTAAGTTACTATAACCCTAAACTACTTAACGATTTTGATGAAATTAAATTTGACTATCTTTAATATTCTACCTAACAAAAAAATAACTTCCGAATAATCACGTTATAACCGGTGTAGTCGCGTAAAAAAAACGACTTCACTACTGATTTTTAGAGATAACTCAATTACTACTCGTCAGATCTCACTTAAATTTGAATGGAACCACATGACATTTCGCATGTAAAAAATATCTACGAAAATCTTTTTGCGAACTCATGTGATGGTTTTTAGAAAATCTTCTTTGGAGCAAGCTAGCACCGATTAGGAAATAACCACTAGCAAACTATTTCCGTTGTTCTATTTACTGCGACAGACTTTGACTTAGCAGTCTCGGTACGAATATAAGTTCCACAATGGAACCAGTGTGGTGTGTCATTGACATGCGTCGATGTCGTGCTACTGCCTCGGTTAAACAAAGTTTGTGGCGATATACAACTTTTGTATCCTATAGCCAAAGTCGGAGTAATAATGACGTAAGGGATGTCTTCTCGTATCGTTTTCTAAATATAGTAACGTATCACAGGTCACCACTTAAAAACCATAAAATAAATACGAAGACTTATTTCGAGCCATACTTGATTAAAGCTTCCATTTTTCCTAGTTCCTGTGATTTATCCCCATAACCGGCAAAAATACTCACGTTAGGGATCGAAAACGTTGACCCGGGTTTCGAGCAATTCATCATCAGGGCAGATACGCAGCTGCGCATTAGCCCTGATGATAAACATCTCATCTGCCCGCTATATAGGAAAAACATTTATAAAAACTACGAGTAAATACTACGAGTAAATAATAATAATCTTTATTTGTCTCCAAAACATGAGTTAATGGTTACAGTTATCAGTTTGTAGGTAGAAGAATATAATAAATTATAGCATAGTTCCCTGAACCTCACACTAGGATGACCTGTGTCGTGAAGTTCAGTCTCTTCCTTGTGAACATGGTATGATAAGAAACATATTAACTTGGTTACCTATATTATAATAAAATATATATGTATACAGACAGTAATATGATGCTGCGAACAGTAAACTCTAACAAAATTTAGACTAATACTAAGTATGCAAGTATGTAGGTGATACCAATACCATTTCCAGTTTCTTTTTTTTATTTTTATTTTTTTATTGTTTTGTGTAGGTAAGGGTGTAAGTATGAGCATGTGTATATAAAAGTACTGTGTAAAAATCAACGATAGAATAAATTATGGGAATAGTGTCGTGTGTGATATGTGCAAGTATGAATAATATTAGGTTAACTATAGGATGCCAACAGCCCGCATTCGGGCAAGCTCCGCACGCGGGTGGCTATCCGCGTGACAGGAAAGGCAGCTTTAGGCGTGAATTTTTGCTGCCTCTATCCAAGAGAAAAAAACCAATAGCATTTTTTCGTATGCTTTTCGTTGAAACCTTGAGGCAGATGAACATCTGACATGCTCGAAACCCGAGTCGACGTTCTCGATACCTAACGTGAGTATTTTTGCCGGTTAATTTATAATATTTGAATACGTATGAATCTCATAAGAATTTCATTTCAAAAATATGGTAAGCTATTTTTTATTAGCTCGACGTCTGTCGCGTGAAACTGAATTAATGATAGCTTACTGTTAACGCTAATCACTTTTTATACAATATGACCCGCGTCTTACTTGAGACCACGTTGTGCAGCAAGCTCATTCCGTAAATCTGATCTAACAAATGTATAAGTATGAAATAATAAATAATATTACAAAGAAACAGCAGCTTCTTCACGAGCAATATTGTATCATGAGCGTAACGAAAATGTTTAGACTAGAATACAATCATGAGAGATAGAGCCCGCTCAAGACAGAAGAATACCATCTTCGTCGTGTACAAACATTGTTTTGAAACAATGAAAATAACTAGAAACACAGCATTTCAATCGAGTTAAGTGAGTCATATGAATATGTTATGCATTAGATTAGTGAATATATACAATGTTGATCGACTGCTGCCAATAATTTGATACTAAATCGTATACCCGTTTGATGCAAATTGACAACCTGAATATTGAGTAGGTGCACAAAGAGGGCTTCTTCGCCACGCTGTAATGACACCGTATTTAATAATTGTAAATCAATAGCTTATACAACTTTGAAGCACATAATATTTTTTTAATGACAGTGAATGACAATCATCATATAAGTAGCAATCGTTTCCAAAATGGATGATTTTTTTATTACAAAAAAGTGGAACCGACTTCAACACTCAAATGTATGAAATAACTTGTCAAAGACGGTACCATGCGCATAACATTGTTAAAAAGGTACTTCTGAATCATCATGGTACTGCAACAAGTAATTTCACACATTTTAGTGTTGAAGTTGGTTCCATTTATAGGTAAAAAAAATTGTGTCATAATTTCATGGTTGATTTTATATATTAGGTCCTTACATATGAAATTGGCGTTTTTCGTACTGGCCACTTTAATCACGAATTTCTCCTCTTTGGTAAGGAATTCCAAATTCAAATTTGTACAGCTATAGACTCATGTATTTGTGCTTCGATGATCGTCATTCATTTGTTTTTTTTCTTCTGTTTTTTTCTGTTTGCGTCACTCATTTTACAAAATGGAAAACCTTAAATATCGCATTATTTACGAGTACGAGTTCCGCCGTGGCACTAGTGCTGCGGAAACAACTCGAAGGGTGAATGATGTGTATGGCGGTCGTGTTGCAAAAGAAAACACAGTTCGTTTTTGGTTCCAACGTTTTCGTTCTGGAAATTTCGACCTGCAGAACAAGCCCCGTGGACGGCCTGAGACAAGTTGATAATGAAGAGTTGAAGGCTATTGTGGAAGCGGATCCATCGCAAACCACGTCCGAGTTAGCTGCAGGCTGCAATGTTAGTGATAAAACTGTTTTAATTCACTTGAAGCAAATTGGGAAGATTAAAAAGCTTGAAAGGTGGGTACCTCACGAATTGACTGAAACAAACCGGCAAACGCGCGTCGACTGCTGCGTTACATTACTAAACCGGCACAATAATGAAGGTATTTTAAACCGAATCATTACCTGTGATGAAAAATGGGTTCTTTACGATAATCGGAAGCGCTCAGCGCAATGGTTAGATCCTGGCCAGCCAGCCAAATCCTGCCCCAAGCGAAAATTAACCCCAAAAAAGTTACTTGTAAGCGTTTGGTGGACTAGTGCCGGTATTGTTCATTACAGTTTTTTCAAATCTGGCCAGACTATTACGGCTGATGTCTATTGTCAGGAATTGCAAACCATGATGGAAAAGCTAGCGGCTAAACAACCTAGGCTGGTCAATCGCTCCACGCCACTGCTGCTTCACGACAACGCTAGACCACACACTGCGCTACAGACGGCTACTAAATTAGAAGAGCTTCAATTGGAAAGTCTAAGACATCCTCCGTACTCCCCGGACCTTGCTCCAACAGATTACCATTTTTTTCGAAATTTGGATAACTTCTTGCAAGGGAAAAAATTCAACTCCGATGGGGCAGTCCAAATCGCCTTCAAAGATTTTATTGATTCCCGTCCGACTGGTTTTTTTAGTAAAGGGATCAATGAACTACCTATGAGATGGCAAAAGTGCATAGAAAATAATGGTTCATACTTTGATTAATTAAATATATTATATTAAAAAATATTCGACTTTTTGTTCCTCCCATACAAAACGCCAATTTCATATGTAAGGACCTAATATAATGTCTTTATATATATTATCGTCTATAACCTATACCTTTACTGTATTGTATCATTTTGCAGGTCCTCTGCTGAACTTTGCCTCTTCCATTAGGTGGGTTTGCCGTAGTCCCCACACTTCACAGGCGGCTTGGGGATTGCATTTTAAGATGGCAGTTATTCAGAAGGTGCTGCTGCCTATCTTCTGGTTTTTTCCTATTATCGCCTTCTGCGATTCCCGCAGGAAACTCTCAAGGACATGGGAAGTGCAATTCTAATTCCGGCACTCCACGGGTAACAGAATAGGTACGTATAGATAATAAAAAAAATAATAAAAATATTTATTTGCAACAGTAAGATACATAATATATATAAAACATGTTGTCTAGTTGAGACTATATAAACCTTGTATATAAGTATTGAAATTTGATATAAAATGAAGAAAACATGAGTGCTAAACAAGAATTCTTACTAGGTTTCCCCGTGCTAAGAAATCCCGTTTTTCACCCTCCTATTTTAAATAAACAATTGTAGTCTTAACAAATTACAGGTGATATTAAGTAAATACAAAGTTCAGGTTATGAAAATATTAATGAAATAATTACTATGAAAAATTATATTAAGTAAAAATTAAGAACTAAGACCCAAAATACCTACTCAACTATTGTATGTTTTAGTGTGTATGAGTATATATAAAAAAATGTGGATGGTTTGTATAAAAGCGATATGGAATGAATGTACTAACGGTTTTGAGAAGGTGTAATGTAAACTAATATTTAAGTATGTAGATTTTTAATATGTATAATTATGTTATAAGTTTTACTCTTAAAGGAAATGAGCAAATTTTAGGGAGTTACCTAAATATGCGAAATAAATTTTCTGTGTCATGGTAGTTTAGATTCCTTAATATTTGATTTAATTCTTTTTTACAAGAGTAGGAATTGAGTGGATATATTGTTATAATTGCACTAATTTTATTATACAGAAAAGAACATAGAAAGTAGTCATATCTTCTAGCGAAGATAGTTTTGACTTGTTTAACTGTACATACTATGTCCTGACGTCGCTTTGTAGCTATGTTTATTATAGTTTCCAAAGGAATTCTGGCATGTTGTTTCATAACAACTTGCTGAATAAAAAGTTGCCGGACTGTTAAAACCTGACAGTCCTTATACAGCGTTACAGTGGGATATAAGAATGGTTTGAACAAAGAAACTTTTAAGATGGCCCTCTGAGCTCTTTCAAGTGGAAGTAAATTCGAAGTACAAATACCACCCCAACTCGAGATACAGTACAATATGATAGATTGACAAAGAGAAAAGTACACAATTTTTATGATATCGAAATCAGCCACATGTCTTAGGATTTTGAAAATGGGTATAAGCTTACGTACTCGTCCTGCTACATTCTTTATGTGGGGTTTAAAAGAAAGGTTTTTATCAATTAATATTCCTAAGTATTTAATTGTATCAGCTCTGTCTAGTCTAGCACAAGAACATACTGTATTAGTGTCACAAAATGAGCTATGAACAGTTATTTGAAATGGATCCACAGACGGAGGTTGTAGAGAATCTAGTATGGAAAATGTTAGATATTTAGTTTTAGATGCATTTATGGTAATAATGTTATTAAATAGCCAGGAAGTAACCACATTAAAACCAGATTGAGCTGCCTTAAAGACTAGGGGCCATGACTTATCTCGGAATACTAAGACTGTGTCATCTGCAAAGGTGAGGATTTTAGAATTTTTGATTTGTAAGTTACATAAATCATTTATAAAGACGAGAAAAAGGGTAGGTCCCAAAATACTTCCCTGAGGGACTCCTTGTTTAACATATAAAGTGTTGCTAACATGTTCTCCTATTTTAATACATTGCTGTCTATATGTCAGATAGCTTTTAAGAAGTTGAAGAGGCAAGCCTCGAATTCCAAGGCGTTCCAGCTTAATAATTAAACCTGACATTGGGACCGTATCAAACGCCTTAGCTAGATCGAGGAAAATAGCTAGGCATTTATCTCCATTGTCTATCCCTTCAACAACATGATTAGTCAGAGCAGACACTGCATCTGAAGTTGATAAACCTCTACGAAATCCAAATTGATTTTGACTCAAAAGTTTGTTACTTTCTAAGTAAGATATCAAACGGTTATTTATTAAACGCTCTAAGACTTTAGATAAGGCTGGCAACACTGATATGGGTCGATAGTTCATAAACACCGATTTGTCACCACTCTTAAATATAGGATGAACTACAGCTTTTTTTAGGGCATGAGGAAAAATTCCTGTGTTGAAACTTAAATTACATATATGGGCAACAGCCGGAGCAAGTAAGGTGGCATTTTGTTTCAGGATGGATGAGGGAACTTCATCCCATCCAGGAGAACTATCTGTTTTTAAGTTACAAAGAATGTGATTAACTTCAGTTTGATCAGTATCAAGTAAGACGAAAGATTTCAAAGGTATTACATGATTTTGTACATTTTGATGAAGACCAGTACCAGGTTTTATTTGCTCAGCCAAATTTTTGGCCACATTAACAAAGTAATTGTTCATATTATCTACAACAACTGCGGGAGGATCATTACTTAAGTTTAGTATGTCACTGGAATATGTTTTTGGGGATTTAAAGTTTGTTATATCATTTATTACTTTCCAAGTTTTTTTAATGTTTGACTTTGCTTTAATAAGTTGTTCTCTTTCATAAGTATATTTAACTTTTTTAGTTATTGATTTACAAAAATTTCTGTATCGCGTGTAAGTTACCTTAAGCGTCTCATTATTTGGATTTTTTCTTACTTTAATATGCATACGGTCACGGTTCCTAATGCATCGCAGAAGACCAGGTGTCATCCATGGTTTGATAGGGGCAAACTTTCTTGAGATTGACAAGAAGATGGAACTCTCTTTGATAACTGTAGATAATGTGGAAAGAAAATAATCAGTTGCAATGTCAATATTTTTTGTCAAGAATATTGGTGAAAAATCTGAATTATTGAGTTTATCAGTGACAGCGGTGTAGTTTATTTTACTTGTGGTTTTTTTCATTTGACAAGAGATATTAGTCAATTTTAACGAGAGAATAACTGGTAAATGATCAGTAACCGAGTTATTTACTACAAGAGTTTTAGCTGAATAACAAGTTTTCAGAATAACATGATCTAAACAAGTTCTAAGATGAGTTGGAATCTGGTGTGCTGGTAATAAACCGTATGAAGCTAGAAGTAAAAGGTATTCATCGGCCAGTTTGTCCACCGTACCCAGCTTTATATCTATATTGAGATCACCTACAATTACAATATTTTTGAAAGTGGTTAAAGATTGAAGTACTAACTCTAAGGACCTCATAAACTTATTCGATCTATAGAATTCATATGGGCGATAAATAGAAATAATGGCTATATCAGTTCCTAATTTAGTTACAAGACAATTGGCTTCTACAAAATCTGGTTCAATTGTACTAGCTGCAACACTAGATTTAATATAAACAACAACCCCATCGTTTTGGTTGTAGGTATGACGTGTATATGCAAATGTATAGTTGGGTAATGACGGAGGTAAGTAGGTTTTTGATAGCCAGCACTCTGTAAGAACTATCATGTCCGGTTGTACCTTCATCAAGGTCATCGATAGAAGAAATTCACTAAAATTATTTAAAATACTACGTATATTTTGTAATATTATATTAAACGATTTATTTGAATTTTTTATTATAGCAGGAACATCATTAGTATGACAAAGACAAGACTCAGATACAGAGATATTGTCAATATTGTTAATATTTATTTCTGAGGGATCCATTTCAAATAACTATGAGACTCTGTCATGAATTGAAGTACAAAGTTACTATTACATAACATAACATTAGTGAAATAAAATAGAAAACAACTATTGTAATGATTACTTGCATTATTATGTTGGTTTGGTTTCTGAATGTACCACCTACAATACTTGCTAAGCAAACATATAGCTAAAGTTGACAGAGCAATAATAATCCCATCCAAAAATTGTGCATAAATATTGTATGAATCGTTATGGGAACAGCCAATCATAACACATTGTATTGGATGGTAATAAAATACCTTAAAGAAGTGTTTAATTATATAGATATAGCAATATACTGTTTTATATTGTAAGCTTGGTATAATTTCTAAGAAACCACAAAGTGATATAACATAACATGTTCCAAACATGCATTGCTGTTTCAGTAGGTCAGTGAGAATAATGTTTTTTAACAATCTATAAATACATTTTACTTGGTTTGATTTACAGATAATATTATCAGTATTACCGATATTATTCATGTGGTAAGTGAGAAATATTACTTGAAACAGAAAACAATGCAGGGTACATAAATTATTTATCATTATCCCTCTGTATAAAATAATCTTATTATATGAAAACATTGAGTTTAAAAGGTATAAAAATGGAATTAAATATTTTAAATTTAGGTTGCAATTGAACATATTATTTGCTTGAAGAATAGATTTAAGGTAATATGAAAAACATTGTAATTTAGGTTGTGTTATTGTTTCATGGATAGTGGACATTGTATACTGTAGATTATTATAGTAAATTAGGTTCACTCTATTAATTAAACATATAAGATGTAATAAGAATATTGTTATATAACTGTTAAGTGACAGACAATTGAAAAAAATAAATTGCATTTCTAGTTAGGAGAGATTCCTAATGTTACCTTTTATCAATATACCCGTACTGTATATGGCGTGATTTAAGTATATAAGATGTTTGCAAACATTGAGTGGGAGACAACCATGAGAGATTAATATAGAGCATGGAGTGGTATTACAATTGATAAGGAACACATTACTTATTACAGTCGTAGCAATCTTGCAAATGATCACATAATCCAGATGAAGCACAGAAAGCTTATATGAATATGAGTATAGTCACTTATTGAGTTTATTTTTCAATTCATTTAGATGCATTTCATCTTTTATTGCAATGTATGGGGAGCCATCTTCTTTCCTCAGCAGTATTCTTCCATCCACAGTCCAACAGTATTTGAAATGGAAATTTTTTGCAAATTCTCTTGATAAGAAAAATAATCTTTTACCCTTGGTGGTTAGCAATTCAGTTACATACAATGGTTTAGATGTTCCATTGATGCCAATACAGTTTGAGTTCAGAATATTAGGTTTATTTGTCCTGTTATATAGTTTAAATGCATCAATTATTTTGTTTCTCAAGAGCTTTGAACTCATCTCAACTACAACCGGTTTATTTTGATCTGGTTTACCATGAATGCGGTGAACACTGAGTATTTCTGTTGACATGACGGTTATATTCAACAAGTTAAAGATGCTTTCTACATTTTTTTGGATAGAGTGACGAGTTTCTTTCTGTTCATATGGCATATTGCGTATTTCAAGTTTGTTTAAGCAGAATTTCCGGTTCATTTCTTCCATACATTCCTCAAGAATTGTTATACGATTCTTATACTCCTTAGAGCTATCTACCAGGTCAATCACTTTACTATCCGTATCTTCACATTTTAGTGATAGGAATTCAAGAGCATTCTCCCTTTCCAAGTTGGCAGACTTTACCTCGGACAACTGTTCTTTTATCGACGTCACATCGGTCTTCAGTCGGGAATATTGGATATCTTGCTCAGCTTTCCACGACACTAAGAGGTTGTTCATGGAGCTCAATTGTTCTTTAAAAGAAATTAAAGTTTGATTAACATCACTACAACCACAGTTCGTCTTTTGTCGCCTCGACGCTTGAACCGAAGAGTCACTCCCAGAGTCGTCAGTTCTTTTCATTTTCTGGCGTCTTGATTCATTTCCTTTGTTAGTCCTAGTATCAGAGCCTAGATTTTGATTCACTTTACGCGTGCATTCCATGATGTTGCAAAGTGTATTTATATTAAAAATATGAAAATCTCAGCTCACAACAATATTTAGACTAAGATGGCGTCCCGTTGCCACAATCTTAGACTTATATACTTTTGACTTGAATTTTTAGTGTTATAAGGCTTATTCACTTTTAAAAAACAGTTAAACAATCCAACGTACACAAACCACTTAATTATCACCAGATTCAACGCTAAAAACCAGTTATTTAGTCAAATTTCGAAAATCAATCTGTAAAATCACACTGTGTGTTTGGGTTGCCAGGAGGGGAAAAAAGAATAATGATAACTAAAATATGTCTTTTTGTGTTGTATCTATGCATAAACACCTATACAGAAAATAATTATATTAATACGTGCCTGATTGTTCCGTGTGCAAGTTTCCGCTGGGTAACATTTACTAAAGACAACAGAAGCTCACGCGATGTCATCGTTAATCACTTTTGTTTGCGAAATGCTGCATCCAAAGAGTAGGTAATGAGGAAGCTACAAAGACTTTATCTCAGCTCTATTTTATACAACAAATGTCATTCTATAAGCAATCCTCAAATTTTCCAATATTCACTGTAACATGTCAATTTTACAGTAAAAATTGATTAAAAAAACATATAATCAGTTGAATAAAAATTATATGAGACAACTTCAAAGGTCCTAATCGTAATATAACTTTGTGATGGTTTATCAAACTTTACGTTTACCAAGTCGGAAAGAAAAACTGAAAAACTGCACGGCGCAAAGAAAAACTCTTCTACGTAGTACTAATACGTTTGATAGACCTTTCAAATAGTTATGAAACGATTATGGAGGGTTTTTTTTTTATTACTGATAGGTTAGCCTGTAACCACTCAACCTGTCTCACCTGATGGTAAGTGATGATGTGGTCGAAGATGTTGTTCAGGCTAACCTACAAGTACTGGCTCTCAAGGACAGCTGCCGAAAGACACTGTTAGGTGCTTGGCGACAGATTTTCTACTTGAGGGTAGCTAGCCAGGCGGGCATTCGCAAAATGCCCTACCACCATGCTATAACAACTGCCATCCTAAGACAACGACCGGGACCGACGGCTTAACGTGCCCTCCGAAGCACGGGAACGCTCAGTAGTAATGTCACTAGCGGTCACCCATCCAACTCATGACCGCGGGCGACATTGCTTAACTTGGCTGATCAGTTGAGAACAGCTAAGTTAACTTCGCTACGAGTGCTTCAAAACTAATGTCTTCTGGAAAATACAACCTGGGAGTTCTCAAACCAAAAGTATTAAGTTTTTTCTGAGCTTGCTTTATGCTTTACTAAAAGTAGGTACTTAACCGCAGACCTCAGCGTTGCTTATGAGATAAACAGTGCGCAAATGTGAATAATTTGTCAGGAATTGCGAACGAAGTCGCAGGTACAGCTAGTATAATTATGTAGTAGGATATAAACGAGTGAGGACATACATTTCCTCCTGTTGGTATAATTGAAATTTAATGCTACGCAAATCGTTGTAGCAATTGGAAAATAAAGATTTAATCAGTATTGTATGAGGTAAATAAAAAAAATAAGATCGAAGGTAGAAGATAACATCTAATACAAAACATAATGTACGTATAATATTCCTACTGCTATACAAGTGAATCTGAGTGTGTCTGTCTGTTTCCTCTTCGTTTTTTTTTAAACCGAATCCTAAACTATTTGTGAAATTTCATAGCACATGGACTGTTTTTAGCCCAAAAACAGGTGAGTTAGCTAGTGTAACATAACAACCGTTTTACAAACATAATGCATGTTTCTATTGCTTTAGGATTTAAGAGTTGTTACTCAGCAACTCGATTTGGGTGGATATCGGGACGATTAACGATACTGACACTGAGGACAGGATCTGTTATCATTATAGACATTGTATGGCTCACAACTTTAAGGTACCCCTGATGAGTTTCAAAGCCAGTGCTTAGGTACTTATAGTAATGTAGGTACTCAGACCTATAGTTTTTAGTCAGTATGAACTGTCTCAGAGGTGCATTTCCTGTTTGCCAGAAGGATTGGTGTGTACAATGTTCAAAAACTCGCTATAGCTTTTAATGATGACTTTATAACATATCGTTACGTCATCTCACCGAAGGCGTTGACAGTGCCGTCAAAACACGCACATATCCAGACACGTTTTCAGTCTATTAGGGAGTGAGCCTATTTCCATCTACCGGGCACAATCACAGACTCCGAACTGTTACTCGAAATTTCTTTGTCAGAGAAAACCCAATACATTTTATATAACAAACCAGGGCTCAAATCTAGTACGTACAGATTATAAAGCGGTGCTTTTACATACACACAAACGAGGCAATATAGTAATATGTACAATGTACATTTACGTTGCAATATATTCTTTATCCAAGACGACTAAGACAGGCGACAAAGGGTAACACACCCGAAATTGGGCAGCAACACTATCTGAGGAACTGATATCCCACACTGCGATCTCCAAGCCGCCTGGGGATTGTGGCAAATCCCGTAATATGGGAGATATTGCAGGAGACTTTGTTCAGTGGACAGTGGACTGTCCGGTTGATACAGTACAGTACAGATATCTTTTATAAATGACATACACGTACCTGTTTTCAAAGATACTACAAATAACTACTAACCACTTCTTCCATAGCGAAAAACCGAGTGTAGTATTGCACAGTCTGTTCTACTCGCATTCTAACATCAGTGTATTGTACTCAAAAGTTGAGATTATTAACTGAATGTGTTCGTGGTATCCCAATTATAGAACAGACGATGTACTTTGCATTTTACGGCTGCTTAGGTGCTATGGGGCAAAGGAGATGAGTCTATGTAAATGTCGGTGTTGTAATGACTGAGGTGACTTTTGCTACTACACAGTAATTTATGAAATTGAATTTACCATTAAAAAACTAGTAGCGAAATCTGGCAGTAATGCTAGGCTTCTATATACTTGAAAGGTATGGGAATAAGATGATAATGGACTCACAGTAGGTATCCGGGGTTAGTCTCGACGTTTATTATCCTTCGATTGTTGGCCTTTGGGGATCGTGGTAGAGGTATATCCCGGTAAAGTTCATGTCATTCGCACTTTGAAAGTTCGAAATTCTTCTGGTAGTTATATACGTCCAGCAGTTAGAGTGTGCCCTCTTCCACTGCAGTAGATATAAGCTATTAGTAAACTCAATTAATTAAGTAAAATATATACAAATTAGTTTTAGTTATTGTCTAACGCATAATAAGCAACGCATTTATTTATATTTTTTTTCCTTTTTTAAAGCTTCTAGAGGAAACCTCTAGGCCAGGGGAGTTGCACGCGCCGCTTAGTTATACTTATTACCTGTTCTAATGAATGACACATTGTCTGTATACACTCACTCATTCACACATTCCTTTCGTTCCTTCCCCGTCACTCTTCCTTGTGTTGCTTCGTCGCTAAGAAGTACCAAGTTATAAATCTGCCTAAATAAACGATAATACAAACAAAATTACCGAAAAATTAAGTTATGCAATACAACGCGGTCGCGTGTGCTACAATATATATAAAACTGTGTTAAACGAAAAGGAGACCACCAGCTGATTTGAGAGGTAATCGCCTACGGAAACACTTTCAACAATCGAAGGATAATAAACGTCGAAGCTAACCCCGGATAGCTACTGTGAGTCCATCTTCATTTTATTCCCATACCTTTCCATACTAATGTCTAGTAACTTGTATACCAAACGTGACATACTCCAATTCTTTGTTTCCATATATTGTGATTGATATTAAACGTCTAAAGAAGTTGTAGTAAATACTTAATCGCTACGCACATCCTTAATATCTAGCGTATTCATAGCGTTTTTTGGGGTGCGTTCCTGCAAACCTTCGGCTATGACAAAATTGGATCTGAACGCGGATACACGCCATTCCAGCACTCGAGCTTAATTGGATCCAGACAACATTTGATTATACCCGTGCCGGCCTACCTGTCAGAGTTAATTATGCTCTGTCTAGCCAAAAGTTTACTACCTTTTGAATCAGCCAAATCGTGGGTAGCTGTCAAATGTGACAGATTATACAATAAATATTAAATATTGTACAAGCTGAGTCCAGGATTAGTGATATACTGATAACTATACTTCCATTGCTGCCCCATTTCTAAAATATGCATAAAATATTTTATCACCAAAAACCATCACTGTCATAATTTAACATTAGCTCTAAGGGTCTTTCCAGATACTTTTGAGCAAATCTAGCTCGACCAATATTTTAGCCATGTCTTGCAGGAACGCGCCCCCGTACAAACGTATTTTTATTATATTTCAAGTACTTACTCCCTTATTTATAATCTGTCTATAACTTTATAATAAGTTTATCATGCGTCTTTTATTAGTGCTGCGCAAAAAAGTTTTCCTTTGCGCAGTACTAATGACGTTTGATAAACATTTAGTAAAGTTATGGGACGATTATGAATAAGACAGCAAGTGTTCAACCTCGGTATAGTTTTGCATGGTATCCTTGAGTCTTATGCTTCTGGTATATCAGTTTTCCGTAATTTAACTTTTCAAAATTATATTAAAAAAATGTTTTGTATTGGAATTCTTAATTTTACATTAAGAGATAAAATAAACAGTGAAACGAAAAACTGATGAAGCATAGATTAGATAGAGTCTCAGAGATATGTATGCAAAATTTCAATGAGTTTGATCACTTTGTATTTAAAATATAAAGAAACTACGTTTGTATGAAAAGAGCTATAAAGACTATACTTAACTTATTAGAACTCATTTTCATCAAATTACCCCGTTTTTGGTGTAGAACATTATAAAAAATGTGAAATATAAAAATTATAAGGTCAAGAAGTGTCAAAGCACAAAACAAGCATACTCGAATTTGATATTTATATCCGTTCGAGCACGTGTTTGCTGTAAGACGAAGTTGTTTACTTCCGTATCAAACTCTTCGAAGAGTGCCTCGCTGTTAGCCTAGATCTGAGATGTGTCTATTTGCTTCGAGCAGCAAGAAGATACTTGCAGTTTGTTTAACCGTCTGTAAACAAAACTGACGTAGCCTCATGTTTGGTAGCCGAAAATAAAACTTTTTTATAGTACCTACATACGTACCTGTCAACACTATGTTAGCAATTCTAAGAAGAAAATGAATCTTTTTTAATAATTTAAATGAATTTAGACCATGATGACGTCTAAGCAAACTTCATTTAATTAGTATGACACACAGTGAAAGCTACTAGAGTAGATTTATTTCATATATAGCCCTCTTAATATTAATTACGTAGTTAAAATACATTTTCATTTTTCATATCATTTTCCTTATAACATTGTTCGTTATATTAGGTAAGTCAAATTTACAAATAATTATTAAAATGTAAGGTAAAAATAATGATATTTAATTTGTAATTATTTAGGTATCACAATTTCCTGACATTTATTTTTATTTATATTTCAAATCATTTTTCCACGGACATAACAATTTAGATAAATTTATAATAATATAAAAAATGTTTTGAAATATAAATATAAATAAAAATAAATGTCCGGAAATTGTGATACTTAAATAATTACAAATTATACGAAGTATGTTACTTCGTATTTTAACTACGTAATTACTAGCACAATTATCACTAAGATTTTTCTCTCACGCATTCAATAAATAAACATATTATAACTTCCATAATTGATAATTGAGGTATAAATAACTATGTATATAGATACAGTGTCTTGTATAGATTTAAAGTACTGAAGTTTTTCATTTACCTCTTTTCACGACCCATAGATATGGTAAGTAGATAGATAGATAAACTCTTTATTGAACACCTTAAACTTAACTAAAATTAAAAATATTTGACTTAAAAATAGTGAACAATTGGCGGCCTTATCGCTCAAAGCGATCTCTTCCAGACAACCATTGAATGAAGAGGAGCCAGTTTTGATAAGGGATGGCGGTGTACAATTTATTAGCCCCTTGTATAGTACTATGAAATACGAACTCAAGAGGTTGAGTTTAAAAGCTTAATATTTTAAAAGCTTTTTACCAACCAGTTTATTAAATGGGTCATGTTTGTGAACCACTCTTTACTAATTACAAACCCCACGCCTCACCGCTGCTGATCAAAAAATTACTGTATTAGCGTTTTAAGTCTGTTATCGTACGCATGCCGATGTATATACGAACAAAACTTGATTTTTATATTGGTCCATGAACCATTGGTCAACATTATTTTTGAACAATTAACTTTACATCCAAATTACTCAAAAAATATCGTCTAGAAAGAAGAGAATCGTTATTCCTTCGTCAAAGATCCGCTTCACAGGATTGTAAATGAAAAACAAGCCAGAAGAAATGCATAGCTAATTAGTTCTCTCGGGATAAAAAAGAGACACTCAAGTTAATTAGAATTTTAGTTTGTTGTGTTTGTTGTGTAGATGCTTAATTAGAATACAATTGAGTCCTGTGGTCGCAGGGAGTATTAGAAGAAACCAGAAAAATATCGAGTTCCATATTTAATATATTTAAACATATACATCAATTACTATCAACTGTGACTAAATTACTTAAGGCCTAGATTTTTGTGCACAAATATTTCCAAAGCGGAATTCGGAGTGGCGTAGTTTGACAATGTTGATTATTAAGTAGGTAAAATTGTGGTTGTGTAATAAAGGCTTGTCTGGAAATCTAGTATCACGAGTTTATATTTTGAACGTTAAAGTAACGTTTGTAATACGGGTTTTTAATGTCTAATTCGTTTCTCTAAATTATTGCTACTGTTATTTGCGGTTTTGGTAAGAAAATGTAAAACAAACTAAAGCTAAGATCTAAATATTTTTTACTTGTTTGATATGTTAACCTTTGACCACTATCTCACCTGATGGTAAGTGATGATATGGGCGAAGATGTTGTTCAGGTGAAACTAGAATTACTGGCTCTCAAAGACATCTCAAGCCGGAACACACCGTTAGATGCTTGGCGACAAGTTTTTTACTTGAGGGTGGTAGCTAGCCAGATGGGCATTCACAAAATGCCCGACCACAATGCAATAAGTTATATGCATGCAAATATATTGAGTATTACCGTTTTTTTTTATATTGTTAGGTTTGCAATAACGCCTGTTATGTGGATTACATCCATCCCAATACGATGGTTAAAGAACGATAGGAAAGATTTGAGTTATGACGTCATGTCATGTTAGCTCAATTGGTTAGAGCATACCCCGGCTCAAGGGGTGGATGGACGCGGTTTCAAATCCCGCCCATGACTTAATTTTTTCCTATCGTATATTTGTGATTTTGTAATATTACTGTTGTAGATGATAAGATATTGAAAATAGCATTCTTTTATTTCTAAAAAGCCCTATACGTTTCCATTGTACGCAATTGGGTACATTTTGAAACAGCAATTAGTGACCATGTCGTTTCCCATTTGCTCAATAGCCCTCAGCAACCCATAACAGTGCTAATAGAGGACGACAAATAGCGACAAAACCCGGCAACAACTTGTCGCAACTTGTCGCATTATGCGGGTCTCGCACTGTTTGTGAAAGGTCTAATGCCTTCAGATTAATTATAACTTTAGTTACTGCGATGTTTGATCGTTACTGCGACATGTTTATTGCAAGACAGTGCTGTGGCTATTTTATTTAAAATTTTCCGACGAGTTTGTTATGTTGAAATAACTAATTTGACTAACTGTTACCAGAAATTATCCTTTAAATGCCAACAGCATCTTGTGTCTCTTATTGTGCTACAGATTGGCATGCATTATTAACCGTTTAATTTTTGTGTAGTCAAGCCAATCGATAGATAAATTCACTTTTTGTCTGATAATATGTACTGACCTACTTGAAAATGACACCGTGTATTTGGTTTATTGAATAAGACTAGATTTTTATATATGAACTCTTTTTATTTACTTAGACTACTTATATGGTAACTCATCAAAATGCACAGTGCATTAATAAATAACTCTAAAAAATATATGGAGGAATTCAGGCAAAAAACATTACTGTTTTTAGTATATATTTGGTAACAAATAAAACTGAAAGCAGGATGGATGGACAGCGTGAAATAGTTAATAGGTTCACGTTTTATTTTACGAAACTCTTTGCTTACCATATACACATAGTAAGCGATTTACTAGAAAAAAAGCTTCTAGAGGCCATGACAAATGGTTTTATTAAAAAATATGTCAATATATCATAATCACTGACACAAACATTGATTATATGAAATGAAATTATATAATGGCTGAAATCATTGATTTATGACCTACCATAACATGTTATAAATAATTCTATTGATTTACTATATAACTATAGATCGCGGCTGTATGCGATGCTTCGAAGCGCTCGTAGCGAAGTTTGCTTAGATGTTCTTTTCAAACTTTTTAGCTGTGATGTTCTTTCAGCAAAGTTAAGCAACGTTCGCCGCAGTCATGAGTTGGATGGGCTAGTGACATTATTACGGAGCGCTTCCGTGCTTCAGTGGGCACGTTAAACCGTCGGTTCCGGTTGTCATCTTAGGATGGCAGTCGTTGCAGCATGGTAGTAGGGCATTGTACGAATGCCCGCCTGGCTAGCTATCACCCTCAATGTGTATTCCGGCAGCTGTACTTGAGAGCCAGTAATTACTTTACTAGGTTAGCCTGAACAACATCTTCGACCACATCATCACTTACCATCAGGTGAGATAGTGGTCAAAGGGTAACCTATCAAGCATAAAAAAAACTTCCATTAAAGGGATATATTAATATTTTAATGCGACTTACTAGTGTAGATCTATATGAAGCTAAACTACACAGTATGTGTGTACTATAGGTAGGTCATAAAATGCATATAACACTCATAAAGTAATCTGATATATATCCTGTTACTTTGGAAATTTTCAGGTAGGTAGGTCTCTTAAGCAAGAGTCCGTTTTGGTGAGTGCCACTATAATGTGAGATATTCTGCCTCGAAGGTGAACACATTTGTGTTTATGCGTGTCTGTGTTAAGGACATTATTAATTAATGAGGAAGGCAATTTTAGAATTATGGAATACAATATGTTTTCTATCTGTTATTCATAATTAATATGGTTAGTATTTTCCTAATATCTGGGGATATGCTCGCAAAATCACCATCTCGTAGACCCTCACGATGTAGCTCGTTCGTAGCGTAACGTTGGCAGTAATGCACGGATAGTGCTACGAGTGCTACGTGATACGTAGCAATCAAACTATTTCAATCACACGGTTACCAGGGTTTCAGTGTTTTTTTTTTAGATATTTAATATAATTATCATATGTGATATTAGGCATTTAATATCATGTATATAAACCAATAAGTAGTATGAGAATTTTGTCTTATTGGAAAGCTCCAAATTTTTATGTAATTCCCCGATCATATAATATTATTAGTACTATTTTTGAAGAGCATTGACGCATGCTAAGTGCAAACATAGAAATTATTTCTGAAGGAAACAGATAACTTCCAGCGGGACTTGAACTCGCACCTCCAGAATACCCTAGTGCATTTCCAATCCTGCTATGGAAGTGGGTGCTGGCCTGTCTAAGTAGAAATCAAAATTTTGTAATATCATCTTTGGGCTGACTTATCTAAGTAGAAATCAACATTTTGTAATATCAACTTTGGGTTGGGTTATTAGGGCATTAGGGTTGTACGGAGTTCTGCGGTGTGCGTAATTTGCAGTAATACGCCAATCACGTTGGTATGAGTGACCGACGTGATTGGTGGCAAACTACTTAATAAAAGCTTTTTTCTTAAACTATTACGACATCCATCGCGAGGAACAGACTTTGTTCTTTTAAACCGGAAACCGTACAAGAAAATATATGAGAATTAATTAAAAAAAAGGGTAGGTAGGTAGTTTACTCGTCCATATGACTTATAATATGTATTTAGACGATATTGAGGCCCAGAATTGTAGTGGTGAATCTACAAATTTATAAATACATAATATTTTATAAATAATATTTGTAACTACATATTATTAGTCATATAGACGAGTAAATTACCTAACCATTCTTTTTTAAATTCTCTTATATTTTCTTGTACGGTTCCCGGTTTAAGAGAACAAAGTCTGTTCCTCGCGATGGATGTCGTAATAGTTTAAGAAAATAGCTCTTATTAAACGGTTTACCACCATCATGTCACTCATACCGACGTGATTGGGGTATTGCTGCAAATTACACGCACCGCAGAACTCCGTACAACCCTAACGCCCTAATAACCCAAAAGGTAGCGGGTATATATTTCCATAACAGTAGTTTTTCAAAGGAGGGTTGGCATCAGAGTAAGTATTTAACTTTCGGCACTGGCGTATTAATCCAAGCAACCAAAATTTCCTGTATATTACTGGACTTACCTAGGATTGCACCGGCGTTTATAAAGAAATTATTTTAAGGGGATGTACCAATACTGCCTAACAAAAGTAACAAATGTCTTTATATGATAAGTTGTTTTATTTTTGTATTTATCTTTATCCATATCCGTCCAGATTACAAGAGAACTCAAGTCTCATATGATATTAGTCCGTCGTGTTGTTCACAAAAACATGAAACGTGTGCGCCATTTGTCTTACAATGCTTTTCCGTTCCGACGACGATTTGACACATATTAATGTTCCCCGTACGTCGCAGAAATAAAACATTATCTTGACCATTACACACGTTTCCTGTATCTAAATAATATCCAACTAGGATGGAATACCTAGTTACAATCTTTATTTACTGAGTTTGAGAGGGTGACGATCATACTTTGTAAGGGTATTTTTCATCTGACCATTTTTAAACAAAACTTAAGAATAGTTTTCTTAACTAAAGTATAGCTTGATTTTCAAAGGAAATTGCTGGTGGCTTAAACTCGCCAACAATAAAATTTGGCATTTGCTCATGGCTATTCGACTAGCGCGGAAAGGACGACATGCTCAAAAATATTGTCAATGACCACATTACCAGCATTTTTTAGGAAATGCTTTAATGGATTGGTATCAAGTATCTTTAGAGGTTTACGAGAACATTTTATTGTAATACTAAAGCCTATGCTGTGTACCCAACCATAAAAAAACCGTATCTTTTGGTAGCATGTTGACACTTACACACAATATAATAATGTTTGTAATTTTGGAGGTTTAAGAAATAAACATAAAAATAAAAGTATTTACACAATTAATAGGGCTCTCTAGAATGGAAACGTGTTTTATTTAACGTTGTTTGTAAGTGCTCTATTTCATAAATTACCCAAGTGCAATTCTTACGTTGCTCGTTACGTTTAAGAAATAAATGATGAAAATAGCTCATATTCAATTCCCAATACTCATCATACATCTTTGGTCAATATTTTACACTATATATGTAGGTAACTATATTTCGTGTACGTAGCTCAAAGAATGAGCTAGAAACTTATGACATACGGACGGACGGAAGTACGGACGGATCGATGGACAGACACACAGACAGCGAAATCTTGTTATAAGGGTTACTGCTTTTTGTGTACGTAACCCTAAAAAAGGTAATGCATACAGGATACGAGCTATTCGGTGTGATTATGCTACAAAATCAAAAGTAAAACAATAAGTAAAGAAAACTGGCTATACGTTAATCTGATAAAACGCGAATCCTAAACTGAATGAAAAAAATAATGATATATTGTGAAAAACAATTAATATAGTATTTTGTGTTGATTCGGAAACCTTGAGTACAAAGAAGTATAGAAAACGGCAGTTTTTTTTTCAAAATGCAAAATGCCCTACCACCGTGCTCTAAGGACTGCCATCCTAAGACTACAACCGGGACGAAGGCTTAACGTGTCCTCTGAAGCATTTCCTTCTGAATGAAAGTGCAAAATATCTAAGTTTGTCCGCTTTCATTACGAGGAAATACAACGACGAAATACGTAAGTAGGTACTCAAACAAAAGAGGTACGCAATGAGCAAATATTAGTAAATGAAATAATATGGCTAATAGCACGTCTGATAACCCAAAAAAGTGTATGACTGGATCTATATTTGAAACAGTTTGTTGACAGATCAAACTTATCGCAGCGCATAAGTACTATGATTATGATCATAAAAATGTATTGATACATAAAAAAAATAAAGGTTACAGTTTAACGCTTTCTATTGAACCCCAAGACAGTGCTACGAGATAGTTGCTCTGGCAATCACCGGCAGGAACATTTCAACAGAAGTTGAAGCACTTAACCAATTAAAACAAAAACCTCACAAGTCCACACAAAAACCTCACCCTATTGTGAATCCACGTCGAAACAAACCTGGAGAGATACTAAAATAATTTTTAGATCACAGCTTTAAAAATTACATTATGAATCGACGTTTTTATTATTTCATATCAGGAATCTAGAATTTATTTCTTAATTCATAACATATTTTATATATATGTTATGTGTATATTACATTTAAACCATATTTGCATGATGGAAGGGCATTTTGCGAATGCCCTCCTGGCTAGCGACCACCCTCAAGTAGAAAATCAATCGCGAAGCATCTAACGGTGTGTCCCGGCAAGTGTCCTTTAGAGCCACTAATTTTAGATTAAGCCTGTGAACATCTTTGACCACAGCATCACTTACCATCAGGTGAGATTTTGGTCAAAGAATTACCTATCAGCTAATTAAAAAACATAGTTTTTGATATCCCTTAGCAAAAAAGGTGTTTGTTTGTTGAAATGAAATTAAAAATCTACATTATAAATAGGTGTTTTCAGTATTCGGTGATAAGTTCATTGCATTGCATCAGCATGATCATCCACTGTACACTGCTTCCTCCTTTAAGGGAGGGGAGTTGCCATAATCCCCATGCTTGGCAGGCGGCTTGGTAATCGCCGTTCTTTAGGAGGCACATCTGGTATTTCTTAATTCTTACGACTCTTACAGAAAGATATAGGGGGAGGGTGTGCAGTTCTAGCTAGGCAATATATTATGTCTTATCAAAATGAATATAACGTGACATAATATAAAGGATTTCCAGAGTCCTAATGAGTTATTTTATTGAGAAAGACAAATGATGTAACAAAGGGACTAAAATTAATAAAATTGGACGCTTACACTTTTTATTTTTTTCATTGATAAATAAATGTAGAAACTATATTCAAAAACACTTTATGGTTAAGAAAACCATGTGCTTTTATTTAATATAAAAATTACATCTGCAACTTCACGACTTTTCTATAGAATTATTTGATTAAATTTCCAAATTAATATCTAGTTTTGGGTCCGTTTTATTCACCATATATCTAAATTTCAGGATTGTTACTTATTAGCTATGAGTTTGACCGAAACACTCACATTATTAGGACTTTATTTAACCCAACGAGCTAGTAGAGACCTATCTATATCTTCTATACTTATAATAAAACTGTAACAGGTCCAATTCTGTACATAGAAGATGTTTTGCAAAAAAAAATTTGAGAGCACTCTGTAGCTGATACTGATGCCAAAACTGTATTTTTTTTATTTTTGTCTGTCTGTCTGTCTGTCTGTCTGTCTGTCTGTCTGTCTGTCTGTCTGTATCCCGGCCGCGCATCACTCCAAAACTACTGAATGGAATTCAAAGAAACTTAACACGATTTGAGTTCATACTACGAAGAAGGTTATTGTATACTTTTTATCCCGAAATTCAGCACAGTTCCCTCGGGAAAGGGGATGAAAGTCAAAATGCACACTTAGTTGTAATTTATTAACGCGTAGTCCGATTTCAATTATTCTTTTTTGTTAGAATAGTGATGAGTGAGCTCGGAACCCCATGGGTAGCCCGGCACCCCACGGGCAGCCCAGCACCCCATGGGCTACTGAATGGAATTGAATGAAACTTAACATGATTTGAGTTCATACCACGAAGAACGTTATTCTATACTTTTTATCCCGAAATTCAGCACGGTTCCCTCGGGAAAGGGGATGAAAGTCAAAATGTTACTTAGTTGTAATTTATGGACGCGGAGTCCGATTTCAATTATTCTTTTTTTGTTAGAATAGTGACGAGTGAGCTCGGAACCCCCGGGGCCACCCGGCACCCCAAGGGCAGCTCGCCACCCCACGGGCATTCCGGCACCCCATGGGCATTCTGGCACCCCACGGGCAGCCTGGCACCCCACGGGCAGCCTGGCACCCCACGGGCAGCCTGGTAACCCACGGGCAGCCTAGCACCCCATGGGCAGCTCGGCACTCCACGGGCATCTCGGCATCCTCATTTAGATTTGCCAGCTTGCTAAGATAAAACTCTAAAATCTGAAACATTCGCCACAATCAATTTTTTTAACTATCTATCTTTTGCCGGATACATTTTAGAGCCTTTGCAGTGGAAGTGTTCAATCTAATATATTTTTGTTCTATTGGCGGTAGAACAAAAATATATTAGATTAGAACAAGGAGAACCTCGGCAAAAAGATACCGTTTTATAGTAATTAAACAACTTTAAACGGTTTAAATCGCGTATATTAATCATTATTTTTTTCCCGACGTTTCAAACATTTTGCAGTGATCGTGGTCACGGGGTGACTGTACCGTTTTATAATCGAAATTCCAAAGAAACGCACAAAGTACCTACTTTGCTTCAACATTTATTGTGCAATCCGCGAAGGAACTCTCTGAGTTACTTAACTACTGTCTTCTGGAAAAACAAGCTGGGAGTTATCAAACCCAAAGTAAAAAGCTCCTTTCTGAGCTATGCTTTACTAGGAGTGCTTCACCGCAGACCACAAGAGACAATATGAGATAAACAGTGCTCAAATGTGAATAATTAGTTTACAGGTACGGCAATCGCGAACGAAGTCGCAGGTACAGCTAGTTTGACATACGCACGGACAGATACACAGCTTGAGCTTATTTTGCTTTCGGATATGGAACCCTAAAAAGGGTTAACATTCACAAAATATACGTATGTATGCATTCTATAGTAAATATGCCTTTTTATTATATAGGTTTAATGCTACGACGTTAATTAAAATAAACATAAACAAAGTGTGGGTCACGTTTATTACAAAACCACTTCATTAGGTGACAATTATTATTAATTAAAACAGATTATTAAAGAATACAAATGAACGCAAATTAACGGACCCGAGGTTCTGGTAATTAAATTTTCGGTCAATGGAACATGCAAATGAGGATGCAATCACAAGGGTCTATGTGCTGTCATTGTTTTGACATCTCTCTATAATAGTTTGTGTAACATTGATAATGAATTCAACAAGTTTTAAACCCTCTAGATTGTGATAGTGGTCAGCGCTTAATTTAGTTGCTATGGAAATGGGACCCTTAAATTTAACTAACGGATTAGGATAATAGTTTGGGTGAAAGTTGCTATCTCAACAGGATTTGCCAATAATGATCTTAAGTACTTTTTCGTATTTTCATAGTTCTATTTAGTTTACATGGTTTTAAAATAAGGTTTACCTACTTAGTTAAAATCATGACACATGCCCTTATATTATTTGATTTAAGTACTTTGATGACCGTACAGTTTCTAAAGTTAAGTTTAAAGAGACTGATTCATATTATCTATTTTTATACATAAAGGACGAGTAGAGAGAACGGAAAAATATGCCTATGAGAAGCATGCCACACTTCGAGGTGAACGGTGACATGCGTGTGAGGAATGTTGCAACAAAACAGGGTTATCAGCCATTTGAATATCCTTCTTACTGAAAAAGTAATAGGCTCCTGCCCCTCGGGTGAAAATAACGGAATGTGGATTGACAACAAAATAGGTAGTTGTGACAGATCGACGGGTGGTTGGCGCGTATGTATATGATGGACTAGCTAACACCGCGGCGGTGCTCGAGCACTCGTACCCCTCCTACACCTCATGCCGCTCTGAAACCTTGAACCGTTAGTCGCTTCCCACAGGTAGCCCACCTCGCAATCCAGATATATATTTATTTAAACATAATTACACTTGGTAGGAACGTATTCATGAATAGATAAACATAAAAATATACAAAGAAGTATCTTGCACTGGCGTCGCTAAAAGTGGGTATACTTATCAACGAGAGCATTCTCAAGATGGGTTGCCGTCTGTAGAGCGCCCGGTCATCAATGCAGCGAAAACGTTTTTATAACTACATATATTCTTTTTTGTCCCGTGTGTTGGTTAAGGCACATTGTGAAAAGTGTCTTCCTTAGTATTTGTTATTATACGTACTATCTATCAGTGTTTCTGAGCCGGATATCTTTAACACCAATTTTATACGATCGGGATAAAGGTAAGAAGATGTTGTTTTAGGATGCACATCGTTTCTATTTAGTTCAAGTTACAAAAGCCCTATAAACTTACTGGCACACATATATTAACCCGTTATAGCGGGTAAAAAGTCGCTGAATATAAAATAAAACTTTTCAAAATTAAATTAACCACACTACTTATTTTAATTATCTACGATCTTTTTCATCTACATTGAAATTAATAAGATGCTGTCCACAAAAAGTGCCTGTCAAAAAATAAAATAAATTCAAGCTCGGAGTTTCACATTATTCATCTGGAACCAACATATACCTAGGTTTCAGACCCTTTTCATACGTAACGGGAGATCCACTCCCGCCTACATTTTACTTTGCTGCGCCAAAATGATACGCTGCCTTCGTTTATATCGAAATATAAATAATTACAAAAACTTCGTTGACCTCAGTTTGAGCTTTTGAATTCTAATATAAATTCGAATACTATACGAATATACAATTTAAAACAAAAGTAAGTGTTTTCACCTGACCTGCAATGCCACATGGCTTTCCAGATTTTGTTAAATTATGATCTGAGAGAAGCAGGACATTTTTGGCCAATATGTTCACCGCCTATTAAATTGGACCAAAACATATCTGCCGTTATCATCTAACAATGTGGTCATTGGATCTTTCTCTCAAAGTACCACGCTTTTCCCTCTCCTAGTAAAGGGTGTGGTAATTTTTATTGAACTTCAATTTGGAATGTATCTCCCCATATAGAATGCTTTATATTTGTTTAAAATCTATCTGCCAATTCGCAAAAGAACAAGATTATTTATTTGTCGTTGATTTCGTCCATTTCGAATTCTTGCTTTAATTTGTGAATGCAAGAGCCGCGCTGTGCTTCCGCAGTGCAACTAGGTTGTGTCGTGCCGCTCCGCTGCCGCTCCGCGTTGCTATAGTGCAGTTCCAGCTAGATGCGAACGTCATTTTGCAATATACCGTAGTTCCTAAGTTAGTTTTTTCATTGGGCGCAGTGCTCTTCAAACCCAATGACGTAGCAACTAAACACTTTTTACAAATATGCGTTAAGGTAGCGCTTTCCATACAAACTTACATACCTTAAATAATCAAGTTTTCAAACTCAGTGGTACTTTGCATGTGATAAATATTGAGTAAATATAAATAATATAAATATAAGTAAATATTGAGTTAAATTCAAAATAAAACTGGACTTAATAAGAAATATTAATAAGTATTTATTTCATGTTGTATATATTTAAACTTGAAATTAAGAATACGTGATTTGACTTTAATCATAATATTTATGTTTAATATGACTAAAGTCAAAGTCGAATTAAACTCAATATTTACTTATAATCTATCACATGCATGTCCTGGAGCTTAATATGTATACTTCTTGTTTGCCAGTTGTCTGTACGTTCCCGATGGACGGAAACTAGCACAATAAGCCTGGTTATTGGTTTATAACAAACTTCTAACGATTTAAACTTCATTTTAAACAGACGACAGATAAAGGCCAACGAGTTGAGCCACATTTTTTAAGGGATACAAAATGCAACAAGATGTTAAATAATAATGACAAAAACGTTTATTTCTGATAAAGATAACAAAGGTCTTCCAGGAAATACAAAATGATAATAATAATAAATAACTGGGTAAAATTTATAGCAAAAAGTAATTAAAATAATTATTGAAGCAATGATGGCCGAGCAGTAATGGCTATGGACTGCCGTGCCGCAGTACCCTGGTTCGATCCCCACTGCCGGCTTGAGCTTCACCGCATGGTGGAAGGGCATTTTGCGATTGCCCACCTGGCTAGCTACAACCCTCAAGTAGAAAATCTGTCGCCAAGCATCTAACGGTGTGTTCCGGCAGTAGTCCTTGAGAGCCAGTGAAATTACAGTCACATGAGACTTAACAACTATGTCTCAAAGTGACGGGCGCAGTGCAATTCGTGATTTCTGATGAAATGCATCTGTTATAGGCAGAGGTTAGTCCGTTAACATCCCTGGGTCGGCCTTCGAGCTTGTTCCGTTATATAACATCGTTTTCAGTATTTGTTGGTTAAAAAGAGAATATGGTTTAATAATATTCCGAAATTTGCGATTCCTACCTAAATTAGTTTATTAGATAGATCCGAGAACGAAAATAGTCACAACTGAAAACATTGACGCCTTCACCATTTATTTATAATTTTAATTAAAATAATATAAAAATTACATATTTTTACTCTTCTCAATAAGTTCTACACAGTCACAGAATAAAAAGGACGCCGAAGTACCAGCACCTTGATATCCCACAGGCTGCCACCGCTAGGATTGCAATCTCATGTATTGAAACCCCTCTGTAATATATAGAATATTCATCTATGGGTATACTTATACCCCATTACAATTACCTAATTACCACAGCACCTTTTGAAGAATTGGTATCTTAAGCTGCGATTGGCACGACGCCAGCCAAACGTAGGGATTACGACAAACCGGGTGCTGATGAATAGAGTATTAAAGAATATATGTAACATCGATAAAAATATTCTCAGAATCTCGCGTATAACGTTATCATGTAGGTACATTAAAAAGACGACCTTGCAACAAAGCTGAAAATAAGTTGAAATTTTGAACTTTCCGTTGAAATTGTGAATTACTTACTACACGTGAGTGTTCAAGTTAAAGTATAACATTTCATAACAACCACACGTACGCATGATAAAGGAAAATAACAAGTAAGGCACATCGAACCCCTGTCCAATTTCTACAAAATTCCACGAAGATCCCCGAGGAAGACCAGAACATAACATATCTTGTTACCCACTAGTCTAGTTTTCTAGAAGTTTTCCCTGAAGTAATCTGTATTCGCTGATATTGAAATGAAATTTGCATGAACCTACGTAGTATGTTCTACCAAGTGGATAATAAATAATGATTTATCGGGTTTCTCACTTGTGTAATACAGTTTATAAAATATGCTGACTAATACCCAGTGTTGCCGATTTAGCGCATTTGGTGCTAGATCTAGTGCAATTTTAGGGCGCTTTTATTCTCATAACTACGCGCTAAGAAATATATAGTGGATTCTGGCGCAAAACTTAATATTAGTTATTCCCAACCCAAGATTGATATAACACTGTGGCGTGGAATTCGAGTCTTCAAATGTCGCTTCCACATTCATATGCTCAAGTAGAACGAATCTTCAGCGTTCTGACATGTAAGCGTCGTAACCTGAAGTTTGCTGAAACAGAGAACTCCGTTGTAATAATACGTCAGTCATCAATTGAAAATTGTAAAGCTAAGCTGCCACATGTATGATCTACCTTAAAATATCCTCGAAAAAGTTACCAAAAGTTTAAAAAATTGGATAGTTGCTGGTGCAGGCTATCATCAGCGTCTGAGGTGATGATGAAAATGAAGATCTTGTGGAATTGTTTAATTAAGTTGATTTTAGTAGTAACATAAGTTAAAAATGTGAGATTTTTTTTATTTTAAAAATATGATTTATACCAACCTTATGTCTATATTCACAAATTGTTTAGTGGAATCTAGCGCATTTTCTAAACCAGTTTTTTGCAAGACATAGTTCATTTTTAATATTGGTCTAGTACATTATATTTTCGTTAAGCGGCAACACTGCTAATACCTAGGAGTAATTTGAGTAGAATATGCTATTGCCCAATCAAAAATGGCAAGCTGGGGGCTTGAGTATTTTCGAAGCAGTGATGGCTCAGTGGCATTGGCTATGGACTGCCGCGCAGCAGGTCCATGGTTCGAATCCCGCCCAGAGCTTGAGCTTCACCGCATGGTGGAAGGGCATTTTGCGAATGCCCGCCTGGCTAGCGACCACCCTCAAGTAGAAAATCTGTCGCCAAGCACCTAATGGTGTGTTCCGGCAGCAGTCCTTGAGAGCCAGAAAAATTACAGGCTAATGAGACCTAACAACTGGACGTCTCAATACAGTGGCACAGTGCCATTCGTCGTTGACGAAATGCGTCTGGTATAGGCAGAGGTTATTCCGCTTAACATCAGGTCAGCCTCGGGCTTGTTCCGTCACAATCACATAAAAAAAATAAAAAAAAAAAATGTCTGCATATAATATGTTATTAGCGCGATGATAACTTTCAAACACAGGGTGCATTTTGTAACGTGGTAGGAAATTTTGCAAATGCTCGACTTGCTATGTCAGTTACAATGCCCACCTGACGAGCTACAACTTGTATCAAAAACTGCTGTCTTAGGAAGGCAGTCATTATAATAGCATAGTGGTAGGGCACTTAGCAATGCACGCCAGATTAGCTCCAATCCTCAAGGTGCTCCGGTAGCTGTTTTTGAAAGTCACTTGTTCTAGGTTAGCCTGTTTAATCTATTCAAAAATACAAATACCTAAAAATTATTTCAAATATTCATTAACTCACTCCATTTAGGCATAGTCTTGTAAATTAAATATATAAATTTGGCGCTCGACTCTCTTCTAAAGGTCAAATACAAATTTTTAAATTGATATATTCTACTTTCTACTGCCACGTTCAGCAAAAGTGTTATGGAACAACTGTGAACAGAACAGGCGTGAATCACATTCATAAAAAAAAAAAAAAAAAATTATAAATAATAAAAATAAGTAAATAAACAAAACTCATTTACTTTAGGGAATGTATCCATAATTCACAATTTTAATCAAATTCAAATGTATCATATTACACTTCAAAGTAGGTTTAATAAACTATGCATTCTGAATTCATATCTAAAATAAATTCTGCATCTAAATATTGTACATAAAAAAAGGATAAACCATAAGTTTAGTTTTACTATAGTTGTTTTACTTACTCGTATACTACGAATAATTCGTAGCTCGTATAGTATTATTATAAACAGCATTGATGCATGCTAAACAAAATCAGATATTTTTCGGTTGGAAAGAGTTGACTTCTAGCGGGACTAGAACTAGCGGGTTCAGTGAAACAAATATTGTAATAATTGGATACCTTCGGTTTCTAGTCCAGCTGGAAGTTATGTAGTTCTATCCGAAAAATCATGTATTTGTTTAAATTCCGTAAGTGACAGGTAACTTGGCAGGGGCGGAATCATCCAAGCATTTTAGTCGTTTAATTATTCACAAACTGTATGTGTTCCTTGACACCATCATCATTTATAAACAAGACAGATAGTAGTGAAAGGGAAGCTTATAAGTAAAATAGAAATTAAATCGGCCATGGGGTGATTGAAATATTAGGTCTTATAAAAATTGTAACATTTAACTTGACGAAAACTGTCTAGAAATAAAAAAAAAATGTGATACATTTATTAGGAAAACTGTTAAATTCAGTACATTTTTTTATGTTATTGTGCCAGAACAAGCTAGAGCCCCACCTGATGTTAAGTGAACTAACTTCTGCCTAAAGCAGATGCATTTCATCACAAGTGACCCATCACCTTCAGACATATTTGTTAAGTCTCATGTGCCTGTAATTTCACTGGCTCTCAAGGACTGCTACCGGAACACACACATAGCAAAGACTGAGTCCACACACATAGCAAAGGCAAACTATTAGTTACTATTATTATAAACTTATCAAATACATGGTGTACCGTTTAAATAATTATAGCATCTAATGAGAACATCAGTTATTAAAAGTAATAGCTGGCATCTTATAGTAGTATTGTATAGTTACTCATGAAAATGGAAAAACCTTTCTATGAAAAAATATATATACAACGCTTATGTAAAGTAACACAGAACAACACAGGAGATGCGCATCGTAGATTATTATAACAATAGAAATGACGATATCGTCCACTGCGGATGTTAAGAGGTCAAGAACTTGTACTAGGTATATGACCGAGTATAAAATTGCTTGAAGCAACGATGGCCGAGCGTTAATATCTATGGAATGCCGTGCCGCAGGTCCCTGGTTCGATCCCCACCGCCGGCTTGAGCTACGGGCTCAGTGCAATTCGTCACTTTTGATGAAATGCATGTGTTCTAGGCAGAGGTTAGGCCGCTTTACATCAGGTGGGCCTCGGGCTTATTCCGTCACAATAACATTAAATAAACATGATATCAACCAACATATAAAACTTATTTGTACTATAATATAGTTAGGTTTGTAGGTCAAGTACTTCTTTTCCTCCTATAGGAATATTTGATTTAAGAAATCCAGAAACCGTCACAAACTTACTACCGACATAATATAGGTGTCAAACAAAAGGACCGTATCCGAAACAATAATTTTCGCTGCTAAATTGAGGTAGTAGATAGCTCTAACTCAAACAGGATTATGCTGGACACGTCTGCTGCAAGCTAGCTGAACTTTATTGTAGTCAGTGACAAACTGGCGACTAAAATACTGCACTGTGAAGGTATAGCGTGGCAGATCAATAATAGGAAATTCCACGACACGTCATTGGTTATATAATGTCTGACGCCACAATTAAAAGGATGACTATTTTATTTAGTACAAGAATCTTTAGATAAACCATAGGACGTCATTAATGTAATTTATACGAGCTACCTTTGAGTAAGTATACGCATATATATTATGTATACCTATGAGTAAGTAAGTTCCTTTCCATATGTACATACTTAGTCATAGCCAGAAATCTTCTTCATCATTATCCAGAAGACGTCCACTGTTGAACCCATATAACGCCACAAAGAACGTCTATTAGCCGTTTGTAACCATTGGCTACCCGCTACTTTTACAATATCATAAGTCCATCTAGTGGGGGGCATACAAAAATTGTGAGCTGAGCAAATAGTCTGCAGATATTAAGGGTGAACTGGCCGGTCGCTTCTCCATACAAACGCCGTAGGGTGATCACTCCCGTATTTGAGACTTAAGGTCCAGAATTAAGCATAATACCGATTGATCTCGTCATTATCTAGGCTTGTATGGTGCCGAAATTTTAAAAATATAATTAAGTTGAAAGTTATGAGCCTTGAAAATATTATATGAAAATGTTTCGAGGCTCATAATTCTCAAGTTAATTATTTTATTAAAATTTCGGCATCATACAAGCCTAGGTAATGACGAGATCAATCGGTATTATGCTTTGTTTTGGACCTAAATCCGCAAATAAGGCAGTGATCACCCTACGGCGTTTGTATAGAGAACGGCCCGGCCAGTTCACCCTTAAAGTTTTAGTAGGTATTGAAATAGTAAACTGGACCCTGGGTGCCGGGCTAGAAAGCCACCCATTGCTACCTGTGGGTGTAGTAAGAGGCTACTAAAGGTAAAAAACGGGAAGGTGGACAGCAGCGCCTTCTGAGGAACTGCTATCTTAAACTGCGATCCCCAATACACCTGCCATGCGTGGGGGTTATGGCAACCCAATAATGGGGTAGGCTGTGTTCAGCTGTGGACAATTCTGCTGGTACAGAATACTGGAATAAGTCTCTAACACTCCATATTCTTTCAAAGTTGTTTTTTGAATTGACACAAAAAATAAGTTTTCAATGAGATCGAAACTTATATGCTAGTACTAGTCACGGAAAGCATGAAATTAAGTTTTTATATGCACATAAACAAGTTTCGTGTTTTTGTGTAACGTTTCGGGAAAAACTTTCGCAGCACAAGCTCCGAATCACATAATACATTTTTAATTAAAAGTCTGTGGGAGGACACAGATTATAAATTAAGAATGTACAGGTCAGTTTGTCAGTGCATCTTTCTTTGAATAGTTCGAAGTTATTTTTCGGTAAGAGTAAAATTCCTTGTGGTCACGGTCAGGGGTTGAATTATTTAAGAAATATTATGTGACAGCTATCTGCAAACAACAGAACCAAGACCTTAAAAAACACTTCAGCTGTGGTATTACATAAAATACGGCGACACAATGCTAAAATACTGCCCCTCACATGGAATGCGACTTAAAATTGGAAAAGTTTCGGTTGGTTTGATTGTTTACTTACTCTATTCTACTCGTACATTCTTTGTCTGACCTCGATTCCCTAGGCTTTAAAGTCAGTTATTACATAAAATTGAGTCGATTGAACTGCGTTCGGACAATATCAATATTACAGTTAGATTACATTACACTTTACTCTATTTTTAAACATAAATTTTATAGATGTCAATACGGTAATGATAATGGACCTGAGGAATATTCCAATAATCTCTTGATACCAAAGCCTATTTAAATGTCAAACGCATAAATAAGGTGTCAGAGTGTAGGTGTGAGCTGTTTTCACAGAAACATGTATTTGTTCTCAGTTTAGATATTATTTTATTTAATACAAAGAAAGAGATAAGGTTTAAGGCACCTGGAGTATGGATCTTTTTTATCTATTATATCTTTTTATTATATCCTGTCATCTTTGAAGAGGCCAAATTCTGGCATGTTTCGTTCATAATTAATTCATCACAGCTGAAGGATTCATTCTTGGAAGCACTCTACTATAGTACAAATATATGTTTATTTCCTTGCTGTACATTAAGATACTAATAATAATAATGTATTTCCCAAAAAATATATCTAATATATCTATTCTATAATACTTCTAGGATTGCTTCATCATAATCAACAACAAAAAACAAGATATCGATAAACTAGCATTATAATAATTATAATACTAGTTTTTTGATACATTGATTCTTTTGTTTGTCAGTGATTAGCGAAAAGTGTATATATGTTCATTTGCCCTTCCCTACGTGCCTGAGTTTAGTAACGACCGGTAGCTTTCGTTATTCCAAAATCACAACCTGATTTGGAACCCGAATGCTGGATCATTCGATAAGACACAGATATCAAATTGTGGATTGCCATGCTATGGAGTACAGGTAAGAGAAAAAATGGTGATTTACATTATATTTTTGTAGCATTCTACTGTAAAACTGTGCTTGTAATTTATAATTTTCGGTGCTTCACTACACCAATAACTCGATTTATGTGTCTCACGAGAATAGATCTTGTTTTTCTGCCTATTGTCTTATTCGGATACCTTTTCACATGACGATACAGGGTGCTTGAAGACCATTGAGGGTGATAGCAAGCTAGGTAATCATTTGATAAGTGCCCTTGACTATACGCTGTAGCACATGTCTGCAGTAGGATTAGAATGTTGGATTGCTTAATAAGCGATCTTAATTGCTATTGGGCGTCGTTAAATTCAAACACGTGACATAACAAACATTTACACCTATTCGTACATGTGTGTGAATGGAGATACGCACACATGTTTGACCTGTACTGCTGGTATATGCTAAAATATGGGGCTGTCAGTTAACACATAGCCTTTAATAAAATCTATTATGCTATCATCACATTCAATACCAATTAGGGGTCGGCGGCGAGTGTACTTTCCCGTGTCCAGATATACGAGCCCGGGCCGTGGACGACGCGATAAGTCGATTTGATTGATGATCGTGATGGGGAACCGTAGTGCTGTGTGAGTCAGTGCTGAATGTATACATTTACGCCAAAATAATTTACTTAAGCTTCAACAAAAAATCTTTAGGATTAATAACATACGTAAAGGTCTATTGTTAAATCCACTATCCTTCTCAGATATAGATAGATAAACTACCTTTTTTCAATGTGTTTCTTTAGTGGCAAAATAGTAAAATAGCTAAAGCAGTTTTGATGTTACTTATGTAATTTGAGCGTTGTGGCACCGGATCTCAGTAATGGATATTTTACAATTATTTATTTAATATTTGGCTCTGATTTCGGTTAGGATAGCATCAATGCACGCTCTTTTATTTGTACCTACAAGTTACGACTTGCTCTGGAATTTGGTGACTTAGATATCTTTCAAAATAAATTAATACGTAATAATAAATAAGTAGCTGAGTCTATACGAGTAGACACCTTGTCACATATGTGAATAGTGGATGTGTGGAGTACAAGCGTTAAAATATTAAAATTATAGGTTTTTACTGTATTTTATTTCATATCTTATTTATGACAAGTAAAACTTTTGGCACTTATTTGGATCAACGAATAAGCGTCGCAACTAAAGGGGCAATGGTGCTAGCATACTGAGCACACTTCCAACTGGTACTGAGCTAGAGCTTTTGGATTACAAAATGACAAATATACGATAGGAAAAAATGTAAGTCATGTGCGGGAAAAAACATTCGTATCGTATATTTGTCATTTTGTAATGCAATCCGCATAGCAGGCTTTATTGCAAACATAACAATATTAAAAGCTTTTGGACTGCTTGTGGGCTTGCAATATGACAATTGTTATCATTATCGATGATGCGCATGGATTTAAGGATGCCCAAATGATATCAGTGTGTTAGCTGTAGTTTTGCATATACACAGTTTGTTTGTAGTGTTTTGTTTATAAAGGCATACCGCCGGTACAAGAAATAATAATAATATGAGTATTTGAAATTAATAAAGGTAATAAACTGTGTGTATGTAAACTTTCATGGGTGATGTGAACCCGCAGTAAGCTCTATTCCGATGCGAATACGAGGAAGGCCGTCAATATCAAACGAATAAATCTTGTTCGAAAAATGTTGATGTGCGGTGGTGAAGCTGGGATTTTTATAGCTCCGGATCATTGACTTCGAACATAAAACAGAGTTCATATCTTGAAATTGATGTCACCCAATAAACATAGTATTCTTGCTGTTGTATGTTTTAAGAAAGTTTCCATGCATGAATGTGTGACTAAAATTTGTTTATAATGCTTTAACTACTAAAGTTGTGTTTTGGCAGCGGTCCTTGAGTGCTGGTTCTAATTTTAAGTTAGGCTTATTCATCATCTTCGGCCACGTCACCATTTACCATCAGGTGAGATTGCCGTCAAAAGCTTACGAATAGGCAATAAAAACATTGAGTAAACATAAAAACATTGAAAATCATGTACTTAAGTATCTATTATACCACCGTAGTTTGATCCCATTTTTCATACCAATGACCTATCTAGAGAATTATTTCTCCGAACCTATATTTTGCAGTATTCCTCTGAATTACTCAAGACAAGATAATGGCCATTAAAAAATAATAAACCCTAGATCTATAGTAATGAGCAACACTTTGTCTTTCAACTCCTATAAAACACGTTCTACAAAATTAATCTCATTTATTTGACAGTCGTACAATTTCGCATTTATTCAATAGTACTCTTTTAAATGTCCACAAATAGCGGAAAACGTTTTTCTCACTTCGATAATTTATTCAGTGCATGATTCCAATTACAAAGTGGGGACGGAATAAACTTCGTTTGCACGTTTGAATGACAATTTCCTGCCCGCTTCATTTGCCATATTGTCTAAAAGCCTATAAAAAGACGACAAAAGGGACACTTTTTACGTATAAAAAGGGCGCGAATGCAAAGGAAAGTTTTATCTCAAAAGGTCGCTTTAGAAGCTGAGTTTTTAAGGCCCGACTTTATTGCCGCAAAATATGGTGGTTTATGAAGTAGGAATATAAAAGACATTTGATGCAGAATTAGCAAACCTTTTTCCGTACAGGGAATTTCGACGCATTACGCGAGTCAACCAGCTGAGACTTTCGAAGTTAAACTATAAAAAGATTTTGTTCCAAAAAAGTACAATTGTTTTCCCTTAAAAAAAATTGCCTATCACGACTTATAGGGTGTCTGTCTGTGAAGCAATCAGAGCTGGCTTTCTTTATATGCTTAATGGTTGAGCTTACTAAGTTGGTCAGATTTCAAAAAATGTTTTGATATCCTCCTCTCTTTATTGCAAAGAATGTGTATATTGGTTGATAAAAACATAAACTAATCTGTTATCAGTTCTCTGAAATAATTATAATATTAACATACAGACGGTGGGTGGATATAGCTTTGATATAAAAAGTATGCCTTTGATATCAAATAATTATACTACCACTTACTATTACTAATACTATTGGTAAATTGGCGTAATATGGTACATAGGATCTCGAGAGTCCCAGATTAGAAACCAAGTTTTTTCTGACAAATATATTTTCAATAGCAGTCCGGGGTCTGGAAAGTACCCAATAAATGATGATGAGTTCGCTCCCTTATGACATGAGCTTTAAAAATATTGCTGACATAGTGTGGTGTGTGTTTAGACATCTCTTCCTTTCTCTTCGGGGATATATTGGTGATATATGATTTTATTATAATAAACCTTATTACTGCAAAAATTAAACAAACAAATTTTCTTAGCTTTTGAAAGAACATTATTTTTAAAGCAGTGATGGCGCAGTGTCTTTGGCTATGGCTTGTCGTTCAGCAGGTCCGTGGTTCGAATCCAGCCGCGGGCTTGAGCTTCACCGCATGGTGGAAGGGCATTTTGTGAATGCCTGCCAGGCTAGCTACCACCTACAAGTAGAAAGTCTGTCGCCACCTAACGGTCTGTTCCGGCAGCTGTCCTTGAGAGCCAGTAATGCCTGTTAACACCTTCAACCACATCATCACTTACCATGAGGTGAGATTGTAGTCAAAGGCTTACCTATCAGGAATAAAAAAAAATGTAATGGCGTAATTATATATTTTTTTAAATATATAGTATGTATAAGCTGCAGTGTCATGAGCTCTGACTTTAATTAAGTTTTAGAATGAACACAATTATATTTTAAAACGGTGGTTTCAGTTTGGGGTTACCACTAGGTTATGTTCACGTTTGTTTACTTTAAAATAAACAAACGTGAACGAAAATTTAGTTACGTTACTTCCACTACGGCTGCACCTTATAAATATTTAAGTTATCTATAAGGTAAATAACTTATTATGTTCATCGTAAGTACCCGATTTATTGAAATAATAATATACAAGAGGATGAAGTTAATCCATCTCAATGAGATGGTGAAAGAACGATATAAAGAAAATTGAGTTATGACGTCATTGTCATTTTAGTTCAATTTGTTAGAGCATACCCCGGCTAAAGGGGTTTGTATCCCGCACATGACTGACATTTTTCCTCTCGTATATTTGTAATTTTGTAATAAAAATTAGTAGTTTATAATACAATAATGGTTGTGTGTCTTCTAATTTATTCAGATTCGATACCCCATTTTATAGGTGAAATATATATCGATAAATCTTTATTGGTGTTGTAGTAAAATAACTAAAAGCTCGGTCAGAGGTAATAAGTACGGATACACAAGCATAAAATAGTATTGACACAATTCGTCAAGTGGGCTTTGATATATTTGTAATCTTTCGAGGGCAACTTTTTTAACTAATATATGATCAATGTAACCAATTTTTAACAGACATACGATTCACATCTCTATATGCTTAAAACTGCTACGCCATATGTGCTATTCTGGCATGCGGTATTCAAGTATGGTGTACCATTCTTTGAGGATTTTCCTGACATTTGCATGTTTATTGTGTTCTTCGGCTTTAAGTGTGCACTAAAGAGGTCTCAATAGCGGTAGCATCGTTTGTTCGCGGCTTACTCTGCACTTATTCAGAATTTGAAGGTGTAGTGTAAGTGGTTGTAAAAGTTGAAAAGGTTACTTTAATTATTGTAATTTGTTCCGTATGGAATATAATAGAAGATTAGCAGGTTATTATTGGATCAGTCGACAATATTATTATAATAACGTTAATTTTAATTCATTACATGGTATTCCAGATCGACCTGTAACAATTATGTTTTATATATATATAATAAAAAAAAAATTGGGAGATAATTTAATGGTTTTTTTTGTGAATTTATACTTTATTAATTATGTCACCTTTTATAAACATTAATTATGCGCGTACTAATAACCGTCGCACCACTTTATCTAGTTATTCGAGTTAAATCGAGAATTATTGTTAAAACTTGGCCAATAAAGAAATATTGTCATTTATTTATGTTTTATGTTAAAAAAATGTTAGCATAATAATACTTTGTGAAAGTTTAAATTAATCATTACGTTTATTTTATGTTTATATTAAAATTTGTATCTAGTGATGATTCCTGAAAATTGTTAAGCTTACGTGACGTCATAAATGCCACGTTCTCGGTCGTGTGCTCGAAGAGACCTCCTGAAAATGCTTCGTGTAGTATCGAAACTCGGCGAAAATTCTTCCGGTTTGGCTACGTGGCATTTATGACGTCATGTCAGCTTAACAGGAAAATTAGGCGTCATTGTCACTAGATATATTTTATATTAATAAGTATTGTAAAAATATTTGTTATTAAAAGTAAAGCCAAAGAGAGCCAAAGTCCATAATAATATCGTTAAATATTTATTATGATATGAACTCCTCTTAAAAGCTTACGTTAATATTTTCACGGGGATAATATAGTCATTATTAATGGCTTCTACCGTAAACTTCATTCATTCATTCATTGCCTCTCAGCTACATAATAATTATTGATTATACTGAGTTTAACGAAGATTTAGAACCACTGAGTCATAGTCGAGGTATCGGCTCACTCAGGGCGTCTACAGAATTTTGGATGGTGAATGCTCTTAAGAACTTTTATACCACATTCCTGCAACGATGTTTTAGTGAAAGCCCAGTGGAAACATGTGGACAATCTCACTGGGGCCTTTTGGTTCCGATCCCACCGCCAGCTTGAAATCCACTATATGGTGGTAGGGCATTTTACAAATACTTGCCTGGCTAGCTACTACCCAGGTAGCCACTCCGTCACCATACACTTAATGGTGTTCCGGAAGCTGTACAGTATGTCAAAGTAAAGCCTATATACCATCCTCGACCGTATAGTTATACTTACCAATATATAAGACTAGTTTTCCGGCCGCGTCTTTGGCCGAGTTCGTTTCGGTTATCAAGCAAAACCATTGACCTCTTTTTGCGCAGTTGGATAAAAAGTATCCTATGTCCTTCCCCGGGTCTCAAACTATTTTCATTCCAATATAAGCGTAGATGTAGATAACGATTAAAGGCTAACTTATAATAACTGAGGTAAACACGTCCAAACTGCTCATCACCGTATCATTTACTGAAAAACATTTAAAAATAATGGCTCAGAGTTTCTTGCCGTCCTCCACGCAGTGGCTCAATAAATATTTTCTACCGACTTCAAAAAAAGGAGGAGGTACTCAATTCGTCCGTATTTTTTTTTTTTTTTTTATGTTTTTTACCGCATAACTTCTGACTGGGTGAATTGATTTTGATAATTCTTTTTTTATTTAAAAGCTGATGCTTGCAGTGTGGTCCCATTTAAATTTCATCAAAATCAGTTTAGCCGTTTTTGAGTTACACTTAAAAAACTGAAAAGTGTTTTCCTGTCTTGATAATATAGTAAATGTTTGTTACCTTAGAACTTTTGACCGGGTGAACCGATTTTGATAACTCTTTTTTTATTTAAAAGCTGAGGCTTGCCGTGTGGTCCCATTTAAATTTCATCAAAATTGGTTGAGCAGTTTTTGAGTAACACTCCAATAACTGAAAAGTATTTTCGTATTATGATGAATTCTCATCGAAGCTCAAATTTGGTGGTAACACAGTAATATTTCCTCAACGGTATAAGAAATATTTTTTTTGGATAGGAAGATAAAACGTGTTTTGTGCTACAAATAAAAATAACTAGTCTTTTTTTATATCTGAATGGTAAGCCTTTGACCACAATCTCACCTAATGTTAGGTGATGATGTGGTCGAAGGTGTTAACAGGCTTAACCAAGAATTACTGGCTCTCAAAAACAGCTGCCTTTAGGTGCTTGGTGACAGATTTTCTACTTTAGGGTGGTCGCTAGCCAGGCGGGAATTCGCGAAATGCCCTTCCACCATGTGGTGAAGCTCAAGCCCGCGGCGGGTTTCGAACCACGGACATGCTGCACGGCAGTCCATAGCCAATGCCACTGAGCTATCACTAATTTACAATAAATGTTATTTTATGTGTTAATCATACCAAAAATTAGGACGAATGACCATATTTTATCGTATTCGTATCGCACTTCCCGTTGCAGTAAAACATTTTCTTACTGCTTTAACAAATTTCATTTCAAACACTGAGTTCGATTAATTCGAACGTCAGTCTTATTCCGGTATCGTAGAAGTAAGTTAAGTGGCTCATCATGCCGTGATTAAAAAAGGTAAATTTATATTTATACATCGGTATACCGATAATACAATACAATGCATGAAAATGTTGTCAACATTTTCATGCATAACAATAGCAGGTAACAAAATTACAGTGAAGTTCTTATATTATCTCACCTACATTAATAATGTTTATAATAAAAAGATTTCACTGAAATTGTGAGGCTATAATTAACGTATATACATTTCGTATTATAACTGAACTTAAGACCAAACTGTTGATTTATGTATTTACCTGTTGAATTATGAAAACAAGACAAAGTTGTTATTTCATGAATATTTGGTCTCATAAATAGTATTAAATTGTGCCAAAATAATAACTATAAAATTACTGAATCACTTTCGTGGATCACCGCTTCACTTTCATGGCATCTCAAACTTCAAAATTATTTTTATTCCGAGAGACAACCAGGATTGTATTAATTTACATATGAATTTACTATCTACTATCAAGCTCGATAAGTGTTTTACAAAACTATTTCAAATAAGCAAAAACTAAAATTGTCTATGAAGGTGATGATGGGAATCGCTGCGATGAGAATTAGTCATATAGTCAATGACAGTAAATGACAATCGATCCCATAAGTAGGGGACTAAATATAATGATCACCATAAAATGCTTGGATACTCTTAATTGTTTTACCAAAAATTTTAATCGAACACCAAATGTAGTAAATGGTCACTAAATCTCAAAGCCATGTTTAGGTGTGACGACGAGCGAAGCGAGGAGGAGCGTTAGGTTACTTATATACCACAACAATGCCAAAAGAATTACAGCAAATTTAATTTTGGTGATCATTTACTACTTTTGGTGATTGTTAAATATATAAGGGATCCTGTGGTACTGGCTATAAATGAAAGTCTTCACTTGATATATGTATTGTCCTTTGAACATAGTTTAGGTTACACAGCACTTAATTTACTATTTTAATTAATTTATTTTGTAGGAACAGTTATGGCCGGTTGGTAAGACGAGAGAGCGAGACAGCTTTACTTATTTAATAGGGCAATATTAAACAGAGATCATTTACTACTTTTGGGCTAAGGATGATTTATTTTGAGTAATTTTGCTTAAATAGGCTAGCTAGTTTTAACATCTGTTAAAACTTTGGATATAAGTTTACATTAAAATGGGGGTTAATTTTGGTGATCATTAACTATTTTTGTCGTAGCAAGGGTCACTAAAAAGGGCGAAATAAAAATTTTTACTAAAAAAATAGAACCGACTTCAACACTCAAATGTGTGAAATAACTTGTCGAAGTCGGTACCATGCGCACAATATTGTGATGATAGGTACTTTTGAACCGTCATGGTACCAAGTTATTTCACACATTTGAGTGTTGAAGTCGGTTCTATTTTTTTAGTAAAAAATTTTATATTTTACAAAATTACAAATATGCGATAGGAAAAATTTAAGTCATGTGCGGGATAAAATTTTGCAAACATGCATTAAATTGTTCCTATCGCATATTTGTAATTTTGTAATGTAATCCGCATAGCAGGCGTTATTGCAAGTATAACAATATAAAAAAATATTTTATTTGTTGTACGTGGTAAGCATATGTGTAATTTACCTTCTTCATGGCGTCCGAAACGCCTAGGTTATGTAGATACATTTGACAATGATTTTTTTACTTTGATCCTCATCTTATGGATGCATGGGTTTTAGAAACAATCAATTTTGTGAGATAGTGTCTAATACAAGCATGCAAGCTACATTAACTTTACACCACGTTAAGAAAGAAGTGAAAATAATCCATCTGAGTAGGCAGAGTATAAGCAGCACTCCAAATGATGCCAATATCTTTAGGCCATGGCACGCACTATACTCTTAAAGAATACTTAACGAAGGAGAACCTTACAAACTGTACGAATCCATTTTAAAACTAAAACAAAATACGCTCGGTAAAGCATAAGCCTAAAACTAGAACGATTCTACCACAATTATAAGTAAGAAACCCTGATTGACCATCGTGGAGTCCAAGTTATTTAACTTGACATCTATATTAAGTAAAGACCGCTTTGAATCTGAATTACTGAAAATGAATATCGACTAGCAAAGCCCCTGAGGTTCGTTGCGGCTGCAGATCACGTCGCTAACTATCTCCAATCAACCGCCGGTTCAGACTTTTACAATAAAAGGATTTCTTTTTTTATTTCTTACTATTGTTTTAATGAAACTATGTCGAGGTAGTCTCGTTAACATGAAGAAATAGTCAGAGAGTTTTGTCAGTCTCTGACATTGACGAATAACGAAAAAACTTTGCATGTTATCATCAGTTAGACCTCAAATCTGTTGAATAACAGCTTTTTTCATTCTCATTCCAAAACTTTTAAGTGCGTAACGAAAATCGAAATATGACAGGACACCCTTATGGGCTTGGTTGGCTTGATGCGTTACTAGCATCCCTACTTAATCCTATCAAACATTTTTATTTCCTAAACAAGAATGTAACTCTTGTCAATCGATAGGGTTAGTGATTACAAACCTCCAAAAAATGACCGCCCCGCTGAAATAAATGGCTTTGAATATCTGGATATCTGACCACGCCATCTCGGAAACTATGAAATAACTTGAAGCGATTATTTTATACTTAAGATAGAAACTCTTTTGAAGTTGCTGGAGTTCGTTTTATCCAAATCTAGAAATGCCGGAGTTATAAGAGCCCAATACAATTCCAGTATCATTTTAAATGTTTACATCCACGTAGATAAATATATAAAACAAACAACCTAAGCTGGTTTTTTAATTTGGTGGGGGAAAGTAACAAAGTCCAACCCCACGCAACGTATATAAATGTAACAATGTAGAAAAAGATCTAAGGAGGTTTCTCTAAATAAGAACTACGCGACAAAATCACAAATATACGATAGGAAAAATTTAAGTCATGTGCGGGATTCGAACCCGCGTCCATCCACCCCTTGAGCCAGAGTATGCTCTAACCAATTGAGCTAACATGACATGACGTCATAACTCAAATCTTTTCTATCGTTCTTTAACAATCGTTTATGTGATTTTGTGATATAATTCGCATAGCAGGCGTTATTGCAAACCTAACAATATAAAAGAACTACGCGATTTGCTTGTCGATTGCCAAATTTCGTATTTTATCTAAACACGCAAAAATGTAGGTAAATATAATTCTCTCTCTACGATCGTTTCTTCATTGCTGAAGGTCGTGGTCACTCTTGGCTAAGTAGGATCGGACAAACTGTTTCCATTGATTTCGGTCCGTGTCCTTCCTTACTGCGGCATAGAATTTAGACGAAGGAGTGGTGTCTCTGATTTGGTCAGACCATCTAGTTGATTAAAATAGGGGTATTAGGGGTCATCTTTTCTTCAAATTTAATTTCTCATTCGACTTTTGTTATTTTTATTTGTAAGTTTACGCATGAAGATATGCAGATTAATGTTTACTTCATTCATGTATTTTTAATATTGTTGTGTTTGCAATAACGCCTGCTTGGCGAATTACATTACAAATTTAAGAGAGAAAAAAATATAGTCGTGTGCGGGATACAGTGGTTAAAGAAACGAGAGTAAAAATTAGAGTTACGAGTCATTGTATCATTTTAGCTCAATTGGTTAGAGCATACCCCGGCTAAAGGGGTGGATGGACATGGGTTCGAATCCCGCAATTCTCTTGTAAATTTGTAATTTTGTAATTCATTAATGTAGTATTGAGTTTCTTTACATTGTTGTTTTATTTTAATCTTCCTCCTAGATCATCTTTATATTGACACCGTATGCAAAACCTACTAATGTGTGAATGATACAAAAAATCAAAACGTTAACCAGCATGTATATCACCTAGGTATTTCAGATAAGAATAAGGCTAAAAAAACTTGTACAATTTTCATATTTCACACTGACTTAATTGACTTTAGGAACACGGATCCAGTCTGGCGCATACCTACTAACGACTGCTATAATTCCCTTAATTCTTCTGCTCTGGCAAAAACAACCTTTACCTACATCTCAGAAAGAGAGCTGTCTCAATGAAATGTTTTCATATTTCACACTGACTTAATTGACTTTAGGAACACGGATCCAGTCTGGCGCATACCTACTAACGACTGCTATAATTCCCTTAATTCTTCTGCTCTGGCAAAAACAACCTTTACCTACATCTCAGAAAGAGAGCTGTCTCAATGAAATGTTTTCATATTTCACACTGACTTAATTGACTTTAGGAACACGGATCCAGTCTGGCGCATACCTACTAACGACTGCTATAATTCCCTTAATTCTTCTGCTCTGGCAAAAACAACCTTTACCTACATCTCAGAAAGAGAGCTGTCTCAATGAAATGTTTTCATATTTCACACTGACTTAATTGACTTTAGGAACACGGATCCAGTCTGGCGCATACCTACTAACGACTGCTATAATTCCCTTAATTCTTCTGCTATGGCAAAAACAACCTTTACCTACATCTCAGAAAGAGAGCTGTCTCAATGAAATGTTTTCATATTTCACACTGACTTAATTGACTTTAGGAACACGGATCCAGTCTGGCGCATACCTACTAACGACTGCTATAATTCCCTTAATTCTTCTGCTCTGGCAAAAACAACCTTTACCTACATCTCAGAAAGAGAGCTGTCTCAATGAAATGTTTTCATATTTCACACTGACTTAATTGACTTTAGGAACACGGATCCAGTCTGGCGCATACCTACTAACGACTGCTATAATTCCCTTAATTCTTCTGCTCTGGCAAAAACAACCTTTACCTACATCTCAGAAAGAGAGCTGTCTCAATGAAATGTTTTCATATTTCACACTGACTTAATTGACTTTAGGAACACGGATCCAGTCTGGCGCATACCTACTAACGACTGCTATAATTCCCTTAATTCTTCTGCTATGGCAAAAACAACCTTTACCTACATCTCAGAAAGAGAGCTGTCTCAATGAAATGTTTTCATATTTCACACTGACTTAATTGACTTTAGGAACACGGATCCAGTCTGGCGCATACCTACTAACGACTGCTATAATTCCCTTAATTCTTCTGCTCTGGCAAAAACAACCTTTACCTACATCTCAGAAAGAGAGCTGTCTCAATGAAATGTTTTCATATTTCACACTGACTTAATTGACTTTAGGAACACGGATCCAGTCTGGCGCATACCTACTAACGACTGCTATAATTCCCTTAATTCTTCTGCTCTGGCAAAAACAACCTTTACCTACATCTCAGAAAGAGAGCTGTCTCAATGAAATGTTTTCATATTTCACACTGACTTAATTGACTTTAGGAACACGGATCCAGTCTGGCGCATACCTACTAACGACTGCTATAATTCCCTTAATTCTTCTGCTCTGGCAAAAACAACCTTTACCTACATCTCAGAAAGAGAGCTGTCTCAATGAAATGTTTTCATATTTCACACTGACTTAATTGACTTTAGGAACACGGATCCAGTCTGGCGCATACCTACTAACGACTGCTATAATTCCCTTAATTCTTCTGCTCTGGCAAAAACAACCTTTACCTACATCTCAGAAAGAGAGCTGTCTCAATGAAATGTTTTCATATTTCACACTGACTTAATTGACTTTAGGAACACGGATCCAGTCTGGCGCATACCTACTAACGACTGCTATAATTCCCTTAATTCTTCTGCTCTGGCAAAAACAACCTTTACCTACATCTCAGAAAGAGAGCTGTCTCAATGAAATGTTTTCATATTTCACACTGACTTAATTGACTTTAGGAACACGGATCCAGTCTGGCGCATACCTACTAACGACTGCTATAATTCCCTTAATTCTTCTGCTCTGGCAAAAACAACCTTTACCTACATCTCAGAAAGAGAGCTGTCTCAATGAAATGTTTTCATATTTCACACTGACTTAATTGACTTTAGGAACACGGATCCAGTCTGGCGCATACCTACTAACGACTGCTATAATTCCCTTAATTCTTCTGCTCTGGCAAAAACAACCTTTACCTACATCTCAGAAAGAGAGCTGTCTCAATGAAATGTTTTCATATTTCACACTGACTTAATTGACTTTAGGAACACGGATCCAGTCTGGCGCATACCTACTAACGACTGCTATAATTCCCTTAATTCTTCTGCTCTGGCAAAAACAACCTTTACCTACATCTCAGAAAGAGAGCTGTCTCAATGAAATGTTTTCATATTTCACACTGACTTAATTGACTTTAGGAACACGGATCCAGTCTGGCGCATACCTACTAACGACTGCTATAATTCCCTTAATTCTTCTGCTCTGGCAAAAACAACCTTTACCTACATCTCAGAAAGAGAGCTGTCTCAATGAAATGTTTTCATATTTCACACTGACTTAATTGACTTTAGGAACACGGATCCAGTCTGGCGCATACCTACTAACGACTGCTATAATTCCCTTAATTCTTCTGCTATGGCAAAAACAACCTTTACCTACATCTCAGAAAGAGAGCTGTCTCAATGAAATGGATACATACTTAACAAACAAACACTTTTTTAAACTATCACGGTTTACTAGATAACTATTATTATTACTTACGGGATTTGATTTGTTTTTTCTCAAAAATAAAAATCACCACGGTACAAATCCCGTAAGTAATAATAATACATACTTTTCCTTCTTTGACAATTTATATGTTCTATGTAGTCTTTTGTTATACCTTAATTGGATATGAAAATACAATAAGCAATGCTACCAAGGATTTTTACAAAGAGAATTATACATCTAGAAATGTATATACTGGAAATATTGAAATTCAGTATTTCATAAAGTAAATCTTTTTTGTGATTTATAGTATGAATGTTTGAAAAAGATTCATTTAGTTTTTTTTGTGGTGTTTGAGTGATACATATAACGAGAAAGGCGTCCTGTCACATATAAGTACAGTGGCTAGTACAAAACTTTTTTTTTTATTGATAAACACAATATTAGTACAGTAAACATAATATCTACTGAAGCTAAATATAATTACAAGCACTATCGCGTGCTAAGCGAAATATATTTAACAAATTATTGGAGTACAAAATGTTATGCCTAAGGCGGGAATTGAACCCGCGTCCTACGATATCGCGTCGGATGCCGAGGGTTATAGGCATCCGACGCGATATTGGAGGACACGGGTTCAATTCCCGCCTTGGGCATAAAAAAAAATTGTACTCCAATAATTTGTTAAATCTACTGAAGCTGTTTCATAATTTTTTATGTGTGCCTCATTATCATAAAACATATTGAGTATAACTAATTGAAACGTGCATGTACCTTTTATTGAAAACTACGTAACAAATGAGAAAGAAGCTATTTATTTTACCTCCACATCTTTACAAAAATTACTTACTAATGAACTATACGGTCACGACATTGTTCTATTATAATTTGGAATACAGCAATTTACAGTCAGATAGACACCGAGTATATATTCCTTAAACGGATAGCCATACTTGAAATAAACAGTGCCATCAATATGCAATATGACCTATTACAAGATTTATTATTACTTTGGTCAAATCCGCCCTTATTTACACCAATCAGAAATGGAATATTTCTGCAGAGCTATTAAATCCCAACTAACCTCGGCCAAAACTGCCTGTAGGTCGAAAGGAAGAAAGTGCTGGCGCATAGTTTCGCCGTTGATAAACAGCCTAAGCTTGCGGTAAATATTGTGCTCACCAACTAAATTATGAGGATGGCAATAAAAGCTCACAGGGGCGGATTAAGGGCGTGCTTGACGTTTAGGAATATTGTTTAAGAATGACAAAACGGTTAGGCAAGGTTGTAGTGTTATCTATGCAGTGTCATTTATTTGTACTACAGTCTAAAAACACTAATGTAATTCATCCTGCTTAGAAATAATTACAGTAACATACTGAACTAATCGATGGTACTTACCAGTCAAATCAGTTTCCTCTTGCTGTTGTTTAAAAACATAGAATCATGCGGTCTAATAAGGTTGAAAATATATGTAAATAATTATGATCCCAGTGTGATATAAAAAAGTGAGTACAGCATTTCTTATGATTTTGAGACTTATTAGACTGAGGCCTGGTTTATGAGTCAACAGGAAAATACTATCACACTGATAAAAAATTAAAGCAAATGAACTTTTATCTGCAGCAAACAACATTCGTTCATTATAAATTGGTTGTATGTACATTTATTCTATTGAATAGCAAATCTGCCTTTCCGAAATACGCTGCCAACTGTAAATGCAGGCTGCGAGTGCAAGCGCTGCACGCGGTTATACGCGTAGCCACGACTACAGGTGCAGCTGCTGCGGGGCGCTCAAAAAGTAATTTCATAGAATTACACATAATGTAGTTGTGTGCAGCTGTACAGCACTTACGGCGTGCAGTTGCAGTCGGCAGCGTAGTTCAGAATAGTTACTTAAATATATGATGATTGAAGAACTAGACCTTAGAAAGGTAAGGTGTGCTTTCTAAAGATAACCTACAGTAGAAAATGTGCATAATCGATGACGATGGAGTTAGTTATATCACCAAACATAATTTTTGTAATTTATATATATTTGTATTTTATATAAAGTGCTTAAAGAAAATACATGGTGGTTCTTCTCATAAATACTCGTACTAACGTGAGTTGTCATAATTATAAACTAAAGATACTACTACTCTAGCACTCCGAGGTGAGTCCGAGGGCTGATTGACAAGCTTTGTGGGCGGCTGCTCGCAACGGCCGCAGTCCTTGTACAAAGTATTTTTTCTTCTACATACTAATAAAAATACGATCAATATACCAACACTTTTCCCTTATTTTAGTTGGAGTGGTATAACACTCGAAATAAAATAAATATGAACCGTAATGGAATGTAAATACAGATAAAGCTTTCACCTCGTATCTCGTAAAGTATTTATCACTATTTTTTATCCTCACAAAATAATGATAAAATGTTTGGGACCTTTATTATCGAGTTAGTACGGTCCTGTGACTGCGTCCCTCCGTACTTTCCTTAGGGTTTATTGAATTAGGATAATTTACCGTTTGTTTGATGTCCGCATGGCTTTTTTGCGAATCCTTTGGTCTAGTTTCGTAAATGTACTTGTATTCTGCAGAGTTTGAATAGATAACGCCGAAGTGATTTGACAGTTTTATCGAATTGCGAAAAAACAAGGCAAGTGTAACATTTAAAATTGCAAGTTGTAGTAGGTTATAAAACATAGTCTACAAAAAATGTACTGCAACATGGTGACGTGCGTGTATGTATATCCATGAACGGTTAGGTAGAGATATCTCTTCGCCAAAATATCATCTGTTTTTTGGTCCTGTGTAACGTGACGAGCCTAAACCTTTTTTCTTGTTATCTGATATCAAAGAAATCCAATCCTTGGAGTAATTTGATTGATGGACACAAATATTGATACCACAGATAAAATTGAGACACACTTCTTGAGATAAAAACAAAATAATTACTTAAGCTTTAAGAATATGCCAAATATAAGAGAGACTTTGAAGCAATATCTATGGACTGCTGTGTCGCAGGTCCATGGTTCGACTGCTGGCTTGAGCTTCCCCGCATGGTGGAAGGGTATTTTGCGAATGCTCGCCTGGCTAGTGACTACACTCTAGTAGAATATCTGTCGCTAAACACTTAACATTGTGTTCCGGTAGCAGTCCTTGAGAGCCAGTCATTTTTAACGTTAAAAGTACATGCTATAAACTTAACAACTATGTCTCAATGTGGGCGCAGTGCAATTTGTCATTTGTGACGAAAATGAATCTGTTATAAGCAGAGGTCAGTCCACTTAACATCAGGTGGGACTCGCGCTTGTTCCGTCACAATTACATAAAAAAAAAATTTTAAAAGTTTTCATAAAACAATATTTTGTCTTGCACTAATTCTAAAAAGAAACAACATCGCTCCTGTAAACTTCCGAAAAATTACAAACATAGACGTTTTATATTCAATTTAATTGGGGGCGAGCATATTGAAACCTACTGTATCAGCCAGATCGTCCACTGCCGAACACAGCCACCCCATCATAATCTACTTGCTTGACAGGGCGCCTTGGCGATCGAATTATAAGATGGAAGTTTTACAGAAGGCACTGCTGCCAATTAATAACAAATCAAGTAATAATGTTTAATATGACATTATTTTTATTGAACAAAAAAAATTAAGATATTACAGGTACAATGTAAGTTAAATCCGAGTAACCTCGGAGGATTTGGCAGCTCGATATTCAATTTCAGTGATTCAGGTTCCATGTTTGCAATCTTCTGCTAGAGTATCTATTAGACGTTCACTTGAATGAAAGTAGCTGTTATAGCATCCATCGTATATATTCGAAGTAGTCATTCAGTATTTTTTTCTAATGTATCGAACACTTTGCAGTAATCGTATACATAGTAGTCACTATTAACGCCATTATATGAATATTCTAATTAAACCATCTTATGTATGAAGAATACATGAAGAAAATAATAAATGATCAACGATTGTTTTTTTTACATTACCCCACAATGAATTAGAGCACGATTATTATTTTCAGAATTTGACAAATTATTAGAAACGTTAAAATCACGCTGCAGTTACCGTTCACGGTTACCTGAATATAATCTTATCCCAAGGCGAAAATGAGCTCGAATTTATATATGATATCAAACACTAACGCATACTAAACAAATTTATATTTTAAAATTAGAATGCCGAATTCATATCTTTTCGTGGACATTCATGACGTAGTATATAAAAGAGCTATCAAATGTATAGTGACCAATGTTTAGATAATATAACCATTAATTAATTCAATTACGTTAAAATATCCTAATGTCACTTCGGCATATTTTATTTATTTATTTTACGATCTTTCGTTTGAGCTTAATTTGTAACCCATTGCAAGGCAAAATGTATTTTATTTCCAATCAGCCTCGTTGGCCATGTGGAACAATACATCGCTGTGGAAGTTTGAGTATTTGGACTGTGGGCTCAATTCGACGTTGATGTTAGGTTTTCTAACAAATATTTGTTTAATGAATAGATTCAGGCGTTACTTTGCGGAAATCCATTTTTAATAATAACAAATACTTTTAAAATATTTTAAGAAAACATCAAATTAATATTTTAATAAAACACTTAAAAAATATAAAAATATATCTAGTGACAATTCCGCTTAATTTTCCTGCTAAGCCGACGTGACGTCACAAACGCCACGCAGCCAAACCGGAAGAATTTTCGACGCGTTTCGCTTCTACACGAAGCATCCTCAGGAGGTCTTGACTCTTCGAGCGCACGATCGAGAATATTATTAGATATAAAGAACACAAATCCGCGTATAGGAACGACCATCCCGAACAGTCTCACTTTGCAAAACATTTAATTGAAAGCAGTCATCAACTCCTTGATAGTAATACCTTTAATATTTTACATTGTTGTGATAAGGGATTTCGATTGTGTGTATTGGAACAGTTAGAAATATTAAAACATAGTACAGGCGTTGCACTGTTGAATGAACAGACGCAATTGGTTTCATCACCACTGTTGCGTATTTTTAGTGATAATTTGCCACTACAAAATAGTTAAATATGTATTTGTTTTAGGAAGTATATAATTTTGTTATATTTTTTACGATATTTTTCATATTCTAAAACACATTACATAATATAAACAATTCAAAATTATTTTTTGTTATCAATTTATGACCATTATGATGTCATTGTCACTTTAAATACGTATTACTCACCAATTGTTAGCTACAACAAAGAGCGGTGACTCACGCTCGAGTCTAGACAAAGGCGTGCTAACTCAGCCCGTCTATATAAAGGCGTGCCGAGCCGCCGGCCGCTCATTCTCGATCGTGCGCTCGAAGAGTCAAGACCTCCTGAGGATGCTTCGTGTAGAAGCGAAACGCGTCGAAAATTCTTCCGGTTTGGCTGCGTGGCGTTTGTGACGTCACGTCGGCTTAGCAGGAAAATTAAGCGGAATTGTCACTAGATATATTTTTATATTTTTTAAGTGTTTTATTAAAATATTAATTTGATGTTTTCTTAAAATATTTTAAAAGTATTTGTTATTATTAAAAATGGATTTCCGCAAAGTAACGCCTGAATCTATTCATTATCTTAAGACAGCAAGTATAGCTGAGCAGGCGAAATTGTACATAAAATTGACTAAACTCCATCGGTTAGCTGCCCAAAATGTCTGGTTCAATCAGCAATGCAAACAGTTAGGTGTCATTCCAAATTACATTAATTTACGTACCAATACCCACACTCGGGCTAGTAATATCGCGTTAAATAAAGCTAAACAGATTTGGTTAAACGAATAATGTAGACATTGGTTTTCAGTTAGGGACACCCTCAAACTTCACCTGAAGGTCCTATATTCAGAGCTTAGTTTCAGTTTACATAATGTTGAGTTCGATATTTTAGATAGTAAAGCTAGGGATTTAGCTTCTAAAGTGACACATGAAAAATACTTATCACAATCTAGGAAGTTGGAAAGATTATCACGTAATTTACAATTTAATAATAATAATAATAATGATGTTAGTTCAATTGATCAAAGCCAGGCTCACACGTTTCACCCACGGGTTGAAAACTTAAGTAATACCCAATTTCAAACGTCAGAACTTTCTCTTTTAGAAAAAGGTTTAAAATATAATCTTACTCCTAATTTGTCACAGAAAACTCTCGAAACTTTGTTAGTAGATTCTGAAATATCTTGTGCTAAAGGTAAAGTTGATATTGCTGTAAAACACCAAATAGCTGTTCAAATTAAAAAAGCTTACTCCTCTAGTAATCACCATAGCTCTGAGATAAGGCAGTTTCATTCTTTACAAGATAAATTAAGCCAAAACAATCTAGTTGTTTCCAAATCAGATAAAGGCAATAGTGTGGTTATATTAGACAAAAATAATTACAACCAGAAAGTTAATGATATAATCCAAGGTGAGGAGTTTGAGCGGTTGAATTCCGACCCAACTAAGAAATTTACTCTAGATATTAAAAATGCAATCAAGGCTACTTCATTTATCCCGACACATTCACTCAACAATATAGTACCAATGAACCCTAGGTCCCCCTGTCTCTACGGTTTACCAAAAACACACAAAGAGAACATTCCTATTCGTCCCGTTGTCTCTTATGTTGGCGCTCCCGCGTACAACCTAGCAAAACATCTTAATATTTTGTTATGTAGCAAATCATCTTTCAAACCCAAATATAGTTTAAAGAATAGTCTAGATCTGATACACAAAGTCAAAGATATTAACGTACCTCCCGGTGCCAAATTATTATCCCTTGATGTAGACAGTCTATTCACCAACGTTCCTTACGAAAATTGCTTACGCGTCTTGGAGAATCACTTTGAGAAACAACGATTACATCCCGGGGAAGTAAATGACCTTATTGATTTAACTACTATTTGTATGAAACAAAATTACTTCAGGTTTAATGATGAGTATTATTTTCAAAAGGAAGGATTAGCTATGGGGTCACCTTTAAGTCCACTAATGGCCGAACTTTTTATGGACGACTTTGAGCGTAAACACATAGTACAGGAACCTAATATTCTATTTTATTATAGATACGTTGATGATATAATCATTTGTTGGACTGGCACTTCTCGCCAGATTGATATCTTTGTTAAGAAACTGAATAATATACATCCCAAAATTAAATTTAAACTCGAATTAGAATTAAATCAATCTATCAACTTTTTAGATTTAACGCTTACAAGAGTTAGCAATAAATTAGATTTTCAAATATATCGAAAACCGACACACACAGATATTGCTATCCCCTTCTCTTCTTGTCATCCCATTCAACACAAGTTAGCAGCTTTTCGAAGTTATGTCCATAGACTGTTATCGGTTCCTCTTAATCAAGAAAATTATAATAAGGAACTTAATATAATATACCAAATTGCTATTTCCAACGGCTACAATAAACAATTAGTTGATCGATTAATTCATAATAAACAACGTAATAGAGCTATGTCACTCCTATATTCTTGCCCTACTGATAGAAATATCAAGTACGTAGGTAGCATTACTTATATGGGTCCAATCTCTCAAAAAATTTCCAATATATTTAAGAAAAATAACGTCCATGTAGCTTTTCGAACAAACCAAAATTTACGCCATTTATGTAACGGAAAAGATCGTTTAGAAAACAATAAAAAATCCGGTGTTTACAAACTTACTTGTGACGAATGTAACAGTGTTTATATTGGTCAAACCGGCCGTAATTTTGATATTAGATATAAAGAACACAAATCCGCGTATAGGAACGACCATCCCGAACAGTCTCACTTTGCAAAACATTTAATTGAAGCAGTCATCAACTCCTTGATAGTAATACCTTTAAGATTTTACATTGTTGTGATAAGGGATTTCGATTGTGTGTATTGGAACAGTTAGAAATATTAAAACATAGTACAGGCGTTGCACTGTTGAATGAACAGACGCAATTGGTTTCATCACCACTGTTGCGTATTTTTAGTGATAATTTGCCACTACAAAATAGTTAAATATGTATTTGTTTTAGGAAGTAATTTTGTTATATTTTTTACGATATTTTTCATATTCTAAAACACATTACATAATATAAACAATTCAAAATTATTTTTTGTTATCAATTTATGACCATTATGATGTCATTGTCACTTTAAATACGTATTACTCACCAATTGTTAGCTACAACAAAGAGCGGTGACTCACGCTCGAGTCTAGACAAAGGCGTGCTAACTCAGCCCGTCTATATAAAGGCGTGCCGAGCCGCCGGCCGCTCATTCTCGATCGTGCGCTCGAAGAGTCAAGACCTCCTGAGGATGCTTCGTGTAGAAGCGAAACGCGTCGAAAATTCTTCCGGTTTGGCTGCGTGGCGTTTGTGACGTCACGTCGGCTTAGCAGGAAAATTAAGCGGAATTGTCACTAGATATATTTTTATATTTTTTAAGTGTTTTATTAAAATATTAATTTGATGTTTTCTTAAAATATTTTAAAAGTATTTGTTATTATTAATATTTGTTTATTGGATAGCTGTCTGCAGACTGGAACCGTGTCCAATAGGTAGCAATAGGCTCGTGCCCTATTTAAACGGACTAAGATAGATCTGATATGCTGAACTATACCTGAATTATTATGTTTTCGGAGACATTCATGACGTAGTAGGTATATAAAAAAACTTTGTTTATATATCGGCGGAAAATAATATAAACAAACGAAATCGGACCCAACGAATCATAGCGTTTTTAATTACCAACCACTTTTCTTGCGTTCGGTGCCACTTGTGTGGAACTTCGAACCGCAGTTGCGTTTTTTCTTAATTTGCGAACTTATTTAGAATTCCGCAGGCGAAATGTAGGCTCAATGGGCTTCCCGAGTTTCGAACTAACTTTGACAATAATCAACCTCTGGGAAAATTACACCGACTTCGGGGTATAACACAGATTTACATTTAATCTGTCAAGTAGTTGAACCCTAGAGACTGTTTCTGGGTAAATACGAAGAATTATTGATACAGATTTCTGTAGTGGAATACTAAAACATGTTGGGAAATGTCGATAAAATTATATATTTGTAGCGTTTTTGGCGTAGCTTTAGAATTTTATAATATTTTATTTTATTATTCGTTTGAGCACCGAGCCAATTACTTTTTTTTTATAATGTTTGATAGGTTAGCCTTTGACCATTATCTCACCTGATGGTAAGTGATGATGTGGTCGAAGATGTTGTTTAGGCTAACCTATAATTACTGGGTCTCAAGGACATCTGCCGGAACACACCGTTAGGTGCTTGGCGACAGATTTTCTACTTGAGGGTGGTAGCAAGCCCGGCGGGTATTTGCAAAATGCCCTAGCACCATGTATTAACGGCTGCCACTAGCGGTCACCCATCCAACTCATGACCGCGGCGGACGTTGCTTAACTTTGCTGATGGGTTAAGAACAGGAAAGCAAACTTCGCTACGAGCGCTTCAAAACTACTACTACATTCTTAGACAACTCCACCGAAAACAGTGCCTACTCTGAATTTCAGGTACTAAATTGAAGATCATCCTTATTGTTATTTTAATTAATCAACAAAGCTTCCTGAAGTCTTGATATCAGGGGTAGTTAAAGCTAGTGTCTACCCTTTAAAAATGGATACCTTCTATGTATTAGCGCTGCACGGGTGCAATACCTATCCTATGATCAAATAAAGTTACTGCACTGATATGAAATACTACGAAGACATAATCGACATGTGTTAGCAAACTCGATAAGCAAAGTATTGATTGAATTGACCCAATTAACTACCACCATTACATTACACATGCCTACGTTACGGTAATTAAAAATTGACGCATCATTGGTTCTCGATTCGAACCATTGCGAGCTGGTTCCTGCCTATTTAGTACAGGTTCCGAATAGTGATGTGTAGTTTCTATTTCTGACCACTTATCTCTAGCATGTGATTTTACGAGTACTTAATATATATTACGTACTCGTAAAATAAGCCATAACCATATTGCTTTGACGTAATAAACTCAAAAATTACAGCTTGTATTTGTATATTTGTTAAAAAAATATGATATAAATGTTATGAGTTCAGTTACAATTGTGAAATCTGCATTACTTCAGATTCTCCCATATCGTGTTATATGAAGTGCTGAATGAAGCTTAAAGTATCAATCGGAACTTGGCGGTCGTGACACGGCAGTTACGACGCGGCAGCGGCTGCCAGGTCGCGGCGTACCGCTCCGTAGGAATTAGCATGGAGAGCTTTTCAAGACAGGCGACTGTGTGATGCATTCGGATGATGTATTTTTGACGCAACCATTACAGCGCTATAGATTTATAGACCAGTTAAATAGCAGTCCGGCAGCGTAACTATTATACTTCACTGCACGTGAAAATCCCAAACGGCGTCGTTGAAGACAAACATTTAGTTGAATTTATTGCTAAAAACCTTTTGTTTACGATGCTCAAATTAACAGCATCATTATATCATCGCCTTCCAGCACTTCATCTTCGAACAACTGCTTCATTAGCTCTTATTTTGCTTGAGGTACATAAGAACGTAGGTTATTTTCGCAGCAACCAGCTGCAGATGCCTGGTCGCAATTTCCAAAAATCTAATGGTATCCTTAGAAACTAAGTTGTTTGAATTAAATTTAGCCTTGAGTAAGTATTAAATATATATTTTTTTAAGTTTGACATTTATTATATTTTTTATACACCATATCATTTCATTTTCTTAACATCACATTTAAGGTATGTTTATGATTATAATCATTAATTTCCGATCATAATTATCATTTACCGTGATTTGTATAAACTTACCTTACTCTAGTTTGGCATGAATGTTACAAGAGCCATCTTTTATGTTATGTATATTCTTTAACTTTAAATTTTACTAATCCAATATAACGACAATTACATTGTTCATTATATTAGGTAAAATTGGGGAAAACGTGGAGGATACGGGTTAGATTCTTGCCATAAAAAAAAAGCACTGTATAAATTTGCGGACGTGATACTCGATGAGCATATGGTACTGCTTAAAAATAACTGAAGCATAGTAACATCATTACGAAAGTTTGAGTGTTTGCTTAATCACAATGTTGAGACGAAGTCTAACAGTCGCTCAATATTCACAGGCGTCAGGCGTAATATTTGGGTGTAGTTAAATGGTTTTATCCCTCAGTATCACATACTCATGGCATGCTAATCGGTCATTCGTGCTACTTATTAAGTCTCTTCTCATATGCCTACTCATTCCTATTTTATCCATTTATTTACACCAATCATTTTGAAGCAGTGATGGCTCAGTGGCATTGGCTATGGACTGCCGTGCCGCAGGTCCATGGTTCGAATCCTGCCGCGGGCTTGAGCTTCACCGTATGGTGGAAGGGCATTTTGCAAATGCCCGCCTGGCTAACGACCACCCTCAAGTAGAAAATCTGTCACCAAGCACCTAACGGTGTCTCCTTGAGAGCCAGTGAAATTATAGGCACATGAGACTTAACAACTATGTCTCACCATATTAATTTTCTCGCTTCGTTGGTTGAATGGTTGAAATAAAAAACAAAATAGTGTTTTTTATTTCAAACATTGAATAAATGCGATATTAAATATTTATGTAATAGCTATTTTAACAATCAAAATAAAACAAGTACCATAGTGATGTTTGAAATTCGCTCTGTGCAATAATCTGCTAATACCTATAATTTCTAATGTATTTATTATATTTCAGTTCTATTCAACTACAATAACTGCTAACAATAGCGACAAATGGCACACTTCCTGTGTTTCCTCTTTCCAGAATAGCAATTTACTCTACGAGAAGCAATATAACGTACAACAGTTCGACTAACATATAACTAACCGCAATAAAACGTTGCAGTTGTTTAATTGTTATTTCATCTGCGATTACTCCACTTTGCAGCTATAAGCCCTTAGGAATTGTATTTGCTAGTATGGTATTGACGCCTTAGGGCAATTATTCAAAATCATTATAAAAGGGAAATGATAGCTGCAAGAATATCTAGTTATTAAATATAAATGTGTTCACAATAAGCACAGAGCAAATTAATTAAGTGGTAGTCCAAAAGAAGTCGATTTGCATCAGTAATATAGTACCACCAACTTAACTGTGCAGTTCTCGAGGGCGCTACTGGTCAAGAAAATCAACTACAAACTGTCACAATTTGAAGGAATGTTGTAGTTCTTTTTTCTGCCACCTGAACAGATAAGTTGGTGGGTCTGTACAACGAAACTGTTGCGGAAGTGTATAAAGATAATATAATATTCCTTATGATACCCTTATGTTAAAGGCATAAGGACATAATAATATCTTGGTTGTATTAGTATATGGAAAAAAGTTATAACGAAATTTTCAAATTGAATTGGCATTATACTACTATATGGATGAAACGTTATCGAGTGCCTAACACTAGCGAAAAACGTATGTTTAGCTAATGATTTTTAGGTCCCAAGTGTAATCAATTGCATGAGACCCTCCCAAAGGCCAGGGTTCAATACCAGGAAGAGTTTTCCTCCACATGACATACGAGAGAGACACACACACACATTTTTGCATTAGACGATTGATTTTATTATATAAATATTCTACGTAAATATTCTATAGTATTATTTACAATTAATATATTATATGCAAACTGTACAGTACAAAAACTGTATTTAAGTAAATATACCAAATCTATGTTCGATACATAAACACAAAAATAGTAGACAGCGTACCATAAATCGAATAAATCGATATGTCACTAAAAGCATTCGGGTGTTGACGAGAATACATTATAGCAAAATACGTCATAAACTTTTTATGTGAACACTAAGCATTGAAACAAGAAAATAACATGTAACAACGAGTTCATACAGTTTCGAAATTGCCAGTCATTCTGCTAGAAAATGAGCACATTACTTGAGTTGGAGAGGTTTCACAGCTAAAACTTAGTACTTGAATAGTTGAAGTGCTTAGTTTAAGCGTTAGTCTTGAAATGTGCGACTGTTTACACAAATTATGTCGTAACTTTAAGTCGTTATTTTACATTTAACTAGGATAACATACTTCTATGTATCCTACATAATGATATATTTAATTGGTATTCTCAAACGATCAACCAAAGAAAGTATGGCAGATAAATTAGAGTTAATTATGGATATCATCTAAATGCGTTATTAAAAAATAAAACTATTCATGAAATTATAATTTAATTTTCCGAATGTATTCTGTACAGAGAGGCGTTGGATGCGATATGATTATGTATGGAAAGTAAGCTATAGGGGCTTGTATTGACATGTCTTTTAGGGACACCGGAAATGTTTTTAGGGTTCCGTATTGAAAAAAGACCCTATTACTATGCTCGGCTCTTCGTCCGTCAGTCCTAAGTTTAAGGGGACAAAGAATTCTAGCACCCGTAATAGGTACCCGGTTGAAATGGAAAAACAGGCCAAGTGCGAGTCGGACTCGTGCACTGAGGGTTCCGTACAAACCTGTAGGTATATAAGTAAAAGCTATGGTATTTTTATTGCTAAATGATAGCTATAACAATTTAAGATTGTTTATAATATTATTAACATACGATGTAACAAAAAATATATGGTTTTTGAATTTTTTCCTTTATCTGTGCTATAAGACGTTGCTTCGTACCAAATTTCAAGACTTTGAAGACAAGGTTTTGATTCTCTTGCGAGTGTCGAAAATTTGCGGCATTAACGGCTGTATCTTTTGATTGCGTTAACTTAGGAGTTTGATTTTGTCACAGCTCCAAGGGACAGTAGACCTGAGTATTCGATACGAATTTCAACTTGATACCTCCACGGATTCCTCACAAAAAGGGTCTTGTCAGATACACAGACGGATAAGAAAGTGATCCTATAAGGGTTCCGTTTTTTTTTCCTTTTTGAGGTCCGAAACCCTAGAAAATATTGGCTCCATAACAGTAAATTTATAAACAAATATTTAAAAATAAGGAAGTCCTCATATGTATTGTTATTTTTAATTTAATTATTGAAAAAAAAACAGCACACAATAATCAAACTTAGTGTGATTATAGTGGGTAACTTATTGCTCATCACACCATCATAAGGTTTAAGGCTAGAAGCTCTCATTCCGTGGGCGTACATGTATGTATCTCGCAAATGAGACAACACAAAATACTTTTGTTTATGCTTAATCTACACTTTATGGCGGGATAACTCCGAGATGGCCTCGCTCTTCCCCCGATAGCTATTCTACTTCTCGCCTTGCAGAACACTCGCTTCACAATCTCACTCTGTTCATTACTGGTCATAACTTATAATATGCTTAACGTATCACGTATGTCATCTTCAAAGTATACATCTCCTCGAATTGCCGTCGTCTTGCTTCACTGATATGTACTGATTCGTTCAAAGTTCTCAATTTCAATCTTAACTGTCACAAGTTTCTCTTCAAAATCAATCCTTATTAAGGAGGTTGGAGGTTGCCTATTTGGTGGCTGGTAAATGACCATGTATTCCATTTCCTCTATGTAGAATACTGACGATGCAACAGCAGTGATTCGTAACGTAAGTTTTGAGTTGTCAGATGGCGTTATTGTTATTATTCTACAGTTTTAAAAATTACTATCGATTAGCAGTGATCACAGACTAGAAACAACGTCAATAAATCAATGCTTGCAGTGTCGCGGCAAACTCACCGCAGTCACAGTTACCGGTGTTGACGTTTCTAAACGTAACTTGCTTGATTGCTTGATGGACAAACGTTGAGAAGAACCTGGTGTGTTGTAGTCTGTGCTTACGCTTCGACAAGTACAAAGTCTTTACGATAACAAATAATAAAAAACCAACCAAATGCAATTAAAGACCCGCAATAAGGAACCCAATCGGTATGAAAATTAATATATATTTTGTAAGTATAATTTATACATACAAAAGATGTGTTGGTATTACATACAAAAGATTATTTATTGCTGTTAATAAAAAAAAAACTTTTGCTTATGGAATGTATTTTAATTTACGTTTCCTACAAAGGACGTTGACGTTGAAGTATATTTTCTTCACGAGAAACATTAATTTCACAGATCTCATAGTGACAGTAAAATTTTTTCGTTATCTTTTGTTTCTATTGACTTAAAAATAACCCTAAAATAGGTTTCCATGTGGCAGCTGTCCCTTCGACGCATCGTCCGTTGTATCCCACGTCAAATCCGCTACACTATCTTTAACTCCCTAAACCTCATCTACTTTACCTAATTGAAATTTGAGGCAGTGCTTGCAAAACAAAATCTATACTTATAATAAAACTGTAACAGGTCCAATTCTGTACATAAGAGATATTTTGCAAAAAAAAATTGAGAGCACTCTGTAGCTGATACTGATGCCAAAGCTGTATTTTTTTTTATTTTTGTCTGTCTGTCTGTCTTTCTGTCTGTCTGTCTGTCTGTCTGTCTGTCTGTATCCCGGCCGCGCATCACTCCAAAACTACTGAATGGAATTCAATGAAACTTAACACGATTTGAGTTCATACTACGAAGAAGGTTATTGTATACTTTTTATCCCGAAATTCAGCACGGTTCCCTAGGGAAAGGGGATAAAAGTCAAAATGTTACTTAGTTGTAATTAATGAACGCGTAGTCCGATTTCAATTATTCTTTTTTCTTAGAATAGTGATGAGTGAGCCCGGAACCCCATGGGCAGCCTGGCACCCCACGGGCAGCCCAGCACCCCATGGGCCACTAAATGGAATTCAATGAAACTTTACACGATTTGAGTTCATACTACGAAGAACGTTATTGTATACTTTTTATCCCGAAATTCAGCACGATTCCCTCGGGAAAGGGGATGAAAGTCAAAATGTTACTTAGTTGTAATTAATGAACGCGTAGTCCGATTTCAATTATTCTTTTTTGTTAGAATAGTGATGAGTGAGCCCGGAACCCCATGGGCAGCCTGGCACCCCACGGGCAGCCCAGCACCCCATGGGCTACTGAATGAAATTCAGTGAAACTTAACACGATTTGAATTCATACCACGAAGAACGTTATTGTATACTTTTTATCCCGAAATTCAGCACGGTTCCTTCGGAAAAGGGGATGAAAGTCAAAATGTTACTTAGTTGTAATTAATGAACGCGTAGTCCGATTTCAATTATTCTTTTTTGTTAGAATAGTGATGAGTGAGCCCGGAACCCCATGGGCAGCCTGGCACCCCACGGGCAGCCCAGCACCCCATGGGCTACTGAATGGAATTCAATGAAACTTAACACGATCTGAGTTCATACTACGAACAAGGTTATTGTATACTTTTTATCCCGAAATTCAGCACGGTTCCCTCGGGAAAGGGGATGAAAGTCAAAATGTTACTTAGTTGTAATTTATGAACGCGTAGTCCGATTTTAATTATTCTTTTTTGTTAGAATAGTGATGAGTGAGCCCGGAACCCCATGGGCAGCCCGGCACCCCACGGGCAGCCCAGCACCCCATGGGCTACTGAATGGAATTCAATGAAACTTAACACGATCTGAGTTCATACTACGAACAAGGTTATTGTATACTTTTTATCCCGAAATTCAGCACGGTTCCCTCGGGAAAGGGGATGAAAGTCAAAATGTTACTTAGTTGTAATTTATGAACGCGTGGTCCGATTTTAATTATTATTTTTTGTTAGAATAGTGATGAGTGAGCCCGGAACCCCATGGGCAGCCCGGCACCCCACGGGCAGCCCAGCACCCCATGGGCTACTGAATGAAATTCAATGAAACCTAACTCGATTTGAGTTCATACCACGAAGAACGTTATTGTATACTTTTTATCCCGAAATTTAGCACGGTTCCCTCGGCAAAGGGGATGAAAGTCAAAATGTTACTTAGTTGTGCTTTATGAACGCGTAGTTCGATTTCAATTATTCTTTTTCGTTAGAATAATGATGAGTGAGCTCGGAACCCCACGGGCAGCCCGGCACCCCACGGGCAGCCCTGCACCCCATGGGCTACTGAATGGAATTCAATGAAACTTAACACGATCTGAGTTCATACCACAAAGAACGTTATTGTATACTTTTTATCCCGAAATTTAGCACGGTTCCCTCGGCAAAGGGGATGAAAGTCAAAATGTTACTTAGTTGTACTTTATGAACGCGTAATCCAATTTCAATTATTCTTTTTGTGTTAGAATAGTGACGAGCGAGCTCGGAACCCCACGGGCAGCCCGGCACCCCACGGGCCACCTGGTACCCCAAGGGCAGCCCGGCACCCACGGGCATCCCGACACCCCACGGGCAGCCCAGCACCCCATGGGCTGCTCGGCACCCCACGGGCATCTCGGCATCCGTATTTAGATTTGCCAGCTTCCTAAGATAAAACTCTAAAATCTGGAACATTCGCCACAATCAATTTTGTTTACTATCTATCTTTTGCCGGATAGATTTTGGAGACTGCGCAATGGAAGTGTACAATCTAATATATTTTTGTTCTACCGCCAAACAAGCAAAAAGATATCGTTTTATAATCGAAATTCCAAAGAAACGCATAAAGTACCTACTTTGCTTCAACATTTATTGTGCGAACCGCGAAGGAACTCTCTGAGTTACTTAACTACTGTCTTCTGGAAAAACAAGCTAGGAGTTATCAAACCCAAAGTAAAAAGCTCCTTTCTGAGCTATGCTTTACTAAGAGTGCTTCACCACAGACCACAACGTTGCTTAATATGAGATAAACAGTGCTCAAATGTGAATAATTAGTTCGGCAATCGCGTACGAAGTCGCGGGTACAGCTAGTAGCTAATAAGTATGTACATTTAAATGGATAAATAATGTTACAAAATCACAAACATACGATAGGAAAAATATAAGTCATGTGCGGGATTAACTTAAATTTTTCCTATCGTATATTTGTGATTTTGTAATGTAATCCGCATAGCAGGCGTTATTGCAAACCTAACAATATTAAAAAGGATAAATAATGTTCTTAGGTACTTTGCACAATCTGCCAGTAACTGTGCTTGTTATCTAATATACAAATTCTACAAAATAAAGTTATAAAACCCTATTACACTACCATTACTTAACACCTACTTATAATATTTTCAACGAAACTAAAATAATGAGTATTAAACAATTATATATTTTTAACACATGTGTACTTGTCAGAAAAATATTGAAAAGCTCTATCCATACTAATTTATCCTTTGCTATGTTGAAACTGGCAACAAAACGAATCACTCGCCGAGCAAGTTTTCTAGTCCTACCCAAGATAAGAACAAATTACGGGAGAAAGATAATTACGTACGAAGGTGCACAACTGTTTGATAAACTACCGTCAAACATAAAAAAATAAGCTAATTTAACGTATTTAAATCGCAACTAGCTCAACACGTCATCGGTAACAATGATCTCTTATAAACAAGGCGTTGATATAATGCCTACCCACATTTTTGTACGTTAAATGAGTACTTTGTATTATAATTAACGAACGATATTAAGAAATATGCTTTGTTCTTGTTCTCATGTAAGTGACTATGTAGTATTTTTGAGAGTAAATTTCTTCAAACCTAGCTGTCTTATTTTTTAGGTTGGCATTTTTTTTCACTTAAAAAATGTTCAATTATGTGACATCTGTCAAAATAACAATTAACCTCATATATCCTAAATTTTACTTTCGTTTTTGAAAGTGTTCAAGATGATAGTTGAAGTGGTTATTTAGGGTTTCATAGACGTCATCAGAAAATCCGGAAGCAATGTAAGATTGCGAGTGTCTGGCTGTTTACACCAACTGAAATTACAGGTAATTCAACAGAGGTAAAGCGTATTTTAGGGTTAAATCTGAAAATATACCGAAAAATTATTCATTTTCTCGGTTAACTATATAATTCTCATATGCGTCTAAATATTAAAAGATAACGCTACTTGTTTAAAATGAGACGAAAGCACTTTATTTCCATTTCCTGTGGGCATAAGAATCAGACTTAATTTTAGATCAGAAATATGCTGATTTTCTACAACTAAGATAACTCTATATCTTCAATCCCGCAACCCAATTATAGGAAATCAGTGTTCAAAAGATATAGTTTCTCAATTTATGTCTTACAACGTTCGATGTGATTTATGCCAAAAACGATAACGGATTTATTACGCCTGCTATAATATATGACACACAAAGCGTGAAGTAGTGTGTAAATAGTTTATTTTTGTATCATATGTGTTTTGCGGAATTATTGGAGCGTTGGCCTGGGTAATCCTGAGCGACGCGTTCGCAGATTAAATATTACAGAGTGCTAACAATCCCATATTCTGGTTTACAGGATAATGTTCAGTATTAAGGGGATACAAATTTGACAGATTGAATGAAATATATGTGAATATTGTTATGCAAACATTCACATTTTTTTATGTTATTGTGACGGAACGAGGCCCACCTGATGTAATGCGGGCTAACCTCTGCCTATGACAGATGTATTTCAACACAAGTATCACGAATTGCACTGCGCCCGTCACTTTGAGACATAGTTGTTAAATCTCATATGCCTGTAATTTAACTGGCTGTCAAGGACAGATGCCGGAACACACCGTTAGGTGTACGGTGACAGATTTTCTACTTGAGGGTGGTCGCTAGCCAGGCAGACATTCTGACCACGGACCTGCTGCGCGGCAATCCATAGCAAATGCCACTGAGCTCACTGCTTCCAACCATACAGAGAAAACCATAAAAATTATAATATTCTGATTCAGCTCATTATTGAAAAATTTCTTATACAATTTTAATTATTTGCCTATTAATTATTTACCTTCTTTGATTCATTCATATATGATCAAAGTGATAATTAAGTACAACACTACAGATTTAATTAAAGGTAACGAATATGGAATATATATATTATATGTTACTCCAAATTTAATTTTAAAATGTTCATAGAAACGAAATAGTAAATTATTGAAAAATATAAAGTCAAAATGGTAAGAAAATTTATAGTCAAATTAAATTAAAAATATAATTCCAATAACTAACTAAATAACCCACCCCTGACCGTAGTGGGTACAAAGGTACCCATAACGCTGGTGCCATTGCCGGGTTGAATAGCAATGGCCAACCTTTGCACCAGGTACGATCCGGAACAGGAGTCATCCGTCTTCTCACTCAATCTGCGCCCTATTTTGCCTATCAGAGCCCTGGCCTCAGTCCCCTAATAACCCATGGCCTCCACGGTATTTCAGACGCTTCACGTTAGAGGTCTTCTTGAATAATGTAAATTCTACTTTTTCTTATTTACAAAGCGAAATGCTAACGCGACCATCACTAACGCACAATAATCCACCAGTTGTGATCAAATGTGTGTGAAAATGTCGTTAGTTTTTACAACAAAAGAGTACGTTGTGCTTGAACTTGAATAGAACATTTATTCTAGATTGTTATTCTCGTATACTTGCGTCAATTTGTTAAGAAAACTCGAATCCAGAAGTAAACAAGGCAGAGTCAGAGTCACCACCTGTGAGCACTAAATCCTCTTCAAATCCGCATCCAAAGTAGATTACAGCATATGGATTTCAGAGCTTTCTCAAAGTTTAATATTCAGTCTCAAGAATATTAGAATAGAGAATTATAATAATAGAGCGTGCTAGTGTGTTTAAATTTTTAAGTGCTTATTTCCATACTACCGTATTAATATCGACTAATATAAATTAGCTACAGAAACTACGTATCCAATTTTTGTAAAAAATATAACGAATTTTCCTTGTCCATACAGTATCAGCTGGATTGTCCACTGCTGAACGCAGCCTCCCGCATCATGGGGGTTTTTCCATAATCCCCATGCTTGGTTTGACGTCTTGGGGATCGCAGTGTGAGATATCAGTTCCTCAGAAAGCGCTACTGCCCACCTTCTTGTGTGTTGCCCTTAGTCTCCCCTTACGACAACCACGGGTAGAGAGAGGAGTTTGACATGCTAGCCCGGCACCACACGGGCAACTTTTACATACGGAGGCTTTAACAGTTTTGATTAAGGCGCTGACAATGGCTTAATAGCTTAACTTGAACATATGTATAGCACAATCTGTTAGTTGTAATAAAAAAAATATATCTTGATCATATTCTCTACGGCCAACTTAATTCCAAAATAGGTTTCTATAACATTTTCACGATATTCGTGTATCTTTTTTTAAGGTTATTGTGACGTATCAAGCACGAGGCCCACCTGATGGTAAGCGGACTAACCTCTGCCTATAACAGATGCATTTCGTCACAAGTAACGTATTGCACTGCGCCCGTCACCTTGAGACATAGTTGTTAAGCCATGTGCCTGTAATTTGACTTGCTCTCAAAGACTGCTGCCGGAACACACCGTTAGGTGTTTGGCGACAGATTTTCTACTTGAGGGTTGTCGCTAGCCAGGGGGGTTTTCGCAAAATGCCCTTCCACCATGCGGGAAGCTCAAGCTCGCGGCGGGATTCGAACCATGAGCCTGCGGCACAGCAGTCCATATCCAATGCCACTGAGCTATCATTGCTTCGAAATGTGTATAAAATGTAGCAATAAAATAGCAAAACTTTATCAAGAGAAACACGTTAAGTTACATATTCGATTTACATAAGTTATTTGTTATTAAGCTAGTTTTTCTCTAAAAACTGCGATCAGTTTTCACCATCCTTGCATCTCTTTCACTTCTTCGCAGTCCGATAGGGATAATATTTCAACATTTGTCAGCGTCTTTAACAATAAGTTCTTAAACAATAAGTTATTTTTAATGTTACATTAAGTTCAATATCAACTACAATATCAAATCACTCATTCGTCTACACTATTTACGTCCGAAATAGTGCACATGAACATACTGTGTTGCCAACACAAAGAATAAGCGGATTATGCCTGTACAGGGATATTGTTAATACACCACAAAATAAATTCGCCATACTTGTGTATATCCTCATACATTGAAAAACTTGCCTTACGCATTAAAAACCTGTGTACCATTGTCACAAGTATCAGAAGGTTATTGTTAACTCGTCATAAGTCTCTCTTTTGTACAAAGTAGTGTCTGCAAATACAATGGCGAAGTTGTTTACTGTGTTGTTTTTTTAAGCTTTGAATCAATGCAATACTATGCCTTAGTAACAATTTTTATCAAACAACAAAGAAAAGGTTTTAATATCAAGATATATTATCATGTTATATTTGCGTACTGATAGTGCTTAACCCCATAAATTGCACAATACCATGTATAGAAGTATCTATCAGTTTTTCAAAAAAAAAATATGATCACCAAGACACAATCTATGATCTGTACTGTACTGTATCAGCTGGATAGTCCACTGCTGAACACAGCCTCCCCCAATGTAGGGTGTTTGCCATAATCCCGACGCTTGGCAGGCAGCTTGGGGATCGCAGTGTGAGATATCAGTACCTCAGAAAGTGCTGATGCTCAGCTTCTGTTGTGTTACCCTTAGTCGCCTCTTAAGTGGGCCCGGCACCCCACGGGCAAAAAAAAAAGTATAATCTATCACAAAAAGACTTAATTAACATTGTGCACACGGGAAAGGTTATCGAATATGACATGTACTCTTTTTAAACATCTATTTTTGTATACTGATTGGTTGTCAAGGAATTCGTGGATTTTTCAAAAGAGACTTATAAATAATATGTGGCAATTGAACTTTTTTTTTTATCTTTACATGATAGCCTTTGACCACTATCTCAGCTGATGGTAAGTGATGCTGTGGTCAAAGATGTTGTTCAGGCTTACCAGGAATTATTGGCTCTCAACAACAGCTGCCGGAACACGCTATTAGGTGCTTAGCGAAGATTTTCTACTTGAGTGTGGTGGTAGCTAGCCAGACGGGCATTCGCAAAATGCCCTACCACCATGCTATAAGGACTGTCATCGTAAGCGATAACCGGGACCGACTGTTTTACGTGCCCTCTGAAGCACGGAAGCGCGCAGTAGTAATGTCACTAGCGGTCACCCATCCAACTCATGACTGCGGCGGACGTTGTTTAACTTTGCTGATCGGATAAGAAGCAAAATTCAATACGAGCGCTTCAAAACTTTTTAACAATGCACTGTGACAAGTTATTTTTTGTCGTGGCAAATTCACTTTGTGGCGAAATAATTTCCGGGTTTTTTGGGTCAATTTGTTGAGAACCTACGATTCGAAGCACAGAGCTTTTTTCCTTTAAATATGTTTTTCGAAGTAAGCATACTTAGAGATCACACCAGTATAACCAATAAGATCGCAAATAAAATGAATTAATTGCAATGATGGCCGAGCAATAATAGCTATGGACTGCTGTGCCGCAGGTCCCTGGTTCGATCCCCATCGCCTGCTTGAGCTTCACCACATGGTGGAAGGGCGTTTTGCGGATGCCCGCCTGGCGAGCTACCATCCTCAAGTAGAAAATCTGTCGCCAAGCACCTAACGGTGTGTTCCGGCAGCCGTCCTTGAGAGCCAGTTACGGGCGCAGTGCAATTCGTCACTTGTGATGAAATGCATCTGTTATAGGCAGAGGTTAGACCGCTTAAAATCAGGTGGGCCGCGAGCTTATTCCGTCACAATTACATAAAAAAAAAAAGTTAATTCGATATTTTAGAAAGCCACTATTATTATGAAAGTTACTATAAAACAACATCAACATAGGCAATAGTGTTAAATATTTTATGGATATTATGATATAGAGCTCATTTGAACAAGTAGTGACAAAGGCGACACAAGATGTGCTAACAACATGCACAATCCGCTTATTCAATGTGTATTTTCATGTTCACTCATTTGAACATAAATAGTGTAGATGAGTATATGAGTTGATATTGAAATAATTGTTACAACATTGAAACTAATGGTACTTAGTTTAATCTTTATTGTTTTAGGTAGGTATAGGTTTTGTCAACATACATAAAATTAGATCAATAATCATATTTTTTATTTTATTTTTTGCCTGATAGGTTAGCCTTTGACCACTATCTCACCTGATGAAGTGACGATGTGGTCGAAGATGTTGTTCAGGCTAACCTAGAAGTACTGGCTCTCAAGGACAGCTGCCGGAACACACCGTTAGGTGCTTGGCGACAGATTTTCTACTTGAGGGTGGTCGCTAGCCAGGCGGGCATTCGCAAAATGCCCTACCACCATGCTATAACGACTGCCATCCTAAGACAACAACCGGGACCGACGGCTTAACGTGCCCTCCGAAGCAAGGAAACGCTCAGTAGTAATGTCACTAGCGGTCACCCATCCATCTCAAGGCCGCGCGTGACGTTGCTTTGCTGATCGGTTGAGAACAGCTAAGTAAACTTCGCTACGAGCGCTTCAAAAAAAACAAATACTTGCATATACCTATTGGAACGTTGAAGTTAAAGCCCAGATTTATAAACAGAGCGAAGAAAATATTATTTATCTCATTTGCCACAAAAATTACAGGCACATGAGACTTAACAACTATGTCTCAAGGTGACGGGCGCAGTGCAATTAGTGACTTGTGAAATGCATCTGTTATAGGCGGAGGTTATCCCGCTTAGCATCAGGTGGGCCTCGAGCTTGTTCCGAAACACTAACATAAAAAAAGAAAAAATGTTACTTTGTTACACTGATATACGGCTTTTGCCTTTTATTTGGCTATGTATGGCCACAATCTGTTGCAGTATATCAAGCTAATTATCATGAGTGTATCGTCAATGAAATTAAATTTTATATCTAATTTACACAACGTAAACGTACACACGTTCCAATACATTTTGTATTCACGCACCAAGTCGTGAGTACTTTGAATTACGACGCCTCACATCCCTCACACCCGACACATTCGCAAGCAAAATACTGACCTCAATTTTATTCAATTTGTAACTTTCGAACCCGAAACTTTCGTTATGCATGACTCTAACAGTAATTTGACTTTTATTGCTTTCTCTCCCGGATACTCCCTAAAAGGTTCATTTCTGCGGGGAAATGAAAAAGGCAAGAATAATTTTATATACAGATTGCCGTGTAAGTGGTTTAGGATCAAAAGTCGCGTCGTTCGAGAGAAAATGTTATATTTACAATGCTCAGGTATATTTTGTAAATTACGATATTTTGAGGAAATATTGTTATAGGGCTTGAACGGGTATAGGCGCAGCGCAGTTTGTCACTTTTGACGTAATGCGTATTTTCTAGGCAGAGGGTACCGCTTAACATCACGTGGGCTTAGTGCCTGTTCCTCATATATCACATAAAAAAATGCGCCTCTCGGTTTAAAATTTGTTTCTGCCGCTACTATGAATTATATTTGGGATTATAAAAGATTAATAATCAGCGATAAAAAAAAGATCTTATAAGTTTTTGAACATCCAAGTCCACAATCCACATGCTTCCAAGTCCAAGGAACCTAGCAAGAGAATACAAATGAAATGTCAAAGGTAAAATAACTGTAAGCGGACTATATACGTAACTGTATAACTATTACATCGCATGCGATGTAATAATGTGTCATCAAACAAATTACATTTTAATCATAGAAAACCTCTAAAATAGTTTATTCATTGTATAAAGAAATACAACCAAAATAGAACACGTCAAATTTTATCAAAGGCGAAACAAGACGTTTTGTGTGACTATGATCGTGGCACTATTCTGTGCCCTGTGACATTTAACAACTGAGAGCGCAAAATGAAACTGTCCAGCGGATGGAGGAAACTGCTCGGGCGGCCTTTATCAGTGCGCTGTCATGGTTCATAACTATAAACTCTTGGCTTCTTACCAAGTAAGTATTGCCAGAGAAAGGACCTAAAAATCTAATTTATCACATACTCGTATAACTTAAATCAAAATAAATCCCGTGGAAACTATTTAGTAATTTGTGGTTCGAATTATTACGGCTGGCAAAGGCAAAGTAGGTTTTAGTTTATCGGTAGAAAAAAAATATTTTGTAGTTTTATTTTATTTTAAACAATATTTAAACTGATTTACAGTAGGCACAGTCAAATACTTTACAAATTGAACCTACGTCGCGTCTTATTTGCGTTTTTTTTTTTTTATTTTTTTTTTTATTTTTTTTTTACCTTTATATAGACCAGGGCTAACCTGTTTTTTAATATTTTAAACACCGCAAAGTAATAACCTATAAAGGATGTGAATGTGCCAACATATGTTTTTATTTTTTTTATTTTTTATTATTTTATTTATTTATTTAGAACATATTACAGTACATAATTCATTATTGCTAGCAACAAAAAACCTCGCAGAGGTTTGTCTAGTTGCTACGTCCTCCACTCTAAAAAACAAATAACAAAATCACAAATAATCCGCATAGCAGGCGTTATTGCAAACCTAACAATATTAAAATAACAAAATTTACTTCACACTCCATGCGCAATCGCACGGCACGCTAGGAGCGCGATAACACTCCTATACTATATGCTGGACTCAATTTACGAACACAGTTCCAAAAAGATTTTAAGAAGTCCGTTATAAAAAAATTGCTCTTAGATGGCAATATGCTTGCCCTCTATTATATTATACCCATATTATTCGGCAAAATGCCCATTCATTATGACGTTTATCTTCTCTTCAATTAAATACATCATTAGGCACTTTTAAGGACATATATTATAGGTGAGATAATAATAAAAGTCTAGCCTAAATATTATACAATAGTTCAGGATTCTCATATAATGTCAGTTAAATCAAATAAAAAGTATATATGATCTAGCTTAGGTACATTGTTGTATGCACTCGTTCAACAAAAAATTTCCTATTGGATCTATCCCAAAGTCTTGTAAATAGTAAACGCTGGCAACATTACCCGTAACCACAGTATGCTAGCTGTCCCTTTCCCGCTGACCTCTCTAATTTTTCAAAACAACATGGCAGTGCTCCAAGATGAATAACACGGTATTCCGATAGTGAATACATTTCTAGATTTATGAACGCCTGTTAGGGTTAACTGGAATTGTGTAGGAGTTCAGTATATATGCATAAATGTCTTAGTAAGATTTTATATTATATAACTGGGAGTATAGAAATACCGTAAGATATTTCGATGCTATAATATGAGTTAGTCATATTACGAAACTGGAGCCAAAAAAGCTCATAGCTTTTAAAAGTACCCGTGACAAAGAAAACCTAATAAAAGTGACGAGGCGTGGGTGGTCCTAATAAGTTAAGCTATTTTTAGTTGTTTTTAAATACAGATATACAGCCTTACTTATAAACGCTACTTAAAGTTTAAACATTACTTAGCCGCTGATTAGCAAAATTTCTTACTCATAAACGCTACATATCTTTATCCAGTACCTAAGTACAATGCGATTAAAATAAGAATAGGATCGGCCTAGCGCCATGTTGTGACGTCAAAACTAGAACTTGGTACAGTGTGCAAAATAAGAAATGATAAAACATGTAAAAATTAATAAAGAAAATAAAAAACCTGACTGCAAATAATTTATTTTCGTTAAGCGTTTTATCGATCCATTGAAATTAAAACTGCAAGTTAATATATTTATGAAATCGTTTTTTAAAGCCTTTCATTTTGATACCCAACACGATGGCTTTAGAAAAAAAAAATTGTTTTTCTCTCTATATGGCGTCTAAAATTCACCAGTTTGTTGGTTATTGCTGTATGTACATAGTGTCACTTGCACTATCAAGATAAATCTAACGTTATCTCGTACATTAAAATCGGTTAAGCCATTTAGAAGTTATGGTGAAATAAAGAAACTCACAAACATACATACATATCATGAAACCTGAAAACTTAACACACGTTTATGTGGACCGTCGTGTAAAAAAATAAGTAGTCAAAGATGGGTAACGAAGTTGTAGGTGACCGTAGGTACAGGAAACACAGCAATAATTTGAACTGATTTTATTTGTTAGGAATATTTTGTACGTAGGTCTCTTAATTTTAATCACTTAGCTCTTTGATGCCGCATGTCCTGATGGCCAACTGAGTCAGACTAATCGTAACAGGTAACAAAAACAAATATAACAATCACCAAAAACATATTAAACAGTCAACAACAACAAATTAAACAGTCAAAAAATAAATTAAACAAGAAGATCAATAAACACTCGGAAACGTGTCGCATAGTAGTGCAACTGTCGGAGAAATAAGACCCTGACGCCCGCGTTGTCATCAAACCGAGATGGCGTCCGTGCTACCTTAAAAATATGAATTTATTAAAATAAACAATTTCGGGTCACTCATTTAAAATTACGTATAAATATATAGCACTGCTCTATTTTTAAGTTTCTTCTGCTGATCGTACTTATTAAAGTGAATATGAGTGAAGTTAGCCGAGAGCCCGTCCTATTCTTATTTTAATCGCGTTGTACTGCTTAAATCAGCTGTCAATTTAAACACCGTCCCACCCCTGTTTAAATTTTAAGTAACAAGATGGCGCCCATATTTCTGATCAGCTGATTTAGTTACAGACCCACCAACTTATCTGTTCAGGTGGCAGAAAAAAGAACTACAACATTCCTTCAAATTGTGACAGTTCGTAGTTGATTTCCTTGACCAGTAGCGCCCTCGAAAACTGCACAGTTAAGTTGGTGGTACTATACAAAGAAAAGTATTATATTTACTTTTTAATTTCAAGATATTTAGCACTAGATACATGCTATTTGGCCATTTAGGTCATTCATAATACTTTTTAGTACAATGTTGTCAGTTTAAAATACGTTCGACCTCATTATCCATTGCTTAGCTAAACAGGTGCTATGTAGCGTTTATAAGTAAGAAATATTTAAGCATTACTTAAACACTGTTTAGTTATGCATTACTTAGCAACTACATAGCGATTTTTTTATAAGTAAGGGGGATAGTATTTATTATCATGACTATTTATGATTGAAAAACTCATTAGGTGAACGCCAGTTTCAGATCCATTGTTGTATAGTGCATAGTCACTTGAAGGAAATATAGACTCTGTGGGATGGTAGTAGGGCAATTTACGGTTGCTCACATAGCTAAATACCACATATAACAATTCTTTATATGTTCCTCTCAATAGGGTGTAGCATTTTAAATACTTGGGTCAGATAATAACTGAAGACCTTAAAGATGACCTAGATATGGATCGGGAGCGCAGTGCGACGGTGAAGGTGGATATGTTGTCTAGGAGATTCTGCAGGTGCTCAAACGAAGTCAAAATAACTCTGTGCAAGGCTTATTGCCAATCATTTTGTGGAAGTAGCATATGGATAACGTATACATAAATAAACTACAACGCTCTGCGCGTCCAATACAATAATGCTTTTAGGATTCTGATGCGCCTGCAACGTTTTTTGCGCCGCTTCTAACATTTCCATGGAAGTGTTGCAGCCATAATGCGCAAAAAGGTAGTATCACTGCTGTGTAGAGTGCATGCCAGCTGTAACTGTATCCTGTCCGTCATCGCAAATAAGTACGACTGCCCAGTCCTGCGATACCAAATTGTGGTTCTATCAAATAAGCATTGCTAATGTTCTATTACTAGAACTCTATTGCTGACACATATTGACATCGGTTTTTTTATAATAATATAATATGATATTTAATATTAATTTTCAACCAACTTCAATTAACTACTTACAAAACAAGGACCAGTGTTGTCTGTAATAAAAATCTTTAGTATTATTATTTTAAAATTAAATTTCAATTTATTCTTGACATGTAGACAAGATTTTAATAATATATGAGTATATGAGTATTTGAGTTTAAAATTTATATCAGACACTTGGTTTTGTCAAATACGCTCTCTTTTAGCTGCAACAATGTAACTTCTATGTCAATGCGATCAAAAAATGTGACCATATATGTCGCATATTTTTCGAATCAGAGCCTAAAGGGTATTTTCCGTTGACCTAGAACTAAATAACGCAAAAACACACGGTGATTCGTTTTTATTTAAAGATAGATGATATATTAGTTATATTTAGGTATATATTGAGATGTGTTGTCATAAAGTAGGGGCTACAATTTCTTGTTATTTTATTCATCACGCACTTCTGGTTGCTTAGATAGCGCACGGGCAGACTCTTTATTCACACAGCTTTAACAAAATATATAAAGATGAGGATCTATTTACTAAACATATAAGTGTTTCCTAGACATAGTTACGAATCTAAGTGTTAAAAAACGTAAAAATATATATTTTTCGACTACAATAATTTATCACTTGGCATACATCCTATACTCGTATTTCCTAATGTCTATACTCAACAAGTTCAGTTGCTATAAAACTTATTAAAAAATAAACAAAAGATTCAACTTGCAACTTCGATCATACCACACCAGTAAAGCATTCAATATACTAGAAGTGCAGCTGTTGCCGTGACTATTGAAACAGTTCAATAGTCGGTAAAAGTTGAAATAGTTTTTAAAAGCGGTGTATAACTGCTGAGCCGGAATCGGTTCATGACAGGTTTGAACGAGCTGCGTCGACACTTCAGACAGTTACCGGTCTCCTTCTATTGTAGCTCTGGGGCCAATATATGAGTAGGCTGGATTTTGAAATAAATAGAACGCGGTCTTGGAAATATTGAGTATTATTGTAGGCAACTATTACATTAGCAAGTTCGCATTTATATAACATAAGGAGCCTACATGTTGCTAAAAATGGCTACAAGATAGATAAAAAAGTTAAGTAGTAAATAAAATCTAGTGGTTGTCACAATTCATTCAACTAAACTGTTTTTTCTACTCAACTAGTTGTCACTAACAACAAACAATTTGATTCATTTAACTAAGTTTTTTGCTAAAGTAGTCACTATAGTCCCGTGAGGTATCGGGTTGGAATGTCACTCTGCCATCTCATCCCTTCTGGGTATCGTAAGGTAAGATATACCCTTATACTACGAATAATAGTATATATTTATTCGTAGCCCTTATAATGCCAGAAGGTTAGGAGCTGCGTCTTCTGAGGAACTGTTATCTCAAACTGCACTCCCCAACTCGCATGCGAAACGTGGGGATTAAGGCAAGTCCCCTCTTAATGGGGGAGGCTGTATTCAGCAATGGACGATCCGGCTAATACAGTAGTCACTAGTACCAAACCGGTTTGTTCGCTGATCTGAAATATGATAAGCAATATACAATTATTTGTAAATAATCATATACTATGTAGGTACTATTTAGTATTTACTAGCAATTTACTCTCAATCATTTGTTAATGTAAAAATTATGAGTAACGTGATCGTTAATAAATGATTTTCACGATAAGTAGAATTTTATCATTGATTAAGTGATTTTTTTTAACTGTGATAGGCTGAAACATGTATTGTGTTATGAAAATAGTTTATATTTCAGACTTTCTTGAAATAACTAGTATTGTTTGAGAAGGCATACTACACCAACATCACACGAGTGGGATAAGAGTAGGTAGATGATAAACCTATCAATTTTCCTGCAACCAATGCTCATGTGGGCCCGGCTTAACAAAACTATCTTCTCTAACAAAAAGAAAACACAGTCATTAAATATATATTTTCGCTAGCAAGACAAAGGCCACCACAAGGAAATTATGAGGCATTATTTAGACCATGTATACCTACAATAAATGAACCTCTTGTTCTACAACTCTCATCTCCTAAACTTGAACCTACTCATGTGTACCAAATTCAATCCCTGAAACTTTTACCTAAACGAATTGTTTACTACTGATCAGAATATATAAACTTCAACCCAACATGCAATTGTATGTACAAAATACCGCTAAAGCTAAACCGACTTCATCTAATCAATATAACTTCATAATTGCATGAGCTTATAATAGCATTATAGCTCGTTAAACTTATAACTGCGCCTTCAAAATAAACTCGATTTACTCGTAAACTTGCATAACTACGTGGCAATGAACGTTGTACAGGCACGGAGATCACTCTTCCAGCACTTTATTTCACATATAAAGTTAGAGAGTCTTAACAGTTTTTAGTAAACACCAAGTTCGTCTCAGTTACAAGTTTATGTGCGCTAAACAAGACTCGCGGAAGGTGGCCATTCGATCACATTTTTACAATAAGCATGTTGAAATTATAATAAAAAATATAGAAGAGAGTTTGATTTGATGTAGAGAATGTGTCGATCAATTTTTCATTTATTCTAGGTAAATAAATAATCATTTCTAAACCATGACGACGATACATTATTAGCGTTATAAATTCCAGTCCTCGTTTGTGAATTTGTGACTATGTCGTGGAATCGACGCGTTGTAGCGAAACAATTTTTATATATATATAATTGTGTTTTCAAATTGTAATTGTAATGACGATAAGCGTGAAGGTATGTTATTTAAGTGTAATGTTAAAAAGTTCTACTTATTCATGCACTATTAGCATTTGTTTCAATGGGTTCTTGAACAGGATTGATGTAAACAGTTTGGTACTAAAAAAGTCAGCCTAGTGCGAGTCGGACTCGCGCACCAAAGGTTCTGTACAAACCTGTAGGTAAATATCTAACAGTTGTGCTATTTTTTTTGTAGAATGAAATCCATAACATATTAAAATTAATAAAAATATTTTTAGTATATGATGTAACCTCAAAATTTACCAGATAAGACGTTGCTTTGTACTAGATTTCACGATTCTGAGTTCACGGGAAGTACCCTGAAGGTTTTGATTCCCTTGCGCGTGTCAAAAATTTGCGGCTTTAATGGCTGTACCTTTTGTTAGCGTTGACATAGAAGTTTGATTTTTTCACAGCTCTAAGGGACAATAGACTTGAGTATTTGATATGAGTTTCAGCTTGATATACCCCCACGCGTTCTAGAGAAAAAGAGTCTTGACATACAGATGGAAAACAAAGTGCTCCTATAAGGGTTCCGTTTATTTCCTTTAGAGGAACGGAACCCTAAAAGTCTACAAGAAAGTAAATATTTCTTATATTTTTTTTTATATTATGATTAATAAATTTTTAATTATCTACTTGCTAATAAACATTTTCCCTCAACATCGTCAATGACTATAAAAGCATGGGTGAAAGCGTCAATTTTGTCATAAAAGAATATCGTTAGAAAATTACAAAGTTTCGAGAGAAACAAATATTGTCATGTGCGGGATTTCGTTAATTTGTAATATTAAAAAGAATGCCTGCTGTAATTCGCCAAGCAGGCATTCATTTTAATATTGTTATGTTACTGCAAATATAACAATATTAAAAAGAATATCATATTCCACCACCAACCATGGCTACCACAATGCGTTGGAATACACTGAAAACTTTCACCCGTGTTTACTGTCACTATAAACATGAAGCGCTTACACCAAGTTTCGAAGAAAAACTTTTTCAATTTGAGCGTTCGTGTTACGTGAATGAGTAATAACTAACAAAACTCCATAATTTACACATTTGAATGCCTAAGCTTGATAGACATCAGTGAAAGTGCTTGTTGTCTAGTTTAACTTAAACTAATTAACAAGCACTTATATGAATATCAAATCTTATTAAATAAGAACGTGTTGGACCTTTGTCCATTCGATAGATACCTAGGTATCTTAGAAGAAATTTTCTTAATTTATTTTTAAGTTCTTAACGTTGAGAAGTAATTTCCAACAAGATTAAACCTTGAGACACTGAACTGTATAAACCAGATTGCCCACTGCTGAACACAGCCTCCCATTATGTATGTGTTTGCCATAATCCCCACGCTTGGCAGGCGTCTTGAGGATCGCAGTGTGAGATATATGTTCCTCAGAAAGCGCTGCTGTCCACCTTCTGGTTTGTTACTCTTAGTCCCCTCTTAAGACACCCACGGGTAGAGATGAGGGTTTACGTTCTAGCCCGGCACCTCACGAGCTCTAGCCCGGCCCAACTGCTAAACAAACTAGGGCATACCTAGGTACCAGCAACTCAATACAGTATAGGTACCGATGTAAATTTAAAATAAGAGTTAATGTAGGTAGGTAAGATTATATATCATTAAGTAAGATTGTATATCATTGAGAAAAGTTTAATGACATAAACCTATACCTTTTGACAATTCTAATATCTAATGCACAGTTAATAAGTTAGCGTTGAATAATATATAGGTATCTACGTGGCTGTCAAATACCTACCTAGGTATCGAATGATGTTTTCTAATTGAAGTAGGTAGGTACATAAATATTGCACAAGGGTACGTAGAGAATCGATCTAGCAAGTCATTCGGCATGCTAGGTAGATTGGCCGGTAACCTGACCGCACCTGATACAATTAAGCCCCACGCCGCACCGTCACCGCCACCGCCCGCCATTTCCGCATCCCTCAGAATAGGTACGCGAAACAGTTGTTTTGTCCTAGTGACAGCGTCTTATTGACTTCGCAGAGCGTTCGTACGCGTGTGAATAACTGCGGTTGTCGTTTTCATGCCCAAAGGCAACGCGCCACTGCTTAGATATAATAAGATATGAGACGAATTACTTAGCATTCCATGGATTCACCGTGCGGGTGCCGGGTCCATCGCGTTGCAGAGGAAGAGGCTAGAGGGGCCTGGGACTTGCAACCCAGGAGTACGGTTAAGGGGCCCCTTTACGATATATCAATGCTCCCCTTCACCGCTCGAGCCTCCTCCCCTACCTAACCAAATTTGGTAAGAACCTACTAATGCCGCCTTAGATACACGTTCGAGGATGGAAGTAACGGTTGTTCTTGGTAGGCCAAGGTCTTTAAGTAGGTTATATAGGGATTTCGCTGGTATACCCCTTGCTCCAACTTCTACAGCATATAAATTGACCACATAACCGTTTTTGGTTAATTCATTTGCTAGGTCATAATATTTGTTTGTTTTTAATGTGTGGTCTTTAAGTATATTTGTTTCCCACGGCACAGTAAGTTCTATAAGTACTAATAATTAGAACTGATTTTGTTCATGTAAAAATATACATGAATGGAACACATTCAGTTATCGATTCTACACCACCCCCCGCTGTATTTATGATATATTTACCTATATTCAGACATAATGTACCTATTTCTACCGGCAATCAGTGATGTTCCCTAATAAATTATTATTCTATGCTGTTCTGCTCTGCTCTGTTCTGCTCTGTTATATTCTATTCTATTCGCATTACAGTGTTACGGTTTGAAGGTTATGGGTGACGGTTAAACTACAGGCACATGATACTTAACAACGTTAAGTCGCAGATGTGATAGGTGCAGTGCAGTTCGCCACTTATGACCAACTGCTTGCCAACTGCTCTTATAGGCAGAGGTTACCGCTTAACACCACGATAGTATAGACAAAAACAATTAATTGTACCACACCATGTTATAATCAGCCTTTTACCACATTGTATTCTAAACAAATATAACATGCATAGAACTAGAATACTCTAAGTTATAATCATTCATAATCCGTTACTGACTGAAATAAAATATCACCATAAAAAAAATGTAGAGGTCAAAGCGTGATATGATTCACCACCATCATTCTAACAAGCTATCCTATTCACAAAAGCCTATTCGTTGCGGATGACCCCGGATCACCATAAAGGGATTGGACAAAAAGCCCAGTTTCAAAAAGGCCGAGTAAAGAAACACCCCCCGTGATGCGTCAATGATGTTTGCTCTCCTTAAAAGCCTTTACCAAGTATGGCTTTGAAGCGGTGACGTTATAAACATTTACTAATGTTTACTGGTTTTACTTGTTATGTGGCTTATATTGTACCCTCGTATAACATTGCAGTAAATTAACAGTAACTTAAAACTTAACATAATTCATAAATATAGTCAGGCTTTGCTGAAATCCAAATTTATATAATAATAAATATTTTGAAAAAAGTTTATGAAAACATTAAATAAATTAATATTTTAGAAAAATACTTAATAACTCAAATAATGTTATCTAGTGACAATTCCGCCCAATTTTCCTGCTAAGCCGACGTGACGTCATAAACGCTACGTAGCCAAACCAGAAGAATTTTCGACTCATTTCGCTTCTTCGAAGAGAAAAAAAAGCGTGCAGCAGCGCTCTCTGAAAAACTAACTTATTACATTGCGATCCCCAAAATGCCTGCATAGCAAGGGGCTTATAGCAAAACCATAAAAGCATAGAAACTCACGAAGGAGGCCAGCTCTCAAGGATAGCTGCTGGAACACACCGTTAAGTGCTTGGCGACAGAATATCTAGTTGAGGGTGGTAGCTAGCCAGACGGGCATTTGCAAACCTACCACCATGCTGTAATGACTGCCATACTAAGAAAACAACCGGAACCGACTGCTTAACGTGCCTTCCGAAGCACGGAAGCGCTCAATAGTAATATCACTAGCGTTCACCCATCCAAGTCAATACCGCGATCGGTTAAGAACGGCTAAGCAAACTTCGCATCGAGCACTTCAAATATCTGCATTGCGGACTGATTTGAAATTTTATTTAATTTACGAGTAGCTTTTGTTTTGTTTTTCGTTAAAAGTACTTTGAAATGATGACATGGGAATCCAGTTAAAAGTAATGTTGTTCAGTAACATTGGGTTTTAAATATTATGCATTGAATATTTTATTGCCTGCCATTACACAAAGCTATGACCACACAATTTCACACGAAATTATCATTGAAACCATAGACTTAGGATTTTTTCGCTACATCCTAAGCCTATATGATTTAAACGCAGATGGTGCAAAACAATTTAAAAATCCATACAATATTGTGAGATTGGAAATCAGATGACATAAAAATATAATGCCTATTTGCATGTAACAGAAGTGAAATAAAAGAAAAAATATATTGTTAGGATGTAACAGGAAAATTAAAGGTGGCACCTTCTGGCTCTTATAACGACTCGTCTCTATTGAATCCCACGGTTTATTCTTTCGTCTTTATTGAATTGATTCTTCAATTGATATCATTTTATGGAACCCTTCCCTGGCATTTTGCCATTACAAAAATATTACAAAAATGTTTGTAAAGCGCTAGTAACCGAGCTTGCTTAGTTGTTTTTAACCGATCAACAATGATAAGAAACGTCACTGCGGTCATAATTTGGTTGGGTGACTGTTAGTGGCAATTATTCCAAAGCGCCTCCGTGCTCCGGAGGGCACCTTAAGACGTCAGGCCCAGTCGCCTCACAGGATGGCAGTCGTTACAGCATGGTGGTAGGGCATTTTGTGAACGCCCGCCTGGCTAGAGTTATCTACCACCTGCATAAGCACTTCCAATATTGATGCTCTCTTACTTTTGAAAATATGTACTCCAATCATTTGTAAATATTCCTATTTACTTTTGGAATTCTACACATTTCCTAGGAATTTTATCCATATTGACGTCGATTACGGACGCTGAAAGTTATGGATACCATAATTCGTGATGCCTTCTTATACCATAGACAACTTTGAAAAAAATATGACGCATTTCACCCTGGCAAGCTCGCAATAAGCAATGTCATCAAGGTATAATAAAAGCGAACCATGATCTAAGATTATTGTATCATGAAGCGAACCATATTGTAAAATCTTAAAAAAAAGGTTTACATCTGCATTTTGTAGTTACTCGTAGTTGACATTAGTTATTTGTCAGTGGTATAAATATGAATAACTCGACGGAGTGGGAAGAAGTGGCTAAACGCCCTCTTTCAGATGAAAGATTTTGTTCCTCCATAACAGGGGAGTGACCAAGCACTATAACAACACTTTAGACTGAGCATATCCTTGTCAGAAAAACTCACAAGTTTTTGTCTGCCTCAGAGATAAAAGTCCTCGAGATTCAAAAGCGACCCTATCGCCACACCATCAAAGAGGCGTGTGATTGAAATTATTACAATACTGCCACCGCCTCACGCTATATTATGCTAAATCTACAGCAGACAGACACTCCAATTTCCCCGTTCACATTCTCTCCGGGAGCACATGTCGCCGTTTTATTTTCCGGCAGAGCCGCAGTCAGGGCCCGAAAGGCGCGTAATGAACGAACCACGCTCGTTGGATAAATCACATATTTTCCGGAACAGTCTAAAACTGTTGCTACATTATTTTCGATTAGTTTGCGTTGTGACAATTTGAAATATTTTTCTAAAGAAGGTTGATCTCAGGCAAACTACAGGATGTAAAACTGCATTGCATATACATTGGTAGTATTAAATATTATAACGTATTTTTATCACATTTATTTGAAAAGAGCTACTTTATTCCTCGTAAACAGGGACTAAAACAGCTTTTTAATCCCAGAGTGATTTGAATTTAAAAAGTAGATATCTTTAATATTAGTTGCTCGCACCAAAACGAACAATCACAAACATTGTATTAATAAGTTACAGGCTGTACCTATGTATGCGCGGCTGAAATAAGGCCGCGCCCAACAAACTAACCGCGCGAGCCAAATAAAAAAAAGTTTGTGAAAAAACGCTGGGAATGCATTCCACCTTTTTTTCGTGACACTGTCACAATCACATCATATTCGAAGTTAACTTAAAAATAAATAAATAATTTGTCTTAAAGTGGTGTGAATGAATGTATTATTATTAATTCTATAGAACAATGTATCGGAAGCTATAAATGTGATAAAAAGTGTATTATCCTAAAAAATCACGTGAACAATATATGAAAGAAATATATGATAAGAAAAAAAAAGCAAGAAGAGAGAATCTTTTTCGTGTTTTTGGCCTATTTTTAAGATTTAGCCAATTCTATATAACGTACAACTCTTTGGAGTATAAATATTTTATGCTCAAACCTACAGTTAATACTATTAACGATATTAAAATCGAAACATACTCAAAATTATTAGCTTATCTGAAACGATAATCCGAAAGACATAAACGGAAGAAATGCAGGGTTTTCGTGCCAAAATGAAGCATTTTTAAATGACGCTTTTGATGAAACCTATCGAGAGTAAGTATTTCAATAGGTACCTGAGTACGTAACAATTTTGTAAAGAGTAAAAAGACTTTTTGGCGATTAAATTTGCTACTAGCAGTGTATCTACTTTTGAAAGACTTACTTTTTTCTTTTGTTACAGGTTGAGTTGATTTTTGGAGTTCATGGGGCTGCTGTTGATTCTAATGAGTTTCTTAATGTAACGATCGATAATGTTGAAAGCGCCTCGGATGTTTTATTTTTATAAAGTTGAAAGACACAAAAACCAAAATCGACAAATCTTTTATTATTCGAGGAGTACACAAGATTATTGTTGAAAAATACCAGAAACTTCTTCTTCGCCCTTCTGATATGAAACCAATCGATTATGTTATGTCTTATTGTTCCTAATAATATTATCTATTAAATATAAATAAACGTACTATTCTTATTCATAAGTTGCACTTCCATTTTTTCTCATAGATGGTGATAAATAATAGTGTCCACCTCGGGAGCCGACAACTATTTTAAGAAAAGTTTAAGACATATGTGGGATCGCGTCAATCCACCCCTTTAGCCAGGGTATGCTCTAAGCAGTCTAACAAACCCCGCAAATGACTTAAATTTTTCCTATCGCATATTTGTAATTTTGAAATGTAATCCGCATAGCAGGCGTATTTGCAAACATAACAATATTAAAACTATTTTAAGCTCAAGTAAATTTGAATACCTCGTTTCACTCAGGATTCTACTTTTTTATATGGGATAGGAGGGCAAACTAGCAGGCGGCTCACCTGTTGGTAAGTGATCACCGTCGCCCACGAACAACCGCAACACCAGAGGTATCGAGGATGCGTTGAGAATCCTTCATTCCGCTCTAGATTCAAAGAACCACTCTCGACTTTGAAATTGTTGTTTGCTCCCTCGGTGAAAATCGACTATTATAGCTTTTTCAAGTTCACACTTTTAACCCTTGAACTTTGCTTTGAAATAGAAATAACTTCATTCCTGCATCTCCTTTCCACTACCAAACAAGAAAACGTACGGAAACATGGCATCCATTGGTTGACATTCCTCGTGTCCGCACAAAGCGATGTGCAATCACCTTTATAATACGAACAGCGAAGGAAAAGAAGCCTCCCAGCGTCCTTGTTTCCCGAGAGCAATAATCTCGAAGTTTTCAAGTCTAGAGTGAATACGTATCTTCTAGGCATGTTCCACCGTCAACTGCTTCATCGCTTACCATCAGGGGAGACTGTGGTCATATAAAGTGTTTATAATTAAGAGCGCTCGAATTAAAAAAAAACCTGTATAAGACATATTGCCACAATTTTAATTTGATTTTAAAGGATATTTACTGACATTACGTATGGAATATAATTTCAGCCAAATGGCCGCAGCGACTCCGCTGTAGGTGGTGTATACTGGTGGACCAATTTTGGATGACATTTTCGCATAAATGGTGCTCAATTTCACGAAGAGCGCGAGTTATCTTGGCCTTCAGGGCGGTAATTGACTGTGGTTTGTCTGCATAGACAAGAGACATCACGTAACCCCACAGAAAGTAATCGAGCGGTTTTAAGTCACCCGATCTTGGTGGCCAGTTGATGTCGCTACCACGCGAGATGACGAAGCCTTCGATTTAGGCGAATAGAGCACTAATTTTCATAATACATTTTTACAATTTCTACGCGTTGTTGAAGCGTGTAGCGTTCCATGGTAAAATTTCACGACTAAATATGTGTTCATGCCAAATTCGACAGCTATCGCTTTACCTATGATGGTCGCTATGCGTTGTCAAAGTTCGCGCGTCCCTATTGAAAAACCTTTTAATAAAAATATGAACTTAAGATGAAATAAATAAATTAAAAAAATATATATATTTTATGGGGAAATCTAATGACATGTTTATGAAATAAAAGTTTCTATAAATATTTTATAAATTTCTAATTTATTCCTTATATAATTCTAATACAAACCTTTTAATTTTTTTTAAAGAAATACTACTTTATTCAGTTTTTCTTATATTTTATTTTTTAATTCAATTTAAACGTATTTATTGCATGAACATGGGTGGTATAAAAGTATTCCATATTCCACCTTTATGGTATGCAAATTAGTTAAAATTGGAGTTATGCCAGACATATTATTACACCATACATTATTGTCCATACAAATATACTACTGTACTACATCAGCTGGATTGTCCACCTGGGCCTCCCGCTTTATTGGGGGTTTACCATAATCCCCACGCTTGGCAGTCGTCGTCTCTCAGAAAGCGCTGCTGCCCACCTTCTGGTGTGTTACCCTTAGTCGCCTCTTACGACACCCACGGGTAGAGATGGGGGGTGTGACATTCTAGCCCAGCATCCCACGAGAACATTGTTCAAATAAATTAAACTGTATCTTTGTAAATTGTTCGAATACATATTAGATACCAAAAGTTCAATCAATTGTATAATGTCTACTGAAGCTAACGAAGTTTTTACAATTAGGTATTAAATTTTCAATAAAATCGAAGGCAGCATATCATTCGGACGCAGCAAAGTAAAATGTAGGCGGGAGTGGATCTGCTTAATCAGCAAAAACGTTGCGTATGAAAAGGGTCTGAAACCTAGACGTAGGTTGGGTCCAGATGAATAATGTGAAACTCCAAGCTCGAATTTATTTTATTTTTTGACAGGCATTTTTATAGGACAGCGTCATATTAATATCAAACGTGGATAATTTGAATCGGGATTGTGGTGTATTTATTTTGAAAAGAATTAATATTCTGCGACAACTTACCCACTGCCCGTGAGGTGCCGGGCATGAGATATTGGGGGAGGCTGTGTTCAGAAGTGGACTATCCGGCTGATACAGTACACTTAACCACTATAACGGGCTTCATGTGCTAGTAAGATTAGGTATATTATTATAATTCTTTTGTTTACTTGGATCGCCCAATGCGGCCTGATCGCCCGAACATCATCATCATCATCATCATCATCAGCAGATCGAATTAACTAAGCGGCGGCCGGATCAAGGCCGCCCTATTTCCACAACAGAGTCCACCAAGCACCGCGACGACGGTCTGTCATAAAGTAGCGCTAGACACCTAGGTCATAGGGCAAAGCCCTGGCCCTGTTATCCCCAACCCAATATATCTAAAAGAAGAGAACGATTAATTATGGTTCAGTATGTTCTTAGCTCTCAAGGAAGAAACATTTGAATGTGCTCAATATTAAAGGAAGCCTTTCTGTATTCAGTGAAAGTAGTGCATATTTATTTTATTCCGCCAATTTTCTGGTTATAGAGATATAGTTATACATAGTGCACTCAGGCGGCGGGACTTGAACCCGCAATCCCCAGAATACCGTCCTGGTGCATTACCAATTATGCTATGGAAGCGGGCGCTGGACAGTCAAAAATTCTCCATCCGTTTGAATGCACATCTTTTTAACATTGGCGACATCTACCCAAATAGCAGAGGACTATTTATTTAGGCTGGTAGGTTGATATACGATCAACACTGGACACCAAATCGATGAAACCATTTTTATTTTGACTAGTATTATTTTATAAGAGCATTGACGCATGCTAAGCGAAAACATACAAATTATTACGGATGGAAAAAGACGGTATTCTGGGGGTTGCGGGTTCAAGTCCCACTGGAAGTTATCTTTTTCCATCCGTAATAATTTCTATGTTTTCGCTTAGCATGCGTCAATGCTCTTATAAAATAATACTTACTAAATATAACTACGAAAATAGTTACATAAAGTACTTGAGATCATTATTGGCAAACCCTATTGAAATTTCCATTATTATCCAAACTAATATCCTAATCCGTAAGTTAAATTTAAGGGCCATTTCCATAGCAACTGAATTAAGCGCTGACCACGTACACTATCACAATCTAGAGGGTTTATAACTTGTTGAATTCATTATCAAAATGTTACACAAACTATCATAGAGAGATGTCAAAACAATGGCCCAGCAGTGGCACAAAGACCGTCGTGATTGCATCCTCATTTGCATGTTCCATTGACCGAAAATTAAATTTCCAGACCCTCGGGTCCGTTAATTTGCGTTCATTTGTATTCTGACACATTTTGATAAAATACATTTTGCGTCAGTTTAATCCATAATAATTGTCACCTAATGAAGCGGTTTTGTAATAAACGTGATCGGCAGTTTGGTCGTGTTTATTTCTATTGACGTCGTAGCATTACTATATAATTAAGTAATGTATTTGTTTCATAGAATGCTTATATACTGATACTATATGCAAAAATATTTTGTAAATTATGTGAGTGAAACCCTTTAAGGGTTCTATAGCCAAAGACAAAACAAGCTAAAGCCTGTTTTGCCTTGTTAGTTATAATTGCTTTCATTGCATCCTATTATTTGTATCTGTCTATCCGTAATGCGGTGGACAAAACAAAGCGGCGACAGATTTTCAACTTGAAGGTGGTAGCTAGCCAGGCGGGCATTAGCAAAATGCCCTACCACCACGCTATAACGACTGCCATCCGAAGACGACAACCGGGACCGATGGCTTAACGTGCCCTCCGAAGCACGGAAGCGCTCAGTAGTAATGTCACTAGCGGTCACCCATCCAACTCATGACCGCGGCGGACATTGCTTAACTTTGCTGATCGGTTAAGAACAGTTAAGCAAACTTCACTACAAGCTGTTTAAAATTGGTGGCATACCCCTTGTTAGGAGCTTTTTTCCTAATCTATTACGAAATCCAAAGGGAAGATATGGAACAGACCAGTTATCTTAAGCCGGGAACCGTATAGAAAAATATCACCCAGGCCCATCTCGTCCTCTCAGTTTCCCATCTAGTCCTGATGCAACATATAGTGCGGTTTCGGTTACTGTCGATGACGTGATATCGGCGCTTGGCTCGTTTTACAGTGGATCAGCAGCGGGTTTAGATGGAATGCGTCCTGGACACCTTAAAGAATTGACATCTGGATCTGCTGGTGAAAATGGTCGAAGGCTATTAGGATGTCTGGCCAGACTTTCAAATTTCTTGCTCAGTGGTCAACTGAATCCTGAGGTGTGTCCATACCTTTATGGCGCGTCTCTGTTTGCACTGACAAAAAAGGATGGTGGTGTGAGACCTATCGCTATCGGTAGTGTCTTCCGTCGTTTGACCGCCAAGTTAGCATGCCACGCCGTGAAGGACGAGATGGCCGGTTACTTGCAGCCACACCAACTAGGGTTCGGTACGCGCCTGGGTTGTGAGGCAGCTATACATGCCACGCGGACCTTTGTAATGAACCCAGAGAACGCAGACAGTATCGTGCTAAAGCTGGACATTCGCAATGCGTTTAACACTTTGGAAAGAGACGTTCTATTGAGTGAGGTTAAGGAAAAAATCCCTTCCCTTTATCCTTTTCTTCATCAGGTTTATCTGTCTCCTTCTAATCTCTTCTTCAATGATAACCTCATTCTTTCGCAAGTGGGAGCTCAGCAGGGGGATCCACTAGGGCCACTCGTCTTCAGTCTTGCCATCCACAAAGTAATCCTCGATGTCAAGTCTCGTTTGAACATTTGGTACCTAGACGATGGCACGATCGGGGGGACACCGGAAGACGTATTCCAGGATCTGGAGGTTCTGATTCCTCGCCTCAGAGACCTTGGTCTGGAGGTGAATCCCTCTAAGTGTGAGTTTTTCCCCTGTAGTTCCGAAGCTCGTAAACACTTCACTCGATTCGGCACTCTTCTTCCTGGTCTTAGGGAACTTTCTACTTCCAATTTTAACCTACTAGGTTCTCCTATTTTCTTGAATGCAGTTCCAGAGGCTATTACTTCTCGTGAACGACTTCTATTTACCGCTCAAGAACGTCTCGGGAATCTTTCCGCGCACGTTGCGATTGTTTTGCTGCGAATGTGTTTCGCTCTTCCTAGAATCGCATATTTGCTGCGTACCACCCCTACCTGGCTTTGTCCGGATGAAGTTTCTTCATTTGACAAGGTCATAAAGTCAGGGATTGAGTCGGTACTCAATATCGCACTGGATGAGTTTCAATGGAGTCAGGCGGCTCTTCCGATCCGGTACGGAGGTCTCGGGATACGATGCGCACGTGATATAGGCTTGCCGGCTTTCCTTGCGTCAGCACATGGGGTTGCGGACCTTGTTACTACCATCCTTCAGTCTAATGGTGACGGGGCGAGTATACCGTTTGTGTCAGATGCTGTGTCAGCTTGGTCAAACAACAACTCGGGGGCAACAAATCCAGTAGCGGTACATGTTCAGCGAGCGTGGGATGATATTGGAGCCAAACAGATCCAAAGCCAGTTATTGGAACGAGCTTCCGGGGCTGATATGGCCAGACTTCAGGCAGTGTCGCAGTCAGAATCTGGGGCATGGTTGCACGCCTTACCTTCACCTCATCTAGGCACCTTACTGGACGATGACTCTCTGCGTGTTGCGGTGGCCCTCCGTCTGGGCTGCAAGGTGTGTGAACCCCATAGATGCACCTGCGGTTCCATGGTGGAGGCCGATGGCCATCACGCTTTGAGTTGTCGTCGCTGTGCGGGTAGATTCTCGCGTCACAATGCCCTCAACGACATTGTGCGAAGAGCCTTAGTGTCAGCCAACGTCCCCTGCGTGCTCGAGCCACCGGGTTTATGTAGATCTGATGGTAAGAGGCCCGATGGGATGACCCTGGTGCCCTGGCAGAATGGCAGGTGCCTGGTGTGGGACGCTACTTGCGTCAGCACTGTCGCTGCCAGCCACCTGTGTCGCACTGTCCACTCACCGTCAGCGGCAGCTGAAGACGCCGCAAATAAAAAACGCCAGAAGTACGCAGCAATGGAGCCCGTTTACCTTTTTGTGCCCATTGCAGTAGAGACCATGGGTTCGTGGGGAACAGAGGCCAAACAGTTATTTAGTGAAATTGGGCGCAGATTAAAAGAAAAAACTGGTGACTCCCGCTCCAGTTCGTTCCTGGTGCAGAGGATGGCCATTGCCATTCAACGCGGAAACGCTGCAAGTGTTATGGGCACCTTTGCACCGGGAGCGATCAGGGGTGGGTTGTTTGATTAGGCTAGTTTTAAGTTTGACTTAAATATTATTAATTATGTTTGTATTATTTTGATTAAATACTGAGAATTAGTAATGTATTTGTTTCATAGAATGCTTATATACTGATACTATATGCAAAAATATTTTGTAAATTATGTGAGTGAAACCCTTTTAGGGTTCTATAGCCAAAGACAAAACAAGCTAAAGCCTGTTTTGCCTTGTTAGTTATAATTGCTTTCATTGCATCCTATTATTTGTATCTGTCTATCCGTAATGCGGTGGACAAAACAAAGCGGCGACAGATTTTCAACTTGAAGGTGGTAGCTAGCCAGGCGGGCATTAGCAAAATGCCCTACCACCACGCTATAACGACTGCCATCCGAAGACGACAACCGGGACCGATGGCTTAACGTGCCCTCCGAAGCACGGAAGCGCTCAGTAGTAATGTCACTAGCGGTCACCCATCCAACTCATGACCGCGGCGGACATTGCTTAACTTTGCTGATCGGTTAAGAACAGTTAAGCAAACTTCACTACAAGCTGTTTAAAATTGGTGGCATACCCCTTGTTAGGAGCTTTTTTCCTAATCTATTACGAAATCCAAAGGGAAGATATGGAACAGACCAGTTATCTTAAGCCGGGAACCGTATAGAAAAATATACATACATACATACATAAAATCACGCCTCTTTCCCGTAGGGGTAGGCAGAGACCACGGATTCCCACTTACTACGATCCTTACATATCTCTTTCGCTTCATCTACACTCATCAATCCTTTCATACATAAGCGTCGGCTTAGGGTACTCTTGACCTGGCTAGAATGATAGAAAAATATATGAGAATCAATTTAAAAAATACGTAAGTTTACTCATTCTAAATGGAAAACAATATTTATCGAGGTGATAATGGGGTTACGTATTCTAGTGGTGAAACTTATTATTTTGGGAATCCAACATTCTGGACCTTAAGACTGATATTGCTACATTAATATTATTGGATCATCGGGGATTCACTTCCTAAATGGGACATCTACATTAAGACAAAATTCTCATATTACTGGACTTGGTATATTAAACAAATAAACTGAACTGTAAACCTTGGTAACTTTATGTTTAAAGCTCTTAGAAAGGTACTCGTAGGTAGTTGATAACACGAATGCTACGTATCACGTAGCACTCGTAGCACTATCCGTGCGTAACTGCCAACGTTACGCTACGAACGACATACATCGTGAGCGTCTACGAGACGGTGATTTTACGAGCATTTCCCCGGATATAAGGAATATACGAACCATATTAATAATGAATGACAAATAGAAATCTACTTGCATAAAACGGAATTGAAGAAATATTGTATTCTCTAATTCTGCCTTAATTTTGTTCTGATTTCGGCTTTTTCTCCAGTGCGTCGGATTTTCTTTTATGATAAAGTACGAGACTTACAAGTCGGCACCTGATGGCAAGCGTCACGTTTGTCTATTACAGTTGCAGTGTACCTCGTTCTATTCGACACTGCACTGCACTCGAAATTTCAAGACGTGTTTTGTACTAGTGTACAAACACTACTGTGTTACTGATTTACCCACCAAGACAGACTCTTGCTAATGAGACCTACTTACCTAGTAATTTTCAAAGTAACAGGATATATATCATGATAATATTATGTGTGTTATATGCATTTTATATACTTACTTACACACACTCTGTATTTTAGCTTCACTTAGGTCTACACGGGTAAGACGCTTTAAGATAGTTATATATATCCGTTTGAGGAAGATTAATGCATCGCATACAGTATCGATCTAGTTATATGAGTAAATCAATAGAATGCAGTACAATGTAGAATATTTCAATACTCAAATTTGTAATTGACCTTCATAAGAGCGTCATAGACGCCTAAATTGAATAAATGATTTTGACTTTGACTTTGACTTTGAATGGCAGGTGACAAATGAATGTTTTTCAGTCAAGTTATGGTTTTATTGCATATAATCAATGATTATGTCAGTGATTGTGAAATATATACATATTTTTATGATGAGCTAAAAACTTTCGCGAGTTTTGTCCATAATTAATATATAGTAACCGGCTAGGACTCACGTAATATTTACCGAGCCGCTCGCCGCTGTGCACAATCGTGACTCCCCGACGAAGAACTTCAAATAATCGAAACTGGTCGGAGCAATATCCGGTAAATGTTACGTGAGTCCTAGCCGGTTACTAAATTATAATTATATTTTTATGATATTTTGAATATGTATTTATAAAAATAACCATAGATCATGGTGTCTTGTAAGTTTTTTTCTAGTAAATCACTCAAAAAGTAAGCAAAGAGTAATAAAGAAAAAATAAAATATTCTTTCTCTTCCAAGACTGAAAAGTATGAATAACTTCTGGAAGTCGGTTCCATGCTGACTTAAAACACTAACCTCATATAAGCATGGTTCAACTTCCAGAAGTTATTTCATACCTTTCAATCTTGGAAGAGGGTTCCGTTTTTTTTATTCTCATTTTGGTAATAAAGACAGCTTAAAAATCATTCACAAGCTTAAAATAGTGTTCATCGTCGACAAGAGCATATCCCATTAAACCATCCAGGTAAGTGAATAAATTTTTCAGTTAATTAACTATAACTTATAAATTAATCAACCGATGTTGATGAAATTAGATGGGACCAGCTCGGAAGTATACTCTTTCCAATAAAAAAAATACAAAATCAGACTTCTTTGTAGAAATGTATGCGTGGTCATACATATAAAAAATATACGCGTTGTCTTGACAACCTCCTCCTTTTTTGAAAGTCGGTTAAAAATGGAAACCTATTAACTATTTCACGTTGTCCAATTCACGCTGCTTTTCTTACTAAATCCAAACTAAAAATCGTAACATAATTCATGCTAATCTGTAGCACAGTGCTGATTTCGAAGAGTAAGTCCTGAAATATAATAATTTGTTATTTCAACAAAACAAACTCGTCGAAACAATCAAAATAAATAGCCACAACACTGTCTTGCAATAAACATGTCGCAGTAACGATCAAACATCACAGTAACTAAAGTTATAATTAATCTGAAGGCATTAGACCTTTCACAAACAGTGCGAGACCCGCATAATGCGACAAGTTGCGACAAGTTGTTGCCGGGTTTTGTCGCTATTTGTCGTCCTCTATTAGCGCTGTTATGGGTTGCTGAGGGCTATTGAGCAAATGGGAAACGACATGGTCACTAATTGCTGTTTCAAAATGTACCCAATTGCGAACAATAGAAACTTATTAGGCTTATCAGAAATAAAGGTATGCTGTGTTATATGTATGTCATATCATCTTAAGCATTAAAGCAGTGATGGCTCAGTGGCATTGGCTATGGACTGCCGTACAGCAGGTCCATGGTTTGAATCCTGCGTTGGGCTTGAGCTTCACCGCATGGTGGAAGGGCATTTTGCGAATGACCGCCTGGCTAGCGACCACCCTCAAGTAGAAATTCTGTCGCCAGCAGCAGTCCTTGCAAGCCAGTAAAATTACAGGCACATGAGATCTAACAACTGTATGTCTCAGTTTGACGGGCGCAGTGCAATTCATTGTTGACGAAATGCGTTTGTTATAGGCAGAGGTTAGTCCAATTAATATCAGGTGGGCCTCGAGCTTGATCCGTCACAATACGAGTATCATAAAAAAACAGTATAGGTTTTAATAAAAAGGTAAATAAGTTTTCAATCTTAGCTTCAGCTTATTTTATTGTCTTGCCGAGATCGCATTTCACGGTTAATAATAGACATCAAAACATCGTTAGCAAAAGTTACCTTGACGTCAAAAATATGAACTCATGATTTTGAAATTCAAGAAAAGCCTTTATTTCATTACCACCATTTCACCTATATAATCAAGTCGTCGATAATCATCAACTATATAATCAAGTCGCTCCTGCTTAGGAAATAAGTTTGCACAAAAATCTAATCCTTAAGGAATGTTTTATGCTTTTTTATGTATTTAAAAATACTAAAATATAGAACTTGCATTTATATTTTTACTTTAAATACTTCTTCTACCACTTGAGGCCAAGAGTCGATTGTATTCCAACTAAGCAGCTGTCCAAACACGAACTAAAAATCTTAATTAACTTCAGTATTCTACTAATTTTATCCCGAGAAAACTAATTAGCTTTGCAGTTTTTCAAGCTTGTTTTCCATTTACAATCTTTTGTAGCGGAACTTTGACTACGGAATAAAGATTTTTTTCTTTCTGAACGTTTTAAAAGAAAGATTCTTTCAAATAAAGATCGGCCAACGGACACTGACTGACATAAGAAATAAATTCGATGAGGTTTTCGGTTTAGCTGTGAGGCGCAGAATTCACAGTCATATGACATTTGATATTTACTTGTTGGTAAAAAGCTTTATCATTGAACTAAGAACTGAAGAGTATATCTCTTAAATTTTGTAGTACTGCACATAGGTACACCCCTTAGGAAGTGAAAAGAAAAAAGTAAAAATTTCGAGTGTTATCAGCCTACTCTGACACTGTGTCTGTGTAGTTGTACCTAAATACATGCTAAACAGAATTATTCATTTATTAGTATATTAAAGTAGTATTAGTATTATTCATATATTTTACGGATATGAGAACATTATAAAAATCTTATTGGCCGAGCGGGGCGTGAAGAGCCAGTAATTTGTAAGCAGATTCGATACTACGAAATATTTTTTATTTCGACTTACAATCGCAAGTCTACGTCTGTTTCGTTTACACACCAATAAACAAACTGCATGTACTCGTATCTACTTGCTACTTGAAGGAAATATACTTCTCAGATCTAGGTTTACGGCGAGGCACTCGTCGAAGATACGGAAGAAAACAACTTCATCTTATAGCAAATATCTACTCTAAACGTAAATATGTTTGTTTGAGCTTGGTGTTGACACTTCGGGAGCATATAATTTTGATTTAAAGTTTTAAAATCACGTTGTAAATCAATGACAGGATAATTTTGATAAAAAGGAGTTGTTTTAAGAATATACGTAACAATGGATATAATAACTTCGTTAGACATATCACAAGTTATGAAATAAAATAAATTAAACAATTGTAATATGACACATTATTTGAAATACAGATGTTGCCTGCATGCCGTGCACGCTGCCATCCAGTGGGCTGGAGCATTTGGACTAAATGTGTGCCTGCAATGACTTGTAGGTTGTCGAAAAGTGCTCAGTAGTAGTAGCTGTAATGTTGTATATAGTTTGTAGTATTTTGTTATTACTATTTAGAAGCCCAGAATTACTACCATTACCCTAAAACTTACAATTACCCAAAATTACTCGTAGCTGCTAGGTTTTTGTCGGAAATTCAAATTCATGCTGAAGCAGTGATGGCTCCGTGGCATTGGCTATATGAACTGCCGCGCAGCAGGTCCGTGGTTCGAATCCCGCCGCGGGCTTGAGCTTCACCGCGTGGTGGAAGGGCATTTTGCGAATGTCCGTCTGGCTAGCGACCACCATCAAGTAGAAAATCTGTCGCCAAGCGCCTAACGGTGTGTTCTGGCAGCTGTCCTTGAGAACCAGTGAAATTACAGGCACATGAGACTTAAACTATGTTTCAAAGTGACACGCAGTGCAATTCGTGACTTGTGATGAAATGCATCTGTTATAGGCAGAGGTCAGTCCACTTAACATCAGCTGGGCATCAAGCTTCTTCCGTAACTATAATATAAAACTACTACTCAAACATAGGTATAAAAAGAAAAAGTTGTAAAATTGTATAAAATTGCTTAGTTAATTATTCAATTGTCAACAGGCAGCCTTGCTCTAATCTAAACTGAACTTCTCTTTACAGTAGCTCAAGCCACCGCACCGCAGTCATTACAATACCGATACATTTACATAGTCTGCTCATCTCCTTTGCCCCATAGCACCGAAGCAGCCGTAAAATGCAGAGTACATCGTTTGTTGTATAATTGGGACGCCACCTACGAGACGCCACGAACACATTCAGTTAACAATCTCAACTTTTGAGTACAATACAATGATAGTAACAATAAGAGTGCGTAATGCTATACTCAGTTATTCGTTATGAATTTTTGCATTATTTATGTTTTTTTACAGTTATAAGGGTAAATTATGGAATTATTTGCAATGATGTCTGCACTGTTAAAGATAATACGAACAATAATAACAAATATTTTTTAAACATTTTAAGAAAACATCAAATTAATATTTTAGTAAAACACTTAAAAAAAATATAAAAATATATCTAGTGACAATTCCGCCTAATTTTCCTGTTAAGCCGACTGTTCCGGTTTGGCTGCGGGGCGTTTGTGACGTCACGTCGGCTTAAAAGGAAAATTAGGCGGAATGGTCACCAGATATGTTCTTATATTTTTTTAAGTGTTTTATTAATATATCACTTTTGATGTTTTCTTAAAATATTTTAATAATATTTGTTATTATTGAATATGGATTTCCGCAAAGTAACGCCCGTATCTATTCATTATACTACGAGCAATATTTTTCAAACTGCTGCTGTTTTGTCCGTGTCCGACTCTTGCAGGAAAACTGAAGGTGCCATAGAAAAACCCTCTCATCTACACGAAACCAGACGACAAAAAGATGAAAACCTTGACCGCGGTCCGCGGCGCTGAGAAACAACTTATAAATTAAAATACAAATTACTTAATCTACAGGATGGTTGGGGTACTCACATATGAACTCCTGGTGACTACGCTGTAAAGGGTTTGTACACAACATTAACAAAGTTTTGACAAATTATAGACAACCTCACTGACTTTACACAAAATTGTCTCCAATACAAATAACAATATTACCTTTAGGATTGACTTACTTCTAGTTCATCACAAATTATAATAATATTTCAAGATCCCACAAATAGCAACTAAAACGGCAAATTGCAAATTCAATCGACGACTCAAGATCAATTGATAACCGCCAGATGGCAGGCGGGTGCCAATTTATTTTTATTGTCTCTCGATTAGAGTCGCACATATTGGCGTGTGGTATCAAACACTCACGAATGCCATGATCTAGTAAAATGGTTACGAAATCTAGCTATCTAAAATAACCAGCGGCCCGCCCCGGCTTTGCTCGGGTATTTAACAAAGATTATAAATTGAAACGCATAAAAAGTAGTTATTGTGACGTAACTGTAATAGATAGACATATGGTGTTGCGAACTTTTTTGTAGACATTGAGGTCCTCTATATAATTGTACTACGTCGCTATGCTCTATTGTCAAGAACTTCCGCAACGTACGTGATATAACAAATTTTGCTATTTTTTCACACGTTGGGTTACATCATCGAAGTTTTCATACGGATTACATTACAAAATTACAAATATAAGATAGGAATTTATTTGCAGGATTCGAATTCCATCCACCCTTTAGCCGGGGTATGTTCTTACCAATTGAGCTAACATGAAATGACGTCATATCTCAAATCTTTCCTATCGTTCTTTAACCATCGTATTGGGACGGAGCGACATCTATAGTACAACTTGCGTTGTACTACAGATGTAACTTAATTCTTTCTAACGTATATTTGTAATTTTGTAATGTAGTCGGCATAGCAGGCGTTATTGCAAACATAACTATAGTAAAATTTTAATACGGATCCCTAAGTTTTTGAAAATATTCTATAGCCTATGTTCATCAGGGATACAGTATGATTTATTGGGCAAATCATATTTCAAATCGGTCCAGTAGTTTTAAGTTTGTTCGTTAAATATAAGTATAGATATAGATTTAAAACTATTAAAATTTTGTATTCCCCGCTTTAGACGTCAGTACATTAATCGGTGGACGACAGCTCTCGTTACCTGTAGTCATCTTTTATGAAATTAAACATTAGTTCAGTTGATGTTTATGTTTTTCTAAATTATTTATAAAAGTATATAAATAGGCTGGGTACTCAAAATGACAAATATTTTCTGAAGTGCAGTAGGTACAAAAAGATGAATTTATTTATACAATCATCAACTGCGAAAAAGAGATATGCGTAGCCATTATATTTCAATGACAGGAACAGGAAATTACAGGCACATGAGACTTAACAAATATGTCTCAAGGTGACGGGCGCAGTGCAATTCGTGACTTGTGACGAAATGCATCTATTATAGACAGAGGTTAGTCCGCTTAACATCAGGTGGGCCTCGAGCTTGTACCGTCACAATAACATAAAAAAATACAGGAGAAAATCTATGTTTATATATAGTTCTACACGTCAACAAATTTACATACTCGCTTTGCCCCTCACTGCAATAAAATGCAGAATACCGCTTCCTGTATAATTGAGATGATACACAGTTGTTAACGCTTTGTTGTGGTCTTTGTGAGATTTTGCCTCTTGTTTTATTTATGAGAATGTGAGCGGGATGAGAGATACAGATGGAACATTTGCAAGTGCAATTCGCCGAGGACTGCCTCATTTTGCAACAGAATCGCTTTGATGTATTCAGTTCTTTGAACGTTTGTGTATTGTTTTATAAATATTTCTGTGTTAATTACGAGTTTCTTATTTACATATACCTATATAAATTCGAGTAAAATGTGTGAGGAGACCTTTTATTGAACAAATACAGGGATGCAATCCTTAGCTTCTTTAAAGCTAAGGATTAGCTTATTCTATCCTGATGACCATATCCTGGATTTATAATTCACCAGTTCAATGTTAAATTATTTCCCAATTTTCGAGAAAAGGCTTCCTAAGGGATCAATGAATCTCAATTCAGTAACGTATGAATTATATTGCCCGGCGTTATATTCACATAAACAATGTGTTTATTCAATTTACATCGAGCCAACACCCAAATCAGTGGTATCAGCTCTGCCACACATACATTATATGGCTTATTACAAATAACGGGGGTTCACTCATGGAGTTTGTTTTGAAACGGATTCCGATAAGCTAACGATATCGCCATTGATAAACAATATTTGTTTTTTCAGGCATATTTTTGGGGGCCGTTGTAAAATATAATACGGCAGTTTTAAAACTGCTTAGCAGCAATATGGAAATGGGTTTTCAATAGTAATGGTTAAACAAATAAGAAAAGCTTTTGGAAATGCATCATAATGATTTATTTTTTAGGAAGTAAAGTATAGGGAACTTATTTGGTGTTGCCACAATGAATACACACGGAGCTAGTTAGCACCGTCGTCGCTCATTATTCACAGGAAGTACTATCGTTCGTCATGACAAATTCAAAGGGATTCGAACATCTTGGTACAGACCCACCAACTTATCTGTTCAGGTGGCAGAAAAAAGAACTACAACATTCCTTAAAATTGTTACAGTTTGTAGTTGATTTCCTTTTCAAAGTCAAAGTCAAAATCATTTATTCAATTTAGGCGTCTACGACGCTCTTATGAAGGTCAATTACAAATGTTAGTATTGAAATATTCTACATTGTACTGCCACGTTCAGCAAATAAATTGTATAGAGCCACTGCGAGAAGAACGGGCAAGAAACTCGGGGCCATTCTTTTAAACATTTTTTTACAATGTGTTACATACATACTATATAATAGAGTTATTACAATATTTGTTTAAATTATGTAGGTGACAGGCAATAGCTTGGCGGAGGCGGAATTGTCCAGGCATTTTTGTCGTTTATGTAATCAGAAACTGTGTAGTAGGATTTTTTAATCAATATGTTTTTCACATGCAACTTGAATTTCCCTTCTGTGAGCGTTGTAATATGTTTAGGAACTTTATTATAAAACCGCACACAATTACCTCCTTCTTAGGTAATTGTGTGCGGTTTTATAATAAAGTTCTTTTATTTGTCTTTGCTAATCTAAAACCTGGCACCGCTATTTTATCTTTATTCCTAGTATTGTAATCGTGATTGTCACTGTTTAATTTAAATTGATCAGCAGCGCCCTCGGCAACTGCACAGTTAAGTTGGTGGTACTATATGGAAGCTGGCATATATAACCATCCGCCGCCATTTTTTTTTCATCCATGTTTTCGTGCATCATGATTGTTGTATACCTGTAGAGGACACTAATACAAACTAAAAATGTTTATGGTACAATAAAGTGTCAAGTTTCGGAGGTAAAAATTGCCATATGACGACAATGAAATTCATTAAAAATGCAGTAATTATGCGTATAGCATTCTATTGTATTTAAATTATTGTTCTTTGGTTGATTTAACTATTTATGACAAGGAAATACTGATATTTGCAGGAAAAAACTACTTTTAATTGAATATTTATATGACTAAATTGCATCGCATTGCCAAAAACGCTGTAATATAATTAGGTACGAGTAGGTATTGAGGCAACTTGAACCACGGTGGTTGGCTTGTCTTCCAAGTCACCGATTGCCATCCCCTTGATCTCGCTGGCAGTACGGTTGCAGCCCCTATGAAATGTTGTCGCTACGTATAACAATCATTAATATCCCAGAGAAAAAAACTGCATCACTACCGCCATGTATCTGGCACTTAGGGACAAATATATACTTAAAAGTATGGATTTGGTTAGAAACTACCACTAGCGTCAACGACTTGCTTCCGATAGTCTTTCTCTTTGACAACATAACACGTAATATCCGCACAGGGAATGAGTCGTTGATGCTAACAGTGCCGCTCACTTTTGACTTGGCGTTCAGCGAGAACAGACGTTTAGCTTATAGCTATATTATATTAAGTTAACGAATAAAGAAGCTAACACATACAAAAAATATGTGGAGTAGGTAAATAGGTACTTATTTCAATAAATGTTTTGTCATTTTAGATACCCATATCATAAATAATATTATAGCAAAAAACACAAAAGGTGCTGTTTAGACGCTAAGCTACAAACTAAATAAATGTAGAAATTAATATTTTGGTTTCGTCAGCGCCATCTAATGTTTATATATAAAGGTGCAAATCTCCAGATTTGCGTCAATTCCAAGATGACTGCGAATGGCAGCCATCTTGGAATTGACTTAGTGCGTCTTAGTTCGGCTGTAACACAATAGATGGCACCAACAAGTCTTAAAACACAAATGCTATTATCTCAACTTCTGGTTATCAATAACATGTTTGACATTAAATGACTTTTCTGTAAACCAAACTGTTGTTTGATTATGGTATTTTGAAAGGTTCGTACAGGTTCTAAAGAACTTATAATAATAATGAGACGTTACCTATTTCAGATTCATGATCCGTTGCATCAGCCGGATTGTCCACCGCTGAACACAGCATGTGGGGGGTATGCCATATTCCACACGCTTGGCAGGCGTCTTGTGGAAAGCAGTGTGAATTATGAGTTCCTCAGATAGCGCTGCTGTCCACCTTCTGGTGTGTTACCCTTAGTCGCCTTTTACGACACCCACAGGTAGAGATAGGGGGTGACACTATAGCCCAGCACCCCACGGGCTATAATGTCACCCCCGTGTGTCGGGGCGGCATGATCCATATACATAATTAAATAGAAATAACGAACAACTAGTATATAACGTGATAAGTTTTATATTAACTATTATTAAACGTTTAATACTTCTACTTAAAAACTAATTTAATACTACTTATTCCGTTACTGGTTATTACCAGTATATAGGAGAATAGGCGTAGGTATGGTAACACATAATAAAATTGTGTTTTTTGCGATGTGAAGTCATTTCTTAACTTCAATATTACTAAAAGTGGTAGTATTTTGTGCTAATATTTGTATCTGATAATAATAGTGGGCTAGAGAATTTGGCCTGCAATGAGTCTGCAATGACTTGTAGGGATCTAAATGATTTTGATGTAGTGTTATATATAGTTCGTAGTATTTTGTCAATAAATAGTTAAATCTATTAGAAACTATTTGAATACAATAGAATGCCTATAAACTCGTTATTACTGCTTTCGGAATCATTTTAATAACACGATATTTATACCTGTAAATGTTTCGGAAACGATACATATATGTCGACATATTACAGGTACGATCGTGCGCGGCAACTTTGAAACAAAAAACAAAATGAACCAAACGAATCAGTAGGTACTACGCAAAGGAGTTTTCCTTTGCGTAGTACTAAAGACTTGTTACCAAACCGCAAAGAAATGAAAATTTGGAATTCTAATTTGGGTGTACTATACATGCTAGTTTTTTTGTGTTGTGTTGGAACAATCACCAGGGGCCCAACTCCCACCTTTTAAAAACTATTCTGGAAAACCAACATCATTATTTCAAACTTAAAATATTGATACTAAGATTCGTACCATGGCCGTCACGAAACAATAATGTTCATATAGCGCTATCTCTATCGCACAAATGTTGCAATTCAATGCATGCATGTGTTAGAATCATATATTTGTTAAGCTTAGATTCTCTTAAGTAAATAAGTTACGAGAAGTTACTCATTATGTTATTGTAGAATATTCTAAAACTTGTTGATATTTGTCATTTTTAATAACCGCCACACTGAAACCCTTTATGATCTGTATTCATTCTAGACTAGCCAATGACGAACCATCCTGTCTTATTTCGGGTTGGCTGATACGTTGTGGCGGGAACGCTCATGTCTCTGATTGGTTGTGATAAATATGGCGGGTAGTTTAATGGATATGCGACAGACACTTGGCGCCAGTCATTGCTATAAAACCAATGTCTTAGCTTACTGACCTCTCTTTATTCTTCACAAGTGACTGCTGCATCGAGACTTATTGAGTTAAGTACTGTATTATATTATTTAATGTAACGTAACTGATATTCATGTGTTGTGTGTGGGTCTATGTTTGTTGGCTTCCAAATTCGCCCTTTTTATTGTATTATCGTTGTGAAATGTGACTATACAATATTACCTTTGAAGTAATCCATGTGACCCTAATGATGTATTATTCTTATTAAAGTGTTCTATGTGTTCCTATAAACGTTGTGTTTTTGAAGTATCCTTATGATTCCCTTTTGTGTAGAAAACCTAGTAAGTGGGATAGTTAAGTACTGAACTAGTAGTACTCATTTACTTTACCTTAAGCTAGGACTAGATTATGGCATCACCGCCTGAAAACATCTTATAATTTAATGAGCCTACATTACAGATTAAATAAATGCTCTCTATCTTGACAAATCTCACACATGCATTGAATGCCCGCTCTCATGTTGAAGTTCTAATGTAAGTTTACTATAGTGACATGTGGTAGAGCAAATTTAAATTGTTAATGTAAGGTTAAAATAAGACTGAATTAAGAGATGGTAGTTGGCCCCCAGACCCACCTGATGCTATTACATATGCATTTCGTAACAAGGGACGAACTGCACTGCGCCCTCAGACATACAGTTGATGTTGAAAGGTTAAACGTAAAGTTTGATAAACCTATCAATATGATATAATATTATAAAGTTATGAAGTTATTATGAATAGAAATCAGAAATAGCTTAAATCAATTTTATTCTTTATATGTCAATGTTACAGTTTGAGGACTGATTTTAGAACGACCTTCGTTTTTAAAAATAGAGATAAAAGTATTTGCAGCTGATTACCTTAAATGCCTTAATACCTTAATAATAATAATAATTCTTTATAAAATAATTCACTCCTTTTCGGATACCCCAGAGCTACTATCTCAAATAAACTTTAATATTAAATATAGAGCACGAAGGTCCAATCAAACAAATCTTTTTGCTCTACAGACTTACAAAAATAACACTTCCTTCTATAATCCGCTAGTAAGAATGGCTCGTCAGTATAATGAATTTATTGGTGATAACATAGAGATTGATATATTTACTCCTAAATTGTCATTATATATTAGAACGGTCAAAGATATTCTCTTTACTAAAACCCCTTAAATCAGCCTCAACCTCTGGGTTGAGTCTGGTTGCTCCAAGTCCAAACACAGATTAAGGATTGCCTATGCATGCCGCGCGTGCATTTTAGCGGCGAAATTCATCGCGGTTGTGCATATAGTCTGCAAGGTTTTACATATATTTTTTTTGTGTTATACAATTATTTAATATTTACCTCAACGTCCCCACAAATCGGTTTTCCTTGTGTACACATGTTTTGGATTATAATCTAGTTCTGAACCTTAAGTATTTATTTATGTATTTTGTTATGATTGTAATTTGTGTTGTGTACGAAATAAATAAATAAATGCAGCAAATTCGCAAACAAAAGTGGTTATTGATGTTATCGCGTGAGCTTCTGTTGTCTTGAGTAAATGTTTACTCAGCGGAAACTTGCACATGGTACAATCGAACACGTAATAATACAAACATTGTCTATATTAATGTTTATGCATAGGTACCTCATAGGTACCATGTGAAAAAAGTTTCAGTCAAAAATCTCAAAGCATGAAGGTTCAGGAATGTCAATTGTAAGTATTTATCTTTCTTGTAATAAATATTGAAATCGATTAGAAACTATTCGTATACAACAAAATGCATAATATATACTCGTATTTACTGCATGTTTAATCATTGTGATTGTTCTCATAACGCAATCTTTACCTGCAAATATTTTAAAAGAAGAACGATAGAACGACCTTCGTTGTGTAGAATAAAAAAAAAGTATTTGTAGGTGATAGCATACTCTTTAGGTGCAGCAAATTCGCAAACAAAAGTGGTTAATTATGTTATCGCGTGAGTTTCTGTTGTCTTTAGTAAATGTTTACTCAGCGGAAACTTGCACATGGTACAATCGAACACGTAATAAATCAAATATTGTCTATAATAATGTTTTGGCATAGAAACAACATAAAATTACATATTACTGTACATAATTGACTTCTCATATATTATCTATTAGATATTCTATTCCACGTAATGTGGACATGTCTTTCGGAAGATTTTTTTTAATATTTATTGAGTTCACACAATTTACTGATCTGAAATTAATTGACAATAGTAGGTATTAATATTATGTCTTGCATCGAATGATGGATTTACTCTCTGATTAAGTAAATAATTTTATAAATTACAGAGGGAGCAGATAAACTTAATATGCATTATTCTTATAAGTTAGAAACATTTGCAACAGGTAAATAAATTCTTGTATAATTAAAGAAGAGAAAAAGTGTGTAGTTGAAAACATATTTTATTCATCAATTATTATGACTATTATTATTTGGACTGCCTATGAGTCTGCAATGACTTATAGGGATCTAAATGCTTTTATTGTAGTAGCTGTAGTGTTGTATATAGTTCGTAGTATTTTGTTAATAAAGGCATACCGCCGAATATAAAACATAAAAAATAAATTATTATGATAATAACGTCTGTTTGAATATATAATAGGTATCCAATAAGTATCCTACTGAAGTCGTAAGAGGCCAATAAAAGAAAAATATCAGTAGGTGGGGAAGCAGCGTCTTCTGAATAAATGCCATCTTACACTGCAATCCCAAGTCTGTCAAGCGTAGTGATTATGACATACCCCCCTGATGGGGGAGACTATGTTTAGCAATTGACCAAAACAGTACAGGACACAGTGATATGACAAAAAAATAATTATGTGCTTTAAAGTTGTACAAGCTATTGAACTATAGATATACAGTGGTACTACGATGGCTTGGCGAACAAGCTCTCTTTGTAAATTGATACAATGTTCAGGTCTACAATTAGCATCAGACGGGTATACAATTTTGTACCAAAATATTAGCAAAAGCCGATCAAAATTGTATCTGTTCACAACTAATCTAATGTGTTAAATATTCAAAGAGAACACCTACCGGAACACACCATTATATGCTTTGCTACAGATTTTCTACATGAAGATCTAGCTAGATGAACATTCGCAATATGCCGTACCGCCATGCAAATAGTAGGAATCTTCAGGCCACCTGAAGACAGCATTACAAATGCCATCCAACAACAACCGGAACAGTGTCTAAACGTGCTCTCCAAAATACGGAAGCGGTCAGTAGCAAATGCCTCGAAAGCGTACGACTATCCACTTAGAGACCGCAGCGAACATTGCATATCCTAAGTTGATCGGAATTATTAGGCACTTTCCACTTCGAGCGCTTCAGCATCCAGTACATTAAATGTTTTTCTTGTAAATGATAAATCAATATTGTTTTAGTTATATAGAGAATATTTTACATTAACGCAGGCCATGCAGTTTGTGTGTAGATCAACTCACTTGACCTGTAGATGTCACTCCAAGGCCCCTATTCATATATCTACGAGTCACAGTTGTAGACACCTATATATTATATGATAGCGGACAACAAAGGCCAACGCTCATTGAACTATTTCGATACGAACCCGTATGCCAAACTAAGGAGCTGATAAAACTCATTATCCGAACTTTCTCTAGTCTGATATCTGAACTTATCAGGAACTAAAACTGAGCCTGACTATATCTGCGAGCAAGGAACAGAGTTGAAACAAGGAGTAAATTTATATCTCTATTTTTAATATAAAGCTAAGCTAAGCTAAAGCTTTTATTTAAAAAAACCCAGAAGGATATGGTGTACCATATCCTACTGGTTTTTTTTTTATTACTAATATTGTACTTATTCAGAAGACTTGACGCTATTTCTAGTTTTCCTTAAATGGAGATTATCGAAGGCATTTGGGAACTTTTCTTTAGAAAGGCATGATGGCCATCTAAACTCGGGATGTTCCAAAAATCACATCCTGGGTGTAATATAGGAGACATCCTTAATCTTAGAATAGACTGAAAAAATTACACTTTGACGAACGACAAGGTTCTTATGTTTTTGGCCTACAGAGTGAAAAGCTTCAGCATTTTTACCCATGGCTAGCTGTTCGACAAAATGGCTTTATTCCTTGCCGGGATGAAGATAATATGTACCTAATCAAAATATAGAACAAGTAAAAAAATTAAAATTTTAACTTGCTTTTATCATCTGTCAAATCATCGTAGTGTAAGATTGCAGTCCTTCAAAAGGGGCGACTCCCAAGGAGTTATGGGATGATATTCTAGCCTGGCACCCCACGGGAAATATATTGTTAGTAATGGGATTTCGCCCATATATCAATGCTGTACCATAATGTAACTTGCCAATTGTGTAGTTCTTATGACTATACAATGATATGGTAACATGGGACTGATCTTGTGCGATATGATGGAAAGACAAGAAGTCACTCCATAACTAAACCACCTATACTTACCGTGTTTGAGCTTGTTTCATTAGTTCCGACATACACCTTCTTGGATGCTCAGGAAAAAAAGTATAAAAAATTAAAAGTGTAGTGTAATTGCAGATATGGTATTATTTAAAGAGTGGGTATACCGTAGGTACAGTTCTTGTACCTATATACCTACGAGTACTCTCCGGGAGCCCATGAATACAAAGACTAACAGCCGTTCCTTGTGTAGTTTTATTGGGAAGGCAATTGTTCAACAGTGAGCGTCTTCCAGTTCAGCTGATTACGGTGATGATAAATGCAGATTCCAGAAGACTTAGCACACTAATGCTCAATGTTCTGATATGCGCAGCAAACTATAATCTATGCATGCTATAAACTTGCAGAAGTCTCATTGAATAGGGTGCGAGCCTGTTACCATTTACTGGTCCAAATTCTAGACACCGGACTCATACTGAAAATATCTTTCTCAGAAAACTCCAAAATCAGGTCCGATCCGGTGATCGAACTCATTGCGCCTCGCGGTTTCAGTCGCGTAGAAAATTTGCGTTGGCTTCGAAGTTTTATTTTTTCACAGCTCCGAGACCATAGATCTGAGTATTTGATATGAATTTCAGCTTGATACCTCCACGCGTTCCTGAGAAAAATAGTCTTGACAGACATGCAGACGGACAACAAAGTGATCTTATATAAGGGTTCCGTGTTTTTTCATTTTTAGGTACGGAACCCTAATAAAACAAAGGTTGGAAACTTGAATTCATAGAAAAATATGTAGGTAGAATAATAATAATAATAATTGGGCATAGAAATTATTTCGGATTGAAAAAGATACATAAATTCCAGCAGGACTTCAACCCGCTACCCTAGAATATCGTCCTGATGCATTTCCAATTATGCTATGGAAGCGGGTGCTGGCCAATCGAATTTATAGAATATTTGGACAACATGAATTTATCATGTTGCGAAATAAAAAATCAATCGATCAATCTATCGAAAATTAAATTTACAAGTAAAACATACTATTCTTTATATGTACTAAACTTATGAAAAATAGTATTTTTTTACTTGTTAATTTGATGTTATTTAGCACAAGACAGATGCTTTTTGATAATATTTTTTTTTTTATGATTGATAGGTGAGCCTTTGACCACCATCTCACCTGATCGTAAGTGACGATGTGGTCGAAGATGTTGTTCAGGCTAACCTAGAAGTACTGGCTCTCAAGGACAGCTGCCGGAACACACCGTTAGGTGCTTGGCGACAGATTTTCTACTTGAGGGTGGTAGTTATTCGCAAAATACCCTACCACCATGCTATAACGACCGCCATCCTAAGACAACAAAAAGAAGAAATAAAAAATATTTTACTCACAATATGGCGCCTAAAATCCGCCAGTTTTTTTATGTACCTAGTGCCTCTTGCGCTATCTAAACCAATCTAATAATATCTCATACATTAAAATCAGTTAAGCCGTTTAGAACTTATGGTGGAATAAAGAAACTCACAAACATATATACATACATACATAAACCCTGAGAATATAACACTCCTTTTTTGGGCAGACGTGTAAAATAATCGTTTTGTGGGGGAATTCTTATATTCAGATTTAGGGGTAAAATTAATGGTACATCGAAAAACTGCAAACTAAAAGCATGAATATTACTCAGCGCAGAGATATCTTTCGTCATCCTTACTCCGGCTCTTGCTATAGGATACAAAAGTTGTATATCGCCACAAACTTAGTCTAACCGAGGCACTAGCACGACATCGACGCATGTCTATGACACACCACACTGGTTCCATTGTGGAAGTTATATTTGTACCGACTTTGCCAAGTCAAAGTCTGTCCCAGAATATAGAACAATGGCAATAGTTTTCCTTGTGGTTATTTCCTAATCGGTGCTTGTTTGAAGATAGAATTTCTTGAAACACTCATATATACAGATATATGAGTTCGTTAGAATATTTTTTCGCCTGCGTGATAAATAGAGAAAGAATATACTTACTTATGTATTATTAGATCATTATTGGCCGCATACTTTTCCCTGATCACCTTTAACCACATAATATAGCCGCAGAATATGAAACAGTCTTAGGGCAATACGGACTTTTGCCGTTGCTTTATGAGAACAGTCCTTATATTTTTAAGTGGGGAGTTATGATATACGGTCTTATTTTATCATTTCTTTTTGTATTTAACTCTAATATTTTTTATGGAGGAATGTTGGTTCGGACACTTATGTATGGTAGTGAAAGTTATGATAAAAAAAGCATGAAAGTAGAATCAGTGCAGTGGACATGAGAGCATTAAGAAGCATGATTGGAATCAAACGGAGTGATAAGGAATAGTGTGATAATGGAACGATGTGGTGTGAATGAGGATGTAGTGACAAAAATCGAGAAAGATATGTTAAGATAGGTTAAGGTTTGGACATGTAGAGAAAATGAACTGGTTATACAGGTATACATGGGACAAATGAACGGAAGTGTTGGAAGGGGAAGACCTAGGCGAACGTTCCGAAATCAAGATGTTCTGAAAAAAGACAGGTCAGAAAAGTGTGAAAGGATTGATGATGTAGATAAAGCGAAAGAGATATGCAAGGGTCATAGCAAGTGGAAATCTGTGGTTTCTGTCTACCCCTACCGGCAAGAAAAAGCACAAGACCGCAAGGAATGGCGTCTCTTGGTATCGCAGGCCAGGATCCAGCTTGAGTCGATACGTCATCTTAGTAAGTAAGTAGTAAGTGACTACCCCTACGGGAAAGAGGCGTGATGTTAGGTATGTACCTATGTGTGTACTTTTTTTTACAGTTCCCGACTTAAGCATAAATTCCCTTATGCTAAAGTCGGGAACTGTACCCACGTTCTTTTTTTATCATTGCTTGCTGTATATAACAATGATGTTTTTTCTGTTACATGTTTATATATCTACTAATAATAAGCCTAATTGTCAACTATAAAGCTATTGCAAACTTTAAACTTAGTTTCTCATAAATACAATACAAAACCTTTCCGTCAGAACAATATAAATACTAATATCTTCCAGTAGACGCAAGTACGGCTGCCAACTTATTCCGTCGTTTCCGATCGTTTCCAACTCAATATCCGATGTAAGTACGCTCTCGGCAGGAGTTATGACACAAGAAAGCTTTTATCTCAAACCATGCACTGTGAAATTGCCGATTTACAGCTCGTGGGAAAGACGAATTTTGAATTTACATTTCTTTGCAAGTGGGAAGGTATTATTTTCTCCTCATATAGAACTTGTATTTTGGTATAAACTAGAAGAAATTCACCGCATTCGTTACATCTACTTGCTAACATTGTCTTATTGAAGTGGAAACCAATTATTAAATTAAGGTGACCGCGAAGTATAAGTCGGGAATTTTTTAACAAAAAATAATTTTATTCCTAATTTCTCTAGCAATTTTTTACGATATTTTATATTATTTTCTTTGATACACATTGCAATTGTTTCTTATATTACGGGTGAAACCAAAACTTCAGAAATCGTGATGTGATATTTAACGATTTTATAACGAACACTGCCGGAACACACCGTAAGGTGCTTGGTGACAGATTTTCTACTTGAGTTTGTTTAGCTAGCCAGGCGACAATTGCAAAATGCCCTTCCACCATGCGGTGAAGTCATTCCATAGTCAGTCCACAGGTAGACCATAGCTATTACCGCTCGGCCATAATTGCTTCAAAATAATTGTAAGAGTAACTGTTATTTAGATTTAGTAATTGAATTACTAGCTCAATATTCATCGTTGGGTCACCTTTCTACACAAAATATCAACATTACAATATGTCAACGTTTGTATTTCATTCCGTTTATGAGCTACAGACCCGTGGCATAATCGAATGGACCTGATGGAGAGTGGTCACCGTCGCCTATGGACGTTTGTAATACCAAGGGGTTACCAACGCGTTGCCGACCTCTAAGGAATGTTATGATGCCCTTTTTAAACAACACCTTATCGTATAGCAAAGACCTCGGCGGGACGTTCCCTCCAAATCTTTATAGTACGCGGTATAAATGTTCTAGAAAACCGTTGCGTTGTATAACTTGGTTCCGGGTGGGTTCCGTTCCGCTAATCAGTAATAAAGTATCACATTGACTATTTACACTTAATTTCTCACCTCGTTTAGAAATTTAACGCATAAAGTTGTAATTAAAGGTGAGTTTCTAAATGTGAATTTCGCTTTGCACCCGATGGGGCTTGTTATCATATTATTTAGAAATACGTTTAGAAAATTAGTGGACTTTATTTTTAAAATTCAAATAAACTATAACCATAGCTAATTTTCTGTTATCATTATATTTATCCTCTATATTTTTATAGAATACACAATGTACAAAGACAATCCCAATATAATATAAAAAAATATGTAAAGTGACATCTGTTCTGAGATTAAGTTACTACAAGAGCAAAGTTTTAGCTACATAGCGTACTGCGTACCAGACGTTCTGCGGCGTGCCAATGCATGGGCAAACTCACAAAGAAGATTCACGTAGTTTGGAAGAAAAACGCTAGATGGCAGTATTAACAATAAATTAGGGAACGGCCACTGCTATGCTCGAAGTGCAAATCGGACCAACATACGCCCATGATCAACGTTATGCTTATAATATAGATGGCGCCACAAGTTGCACTAATTATGTTTCTCTTCAAATAATTTTGGCCAAGCTATTATTACTTATTTTTCGAAAACTTATCGGCGCTCTTGGTAAATGGCAACGTGTGATCAAAATGCTGGCACTTATTAGGCTCAACGCATACGCATTGTAATCCAACGGGGGCTCGTTGCCAAGTGATATCTAGCTTAGCTAGTTGGTTGGAGCATTTGGACTACCTGTCGGCCTGCAATGGCCTTTTTGTTGCTTAAATGCCTTTGTTGTAGTGAAGCGCTCGTAGCGAAGTTTAGTTAGCTGTTCTTAACCGATCAGCAAAGTTAAGCAACGTCGCCCGCGGTCATGAGTTGCATGGGTGACCGTTAGCTACTGAGCGCTTCCGTGCTTCGGAGGGCACGTTAAGCCGTCGGTCCCGGTTGTTGTCTAAGAATGACAGTCGTTATAGCATGGTGGTAGGGCATTTTGCGAATGTCTGCCTGGCTAGCTACCACCCTCAAGTAGACAATCAGTCGCCAAGCACCTAACGGTGTGTTCCGGCAGCTGTCCTTGAGATCACTTACCATCAGGTGAGATAGTGGTCAAAGGATAACCTATAAGGTATCAAAAAAAAAACAAGTATTTGTAATGTTATCAATAATTTATAGAGGGTTTTTAATTTAAAAAAAAACGACGTCGGCTACTGTGAAGAATGAAACGAAATTTTGTACTTTACATACTTGGATGACATGGGTATTTTCTCCAGTTATTATGATTTTAATACCAAACCATAGAACATATAATAATAGACCAAACTACTATATCGATTTTGATGACATGTATGAAAATACCTATATTTTTTTTTATAATGAATGAATATCCTATGGGTTTATTTATAAATGATGGAGTTCTGAGGTACCAAACAAAAAATAAATTATTAGATATATAAGAAACAATTATACCGGAAAAAAAATCGAACAAACGAACGTCAGTACTTAAGCAAGGTGCTATTACTGGTACTAACTTTAGACCAACTGACCAGCCATATTAGATGGCGTTCGGAGTCGTTACCGCAATGCATATCATGCGATCGTTCATGGGCAAATGGTCCTCGTCTGCGTTTGACCCCACAAAATTCACTAATCGTCTTCAACAGCTGAAATACGTCAATTTCATATACCAAGCTTCTTGGAATTCAAAGCATGGAACTTCTGCGTGAACGTCCAAAGTCATTGTCACTGTGCCATCATCGCTTAAGGGCTGCTTATGAATCTTCCTCCTACATAATTCTATATAATGAAAAGTGTCGATCGTAGATTTAGGTAAACAGTTATCTAATTAAATGTAGTGAATCATCTGCTATCTCCTGGCCTATTATGCTTATTTAATACACGTGTCACAAATCCTTGGCCTCAATGTAAATTCATATTGTTTTCTACGTTCCCCAACACCTTTATAAAGTATCACCAGCTGTGCCCGTTCCCACATGTAACGAGCTTGTCTGTCGCTCATGACGAAATAAAAAAATATTACCTAACATGACAATACGCGCGTAATAAGTAATTGTTGTCGATTACTCGATTTGTTGATACGAAATAAGTAAGGTGTGTTTAGAGTATAGGGTAAGGTCGTACAAGAATTAAGTTCGGATAAATTATCAACAAACTTAGCTATTTTTCACCCGTTGGGAAGTTAGCCTTAGTGGCTTTAGCATTTGGTCGCTACATTTCCAATAGACTGCGTTTGTCGGACGCGTATCACCTAGTGCCCTTAATTTTATGTAATATTTATGTTTTTACATGTTTTGTGGATGTTTCTTATTGAGCGTTTTAGGATTGTTGGATTTGTATAACCCTCAGGCAGAAGTCTGTTTTTGGGCAAGGCTTCATCGTAGTGTCATTCATATTTTATTTTATTATTATTTAATATATTACATTTTATAAATTTTTTTCAGGCCAAATTGAGTTATACTGAAGACGTTTGTAGGCTTAGATTAGAATAGCTATATTAATGGGATCTGACTATAACCACATGAATAAATATACGGTTCTTTATTCATGTGCTATAACCGTTGGTGATTTTTGTCAAAGTGATTCTCAATTTTTTCTTCTCTCAATTCATATCTATCATTATAGATACCATAATGCTTAGGTATAGGGTGAGGCGATACTTATATTTTTATCTGAACGTTCAATGATTATGTTTAAAGTTTGTTTTATATAAGTAGGTATTTTATGAAAGAAGTTTTAATATTTTAGAAGCAGGAAATCGGTAATAGCTATGGACTGTCGAGCTGCAATTCCATGCTTTGATCACATTCGATCGGGCTTCAGCTTCACCGCTTTCTAGGGTTCCGTCCTAGCAAAATATAACTAAGCCTTGGCTGTCCGTCCGCCCGTCCGACCTTTGAATGGAAAAAACTAAACCTTTATCTTTGGAACGGTAACAGCTAGCCATTCGAAAAATTCACAGAATGTCTGTTAGTATGGGGAGTTCAATATATAAAGTATAACAACCAATACTGAAACCAGCAAAGTACAGGTTGGACTTCCGCTAAGGCTCTCGAACTGTAGGGAAAAAACGACGTTTCGGTACATTATGTCATGGTACGGACTCTCAGTATGGGAGTCGAACATTCAAGTCCAGTTTTTGTAAAATTTTATAGTATAGTTTTGCTACCTACTTGGTATTTAGTAGAGTAAAAGAGTAAATAGAACCACTATTCCGGCGGTTTAAGGCGATCACCGTAGTGAAACGCGCACTTTTGGAATCTTCTTTTACTGAAACTATGAGCTCAAAATATGCGAAATAAATATATCGTAATCTTTAGTTCTTTATTTAGTGAGTTAGTTAATTTGTTTTTAATTGAACTTATTAGTTCTTCTGTAATAAATTGTAATCGGCCACCCGTTTTGGACTGTTTTTTATTTATTTAAGAGGATTAGTTAAAGTTAGGATAACAATTCTTTTTTTTTTAAAATAGCTAATGCTGTACTCTAATGAACTATCTACTTACTTGTGTTAAAAACATTTTTAAGAATTTTTGGCACAAAATTCCCTGTTCGTAAGAATAAATCGCAACGAAAATCAGCCTGCCCGCAGCGCTCGGGCCGTTTGGACGTGGGATCTGTGCCGTTCGTTACGCCATCATTTTTGTGCATTTATTTTACGAATTAATGCAATATTTTTTTACCATACGTTAGTTTACATACAAGTTATACATTATTGACACTCAATCAAAAACAATATTGGGTTAGTACTTTTCATTATATTGATTTATAAAATCTTTATAATAAGTTCTTTGAGCGAGATGATAAAAGTTTAGACACGGCATTGTTAATTCCTATTTTAGTAGGTACCTAGATTTGTAACCCGTAGTTCAATATTTCATTTTGTTATTTTTAGGGTACTGTACAATTAAAGAGACCCTATTACCAATGTTGTAAGTGTTTTTATAGTTATATGATATTGATTATAATTATATTACTAACTAGAAAATCTGCCGCCAAGCACTAAACGGCGTTAGCCGCTATGTGTCCTTGGGAACCGGTAATTTAGCATGATGATATGATATTTTGCGAATACCCGTGTGACTAGCTACCACCATTAAGTAGAAAATCTGTCGCCAAGCATTTAACGGTATGTGCCACTATGTGTCCTTGAGAACCTGTAGTTTTGCATGGTGGTAGGGCATTTTGCGATTTCCCGCCTGGCTAGCTACCACCCTCAAGTACAAAATCTGTCGCCAAGCACTTAACGGTATGTGCCGCTATGAGTCCTCCAGAACCAGTAATTTGGCATGGTGGTAGGGCATTTTGCAAATAACCGCCTGGCTAGCTACCACTCTCAAGTAGAATAACTGTCGCCTAGCACTTAACGGCGTAAGCCACTATGTGTCCTTGAGAACCAGTAATTTGGCATGTTGGAGGGCATTTTGCGAATGCCAGGCGGGCATTCCCAAAATGCCCTTCCACCATGCGGTTAAGCTCAAATAAATAAATATTTTTTATTACCATAACAAGATTATACAAACTTATTTGAAGTGCAGTAGATATAATTAACATGTTCATTTTAGAATATATAGATATATGAACAGCGGCTCTACACTAGGCTCTTGGCCCGTATTGTGGAAACCAGTTAGATAAACGACATAATATTAGACGAAAGAGGTGTTTTCATTACTACAAGTAGAGTATGTTTATTAATCTTTAATGTGCGTGTTAGTTAAGTAACAAATAATAAAAGGCATGCGTGTGTATGTGTGTGAAGAGTAATTTTCAAGAAAGATGTGTAATGTAGTGTATCTGTGTGTTAAGAGTTATCATTAAAATTTGCTTACAAATAAATAACATCTTCAGAATCATCATATGACTGAGTCAGCAACCACTTTTTAACTAAGTGTTTTGTTCCTAAAGTGGATTCATTTTTTAAGTCAAATTTTTCTTAGACCTTATTGAATACACGTGGAAGTAAGAAATTTGAATGACGCTTAGCGAAACATGAAATAACAAATGGAACAGGTAACCTAAACACACGTTTTCTCGAAAGTTCTGCAAAGTCGTATTGTTAGCGAAGATTTTTTTGCACATTAACTACCGCTTTCAATATGAAAAGCTGTCTGACACTCAAAACTTCCGCTTCCTTGTATAATGCGTTGGTTGAAAATCTGTAAGGTTTACCGAACATTGTCTTCAAAACTGCACGCTGAGCCCGTTCAAGTCCTATTAAGTCAGTTTTAAATGCGCCTCCCCATGCTAGGTTACAGTAAGATAATATAGATTGTCATAATGATGTATAGACCATTGTCAATATTTGCTTATCACATGTTTGTCGTAGAGCTTTCATAATGTATATTATTTTCCGAACACGTCCTGATAACATTTTTATATGTTGCTTGAAGTTGAGGCATTCATACACTTCTACACCTAGGTACTTTATATGCTTAACCTGTTCAATGCTTTCACAATTACAACTATGAAATTGGAGACCACATGTATGTATTGTAATATATTGTTTGTCAACCGGCTTGGACTGGAAAGATTTGTAAAAAGTTAAAAATTTTGTTTTTTTTTGTGTTTAGTGTTAACGAATTTTTGTTCAGCCAATTTGCAACCTTTCCAAGACCGAACTCTGCTGCACGGAAAACTTTATTCCATGTCGAGTCGCGGAAAATTAGTACAGTGTCGTCTGCATAGCATATAATATCAGCTTTTGGGATATAAGTGTTGAGAACATCATTTATGTAGATTGCAAAAAGGGTTGGTCCGAGGATACCACCTTGAGGAACGCCGAAAGTTACCGTTAACTCATCAATAATGCTTGATCCGACCTTTACTCTTTGCTTACGATCACAAAGGTAACTCTGGAACCACTCAAGCCCAATTCCTCGAATTCCTATGGCTTCTAGCTTCATTTTTAGGATCGGAATTGAGACTGTATCAAAAGCCCTGGCCAGGTCAAGAAAAACCCCTACGCAGGGCAGACCGTTATCAACTGAGGAAGAGATTTTATTTGTGAGTAACACCACTGCATCTTCCGTGGACTTACCACGCCTAAAGCCAAACTGTCTCTCAGACAGGTACAATTTATCTTCGAGATAGTCAACCAATCTGATGTTGGCAACTTTTTCCAGTAGTTTAGCAAAAACACTTAAAAGTGATATTGGGCGATAATTGTTAGGGCTATACTTTGTGCCATCTTTATGTACTGGGACTATAACCGCTATTTTCTAGCTATTAGGAAAAATTCCAGACTCTAAGCTTAGATTAAAAATGAAACAAAGTGGTACAATTATCCATGGCTTGATGTGTTTTATTAAATTACAAGTAAAGCCATCCAATCCTGGAGCACTATCGGTTTTCAATTCGGAAATGAGCTTATCTATCTCAAAGCAGTCCGTCGGTGACATGAAAAACGATTTAAATGTATTAGAATGTGTTTTGACTGAACTGGCCAGAGCTTGTTCTGTAGTAAAATTTCGACTTAATATGTTCGCTGCCAAATCTTTACCAATATTTGCAAAATAATTATTACACTCATTAAGCGCAATAGTTGGATCCTCAGGGTTAGTGATCAATTCTGAAGGCTCACTATGTGGTTTTCTATTTTCACTAATATTATTTATAGTCTGCCAAAGCTTTTTGGGATTATTTTTATGTTTGAATAGCAAACCTTTTTCAAAATCCGATTTAACACGCCGTATTAGTTCTTTATAGAAATTTCGGTAACGCTTATATGTAATCTGTAATGATTTATTCCTTGGTTCATTTCTTGCTTTGGTATGTAAAGAGTCTCTTACTTTCTGGCATTTTATAAGTCCTGGGGTAATCCAAGGCTTAAGGTTAAAATGTGCTCTTCTTGTGAAAACTTGGTGACTATGTCTAGTAATAATAGAAGAAAGTATAAATTGAAACTCAGAGACTGCTCCATTTACTTCTTTACTAATAGTAACTGGATACCAGTCTACTCCTTTTAGATCCTCAGTAATACCAGCAAGATCGACTTTAAAACGGTATCGAGACTGTATATTTGGAAGTTGAGTTTTGCTAGCTAACCCTACGATGCAGATGCAGTGATCAGTGATGTCAGTGTTACAAACAACCCCAACGGCTTCGAAACCTTTTTTGACAAAGATATGGTCAAGACAAGTAGTATATCGGGTTTGTTTAGTAATGGCAGGCAGCATTTCATGTTCCGCTGCAAGGCAAAGGTAGTCTGCGCATTGTTTGCTTAGTGAGTCATCGAGGAGATCGAGGTTTAAGTCACCTGGCCATATAATGCATGATTTGTTGTTTAAGTCAATTAGCGATAAAAGAAAATTTTCTGCACATTTAAAAGACGGAGAACGATATATTCCAAAAACAGTGAATTCATTACCTATACAAATTTTTAAGCAATTACAGTCCGCGATATCCGGTTCTGAGACTATCGCGGGCCATTCATTACGTATGTAAGCGGTAACGCTGCCACACTTGTTAATGTACTTTTTTGTACAGTAAGAGCCATAGCCCGGAATTTGTGGAACAATTTTATGAATGTTAAGCCAGCATTCGGTAAGTATTATAACATCGATGTTAACCTTCAATCGCTTTAGAGCTATAACGAAGTTGTCAAAGTTAAGTAGTATGCTTCGTATATTTAATGTCAAAACTTTTAGCTTGTGGTTATTTGTGAAATACGTAGTACATTTTTCTAGGCTATCAGTTTCAAAGCACTTAATTAAAAACGCGTCATCCAAATTATCCATAATATTCATCATTATGAACAAATAAATACAAAATTAATAAAAGTATTCATTTGATTTCGTGCTTTAAAGGGTTGCCTGTAATGTACACTTTTAATAAGCCTAGAAAAATATTGTAGATCTGATACGAGTATAAACGTTATATGATAAGAAATGTATAGTAGTGAGCAGATTTTATGATTTTGAATAAGTGTGTTGTCAGTGTGTTTTGATTGAAACTTGAGCATGAGTGCATATTTACAAAAAATAATATAGCCATGCCCTGATGCATTAAAACATTCATGTGAATAAGAGTTTATAAAAGTATTTTTTTTTTATATTATGTATTAAGACTATCTTACTCAAACGATAATGCCACAACAAGTAGTTTGAATCACATTTATGAAAAAAGACAATAATTGATAGTTCGTGTTTGTAAATATTACGTGAAAAGGTGTGCGAAAATGTATAAGTTAGGCTAGCATTGGTCATCCGCTGGTGTCTTCGCTGGAGCACTCTGTTTAAGATGATGGTCCAGATCAAATTGGTTTCGTATGGAGATGACTGGACGTCCATCTTCTTTTCGTATGAGTACAGTTCCGTTTTTAGTCCAACAGTGCTTGAAACTGCATTCCTTCGCTCTACGCCTTGTTTCCTGAAATAACTGCCGCCCAGCTTTTGTTAGGCGTTCGTTGAAGTAAAGCCTTCCACTTGCAAATTCCGAAATTTGGAGGCCACTCGAAGAGATATTGCGCCTAGCTCTGGCAGCCTTAAAAAAGGCATCGCGTTTAGCGCGCCTGACGAAACGCACTACGACAAGCCTGGAACGCTGCTGACCCTCACTGTTGCTGTTGCTACTCGAAGACTTAGAACCGACCCGTTCAACCCAGTCCAGGTCGCAATCCTGAATATCTTCTCCGACCTTGGTGGCCACCACTCTGACGATATGAATAAGGTTTTCATTTTGGGTCTCGGGTATTCCAACTATTTCAACTTCGTTCCTTAGGGACACCATCATTTGATTTTGAATCACTTCTTCAAGTTTCTTTATACGATCTTCTAAGCAGGACGCATCTGGCTGAGCTTCTTCAAGGGCAGTTATTCGATTTACACATGAGTAAAGCGATAAGTCAAAGTCATCCATTTTATTTCTGCTCGACTCCATAGCCCCTTTGAGGTTCTCTTTAAATTCAGTCAAAGAGCATTCAAATTCATCCATCCTTTGATTATTCCTTTCAGAAATATCCCTGAGTTGTTGCTTGAAATCGTACATTTCCTGACGAATAATTCTAACTTCGGTCAATATTTGACATATTTCAGAGTTAGCCTCGCCAATTGGCAAAGTAGCGGATTCCTTAAAACCCAGCTGCATTTCGCCATCCTCACCGTCACATTTAGTAGTCTGCGACCTAACAGGAGTGTTGGTATTATCACTTCTGGGTACTTTTGAACGGCAATTTGGGCAGCTCCACTTCGATCTAAAGTCAGACGTATTATCTGCTGCCTTTAAACTCACGCATAGTAAATGAAAACATAAGTTGCATTTTATGCATCTAATCCTCGATCTAGTATCTGCGGGAGCCCCACACGCATCGCACGTAACCGGCATCGCGATTAAAGCCGTGTTATTAAGTAACTTTACAATTAAAATATATTTAATCAACTCGATATAACCTTTGTGTACCTCAAGTGCAGTGACAGTGACGGGAAGATGTAATTTCCTCTAAGTGTGAACGAGCCAGAGCACACAATTTGATGTTGGTCCAGCTGATCGTTGTGTAATAAATAGGAACGGTAATATTTCTCTGTTTACACTACACAGCACGATGATTTTTTCACTATTACTTAACTCAACATTGAAGTTTTCACTCTTTACTCGTAAGCACATTAACAGAACACTTTATTATTAGTATAATTGTAATTACTGGGAGTTAAATCGTAAACGATGTGTTTACCGCGACTACCTCCTTTCGAATCCAAAGCATTCAAGCCCGTGGCGGGATTGGAACCATGGACCTGCGGCACGGCAGTACGTAGCCAATGCCACTGAGCCATCACTGCTTCAACAAAATTGTTCACACTGTTCTCCCAGAAAGATTCGAGTAGGTAGAAAAAGATGTTTGGGAACAGTGTAACGGGGATTTGGGTGAAAATGGTATGATTCTAGCTGTACCACTTTTAATAGCGGTAGGGTGAATCTTACATGGCGGTTTCAGTACGGTTATCTTTTAACCGTATGGAATTATACTTCTATTCAAATGTTAAACTTTTATTGGTTTTTATGATATTTCATACCGCATAAAAATAAATGCAAGCCGCTAAATTTAATCTCATTTTAAGGACCCCTCTGAATGAATCTCAGCAATCCATCAACCAATTAAGCTCATACAGGTTCTTACTTGCAATTTATGTTACTATGAAAGAGGTACCTTTCTACCAAATTTCAAGAAGGTCTATACAGGTAATCAAAATTTATTGACGGGGAAATATAGTGTTCAGACCTCCACCTTGCTTAGCTTAGTCTATTAAATATTTCTATACCTAGAAGTAATGATATTTTCTTACCCTACAGCGGTTCGCAGTAACTGCAGATAAAAATGTTGTTATATCTACACTTCTGTTCTGCCGCTTCTAATAGTTCACGAAGCTCTACAATTTTTGCGATGCTACGCGTGGTACGGCGACTAGTGCCGCCGTGCGAATGAATATTTTTAGGAGTTAAAAGTTAACGCCCATTTCTTTTAGCTCCGCCCGAATAAGAAATTATTTTGATTACGGTCTTGGCCTTAAGATAAAACCGCCCGTTTTTATCGTGATGCACCTTAACACTGTATATTCTGCGTATTTATACATGGTAAGTAAGACTTATATTTGAAATATTTTCTTACCTACTTAATTAAACGTGAACATCTTTCTAAATTAATCGAAATAATTTATTCTACTTTGGTATAATCGCCCCAAACAGATCAGTGACGAAGTCAGTCAAGAACTGCTGAGTGCTTATACGAGCCCAATCGACTCAGAAAAGCCCAATATGATCTCTAGCAGCATAAGTATCGGTATACACAATCTTTAAAAAGCGTTCCATACAAAACGTTGTTCCGACATATTTAGAATAGCTTAGCTACCAAATGTTTAAATTTTGTGAATATAAGCATCCGTTCTTGAACCCAAGATCTATGCTACTGGATGTCTAGTTGCCTGCTTTATCAAATATACATTTTACTTCTTAAATTGTTGAAACGGAATTCCCATACAAAAATATTTTACCGTACCTATACATTCAAAATTACATAATTTTACGGAAAACCGCAAAAGCCAAGCAACGTAAAGTGTTCAACATTTTAATTGTACCGAGTTTGAAGTTTCGAAATTTTAACATATAATTACGAAACTATGTTTGTACGGCAAGCAATTCCACGCTATGCATCTATTTGCGAATACCCTTTGGCATATACACAAGTGGATAAAGAGCTCCTCATCGTCCAGGTTATAAGGCAAAGGCATGGGAACATATTATATGTATAGGGTGGAAACTTTCAGCGGGGCAGTAAGGGGAAGTCCCTTATCCGTTGCAGCTACTCGGAAATGGTCTTCCCCATTCACAGATTAAAAAAAAATTACATTAGGAAGAAAATAGTCATTTTACACAAAAACATTTTTTGATGCCAACCGATCCTGTTTCTTAATACTGATCAAAAACTTCTATGGGACCAACCATCGTTGGAGTACTCAATACGTCACAAATTACTTACTGCCCCGCTGAAAGTTTCCACCCTGTATACTTACCTACATAGCTCCTCCACGATGCGCTAATAAACTGAAAAGCGAGAAGGTTATCGAGTACGCGCTGCATCAGCTAAAGCTCTCTTTTACAATAACGTTCCCCATATGATTTAAGATTTAGACAGTCGGGAAGACAATACAATGTCCCTATTATTTTTGCACAGAAACGGCTTCAATTATTAAAATACAAATGCTTACGACAATATGAACCCGAAAATGGCGATACGAAGATTGAAAAAAGCTTTTACCAACTTATACCTCTCTCATATAACATATAAAACCTGAAAATGTTATATTAGACCCAAGGACTTTCTATTTATTAACAAAATCTGAGCATTTTCAACTTTAGTACAAGTTATTTTTAGTCCATACCGCCTGAGGGAGGCTGTGCATGCACCACAACCTATTCAGCCAAGCCTCATTCATTTACTATAGAATGCAGCCACTATTCCATATAATCTAGTTATAACCGTAATGTAGGCACATATAAGGTTCATAATTCTTTACATCTTAACAAGGATTGGGCAGAATTTAATGATATTTTAGTTACTAGCGTTCCTTTCAGCTTTCAGATCACGTTACCTTGATATTTTTCGGAGACTTATGTGCTTAGAAAGTTCAGATGTGAGTCAGGAGAAAAATCCATTAGAGAAGGGCTAGTTTTGCAAATACGTACCGAACTAAGTTACTAGGCTAAGATATTAAGGGAACTATTTGCTTTCAGGACGTTCTATTATGAATCCTATTATTAATAAAATTTCGTTTAGAATGTACTTGGATGCTGTTTGCCGCTGCGACAATAGAACCCCACCGGGCTTTAGACGAGGGACTAAACTTTAAACACTGGAACAGAAGGCATGAAGCGCCTTCTAAAGAAGGAAAAGGTGCTACTGCCTATGTTCTGATTTAATCCCGTCGTTGGCTCTTACGATTTCCAGATGAAGATATGGGATTCTAGCCCGTTACTCCGCGGGGTATGGTGGCAGTACAATGTAGAATATTTCAGTATTAAAATTTATAATTGACCTTCATAAGAGCGTCGTAGACGCCTAAATTGAATATATAATTTGTTTATTTTATTTTTATATATGTGTGAATATATTATAATATCTAATATATTTGTGCATTATATACAAAACGGTCATTTTTACAACTAGAGGAGAAATTATAGTCACCTGCTAGTCTCTCGTTGTAAATCTGTAAAGTACTTATAGTATTGTATTTTTCAAAAAAGACTTGTGTAGGTACCGTTGATTACCATCGTGTCTTTAAATTGTGTAGAATGACAGTTGATAGTGCGAAAATGAAGAATAATTCTGTTGTGTATATTCTGCCGTGTTTCCCATAAGGTTATGCATACCATTAATTGGGTACCTATGTCACCTGTTGAAATCGTTAGGCCCACTACGTCCTAGCTCGATATTTTTAGCGGTCGACTAGGACCACTACGTCCTAAGCACGCCGTCGCCGACTGTGATCCTTATATCTTAAGATCTAATGGTCATATTCGAATGATTCTTTCACGTGAATGAATGGTTTTATTGTGTTACGGCTTGTTACGTATTTATGCCTCTATAGATAGTTTATTTTGATTTTCTGGGTAAAATTGTGCTGTATTACCTATTCTTGAATGTATTATCTACATAACTGCATAAACAATTATGACGAAAATGCTAAAAATAAAATCCAAATAAATAAACAAAAGCACGTCTGGCGCGCCGTAAATAAATGCACTGTAAGATGCATTTTTTATGCAGTTTTGGGCCCATATATGTATTTTTTATATTACAACACTTTTTTTTTAAATCCTTTCGATAATTGTGTTTGAGAAGAATACATTTTTTTTTTGTTGTAGGTATACTTCTTTTTGTCAAAAATTACTTTGTGCTGTACTATGTAGCTATAATTTACGCCTGTGTTATATAAAATAAGCAAAAACAACATGGTAATTTATACATAACATAAAAGCTTAGTTCAAGACCTTTCCAGAAATGTAACTTTGACTAATAAGGGTCCATAAGTTCGTCAGATATCAATGAATTATTGAAAATGGGCCCTACCCGCGTCTTTTCGGTTGTGGAGAGGAGAGCCGTCGAGTGTGACGTTTTCAAGTGGACGACCACAAAGGGTCAATACACAACAATTTAGATGTATTGCGTAGAGTGTTGAAGCAAAACAAATTTATAGTAGGAATTTAATACCAAAGATCAAAAAAGATAGCTAAAACTAAATTGTTCTTTTTCACTACCTATATTTCCCAGGCTGACGGTGCAATTCGTCTTGTGACGAAATTCATCGTATGTTATAGGCAGATGTTACCGCTTAACATCAGGTGGGCATCTAGCTTATTCCGTCACAATCCCATAAAAACATACAAACGACATGACATGTGCACATTAAGGTCGAGCGCTGACTATCGGTACCACCAATAAATAATTTCGTGCACATTGAACTATAAATATCAGCTCCGTGTGGGGGAGAGTATGCCGGCCGGCATACTTGCACTGGTCGACTATCTTCGTTTGAGATGTCGCGTCCAGTAGGTATATGGTCAATGGTCATGCAGTAGTTTGTGGAAAACCGCTTTTAATAGTACTCCCATAAACATAACCGTTCAATAGCCAATGTCAACAAACACAGTCCTAACATACCGTTTTAATTGAATCGTGTATGTACAAGCGTAGCAATTTCAACCTCATGCTTACGTAGTACTTTTAACATCCATAAAAGCTCGAAACGTAGTTTCGTTTTGTTTTAAATACCAAATGTTCAAACACGATGAAATTTAGAATTCATATCCTTGAGCCTAATCTATGCTTCTGGTTTAGAGCTAGAGTCGCTCTTAGCTTGTTTTTTTATAGAGTTCATACGTATATATATAAATTGACATAACATGGCTCACTGGTATTACATAGCAGAGACTTAATAGCATCTTTGTCGGTTAAATAATCTTAAACTGTATACCATGTAACCTCTATTGATCAAACGTTTTTTTACGTTGTACGAAGTAGTGATGGCTCAGTGGCATTGGCTATGGACTGCCGCGCAGCAGGTCCATGGTTCGAATCCCGCCGCGGGCTTGAGCTTTACCGCACGGTGGAAGGGCATTTTGCGAATGCCCGCCTAGCTAGCGATCACCCTCAAGTAGAAAATCTGTCGCCAAGCACCTAACGGTGTGTTCCGGCAGCAGTCCTTGAGAGCCAGTGAAATTACAGGCACATGAGACTTAATAACTATGTCTCAAGGTGACGGGCGCAGTGCAATTCGTGACTTGTAACGAAATGCATCTGTTATAGGCAGAGGTTAGTCCACTTAACATCAGGTGGGCCTCGAGCCTGTTCCGTCACAATAACATAAAAAAATAAAAAACTTGACGTTTATCTCTATGAGCACTGCGTAATGTTAAATATTATGTTATGTTGTTATGTTATGTTAATGTTAAATATTAGTTATACTTATATTTTTGCGCCTAATGAGCAGCAAAACCGCGTGAAGAAAGTGATGGTACAAACGAATAATGTTATCAAAATTTTGACAATTTAGACATGTGTGGAATAGCGACAACTTATTTTGTAAATATATAATATATTTTTAAAGACAATACTTTAAAATATTTGAATGACGAGCAAAGTGACTTTTATTACACAAGTTAATAACGCAGCAAACAAGCCCTTAAATTTATATTATTAACGATTAAATATAAAAAAAATATTAAACCGATTTGAAAAACTCTTTCACCATTAGAATCCTACATTGTCTCTGATGAACATAAGCTATAGAATATTTTCAAAAGATATGTTTTTTTTATTATTTTTTGTTAAGTAGGTACCCGTGCGAATCCCGGCGGCTAGTGAATTATAAACATGAGTTTAGACTTTAGATCACGTAAGTTTAATGAAAAATGTAATGTAAGTATCAGTTACAAAAACGGCATAACGGATCTAAATCAAATTTTTCTAAATGTTCGCTGTTTGTGGCTATGGTAGCCGATATAGTAGAGAAGTCTTCACAGTCTGTAATGTCACAATAATGAGTTTAATATTATATTATCTACTGTCAACAGTATTATCATTCTACCGAAATTAGATAAGAAAAAATGGAGGAGGGCTTCGCGTAATCCTTAATCCAGGATTCGGAGAAAATCCCGTTAAAGAAAACGACTTGGAGATTTTCAGGTGAATAAATCAAATTTTAGCGTTTCAAAAAATCAACGTTGCGTTGTAAGAAAAACTTTACCTACTTAGTCACCTACGTTATGCCCATGAAGGCCCTAATATATTAATATATTTACTACTTTATATTTAGGGTGAACTGGCCGGCCCGTTTTCCATACAAACGTCGTAGGGTGATCACTCCCTTATTTGAGGATTTAGGTCCAAAATAAAGCATAATACCGATTGATCTCGTCATTATCCAGGCTCGTATGATGCCGAAATTTTAATAAAATAATTAACTTGAGAATTATGAGCCTCGAAACATTTTCATATAAAGTTTTCAAGGCTAATAACTTACAACTCATTTATCTTTTTAAAATTTTGGCATCATACAAGCCATCTAGGCTTCACTTAACGATATCAATCGGTATTATCTACGAATATACATTGATTATTCGTAGGGTATTATACTTAAATCTGGACATAAAATCTCAAATAATGGAGTGATCACCCTACGACGTTTGTATGGAGAAGTGACCGGCCAGTTCAACCTTAATCCGACTTGAGAAGTATAGCAAACAATGGACAGCTGCCCAGGGGGTATATAGTTCGATGTCATGCCCAATTTCACAAAACTAGAATAAAATTATACAAGGATAACTGTAATCTCTGTAACCAACAAAATATGAAAAACCTTTTTTTTTGACCTCATACATGGTCAATTATGTTGCAGTATTTTAAATTTGTCATGGTATTGACTATTATGAAATTTGACATCAAGCAAACGGCAGTAGCCCCGTGGGGGCTGGGTTAGAATGTCACTGGAAGAGTGTCAGTGTCTGAACTGTTTTTAAAGATTCCCAACCAATTTGTTATTGAACAAGTTTGAATGGTTAAAAATTGTTTATATAAAATCCGAGGAAGATGTTTATTTGTAAATATGAATACTTACATCAGACTCTTCTCCTTCGCTTGCGGACTCGTTCTCACTTTCACTCTCTGACTTTTCGCTCTCATCTTCACTCTCCGACTTCGCTCGCCGGCCGCGCCCTTTGGCTGGTGGTGCCGGCTATAAAAACATATTAACAAATGTAAGATCTATAAATGGGGTTTTTTTGGGGTTTGGGTTTGGGGAGTGTGCATATCTGCCCGTTGGTGTCGTAAGAGGCGACTAAGGGAAAAAAAACTGGAAGTTGGCAGCAGCGACTTCTGGGAAACTGTTACCTTATACTTCGATTCCCGAGACGCCTGCCAAGCGTGGAGATTATGGTATACCCTCCTTAATGGGAGGCTGTGTTCAGCAATGGACAGCCTGATACAGCAAACGGCTGTAAGGGAGGAAAGTCATATACTAGATCTTATGTTTATCTTTGATTAAAAAATTATACCGGCGAATTTGGCGGGATAATTGCATAAACTGAAAACAAATATAGCCACTTTGCTACAGCTGGTAGTATACGACGTACTATGCTGTCACATGTCATAAAGTCCTCACCAAGGAGTATTCCTTTTTCTACGACAGAAAGTCAACAAATTTAAAAACTGGCGATAGTCTTCTATGGTAGCAAAAGCCTATTACGTTTTGATGCTCGATATGGTATAAAGTTATCCGCGTATGAATTAAACCCTAGTTTGAAGAAAATGGCCCTAAGCAACGCTACGAGCACTTCACGAGTACACCGTAGTGGTGTACTCTACACTATTACTACTCTTGACCACGGTAAATACAACTTGATCAAAATGTCATGCTTAGTAAAAATATAACATTGATTCTAAAATTGAAATTTTTGCATTGACTTATAACCTTACAAAATACAAAGAAAGGATTTTTTTTAACTGAGAGCGGGATTCGAATCCGCAACTATCCGTCCTTATAGCAGGCTCTGCCAACTGAGTTATCGTGGTGAGTCGGTCAAAGCTAAAATGTATCCGCCCGGGATAAGAGGACGGAGCGACATCTGCATCCTAACTGAATTGAACTACAAACAATACTAATTTATTAGCTTTAAACTTGTTTACGATAACGCAACCTGATAATAGTATTATTGTATTTTTTTGCAGTCACGCCTGCAAAGCAAATAAGTTTACAAAATTACAAATAAAGGAAAAAGACCGTCAAACGATAGGATCGAAGGGATTAAATTGAGCTGTGACCTTATCACTATTATTTTGATATTAACTTGTGTGTGAATAGACTAGTAATATTATAAAGAGGAAAGATTTGTATTTAAGTACAAATAAACATAAAACTACTGGACCGATTTGACTACTGGAAAAACCTTGACGCGGCCAATCGTATGCGATAATTTTTAAGCGCCAAATCATTTAACCAATCCAATTGTATTCGGAATATGGTACATATTTTTTTTTTCATTGAACTTGATAAGTCCGAAATAATGCGGTAACTGTATCTCATAGTAACCGCTTTATTTCGGATTCAATTCAGTTACATTTGTTTTCAAATTTATTCATAGGCCTGCTCTATATTACATGGGACAAAGCATATCTGGTGAAACGTGGATGCATATTCCTTTATGGAATACAACCATGACGTTGTGTTTAATTCGGTATTACTTTATTGCTGCTAAGTCATTTACTTTTCCTGCGTGTTCACTCAACTTATGATAACCATTCTTTTTTTATAACATTGTTTTTTTTTGTTTGCGACAGATTTTCTACTTGAGGGTAGCTAGCCAGGCGGGCATTCGCAAAATGCCCTACCACCATGCTATAACGACTGCCATCCTAAGACGACAACCGGGACCGACGGCTTAACGTGCCCTCCGAAGCACGGAAGCGCTCAGTAGTAATGTCACTAGCGGTCACCCATCCAACTCATGACCGCGCGCGACGTTGCTGAACTTTGCTGATCGGTTGAGAACAACTAAGTAAACTTCGCTACGAGCGCTTCAGTTTTCTAAACAGTTTAAAATTCTCCAGTATGTAATATCGTTGATAAAAGCTCGTGCGTACACTATAATTGCGTTATTTATTATTGCTATAATAAACTCACGTGCCGAGTGCAATGTTACTAATTAAACGTGCTCAGCTGTGGCTCTGGGCTGTGGCTGATGAGATGATTGACTGGTCAATGGTAAAAACCACAATGACAGAGACATACCACTTTAGTACCATATCACATTAAATTTATAGTTGAATCTTTAACAAATTAACTAGACATATTGCCTTTGTGCTATTTGAACAAAGTATCATGGTATTGATTGGCGTTTATATAAATACCGATGAATAATTTTTCAACTTGACTAAAAAAACTGGGCAAATAATATATGTGGTTACCGCACGTGCTGTACGAGTTGTTCTACTAGTAGTGTAAAGATGTTATTCCTTGAAATGATTAAAGTATTTTTTGTTGGGATAGAGCCAATGACTACAATCTCCCCTGTTTCTAAAGATGAAGGTTGACATAATATTAAATTGCTGGCTCTCAAAGACAGCTGCACCATAACTAGCGTTGGGTGCTTGGCAACAGATTAATGTCAGTCATAAAAACTACAGTCTACTTAAGGTTAGAAGCAGCAAAATATCCTACCACCTTGCAAATACTCTTGCACCCATAGACGTAGGATTTTTTCGCTACGTACATCCTAAGCCTATGCTTGCACCATTCAGTACCATCGTGTATACTTACAACCAGACAGGTACTAGCTTTTTTCTTACACCATATTTAATTCATGATTCGTATATAAAAAATCGCTGGAAATGTGTATCTACTGCTCATTTTCATTATTTTTATGGAACTTGCACCTGAATAAAGAAATTATTAGCATATTATTACTATCTTCAGTAGTTGTAGTTTATCTTGATATTGAAATACAAAAGTTTCGCGAAATCTGATCTCATCTTATGAAATAGGGGGCGAGCCTGTTACCACCGAACGGGCACAGTTTTTAGCTTAAGAATAATTATCATAACGTCCACCGTTGTAAAAAGCCTTCCGTATTAGTGGTAATAGGGATTCCCCACTTACAGGGAGTTTTGTGGATACCAGTATTAGATGACAGTTCTATAGAAGGCGCTGCTTCCAACCTTGTGGTATTTATCCCTTCGTCGCCTCTTACGACCCACACAAAAAGATTTAGAGGCTGCTAGAATTGCAACAGTGATGGCTCAGTGGCATTGGCTATGGACTGCCGCGCAGCAGTTCCATGGTTCGAATCCCGCCCAGAGCTTGAGCTTCACCGCATGATGGAAGGGCATTTTGCGAATGCCCGCCTGCCTAGCGACCACCCTCAAGTAGATCTGTCGCCAAGCACCTAACGGTGTGTTCCGGCAGCAGTCCTTGAGAGCCAATGAAATAACAGGCAAAATGAGACTTAACAGGTATGTCTCAATGTGATGGGCGCAGTGCAGTTCTTCACTTGTGATGAAATGCATCTGTTATAGGCAGAGGATACCGCTTAACATCAGGTGGGCCTCGAGCTTGTTCCTTCACAATGACACAAAAAAAAAACCTCGGCACCCCACGGACCACGGGGATGTTAATAAATATTAAATAAGTATTGTAAGTTATTAAATAAAGTTTTATTATTTAGTAATTCCCTGATTCAGGAATCGAATCTAGGACTTTAATATTCCAAGGTGACGACTAAGCCAATTGACCTACGAGACATTCAAATCACATTTCTCAATATAAAAGTTCTTATCTGGAAGAAAAAGAATTCGCTTTCAATTTTGGTTTGCGATAACAAAAATGGCCGTGGGTAAAAGAAAACCAGCAAATAATCTCGATAAAGGAAACTATGCGAATAAAATAAGCCTAGTCCAAAGAGGAATATTTTTGTGAGGCGTTAAATTTGTAAGACCTTTCGGTGGACTAAGGTTCTCAAACTGCTCCAATCTCTCGAGAACATTAAATTAAGTTTAAATTAACATTTTTTTTATGTTATTGTAACAGAACAAGCTCGAGGTCCACCTGATGTTAAGCGGACTAACCTCTGCCTACAACAGATGCATTTCGTCACAAGTCACGAATTGCAATGCGCCTGTCACCTTGATCCATAGTTGTTAAGTCTCATGTGCTTGTAATTTCACTGGCTCTCAAGGACTGCTGCCGGATCACACCGTTAGGTGCTTGGCGACAGATTTTCTACTTGAGAGTGGTCGCTAGCGACATTTAGCTAGGGCATTTTGCGAATGCCAGGCGGGCATTCGCAAAATGCCCTTTGACTATGCGATTCTAATGCTCGTAGCGGATTTGACCTAGATATTTTATACAAACGTCATTTTTGAATGACGTTTGTATAAACTGATCTCATTCACTACTTGGATGTGTGATTGCTAGTGGTACTCGTATTGGTCTTCGTAGGTCTATTCATACAAACGTACTTTCGTCATACTTTAAAGGAGTTCACAGACGGCAGCTATTATATATATTATAGCATAACTGTCGGTATTAAGAAACAAAAATGTAAAACTATATATTATAGCTGCCGTGTGTTGTCACTTGTCAATTTCTATGGAAAATGTGTTGAGATGTATTGCAATATATCGAGCTATAAATATATAGCTTTATATTATAGCTGTCGTCTGTGAAACGCTCAAATGTTCAAACTCGTTGAAATTTTGGACGCATGTCCTAAAATCTGGGCTTCTGGTTTGCCAGTTTTTCGTTGTATTATTTATTTAGGTATCTCTAAATGTGAAAATAAGAACTCCCCTACAAAACACTGTTTCCAAATAATTTTGAAAATACACATTTTACGGAAAACTGACAAAACAGAAACAGATTTGAGATAGGACATGCATGCAAAATATCAACGAGTTTGAACCCGTGTTTAAAATATAATGAAACTACGTTTATATCAAAAGCGCTATGAACATACTAAGCCTTTTGCCGAGCGCTTCGTGCTTTGCTTATACTGATGTATAAGCTATATTATTGAAAATTTTCATTAAAATCCATTCAGTAGTTTTTGCTTCAAAGATCTACAAACATCCATCCATGCATCCATAGCTACAAACTTTCGTGTTTATAATATTAGTAAATATATAAAGTTTGCGAAACTTAGCCCCAGTGAAAACGTAATACAACAAAACCTTTTATCAACAAGCTCAGGAATATACCGCCGGAGAAATATTCCATTCCGTGAAGAATACAAAGGAGACCAATTCTCCAATCCATATTCCTTATCGGTCGTTGAACCCGAAGGGCTAAGGACACCTATTTGTATCAATTGCTTTCCGCATATAAAGGAATAAGGATAACGCTTTTGCCAGAGTATCGACCTCAAATGGGCTTAAAGGATACTGAAGGGTGTGTTACTTTGTAAGCCCGTTACAAATAGGTTTGAATAAATTAAGTAGACATACAAAAATCGTTGGTCGATCCTACTTATGTAGAATCTAATCTCTATTATCGTTGTAATATTACTAATAATAGCAGGAAACAGTGTTCACTATACTCTTTCTTCATTTCTTGTACCTACTGCAAGGTACTTCGCGACTCTTATAGATTTTGATACATTTTATGGATATAATTTAGAATTATGTAAAAAAAGGTTTGTTGAAAACAGATTTTACATCTCTGATTGGAATTCATCAGCAAATTCTGGGGTCGGCTAAAATCGTCAGATGGTAGTATCTACTCTTACGTCTTCAGAAGATTGGTGACTACCGTAGTGTAAAACATTCGTCGTAACATCAATAGCTCGAAAATTATCGCCGAACAAACATACAAACACCATGTAATTTGAACCATGAAATGATGTATTTTAAAGTCTTATTTGACATTTGGAAAATAGGCGAAAATGGGCTTTTCGTCCCGGTCTAGGTCTTCATAATTAAGGTAAGCTTACATGATGGCATCTGCGACTATGATTTGACACCTGTCATTTTGATCTCGTCAAATTGACACGTGTCATAATATATGCTTCATTTTGATATAAACTGAGACCACACTATCGGATCGGATAAAGAACTATACTATTATGTCGTCCCCTTTCAGAAACTAAGTGTAATTAATCTTAATCTTGGGGTGCGTCATAATTTTTTTTCTGTCTTAAGTGACAGTTTGAAATTGTATACTCTTTGTCCCGTAAGTAACTAGATGCAACTCGGAATAAACCCTTCGCTAGTGTGATGAGATTTATTTCGTTTGTCACGATAACGTCGTGATAACGAAATACGGATGTGTTTATTAATGAATTTTAATAAAATTAAACTATGACAATTGGCAAATGTGACAGATGTCAAATTACATAAGTTTCGATATAAAATTCAGCTTATACGGCAAGAAGAAGCTTATAAATATATTTTTGTCGGATGTTGTGAAAAGTGTCTAAGGAAACAATGGTACCAATATTTAGCATCCCACAAATCACGTCGATGTGAATAGGGTGTTGCTGCAGATTAGAAGCACATCCAGGCCTTCTTCCCAATTACCCATATGGTATCGGGTATATCACAAAATGAAGTATTACCATCAAATGTTGCATGAGGCAGGCCCACCACAAAACAGAAGTCAAAACTTTTTATAATTATTTCCGTGTGTTGTTTTGCGTGTAGTCGGCAAAAACTTATTATATCGAGCATCATGCGTGGAATAAGAATAGTAAAATGAGAAATTCGAACGCATAATGTTTTATCTGTTGGCGCCGGCGCGGCGGTGCAGTTATCATATCATCAGGAAGGTCGTTACCCTTTTCCCACCTATGAGGTAAGTACATACAGTTTGGGTAATTATGTACTATTCTATCTACCACAAAAACATTGTCTTACTGAACAGGTTAAGGATTCAGTTTTATATCCCAATGGGTGTAACGACTACGCCTACCACCATTTGGCATAATAATAATGATGACGAAGAATAAGACATGCAAAAAATCACGCGCCAAATGAGCGACATTTCGTGAGTGATTTTTTAGGGTTCCGTACTAGTAAACGGAACCTGAACTAAGCCTTGATTGTCCGTCTGTCCTTTCTTCCACGTATCTTTGGAAGGGTAAAGGTAGCCGGTTGAAATTTTCCCAGAGTATGTGTTAGTATGACGGATTGCCTAACAAATAATAATAATAGCAAAATGTGTAAATAAGAGGTGGTTACACAAATACGTGTAATTTATACGTGTTTTATTCTTTTTGCTCTATCATAAATATGGTAACACAATATAAGCGTCTAACTTCGTGTGATTAAGATTATAGTATCTAACTTACAACAACGAACACTAAAACCATATCAGCCAATCGGAGTCTCAAATTATTTATCCCGAACTATATTAATAAAATAACGTTTTATTGATACATTTTGATTTATTGATATATTCTTCTCAGTGGGGTGCCGGGCTAGAATGACACCCTCCATCTCTACCCGTGGGTGTCGCAAGAGGTGACTAAGGGTAACACACCGATCCCAAAGACTCCTGCCAAGCGTGGGGATTTGGCAACCCTCCGCTTAATTTGAGAGGCTGTGTTCAGCAGTGGACAATCCGGCTGATAAAGTACAGATATATTCTTAGTAGAGAACCCTTGGTGAGCAAGTCCGACTCGCACTTGGCCGATTTTATCCTAAGCTAATTTACACATTATGAAATCAGATCAACAGCTCGAAGACATCCACCCTTGTACAAGGCAGGCAAAGTTTCCTTTACCTTGACCAAATGGCCTGATACTTTATTTTTCAATTTATTTTTTTATGCCTAATAAGTTAGCAGCTTTTGATCACTATCTCACCTGATGGTAAGTGATGATGTGGGCGAAGATGTTGTTCAGACTAACCTAGAATTACTGGCTCTCAAGGACAACTGCCAGAACACACCGTTAGGTGTTTGGCGACAGATTTTCTACTTGAGGGTGGTAGCTAGCCAGGCGGGCATTCGCAAATTGCCCTACCACCATGCAAACTGAACAAATAATAAATATATGACACATAAATCGAGTCCAGAATAAACAGTATAATACCAAGTAACCTTGAAGCATCGGTCTGGCACTAAATTAGAATAATGAGTTGTCGACCAGACGTCTACTTAGTCATTATGAAAGGGTATTGAGCCAAAAAGGGCCCGCAAGATGTAAAGGGCAGGTGGTACTTTATAAATACACACCAACTGTCGGTTATTCGATACCAGCATTGAGACATGTGAACCGGTTCGAATACAGAAGTTTTGATGCTGGCTGCACGGGCAGATGTTTTTGCCGAGATCGCTGCCGCATCTTCTTGGAATACAAAATTAGGTATATAGGTACCTAAGTTAGGTACCTAGTTATGTTCTTATGTTCGACATTCCTACTGAAAAAGAAAAGTTCGTGTATGACTAATTTTGGGATATGACTTATTTTGGGCTCGGTAGGCTCCAAAAATCTATAGAGAATTTACTTTTTACACGACTGTCCAAAAGAAGTAGAGTAATGTTTTCAGGGTTCATTACGTATGTATGTGAGTTTCTTTATTCCACCATAACGTCTTAACGGTCTAACCGATTATAATATATGAGATATCGTTAGATTTGTCTTGGTACCGCAAGTGACAATAGGTAGCTACATAAAAATAAATAAATACAAACTGGGAAATTTTGGACGCCATATTGTGAGACAAAAGATTTTTTTTCGTTCAAACTTATTGAGTGGTATCAAAATTAAGAGCTTTAAAACACGATTCCATATATATATATAACTTGCAGTTATATTTCCGATGGAACGATAAAACGTTTAACAAAAGTAATGAATTTGCAGTCGGGTTTTTACTTTTTTAATTAATTTAACAGTATGATTTGACGTGTCCATTAAACTGTCCAAGTGCGTAACGGATTCGAACACTGAGTGTTGTTTGCCCATACCTTACCAAAGTTTTTTTATTTTTTATTTTGGTCCCCAGCGGAAGCGCTGCTCGCACGGTTTTATAATTTGATGCTATACTTAAGGATTCGTTTTTATTAGAGAAACAACAATAAATGTTGTAAATAATATGATTCTTGTATACCCCTCAAATATTATGTTGAATTTTTGTTTATTATTTAGGTTGAAGGTGACCTTCATTGCCAGGTAGGTACTTACTTCACGGATATGCAAAGTAAACCCCTAGTAGAAAATCAGTCGGCAAACATTTAACGGTATGTCCCGTCAGCTGTCTTTGAGAGTCAGTTACCATTCTAAGTTATGCCAATTTACCACCTTCCCCACATCATCACTTACCATCAAGTGAGATTTTGGGCAACAACTATCCTATCAGCAGTAAAAAAGCATTCACTAAATAAGTAATAATATAAGTGTTTTTATTTACCTTCTTCAATGTACGATATACAGCATTCATAACAAGTGTGTAACTAAGTTTAATGTGTAAGCGAAACAAAATAATTAAATATTTTTAGTTTTTGGGTTCCTGTTAAAGGCTATTGATCAAATCACACTATCAAAAACATTTTAACTCCGAATACGTATGTTTGATTGATTACGTACACACGTGTATATTTTTAAATAAAGTCACTCTGTAAAAGATTTGATGAAACGATTTAGATGAAATTGGGTTAGCCCCAAGTTCCGGATCTACATCTTCTTTGCTTTTCCCCCACAAAAGACTGAAGATGTACACTAAATATCAGTTGAGCCCTTGAGAAGATAGGCGGTATTAGACAATTTATATTTTTTTACGAAATCTTTCCGATCTAAACCTCATTTTCAATACGCAAACACTAACATACAACAGAATGTATAAAAAAAATATAAGCTATTATTTAGACTTTTAATTACACCTAGGTATTACGTATTTTATTTATTGTGAACAGTGAAGTTTTAGCATTTTTATGTCAATAACAACTTTCAGATGTGATTCAGATAGTGTTACTTATTATTTGATGATAGATTTCCATCGTTTTTAGGGTTCCGTATCCAAAGAGTAAAAACGGGACCCTATTACTAAGACTTCGCTGTCCGTCCGTCCGTCCGTCTGTCACCAGGCTGTATCTCAAGAACGGTGATAGCTAGACAGTTGAAATTTTCACAGATGATGTATTTCTATTGCCGCTATAACAAAAAAAAAACAAAATAAAATAAATATTTTAGGGGGGCTCCCATAAAACAAACTTGATTTTTTTACCGTTTCTTGCTCGATACTAATAACGGTGACAGGTGGACGCTTTAACTATTCACAGAATATTTAGTTACGGAACCTTTCATGCGCGAGTCCCACTCGCACTTGGCCGGTTTTTTATAGTTAGCCCCCAATATCCACTAAATTAATTCGGTGGTCTAAGTTTTGATGATTTCTTGGATTTTAGGCATAGAAATGTGTTTTGTATCTTCCCACAACTTTGCTGATAGGTGAATGACATGATAATTCGGTATATTGTTCTAAGATTCTAAAGATGCGGCTGTGGCTGCCGGTATACCTACTGATTACTAAACTTTCACTCCATATTGAATCAGTGGAACCTAATCTGTTTGTGTAATGAATAATCTACTTTATGATGATTGCGTTAATTTAACCAGAAAATAAAGGACTTAGAACATTAACAGCGAAAACTGTTTTTTTTTATTCATTGCTGATGCTGATGAGGCTAAACGTTGACCACAATCTCATCTGATGGTAAGTGATGCTGTGGTCGAAGATGTTGTTCAGACTAACCTAGAATTACTGGCTCTTAAGGACAGCTGCCGGAACACAACTGTAGGTGCTTGGCGACAGATTTTCTACTTGAGGGTGGTAGCTAGCCAGGCGGGCATTAGCCTGTGGTAGGGTATGTAGGTATTAAAGTTATAACACTAATAAAGATAAAAAGCGGTGATACCTTATACATTAGCAGACAAATAAAAAACCATTCTTAGATAATTACGTGCGGCTTAAAAATAACAAATACAAATATTATTATTGTTAAAAAAAGTTAATATTAAACATACATAGACTATTATCCAAGTGTCTATAACAGACAATTATACTACTATCTAAGTTAGGTAGGTTGTACAAATATAAGTATCAATGAGAAATGATACTCAAAGAATAGCATAAAAAGTTCTAACTTACTAGATACCTATAAGTTTTTTAACAAAGTCGTCTACATGTCGCTCGAGCCCCCACACTATAGGATACCCTGTGTTGTGGGTGGACAAGTCTCTTCCTAGCATATAATTTTTTTGTTATTGTGATGGAACAAGCGCGATGCCCAACTGATGTTAAGCGGTATCCTCTGCCTATAACAGATGCATTTCATCACAAGTGACGAACTGCACTGCGCCCATCACCTTGAGACATACCTGTTAAGTCTCATTTTGCCTGTTATTTCACTGGCTCTCAAGGACTGCTGCCGGAACACACCGTTAGGTGCTGTGCGACAGATTTTCTACTTGAGGGTGGTTGCTAGCCAGGCGGGCATTCGCAAAATGCCCTTCCACCATGCGGTGAAGCTCAAGCTCTGGTTGGGATTCGAACCATGGACCTGCTGCGCGGCAGTCCATAGCCAATGCCACTGAGCCATCACTGCTTCATAATAATTATTTGTTTTCATTTTATGGTCTGGAATTAACTGTGGTTGGTTGGTTTACTACTTAATTTGACAAAAAAAGGAAAAGGAACGTTACGTATACCTATTATAAAAACGTTTCTAAAGATTATAGTGCTACAAGGGAAAAATTCAAGTTGCAAAACATTTAATAATAATTGCCCCATGTACATCTCACCCGTTTTTCTTGCACTGTCTACAAATTATACCCCTTCTTTCGCTGAACGTGGCTGTAGAATGTGGAATTTTTGTGATTGGCCTTCATATGAAGGTTATTGATACCTAAATTGAATAAATGCTTTTGACTTTGACTTGAAGATTTACTTAGGCCCAGGCCAACTTCTCATGAATTCGTAATATAAATCATTGAAGTTAAAGTAAATACCACAAGACTGTTGAGAAGGGTCAACAACAAAGGACTAAAATGCTAAAAACGACCTTCGACTAATCGATAGGAATCTATAGCCGAGGCACCCGTTCTGACTACAATATTAAAACTTCTCTTCGAATAGCTATTCGATATGTATATTTTATTTATGTTATTGTGACGGAACAAACTCGACGCCCATTTGGTGTTAAGCAGACTAACCTGTACCTATAACAGATGCATTTTGTCACAAATCGCACTGCGCCCGTCACCTTCAGACAGTTGTTAAGTCTCATGTGCCTGTAATTTCACTATTTTTTTTCATTTTTCATTTTTATAGTGTCTTTATTAATAAATAATAGTTTACATTATGTACAAACTAGTATAAGTTTAAACCTATCTATAAGCACATACAATAAAGTAGAATGTGTTTAGCAAGCAATTGTACGCTTATATTAAACTTATGGCTATGTTTATAGTGTTAGAAGTTACTTAAACATATTTTTTTATACGTGTAATTTCACTGGCTCTCAAGGACTAGTCTGGTTAGGTGCTTGGCGGCAGATTTTCTACTTGAGGGTGGTCGCTAGCCAGGCGGGCATTCACAAAATGCCCTGGTGAATGTGCCTGTAATTTCACTATTTTTTTTCATTTTTCATTTTTATAGTGTCTTTATTAATAAATAATAGTTTACATTATGTACAAACTAGTATAAGTTTAAACCTATCTATAAGCACATACAATAAAGTAGAATGTGTTTAGCAAGCAATTGTACGCTTATATTAAACTTATGGCTATGTTTATAGTGTTAGAAGTTACTTAAACATATTTTTTTATACGTGTAATTTCACTGGCTCTCAAGGACTAGTCTGGTTAGGTGCTTGGCGGCAGATTTTCTACTTGAGGGTGGTCGCTAGCCAGGCGGGCATTCACAAAATGCCCTGGTGAAGCTCAAGCTCGCGGGAACTAAACTCTTTTATAAAAACTGTGTACTGCTATGAAAAACACCGTTATTTATTATCAAATATAAATCTACAAAACAGGGTAAGTATATATAACTGAGTTAAATAAAAACCTAAGCCACGATTTCTTTTAAAGTATTATGGAAAAATACGTAAACAATATACACACAACAAAACTAATCACCTGGATACAAGTGTATGAAAAGAACTAACATCTATGTCTGACTCAGGACTTGAACTGATCGACCTACAGATTTCACAAAATTTGACAATTTGAGTGAATATTTCATCGCCTACGTATCTAATACTCTTAGATTATTGATGGGTCTCCGCTCGCGCTCCGACTAGATACCGCCGGTCTCTTTGTAAAATGCGGCAACTAATACTACGCCGAAGTCGGCGTCGCAAACAATGTACGCTAAAACCTACCTATAATTATAATTATTTTTAATCATATTATTTAAATATTAGTTAAGAGATGTAAATAATAAAATAACTGTTAAAAATGAGGCCTTCAACTAATTAAAATCTTATTTAATTGCCTTGAGTTGCCGCATTTACGGATCTATTGTTTTCAGGTAGCGCGGTATCTAGTCGGAGCGCGAGCGGAGACCCATCAATAATCTAAGCTAATACTTTATTTACTTTATATGCATGCCATTAATAAAAACAACATTTAACAACCGATGTGAAGTTAGCGGCCTAAAGTTAGCGGCCTATAACCCGACCAACTAAAAGAGTCCCTAAAATTGGACTGCTGTATTTATAAAGTAAACGTATAATACCTATGCAGCATTCCGCCTTGCGCCGCCACGCCGAGCGCACCTCTCCGCAGCTGCAAGTGACCCTCCAGTGAGACCGCAATAGTCCCCGCACTATTGCCGTCTCGCCTGGACCATCGTTCCGACGCTAGTTGCTACAGTGCGCATTGAAGAGCGTGATCCCGATTCAGCTTGTGTTTGTCTGTGCAGGAGCTGAGAGTTTCGTCGAACGCCGTGCGACGCGAGCTTCGTGCTTGCTGAGGCGGCGCTCCACCGTCGAGCAACCACCGCCCCGGACAAGCCCGGGTCGGTGTTGCTGCGTTAAACTGCACTGAAAAGTGCAGCTTATCCTTGTTTCGCATCTTTGTTTCTGCACGTACAACGCCACCCGCTCAACAACACACTTTGTGCTGTTAAGCGGCATCGTTCAGGCAGGTGGAGCCCTACCGGGTTAAGCTCGCTCGAACGATCAAATCCACCATTCGCTGCGGTCGCAGAGTGATCCCTAACGGTGCCAACTACCTCTGTTGATTTTTGGTTTAACCTTGTACCGCGGCCTTTTCCCGCCTCACGGGATCAGCCGAAACAAGCAGGTCTCCGGGGCAACTGGCCTTGGGGTCGCCCCTAGTCAATCCCGGAGTCGTTAGGACACCCCTTCGCCGCCCCAGAAAAAAAGTGCGGATAGGGACACACACCTAGGGATACACAGTAGGTACTCACTCCCTCTCACACAGTGAGCTCACAGGTTGTGCGAGGGAGACACTACCCTGGTTAGGGCATCCTGAGTGCACCCCTCAGGATGCAGCCCCGCCCTACCAATAGTGAGGTAGAGGTCCTTCAGACCTTTGCCTTACGGTACCCCGAACTCTATGCTGCTCATCAAGCAGCCCTCACCTCAGACGCAGAGAGTGCCCGCCTCACGGACACTCCCATTGCTCCCTCCGGGACCTCCGTCCCCACCTACGATGACCCTCCGGCGCCATCCTACTTACAGGAGAGCCCGGACTCCCCCGCCCCCGGCCCTGATAACAGGCGCGCGGTAGTAGCCCAACCCCGTTCTCGCTCTCGCTCACCGATCGGTCGGTTTGCGAGCATCGAACCTGCCTATGTCGTTGTCGAGTCAGTTTCAGACTCGGAAACGGACATGGAGGTCGACCAACCCCGCGCCTCACGCACAGACTCAGAAGATTCCGACAACGACGGCTACACCGTCGTAGATCGAAAACGCAAGCGCGCCCCTAAGGCCGCTAACTCCGGGCCTTCCGCCCCGCCCGCTAAGGCAGCCGCCAAAGCACCTACCGCCGGCAATAGGCCGACCCCCGCCCCGCGCCCCGCGTCCCCGCCTTCCGCAACCGCTTCGGCTACAGCGCCCTCTCAGGACGCTAACGCACGCCGCGAAAAGCCGCCTCCGCCTTTGTTCATACAGGACAAAGGCAAATGGGATATGCTATCCCGCCTCCTCACTGATCGTAAGATCAATTATACGAACGCCCGCTCCACGCAGCAGGGCATTAAAGTCCAAGTCTCCTCAGTTAACGACCACAGAGCGTTAACCAAACTCCTCCGTAAAGAGAGCATAAGCTTCCACACTTATGCGCTCGAAGAGGAGAAAGTCCTACGCGTCGTCATACGCGGTGTCCCGAAGGAAGTCCGTACAGACGCTGTACTTGACGACCTTAAAAGACAGGACTTCCCTGTCCTTGCCGTACACCGTATGTACAGTGGCAAAGACAAAAGCCCATACGACCTAGTACTCGTTGTACTAGACCGATCCCCGGAGGGCAAGACCATCTTCAACCTGAAGACGGTCTGCGGCCTCTCCGGACTAGATGTTCAGTCCCCATTCAGGAATGGCTCTCCTTCACAGTGCCATAACTGCCAACTATACGGGCACGCTGCCCGCTTCTGCTTCGCTCGTCCTAGGTGCGTTAAGTGCCTAGGCGATCATGCCACAGAGAATTGTTCTCGCACGAGGGACTCACCCGACCCACCCAGCTGCGTTCTGTGCGGCACCCAGGGGCACACCGCCAACTACCGCGGTTGCCCGAGGGCGCCACGCACAAACCGCAGGGTGGCAACGGAAAGGAGACCTCCGCCACCTCCTCGTCCCACCTATGATAGGTGGCAGCGGGTCAGCCCTAAGCTGACAGTAGCACCTGCCTCACAGGTGACTCCCGCTCCTCTCCCAGCTAGGAACGCGTGGTCAAAGCCACCGAGCATGGTTAAAACCATCGCTCCCACCCGCGCCCCGGCCCGCGCACCCGTCCCCGCCCGTACCGCGGCCCCTGCCCGCGCACCGGCCCCGGTCCGCGCGGCACCCCCGGCACCTCCTGCCCTCATCCCACGCGCCGCACCTCGCGTCGCCCGGCCCGTGGCCCCACCTCCAATGCCACTGATGGACTCCTCTCTTCAAGAGGATATAGCGCTAGTCAGCGACCTTGCTATGTCCATCAATATAGATGAGGTCCGTGCTCTAGCACGCAAGATGCACTCCGCACAATCACCTGCGGAAGTCATCCAATATACGCTGGAACATGCCAGCCTCCTTAGCGCTCTAAAGCGCTTCGCCCCCCAAACTCCCCCTCAGTACACCCACTATGGGTAGTACAACCTTAAGGAATAAACCGCGCTCAGTTTCGTTAGCGTCCTTCAACGCTAACGGCCTCTTCAGACAACGTGACCTTGTACACGACTTTTGTAATACCCACCTGATCGACATTATATGCGTGCAGGAAACCCTACTAAAACCGGGGAAGGCGAACCCCAGGTTTGCCAATTTCAGAACGGTACGTAATGATAGAGTGACCGGTCGTGGAGGAGGCACTCTCATCTATTACAAAAGGTCCCTGCACTGCATCCCCATACCTACCCCGACTCTCACTACTATGGAAGCATCTTGTTGCATGCTAGCCATGACGGGTCATCAACCCCTAGTCATAGTTTCCTGTTACCTACCTTGTAAAAAGCGTATCGCCCGCGCTGACTTAGTAGCACTTTTCTCACTAGGAAGCGCCGTCCTTCTGATCGGTGACTTCAACAGCAAACACGTCCTGTGGAATTGTAATGTCAACAATTCCAACGGTGTTGACCTTGAAAGACTAGTCGCTGACTTAAACTTTGACATAATAGCTCCACTCGAGCCCACTCACTACCCCTACTTCGACCACGGCCGTCCCGACTTACTCGATATGGCACTTTTCAAAGGCGTAACACTTCAGTTACGCGCTATGGAGGTGTGTCACGAATTACATTCTGACCACCGCCCCATAATACTGCGACTAGGCCCCGACCCAACATCTGACGTACCCTGCCCGACCAAGACGATAGTGAACTGGAAGCTCTTAGGTGAATCCCTAAAGGCTATCAGCTCACCCGACCTTGACAAAATCCCTGACGACATTGTGACTAAAGATGACGTATCCCTCGCTATCGACTCTTTCACTAATCACCTCTCCACCGTAGTAGGTGCATCCGCAAAGGAAGTCATAGTGCCGGACGACCGGCGCCTTGTCATTCCAGCGGATGTGAGACGGTTAGTGACTAAGAGTAAAGCAGTGACCCGACATTACGACTCCTACCCAAGCAAAGTAAACAAAACTCGGAAACGCCACTTTGAACGCATGGTTGAAAGTCGCATGTCCGAGTTGCGTGATCAGAGCTGGGGCGACAAACTTTCAAACCTCGTGCCGAGCCACCAGGCTTACTGGCATCTCGCTCGAGGTATGAAAGGTGTCGGACAAAGCGACATGCCCCCCCTATACAGACCTGTCCCCCTCGTCCCAGCGTTCTTTGACGAAGACAAAGCTGAGTGCCTAGCCGACAGCCTAGAGGCTCAATGCTCCCCCAATGTCGATCACGTTGACCAAGCTCACCTCGATACGGTGGACGCTGAAGTCGAACGTAAAAGCTCTGTGGTCATCTCTGAACTCCCCCCACTCACCCCAGTATCCTTCGCTGAGGTGACGAGACTGATCAAGGATCTCAAACAACGTAAAGCCCCCGGTGCCGACGGCATCTCTAACAAGGTTCTTAAAACCCTCTCCCCCCCTCTCATTCATCTCCTAGTCAGCATCTTCAATGCGGCTATGAACCATTGTGTGTTCCCTGACACCTGGAAATGTGCAAATGTCATTGGCATTCACAAACCAGGCAAAAACTCCTCTGATCCCACCAGCTACCGTCCCATCAGCCTCCTCAGCGCCCTGGGGAAGCTCTACGAACGGATCCTAGCGAACCGTCTTCAATCCCATGCCCGGGAACACCACCTTATTCCCGATGAGCAGTTTGGCTTTAGACCCAAACACTCATGCGTCCAACAGGTGCACCGCCTCACGGAGCACATCCTAGAGGGTTTCAATAAGAAACCCAAACCCCAAGCGACGGTAGCAGTCTTCCTCGACGTAGCGAAAGCTTTTGACAAAGTCTGGCACAATGGCTTGATTTACAAGCTATACCACTTTGGCGTGCCAGAGCGTCTTGTGCTCACCTTACAAGACTTCCTAAGGGACAGAAGCTTTCGCTACCGCGTGGAAGGCACCCTTTCCACTCCTCATCCAGTCAGAGCCGGAGTCCCTCAGGGCTCCGTGCTATCACCCATCCTTTTCGCACTGTATACCAGTGACATCCCTCGCGCCCAACCCAAAGTTTTTATAGCCCAATACGCGGACGATACCGCCATTTATTCCACTGGCTGGCATGTAAATAGACAGACATATTTCGTCATTCAACGGGCCATCACCGAGATCGGTGACTGGTTCCGAAAATGGCGCATAGCGGTCAATCCAGTTAAAAGCACAGCTATGTGCTTTACTGAGAAAACCCGCCCCCGCTATCCGAAGCCACTAATTCTGTTCGATGAACCCATTCCCTGGGTGAGAACAACCAAATATCTTGGAGTAACCCTTGATCGGAATCTCACCTTCAAAGATCACATTAATACGGTCCGTAACAGGGCGGCCTTTGTCATGGGTCGCCTAAGTCCCTTAATCTGTAAAGAAAGTAAAATGTCTCTTAGTAACAAGAAGACACTTTACACTGCTTGTATCCGCCCCATCATGACGTACGCATCCGTAGTGTTCAGTCATGCTAGTGAGGCCCACCTACATAAGCTTCAAGCCCTCCAAAACCGGTTTCTTCGCAGGGCAACCGGCGCTCCCTGGTACGTCCGGAGCGCCGAGTTGCACTGCGACCTAAACCTTCCCTCTTTAGCGCAGTTCAATAAGGGCTGCGTCCGCCGACACTTTGATCGAGCCCCCCACCACCCGAACCCTCTGGTTGTCCAGGCAGCGAACTATTCGACTGCCTCATCCGACCCATACTTCAAACCCCCCCGTCGCCGACCACGGCAGGTATTGGACGACCCGGATGACCCCATCGCAGCCATTACGTTGGCAGCTTTAGCGTTGTCCGCAAGTCGTCCTGGTAACATCCCCAGGTGTGCGGTAATCAGAGGTTACACAATCAAACACCGAGCTCGCCGGCGAGCTCGAGGCAAAAATAAAAACCCGATTAGTGTCTCTCCAAATAGTCACAGAGCAATATTCAATAGGGCCCATTCTCAACGGTACAACACTGCAGTTGTACCGGGGCATTTAGTTCCGATTCCCCCTTTGTCTCTCGGCAGCGAGACAAGCCGAGGTCCGAACCACAGTGGTGCCCTTGAGCTCGCTGTCACCCCTCCCGATAGTAGCGTGGCGTTTTCGGCGCCCGCAGGAGACGGAGGTATAAGGCGCTTTTCGCCTTATACGCCCGTCTCAGAAGAAGTGCCCTCAGCGCTTCTTCCTCCTGGGCTATAAGAGGGCCTCCCCTCGCCCAAAGTCCGGTGGAGCTGTACGTCCGTATAGCGGTAGACAGCATCTATGTCCTCCCTAAAAAAAAAAAACCTATGCAGCAGCTTACCTAGCAATACATATAGCGGGTGAGGGTAAAAAAAACCCCTTAGAAGTGGTCGAAAATCAAAATAATCTTAGGCCGCTGACAGGCTAAAGCATATTTCACTATGTTATCGACGAGGTATCAAAATGTGTTTTATACCATAAAATAGCACTAAAATAGACCTTTCTATCGTAGTAACTCAAAATTTCTTCGACCCCTTAGAAGTGGTCGAACATCTGAAAAATCTTAGGCCGCTAAAAGGCTAAAGCATATTTCACTATGTTATTGATGAGGTATCAAAATGTGTTTTACACCAGAAGACAGCACTAAAAAAGACCTTTCTATCGTAGTATTTCAAAATTTCTTCGACCCCTTAGAAGAGGTCGAAAATCTAAAAAATCTTAGGCCGATAACAGGCTAAAGCATATTTCACTATGTTATCGATGAGGTATCAAAATGTGTTTTACACCATAAAATAGCACTAAAATAGACCTTTCTATCGTAGTAGCTCAATATTTCTTCGACCCCTTAGAAGTAGTCGAAAATCGAAAAAATCTTAGGCCGCTGGCTGGCTAAATCATATTTCACTATGTTATCGATGAGGTATCAAAATGTGTTTTACACCATAAAATAGTACTAAAATAGACCTTTCTATAGTAGTAACTCAAAATTTCTTCGAGCCCTTAGAAGTATTCGAAAATTGAAATAATCTTAGGCCGCTAACAGGCTAAAGCATATTTCACTATGTTATCGACGAGGTATCAAAATGTGTTTTACACCAGAAGATAGCACTAAAATAGACCTTTTTATTGTAGTATTTCAAAATTTCTTCGACCCCTTAGAAAAGGGTCGAAAATCGAAAAATTCTTAGGCCGCTCGCAGGCTAAGGCATTTTTCACTATGTTATCGACGAGGTATCAAAATGTGTTATCAAAGATAGAAGTATTTAAAATATGACGAAACTACGTTTGTATGAAAAGCGCTACGTGCACATAGCCTTTACCGGAATAACAAGACACTTTGATTCCACTCCAATAATCGAAACCCCTTTACTAAACTGCGACTACGTATACTTGTCCTATACTTACGAAGAGATGAACCTTTTAAACTATAATGACAAGCCAGTTTAAATACTGATAAAACTATTGTTTTTATAGCGGAATTAGTTACGATATAAATAAAATACACAAAAAAGAATAAGAGGGTAAAACTATACAGTAAGCGTGTCGTTTTAAAGTTCCTGATGAGCTTCGGTTTTATGGCTGGCTCTTGCCTGATACAACTTTTAACAATTTGATATAGATATGTGAAATTCTTAAAAGATTGTAAAGTGATGACATGGTCAAGTACTTAATAATAACTTTGTGGATGTAATATCGGCTATTTTTGCCTATAAATATTATACGTACGAATTAACCCATAGTATATATGAGTAAAGAAAATCTAAAGATTTGTATCGTACGAAACATTGTTATCGATATACTTCCTCTAAAAAGTTTCGATAAAACTAAAGTTATTACCAAGAAGCCCGCAAACTTTTGACCAAATGTCACCACGCAAGGCCTGCATCTCTTCATTGTTGATCAAAAAGTTACCGAAAACTTTTAATTGGACCAAGTTTTACGAACGGAACATATTGGTAGAAGTTTGGAATCCAATACACAGCTGAATTTTATCATGCCTTCACCTTCGAAACCTTATCACATTGTGATAAAGTTCAATATCATTCAAGTTATTCACGTTTATTAGTTTTCTGCCTGCTCATGTAATCAATGTTTATCTTCGTCTATTTTTAACTTCTACTTTGTTTACTATAGCCATAAAAAGGCTTTGAAGGTATCGTAAAATGGCCATCTCACCGTAACAACTCTGTTAACTTGCTCTAATATTTTTTTGTTGACAACTAGATATAAAGTTGCGCTTTATATATGATAAAAGCTATGTAGGCTTTTTATTTGCTTCAACACTCGCCTTTGCCCCAGTGTTAGTATTTACTATCGCGCTAAATAATTCAATGTCTCTTTTCGGATAAAAAATGTGTACCTGTAATAAATATAAGTTAAACCTGTGCTGCGGCGTAAAGAGAAGACACCGTCATAATATATACCTACAAACAAACCTTCCGCATATTTTTGTCTATAGCAGGCTTTTCTTTAATTACTTTTGTAATAATCAAGTGTCTTCTGATCTACGAATAGATATTTATTAGTAGTTGCTTATGTTAATATTATCTGATGTACGGCAGTTAACGCACGTTGGGCTTTTCTCAAATCACTGTAAACTACGAGTACCTACCCTACGTAGGTATATATCGTCGCTTAGTTTTTGTATTGGTGTACTTAGTTTTTCCCTAAAACCTTATTATATAAACCATAGATAAAACGCCTATGCGGCTATTTTAGATGCAGCTGAGCTGGGTAAAAAACTGTCTTAGGTAAATTCTTAGAAAAAAAATTTACCTAAGAATATTTTTTTCACACAAAATTACATTTACGCTAAAGATTGTATAGATACTTACTTAAGAGACTCTTGGAGGACTAGTCCTCCAACACCATATGTAAGTCACGTGGAGACACTTCACACATCAAAGTGCCTAGGGATCAAGTACGTTTTCGAGTATTGTCGCAATAGAGGATTTTATTCGTGTGCTTTTCTGACGAGTCTCGTTTCGGTATGCGGCCTCATACAAGACGTACTCGACTTTGGAGGAGCTCTGGACGTCAAGAACGTTTAAAATTCGGTCAAGAAGTTCACCCATATGGAGGAACAATAATGGTTTGGGCCGGTATTTGGATCGGTGGAAAAATAGATCTCATTTGGATCAGGGGCAACCTCAAAACTCAGATTTATGCGGAGAGTATTATTTCAGAAGTGATCATCCCTTTCGAAGCCGTTTGGGTAATTCGTTTCGTCTAATGCACGATAATGCACGGCTAGAGTCGTAACTCGCACTCTTGCCGATGCTCACATCAACGTTCTGCCGTGGCCTGCAAAATCACCAGACCTCGACCCCATTGAACATGCATGGGATATGCTATAAAGAAGAGCTCTGCCAAGTATGGATGCACAACAGCTTTTTGACTTGTTACAAAGTGGCGGCGTGGGCGGCCATTCCTCAAAGTAATTTTGATGGACTGATTTTAAGTATGCCAAATCGCTGTGCTTGTGTGATTAGTGTAAATGGTAGAAACACAGAATTATAAATTAATTTTACTATAAACATAGCAAAAATCTTAATTTTTTTTCGTTATTCTGTCATTTCATTGACTACATTAACTTAGGTTACATGTCCTCAAATTTCAAAAAAAAAAAATTCTCTTTTCATACATAATATAGGGATTTGTTGGTAACTTAATCATAGGAATTAAATTAAAAAAACCAGTCGGGATAATTAGATTTGTTCAATATTAGTTGAATATTTTTTTATAGTTCAAACATACATGATCCCTAGGCACTTTTAATGTGTAGAGGTGGAGCATGGGGCCGTCCAAGTTCTAATCTGTATCCACTACAGAGATCGAGATCTGTGGTATCCTCTTATACATACATAAAATCACGCCTCTTTCCCGTAGGGATAGGCAGAGACCACGGATTTCCACTTACTACGATCCTTACATATCTCTTTCGCATCATCTACACTCATCAATCCTTACATACATAAGCGTCGGTTTAGGTTACTCCTGATACCACCTGGCCTTTTTTCAGATATATCCACCTATAAAATTAGTTTGCGATGTGTTGTTTGGAACATTGTTTGATATTTTACATATAACGAAATACTTTTACAGAAACATTAGTACACAAAATAATCCCTGTATTCTATATGATTATTTTGTAGAATTTATGAATCTACCTAGCTAGCGAGATATGCCAAGCGTCCTTGATAGGGTCTTTCAAGATAATGTACCCATCTACGAATAAATTATTTATTCGTAGGTATCCATTCTAAAAAGAAACGATGAGATCAACCCGCAAATGAAATAGTTTGAAACATTGTTAGTGTGGACGTTTCAAACCTTACCTAGGTTTTAACGAGCAAACTATTCTGGGACTTAGGTGAAGGGCAGAGAGGTGAAAGGTCGAGGTCACAGACAGACGTAAATATCGGCTTTATTTGGCGACTTATCGGGTTGGATGTTCTTAATAATTAGATGGATTATTGAGATTAGGACAATAAAGGCTGCCTCGGTCTCATAGTTATGGCGACAGATACCCATAAATATTCGTGATAGCACCATAAGATGTTACATTGACTAAGTAGTAAAGAGTTACATAGGGGATTATATTATTTACACATTTGAGAAAGGCTTTATCGTTATTTATATATATAACGATAAAAACCTATAGACAGAGAAGATAGTCAATTGGAGGTAAATTATTAATTTTTATAAAGAAAATATAAAAATATTCTTCAGTCGAGTCGGTTGAGTTAAAATATAAATTTTTAATAGTAGTCTCTAATAAGAAAGTTTTTTTATTTCGACGCTACTTGTGACCCAAAACGCTGGCATATACTTTTCACAGAGGATAAGCATTGTCATACAACGTAACGAGTAGGAATTGATGACTTTCACCCGTGTTAAGCACTCTACTTTTCATTTAGAATTATTCATTAATAATAGTAACATGAATGGGCACTCATTTAAAATGAAGTAAGTAATTGAAATGTTAGAAATATTTGTAAAATTTAAAGTTCAATTTTGCTTGCAATATTTACGGACGGCTATCATCCGAATAGGAATTTATGATTTCCACCCTTGTTTAACACTCTACTTTTCACTATAATATTTTTCCTTTTTCTATAATATTTATTTATAACAAGGACATGAGTAGAAACTAGTTATTAAACAACTTTAAACGGTTTAACACTTTGCAGTGATCGTGGTCACGGGGTGACTCCCCGTGACTACGATCACTGTAAAGTGTTTGAAACGTCGGGACGAAAATAATGATAAATATACGCGATTTTCTACTTGACGGTGGTAGCTAGCCAGGCGGACATTCGTAAATTGCCCTACCACCATGCTGTAACGACTGTCATTCTAAGACAACAACCGGAACCCACGGCTTAACGTGCCCTCCGAAGCACGGTAGCGCTCAGTAGTAATATCACTAGCGTTCACCCATATCTACAAGTCGTGATCGCGGCTGCCGTTTCACTTAGCTGATCGTTTAGGAACGGCTTACCAAACTTCACTTTTCTACAAACGCTTCAAAAATATAATGACGAACTACTTTTAACTGGAAAAAAATATGATCAAATAAGTTACTGTCATTAAAACATGAGAAAGTGGGTTAGCGATGAACAAAGCCGGTAATTCTAAAACTGTATCTTGCTGACGAATCGCATGACATGACTGTATCATCGATGTAGGTGGCCCACCCACGGCTGCATAGTACAGTGACCAACATTAAAAAACAGAAATAGATTAGTTCACAAATTGTTCTATGTTTTTTATTGTCTTTTTGGTTGTCATAACGCTCTTAATGTAATAATTTAGTTGAAAATTCATCTGACGAGTCTTCACACAATTTTAAAAATGTAAGCATGTAATGCAGCGTGTTGTCTTAGGTTTTCGCGATTCCCCCCGAAGGGTTCCCGCCTTGTCGTGGCGGTGGGGCTTAGTAGCCGTGGCTTCGTCACCCACGGTGAAGCGAAGAGGAACCGCTCCAATGGGCTTTGCCTCTAAGTCCAGACTGGAGCGGCAACGGGTAGGCTGCGGTGCTGTATGGGCAGCACCGCATCTGAGGCGGGCTGTGGTGTTGTATGGGCGACACCACAGCTGACGGTGAGGGGCCACGGCGGGAGAGGAGTGCCGGTATCACGGTGCGCCGCTCTCCCTACCTTCCGTGGCCACGGCGGGGCCGCCACCGTTGGATGGTGGACGCGGAGGGCCGCAGGGGAGGAGGAGTGTTGGTATAGCGAGGCGCCGCTCTCCCTATCCTCTGCGGCCGAAGTAGTAGGCGACGGGGCTACTCATCTGACCCGTCGCAGGGGGACCTTGGGCGTCGGAAGCGGGGTCGTCTGACGCTCATTTGCGGGCTTGGTCCCCGGGCGGTAGCGACGTGCAATGTGTTCTGGTGCGTCGTGAGGGGTAGCACCCCAAGAGGGGTCCGGCAACGGACAACCGTGGCGGGTTCGTGGTTGAGTGCTAAAGCGACCCTGCGATCCCGCCGAGAAGCGGCTGAGATGGAACACCGTGTGTTATTTAGTCGGTAGGGGCACTTGCTGCTGTGGGAGTAGTTGGTGTCGAGCCCGACATATCCCGGCCACCGTCCCCGGGGTGGACGGGAAAGCGTAAATGCATTTTTCACACGTTAAAAAAAAAAAAAGTTTTCGCGATTATTACACATAGTAATTAAACAACTTTAAACAGTTTAAATCGCGTATTTATCATTATTTTTGTCCCGACGTTTCAAATACTTTGCAGTGATCGTGGTCACGGGGTGACTCTTAACTCCTGGTGTTTGAAACGTCGGGACAAAAATAATGATAAATATACGCGATTTAAACCGATTAAAGTGTTTGTTTAATTACAATAGGTACAAGCATAGTGCTTGGCCGTACACATAAAATATACAAATCCTAAAATGTGAAGAGGCACACATACACATAATAACATACGTAGATATTTCAGTTATACTATTGTTCACATTGAATCGGTTCACTGAATTCAATCGTTACAGAGCTAAGCAATTAACCTACCACATATAATTATTCACATTTTTAAGAATCACATAGAATTATAATTTATAATACATGCTTCACCATACAAAAGGATTTTTGTTATTAGCAATGATATACGGATAATGGTCGTGAAGTGGTAAGGTGTTATGAATTTAAATCTTGCCCTTTGGCTCATAAATAACTGTACTGTTTCAGCCGGATTGTCCACTGCTGAACACAGTCTCCCACATTCAGGGGGGATTTGCCATAGTCCCCACGATTGGCAGGCGTCTTGGGGATCCCAGTATAGGATAACAGTTCCTTAGAAGGCGCTGCTGCCCACCTTCCGGTAATTTTCCTTTAGTCGCCTCTTACGACACCCACGGGAAGAGATGGGGGGGGGGGGGAACATTATATCATGGGAACAATAACTATTGACAAATACTAAAAATTATAAATATAAAGATATTATATATAGGTAATAAGAGTTTATAAGACAACCTAGATTCGCATTATCGCGACTGAGAAAATACAAGTTACTCTAAATGGCTTTGTATATAATTAATAGAAATAACAAATACAAACTTGCAGGAGACGGAGGTATAAGGCGCTTTTCGCCTTATACGCCCGTCTCAGAAGAAGTGCCCTCAGCGCTTCTTCCTCCTGGGCTATAGAGGGTCTCCCCTCGCCCAAAGCCCGGTGGAGCTGTACGTCCGTATAGCGGTAGACAGCATCTATGTCCTCCCTAAAAAAAAAAAAAATACAAACTATCAACTATAAAAACCTTCAAAAGTAAAGCGAATATACCGAAAATATCAAAACAAAGTCGTTTGTTGATAATTAAATTTTAGGTTCGTCAAATACGGCGGAAGCATTTTTATTCTGCGGCAGAAGTAGACATATTATAAGAAACACTTAACATTACAAATTTACAAAATATAAATGATTTATTATTTACAAAACTTGATTGTGACGGAACAAACACGAGGTTCACCTGATGTTAAGCGGACTAACCCCTGCCTATAACAAATACATTTTGTCATATTTGACGAATTGCACTGCGACCGTCACCCTGAGACATACTATTGTTAAGTCTCATTTGCCTGTAATTTGACTGGCTCTCAAGGACTGCTGCCAAAACACACCGTTAGGTGCTCGGCGACAGATTTGGTGGTAGCTAGCGTTTGCAAAATGAAATTTTTCCTTCTAATCGATCAACCATGAACCTGCGGCACGGCAGTCTATTGCTCTTACCGCTCGGCCATCATCGCTTGAAATTGTCTGAACGCTACTAATAGGGTACGATAATTAAAAGTTAAAATTAACCTACATTTTACATGCAAGTAAAGAGAGTAGAGACACGATACGCATTGCTGCTCTTATCATTTCCATTACCTTGCAGGCAGGATGTTCACATGTAATTAAGTAGGTACACCTACTTAGATTCAAGTTAATTTATCATATACAAAAACTTAACGTCATATATAATACCGTAGGTATATATAGACGTGTATTTATATAAATACGTATAATAATAAAAAATATGAAATAAGAAATTATAGACATAAGAGACGTTTAAAAGGTTATTCCGTGAAAAACACATAAAAATTAATTGTAAAAACAAACCAATAATATTAAAAAAAACACAAATAATCATCATTTTCTCTACATTCTACTAAAAATGTTTGTTAGTAACAGAAGTCAACTCTAAGAGGTTGTTCTCTTAGAGTTGACTTCTGTTAACAGAGAAAGTTAACTATAAGAGAACAACTCTATACAGGTTCTCTCTTCTCTATACAGGATAATTTTTCCAATAATCCTGTATACTTATATGAATATTTTGCATGGTGGTAGGGCATTTTGCGAGTGCCTACCTGACTAGCTACTACCTAACCGTGTGTTCAGACAGTTGTCCTTGAGAGTCGTTCCCACTAAGTTCATCTTATAACATATCATCTTACCAATAAGGGAGATTGTGGTCAAAGGCCTACCTATGCATAACCATATAGCGTACCATCAAATAAAAATAAAACCTAAATTGTTAGTATTTACACAGAGTCAATTTGCCAGTCAAACTAACGCAATATCTATCTACTTCTAAGCTATAAATTTTTCGTGTTAAAATACATATGAATTTGTTATGATTCAAGAAAATAGCGATATTTAATTTATAAAACTAGTACTTTCTACTTGTATGACTTACGAGTAGTGTTTTCGTAGCTCTTTCAAAGGTCGTTTCGTCATATTTGAAATACCAAGTGTTTAATTATTATTTTTTTATGCTTGATAGGTTAGCCTTTTACCACTATCTCATTTGATGGTAAGTGATGATGTGATCGAAGATCTTGTTCAGGCTAACCTAGAATTACTGGCTCTCAAGGACAGCTGCCGGAACACACCGTTAGGTGCTTGGCGACAGATTTTCTACTTGAGGGTGGTAGCTAGCCAGGCGGGCATTCGCAAAATGCCCTACCACCATGCAATGCCCTACCGCCATGCTTGAAACTGGTTCAAATTTTGCGTGAATGTCCTTGAGCCTAAAATCTATGCTTTTATGCATTTAATTTAACCTTACATATTTTACGGAAAATTACAAACCAGAAAACGCAAAATTTGAACTATTTTAAACTAAATAATAATTAAAGATAAAAACACTAGCCTAAATAACTGTATGTGTCAGGGTGACGGGCGCAGAGCAGTTCATCGCGTGACAAAATGCATATGTAATAGGCAGAGGCAAGTGGGCCTCGCGCTAGTTCCATCGTAATCCGATTAAAAAAGTCTATATACCTATATGTATTAAATATGCTTGGAAATTCTAATTTTGACAACCTTTTTCGGGATACATCAAAATTATTGTACCTACCTAAGTATGGGGGTGAAATTAAATAGAGCAGCAGCTGGCAAAATTGTTATCTAGTTATGCAAATCCGTATCTGCTAGTGTTTAGCAGCCGATTCACATAACTAAGAAAAGTCATACATCTGATACATGATGAGCTCATACTGTCGCGTTGTTTAATAACTTGAAGTGCACAAGACGTGCGAGACAATATCCCGATATAGGGAGAAAAAATAACTTATTGAAGTCGGTACCATGATAGTTCAAAAGTACCTATTCTATATAAGAGTAAGTATAATATTATCACAATATTTTGCGCATGGTACTGACTTCGACAAATTGTTTCAAACTTTTGAGTGTTGAAGTCGGTTCCATTGTTAGGGAAAAAAAATGTTTTTCACCCTTTTTAGTGACCCTTGCTACTTACGGGACCGATTGTCATTCACTGTCAATGACTATATCATCAGCATAGGAAAACACTTTTCAGTTATTGGAGTGTAACTCAAAAACGGCTGAACCGATTTTTATGAAATTCAAATGGGAAAACACTAGAAACACCAGCTTTAAAAAAAACCATCAAAATCGGTTCACCAGTCAAAAGTTATGAGGTAACAAATATAATGAGGTAAAAAAAATACAGTCGAATTGAATACCTCCTCCTTTTTTTTAAGTCGGTCAAAAAGGAACCATTTATTTAGTTTTAAACATAACATTTAAGGAAGGAACTTATCTAATATATTGTTTAAATTTCCATCTGACTTGTGACCATAAAGATGTGCGGGCGCTTGTCCTTTCGCTGTAGGCGAGAAAGCGACTAGCTATCGAATATATATAATATAAATATATAGCGATAGCTATATATTTTCTCGCTCAAGAAACGTACAAAAGATACAAATCCTGTATCAACAAAAGACATACATGTATTGATAATTGAACACTGAATTTTCACACACCGCGCTGCTGGCGAGAACTCTCTCTTCACTAGTTTTCGCAGAGAAAAGATTTTTACTCGCTCAGCGACGCTCGCCTAGTGGTCAGAGCACTCGCCAAGAGACTCACTTACTCGGCGATAGACTCTCGCTTGGTAGGGTTACGTATATGGTACCATCCCGTGCGAGCAATCGCTCTCGTAAACTGGCATTAGATAGCACAGCGGCAAACCTATCAAAACACTCGCTTCACGCTAATCGCCGGTGGTAGGACAAATACCTAAAAGAACATATTAATAAGATTAAATTAAACGGCTTCTAAACATTGACAATGTTTAATCATGAATGACACGTTAACACTTACGTGTGTGAAAAATATAGAGCTGCCTTTCATTAAATTAAGAAACATGTACTCCTTTTCAATAAAAAGTCGCTGTAATCTAAATATCTTCAGCTGTTTACAATTTTTCGTAACAAACACAAATTAGCATACAATTTACCCCTTATCGACCGCTCACCGACCTAAAGAATCTGATTTACCGGGGGACTAGGTTTCTAATAGTTGTCATGGAGACGAAGCTACAACAAAGGGTTTGAGTAGATACTTAGTTTGGTATTGCCTACGGAACCTCTTTCGTAGAAAATGGCACAATAAATGGCTTCGCGAATCTAAGGGTATGATCATGCAATGCTTGTTAGCGATATGAATAAGCCAAATTCGTAGGATAAATGATATATGCAACATGATTTTGTCAGTTTCGTCCGAACTGAGTTGGCATGATAAGATAAAATAAAGATATAAAGGACGTGACTACTACGACATTTTACCTAGCACAGTTCGGTGGAAAAGTCACCTGAAGAATCCAATTCGGATGGGCAGTATCTTCTCGTCGAACATCCCGCAGAGCCTGAAGAGGGCTACTAAAGGGCTGACGACATTGTCACGGGCAGCCAATTTAATGGTTACAAGTGGCTAATAGCCGTTCCTTGTGGCGTCCTATGGAAGAGGCATTTGTTCTACAGTAGACGTCTTTCGGCTGATCATGATGATAACTAAAGCCATTATTCCATCACGGCTATAATGACGGAATCTTGATAGAATAATATCAGAATCAGCAAGACAGTGCAACGTGAAACAATAGTAATTTCATGAATTTCAAGATGTTATCTAATCACAGCAGTAACTAGAGTTCACTAACCAGATGGTATATACATTTTTACCTGAAACGAAAATGCTTATTTCATATTGATATTATCAGTCATATTGGTATGTAATTTTTCCCACAATTATGCACATATTTAAACAATATAGGTTTATTTATTATAATTTAGAATATGTATCAGCATCGGAGATAAAAGCAGAAAAAAAAGGATTAGGTTAATAAGATATCGTGTATGTGTGCGCACTGTGTTACGCAATGCCACGGAGAACGTAATAATATCATCAATAGAAGATGTTGTGTCCTCAAAAGTTTCGTATTTGCTTTGGAGCCGAGATGAAAAGCGGTAAAAGAAGGTTAGTACTGGCTGCTTGAGCATCTTGATGGTAGTGCTTCATTTCTATTTGAAACCTCATGTTCTGGCTTCGTTAAAAGCTTCATGCAGTATATACATTGCTGTATATTTATGCAGCGCAACGCATTGCACTGTAGATATGTACCTAGTTACATGTAGGTCTTAGATAAATTACGTAATTTTTCTAAGACCTACCACCTGGATCATGTAATTCACGCATTGCGACTTTGATGTTAAGTTACTTGATGAATAGATAGTATTTCTGGTCATAATAAGAACGAGGTCAAACCCCTTTAAGGAAAGCACTTCGGGGTCTTAATGTAAACTAATCGTAATTCATAGTACACGCTTGCATCTAATTATGCTCTCATGGCGTGCACTCGTCCTTCGCCTTTTAGTATATAGCTGGTTGCAGGCAGTACTTTGATATCATTCTGCAGTACAGTAGAACAGACAACATACCTACAAACATGTTCAAATTGGTGAGTTGAATAAAAAAAGGATTTTGGTTTATCCTTTAGTATAAATATATGTATACGATAAGATTATTACGAGTATATTGTAGTTTGTCCCGAAATAAACAGTTTTTAACCGTCATACGTAGTGATGTCTTGAAGTTATCGCAACTTCTACATGTCGTTACTTATTGCGAAAGTTCGTAAAATTCCTTGTAAAGAAGTCGTCTGAATGGAATACCTGTTCGCCAGTCCCTGCGGGCCACCAAAACATTAATCACTTTTTTTTTGCTAAAAGTAGAGCTTCATGCTATTAGCAATATGTGCATATTTCTAGTTACTGTATTTTTTATGTCCTTATTTTTTTCCAGTTCATCTTCGCTTGCTTCCTGGCCGTGGCTGCCGCTAAGCCCGGCATCCTCGCTGCCGCTCCCGTTGCGTACACGGCTGCATACACCGCGCCCGTAGCTGCAGCATACTCAGCTCCGGTGGCATACTCCGCATATTCCGCCTACAGTCCAGCTCTCGCTGCGTACTCTGCCTACCCCTACGCTTCACCCTACGCTGCGTACTACCTGCGCCGTTGAAACTTTTAACAACGTCACTCTCTTATATGCCTAAAATATTGATAAATTGCGGAAAAAGTATGATGTTAATTTGATATTATGTATATTTTATATAATCCCATTTAACCTTAGTTACAAAAACTTGATGACAGATGCAAAAATGTACCAAGGGGTATCTGCTTGTAGGGAGATCATTTAGCATCAAGTCACTTAACATTAAAGTCGCCTTGCGTCAATTACAAGATACAATAGAGTTTATGAATGAAAAATTGCGGTCTTAGAAAAATACGTAATTTTATATATAAAAAAATTATGCCGTATTCTATGACATGTATCCACTGACAAAAACCGGCGTTCTTTCCGTACTAAGACCAAGGTTTTATGTAGAACAAAACCGAGAAAGGAAATTAAAGAAGCCATTAAGACATTTTGTCGTTTAACTCATATTCTATAGCAAATAATTAGTATAATTTGCTTGTCTTACCAATAAATTATTATGTTGTTAGTTTATATATACATTTTTATTTAAAACAAAATAGATTTATTTATTTTCTTTTCTTTATATGGTTAAAAACTTATTATGTCCCTAGGAAATAAACTAAAGATTTTTTCATCACGACTTTTAATGACGTCATTATTTTTCTAGGCACTAATTAATTAACCTACCCCACACTAAAGGACGCTGGATAAGTAAGCTAAGTATTTTGTATTATGAAATCGACAAAATAAAAATGTGAAGCGCTCGTAGCGAAGTTCACTTAGCTGTTCTTAACCGATCAGCAAAGTTAAGCAACGTCGCGCGCGGCATTAGTTGTATGAGTGACCGCTAGTGACACTACTACTGAGCGTTTCCGTGCTTCGGAGGGCATGTTAAGCCGTCGACCCCGGTTGTTGTCTTAGGATGGCAATCGTTACAGCATGGTGGTAGGGCATTTTGCGAATGCCCGCCTGGCTAGCTCAAGTAGAAAATCTGTCGCCAAGCACCTAACGGTGTGTTCCGGCAGCTGCCCTTGAGAGCCAGTACTTCTAGGTTAGCCTGAACAACATCTTCGATCACATCATCACTTACCATCAGGTGAGATAGTGGTCAAAGGCTAACCTATCAGGCATAACAAAATATATATATATATATATTGAAATGGTCTAAATTTATTTTTGGCCAGCTTCCTTATTACTACGTAGCAACTTATGTTCTTATTTTATAAAGTGTATGTACACTTTATATCTGTTTCTACCTATTAATATATATTTTTGTGACACAACTTTTAGCTTTTACTACTCCGTTTTATACCCCTCAACATTGTAAATATCGATTGGGTATCATTCACCTGTGGGTTTCACCCTTCAATTATACGCTTACTTACGTAGGTAAGTAATGTTCAAATATTAACGTGGATGCAGCACCCTCTTCGAAGTTACCCTTTTAACCATTCTTTATTTGTTGGTAGGCCGTCGAAATGATAAATAAATCAAAGTGAAATATTTCAGAGAACATATGTATTTATGCGCGAGTTAAAGTGTAAGGTTAATTTATTTGTTTTTTTTTTTATAATAGAGAAGCAAGCATTTGAAACGGACGATGACCCAAGTCCTGGGCTGAATTGCACCCCGTGCATTGATAAGGGAGCGGCAAAAAACCCCTTGGGAGTGTTAAGAGGTAACTTAGGGGAAATGCCAGAAGCAGGACGGCAGCGCATTCTGAAAAACTGCTATCTAAGGTACACTGCGATCCCCAAGACCTCTGCCAAGGTGTTCCATGCATACAGCTGTGTCTACCCATAATAAATGTAACCCATAAGAAATATTTAACTTTGTGCATGTTTTAGGATTATTGAGCGTTCCTGTGCGGCTTGTTGTCCGATGGAAGAATAAGGTATTGATCTACTTATGTAGATCATATTATCTAGATTTTAACCTGTATACCAACATTGTAACGATCCTCCAATAACTCGTGGTCAACAATAAACTTCTTACCTCGATTATCAATGGAGTCGAAGGCTTCTCTATGCTGTTATAAATCCAAGTCTTCCCAGATATATACATACATATATATATATACGATATATGGTCCTACCTGCTACACTTCACTGTCTTCCGTCTTCTTGCATATAGGCAGGGAAAAAAGTAACAGTGAACCTTGTCCATTTCTCCGAAGGCAATGCATTGGTTCAATTCGTTCACGTTCCGTCCGGGACACGTGCATGTCACCATACTTCTCCAGGTTTTCTTGTTACATGCGTCGGGTTTCCTCAACTCGACGCCTGCGCTCGACTTTCCGGCGATGGAGAGGATCTGCTAGTGGATCTTCCTCTCGATATCGCTCGCTCCCTTCCTTTTGTGTCATGATTGTCTCACAACAGGCTTGAACCGCATTCTATCCCGTGTCGCTGCCAACATGCTCGGACCGCTCAATATATATACGTTAGGAGCGACATATTTTCTACTTGAGAGAGGTCGCTACCCCGGCGGGCATTCGCAAAATGCCCACCCATCATTCGGTGAAGCTCAAGCCCGCGGTGAGATTCGAACCATGGACCTGCCGCAGCGGCAGTCCATAGCCAATGTCCAGTGGCATTGGCTATGGACTGCCCTCATGGCTCATGGCTCAGTAGCCATCACTGCTTCATCAATGACACACCTTGGATACTTTTCCCGAGTCTTCGGCTGCACCACACTTGTGGTACACTCGTAGTTACCTCTCGCCACGTTGCACAGGTATTTGCCAAAGCCTGTAAGAATCTGAACGAGGCGATAAGCGAGCATACCCACTATATAGCCATCCTTCCAGCACCGGACGGTAGCTGCAATTGTGCGGTGCAAGGCACTTGGCTCGTCCAACCTTCCTTCCCACTCTCGGTGGCCAATACTTTCGCCTATAGCATGCGCCAGTCTTATTAATATATGGTACTAATCGAACTTACGAATTCTACATATTAATTACACTTGAACACAAATTTCCGCACTCCATTTTTTAAATCAGATTTTTTGCTATTTACCAAAGCAATATTTTTGTCACTAACAACGCTGTAGATTCTCACTCGAGTGTCGGGCACTAATTTCACATAATTCTAACATAAAATCATGCCACGAGACCACCCAGGTAGAATTCCCGAGGGCATCAAATCTGAAGGCACATTAAGGATATTACGGCCATTATAAAAGTATACACTACGTGGTTAAGGGGCATTTTGTAATTAATCCGTACTTAATGAACTTGTAGTTGAAAGATATGATTTAATGTCTCTGACGATGGAGATGTTGGCCGTCAAAATTAAAAAGAAATTGCAATCTCTATAGTTGAATCGTATAAGTATGAACGAAATACTAAGATTTAAAAAAAAATAGTAGGAAGTTGCCAATATCTATGCCGTAATCCCCACGCTAAGCAGGTGACATGAGGATTGCAGTGTAAAGTAGCAGTTCCTCTGAAGGCTGCTGCCCACCTTCTAGTTTTTTTTTCTTTTAGTAGCCTTTTACGAAACTATAGAATGATACGGGGTAATTTCTAACTTGGCACTCCACAGGAAAAAGTACTGTAAGTAATATAAAAAGTCACATATTATATAGCTACACATACATATTTAATTTTTTGGGAAGTTACAAAATTATAAAGGAGACACAAAATAACTGTGGAGAAACATTATACTCCAGCTAGATAGAATAATTTTGCAACAACTAAAACAAGTTAGACAGTACACATTCAATAATAAATACGAATATTTCTACACAAAATATATAAGTAATCATGAATTATTTTTCCACTCTGCCCCAAACTTCACCGATTACAGGAGTCAGTAATGTTACCAAAATATACCCTCATACTAAAAGGTAAGAGGGGATTATTCCACCCTCATTGGCAATACATGCGAGTAAGTATATTAAATGACAAAGTAGTTTACTTCCTTACTTTATACAATGTAGTACTCATAAATATATATTGTACGTGGGGAAAATGAGCTTTACGGCACAGTTACATAAATCGAGCAGTTTCTATGATATTCTTGTGACCCAACCATGGAAGTCATCATTTCATCACTTGCGTCTCTGTTTAATCGACTTGTGGAAAATGTGGAATAATCTTCCATCCAGCGTTTTTCCGCAGGGCTACAGTATGGATTTCTTCAAAAAGGGTGTTAAAAGAGTTTTACAGGGTCGGCAACGCATTAGTAACGCCCCTGGTGTTGCAAATGTCCATAGGCGACGGTAACCACTTACCATCAGGTGGGCCGTCTGCTTGTTTGCCAACTCATTACATAAAAAAAAAAAAAAAAAAAAAGAGACTTCCAAGCAAAGAGGAAGATCTCAATTCGGCTGAATTTAAAGTTTATATTTGATAACTCACAACTCCTTTTTATAATATTTATATGACGGAGGATTTGAAAACATATTTTTTTATTTGCAATGATAAAAAATATTAGGCTGACGTTTCTAGTGTTATAAATAAATTAAATGTTTTAAAATAAATGATGTTGTTAATAGTGGATTTCCGCAAAACGTCTTGATCTATAATTATCCAAACATTCCTAAGACGACATCCTTGGACCAACAACTTCAAAAAAGCGCTTCGATGCACAGAAACGGCTCAATAGTAAATTCCACTAGTGTTCACCCAACCGTACAAGTAATGACCGCAGCGAACATTCATTAGTTGATTGGTTGTGAACGTTTGAAAATAATATTCTGTCATCTGTGATATAGGCAAGCGCCGCTACGAACGCTTCGCGCCATACCAGCGCGGAAAGATGGATTTCGCAAATGCGACCGAATGCACAAGTTCGGGTCCCGCTTCGCAAGCAACGCTATGATAAAATAGCGGTATAGTAAGCCCTGGTAACCCCGGTAGAAAAAGTCCCGCTCACATAATTGTTGGAATTTTCAATTTGTATTATTCCCCTTTTTTACAAAGTAGTAATCATTTCAACTTTGTCTACTAAACCTTCACCAAGACTTCGTTTGAAAGCGAAGTCACAACATAGGAATCTACCTAATGATTGATGCACCGTACCGCTCTTTCAACCGCGTGATCAATGGTGAAAAATTATAATGATATGAAGGAGGTATCACTACAAAACTATTTATAAGAAAATTTTATATGTAGGTAGGTTTCTCCATAAGTAGACTCGTAGGTATAGTAACTACCTGCGTGTTATGTCGACACATTCTAGTACTGGCGAGTCCACTGCTAAATTCGTCGTCGCCGACGCATTCTGCTCGGGCAGTGCTGTCGTTATGGCTTGTTTTTCTGTGGCCAGTTGACTGGATAGCACCGCCGCCTAGCTATCGAGTGCTTGAATGGGCTCGTAACTCACATTCACGAGCTCAATAAATGAATCGTTTTGATTTCTGCAAAATATTTGATAGTGTAAATATATATTAGTAGTAAACTTACATAGGTACCTACTTACCTATTTTCTACATAATATCATAATAATAGGTAGGATACGTGCAGTATGCAAAACAGTTTATAACCACCCCCAAGTAGAATAATCTATTGTCACGCACCTAACAGTGTGTTCCGTCAGCAGTCCTTGAGAGCCAGGAATTATTATAGGCCCAACCCGTTTACCATCCTCGACAACACCTTCACCAACAGGAGCTAGCCGTAAAAAATATAGTTTTACTTTCGTTATAATGAGTAAACTTACCTAAGTATGTACTTATAGTCTTCTCTGTGGTTATAACTTACCTACATATGGCTGAACGAATCTTGGTGAAGGTATGCACCTACCTAATAATTCATAGGTTAGGTATTAGTATCTGAATACCCTAAAAGTATTTTTTATCCATTATCATAATAAAATTGTTGATAGGGGAAATACCGTGGGGGTAAGTCAGGTAGGTGGGTAGGTACCTATACGTATACAATCAACACAAGGCATTTAGATATAAACCTAGGTTTCTAAATTTTATTCAGTAGGTGGTTCCTGGAAGGTCAGTATAAAATACCAGGCAAGATACCAACCTTGTATTGTCCAGTTCCGACGAGTCCATTGCCAAAGTCATCACCGGACTATTTTGTTCCGGCAGACAGGTCAACGACCCCATCGTCTTATGATCAGGGCGATCAGACGACGCCGCCCGTGCGTTATCCACGCTCGCTTGTGCTTGAGCAGCATCGGTCACATTCACAAACTCAATGGACGTACCGTTTTGGTTTCTATAAAGAATTTAGTAGTACATAAGTAGGTAATTATAGGAAAAGTTAGCTTACCTACCAATAATTAGATATCGAACCCAATCTTCCTAAAAACTAACACCAAACCACATGAACCAGCACAAAAAATATTCAAAGAATAATTGTATATGGAAACTTAAAAAATACAATTACGTAAGTATACTTACTTTTTTTCTTTCTCATTTCACTGGCCCTCTGTTTTAGGTATTTTTTATATTGTCTAGGACCAAATTTTCTTGGTTTTCCCATCGTCACCGGCAAAAAAATCTATATACCTACTTACTATATCCTGTTAGTTAATCAACACAGAAAAAAATACGTAAATTATTTAGAACGCGGTGCTAGAAAGCCGAACAATACGTCCACCTCGCAGGATTGCCGGGGCATACTGACTGAAAGATAGAAAGAAATAGCGTGCAATGGGTAACGAATGCTTACGAAAGGGACAGACTGTGTCATTGCGATTAGCGCCTGCAGTATTTAAAAAGGTCAAAAGCGCCACATCAAATAATTGTTAATTATGAGAAAACTAAACATTTAATAATATAACTGGTTTAAGGAACTAAGGGCATAGTTATTCTCTATTTATCAATGTAAGAATTATTTTATATTATCAAGGAGATTATGAGATATATAACAAAACGTGTGTAAAACACACATTTTTCAAGTTTTTTTTCTATCGAGGTTTTTATTTCCAATCGTGTTTTGAGGTTTTAGGAACCAAAGAAAAAACTACCAAATTTCAATATAAAATAGCATTTTGCCCGTAGGACTCGGAAATACAAAGTTGTATGTGGTTTTAGGTGAGCAAATTATGTACGGCCCCACCTTAAGACTATGGTTATTATGCAATGTATCTTGTAAATAGTAATTTGATTTCATTGAACTTTAACTGCTTTATGTACACGCAATGTATCTCCTAAGCTTGCTAGCAATGCAGCCTAACTAGATAATTGGAGATGTGATGTGATAAATTATTTCGACATGGCTCCTTTCAAAGATTTGCTGGAACCTGTTAGAGCTCGCCAGTTTTGTTCCCAACAGTCAGATACCTAATTCCATGCTGGCAAGTGCGGTATTACACTATCACACATATATCCGTATACAGGGCGTCCCACGGATATCCCACATGAAGGGAAATCTTGACCAAGAAATCTTGAAATCTCACCGTGGATATTGTAGATGGAACATTGTATCGAAAGAAGATATTATTTGAATTAATAGAATAAAGAAAAAAATAGAATGATCCATCTACAATATTCAAGGTACTTTCCCTCATGTGGCATATCCGAGGGACGCCTTGTATAAGTGTACATTGTATAGGCCTTATAGATTACTTCTACCAGCACTTGCCAGCATGGAATTGGGTATCTGATTGTTGGCAACACAACTGGTGTGCTGCACCTAACAGCTTCCAGCAAATCTTCGAAAGGAGTCATGACGCAATAATTTACATTATGTAATGTAACACCGACCTTAGATTACGTGAAGGCTCTATATATAGGTATGTATTATATGATCATAGTTATAGCTGTTTCCAGGAAACAAAAGTTTGCAACTGCAAACATCTCCACCAAACAAAATTTGGCATATTTTTATCACAAACACTTTTAAAAAATTATTGGATATAAAAATAATTGAAAATTCCGGAAACGACTTTCTTTTTTTCACTGAAAAGTATGAAATAACTTGTTGAAGTCTATACTATGCTGATTCAAAATACTGTCCTTACATTATCATAGTTCAACTCACACAAGTTATTTCAAACTTTTCTTTGCTAGAAGGCAGTTTAGTTTTTTTTTCCTCGACTGTATGGTATATTTTAGTTATATTTAACTGTACATTCTGTTAAGGAAAAAATATATTTACTCACTTAAAATACTATTGGGATTCCGTTGCTCTATAATTATTATGCAATAAATATTTCAATTATTCAGAATATAAATATTAGATACTTCTCAATAACTACATCATCTTATACTTAGGTATATTTTATTTAAAATGACCGCCGGACCTTCATTACTTCAGTAATTAATTTGTCGCCAAGCACCTAACGGTGTGTTCCAGCAGCAGTCCTTGAGAGCCAGTGAAATAACAGACAAAATGAGACTTAACAGTTATGTCTCAAGATGATGGGCGCAGTGCAGTTCGTCACTTGATGTAATGCATCTATTATAGGCAGAGGATACCGCTTAGCATCAGGTGGGCCTCGCGATTGTTCCATCACAATAACATAAAAAAAAAAATAAAAAAAAAAAACTCACCCGTCCTTCGACATCTATACTTTATGTCAAAACGCCTCGCATGCATGCCCAAAAATGTATGTTCTCAGTTTAACTTCTTGAAATGAGCACTTCTCATGCATCACTTCTCATTCGAGGGGCTCATAAAGTAAACATACAAAAATAAGAGCCCGGAAACGTGCCTATATCATTTTTCAAGTCTCCTCGTTCAAATGTATCGTAACTTTGAGCCCTTGAGCGTAATGCGGTGATGCATCAATGTCACCCAGACGTGAATGCGACGTTTCTTTCCCATAGATAAACCGAATGAATGTTCTCGTTTAACCATTGCTGGTATTCTGGTGCAAGCTAGGTAACTTTGAAAGGCTCTTGAATTGATGACTATTCTGTGGTTGCAATGTCGTCGTAATCAGTTTTTATACTTCTACAAAATCTATAAAATATACATCTGTAGATAGTATACGAGTATATATATATATTTATTTACCCTATGAAGACCAACAGCAATATATAATTTTGGAAAAAGTATTTAGAAGACATGAAGCCAATTAAAGATCCTCACGGCTAGGTACTACAGTAGACCACATATAATAGTAGATAACATGAAAGACCACAACTACAGAATAAAAAGGACCAAAACTTAATAATGTCACAGATCTGTGTGATTATTATCATTATTTTTGTCACGACGTTTCAAACCACAGAAAAGAGATAGTATTATATGTATCTATTCTTCAAACACTTTGCAGTGATCGTGGTCACGGGGTGACTGGACTGTGATCCGCGATTTAAACCGTTTAAACATAGTAGAATTTCTACTATGGTTTAAAGTTGTTTTATTACTATGTATAAAAATGATCCTTGTTGGTCGAAACAAAGAAATGATTGACTGATTTAATATTATTTACGTGGAAGTAAAAGTGTTGCGTGTATAAGTTTGTTCCTATTCTCCTCCAAAATGAATGAGAGAGAGGAAGATAGGTGAGATGACTTCATTTTGATGTTATGAACATAGGTCCTGGATATGCCAAAATGTCAAAGGAAGTGCCATACCTTTGAACTCGATTTTCTACTTATTAAATTACTCTAGGATATTTTAACCCTGAATTTTTCACTCGGTTTTGTCCGAGCTTTACCTGCCGAAGTGTTTTTTTGAGGCTGAACAGTTAACTAACAATAAAATAGCAGTGTAACAGTAACTTATTATCATTTATGTATTTTTCATCAGAATGAGACAAGCTTTTGTGTACTGCTGATAGTTTAGTATTCAACCACAATCTCACTTGATGGTAAATATCTGCTATATACAAGTAACATCGAAGATTGGATTTGGTCATCGTCATCACTACCCTGTTTATCTTTGAAGAATACAACAAAAGATGACTCTACATACCTATGTAGAGTATCGTCTTTTCTATTTAGGTATCTTCTACACCTAATACCTATATGCTCTTTTTTATTATCTTGCAGGTAAGCCCTGAATCTTGAAATCTTGTCACTAGCTAACGTCAGCCTGTTTAGGGCGTTGCTGACTTGCTGCACATTAGGTACACAACATGCGTGTTGAGCATCGTAACGGGCTTATTAATCGAGAGATAGCATCCTACCAACAAAATTAGAGTATTTTCAAGGAGAGCTGGCGTCTAGAGGATGGCTGGCCATAAATCCCAAGCGAAAAACTGCTACAATATGTTTTGAGTCGTCCTTTGTGTTTTTAGAAAAATACCATATATTAATTGATGGTATTCTTGTAATTCGTTCAATTGTTAACATTATATATGATACGCTAGGAATATTAAAGGTGAGCTATATATTATTTGTCTTTGAATAAGGTTCCATATATTATATTCCAGACTAAAGCTATAAAAACGTCTGAGACTGGAGATAAAATTAAAAAAGATGACTCTTTCCTTAACGACAGGCTACTGGTATAGATTGATGTAAAATACACTCGAGAGCAATGAATCCGGGTCACTTAAAGAATCCTAAAAATCTCGGAAACTAAAAATGCTAGGTTAATGCAATAAATTGTATTTAATAGACAATGTAATACTCCTTAAATGAAGGTATTAAAACTTCTTAGTTATTGTAAAGTTATATCATAAAAAAATCAAATTTGAAAAAGGGCCACTTTCGAAGATGGAACTACGAAATTACAGCATTTGGTTTTGCTTTTGTTTGTAATCTGTCATTTATGTGGGTACATAAACCATGTTGATAGTGCTCTATATTCATTATTCAAGCTGAAATTATGTCGCTTACGCCTGAAGAATGCACCAGAATACTTACAATGCTGGAAACCGGCCGGAGTCAGCGCGATACAGCCAGGACTGTCGGTGTGTCGCTGTCAACAGTACAAAGAGTTCTCCGACGTTACGAAGAAACTGGTTCTAACCTACGCAGACCAGGAACGGGCAGAACCAGGTGTACCACAGCACGAGAAGACCGATACTTGGTGAACACCATGCTTCGAAATCGCTTTCTCACAGGAACTGAACTCACCAATCAGTTTCGACGCCTCGGAGGAAGTAACCCAAGTGCATGGACAGTAAGACGTCGGCTTGCTGAATCTAACTTAAAACCCCTTAGACCTGCAAACGGCCCTAAACTGGAGCGTGGGCATCGTATTTCGAGACTAAGATATGCCCAGAGCCACGTAAATTGGAGTATTGAAGATTGGTCAAAAGTTATGTTCTCCGACGAATCAAAATTTATGCTCTACAAGCACGATGGAAGACACAGAGTGTATCGAAGACCAGGGGAAAGACTCAAGCAAGCATGCATCGAAGAAAAAGTAGCCTACGGTGGTGGGTCTGTACTTGTGTGGGCCGGAATTTCTTCTGAAAGTCGCACAGAGCTGGTGATCATAGAAAACGGCTCTTTAACTAGCGTAAGATATGTGGAAGAAATCCTCAATGATCACGTTGGTCCATTTATGGTCAATTTAGGTGAGGATGCTATATTTATGCATGACAATGCCCGACCTCATACAGGTAGGATTGTGAATGACTACCTTCAAGAGATGAACATTACTCGTATGGAGTGGCCAGCGCGCAGCCCGGATATCAACCCGATCGAGCATGCTTGGGACGAGCTAGGCAGATGCGTAAAACAACGAAACCCTCCCCCAATCACGCTTCGTGAGCTCAAAATTGCTCTCACAGAGGAATGGGAGAATATTCCCCAAAATCGTATAAGGAACTTGGTGTACAGCATGCCAAACCGCGTAAACGCAGTAATGGAAGCACGAGGAGGCAATACGAAGTATTAAAATTCAAGAAAATCGTAATAAAGTTCAAAAATTTCATGTTTCCTATTTTTGTTTTAAGGAGAGATCAGCAGTTTTTTTCTTTATGTAATTTTGTGTTAATAAAATGTATGGTGACTCATATTTTTTTTACTTTCATTTAAGGAGTATTACATTGTCTATTAAATACAATTTATTGCATTAACCTATCATTTTTAGTTTCCGAGATTTTTAACATTCTTTAAGTGACCCGGATTCATTGCTCTCGAGTGTACTTACATTAAAATGTAAATTGATCATAGACAACGCGGAGACGCGTCTTAGTAAACTACTTTGACCTTGACGTTAGACTTTCCTCATAAAATTGTTTATCACTAAGTTTTTGAATTGACGACAAAAAATAATGAGTGCCTTGTCGAAACAGAATTGATGTAGATGTACTGATTTTAATTTATGGAATTCTTTTGTTTAAATAAATAAACTTAATAGTAAAATATAAGAAAGCTGAATAAATAAATAAAATATTACTTATGGTATATTAACAGATACTAAACTATCTAAAACTTACAAATAATATGGCTTCTTCTTATTTTCAAAGATATGCAATTTAAAAAAACGTCTCTGACTTACCCGTCACTGAAGAGTAACCTATAGGCAGGTACGAGTGACTTGTTAAAGTTAGTACCACGCTGATTCAAAACCGTCACACAACTCAGCTGACATTTATTATATGGGCTACTTGCACAAGTTATTTCATAATATTAGATAAAAAAAGGTTATTACCACAGTGTTTGAAGTAAAATTTTTATTTGTAATTATCACACTATACATTGATGCATACTGCTAACAAGATCGAATACAACTAATACAAGGGAAGTATTATTTTACAATTTATTGGAGCACAAAATGTTATGCCCGACCGGGAATCGAACCCGCGTGATCCGAATCCCGCCCGGGGCATAAAATTTTGTGCTCCAATAAATTGTAAAATATATATATATTTTTTTTATGCCTGATAAGTGAGCCTTTGACCACAATCTCACCTGAGGGGTCCCCCCGGGTCACCAACTACTTGAGGGTGGTAGCTAGCCAGGTGGGCATTCGCAAAATGCCCTACCACCATGCTATAACGACTGCCATCCTAAGACGACAACCGGGACCGACGGCTTAACGTGCCTTCCAAAGCACGGAAACGCTCAGTAGTAATGTCACTAGCGGTCACCCATCCAACTCATGACCGCGAGCGACTTTGCTGATCGGTTGAGAACAGCTAAGTAAAATTCGCTACGAGCGCTTCAGATTATGATTTTAGCTTATGATTTTAGCTTAGCATGCCATAGTGCTTGTAATTATATTTAGAAGTAAATATTATTGTTATAGTACAAGGCATACAACTAATAAATAACGCTAGCTATTTTAGCGTTAATATAGAACTTATTATATTTAATATTTATGTGTATAATTGAACTATTAAATCCACTAGTCAATTCTGAGGTATTATATTACGGGCATAATGACCAGTAATACAATATACCTACGCATTACTTGTGAATGCTGAGTAAAACTTCTGCTAGGACCACCATGTAGACCTTTGTATTCCTTATATCAGCATTGTCAGCAACACGTATTTTAATCTTATTATTTTTAAAACCTTTTGAATGCCTTTGACCACAATCTCACCTGATGGTAAGTGATGATGTGGTCGAATATATTGTTCAGGCTAACCTAGAAGTACTGGCTCTCAAGGACAGCTGCCGGAACACACCGTTAGGTGCTTGGCGACAGATTTTCTACTTGAGGGTGGTAACACGTATTTTAATCTTAGTATCTTTAAAACCTTTTGAATGCTCTTCAAATTTGACTGTGTACTTGTTTAAAACTTTATAATAATCTGTAAGCATCAAGTGAAAAAGAACGCCTCTCAAACAAGTTAATTACCCACATGTGGCCGTAGACGAAGAGAATCCGCGCGAAGAACTTCCAAGACAGGAGGCGTTTGCCGTAATTAAATACTAACGTAGGTTATCTAAATACACAAATAAATAGTCTATCTATACTACTCTAACGTGGAAATTGGATATTATATCCAGATCCAGTTTCCTTAGCGTATATAGTATTATTAATTAGGCCCGATTTTCAATCATTAGATAGGTAGGTACAGTATCAGCCGGATAGTCCACTGCTGAACACAGCCTTCCCCAATATGGGTGTCTTTGCTATAATCCTACGCTTGGCAGGCGGCTTGGGGATCGCAGTGTGATATCAGTTGCTCAGAAAGCGCTGCTACTTATTCTTAAGAATAAATGTATACATAACCAATTTCAAAACGTTGATTGTTTAAAAAAAGTTCATGTATTGTTCATAGTTGGTAAAATTTTAATTGTCCGTTATGTTTTACCTGATGATAGTGTGTATTACTTTAAATGAAAATCGGAACCAAATTCCTACACTGAAATAATTTTTTTTTATATTACGTAATTAGTTTTAATCATCCTGGTACCCAAACACTTTTTCAGTTAATTGACTGTATCGTAAAACCACTCGACCGATGTTGATGAAATTTAAATGGTCCCAACTTGGAGGTATACCTACTACTAAACTTTACCCAACAAAAAAGCATCACCAAAATCAATTTATAATTGGCGGAGTATAATCGCGATACTTACATACAAAACTAAACATTCTTATAGTAGAATTGATAACCACACAGAATACAGAGTAATACACATACAAGAGTAGTGGCTGTTTTTATCAATTTAGGCTTCTCACAGTGTTTTATGAAGCCCATTTTTCAGACATGGTATTTTTATTGTAAAACCTGATAGATCTAATCATACAAATGCAAGATTTTGTATCCCCATTTAACCAGCACTTCTAGTTATTGGGTAATTTTTTATATACAGAAATATCTTTTAATCTATGCATGATATGCAATAACATTGTTAGATACATAAATGGCATTTTTATGCTGCATCTTCGGAAGCCTAAAGAAATCTCGTAGCTTAATTAGATTCACATTAATACGCATTTTTCAGTTTTTAGTTTTTCTTATTTTCCTCCAGAATTCCGCCGCATTGGGAAAAGTTATTTATAGCGAAAGTAGTCTCTTTACTTCCACAATACAGCACCTTAATTTCACATCCCAATTCAATGGAATCTTAAAGTTATTTCAAATTAACTATTTTTGATAGGGTTGTCACTTTTTTATCCGGATTTTACAGACTATAGTTTTGTTCGATGTTGGTTATTGCTTCATTATATAATATTTAAATTTACCGCTTATACTATTTCTGGGGTTCAACAGACGCGTCTGTGACGCTCTTATGAAGGTAAATATTTTTTAAAACTCTCGTATCGATGTTTGCTTAGCTGTTCTTAACCGATCAGCAAAAGTTAAGCAACGTCCGTCGCGGTCATGAGTTGGATGGGTGACCGCTAGTGACGTTACTACTGACTACTGAGCGCTTCGTCCCGGTTGTCGTCTTAGGATTGCAGCCGTTATAGCATGGTGGTATGGTATTTTGCGAATGCCCGCCTGGCTAGCTACCACCCTCAAGTAGAAAATCTGAGGCCAAGCACCTAACCCCACTTACCATCACTTACCACCCTCACATCCTCACTTACGATCAGGTGAGACAGTGGTCAAAGGCTAACCTATATAAGGCTAGCTCGAACCATGTGCGAGCTATCTTACTCGTAGTTTAGTGGCATGGCTTCCTTTCGTCTTCTTTGCATCATCATTGCCTCAAGAGTTAGGGCATATAAGTATAGACTAGCATTTGACCACTATCTTATCTGGTGGTAAGTGATAATGTGGAGAACAGGCTTAACCTAGAATTACTGGGCCTCAAGCACAGATTTTAATATTGTTAGGTTTGCAATAACGCCTGCTATGCGGATTACATTACAAAATCACAAATATACGATAGGAAAAATTTAAGTCATGTGCGGGATTCGAACCCGCGTCCATCCACTCCTTGAGCCGGAGTATGCTCTAACCAATTGAGCTAATATGTCATGTTAGCTCAATTGGTTAGAGCATACTCCGGCTCAAGGAGTGGATGGACGCGGGTTCGAATCCCGCACATGACTTAAATTTTTCCTATCGTATATTTGTGATTTTGTAACTCAAGCACAGATGCTGGAACAAAACTTCAGGTGCTTAGTGACAAATTTTCTATTTGAAGGTGTAAAGCATTTTTCGAATGCCTATCTGGACAGCTTTCACACTCTAGTATAAACATGTAAGCAGCTAACGATGGGATCCGTAAGTTGTCCTTCAGAGCCAGCTCACATTGATTTGGATACCAAAACTTGCTACCAAGAAGTTCTCTAGAATTATTTTGAAGTAAGGTCTATGCAAACCACCGAGAGACAACTGAGGAACTCAAAGAAGAAATTGCACGCCGCAGTTCGTGAAATATACTGCAAAATTTAAGCAAAATAGTGCATTCCTACCAACAATGCAACGATGGGCATTTAACCGATATTTTGATTCATGTGTCGCTACTAACTGTAATGCTATATCTACATATTAAAAAAATGCTTATTAAAAAACATTTTTTCTATATTGTTTCACTCTACACTTATAATAAGGAAGAAGCCAAAAGTATGTACATGGTATATAAACGTATAAAATATACTTAGCTTAAACAACCGGATATACACGAATGTAGCATTTTTGAGGAAAAAACATGCGCAGTCTTAAACATGCACAAGCATAACGGGAAAACTACCGAACTAATTTTGATAGTATTTTGTATACACATAGAAAATAGTCCGAGGAACATAAGCACTTTTTATAGCTCCGTGACAAAAAGCGGACCCTTTTACTAAACCCGCAACTACGTCAACTGGTCCTCCTTACAATAAGATGAATATTTAAACCTTAAACGCTTGCCCGTTGAACTATTAATAGAATTATAATTTTTATATGTGACAACTAAATAAATCATATAGTATATGCAAAAAAATGAGGCTAGTTGCCTTATTTTGAAGATTACCATTGAAGAAAACCAGCACATTTGGGGATTGGTATGAGCCAAATTCAAAAAATCTTACATCAACATTTACAAGTTAGAAAACTTTGTATCAGCTGGATTCCGGAACTCACCCCAAAACAAAAACGGGCTTGAGTTGATTGTTGTAAGAAAATGTTGTTAAAGTACAATACCTAACGGATGTTCAAATGCTGTGTCACATTGTTATAGGAGATGAAACCTGGATAAATGGTTATATGCCGCAAAGAAAGCCACAGTCTTCTGTATATAGGTGTTCGGAGGCGACAGCGAACCAACAAAACTGAGGCAGGCGAGAAGCGCAGAACAAAAATATGATGGCATTTTTTTTCTCACACTTTTCCTGCCTTTCTGCACAATCCGACTTGAAGAACAAAATGCACCATTAATGACAGTTAAACCACCATTTGTTTGCCCAGAGTCTTTGAAAAGATAAGGTAAGATGACCAAGAAGTTGCATCATGACAATGCTTCGGCGCACTCCGAAAAAGGTCGGAGTCTCATGACCCATCCCGCAAATAGTCCAGTCCAGACCTAGCAGCATGATTATTTCTTTATTTTCCCAAACGTCAATTATCATGAGAGGTTTGACATTTACGAAACAAGAAGAGTAAGCAAACCCTTGTCCTTGCCCATAACAATTTCAGTCAGCTCAGAATACTTACGATATACCTACCTACTTACTGTATGTCGGCAAGAAGAACGTAATCGTCTAAAAACTACTATATTATTGTCTAAGATTTTTTACCTGATTCTCTGATCCAGTTGTTGGTGTGAAAACATCCGATATATATACGTGAAAAATCATCAAACATTTACCTAATCATGTAAAATCGAATGTATTGTGTTCGCCACTCCATTGAAAGTTCTTGCCCATGACAATTAGAGACCGCTCAGAACACATCCGAAACGTATTTTAGCACATAAGAAGGAGCACCTACCGAGCTTACTCGCCTAAAAATATACTGCATAATATGTGCAACACCGTTGATTGTTCTTGCCCATGACAGTAGGATGTAGGTACTACTAATACTCGTCTAAAAATAGTACTTGGCTAAACAAAACATTTAGTAAAATTACTGTTCACCCTAACCTGTGCATAAATGCAAAACCAAGCATGCAAATTTTATCGTAAAACACATGCGTGGAAGTTACATGCAGTGGTTTCAAAATAATAACATCCATCGGGTGCGCTACCTGCGCCCGACGACGATTGCCGAGTTGTGACCGAGCGCTCGGACGCAGCGAACATCGTGCGAGCGCATCAACGCAATATTTCGAATTTCGAACGAGCCTATCACCAGTCCGGAGGCCACCGCGGGCGGGGCGGCACGTGCGGTGCGCGCCTCGCGATTTGCATTGTTTTGATTCACCAGTGTTTCTACAATCAATACATTGAGTGTGTGATATTATAGTCTAAAACCTGCATATATCTGCCACTAGTGGTTTCTATTAGAGTCAGCGCAGAAGTGATAAACTACGGCCCCAGATACAAGACGGTGGCTTATTGACAAGTGAAACTCTATGGTTCCATTCATCCGTAGAACGGTCTGTTTGTTGGTATATTTGTTGTTGAACAACGTGCTTGTGTTTTTTGTGGAGAGGAGCATGCAAATCAATAACTGGATATCTCAGCTGTGAACTTGTGTCCTGCGGGTCCTGGCGTTTAACATACAGCTGCATATTGATTGATATTGTGAGCTCCTGTGCTGGAAACGGGCTCGTCATCTAATTACGGTAAGCAATGTTCCACAAAAGCTTATATTTATTATTATACAACTTGATATATTTCAGGTATCCTCAGTAACAAGATGCAAATGTAGGCGAACTCAAGAATTTTCAGACAAGAGAACATTGGAGAAGTATAATGAACTGAATATATTAATACACATGGCCTTAGAAATGTATTTTTACAAATTTTTAAAGCTTCTGTTTATACCATCATTGCTATAGAATAATTTACTACAGATGAATTGTCCATTCCATCTGTAGTACCTACATTATAGTACGTATCATAATAAATTTATCCATATGTAGGAATAATAATAACAATGAAGCCAACGAGATATAAGTAAAACAAAGTTTTGCTAAAGTTGCTGTTATTATGAAAATCAGCAGACAAGTAGGTAGCAGTTGCCTCAGCATTGATGGTAAAAAGGATTATGCTACGTCAAAATCAGGTCCATTTCCTAATCTGCTGTCCATTTACAAATCCTTCAGAGATACAGATGGCATAAAATATTAGCGAATCTCAAATAAATACGGACAATAATAATATATTTATTTGAAGCAGTGATGGCTCAGTGGCATTGGCTATGGACTGCCGCGCAGCAGGTCCATGGTTCGAATCCCGCCCAGAGCTTGAGCTTCACCGCATGGTGGAAGGGCATTTTGCGAATGCCCGCCTGGCTAGCGACCACCCTCAACTAGAAAATCTGTCGCCAAGCACCTAACGGTGTGTTCCGGCAGCAGTCTTTGAGAGCCAGAAAAATTACAGGCTAATGAGACCTAACAACTGGACGTCTCAGTGTGACGGGCACAGTGCAATTCGTCGTCAACGAAATGCGTCTGTTATAGGCAGAGGTTAGTCCACTTAACATCAGGTGGGCCTCGGGCTTGTTCAGACACAATAACAAAAAAAAAAAAAAAAAAAATATTTATTAAATATTTTATGAAAACATCAAATTAATATTTAATAAAACACTTAAAAAATACAAAAATATATCTAATGACAATTCCGCCTAATTTTCCTGTTAAGCTGACGTGACGTCACAAACGCCACGCAGCCAAACCGGAAGAATTTTCGACGCGTTTCGCTTCTACACGAAGCATCCTCAGGAGGTCTTGACTCTACGAGCGCACGATCGAGAATCACTCTCGTTTTATATTTTTTTTTTATGGGATAGGAGGGCAAACGAGCAGGCGGCTCACCTGGTGGTAAGTGATCACCGTCGCCCACAAACATCCGCAACACCAGAGGTATCGAGGATGCGTTGCCGGCCTTTGAGGAGGGAATATGCTCTCTTCTTGAAGGCCCCTAAGTCGTATCTGTTCGGAAATGCTGCACCTGGCAGCTCATCAAATATTAATTTGATGTTTTTATAAAAAATTAAAAAATATTTCTCATTATTAAATATGGATTTCCGCAAAGTAACGCCTGAATCTATTTATTAAATACGGGCAACACAGATGTAGACATTATTTGTTACACGAATAGAATTATGTTAAGTAACAGGTCCTATTTTAACGAAATTGCAAAATGACAAACGGAGCAATTAATTAGTCATCAAACACAATGAACTATGTAACAGCAATAACTCAATAGAATCCAACTAATGCAGGAGAACAAACAAATCGATACCCAGCTGCAAACATAAACAAACACAATATAATTAATCCCGTACCAACAATATGATAGTTTACAGATGACACACTAGTGTATGTATCATGATGTGATGTTTTCAAAATAATACCAGCTGAGTTCCCGTAAAAACAACGTGTTTCTAGAGGCACTTGAGATATTGTAACTAAGGTTAATACCTAGTTAGGTAGGTACATATTTCTTCGAAAAAGAATTGCTTGTAACCTTTTACAGTCGTTGATTGCGTTTGGGATAAAATGCCGTATGAACATTGATCTCATAAACAAGGATAGAAGATAATGCAGTATTGTTTACTGTTCAATTACTAAAGCTAAATAAATTACACTAGAATCACTATATATATATATAGATTAGATAGCGCATTTGTCATACAAAATAATACACCAAGAGCTTATTGTGTGAAGCAAATTGAGATATATAATAGATATATAAAGAGTGATGGTTCAAAAAAAATACCAGTGATAGCTCTAGAATCAGTCTATCCAGTCGTGTTTCTGAATCAAATTTTAATTGACTTCATTAAGATTCTTCACAATTATTTCCGTAGAATCTTCTTAGGTGCAGCTGAAGACTAATTGACTTAACCCCGATTGGTAACATGTTATTGGAATCTTCTAACGGTTAAATCTTGTGGTGCCCATAAACCTCTAATAGTAAAGCTAATGCTAAACAAAGTAGGTTACATAGCTAAGATTATGTAGGTACCTACCCATCAATAAAAGAATTATTGCTTTTGTTATTAGTTTCATATTTTTGCTCTTTTACCCATTGTTGTGCATTACATCTAAGAATTAATACTATCCATAAAGTAAACCAACGATAACGTGATCTCTTACATATATTTTTCAAATTACAAAAGGTAGTTTAGGTATACCTATTGTATATGTGTAAAACATTGATTAGAAATACTTATATAAATATAAGATGAAATTCATTACGGTATGTAACAAAATAAATTTGCATGCGATTGCATCAAATAATTGGACGTATAAGTATGTAAGTACTGTTTGCATCTTTTGTGTAAGGTAAAATAACCGACTACCTGCATGGCCTCGTGTCCAATCTTAGGTTACATCTAACAATGGGATTCGAAACAGACACGAAAACGAAGTGGTCAGGACAATACTGAAGCTGATACTTATCATCCTTTTCATTGCTCCTATTGAGTACAACGTAGTACTGGTTATTAAGATCTCACGAAAATCGCAGTAGAGACGTACATGATTATATAAATATAGATATAAATATATAGTATGAATATGTACTTAATCATTTTATCAATAAAAAGCTTTATTTGCTAATACTTGTAGTTGCTAATGTTGCAGATAATTTAAGTAAACCAGAAAAATATCAGCTGTTTCCTGCTTGCTGTTCATAATCATGTTGCGTCGCAAAGAGCATAATGAAAAATCTGAGCATTGCACGCACAACACCTGACCGCAAGTAGAGGGGAAGGCAACCAGTTTCGACACCTGGCCAATACACGCACATTGCTAAATCGCACCTTGTGAGAAACAGTATCATGATTTGAAATAAAAGTCGAATACACTAGATAAAATTGCAAAAATAAATTCTGACTAATTGCCTAAATGTTCACGAAAACATACATTGATTGATAGCGATTAATCACAATCTTTAATGCAGATTTTAGTTTTCTAGGTACCTATGTTTCAAAAAAAATAAAATTATTAGCAGTTTGTACAGAAATTACCGAATAGACTATAAATCAAATCTTGAATGAAACTACGGAAAAGTCACCGTTAGTAAAAATACAAATAGAAAGCGCTATTGACTTACCGATCGGATGCCGACTTGCAATTACCGCTCTTACTTGTCTTGCCACTCCAATCTCGATTAATTTCTTTACTTGGGAATTAATTCTCTCCGACGATGCTGCCATTGTCTTTTTACTCGCTCAATGTGCACTTTCTACTATATCATAACGTGAAACTGTAAAAATATTATGAGTGATTCCAGATCTGCCTGATGAATCGACTGTTCGACGTGACTCACTGCTTTCAATTTTTTGTTTTATGTATCGAATGCAGAAATATTTGCGTGACACATAAGAAATTACATCATAAACCCGGTTATCATCTTTTTGAAGGTTTTAACACGTAATATAAATATTATAAAACATATACTGTCCCTCGAGAGTCGGAGATATAAATTTCCGCTTAAAAAATAAAGCAACTTAACATTGTGTGCGAAGAACTTTTTTAATCACATCACGGCCGCTTTTTCTGATCATGTCTTAGATTGTCCACAAACAATGTTTAATCAAGTGTGGTCCTTTTTGTACAATTTACAACTTACGTACAATTTTGAGAACAAAATTACGTCTTGTATTATAGAAATAGGAATCATCGAGTTTAAATACATTACGATTGTAAAAGAACCTTTGAAAGCCAATGTGGTGATACATCGGGACTCAAAGGTTTTTATTTTGTGGTTAAACATTCCAATGTATGCAGTGATTCACCACTTTCATTTTCAAATCTTTCATCGTAACAATCTAAACGTCCGTAAAAAAGAATTTCTTTTTGATAAATGCAAGCCAGAAGAATTATTTAGTAATAGCGACGACGTTTCTATTTCAGGACCCAGTTGGTATGTAACAGAATAAGGTGTAGATTATGACTTTTAATTAAATATCACGTTTAACTCTTTCAGGAACTCCAAGGGTAGGCATTCAAGAGCAAGGCACGACATTGCTCATTAATTTCGTTGGTAGGTAACCGCTTTATCCGGTCATAGCCTTCTGAATACTTTATGTGAAATAGGAGAGTTTTATAAATTTTGAATGCTTATTAATTTTTAACTTACACAACTTATTTCTTACATTAAAGTAAATTTAAGCATTGGCGAAATTAAGATTAATAGTAAATATATTTGCCTTCTCAAATATTCTATTTACAAATATCACGATACATTTTTTAATTGCTATTGACCTGGCTGATGTGTTCGAAGATGTTAAACGTGCTAAACCGAGTAAGATCTGACTCTCAAAGTTAGCTCTTAGAACACCAGTAGGTGCTTGGTGACAGATTTTCAACTAGAACCTAATGACATGAACAACGTGATATATTATTGTGTTACACTGAATGATAGTTATTCTTTACTAACCAAATAGTTTTATAAATATATTTATATAACAATTTCAATTCCGGATTCTTGAGCGATTGTTCTCTGTTTGTTTTGTAGTCTAATGAAAATCAGAGCTAATTTCCTTTTCGCTCATTGTATTCCATTAAACAAATTACTTTTCAAAGCTATGACTGTCAATGTAGTCACGTAGTTCAAGAGCCGTAATTGTTTTTCGTTAGCTGAAAGGAAAGTGAAAACATTAATTAACTTCTTGAGAATATAATAGTCTGGATTTATTCCGAAAACTACCTTTTGCTCGAGATGACATCTTTTAAAAGTGATTGATTACATTGAGTTAAGTTTTGCTAAATATAATTTTAAATTCATATAACCTAAAAGATGTTGGTTTCAATAGTTTTCTTTTGATTACAAACGCTTTTTAAGGCTAGAGTGATCGTGGCGATTTCCATACAAACATAGCTTCGTCATATTTTAAATACTAAGTGCTCAATTCGGTGAAACTTTGCATGTATATCCTTGAGCTGTAAAAGCCAGATTGCTGTAAAATTAAGTATTTACAAAAATATTTATAAGAATCGAAAAATTGTTTTGTATGGGAATTTTTATTTTGATATTTAGGGAAAAAATATATATAAGAAATCGAAAAACTAGTAAACCAGAAGCATTCCTAGATATTAGGCTCAGCAACATACATACAAAATTTCACCGAATTGTATTTAAAATATGACGTAACTACGATATGAAAAGCGCTCCGTGCACTCTACTCTTAAAATTTATACACATGCACGGTGGGTTCCCAAAAAATAACATCACAATGTTACATATGCTTCATATAAATGTTTGAGATGAAACCAAATCTATTATAATATTTATTTATTTTAATATTTTTATTTATCTAATAAAACACTACACCACAGTTCAAGCTTTTGAAGCGGTGATGGCCGAACGGTATAACTTGTGGACTGCCGTGCCGCAGGTACATGACTCGATTCCCACTGCAGGCTTCAGCCTCATCGCATAGTGGAAAACTATAACCAATACTCACCTAGCTAGCAACTACCCTCAATGCAAAAATCTGTCGCTAAACACTTAACAGTGTTACAAAATCACAAATATACGATAGGAAAAATTTAAGTCATGTGCGGGATTCGAACCCGCGTCCATTCACCCCTTGAGCCGGGATATGCTCTAACCAATTGAGCTAACATGACATGACGTCATAACTCAAATCTTTTCTATCGTTATTTAACCACCGTATTGGGATGGAGCAATATCGAGAGACATCGCATAGCAGGCGTTATTGCAAACCTAACAATATTAAAACCTAACAGTGTGTTTCAGCAGCAGTCCTGAAAAGCCAGTAAAGAAATTATAAAATTACAGGCATATGAGACTTAACAAATGTATAGGCGCAATGCAATTCGTCACTTGTAACCATTGGCTACCCGCGACATTGACGATGTCGTCAGTCCACCTTGTGAGGGGCTACCAACTCTACGTCTTCCAGTGTAATGTGGTTTCTTCCCCATCGGTCATCAGTTCGTCGAGCAATGTGGCAATGTTAAAAAGGAATGTTAATAGTATCTCACCAAGTAATATTAAATATAAATATAAAGTGTCATTTTCTGCAGCATAGTAACGTTTAAAGCTAAATATGTACTCACCTTCCTCGGCTTCGGTTATGTATTAATTTACTGACTATATCTTTAATACTATCTACGAATAACTACCTATGTTAATTTATCTTGCTAAGCTAAATTCTGATCTTATTTGTTTTATTAAGTAGTTAGTAGATTGTGCTTCGTAGCTGTAGACTCTTGTGTAGCATTCATCACAAACCTTAGTGGTTTTCGAATGCTTATTACTTAAATCTCGAATGCTAATTACTTAATGTATTGTTTATATGGAAATAAATTTAAAAAAAATATGTGTGAATCTAAGTCGCTAAAATGTTGCGGGGGGTATATTGTAATACAGGTGCTAAAATTTATTTTAGGTATACTTAGTAAGTTAAAGTTATAATTCAAGCGGATGCATAACAAGTGCCCACAATTGGGCTGTTTTCCCACGCAATGCTAACGACCCACGCTAGCATTTGAGCGTACATGTTAAATGACACATTATTTACAGGCGAGAAATCATTCGCCGACAATGCTCGGTTATTGAACGGAATACTGTTTCAACTGCAGCTATCATCATAACTATTCGTTTGAAATGTTCCGCTACATTATATTGGAACACTTTTACTTGGAATCTACGATGCGTAAATCATTTGAAGCGCTCGTAGCGAAGTTTACTTAGCTGTTCTTAACCGATCAGCAAAGTTAAGCAACGTCCGCCGCGGTCTTGAGTTGGATAGGTGACCGCTAGTGACATTACTACTGAACGCTTCCGTGCTTCGGAGGGCGCGTCAAGCCGTCGGTCCCGGTTGTTGTCTTAGGATGACAGTCGTTATAGCATGGTGGTAGGGCATTTTGCGAATACCCGCCTGGCTAGCTACCACCTTCAAGTAGAAAATCGGTCGTCAAGAACCTAACGGTGTGTTCCGGCAGCGTTCCTTGAGAGTCAGTAATTATAGTTTAGCCTGAAAAACATCTTCGACCACATCATCACTTACCATGAGGTGAGATAGTGGTCAAAAGTTAAGCTATAAGGCAATTAAATAAAAGTAATAATTTAATTTCATATATTTATTCCATTTGAGTATCATTAGCGCTTTTGGAAGTATACTGTACTGTATCAGCCGGATTGTCCACTGCTGAACACTGCCTGCCCCATAAGTTGGCATCGTACTGGACCACTATGGCCTATTTATGAATGAAATTCTATTGTTATCATTATCGCCGATGCCAATGGGTTAAAGGGGGTTTGCCATAATCTCCACGCTTTGTAGACGTCTTGGCGATTCAAGATATCAGTTCCTCAGAAGGCGCTGCTGCCAACCTTCCGGTAGTTTACCTTTAGTCGCCTCTTACGACACCCACATGTAGCAATTGGGTGGGGGTGACATTCTAGCCCAACACCACACGGGACAACAGCTATACTAGGATGAGTAAATGTTTTAATTAAAATTAACGATCAATTTAAAGTATAGATTATATTTATAACCAAAATCTCCATAACGGCACACGAGAGATAAATAATAAATAAGTGCTGTCAAATTTAAATTATTAATGCGTCCGCACGCGTCCATTCTTATTGAATAGATACTCTAAGAAAATGGTCTACCAAATTGGATTACTTAATACGTAACAATATTAGTTCAAATAGTATGGGAGTAATAGAGCATCGAAGTCGTATACTTGTCAATATTTGTAAAAGATTTTCCACGCTCTCGATGAGTTCTTAACCTTGAAAAACTTTACGAATATATTTGATGTCTAGTAGATATAATATTTGTTAATATTTGTTAAATTTTATTCGAAGCAATGATGGCTCAGTGGCATTGGCTATGGACTGCCGTGCAGCAGGTCCATGGTTCGAATCCCGCCGCGGGCTTTAGCTTCACCGCATGGTGGAAGGGCATTTTGGGAATGCCCGCCTGGCTAGCTACCACCCTCAAGTAGAAAATCTGTCGCCAAGCACCTCACAGTGTGTTCCGGCAGCAGTCCTTGAGAGCCAGTTAAATTACAGGAACATGAGACTTAAAAACTATACGTCTCAGTGTGACGGACGCAGTGCAATTCGTCGTTGACGAAATGTACCTATTATAGGCAGAGGTTAGTCCACTTAACATCAGGTGGGCCTCGGGCTTGTTCCGTCACAATAACATAACATAAAAAAAAATATAACCTAGTCAATACGATCAATAGTAATGAAATTTTCTCTAGAAGTCTTGATCCATTTTCTGGATAGCGCAAAACATGTCTTTTATTACCTACTCGAGAATGGGACGCTCGTAGAAATCTAATAATGATGAAAGTCCACTTGTCTGGTTTAGGAACAAGAATGAGGACAGTAGACTGTACTTTTTCGGACGTTGTCGTTAGTCGTACAAATATTTTAGTGACACTTTTGCCGAGTTAGGGATCCTCTGTTCAAACAATACTTGCGTACTAGGTTTTTGCTGACTGGTTATACGTGAGCATGCCAAAAATGTATTTGCTGATTGTTTCATGTGTGTTTTTACATACTAAAACCAAACGATTGCATTATTTGTGTTTTGATCTGTTTGTCTGTCATTTTACTGGACCATTATACTATATCAATTTATTTTCTCCTATAAGATAAGAGCATTTTTCAGCCTCAGCATTTTTGATCTGTTTTAGTATTAGAATAACTTTTTTTATGTTATTGTGACGGGACAAGCTCGAGGCCCACCTGATGTTAAGCGGACTAACCTTTGCCTATACCAGATGCATTACTTGAGAGACAGAGTTGTTAAGTCTCATCTGCCTGTAATTTCACTGGCTCTCAAGGACTGCTGCCGGAGCACACCGTTAGGTGCTTAACGACAGATTTTCTACTTGAGAGTGGGTGGTCGCTAGCCAGGCGGGCATTCGCAAAATATCCTTCCACCATGCGGTGAAGCTCAAGCCCGCGGCGAGATTCGAACCATGGACATGTTGCGCGGCAATCCATAGCCAATGCCACTAGCCATCACTGCTTCTTAACCTAATTTGTATGCTTGCTTAAAACACTAGAATTCATTTTTATGATATCGGTAACCTTTTATGTAACTGCTTTATCATTCATACTTGAGACATATTACAGGAACCATAAATTTTAACTAGACAATTAATTGCAGCAATATAAACGCGGAACTAATTTCGTTCATTATACCGCGGCGTGCACTACCTGTTTTAATATTGTAATCTTTTCGACTTAACTGATTCAGAGGCTTTATTGTGTTATGAATTATGATGAAAACTGGTTTCTAATATAGCACTGTTTTAATGTACGGTTTTGCAAAGGCAATATGAATTACAAATGCAAATACAAATTGCTGCTCATGTAAACAAAAGCTATTGACAACATATTGCCAAAGAAAGATAAGATTTAGTTTTTATCTAAAGATAACGGTGACTTGGAAATTGATAGGTAAATACTACTTTATCAAAGAAAAGTTAAGAAATGTTTTTAGTTCACCCATTCAGAAATATAATGAAAATTTAAAATTCAATATTGTTAGTTTTTACCAACAGTATTAATTTTCTGTAATAGATAATATATCAGACTATTGTAAATATTTAGGTACATTAACACACCGTGAGGTGCTTGGCGACAGATTTTCTACTTGAGGGTGGTAGCTAGCCAGGCGGGCATTCGCAAAACGCCCTTCCACCATGCTATAACGACTGCCATCCTAAGACGACAACCGGGAGCGACGTCTTAGCGTCCCCTTCGAAGCGCGGAAGCGCTCAGTAGTAATGTCACTAGCGGTCACCCATCCAAGCTCCATCCAAGCGGATGTTGCTTAACTTTGCTGATCGGTTAAGAACAGCTAAGCATACTTTTTTACATTTGCTTCAAAAATTAAACAATTCAATATCGGGGCCGTAGTAAGCAACAATATATTGTATCTTAATCGTCAACAAAATGTTATATCTTCAAGATCAGTTTACTCTCAGCCATCATTCTTAGTAACAATGCGGTTAACATTTTGATGAATAGATCTTACATCACATCACCCATTGTACAAGTTCCGGAGCTGAGTAGCAAATTATAAGTATATGATTATGCAGAATGACTTTCTAACTCGACAAAAATTTCTTTTACTAAACCATGATCTGCAAAGTTGGCGTAGGTGAAGGAATGTACAGATTTAGGCATCATTATATTACGCAACTAGGAAAATAGAAAAATCCGTATTGGTTTATAAGTAGGCGTTAACCGAGTTTGATTTCAACACTGATACTGAGTGAGGTCAACGTCCTTGGTGTATAGAGAACTGATTAATTAGAATTATATTATAAATATCTAAGATACAACAAAGGTTCACAACTCATCTACCTGTAGATGAGTTGTGAACTCCCCAGATTTACAAGACGAATGCAAGGTAATTGCCATAGTCGCTATCAGTCTTGCACTGCCGAGGGTCCGGTGAAGACGTTGCCGCTAATCGTGTGTTTTTAAGAAAAAGTTGTGGACATTATTTGTCTGTTTCTAACAACATATATGACACATAATATTTGAATATTCTTCCCTTGTCATTACAAACTGCATATGTGTACATAGGTATGTAGATAGGTAAATTCTAGTTAGTTTTAAGAGCAATGGAGTTCGGATATAACTACTCTATGTATAGTAATTAAACAACTTTAAACGGTTTAAATCGCGTATATTTATTATTATTTTTGTCGCGACGTATTTTTCTCACCCTGTGACCACGATCACTGCAAAGTGTTTGAAACGTCGGGACAAAAATAATGATAAATATACGCGATTTAAACCGTTTAAAGTTGTTTAATTACTATGTGTAATAATCGCGAATACTCTATGTATTTCAACTCTGATAATATCAGCGATAATCTTATTGAATATCGCTTATTGAATCACTCGATGATAAGTCTGAATTCTTAATGTTATTAAAAACCACAAGATAATGATTATAATGTAGGTATTCTATTTAAATGTATGTAAGAGATATGATAACAGTATAATTTTAACTAAAATGTGTTTTATTAATGCAAAAGTTTAAAATGGTACATTTAAAAGTAACGATGTGAATAAAACATTATGAATGATATGCTTAAGTGATAAGTACTCGTAAGTTACTGTTTTTAAAACAAACACGGTTCAGTTTATTATCACAATATAAAGTGGACGTTCTACCAACTAAGTGAATATCAGACATGATAACATCTCAGATAAGATACCTGTTGACATTTTGGTAAACGATAAACGCAATGGAACGGAATGCTTGATAACAATTCAACAAATAATAGGTAGCAATTTCGGTTGTCTACTGACGTAAGAAGAAATTGCTTTATTCCAAATAGACGCCTTTGAACCATTCATCATTGTCCAATATTTGGCAAGTCATAGTCTGTTCTTTGATAGTTACATTATCAAATTGAATTACGTTCAGTTTTGGCTTTGCTTAAGCTTTTTGGTATATTATTTTTACAGATGATTGAATACATCGTTTCCACAAAAATTTTATTGAGTAATCATAGAATAAAATTAAAATATTCCTAGTCAGAAGGAAATCACGCAATCAAATAAACTTCTGTTTCATACGGGCTTAACTCTTAAGGTATACTTCGAGTATAATGTAAGAATCCTACATATTACATATATATATAAATTGTACCTAACAGTCGTTTGGCAGGAAATACATTTATTGCAATAAAACAAGTATTTTACGGCGATTCTCTATTCATATATTTTCTATATATATTATATAATATTGTTATCTGTTTTCCTAGTCTATACAGTAAATATCCACATTTTAATAAGAGAAAAAAAATAAAAAAAAATTATTTGTAGTAGCGTCTATCCCTATCTCAGCATGTGTCACAGTATATTTAAATACGACACATGTATATTGGACGCAGGTCGATTAAACTACATATGAGATATAAAATAGGTCATATGACTGAAAGCTTCCAGTTCTCAACTCGTGCTTATTGCAATTCTGCATTTCAATTGGCTAAAAGAACCGACCGATGACGCTGCCTTCATTGGAATTGAAATTAAGTATGCAGACGTTGTCAATCAATACACGCTGATGCTATAATGGTGCTCCTTTTTTAGCGTTTGGTTGTTTAAGATTTATTGGACTGCCACTCACGTCTTACGTAGTCACTAAAAAAGCAATACCATGTGGGTTTTCGGACGGTCAATTATATGAGACCATTTTGGCTTCATTATTTTGAAAGTTAATAGTGTGGTTTGAAAATGTTTTAGGGAATCATTTATGAGCTTATTTTATGTAACTACCTAATATAAGAAGTTAGCCAATTAATATTTAAAACTGAATTATAGAGATGTTCTGTTGTTTTAGCGTTACATGTTAACACTTTTAAATTAAAATTTATATTAAACCCAGACGGTCGGTCGGTGTGGGAGGAGCTAATACCAGATTAAAGCTAGGGTTGAATAAACTGTCTAACTTCGTTAACATTTAAATATTGACGTTTTAATTGCTAAACAGTTTCTGAGTCCCATATGGTCTGAGGGTAATGGTTGAGTCGTAAAAGCTAGTTAGTATTCAGCTTGCTCCATACCCCGGCAGTCACGTCCAACTATATAAAAAACACGCGACAGGACTTTATATCGTTGTGTCCATTCATAGTGACCAGTAAAATTTATGGAACTTGACCTTATATAATTGAAACTTGCACGCAAAACCTTCGTTAAATTTAGGTTTGCGTGCAAATTCTCCCAACGTCCTTACGAGCTACCTAACTCTGAATAATCTCGAGATCTCTGAAGAGGCTCGGGTATACCTGCCTTATTCGTGTCTATGCGTCATTCGCCGACGGTAAAAAACCCGAAAACAAATTCGTTCGTACATTTCTAATTTGTCCCTTTTTCCGTCTCGAGTAGCGGTTGAGGTTCGTAAGGAATAATTGCTTTGGCCATTAACATTCCGTGCCCAAGCTCCTAACGTCGTACTTTCTAGAGTGGGAGTTGTTGCTTAGCTCAAACACTATAGAAGTCACAGAACAACATTGCTAGAAACTTCCTTGGTTTAATTTCGTTGATGTGGAATCCGTAGATTTGCTTATATGATCCGAAGTTTACTCAGTGGTTTTAGAAATGCTGACAATGGAATCCAAGAAGTTCTCATGTCAACGGCTCGCGTCTGAGGGTTATCGATCTGAAATATAAAAGGTTTTCTCCATTGTCTTGAACGCTACATTACTACGATGAAACTGGCTAAACGTGCCCAAGTGCCAGTTTCGATACTTGCACACTAAAATAACATGCTCGTGCGGGCTCGCCGACGCTCATCCACTCGAATGTATTTTTGAACCATTATTACTTTCATTTCACAATCAATTTGAGCTCATATTTGCCGTTCTCTTTGTGTTACTGTACCTATTAGTTGATTAGATGGCTCGTGATTCTTGTTTTTGAATCTTTAATACTGAATGTTTATGTAATGATTTAATTGAAAGGTAGAAAATTATATCTATCTGTAACGCCAGAATGACTAGATGCATTGACCTCATTTATAAACTCTTTTCTGTTCTTATCATTTTATTTTATTTCCATACTTTAATAAGACGTTTTTTAATTGCTTGTTTACAAAAGTATTTCTCATATTAATAATGATAAAAATACAGTTATCATGACATTGATCACAACGGGTACCTATCCAAGAATATTTTGCCACAGAGGACGTTTTTATTTTAGTTTGGAATGCGTTATATTTATAAATATTATTATATAGAGGATGAAGCTGTGACATTGAGCTTCTCTAAATCCAACGGCCGAGGGTAGTTATAAATAGTTTCACGCCCACTGTATTACGTTATGTCAACTTCGTCATGAAACAGGAATTTTCTATTCGGGATCTTTTTACGAGCATCTGGTAATTGAGACTTGTCGCAAAGCCAAGGCTGAGTTTTGTTGATTAAGCCTTGAAACAACGCGCCAACACTCCAATGGTGTTAATTTTAGCGCTTCAGAATCCGGAAGTCTATATTTCCGTTACAAGGAAATTGACAGATTTCTTATTAACATTTACCGAAATACTGGTTATATTTGAGAGGATGTGGAATATTTCCCAAGAACTATAACTAATGATAAATTAATACTACTTTGTGAGTGAATAGAAGCATTTGCTTGGACTACGTGTAACCTCAGAGTAGGTACACACTTATTTGAACAGGAATAGTAGCTAAGAGTGATTCCTATGGGATCTCTTCAAGTTTTCGTTCCTACCTTCTCAGTACTCTAAATCATAGAGAAGGTTATGTAAGATGTTCAATCTTGATTTCCCACGATCCGTGATGCACATATCGTATGTGATCACGCGTGATGGTAATCATTATTTCTTTATTATTACTTTAATGTGACTTGGAACAAAAGCAGTACTAATAATAGTCGTAACCTTTTGCCTTATCTTCTATTTTCAGCTATTGTTTGTGCTTTCGCTTAGGTGGTGTTGTGATTAATAAGATGTTACCAATAGTATTTTTATAACAGCACAGTTGCATGCTCCTATAATATTTTTAAATAACATAGTATCATTGAAAAACGGGCTACTTTGTCGGTAAATGTTGACTGTTGCCGTTCTATCTGTATTAATAGAATTATTTTATTAATAACTTATATCAATAGAGAATAGGTGTAAGAATTTAATTCTTATGGATTTCCATCCATAAGAATTAAATTAATCATATTGATATTTGGTTGTTGTTATTTCATCACACTAATATTTTAAATGCGAACGTTTGTGAGTGAGTGAGAATGTGTGGATGTTTGTTGCTGAACACACACGCTGATAAGTTTGGGAGGAAACTTAGAATATAGATATTTAGGTCTTGGATGGAAAGGATGCTTTTCATCGTCATCATCATCACTTTTCGCCATTTCATACGCGGGAAAACCGCGGGGCGCAGTTATCTATAACAATATCTTAGTACCAAAATCATAAATATATTAATGAGGAAAATATCATGCATTAAAGATAGTAACTTATGAGCCCTGTTGTATACCTAATGCTCAGCAAAACCCAACTGAAAAAGTTGACTTCTGATAAGATAAAATTTTTAAAAGTACTAAAACACTTATAGTACATACGAGTGTGTTCGACAGAGAGTAACGATTGAATACCTCTCTATAAAAAGATGAAGAAAATAAAATGGCTCAATAACGACGAACCATTAGTTTATCATAAAAAACTTATTATAAAAAATACTTCGGTACATTTTCTCACAGCATAAGTAAACAGATGCAGAGTTCATTGACTGAACATGCTATTGTAGGATGCGGGTGACGATTTTATCACGGCTTTGTTTAAACGGATCCTTAATATACATCTTAATATAACCTCTCCCTGTTTTCTAAAGCCGGCAATAGAGTAAGTTATTAAATAGTCTTGAAACTATGGTCGATGGCTAATAATCTCTTCCTGGCACCTTTCTCGCCAGTAGTGGTATAACTACAGGATATATGATTAGAATCCTAGTGGTGAAAGAATTAACATAGGCTAACTGTAGGGATAATGTAAGAAATATATATATATATTATTATTATTGACCACATTGACACCTGATGGTAAGTGAATATTTGGTCCCTAGTAAGCTACTGGCTAAAACACTGTTAGGTGCTTGGCGATCTCCAATTATTTTGTCCAAGTTGGCGACAAATTATTATTACTTATGGATGTGGTCGGGCAAAATGCCCTACCACACTGAGAAAAACGACTTTGGAGCTTAAAGCAAATTTGACCTTTTACCGTTGAATTGTAACTACGCAAGGTGAATTCACAAGCCTTAAGATGATTTTCACCAATCAATAAAAATGTACCTTGTTTTATAATAAACAAAACCGTCAAAAACGCCTTCGGTAAAGTATTTTCAGAATTGAACTTGTTGTACGATAATAATTGCAGTATTGACCATAACATATACCTTACTTTTACGGCGGTTTATATACGGTGATTATCACTATAACGTACGACTTAATCAGCCTCATCGAAAAGTCAATATTTAAGAAAGTCCACAAAATACACCTTAAATGAAGACGAAAAGAAACATTCGCTTTTCACTGACCTCGTGTAACGCCTTCTAGTTGGAAGGCGTTTTTGTACGTATTTACGTTTGGTCGGTTATTTTCCTTATACCATATAAATTGGCCGTCATTAGGGCGCTTTTGACTTTAGATTTTTCTCAGTGCATCATACGATGAAGCTCAAGCACGCGGTGGTATTTGAACCTAGGACCGGAAGTTCTATCTATAGCCATGGCCATCACTGCTTCAGACCTTTCTTTAATTAACAACACCTATTCTATTTGAATGTATTTTACACAATTTTTTTTCTTCTACTCTCTTATGATTTTCATATTTATTAGGAACACCAGATGTTAGCAAAAAGCAATCAAGGATTTTAATCGTGCACAGCCGCTTACATCGTCGTACAAACAACACTGTTTCATTTGCGAGTCTTTGTTGAAAATTCATTTAAAATGTATGCCCGAATCTCGAACAAAGGGGATACAATCGCACCCGCTTGAACCGCAGTATTTCAAATCTAAACAAAAGGTTGTCTTGACTCACTTTTACTTACTAATGCAACTTGTAAAAGAAAATACAAGAGTTGATTTTGTATGCTATTATTAACGTTGCAGTTGATCAGTTACCCACGATTCACGAGTTAGCTTAGCATGGCTTTCGATCGTCTTACTTGTAAACAAAAAAGTATGCTGAAGTTACAAGATACAATTATAGCGTAAAAATACTTATGTAAGTCCCGTCCCACTTTCAATAAAGAAATTCTTTGTGACATTTTCTTTTAATTGAAAATTTTCCAGAAACTGATTCAACCAAAAAATTCTATGGAATTATCAAACCTGCTCACAAAATTTCACGAGAATCGGTTGAGAAATGCGACCTGTAGATATTACCCTGACAACAATTTGATGTGCCTTCTATTGTGTCTTGATAATATTTAATATTGTATGATCTGAGTTGGTCGAAATAAAGAATTATTATTATTATTATTCACTTTATTTGTTTTCCAACATAATTTTAATTTTTTTAGAACATTATTACAAACATAAATATTATAAAAAACTGAAAACTAGGGTGCCGCTGGTAGCGGGGCAGAGCCCAAGCTACCGGTGGTTAGGGCTGCAGAGAGAGGAATCTCCGGACAATGCGTGTTGTGAGTATCACTGCCTTCTGCATCCGACCCTTGATCCAACCGTCTAGCAAGAGCCTCTTGAGGTGTTGATCGAGGCTCTTCGCCATAAGACCGTTCGCCGAAACGACTATCGGGACAATGATCGTCGTGTCAACATCCCACATGGCGGTTACCTCGTGAGCCAAGTCAAGGTACTTGCTGACTTTATCCTTCTCGGTCTTCACGAGGTTCTCGTCGTGTGGGATGGTGACATCTAATACGAGCATTGCCCGGCGCTAGGATCGGTCGACCACCACGATATCAGGCTTATTGCAAACAATAGTCCTGTCCGTTATGATAGAGCGGTCCCAGTAGAGCATATTATTATTATTATAGAGGAGAACAACCAGAGGCAATTATGAGCCTCATATTCACTTCTCGTAGTACTCTTACCCACGAATACTTATCGTGTGTCTATGATACATATCAGTATGTTTATAGAAACATAATGAAATTGCAATTTTACACGATCAGAGAGATAATAAGGGAGCATTACCCCATAGCTGTTTAGCGTGTCATCGCGTAATGGCGTGGGATTGCGCGTTCTTCTCATTCTATACGATTTTCCAGTAAAGCAATGATCTCGAAGATATAATAGAGCTTTGCTTCTGAGGCACGCGCGTCTGGTCACAGGTGAATTATAAAGCTAGATATCTGAAATATTTGATTTAAAATACATCGTAAATTTTTCTTTGAATAGAATTTGAAATATGGAAATGGATCATTATTTTATGATAGGCTGGTAAAAGATGATGTGGTTGAAGATGTTTTTCAGGCTAACCTAGAACTACTAGCTACTGTCTCTGTTAATTATTTTCTATTTCAAGGCGGTAGACAGCCAGGCTGGCATTCGAATATATAACGACTGCCGTCTTAAAACAACAACCAGGTCTATCCAAATACGAAAGCTCTCAGTATAGTAATGCCACTAGCGGTCACCCATCGAAGTCACGACCGCAGCGGACGTTACTTGACTTAGTTGATCGGTTAAGAATGATCAAGTAAGCTACACTACGAGTGCTTCAATAAAATATCTTTAAAAAATATTTTTTCCGTAAAATAAAAGTTGTATCCAGTATCTAAGCTATAATTTGGTACAGTTTTCATCTTTGATAGATACGAAAGATGAAAATAAAACACTCGGAAAGTACTCAGTAACTAGCTCACAGAAGTTTCTCAGAGAAATCTAAAACATTCAATTCGAACAATTTGTACGAGCTCAGCAAGTTTCTTAGATATAAATAAGACTTCAATCAATTACTTTGAAAAGTTTGAAGCCTATTATTTTGAAGTGCCTCATAGCTAGGCAATGTCTGAGTCATAATTGGGTTTATCTCTTTCAATTTAGATATCATCAGTCTTCCTGTATAATATTACTTAACATACTCGTATATCTTAACCTTGCTGTTTCCATTTACAAACTTGGATATCAGCTTTATATCGAAGTCTACATAAGGCTTGATAATATTCCGTTATGAAAATAATATCAACTTTGCAAATTTGGATACCAAAGTCTGTAGAAGGTCTGATAATATTTCTATTTGAAAATAATTGAAACGGAAAATATAACTATAATAACATAACATTTATGTTGTCTGGTCACGCATGTCCGACCCGAGATCGCAGCCCTCACTAGCGACACAAGAAAAGGTCAACACTTTTCTTTTGATATATCGTCGTGAAACTTTTCAAAGGCGGATTTGTGTAAACATTTTCCTTCGCTCGCGACAAAAAAGCAAAGCGTAATAGGCCCATGAAGGTAGATAATGTCTACGCAACGGATGCTATTTTTAGCTAGAAATGACTTCCCCACGCAACTCGTAAAAGGTTATTTCTGCTTGAAACGCAATAAAACGTGTCCCGGGTACAACGTTTTATCCCTCGGTTCTATCTTGGCTTAAAGTTACTCTCCAGTTATTGCATTCACTCGTTGAACTCGAATAAACACTCACAAGAGGTCCTTAGGGATTGCTTCAATAATAGTACTTTCTCAGCCCCTCTGAACGACGATCATTGAAGGATACCATTGAGAACTTTATAACAACCATTTCACAGGCAAGAACTTCAATAACCAAATAAAAGATATCAAATCCATGCGTTTTAAGTGTTTTTATTTTAGATTCGTATAAACTTAAATAAAAAACGTTTTCATAAATAATATATTTATACATTTTATTATGATTATCTAAACATTATGTAGAGATTTTTCAGCGCAGCCTGGTTCAAATTGTTAAACTCATGTTTTTTTACGGCGCTTATAAAAATATTTATTAGAAACTGAATGTGTCACAGTTGTATTTTTACAATAGTGAAGACGTTTCTAGATTTTTTGGGAACCAGTATCATCACAGGCATAAAATAAATATAGTGATCACGTCGAAGCATTATTAGAATTGTGAGCCCACGCAATGAGACCGCTGAGACTATTTTATCTTCGATGGCCTGATTCACATCATAATAGCATGCCACTCATCCATCGAGTAATGTAAGAAACTATTTCATGGCTGTCATGGACAGCTGCCGGAACACACCGTTACGTGCTTGGCGACAGATTTTCTACTTGAGGGTGGTGTAGCTAGCTAGGCGGGCATTCTTAAAATGCCCTACCACCTGCTATAACGACTGCCATCCTCAGACAACAACCGGGACCGACGGCTTATCGTGCCCTCCGAAGCACGGAAGCGCTCATTGTCACTAGTAGCGGTCACCCATTTAACTCATGACCGCGGCGGACGTTGCTTAACTTTGCTGATCGGTTAAGAACAGCTAAGTAACTTCGCTAAGAGCGCTTCAATTACTTATTATATCTATATGATAATAGTTTCTTATATTATAGGCAATTGATGTGTAGATACATATATACATGATACTATTTATATTCAATGTAATTTAGTAAACGTCGTAGGTTCTAGCTTTACGTATTCAAAGAAACTGGTTATTGAGAGGTTTCACGGTGATTTGTTAAAGGATATAAATGATAACACTGTTGCGTTGGCAGAGCTGAAATTTAGGCTGTTTCTTCTAAATAATCGGCTTAAAGCAATTCAAAGGAAGGCTCTATTCTAAACAATACGTTTGCTAAGCTTGTACAAATTGTCTATGATCTATTTGAAATCAATCAAAACCTCTGGAAGTTGTTAGATTACCTATTATGAGGTTTATTGGTGTATTCCGTTCTGATCCCACGAAGAGATACCTCGTGGTATCAGTTATATTTTCTATTAAGTTTATATTCCGTTTTGATCCCACTTATAATATAGAGTGGGATCCGTTTATTTTTAATTATTTTATTATTCCGTTCTGATCCCACCTACTCTTTAATACATTTAGGCACTTAATCAAGTCCGGTTTTCAAAGTACCAAGAGGGCAGAAGTTGTAAGAAGTCATACTAATGTTTATTATATATATATATGCTCATGAATTGATATCCCGCACACATGAAGAGGAATAGAGGAATACCATACAAAAGATGGGAAGACGATTTGAGTCTGTCATCCTACCCTCATAGTTCAACCAGACAAGTAGTTTGACTTCACAGAGTACCAAACATGGTTTGTGAATGTGTGCGCTCGTCCGCATGTGCTACAGCATGCACACTATGAAAAATATCTAGCGTGTCCAGAGTGCGTTGATTTATTTAAAGATAATATGATTATTAACAATGTAAAAGTCCTATCTGTGGTAAGCTACGAATTAATTTGCTAGTGTATACTATACATATTACATGCATACATAAAAAAACTTATGACATTAACCACCTGAGTATCCAGAGCCAGACTAGAGTAAGAATTAAAATCTTTTAGACTATTAGTCAAATTACTTTTTAGGTTTTACTTTCATTGTGTCATTCGAAATGTATGCAAGGTAGATACAAAAAACGGCAGACAAAGGTTGTTTATCCGAAAATTTTCGGTAAGACACATATTTTTAGACACCCCTCGAATACATTATAAAGACGTAATAATACGTTATCATCTATTTGAAAAGTGTTGAAAGTTTGGCCAAAAGTGTTACTCCATTTTGCCAGGTGTACTTATCTAAAACCAGCATGATGTCGGTAGATTAAGGGTGCGTACCATTTGAGTGAGATTCGCTAAAAACGCTAAAAACGATCACACTCCCAAAAAGTTTTCCACATGGGTCTTGGCGTTATTTTCGCCTTAAACGCTACATCTAATGTCAAAAGTGACAGAACTGGCAAATTTTAGTGGCATTCTTAGCGTTCTTATCCAAAAATGGAACGGGGATGACAGTTACAAATGATCACGTGATCATAACCACAGACGCAGAATGTGATCAAAATTATCGAATATAACGTTCTTAGCGACTAATGGAACATACCCTAAGTTTTATTCATTGGACGCTATACAAAAGAACCATACATTTGTGTGGTTTACAAAAAAAGTTACCTGCTCAGACCCTTGCCACTTCTGAAATAAAGATAGTTTTGACCTTAAGAAGTATCTTTGTGTGTTTTTGCAGTTGAGTTCGGTCTGTAACATACATAAGTCCACAGTAGATAGAACATTAGAGCGGTACACGATCACTTCTCAAGTTTTCACTTTGACAATGCTCAGCAATCTCCTTGAACATTCCACTTACAATATTTATAATAAATTCATAGCCATTATCGATCAGGTTCATTACCAAGTTTGTGTTCGTTACCTATTTTCAAATGATCATTAAACATTCCGACTCATAAAACTAACGGTCGTGTGCATTTCAAACGAGATTTGTAGATGTAAACATGGCGTAGGTCCAATACCTTTCGTTATTTGTAAACATATTCTCAAAATGTTCATGGTTTGTTACCTATTTATTTTTATTCTATATATCGTGTAGTCTATCATTATTTTTTAGAATAATTTAAGAAATACGACATTCGTTCATAGTTGCACTGAGAAAAACGACTTAAAGGCTTAAATCAAATTTGACCTTGTACCGTTGAATTGTAACTACGTAAGATGAATTCACAACTCTTAAGATGATTTTCACCAATCAATAAAAATGTACCATGTTTTATAATAAACACAACCGTCAAAAACGCCTTCCGTAAAGTATTTTCAGGAATTGAACTTGTTATACGATAATAATTGCAGTATTGACCATAAAATATACCTTACTTTTACGGCGGTTTATATACGGTGATTATCACTATAACGTACGACTTAATCAGCCTCATCGAAAAGTCAATACTTAAGAAAGACCACAAAATACACCTTAAATGAAGACGAAAAGAAACATTCGCCTTCACTGACCTCGTTTAACGCCTTCTAGTTGGAAGGCGTTTTTGTACGTATTTACGTTTGGTCGGTTTTTTGCCTTATATGGTAATATAAATTAGCCGTCATTAGGGCGCTTTTGACTTTAGATTTTTCTCAGTGTGGCATTCCTTCTTTTCGAGCATCATCAACACAGCATTTCGATACATCTTTAAGCAAACAGCAAAGAAATGGTATGACTTGCCAGCTTCCTTCTTCCTGGATTCTAATGTTTTTTTTTAGTGAGTAAGTACATAGATGCTGGCTGCTGCTGTCGGCCGTCCAGTTCCATCGGATTTTAGGCCAGGGAAGCCCTTTTATAGCCCGGGATGCCCTCTTATAGTACGGGTGGAATCTGATGATAATTATAACCTTCCAACTAAATTCCAGGCAAGACGAGACAGAAAAAATCTCCTAGACCTTCTTCACTTCCTTTACAATAAGAACAAAACGCTTGTCTATTTTAGATATAATAAAACACCTACTATCATCTATAAAGATTTGTCAAACTAAAACTCACGTAGAGTGCTTATCCTAAGCAATCTTATATGAAAAGAAAGCTGTAACCACAGAAATTGTATGGATAAATCTCTGTTGTAGAAAAACCGCGATATCTGCGAAATAAAGGGTTAGATTGAATTCCCCAATAGGGGAAAACATTTACATACCTCTCAAAATTGCAAATATTTGGTCTGGAAGTTTTTACAAATCGGTATTACGGAATATATATTAGTTTTGAATCTCATTTTTAGTAAATAATACGGGATAACTAACGTGAATAAGTCAGATAGCTCCGACTATAGTTTCAATCACATTCGGTGGTCTTTTTCAAGGAGTGCTCGGGACGCCCGCTTTGACGTCCACCGGGCTAAAATGAATGAAAAATCGTTACTTTTTTTAAATAAAACTTTTGAATCTTGCTAAAACGTATGAAATGTGTACGTATTTGCACTGTTCTCAATAATAATATATAATCGTTTTTATTTTGTGTGATAAGATATTTAAGTATATACTATGGAATTATATATGCGAGACGAACGAGTGGGGTGAACACGGAACACATAATATATTAGAGCGTTTAATACATGCTCAATTTTTTTTTATCTCAGAATAAATATTTTGGTCTCTCTTATGCCGCTAAACCAACTAGAAACATCCTTGGCATCAATCCATCAAACAAAAGATATTGCTTCGAAATCGGTAACAGAAAAACAAATAGGTCGTATATACACAAAAATACTATTATTAGCATAAAACATGGCTTACGAGGCTAATGAATTCAAAGTAAATAAATTATCCGTCTTATCTCGACTGTACCATCAGGTTTGAAAAACTGACGCCTGACGCTGCGGACCCACTGTGGCACGCGACAACCGACATTGAAAAATTAACTGTTTGTGGGAGAGGGTGGCTAAACCGACTGGAACCCACAACTATATATGTTGATTAGAACAGAATATATAATTGGTAAGTGTGCAGTAACAGTGAATGCTAGATGGTATCGATATTGCACAAAATTGGTCATTGCAATTCGCGGAACTAAAGCATTTAGCATTAAGACGCTGTTAATGCTGAAATTCTATCACTATTGGACTGAGTAGGAATGAAAGAGAAATAACGATGGTAAAATCACGGTCAGTTTTTGTGAAAAACGTAAGACTGCTTATTAACACAAAACTCACTTAAATCGAAAATATAACTTTATTTGTATTCTTGATACGGATTTGCTATTTTATTGTTATATAATATATAGTATATTACACACATACATATATGAATAATTAAGATATTTACGTTACAAGTGTAATTTAGAGTCAACTTAATATATATTGCTGTAAAAAACCTGTTGAAGTTGAAGAATTCAGCGCTTGTCAGTGCCCAAGTCTGTGATAATTGTACAATATGTTCTTATATTGGTATTGTTAAATCATAATGTACCTTCTCGCTCCACATTAAGCGTAAAAAATAAAACTAGATATAAATATCTAACATTGACAATTAATTTTAACATAACCTCAATCAGTAAGTTAAATGTGCAAGAGACGACAACCGCACTTCTTGGGCTTACCTTTATTAACCTTAGTAAGTAAACTCTAACCAAACTTAGGCATTAAATATTATTGGCTATAGGTACACAAATTAACCTGTCTGACGTCAACCGTTTGATACCCATAACACCTTATCAACGGTAATACCTACTCCACTCATATTTATTGGAGAAAGTAATTTCTCTAAGAAGACATAAACCTGAGTGGGCGTTTAATTTGTGGCGCAATAACCATATAAAATATGCTATAAGACGAATGTACTCAACATTTATGATGTTATAGTATGATGGTTGGAAGACTATGATGGCCCAGTGGTAGTCACTATGACTGCCATGCCACTGGTGTTCATGGGTTCAAACTCCACTAGAATGTCCTGATGAAGGTCACAACCTGGTGGTAGGGGCATGCTTGGCTAACTACAAACCGTCAAGTAGAAAATCTATGTCTTCTTACGAGCTAGTTTTCTAGGTCTATCCTCCCAGTATCTTAGCTATTATCATGCTTACAAATGGTAACAAAGGGGTAAGATGGTAAAATGCCTTACCAAATAGTTACAAAAGGTGTTGGAAATATCATGGACAACAATTTTATTGGCTGAGCCTTTTATATTGTGAAAAATTCTTAATCCTATTTTCATTCTGTACGTATAGTTGGTTTAGATCAGTTTGTCAGAGTTGTGGAACATGCCTTACTACTTGTAGTTACTTTACTACGCTCTTTTTGTTTATTTAATTAGGAAGCATGTTACGTGATGTTAACACTTTGAAAGGCTCTATTTGGGCAGTAACTTCATTGCTCTATTTGGGCAAAAACAATAGTTTTACTTAGAATTTGGCACTAACATCCTAGGTAAGTATAGTTTCAACATCATTCAGAACTCTTTATAGAAAGTACCTACAGGAGATCTCGGACATCCCTCATTTTGAACTGTGACGCACTCTCAGACATAAAATAACCATGTTCACGTTTGTCAATTATAATTAGAGGTCATCATAACATAACAAATTATTTAATATTTTTTGTATAATAGTAGATATAATACAAAACAGGTTTTAGTGTTATTCTCTAAAAGTATTTTGATCCCACTTGGTTCTTATTATAACGCCAACAAAAAGCAGTGCACTTAATGTTAGGATCTTATTCATTATTTCAATAATATATCTATATTTTACACAACTGATACAAGTACCTAGAACACTTTGATTTATCTATTACCTATTATGACCACGGCCTACCTTTATATGTATGTCGATTGTTATTGAATTAGCCTCGACATCGCCACTTTGGCTCGCAATTAACTGACCCTCAGATACTTTATCATAATTGTATACATATTTTTATATATTTATACAATTATATGTATTTATTTGTATATATATTTAAACAAAAAATGGTATATATTTATAACATTTGTCTCGTAGTGTGATTTCAGAAAATTGTATAGGTATAGGTAATGTCAAAGCGAATAGTACTAGATAATAATTATTGTGATCTCAATTTTAAGACTGTTGCTATATTTGAATAACTTGTTGTTTACAAAACTACCTTATAAGTATATAAATCCTTTCATCTCTCTTGTTTTTTACTTTTTTATTTCTTTCCATACATACATCTATCTTTACAGGTACACACCTAATACAATAGAGTAGCTATAAACAACATTTTAGTACCTAATATCTGTAACGCAGAACATGCCTGAAACCAAACCCTTACTCAAACTGATCAAATTAACTTCTTCAACGGCTATCGCTGTTATCTATCAGAGAGAGTTGCAAAAACCTCCCATGCAATAATGTGAAGTTAATTGATACTTATATCAAATTGCAACATCAATGGCGCAATACGTTCTAGAAACTATAATTGCATAAACAATTGAACTATGCAATTAAACAACACACATCCGCGCGTTTTCGGATGGCGAAAATTATTGCCATTCCTTTAGAAACTGTTTATATTACAAATATAACAATAGGTAGGTACTCGTGTATGTAAATAATGAAAAGGGTGCTGTTCAAGGTAGACCGGAACAATGCTCCAATTCTTATCAATGTGATCATACATAATATACCTAGTATGTTCGTAATTAGAATTTGATTTGCTTCGGAGGGCACGTTAAGCCGTCGGTCCCGGTTGTTGTCTTAGAATGGCAGTCGTTATAGCATGGTGGTAGGGCATTTTGTGAATGCCCGCCTGGCTAGCTACCACTCTCAAGTAGAAAATCTGTCGCCAAGCGCCTAACGGTGTGTTCCGTCTCTTATCATTCAGAGCCAGTAATTCTAGGTTAGCCTGAACAACATCCTCGACCAAAAAATTGAAATGATCAAGCATAAAAAAATGCCACGAATTAGTTACTATTAAAAAGTTAACAAACTTAGTCTCAAAACCATGTCAGCATAGATAATCATACAATCAGCTAGCTAAGCTGTTCATGGTTTTAGAAAATGTTGACTGAATATATTATTTTGAAGCGTCTCGTCTCTCGTAGCGAAGTTTGCTTAGCCGTTCTTAACCGATCAGCTAAGTTAACCAACGTCCGCCGCGGTCAGGAGTTGGATGGGTGACAGCTTGTGACATTACTACTGAGCTACCACCCTCAAGCAGAAAATCTGTCGCTAAGCATCTAAAGGTGTGTTCCGGCAGCTGTCATTGAGAGCCAGTAATTCTAGGCTAGCCTGAACAACATCTTCGACCACATCATCAATTACCATCAGGTGAGATAGTGGTCAAAGGCTAGCCTATCAGCTATAAAAAATAAAAAACTTCAATTTGAGCGTTTATTATTTTAGAGTAATAAATAAATATGTCGTGAAGTACGAGTAATTTTCAGTTTGGTATCCTATGCTACGACCGAATCAATAAAAATAGAAGTAACTTAGGATTTTTTTTTAATTAGATGAAGGATCATACTGTTGAACATTAAGAATATAAATTAGATGAGGACGCGAATCATCAAAAGGACGAAATGGATATTTCAACGCAGCACGTTGACGAAGATGTTGTTTACCTAATATTTATTACATTAAGTACCAGTATATTTTATGAATGTCAATAAGGCCAAAAATAGAAATCGTAACGAAATATACATGTATTTGAACAGATGCTCTTGAATTGAGCTACATCTTATATAGATAAACAAGGAGATGGTACGCCGAATTACTGTGAGCAGAATATTCAAGCCTTTGAATTAGAGTTTTCACTTTATTTAACCTCATAAAAGTGTTCAACTGATTACTGTCAAACTAAAATAGACATTTTAATTATTTAACAAATATTTTTGAAATATTAAATTAATATTTTAGAAAAACTCTTAATGAATATAAGAAATATATCTAGTGACAATTCCGCCTAATTCTCCTGTTAAGCCGACGTGACGTCATGAACACAGCAAAACCGGAAGAATTTTCGACGCGTTTCTAACTCGCGAAGCATCCTATTTTAAAATATTTTCTATTATTAAATATAGACTACGGCAAAGTAACGCCTGAGTCTATTCATTATCTTATAGACATATTAGTCAAGGAAAAAATAATAGTAATGTGACGTTTGGCACTGTATTTTGTATGAACTACTTACTTACTGAAGATGTTTTCGGAATTTTGCAAATGTTTATTTCGATAAAGTAAATCTAGCAATAGATTTCCATATCTATGAATGGAGTCCTTTAGGAATACGACAAAGTTAAGTACAGACCCGCCAACTTATCTGTTCAGGTGGCAGAAAAAAGAACTACAACATTCCTTCAAATTGTGACAGTTTGTAGTTGATTTCCATGACCAGTAGCGCCCTCGAAAACTGCACAGTTAAGTTGGTGGTACTATATGTGATATTTTGAAATCTCTGTAAAATCTCAGTCCCTTTTTTATAAATGGATCTCATGTTTCTAAGGTTTTTAAATTTCTGTCCGTTTAACTGCGAAATATCATTGCATTGACATGTCTTTATTTTTTCACAAACTTATTGCTTATAATCTCATGTTTGTTAACTTAATATACGGTATCAGCCGGATTATCCACTGCTGAACGCAGCCTTTCCCCTATTAAAATTAATATTAGGTTTCCCATAATCCCCACGATTGGCAGGCGTCTTGTGGAACCCAGTTTAAGATATCCGGGGGCCAACTCCCATCTCTTAATTCAGTCTTATTTTAACCTTACATTAACAATTTTAATTTGTACTACCACATGTCACTATAGTAAACTTACAATAGAACTTCAACGTGAGAGCGGCCTGCATGCATTGAATTGAATCAAGACACTTGTGCGATAGAGATAGCGCTATATGAACATTATTGTTTCGTGACGGCTACGGTATAAATCTTAATATCAATATTTTAAGTTTGAAATAATGATGTTGGTTTTCCATAATAGTTTTTAAAAGGTGGGAGTTGGGCCCCAGTTCCTCAAAAGGAGCTGCTTGGTAACATTATATCCCGGCACCCACAGGGCAACTAACTAAACTTAACATACGACTATTAAATTTATACGTCGGTATTTTATCAATAGCTACTTTATGTCAGCTTTGTATGACAAATATTAAGCGAAAGTTCTAATCAATGTAGGCTAGTTAGTGGCACACATTAAACCCAATTTATTATTTTTCTGGGCCTATAATTGTGACAACGACGAAAGAAAAAACTAACTTCCTCAGCAAGCCACATTTTATGAATATAAAAAGTTAACATACACACTAAAAATGCCTTTTACCTACAATCGCGACACATATTTTGCTTTCACAATTTTAAAACACAAGATTATTTATTACTTTCGTCTGATATCACTGCAGTGCAAGGCGTACTGCAGGCAGCTATCAAGAGTGTTCATATAATGCAGCTATAAAAACTTTCATGTTAAGTTCTATTAATAAATTGCTGTTTAGGCCATTATTTTAGTGAACCGTACCGTTGCAATCGCGAGCACCATAAGTACATGAAATATAGGCACGGTATTAGCAGTAGGGTAACTCGACAGCACGGGCCAAATAATCATTTTTTGGGTTCCGTACCTTTAATAGGATCTATAATTATAGGGATATCTTTGGAACAACGGTAATATGCCTGTTTACATTTTCACAGAATATATCTTAGAATGGCGATTTAATGCGTTTTTTTTCGACGTCAATGCATACAAGCGTCAAACTTAGTTAGATTGTAGTTTAATATCTATCATATAACAACAAATGCTAAAAACCAGCCTCTGATCGGACTCCAGCTGAAGATATCGATATGTAATTAACGTAAAGTAAATTATATAAACGTTTTTTGTTACATTCAGTGTTGGTAAGGAACCTTTGGAAGTGGAGTCCACCTTACATTGGGCCAGTTTTTTATATATGTAAGTATATATATATTCTACTGGCATATAATTAAGCTTACAGAAAAAATAGAGTCAATTGTAAGAATAATGAAGTAGACAATAGACATAGATGGACTCACCTAATAAAACCGAATGCTTGCTTAAAAGTCCTTACTAGTACTTATATTATATTGAGTACTGTATATGCATGAAGTACACGGAGTCGTTGATGGTATCGGGTACATCCGGCCACCTACAATGAACACCGGAAGCGACGGCGCGTGCGCTCGTGCGATCTACCCACTTTATTCGCTGTTTTGTTTTAAGGGCCATGGCGTACAAATTACTTCAATGGCTGATAGCATACTGAGATTGAATGATACGATTTACCTAATGATTTATGTTTGTTTACTAGCAACGGTTGACAAACAGCAGTGAATTTAGGCTTCAGTTGGGGACGACAAGTCTTTTCTACTTTAATCCAACAATATCACATGTCTGTGCATTCTCTACAAAAAAAAACCATTCGTCTCTGCGTCTCTGGTTCCAAGGAACACCCCTGACCATCTCCAGCAGTATCGGGATCCTTGGCGTCGAAACAGCGAATGACGTGCAGTTTTGGATTCATCTGGAGAGCAAGGCTAAAATTGCCTCTAAAAAAGCTAAGAGTGCTAAACCGGTCCAAGCAGTATTGTACTCCACGGCAACGGGTTGCGCTTTACAATGCGCAAATCAGACCGCATATAGAATACTCCTCACATCTATGGACTGGAGCCCATAGATTTACATGTACCAGTGCTTACCAGACCGATCCTCTTGACTCCATCCACGATATGAAGTTGTTCAAAAGGGGCGTCATAAAAATCCTCATAGACCGGCAGCGTTGGTAACCCCTGTGGTGTTACATACGCCCATAGGCAACGGTGACCACTTTCCATCAGGTGGGCCGCCTGCCTGTCTGTCTATTATTAGGCAATATAAAAAGAAATACTTGAACCAACGTGTAATAAGTCACTTAATAAAATACGTTTGATAACTATGTATTTTTGCTTCCTTGAAAATAATTTTGCAAACTTCAACACATTATCTGCATGCGTTCGCTTATCAGTTTATCAGCACTTTAGCAGGTGTTGTAATTGTATTCTCAACAACACACATGCATTACGCCCGATTGATAGCAGCCATTTTATTGAAAAATGCAAACGTGCCTTATTTGTTTATTTATTTCTTGCGGCACGCTCCGAGCGACGTCGCACCGGGGATTTAACAAAAATTATAAATTGAAACACTTAAAAAGTAGTTATTGTGACATAACTGTAATAGTTAGACATATGGTATTGCGGACTTTTATGTAGATATTGATGTCTTCTAAAAAATTGTAGTACATCACTTTGCTCTATTGTCAACAGTTTCTGCAGCGTACGCGATATACCTAACGATTTTTTTGGTATTTTTTCCACACGTTGGGTTACATTATATAAGCTTTCATACGGTTCCCTAAGTTTTTGAAAATATTCAACAGCCTATGTTCATCAGGGATAGTGTAGAATTCTAATGGTGAAAGGAATTTTCATATCGGTCTAATAGTTTTTAAGATTATTTGTTACACACAAAAATACAAATCTTTCCTGTTTATAATATTAGTATAGATTACTCTTAAATAGAATATCAAAAGTAACAGAGCAAACGAGGGTTTCTGTGGGAGCTCAAATATTTCGATATATGTAATAAAAATAATTCACAGCAATACTTGTTTGTGTTAGACCTGCATATAGAGCCGGTATAGAAGTACAAGAATCTAAGCCGAGACGATAACTTCTTATCTTCAGAAAATTGGGCTGGTTGCTCATAAGAATATAATCCTTAATTTACATAGGTGCATAAACTAAAACAGTTTAGGAGTCAAGTGATTTCTTTTTGTGATGTCAAGGCACACAGTAGTATTTAGCACAAACATTAATTAGAATGCTGACAGACTACCATGTTTTTAATGGTTTATTTTCCTTGTAATACTCCCTACAATTCTTTTCTTCCTTTCTAAATGAGTTTTACGAACACCAATTAAACCTTTTACGATTCGCTTGCCCCTTTGTGTTTGTTTAGCTCGAATCTTTGTTTTTTCTTGAGGCCTTCATTTCCTTCTGTTTCACGGCTTTCTTTTTTCATAATTGTAGGTACATGTCGTATTATTGAGGGTGATTCCCGTTTTATTTCTAACACTTGTATTTTCGTCTTCTATGTTACGAGATTACATGTTATTGCTGCAGGATTTTGTTTTGCATATCATGACACATTGTTTTTGTTTATTTATTGTGGAGTTTATTTGTGACTTACTCAATTCATCACAGAATCAATATTTGATATTTGTATCCACGTAATGCACCCATTACGGCTGCATTGGCTGTTACCTACACGTAGAAGCGACACGCGTCGAAAATTCTACCGGTTTGGCTGCGTGGCGTTTGTGACGTCACGTCGGCTTAGCAGGAAAATTAGGCGAAATTGTCACTTGAGATTTTTTTTAAATTTTTCTAAATGTTTCATTAAAATATTAATTTAATGTATACTTATATTTTTTGAAGCGCTCGTAGCGAAGTATACTTAGCTGTTCTCAACCGATCAGCAAAGTTAAGCAACGTCGCGCGCGGTCATGAGTTGGATGGGTGACCGCTAGTGACATTACTACTGAGCGTTTCCGTGTTTCGGAGGGCACGTTAAGCCGTCGGTCCCGGTTGTTGTCTTAGGATGGCAGTCGTTATAGCATGGTGGTAGGGCATTTTGCGAATGCCCGCCTGGCTAGCTACCACCCTCAAGTAGAAAATCTGTCGCCAAGCACCTAACGGTGTGTTCCGGCAGCTGTCCTTGAGAGCCAGTACTTCTAGGTTAGCCTGAACAACATCTTCGACCACATCATCACTTACCATCAGGTGAGATAGTGGTCAAAGGCTAACCCATCAAGCATAAAAAAAAAAAAAAAACTTCAAATATTAAAAAAACATTTGTTTTTATTAAATATGGATTTTCGCAAAGTAACGCCTTAATATATTCATTGTGTTACCTACACCTTATATATATATATGTATATTACACTTACAATATATATGCATATTATACATATAACGTTATGCCTCATATTTCAACGGATTCATTTATGGTGCACTCAAATTTTGCTTTAGACAACCACAACGCACCAAAACACTCATATTGATCCAAAACGGTCATTTCCTACAATATAAGCAGCAGAAGTATGTAAATGCACCAACAACGCTCCATTGACTTCCCCACTGCCTCATTGTTAAACTGCTGACGGATGCAATCAGTGTGTGATTTACTGTTGCAGGCGCGTATGGGCGGAAATTATATGCTTTGTTTTAAGGTCACAGACACTGCTTATAATTGAATCACTATGAAATATTCTGCAATGGCTTGTAGGTTGTCGAAATGGTTTCTTTTTGGCTTGAAATGCTTTAATAGCTGTAGTGTTGTGTATTGTTCGTAGTATTTTGTTGTTAGGGAAGCCGGTTATAAAAAAAAATCTGGAGTGACTGGTCATAGATATCAATAAACGAGTAAATAATATGTTAAATTTATTAGCATCGACTTAGGGATGACTCAATTTAATTTAAAACTCTTGAAAAAATATTGAAATTCCGTTAGAGATACTTTAATTTTTTTATTACAATGTTTGAAAAATTTAGTTTTAAAGATAAATAATTATGGGGATATTATTACCCTTAAGTAGATTACCAATTCTCCATATCTTCCTGTGGGTATGATCTCACAATGTGACTCCGAAATGCCTTTGTTCAACGGTGGATGTAAAAGCTTTAATAATAGTAGTAGAAGAGTAGACAAAGTATTGCAATAATCACATTCATTACAATTATATTTTAAGGAATACTGATAAATGATATTACTTTTATAGTCAGTACAATATATTTCTTCCAATAAAGGCACCATTAGCTAACGAACCATATCAAAACAACAAAATCAAACTCATATGAAATGCAGGTATTGATTCACCGCGACACAATACTGTAGTCCTCTTGTTCCATTGTTTCACACACCATGGTTACGCAACGTGGTACATCCTGTAACATGTTGCCCATGCCAACTTCAACCTTAATGCTTTTTGATATAGAGGCATAAAGCAAGCATTTCCCTTGCAGTAAATACGACATTAATGTTGTCATAGCTTGAGCACGTTTCTAACGTAGGACTATATTTAAGAAAGTAAATGAACCCCTATGGTAATAAAGAATAAATTGAGTGCAGCTTCAGTTAAGCTGATTTACTCTCTGTTGCAACACAGATAAACGGGTACATGTATCGTATCGTCTAAAATTAGGTTATGGAAGCATCGAATTACTTCATTTCTAGGTCTATGATATGCAGGAAAAGTACAAAAACTACCTTCAATTATGTATTAGAATTGTTGCATTCGGCCGCCCTAGATCTATTTACAGCAAAGTAACTCGTTTGGTAGTGTCTTTTTTAACAAAGAGCGACGATTTTTGGACTAAGTTTGTTTTTGACATTATAGTTTAGATTTTTTTTCAGTGACGTAGGTAACTCGTATGTAGGTATAATGATTATCTTCACAAAGGGCGATATTCTTTGTATAGGGGATGGTTTCGACATTATAGTTCGATTTATTGTACACCCACGTATTTTCCAGCTATAATTTGAATTTCAAATGCGAGTTAATGGGTTGAAAAACATAATAAAACCAATCCAAACTGATTCGGTCTTACATTTAATTCCTCTCTAGTGACAGAATGGAAAATGTATATTGAAAGCTGATAGAAATCTAATCCAAAAATATCTCGGTCTGAAAATAAAATGACTGCGTAGATTGGAGGTAGGTGACGACCTGGCAACATTTCTCAACGTCTGGCTCCTGATTAATCTCGTTAGGGCCCTCTGTTCTATTACACTGGTTCTTTATCTTTTCAACATTTATATCCTCGAAAAAATGAATGTTATTCAGTTTTTTTGTTAATTTTCGGTCCACTGTATTCTTGTATTGCCAAGTCTTCTAAGTTGCGTAGCTCGTATGAACCAATAATGTTTAATCTTTTGAGAGATAAAAGTATGTTATTAAATACATATAGATCGTCACACAATACATATTCAACTAGTAATAGTAGTAATTTTACTACTATTACTATTATTAATTATGTTTGTAGTATGAAATAAAATTGACATTTTCTATGAATAAACCGTCTTCGTGATTTTACTGGTGCCAAGGTTCTATAAACTGGAACAAAATTTGTACTTAGTTACATTCATACTCTGAATAACTGTTTCTTATAATATTAAATATATTAGTATGACCTCGTCATAGTTATACTGCTTATTAAAAGCATCCGATGCACACTGTACTGTATCGTACTCTGAGAAAAATTAAATAATATACTCACATCCTTTCATTAGACAAAAGACAAGAATAAAAGTGTTAATTAACAATAGGAAGTTGTTTTAATCGATGACAGACACAATGCTTGACTAATTTAGTTCAAAAGAGACTGCAGATGGACATCAAGAATAGCATACTGCTTATAAAAGTGACATGTCCTTTTAAATGTTAACTTAAACCAGATAAATGTTGAGATAAGAAAGTCTGATACGTATATAGTCTGCCTACTCGACAAATTACTACTGGAAATGTGAAACATTTTTTTAAACTCAAAAAAAGTCTTATTGCTTGTAATTAAACAACTTCATTTTATCTTGATTGGTGTATTCAAAGTGAGCTAAAAGATTTCGCGAGTTTTGTTCATAATTATTATTTAGTAACCGGCTAGGACTCGCGTAATATCATAACTGGGCAGTTATGTGCTGAAGCCCGCGCTCGACGCTGTGCACAATCGTGACTCCCAGACGAAGAACTTCAAATAAGTTTGAATCTGGTCGGATCAATATCCGGTAAATGTTACGCGAGTCCTAGCCGGATATTAAATAATACTTATGTATTCAAAGTTATTGAAATCATTTTTAGATTATACTACATTTATCAATCAATTATTTTAGTTTTAATATTGTTAGGTTTGCAATAACGCCTGCTATGCGGATTACATTACAAAATCACAAATATACGATAGGAAAATTTAAGTCATGTGCGGGATTCGAACCCGCGTCCATCCAGTCCTTGAGCCGGAGTATGCTCTAACCAATTGATTATGTCATGTTATGTAATGTCATGTTAACTCAATTGGTTAGAGCATACTCCGGCTCAAGGAGTGGATGGACGCGGGTTCGAATCCCGCACATGACTTAAATTTTTCCTATCGTATATTTGTGATTTTGTAACAATTATTTTAGGTTGATATTATTATGTATAACAATCACAAAAACCCAAGAACAGAACTGTGAAAGTGTCTGGGAGCATTATAGCTAGTATTGATACTGTAAGTAAGCGGCATACGCTATACGACATAGACGAAATCCTATGTTATACATGTACAGCTATGAGATCTGTACAATCCGCTTCCACATTTAGATGTGACGTGTATCTACCGAAGCACTCTCGTCTGAAGTGAACGTAACGATTTGACGTGAGATAATCCAACATAACAAGGGCATATTACATGAATACGAGATGCTGATACTGAAATACGTAATGGAAGGATTAAGTACCGTTATAAATAACAACACGTATTAGGTTATTTACAAGAATTTAATACAACATTATGTCTATAAATTCTCGATCGTGCGCTCGTAGAGTCAAGACCTCCTGAGGATACTTCGTGTAGAATCGAAACGCGTCGAAAACTCTCCCGGTTTGGCTGCTGTGGCGTTTGTGACGTCACGTCGGCTTAGCAGGAAAATTAGGCGGAATTGTCACTACATATATTTTTATATTTTTTAAGTGTTTTATTAAAATATTAATTTGATGTTTTCTTAAAATATTTTAAAAATATTTGTTATTATTCTATAAATACTATAAATATACAATAGATAACCGTTAATGTAAGAAAGTTAGAGTAGAAAAACGTTACTCTGGTTCAAGAATGTTATGTGCAATTTAGATTTTATACTGACGTAATAGTACTGTACTGTATCAGCCGGAACGTGTTTAGCTGCGTTTAGCCACTGCTAAACACAGCCTCCCCTATTTAGAGGGTATTTGCCATAATCCACACGCTTGGCAGGCGGCTTGGGATTGCAGATCGCATCTTGGATCGCAGTGTAAGATGCAAATTCTTTAGAAGGCGCTGCTGCCCACCTTCCAGTATTTTCCCTTAGTCGCCTCTTACGACACCCACGGGGTGATATGGGGAGGTGCAATTCTAACCCGGCACAACACGGGGCTACGCACGACGTAATAGTACCTTTCAATAATGGGAAAATTGATAAATATTAATTTAAAAGAAGGAATAAAAATTAGAGTTATGAGTCATATGTCATGGTAGTTTAAACGGTCAGAGCATGCCCTGGCTATAGGGGTGGATGGTGCGTGTTCGAATCCCGCTCATGTATATAATTTTTCCTCTCGTAATTTTGAAGTTTTGTAATGTCAGCTAAAATAAATAAAATAAGAAGTAAATGGCTTGGTGAAAATTATTACCTTTTTGTATCCATTTCATTATTCCTTTCGGTTCGGCCCGTTTACCAAACACGATCACATCATCATACATTATTCGATACCTACTTTTTACAGCTGATTTGTTAGCTTTGACCACAACAGCAAGTGATATGATGAAAGGTACAATACTTCAAACAATTCTGTTTCCATTTGTTCAAGTACAGAATAAATAATAGTAGTTCCCTACAGAGAAAGTTCAAATATCTGAAAGTGTTTGCGAGTAAATTTACAACAATCGAACAGCGTAATTTAAATATTTAACTTATGTTGAAGTTAAAGAACAATAGTGAGGTCCAACTTTTCAATTTATACTGTCTTTGAGGAGTAAGCCTGAGAGAGAATTTTCAAGCTATAAGGCTGTTTGTATACTAAGCAAAAACTCGGCATCATATAATTGAAAATACCTAGACGTATTTACAACACAAAATATCATAATCTTCCAACCCTGATCTGCCTTTTATGGGCTCGATATAATATGCCTCCTAAAACAACATAGGCAATATTAGAAATATAGCTTCGCAAACAATAGAACAATAATTCACAAAAAAATTGTAAAAAAATACTTTGCTTTTATTTCCAGCCACTTTCCTTAGGTAACTCCCCTCAGAAGTGCTATCGTTGGTAGCATTTATCATACCCGCTGCCTTCTGCGTCGCGAAAGAAATCATTGGTGCTGTGGCTTTAAAAAGGAGATTCTTAAAAATGTCTAACTGTTAACATACCTATTAGTTAATATATTAAAATCTGATGTCAAATTAATTAATATCATATTTAATATCACATCTCCTACATTTTCAACAATTCCTAAAACTGAATCGACAAAAATCTATGGAATTATCAAACCTGCTCACAAAATTTCACGAGAATCGGTTGAGAGAGGCGACCTGTAGAGGAGAATAACCAGACAAACGAAAGCATTTATGTGTAAGCTGAAATAGAGACGTTTCGCTTGTACTTCGTGCTCGCTGGGTCAATTACAAAGATTTTTTATGAATTTATTAATCACGAACATGAATATTCTTGTTTATAGATTAAAACGTTCCAATTAATTAACAAAAAGTATAAAAAATGCATACATAAACAACTTTAAGTCCTATAATATACAATTAAGCAAAAAATGTATGAGAAAGTTAATTCCACTCGGCATTATTATGATAATATATCGCATGTCTCTTGAACCTTTTTTTTTTTTTTTTTAGGGAGGACATAGATGCTGTCTACCGCTAAGCGGACGTACAGCTCCACCGGACTTTGGGCGAGGGGAGGCCCTCTTATAGCCCAGGAGGAAGAAGCGCTGAGGGCACTTCTTCTGAGACGGGCGTATAAGGCGAAAAGCGCCTTATACCTCCGTCTCCTGCGGGCGCCGAAAACGCCACGCTACTATCGGGAGGGGTGACAGCGAGCTCAAGGGCACCACTGTGGTTCGGACCTCGGCTTGTCTCGCTGCCGAGAGACAAAGGGGGAATCGGAACTAAATGCCCCGGTACAACTGCAGTGTTGTACCGTTGAGAATGGGCCCTATTGAATATTACTCTGTGACTATTTGGAGAGACACTAATCGGGATTTTATTTTTGCCTCGAGCTCGCCGGCGAGCTCGGTGTTTGATTGTGTAACCTCTGATTACCGCACACCTGGGGATGTTACCAGGACGACTTGCGGACAACGCTAAAGCTGCCAACGTAATGGCTGCGATGGGGTCATCCGGGTCGTCCAATACCTGCCGTGGTCGGCGACGGGGGGGTTTAAACCATGGGTCGGATGAGGCAGTCGAGTAGTTCGATGCCTGGACAACTAGAGGGTTCGAGTGGTGGGGCGCTCGATCAAAGTATCGGCGGGCGCAGTCCTTATTGAACTGCGCTAAAGAGGGAAGGTTTAGGTCGCAGTGCAACTCGGGGTTCCGTACATACCACGGAGCACCGGTTGCCTGGCGGAGGAACCTGTTTTGAATGATTTGAAGTTTACGTAGGTGGGCCTCGCTAGCATGACTAAACACTACTGAAGCGTATGTCATGATGGGGCGGATGCAAGTAGTATAAAGTGTCTTCTTATTTTTAAGAGACATTTTACTCTCTGTACGAATTAAGGGACCTAGGCGACCCATAACAAAGGCCGCCCTGTTACGAACATCAGTGATGTGAGCGGCAAAGGTGAGATGCCGATCAAGGGTGACTCCAAGATACTTTGTTTTACCAACCCAGGGAATGGGTTCGTCAAACAGAGTTAAAGGTTTAGGATAGCGGGGGTTCGAGTGAGTATTCTCATTGAAGTATATAGCTGCACTTTTAGTCGGGTTGACTGCAATGCGCCATTTACGGAACCAGTCACCGATCTCGGTGATGGCCCGTTGAAGGAGAAAATAGGTCTGTCTATTAATATGCCAGCCAGTGGAATAAATGGCGGTATCGTCCGCATATTGGGCTATGAAAACCTTGGGCTGTGAGCGTGGGATGTCGCTGGTATACAGCGCGAAGAGAATGGGAGATAGTACGGAGCCCTGAGGGACTCCGGCACTGACTGGGTGGGGGGTGGAGAGGGTGCCTTCCACGCGGTAGCGAAAGCTTCTGTCGTGTCTCTTGAACCGATGTACCGTAAAACAACATCTACCACTGAGCCGTGATCAATTATTATTAACACACCGCTCCATATGTAGGGTAACCAATCACACAGTGTTCTATACTTCCCTTATAGTAGACTTTTTGTAATATACTTGATATCTTGTTTCAGATTACTCGGATCGTGAAGCACACTAAGGAGGTGACTAACAAGTAAGTTCTTTTATACGAATATGTCACATTTCATCATTTTAGGTGTGAGACACGCAATACCTTGCATATAAGATAGATGGAAAAGTATGTGATGTATTTAAGTGTACTCGTGCCTGTGGAGAGCCGGGACTAAGGGTAACACACCAGAAGGTGGGCAGCAGCGCTATCTGAGGTACTGATATCTCACACTGCGATCCCCAAGCCGCCTGCCAAGCGTGTTGATTATGGCAAATCCCTCCATAATGGGGGAGGCTGTGTTCAGCAGTGGACGATCCGGCTGATACAGTCGGTGTACTCGTGTCAATGATTATTATAAGGTGGCCAATAACATAGCGAGTATAAATAAGACGAATAAACACAGCTATATAAAAAAGATCATACAAAAATTTGCCAACATAATAAAATAAAAAAATAAAAAAAAAATGTAAAAAAATACAGAAATTTACACATTATTGTTGGCAACATTGCTGATTTTTCAAAGGAGGTTACGTGTGTTGCCTTTGGTCGGCGAGTTGCAAACTACCAGCGCCACCTGGCGGCCTAGGCGGACAACTCAAGAAGACGTTTTGGAGGGAATTCAGTAACGGTGTTAGATACTAATGCGACGAGCGGAGCGACACATTTTCGTATCGAAACCTTAAGACGGCACCAACCTTGAGTTTGTAATTAACTGTTATCAAATATATATGCTAGTAACACGATCAGTGTCCTTATTGTTAATATTATGTTGAAAACTTAATAAGAAAATAATAACACAACATGGAAAACACGTTCCTATAAAATTTCAACCTAGATGTTCTATGCTAAGTCATAACAATGCAAAACTAGGGCCGCGTTCCAAGCGTCAGAGTGTAGTTGTCGGTTGCTTTACCTTACTCTAAGGTTTGTAACGTCTCGGTTGTTTTATAACCTCAAATATCGATTTTTGGCGGGGAACTAGGAAAATATATAGAAGTTTTACGATGTTTGAAAAGCAATAACTACCGTTACCTGCGAAATACAAAAGAGTGCCTATAATTCTCTTATTAAGAAATGTCAAGGTCATGTCAGTTAAAGATTCAACCTTATATCGACCGTTTTTAATAGTTAAAAAGTTGCGCTCTACTCGAAGGTTGTGAACGACGTTAGAGTGAAAAGTTGCACTCCGAGTGCACTCCGAGTGCGCTCTAACCGATGTTCCGAACGACCACCAGCACTGAAAAGGAAACTGAAGCTTAGGGCAGCATTAGCGCCGAACAAAAAACTAAATTTCATCAAGAAGATAAAACGTTTTGAAAATAATCATTTAATTCTTATATTGTTAGATAATAGTGAAATTATTTATTTGCGAATTTAAACACACCTGCGCCTTTGTGTTCTAAAAATAGGTCAGGGTTACGCTAGCGTTCGTTGTTCGACTTCGGGAAGCCTGACCCTCTCTATGGAATCATATTGTACGGACAGCGCTGTCATCTCGGCTCTCAATAAATAAATAAAAAATATCCTTCTGTGTCTATGTATCTAAAAATGTTGACTCTGTTTATAGGGGTTTATTACTGTACCTACTTATATGAATTTAGGCACAGGTTTTTACCAAATACTTCTACTTTTTTCTACAAATTATTAAACTGCTATCCCACTGCGATACCAAAACTCGGAAGCTCATCGCGTCAAGTTGATGAGCACACATACGAACAAAAACTGAACAGTTTTCTGAAAATTTTATTATTATATTCACGTTCATTTGTTTTTTTTTAGTCCATTTTTCGGGTTCTGTACCAGACACTAGGATGCTTTTACTACGGTTATTTATTCATGTGTTTTTACTAAGCCTCGGCGCTGTTTGTCTGACAGTTCGGTGGGTTGAATTTTTCACAGAATATGTGTCATGGCGGTTGGTATGGCGGATTATCTTACTAATAATAATAAAAAATAGACATAAACGAAAACAGAAGAATCCCAATAGAAGATCGTGTTTAATGTTTTATCTTTAACGTTTTTTCTTTTTGCTCTGTCATAAAAACGGCAATATATACGCGTCGAACTTATGATTTTAGTCCAATACGCAATGCACAACAACAAATACTACAATACAGTCAAGTGCATGTCGGACACCCAATAAGGATCTCGCACTGCAATAAAAAATAAAGATTTTTTTGGTAAATAAAAAAAAACGGAACTCTCGATGTGCAAACCTGACAGGCTAGTTTTAAACACTATCTCACCTGATAGTAAGTGATGACGTGGTCGAAGATGTTGTGCAGGCTAACCTAGAATTATTGACTCTATAGAACAGCTGCCGAAACACAGCGTTAGGTGCTTGGCGACAGATTTTCTACTTGAGGGTGGGAGTAAGCCAGACGGGCATTCGAAAAATGCCCTAACACCATGCTATAACGACTCTCCTCCTAAAACAACAACCGGGCCGACGGCTTAACATGCGCTCTGAAGCACGGAAGCCGCTCAGTAGTAATGTAATGTCAGTAGCGGTCATCCATCCAAATCATGACCGTGAAACAGACCTGTTAAGAACGGCTAAGCAAATTACGCTACCAGCTCTTCAAAAAGCACGGCGGTTTTATTTTTATCTTCCATTAACATGGTATTTAGCGTTTGCTCTTTTACTACGGAATCTATTATGTTTTTAAATTACAAATGGTGTCACAAAAATTGGTTATAAAATCGTCAAATTACGACAAAATTGCTTGAGTAACTTAGAACTATGCTGACACAGTTAAATATTGTTTCGTCTTGCCAATTATAGGTACCCACACTTATGCAAGCTTAAACCCTTTGACTTACATAATGCGTAATGTCCATAGTAAGTGGCATAATGGTGAACGTATGTAAAAATATTAGCTTTAAGTACTAACCACAGTTTTCTCTTTATGTGAGCAGTTATTTTGTAACAGGTCGGTGTGAAACTAAAACGAACACAATTTTGAAGCGCTCGTAGCGAAGTTTGCTAAGCCGTTCTGAACTGATCAGCAAATTAAAGCAACGTCAACGGTCATGACTTGGATGAGTGACCGCTGGTGACAATACTACTAAGAGCTTCCGTGCTTCGGAGGGCACGTTAAGCCGTCGGTCCCGGTTTTTGTCTTAGGATGACATTCGTTATAGCATGGTGGTAAGGCATTTTGTGAATGCTCGCCTGGTTAGCTACCACCCTCAAGTAGAAAATATGTCGCCAAGCATCCTATCCCTATCATCCCTATCGGTGTATCCCTATCAACTGAAAAATGTGGTTAAGGACTTGCGAATCAAGTAGTGAGACACCTCTGCCTACCTCTAGGGGTATATACTTACAGGCGTGATGATATGTTTGATGATGATGACTTTAAAAAAGAGGGGATATTTGATTCGGTTTTTTACGATATTTATAAACCTTAATGGAAAAACATTTTTTATTTACTACAGCGAAAATATTTTGTCAACTTGCAGGCTCACAGGCAGTCCAAATAGTTCAGTCCAGATTGGTCCCAAAGGAATTACATCAAAATCATTTCAGTAATTTGGTCTTTAAATCAAAATAACTGGAAAAAATGCGTGTTTCATAGTTTTCAGTGGTGGTTTTTATTTTTTTATATATCGTTATTAATTAAATAATTGTACAGTACTTGATCGGCTTACAGAATACAAAGTAATATTACGAATTATCCCAAGAATATATATACTTATGACATTTATATATTAAACTATACGTGACCGTATCTCACATTTAGGGGTGCGTGAGAACATGTAGGAGGTAAATTCACACAAGAGACAACCAAATTATAAAGACCTGTGTTAAACTTATACCTCAAATATACGAGAATCAGTTATAGGGGGTAAGAGGATCTACGTTAATTGGTAGTTCTATAAAAGCACGGTTTAATACAGCGGTATAGCACATGTGGATGTGGGAACTTTAGCTCCCGTGAGGGTGCAAAGTACAGTTATTATGCAGTTAATACGAGATTTTTCGTCACTTTAAAAACTCAAGTATGAAAGTTATTGAACTCCTCCAGTTAATGAGCTCGCTGACGAAACTGCTTGTTATAATATAAAAAAAAAAAACAACAATTTCAGTTTAGTTATTGTATTGAATATATCTGTATTATATATTATTATATTGAATTTATGAGTGATTGGAGTGCCGAGTTTGAATGTCACCTCCCCAACTCTTCCCGTAGGTGTCGTAAGAGGCGACTAAAGTAAAAGTGCGCCAAATGAGCAGTATGCCACTTCTCACGTGGATGTGAGTAGGGTGTTGTGGACATTAGACGCACAACAGGGCTGTTTACCATGCTGCAGCAACATATTCTGTGAAAAATTCAAGTATCGCTTTCTATACCAAGGAAGTTTCGTCATATTTAAATACCAAGGGTTCAAAATGTGAAATAATTAACGTGAGCCGATCTGTACTTCTATAGTAGGTATGGATTTTCGTTATTTTATTTGTTTTATCTCTAAATGTGAATATAAAAATACATAACGGAATTTCCGAATAATTTATAAAAATATATAATTTTACTGTAAACTGGAAAACCAAAAGCATAGATATTATACACAAAGACATGCATGCTATTTCAGCGTGTTTAAAGAGTTGGTATTTAGAATATGACGAAACTATACATGGAAAGCGCTATGAATACACTTCCCTTAAAGGTGGTACCAACGGACATTCTCTCCAGCGCTAAGGAAGGAACATTGAAGAAAAAAGCACCGCGACTTTTTGTGTACAGCTCCTAACAATTAAAACGGAAACATATGGCCATACTGAGACTTAATAGAACTTCATAGCTTACAAGGTACATTTAATAGCTTTTGATTAATGTCATGTCAGCTGTATTTGCCATTCAGGCACCTGCTACTTCCCCGGTTACGCACCGGAAATGAGAAGATGTAGGTAGCAAGATAGTATGGTGTGCGCTAAATTGTATTTCCGGTAAATCTTCCTTTTTCTTGCCGCGCTTTTTGCAAAACAATCATAAGTTTGAAAATAAATATGTTGCTCTTAATATTTACACTACATTCTAGATAGGCACCTAGTTTATGGATCCTCTTCAAACATCCGCTCTAGGCTAGAGGGGGCTTGATCAGCAGAAACTCTTGCAAGTCTGCAACTGACCAAGGCATCTCGGTGGTCACGCGGTAGTTTGAGAGAGTTGGTAAGATTTTTTGTGCAGATAATCATTTATTAAATTGTCAACCTCCAAATCGGCAAAACGTATTTGAATTATTTTAGTTTTTAAAAAAGGTATTCCCAAGTTATGACTAACTCCTTGAAGACAAATATACTAATAGTTATTATTTACTTATGAATTATGAATCTTGTCGTAACCTATCGTAGTACGTACCTGTCGTACACTTTTTTATAGAATCACATTTAAGTCGACTTATTTAAATATCTTTTCAAATTCAAATGTTATAGGTTCTATCAAACTCTACCAAATAATGGTAACATTTCCACTATTCAATTTTGCTTTCTCAGACTGTAAATATCCAAATATTGTAATGATATTCAAACGGATTTATTATTCAATTTTTCTAAACATATTATGATGTACATTTCCAGCGTTACCACATTTGCCTCTGTAACTAAAAGCTTTACTGTTACAGCATGACTCAAAAAATTCTTATATAATTTTACCTCATTTATTAATTCTATTATTTCTTCATAGAGTTCAAAGACTTTTATTTCCCAAATACATAAGATGTTAATGAATTCTTTACGAGTACATTGATCGTAAAAACGGACATTAAGTTACGCTAAGTAAGATTAAACAATAGACAAAGGCATAATATAAAGAAGTGGGTACAATACCTGAATAACAATGTCGTCACACAGGCAAATCTTGTGTTTGAACATAAATATGAAATGACGTGAGTTTTACTTTGAATTATGAATATGATGTTCATTACAAAAATATACTTGTTTTTAATACTTTCCGTCGGGCAAAATTATTATAGGTGCCTACTATGCCTACTCTGCATGTACTGTTACATACTTATCGTTGTTTGTTGATAAGTGACCTCTATACTTCCGAAACCCAACCACATAACCCCATAGGGTTTTTATGGTGTGGTAGGTAGCCCTACATCTTTCATCTATGAAGAAAACTTTCGTTTGGAACGACAGGGTTTTATTTGGTATTGTATTTGTTTTATGAGATAGGTGGGCAAACCGCTTTCCTGGTGGTAAGTGATCATCGTCGCCCATGGATATCCGCAATACCCTAGGTCTTGAGGATGCGTTACCGAAAGTAGGTAAATGGAAACGGTAAACGAAACAGGTAAATAATCTAAGTAGGGTAGTCTAGATACATAGGGTATGTCTAGGGCCGAAGTTCCTGTTTGTTCATTTTACTAATCTTTTTTCGAGGGTCTGCGGTACGTCAACAAGAAGCATAGGTACCTAACCATATTTTTATGCGCGAAACCGCGGCCAAAATCTAGTTAAAAATGCCTTTGAGCTCAAAAAAAGTTTAAATTTACAAAACACATTTGACATTTTACGTATACTAACTTATTTGATGGAATCAAACAGTCTTGAAATATTATATAAAAGCGGTCGCTAATCCTACTTATTTGTATTTTTATGAATGTTTCTCGTCTCTTACTCATCTGAGCTGTAATATAGTATAAGCTTAGGTTATTTGGTCCTATAACATGTAACAACACATAAGAAACATCATAGTCCTTGTGCATCATAGATAACGAGATCAAAAGAATTCCGTCCAAATAAGCTTGAGTGTGTCTCTAATTTTCGTAATAGGTTCAAAAAAAGTCCAGGTTCTGGCACCTTTCAATGTTATTAATGTATACATTTTTTCCTTACGGTTGAAGGGTCATCCCGTTTTACAGAGTAGTTCCAGAGGCTTAGGCGCAGAATATCTCTTTCGCAAAATGTATCTTAGTCGTAAAATGTATCTTTCTCACAATGTCTCTTTCGCATAATGCATCTCTCCCACAAGATCGTTTTCGCACAATGACTATTTCGCAAAATGTCGCGACTGGGACAATTTAGATCATTACAGAAAACTCATTTATTAAATTTAAGTATAGGGTAATTAAATAATAAATGTCATTATTCTGATACTACAGTTGATTTTAGTATGTAACAACGTGGACAAAAATTAGTTCTATATAAAGTAAAGGCTTGCATTTAAAAAGTGTAACCTTCTCTAAATAAACGCAAACCTCGCACTCTATCGGCTATACAAAATGTATATTCCACAATACAATAAAGGTTCTTTTTGTTATAGTAGGTATCAATAATTTAACATGTCAAAAGCTTCGGCTATATTGGGAGTATTGCCCGAACAGTAACCAAAGTAACGTTAGGTAGGTACTAAACATACATTTCAACAAGCGTTTGTTATGTTATACTTTTAACGGTTGTAACACATTTCTAATATGCAAGCATTGAAAGCAGTTATGATTACTTATGATGGAGGCGTAGTGTTTATTGACGTACTCGTATGATCTTCTATGACTTGTATTCATGATAGGAAATCAACTGTTTCTTTATGAAGGTGTTTGAGTCTTTTTTTATAATCAAATATATTTAAAGAAAAGACAAATTGTGTTCCTTCAATGACATTATTCATGTCTCTCCAACGGAATCCTTGTGTCATACCTAACTATGAAAAACTAGAGAGGAATGGAGAGAATTGTAGATAATACATTTCGAGCATAATTGATAAAATATTTGTAACTGAAGCTACGTAGCTCATACAGTAATTTAATTTCCATTGTTTTACGTATCATATTGTGTCCTTCAAAACAAATAAAATTACTTTGATATAAATATTAGACAGGGGTTCTGTTTAAGTAACATAATAAAAATATTTAAATATTATAAATTAAACCGGCAAAAAACTCACATTGAGGATCGAATACCCGGGTTTCGAGCATATCATGCGAGCTCGCAGACGCAGCTGCGCACTCGCCCTGATGATGAGCATCGGATATGCTCGAAACCCGGATCGACGTATTCGATCCTCAACATTTCTGCCGGTTTAATTTATAGTAATTAAATATGTGTGAAACTCACAAGAATATCAATTCAAACCTAATAACAATGTTCAAGTTCAAAATTAAATCGAGAAATGTTAATCAAATTAAGGGAAAGTAAATTATACAACTTGTACATAATAACGCTAAACACAATTTTCCCACGCTATGCCTGACATTTACATACAGCTCACAACAAACAAATAGCGCTATTAAAAGCAATTTATGCCGACGACCGCAGCCACCTTGACCCAGAACTTCTCCACAATAAGTCGGTTATCATTATCATAAACGTCTTCCCCTCCATTAAGGCTACAGACAAATCACTCCCCACTCCCACCCTCGTCGTTAATTTTATGACACTTAACCCTCAGACTTAGGAAAGTTTGTCGTGTTACCAACTATCATAAAAATGTTAAGAGATGTCGCTTCTCAATAAACCTTGTTCTAAAAAAACTTGAATATCGCAATTGAAGTAATATATCATCGTTAAAGTACGCCTTAGTGCGCAATTTATTCATCCTTCTCGGTTTCACTCATAGATTATTTTAGGTCCTAAAATAATTCTGATAAATATCGCTAGACGAACATAAACAAAACTCGATATATACGGGTATGTTCGGACAGTCGACCGTGAGAGCGAGTTTAGGTTATAGACTTGGTGCTACTATTTTCAAATATATTCTCTTGCGAAAATGTGGAATAATGGTTAACAGTCACCTGATCAAATATATGTTGGCTAAAAAAGCCAATAAGATAGCACAAGGCTGTTGTTGCCTTACTCTCCAACACCGAATACAATCCTATCACGTCGATCGCCGTCAATGCTGGTCAATAAGGAGCTTGTATTGGAAAGTAAAATCAAATTTGAATAAAACAAAGTTTAATTTCAATGCACGCTGCGTGTGGTGTCTACGACCTTTTGTTTGTCAACAAAGCTAATTTTCGATTTGATATAATAATCATATGCGCATGGATGTCGTTGTCCGATTTAAAAATATTAAAACATCTTTGTTAATGGTATATTTAGTCACATATTAGTGTAAGTTAGATTTCAGTAAGTTAAATTCATTATCATTGAGAAGGAGTTCCATAAAATCATTTGAAAACTGCTACAGTAGTCAGTAGGAAGTCGGTCATTTCAAGCCCTTCTCTCCAAGTATGTACACAAAATACCAACACGCTTGCTTAGATAATCAAATTTATTATCAAATTAGGTAGGTACATAATATTGAAGTGTTTATGCGTCCGACTTATACACGAAGGGATCTGATTAACTGCGTTCTAAATAAAGTGAGAGCAAGACTCATATACTTGTTCTCTCCAACATTAATTTTATTAGGCAACTCATTGCTCGCAGTTGCGAAGTGATGGGTGGAAAGTAGGTCGGATATTAGGGGACAGAAATGAGAGTGGCTCGGCCAAATGGGTCGCAGACTCTGATAGGGTGGCCAAGGGTTACCTATTAGTTGTTTGGACATTGAATAATCAGAGTAGTTGATATTCTTTTTTCTATTATACTTTTATAGAGCTGCGATTGTTTCAACTAATTGCGAACACTCATGGTTCGGAAAAGCGAGTATTCCTACTTTTTATTACCAATTTACATGATGAATCCTTTTTCCTTGTATATCTTTTCATGATAATGTCTAGTATGAATCAGATATTATATTAGATATATGAAGACCAGATAACTTTGTTGTAACCGTTTATTAACCCGCTTATTCCCAATTCCAGGAATTATTTTGATCTTGATAGCCAAATATGTAGCGGTGTAATAACCCAAGGCCATCCTATTTCTATTCGTAACAACATACGTAACAACATCGGCTGTTAATATGTAAGGCTCTTTGTTTGTATACTTCAACAACATTCATTATTTAGCTCCTATATTAACTTTCATCATAAGCCTTCGGGCAAAGTTGTGTGTTGGAAAATCATACATACAGATTTACAAAAGTTCAGGCAACATTGATAACACTTAATCCCATATACTACATATATGCTGAGACATGCAAATAATTAGCAGAAAGAAATTATAAAGTATGTACTTTTATTATTTTTAATATTTGCTAACGCCTGCCCTGCGGATTACTTTACAAAATTACAAATTAACGTGAAATATTACAGTCGTGTGCGGGATTCGAACCCGTGTCCATCCACCCCTTACTATTTTATTATGTCAACGCTTATTATACATAAATTGTATAAACCAATCCCGCTGAAAATTTATATTTATAATATATTCTCAGTATACAATGTGTGAACATTGTACTCGCTCACTAACATTGTGAACTCTTTGATCATATACCGTACTCTGCTGTTAGTTGAAATAAAATAAATGATTTTTATTACTTAAAATATATTATTTTCATAAAACATGGTAGCCCCATCCCCTACAGCGAACCAGGATTACCACGGTCTGACTTCCATCCATCAGCGCTATGAATTATTGATTGCGAAGTGACACCGCACACAGATATTACATTCAAAAGTGCGGATGGTAAATATTCAAGACCTTCTCATTCGGGATGTAAAACATTTTTTTCTGCATTATATATAATGCAACTCTATCTAGATATAAAAAAAAGATACATGGTTGTCCTGTAAAGAAATAAGTAATATCGGTGTAATTGTTAGCAGATAAAGATACACGGTAAAATAGCATTTAATATACTAGATTTACTAGTTTTAGGGCCTGTTTCAGAATGTTCGAGTAAGTTCCGGTTATACTACCCAGAAGATATTTAATAAATAAAACACTATCTTTGCGTTTCACAGTCATCGATTTAGCCTATCCATCGGTTAAAGCTTGAAACGCGCTGCATGTTAACTGTCATAGTTATCATTCAGTTATTTTATGTTCTGGGTAGTATAACCGGAACTTACTCGAACATTCTGAAACAGGCCATTATTATAATTGAATGGGTAAAAGAGCTTCGCAAAGTTGTAAGCATATTTTATTTCTCATGTACTGAATCTTGATATTTTCAATTACAGTTTTCTTAATATTTAACGTACCTACATAGCCATATAAACATAAAACTTCAACAGTACTTAAGTAATATACTATATTTTATAGAACAAAGCGTAGGTTAAAAAATCTATAAATAAAACACATTTTCAAACACATACGAAATTTTTAATATTGTTATGTTTGCAATAATGCTGCTATGCTGATTACATTACAAAATTATAAATATACTAGAGGAAAAATTTATGTCATGTGCGGGATACATGCGGTATTGCTAACTAATAGATACATACTGTTCGAAAAGACAATAGGCAAAAATCTATCTCTGCAATGTCAACTTGTGAATCAAAGAGATTTTAAACTCTCTTTACTGAAACCAAATAATGCTCTGGGGAGTTCCATATATTCGAGGAACATTCAAACACGGTTTTATCTCTGCCAAGCTTGTCACAATCCAGTCGTGCCAAGACTAGTCACGACAAAGGACGAATTCTTTTCAAGGAGAATTATGTGTAGCAACAGACAAAATTCTTCTTGAAATACCGTACCTAGAAGACGTAAACGTCTGAGATAATAATCCAGAGGGGGCATAAAACGTATCGCAGTATTTTTATATACGAAGACGAAATACTCTGGGGAACGAATAGGCGCTAGGATTTATCTTTGTAAATTATTTATGCATGACATAACATAGAGTCTGAAGAAACAGTAGCGGAAACAACCCGACTACGTCTTATATTTGCGCTTGTATCTACAATTCTACACTACATGAATTTACTGGGTAATGTTACTTTAGAACTAAACTTTTTAATGTTGTGGAAGAGTTTAAGTATTAAGTATTAGTACTAATTATTTTACATATTTTGAGTAAATCTGGAAATAAGGCAATAAAAATGTTTTCTTAAATTACCTACATAGAATATAGGTGTATAGGTGGTTTTTGCTAACCTATATATATATAATAACGGTAATATATAGTAATATATAATATATAGTATGCTAACCTCGGTATGGGTTACATATTTGAGCCGTTTGGTGTAGAGACGTTGGGTCCGTGGGGACCGGGAGCTCATCGTATTTTCCAAAACTTATCAGAGCGCTTGGTCGATGCGACGCGTGATCAAAATGCTGGCACCTATTTGGCTCAAAGAATAAGCATTGCAATTCAACGGGGCAATGCTGCCAGCATGCTGGGCACGCTGCCAACTGGTAGTGGGCTAGAGCATTTAGACTGCCTATGAGTTTGCAATGACTTATGGGTATCTAAATGCTTTTATTGTAGTAGCTGTAGTGTTGTATATAGTTCGTAGTATTTTGTTAATAAAGAAAAAATAATAACGATATATTACGTAGGGCAAAACGCAGGTGAAAAATGTAGATAACAGTTACTTTACATGTGAGGAATGGATTCTGGAATGGAATAACCAGCATAGTGATAGTAACTAAATATCATACATACTATTATTACTTGCTTCTAAGAGAAAAAAGGCACAGACTAGAGGCATGATACCCAAAAATTATAGCTCTCGTGTGAAACACACAACTTTACACGGCGAGAAAAATATGAAATTTCAATAAAGAAAGGGTAATTGTAGCAAAAAGTTTATTATAATATACAAACAGTACATATTAAAGAGAAAGCAATGGGTACTAATTAAATGATAAAAGTAAAGTTTCTGTGTAATCAGGTGAGATATCACCTGATGGTAAGTGATGATGTGGTCGAAGATGTTGTTCAGGCTAACCTAGAAGTACTGACTCTCAAGGACAGCTGCCGGAACACACCGTTAGGTGCTTGGCGACAGATTTTCTACTTGAGGGTGGTAGCTAGCCAGGCGGGCATTCGCAAAATGCCCTACCACCATGCTATAACGACTGCCATCCTCAGACAACAACCGGGACCGACGGCTTAACGTGCCCTCCGAAGCACGGAAACGCTCAGTAGTAATGTCACTAGCGGTCACCCATCCAACTCATGAGCGTGCGCGACGTTGCTTAACTTTGCTGATCGGTTGAGAACAGCTAAGTAAACTTCGCTACGAGCGCTTCAAAATTCAATACAAATTTTATGTCTTATCCTTATGTGATACAGTACCTGATTTTTTCCCGTTCTTAGAAAGCTTACTTTAATATGAGTTCCTCCTCAACGATAATGAATTTTCACATCAAACTTTCAATTACAATTCGTCACATGTGACGAAATGCATCCGTTATAGCCAGAGGTTAGTCCGCTTAACATCTGGTGGGCCTCGTGTTTGTTCCGTCACAATCACATGAAAATAAATAGTACTATACAAAAACATTATAGACAGACTTAAAATATATTATTCAGTGTTCATCGTTCATGAACACTCGACAAAACACAAATTTTAGTTATTATGTCCATATCAAAGATGTCACTTTCCAATTTTACCGGCCAGTTCTAATCGCCCTCGATGGATACGTTGATAGTTTTAGAACTCAAATCCCATTTATACTTATGTAATATTCTTATCTATGTATGCTATCTACAAGTAGCGCTTACGATACCGACGGCGCGTCGTCGTACCAGCCGGTGCTGTGTAACACGTACACAAACGTTATCAGCATTGCATTTGACGGTTGACTGACTTTCAACCTTGCCATTTGACTTTAGATTACTCAATCACTTCCTTGTTCCATTACAGGGCAATCTTCCAGAAGTACCTATAGGAAGTTTTAGAAACAAAACTTTTGTTACTTAGGTACTATAAACTGTAACGCACCAGTACCATGGTGCGATTCTGCCGCTTGTTTGGTCTTCACCACAAGGTGGATGGTTTTTTTACGAATGCTCATGCTAAAGTAGAAAATCGGCAAGCATTATCTGTAAGGTCCGCAAACTTTCATTTTAGGTTTAACGGGGCAATGCTGCCAGCATTACTGGGCATGCTGCCTGTGGGTTGGAGTATTTGGACGGCTCCTGTGAGTGAGAGACTGTGAGCATCCAATGGTCTTAAGGTCCTGCCTAAATGTTTTTGTGGTAGTAGCTGTATTGTTGTATATTGTGTAATGTTAAAATAACAAAGGAATATCGCCGATAAAAACTTATAATCTGCTTATTAATTTCGATACTAAGAAAGTCATACTCGTATATTAGTCAAGTAGCAACCTATCGGCAATAAAAATGCATCACACTTATATAAGATTACTACAATCGTTAAAAAATGCTTGTCATAACATATCATTAAATCTACAAGTATAAATTGAGAAGATGTTTTGTAGGTTATTATTGTTAGAAAATTTATTACGATTTTTAATGCTTTATGAATGCGCGATAAGGAAATTTCCACTACTTATAAATCGTTCTCCACGGAAAATGTATTACGCTACTATTGATAAAGAATGAAAGTATGGATTAGAAATGAAATAGATTATCTTCTGTTTTTTCGTCCAACACTCTTTATCAAGTGGAATACAGTACTAAGTTGTCACTGGGCAACATTGAATACAATCCGTAGGTACTCCGCTTAGATTTTGAACATTAAAAGAGTAAATGGCAGTTTTCTTGATAATATGTCAGTAGTATTATTCATAAATGTAATTTATGTAGCAACAACCAGAAACGTACTTATGTAATCTTCAATATTAAAAAAAATCACAGATTTTTTTGTACATTGCTTTTGATCATAATGTCAGGTCGTACGTTTTGCTTATATATGACAGTAATTTGCAAAATAAATGCAGTATACTCTGTTTTGAGGGCGATAAATTACACGGCTTTTCAGCGGGTGATTAATCCTTATAGACAAAAAACATAGAGGCATATCAAAGGTAAATACTATAACATGTAACATTATTTGTCTGGAGCAAAAACTCAGAACGGGCGCGTATGAAGAATGTAATAGAGAGAAGAAAGATGCCAAAAACGTAGCAAGTTGAAAGCCGTGTTTCTTTACTACAGGGAAAAGGTGTGACGTTGAGTGGGTATAAAAATACTGAATAAAATCGTGATATACTGATGTCTATGTACTTTTAATCTACGGTGACAGCATTGTGATAAATATAATGCATGAAAGTAGATAAAAACATTGTACGCTTTGATAAGATAAGAAAAAGAAATGATGCAAACTAAATCTATTCTATACGTATATAGAATAGATTTAGTTTGCATCATTTCTTATATATTACATCGTATGTAATATATAATTTTCACCTATCCAGCACAAAAAGAGCCCGTTTGGCATTCAAGAACTCGCAGCGAAATATGTTTTCACTTCACAAGTTCGGAAAGGTGTTATTGTGTGTGGTCAAAGGCTAACCAGGCATAAAAAAAAAATTGATACGATTTATTATAATAATATAGACACAAAACTTGACTTAGCCATATTTTAGAGCTATATTAATGTTTTTTTTCTATAGATAGAAATATATTGGAATCGTGTTTTCGGAACAGGTATTGTATTTGTCATATCCTCTAGAATATTACATATTTTATGTAATACCTGCAAGGCATACTCTTTCTAAGAAGCATGTTCAAAATTTGCCTTTAGACGACTCACTTTACCTACCTTAATGTTACTAAGCTAGCTAATGCCGTCCCACCGTCCGTCCTTTAGGACATTGGCACTGTATCTTTTGAAACACAAAAAGTGAAAAACCGGTTAATTTTCCTAGAACAAATTATTACGGCGGATATCTTAAAAAAATAAATAAAAACAAAACAAGAAAAATTAAGGACAACAGACGTGTTTTTAAAAACAGGTTGTTTTTGCTGTATCGTTAAAACGGTACTCGTATATACAAGCTTCAAACTTTGTCTAAATTATAGTACATCCCCTAAGTTCAACAACTTGTTATAAAAAATTACTTAATGCGAGTCGGTAAAATCATAAAACAAATACGTATACTGTATTGTATCAGCCGGATCGTCCACTGCTGAACACAGCCTCCCCCATTATGGGGGATTTGCCATATCCCTTTTTTTTTTGCTTGGCAGACGTCTAGGGGATCGCATTGTGATATATCAATTCCTCAGAAAGCGCTGCTTCCCACCTGCTGCTGTGTTATCCTTAGTCGCCTCACACCCACGAATAGAGATGGCGCGGTGACATTCTAGCCCGGCACTCCACGGGTACCCGGCACCAAACGGGCATATTAGTACAGAATCAATTTTTGTATTCGACTCGCTCTTGTCTAGTTTTTAATCGTACACGCGTTATTTTCATGGTTATTAAAAATGCATGTGAGGTATTTTATCAGATAGAATGTTTGTAAGACTGTATAGATTTGTATGAAATGCTTTAATTAGATAATCAAACCTAATTACCTATATTTCCCTATTTCTACAGCCAAGCAGAAATATTCGTTCTGGTTTGAAGAGTGTGGGTGCCGCCAGTAGAATTCAAAAGTCAAAAAGTCAAAATCTTTTATTCAATTTAGGCGTCTACGACGCTCTTATGAAGGTCAATTACAAATTTTAGTATTGAAATATGTATTTAATGGCAGTGGCAGCACTGCCATTGTACTGCCACGCTCAGCAAAAATAAATGTACAGAGCCACTGCGAGAAGAATGGGCAAGAAACTCGTGACCATTCTTTTAAACGTAACTATTTTACAATTTAACTATTCTTTTAACAATGTGTTACAATTACTATATATAATACTATATAACAGTATGTTAATAATTACAGACACAAGGGATTTAACGACTTTATGTCTCAGGGCGCAGTGCAGTTCGTCACTTGTGGCGAAAGGCGTTTCACACCAGGTGGGCTTCGTATTTACTCCGACACAGAAAAAACATTGTGAAGTTAACATTAAACTTACAATGTATTCATAATCGGTATCACAACTTTCTAATTTTCGAACAATTTGATCAATAAAAGTTAATGTTATCGAATCAAAGAAAGGACCAGTAAAACCGCATTTAAATTCAACAACCCACTTCAATGTCTAGGTTAACGTTCAACTAACACACATACATATGCAAATGATCCGTGATGAGTTCGGTATAACACCATCACCAATCTACAGACCCACCAACTTATCTGTTCAGGTGGCAGAAAAAAGAACTACAACATTCCTTCAAATTGTGACAGTTTGTAGTTGATTTCCATGACCAGTAGCGCCCTCGAAAACTGCACAGTTAAGTTGGTGGTACAATAAGGAAAACTACCGGCAGGGTTGTCACACTTTATATTTGTATTCTCCAATAAAAACTAAATTTGTACGTGTATAAACATATACTATTATAAAGCATTGAAAAATCGAGATAAAATTATCTCGATTTTTCAATGCTTATTCTATAGATAAATGAGTTTTTTTTTATGTTATTGCGACGGAACAATCCCGAGGCCCACCTAATGTTCAAGTGGACTAACCTATAACAGATGCATTTCGTCAACGACAAATTGCACTGTGCCCGTCACACTGAGAAGTACAGTTGTTAAGTCTCATATGGCTGTAATAGAGATAGCAAAATTTAGAATTAATCTCACGAAAATTTTAATAGGCATATTTTTCCTAAAAGTAACTGTGAAAATAAGTAAATACTCGTTATTCTAACCTTATTAGATCCCGCCAAACAATTAAAACTTTTGATGGTGAGTTTTCGCCAATGTATTTCCAACATGACAACACCGAGTAAGCCAATCTCCGTTTCATGAATAATCATGACTTGTCAGGTGATTACGATCTGACCGGAGATATTCCGGTCCGATGGCTAATCCGGCAATGCGTATCTGCAGGTTGTCAAGGTACGCTGCACATTAGTGTTGTGCCTATCGTTTCGAAATCTGCATGTTTGAAGCTAAATAAGGATATTGTTACACACTATCGCACTAGAAAATCGAGAAGGCACGAGTGATACATTATTTTATAGGATTAAAGTTTAGAAATTATCGTTATAGGTACTATAACCTCTATAGTATATCTGCTTCAAATGAAAGAAATAAATAAGATTGGTTTAAGTTTGTGTTGATAAGCTCCGTGATCTTAAAAATCGATCTTTATAGATCTTTATAAATCGAGTTTTATTATATGTAACCGAGCGTAAAGATAAGATCTAGTAGCACAAAACGTGCATATCGTTTAGCAGTCAGTGTTTTCAGCATTACTTTCCGATAAAATTATTTTGAAATAAGATTATAAAACTATTTAAAAACACGTAACGGATTTATAATACTGAAAAGTATGAAATAACTAGTGGAAGTTCCGGGTAAAAAAACTCTCTTTTTTAGTGATGAATACTGCTTACAAGAACATTTTGACTCGTTGAAAATACCGTTCACCAACGATATGAAGTAAATTGCAATTACCATTACATCTTCAAGTCATGCATAAATTTATCAGTAAATTACTATATTTCAAAAACTATTCCTACCGATGTTGATGAAATTTTAATGGACTAACTAAGAGGTATATTCTATCAAATAAAAAAAAAATATTGTAATAAACTCATAATTGGTGGAGTAAATGCGTAAAAACATACATAAAATAATTTCAATTGAGAACCCCCGTTTTTTTTAACTGACTTCCAAAAAAGGAGATGGAATTCGGGTCATGATAATGTGAGGTCAGTGTTTAGATTCAGCATGGCACCGACATCAATAAGTTATTTCATACTTTTCAGTGTTGGAGGTCTGTTCCGTTAATCTCTAAAACTATTTTTCTTTAGTCGATTTGGTAATTTATTTACTATCGTTGCATTACATTATAATCGATTCCTTCATTCGGCAATCAAAATGCTATTAAAGCTCATCCATCAGGTAGCGACAGCAGTAGGTGCCTAATACCTCAGTAACGTAATAAAAACGTTTGAAGTTCAAGGGCAAGAACTGTAGAGCTTCCTTTATTCCACCAATTCCGGTTTTATCGATGATATGTATTATTTACTCCACCAAATGGAATTAACAAATACTTTTCTCTATTTTCTATATTGTTTCTCTTGTTCTCAGGAAAATATCTATCTCAATATTATATTCTAATGACTTTTGTATCGATTTTGTATCGGCAGTCTTATCGATTATTAACACAACACTGCCGCACACCTGTCTTAATCAAACCCTATTATTACAATACAATTGGAGACCTTGACTTCTTTAGCAGATTATTTCGTTGATGGGAACGTGAGTACGATATAGTTACAAGGCTTTGCTAATTGAGAAATAACCACGTATTGTAAAGACTAAGATGGATTTTATGGCTTCACAGATCCTTATTTTTATAGAGTTGTAAAATTTGGAAGATTCATACAATTGCATGTTAAACAAACATTTGATTTCATGTTCGTTTGTTGATTTAAGACGTGTTTATAATGCCTCTGGGATTTTTACATGTAATTTGTTTTTAACGAACCACTATGTTCGCCTGGAGGTTAATGTCAGACCTGCATGTAACTGATGCAAGAGTAACAGATGACTCACTAGTAACACAGCTTATATACACCTTTTTAAATTTTTGTAAGGATGAATGAGAGAGCCATCGAATTTGGTTGAGTTGAAAATCAATAGTAAATAACGCGATCGTTTGAGGTATCCGTGGTTTAGTCCTCGCGAATCATAGATAATGATAACAATTGAAATTGATTAATTAATGCCCGGATTCGGGTGCGTGTGGTGCTAACGAGTTTAGCTGAATAAAGAATTGGAATTTTAAAGAATGAAGCGCCAGTTTAGTCTGAAGAATCCTTAGTTCCAATTTTGGAGTTTTTTCCACATCAGGAATACAGAGTATCTCAGAGATGGGATGGGGTCCATATAAATGTGTTGTCATAGCAAGATTGTCTACGAAACAGCCATAAACATACTTGAAATTACAATATCCTGCGAGCCAATAAACTACATTCGTCATCTGAAGACAGTTTTAACCAGTATTTCTACCGATAAGGTGCATACTTGCCGTATTTCATTGAGAACATTCAATAAACATAGTATATGTATAATATATGTTACTATCAAAACGAAGGTTGCTTGTTACCTATATTCTACTCAATACTCGAACCTAGTGCAGTTGCAAGAACGGTTAATATATACGACTGTATATTATTATGTATATAACTACGAAAATGGTCGCCCAAAACCGCTCCTCCTACGGGTAAATTAAACATCATTGTAATAATGTTCACGATGGGTGGCTGGTACTAACGGCATTAAGTCCGTCACATATTTTCCTAAACGACTTTCTTAATTGCGTGTTTAAAGAACCTACAATAAATGACAGCTATTAGAGGTAGAGCAAGTTCATTTCTGATATGTCTTGTTGTTTACTGTAAGGCTTTCTCATTTACTTAAGTACTATAATAGTTAAGTTCATCGGATGTTATCTTAATAGTTTTGTCCACTTCAATATTGTCTTCATTGTAAGTTAATGTACTTTGACCATAAAAGTCCATGCCGTGTACACTTTCCACGTTTCTGTCTGTTTTAACTGCATCTAGGCCGACTTCAAGCTTTGCGACCGGATAATACGCCTACAAGTTACCTGTTTATCCACTCTAGGTAATATAGTCTTGAAACTATCAGAAGAATACCAAGAAGTACTAGTTTAATACCGGCTTGGTAGACCGCAGACAGGTAATTACGCGTCAAAACGTATAATGGTTGAGGTAAATTATCATCTGTTAGCAGTTTCTCGATCCATTGGCCGCGATGACTGACCTGTCTGTCTGATAAACCCCGGTGGCAACTGGCAAGTGGCAAATGATATTATCTGCGAATAGCCTTAGTAAACCCGTCCTGACACTTAAATGCAGTTTTGAATTGTCAAACGGCTATTTTAGCCCACCTTTGAAATGGGTATAGTAGAAAGTTTGCAGCAATTGCATCTTGGGATTTCACCTGCTTCTTCAATTACCAATATATAAGAGTAAAGTTTGTAGATAACATAATACGCTGAGTTAAGTATTCTTATTATACTTATCATAAAGCTGCTACTACATATCCATATTACACAAAGGTGTGATGTTCGCATACTACTTACATCCTTAGTCTTAGTGGTCTAGTAAAATATGTAGTTGATATCCAATGAGGAAGCGAATTTATAATGGATACTGTAGCTAAAAACGTGTTCTTCCTCGATATATCTCCCTATTCTCAGCTGTTTTGCATTAAGCTATAAGCATCGTGACCTCAGTTTATGCCGGCATAGCTGTGAGAAACATGTACAAGAATCGCGAAACCCAATACATAGCGTTGTAATTCAAGACATGTTGTATTGATTGCTAGTAATAGGATACAGAGCTTCGCTTCAAACATATCCTACGTTCGATGTCGATGTATAAATCACGACGACGCAATCAGATGACAAGAGATTGATGAGCGACAATATGGCCGTCACGAACCTGTTCTGAACTTTATCGAGAAACATGTTATGATTGAAGCTAGCTGTTGTGGTCGCAGTAGCCGCTTTGTCGCCACGTGACCCACTGCTCTGGATGCTTCCTAAGCAGTCAACGGACATGGTTTTACGAACACGTACAATGTAGAATACAAAGTAATAGAACCATTTTTATAATGATGTTGAAGACGAATACTTGGAAGAATAGAAAATTGGCGTGATATAACGAAACAATTTCATTAATTGTATTATTCGAAATTATTCAAATACTATTTATTATATATTTATTGTCAAGTAGCTCACGGACCCATCGGCATTACAGATTTATTACAGCTGTTAGATTGCGAGTTTGATGTATAATCAATCAATCACATTTATATCTGCTAATCTAACTACTTGGACAAAACGATTCCAAACTGTTTGGGTTTTTATTTTGATTCATCGTGTTGAACAAAACTATTCCAGGCTACAAATCATTAGCATTACCTAATTCTATTCTTTTTAAAATAGGAAGCAATTTCTTTGATTGGAAATATACTAACGTCATTAGGACATATGTTATTATTTACTGTGACAGATGTCAAATTTGACAGCTGTCTGCAGTGAATATTTATAATGATAGTGTTATCAACGGGCCTATTCTATACTACTAAAAGCTATCAATTCCAGGCTTTTGATAGAGAGGATTTGTAAAACCAATAGTGACGGACTGCAATATTGTCTGAGGATTACCTCAGACAATATTGCAGTCCGTCACTATTGTCACTATATTAATACGATAAGGTAATATTAATGTTAGGAATCATTATTTTACCTTAGTGTAAAAAGTACATATACAAGAACTAGCAAAACATTATAGAAAATTATTACAGCGGCACTTGCCCTCGGGAAAGCAATTTTTGGAGTTGGATACTCAGATAAATATAGAAGTCCACGGCGCGCGTATGATACATGTGGAGTCAAAACACCATGCTCCTATCATACTGTCCCTTTCACGCTCCACGGTTTTGGCATTTTTTAAAGGAACTTTTTGGCTGCACTTGCATCGTGCGGCGTGCTCCATGAGAACTTTACTTACCTGATGTCGGATACAGGTTTAATCGGTGCGCGGGTGCCATAGTCAAACAGAGGTGACTTTTAATCCGCCTCTTCAAACATTGGAGCCGTTCCGACAGCAAATGGAAAGCAAATTGGAAATGTAGTGAAACTGTAGTCACCGGTTGGCCCCAATCGGCCTTTGGTACTTGTTTGTCTGGCAGCTGTTAACACTAACGGTGACATTGCTGTAATTTCATTAAATGACGGTTACTTTTTTAAGGCGAACTTTTACCGGGAAACGAATATATGATTCGAGATATAAATAAACCAGTGGAAATTTAATCCAATCGATTCTTATAATCAAGAAACATAATTGGTTTCACCAAATATCATTTGGTCGTATGTTTTCCAATATTTAATTTATCTGATTACTTAAATACGTAGAAAGCGGTTACGTAATATAATAATCTGGGCAAATAAAACCAGCAAAGCGCGAGTTGGACTCACACACTGAGGGATCTGTACCAACACAGTCTGTACCAACACAGTCTGTACCAACACAGTCTGTACCAAAAAAAAATATGATTTATACCTGTTATGCTCACTGGTAAGTGAGGATGTGGTCAAATGTGTTGTTCAGGCCAACCTAGAATTACTGGATCTCAAGGAAAGCTGCCGGAACACACCGTTAGGTGCTTGGCGACAGATTTTCTACTCGATAGTGGTAGCTAACCTGGCGGGCAGTTCACAGTATCTCGTACCACCATGCTGTAACGACTGTCATCCTACGACAACAACCGGGACCGACGGCTTAACGTGGCCTACGAAGCAAAAAAGCGATCAGTATTAATGACAGTAGCGGTCACCCATCCAAGTCATGACCGCAGCGGCCGTTGCTTAACTTATTTGATCTGTTAAGAACAGGGTAAGAAAGCTACGCTACGAGTCGTACAAAAATTGTAAAATGTAATTTTTATCGACGATATTTGGACGTCCTTAGCGTGAGTCCTACCTGTACTTGGCCGGTTTTTATTATTTGTTGCTTCACGGTAGATATTAAACTTTAATTATACCAAGTGACGCTTCTATATATGTCCGTTTTTACGTAGATCATAAACAAAAAAGTAAAAAATACACGTTTCTTGTATGCTGTTCTGTACTCTTTTATTTATTCCTTTTTCTTATTATCATTATTTGTTAGGCAATCCGCCATACCAGTACATATTCTGTAAAAGAATTCAATGGGCTACCTTATACGGGTCCAAAGATACAATCCTTTAAAGGTTGGAAGGACAGACCGCCGATGCTTAGTAATAAGGTCCCGTTTTGTAGTACGGAAAACTAAAAAACTATCATTGCAAAAAAAATACACTTCTGGGCTCATCTATTGGCCCACCTTGTATTTTCAGTTTCGTTTGGTCCTAGCTAAAATTTTATATTAGGTCGAGCAAAAAGTTTTTATGCAGTTTTGAACCTGGCACATTCACAATTTCATTCAATAGTCTTTTTTTGAATTTCGAACTCAGAATTTAAGGAAACAAAAGACAATTTGGAGCCTGTTTGTTGATATCAAACAATCGAATACTAAGAAAACTTGGTTTTATTGGTTTACTTGGATTTAATTCTTGAAAAAGTGATTGATATCTTTGGTTTTGCAACAAACATTACTTATTCTTAACATTAAGGTGAGGTTCTATCAATAATCTATGGATACTTCACCTGAAGTCGCCGCCCAAGCTGTGGCACTTATTCAGGCCGGACACAGCCAAAGAAACGTGAGGCTCAACTTAATTTAAGTCGATCTGCGGTCCGACATGTTTATCGGAGGTACCTAGAGACTGGCGGCTTTGTTCGTCGCCAAGGAAGGCCACGATCTCGGGTCACAACTGAAAGGCAGGATCGATTCATCGTGACCACCAGCTTGAGAAATCGTCACCTTACCTCCATTGAGATACAAAACCAACTTCGCGACTTCCACGGAGTATCTGTGAGCGCTCGAACTGTTCGGAGAAGGTTAAAAGAACGTGATATGGTACCACACAAGCCAGCTAATGGGCCCAAACTAACGCGAGCCCACCGAACAGCGCGCCTTCATTTCGCACGCAGTCATTTAAATTGGACACAGCAAGATTGGAGCCGTGTACTCTTTTCTGATGAGTCTAAAATTGTGTTACATGGCAATGATGGAAGGAAGAAGGTCTACCGACGTAAGGGAGAGCGTTTCGCACAATGCTGCTTTGAAGAGAGGGTTGCTTATGGCGGTGGCTCATGGACTGTCTGGGGCGGTATATCCGCGAGCGGCAAAACTCAACTTGAGGTTGTTACAGGACCACGGCTGCCAACATTAAATGCTGAAAGGTACATTCGTGAGTGCTTAGAACCTCACGTGATACCATACGCGGACTATGTGGGCCCAAATTTCCTTTTTATGCATGATAATGCAAGAGCCCATGCGGCCGGCATCGTCAGGGAATATCTTCGGGATGTGAACATCACAGTTATGGACTGGCCAGCCAGAAGCCCAGACATGAACCCTATTGAGCACATGTGGGACGAGCTAAAAAGACGTGTTAGGGCTCGTCAGCCAGTTGCCCATACGATGCAGGAGTTGAAAACTGCCATAGAAGAGGAATGGGAGATGATCCCTCAAAATTTCATAGAGCGGTTGATAAACTCTATGCCTAATCGTATGAGAGCTGTGGTAGATGCCCATGGAGGCAACACGCGTTATTAAATTAAACCTTTATTTGATAAAACATGTTTTTTATTCAAAAATCAATTGCCTTTAACAAGGCGCATATCCGACTTGTTAGGCGTAGCTCCATGTCGTATGGTATTCTGAATTCAAATTTAAAACAATACGATCGAAAAAGATGGTAAAATGTGCCAGGTTCAAAACTGCATAAAAACTTTTTGCTCGACCTAATATAAAATTTTAGCTAGGACCAAACGAAACTGAAAATACAAGGTGGGCCAATAGATGAGTCCAGAAGTGTATAACTTCAATCAGACACGAGCTAATAAAAAAATATTCAGAAAAAAACTTTCATTCAATACTTGCCTATTTACCACCTTCGAACACATCATCACATACCATCAGGTGAGATTGTGGCCAACCTAACAGAAATAAAAATATTTGAAATTACTTCCATTGAAAGTGCCCTAGTAAGTAAGTACTTACCCTGATATTGATAAATGAAGCACTCAGACTTTCAATATTTTCTCTTATTGACTTTCATTCAGAAAGTTGGAAAAGGAAGATCTTACCTGGAACTTTAATATTCGTATTTACTCTTTGTTCCATTATACTAATACCTTTTTTAGAGTTTTTTGTACGAATTTTGACTTGGATTTGAAGATAGAATATAAACCATATACTCGTATCTTACCTTAGCAACTTAAATATTTTGCTGCTTGAAAACAGTAGATTTCTGGCTTGGTAGCAGTAACGAACTTGATGTATTAGGTATGAGTAAAATAAGTCCAATAAGTTATTTTTTAATATCAAACAAAATTAGTTATTTACCTACCTTATATTATTCATCATATGTCTTTAAGGCAGAAACTCAGACTGCGCGGTTTATACTTAGCAAATCTAGCTAGAAAAGCGAAAATCCTGATTCATTTTTGTATACACCGCGCAGATGTAAGTTTCCTCTTTAAAAGAGATAGTATTATTAATAACATTAGCTTAGTAATTAACTAATTTTATTATATTTATTTTGGTGAAGAGACGTTGGTTTCGTGAGCACCGGGAGCTCATTGTATTTTCAAAAACTTATCAGAGCTGCTCGATGCGACGCGTGATCAAAATGCTGGCACCTATTTGGCATTGCAATTCAACATAAATAAGCATTGCAATCCAACGGGGGCTATGCTGCCAGCATGCTGGGCACGCTGCCAACTGGTAGTGGGTTTTTTTTTATGTTATTGTGACGGTACAAGCCCGAGGCCCACCTGATGTTAAGTGGACTAACCTGTGCCTATAACAGACGCATTTCGTCAGCGACGAATTGCACTGTGCCTGTCACACTGAGACGTCCAGTTGTTAGGTCTCATTAGCCTGTAATTTTTCTGGCTCTCAAGGACTGCTGCCGGAACACACTGTTAGGTGCTTGGCGACAGATTTTCTACTTGAGGGTGGTCGCTAGCCAGGCGGGCATTCACAAAATGCCCTTCCACCATGCAATGAAGCTCAAGCTCTGGGCGGGATTCGAACCATGGACCTGCTGCACGGCAGTCCATAGCCAATGCCACTGGGCTATCACTACTTCAAAAGGCTGGAGCATTTGGACTGCCTGTGAGTCTGCAATGACTTATAGGTTCTCTAAATACTTTTATAGTAGTAGCACTCTATAGTATTATATATAGTTCGTATTATTTTGTTAATAAAGGCACATCGCCGCGCCGGTGATAATAAAAAACAATGGTTAGATGTACAAAAATATAGTAATTTGATTTATTGAACATATTACCTTGAAGCGCTCGTAGCGAAGTTTGCTATGCTGTTTTTAACCGATCAGCAAAATTAAATAACGTTCGCCGCGGTCATGAGTTGGATGGGTGACCGCTAGTGACATTACTACTGAGCGTTTCCGTGCTTCGGAGGGCACGTTAAGCCGTCGGTCCCGGTTGTTGTCTTAGGATGGCAGTCGTTATAGCATGTTGGTAGGGCATTTTGCGAATGCCCGCCTGGCTAGCTACCACCCTCAAGTAGAAAATCTGTCGCCAAGCACCTAACGGTGTGTTCCGGCAGCTGTCCTTGAGAGCCAGTACTTCTAGGTTAGCCTGAACAACATCTTCGACCACATCATCACTAACCATCAGGTGAGATAGTGGTCAAAAGCTAACCTATCAAGCATAAAAAAAAATAAAAAAATAACAACATCCGCGACCACATCATCACTTACCATCAGGTGAGATAGTGGTCAAAGGCTATCCTATCAAGCATAAAAAGAAAATTACCTAACTTTATTACTTATTGAACATCAAACTCGTTACTGCTTCCCAACATGGTCTGTACCAAGCCAATCAAAAGTGCAAAAAAGGTGTGTTCATAAAAAACAGGTGAAGTCACGAATTGTAACGAACGACAGAAACCTCATCATCGTGTGCCCGTAATCACGATCAAAGCTCAACGGAAAATTAGCATTGCCATTAACTTTAAAGTACTTTGTCATACAAAAATAATAAAATTTGATTTGCTCAAATTGAATTACATGCAGATATTCTTACTGTCATAAGGCAAGAAGTGGTCATTATACGTTCTGATTGGTCAGTGATATTCACACATAGCTAGGTACTTGTTTGGAATATGCTTGCCTTTTATGCTTTATTGAAATTAGCAAGGGAATGATACGTAACGTGAGTAAGAATAATTTAATAAAAGGAAAGTTGAACCAGATCGCAGCAACAGTTTCCACATTATAGACCCATATCTTATCACTAAATTGACCATCTTATAACTAGCCTGCTAGCTACCACCCTCAAGTAGAAAATCTGTCACCAAGCACCTAACGATGTGTTCCGGCAGCTGTCCTTGAGAGCCAGGACTTCTAGGTTAGCCTGAACAACATCTTCGACCACATCATCACTTACCATCAGGTGAGATAGTGGTCAAAGGCTAATCTATCAGGCATATAAAAAAACAAATGTAGTGTCACCAGCGAGCGGTCACCCATCCAAGTCATGATCGACATTGCTGAACTTTGCTGTACGGCTAAGTTAACTTCGCTACGAGCACTTCATACTCATTAAAAGAACAGCAACACAAACATAACTAAATCTTGTAACTAAAAAGATAAATTTTGTGTTGAGCTCCGTTTTCTACCAGGAGGCAATAAGAATAATTATAATTTTAATAATAGAAAATGTATTAAGATTTGATCCAAAGCGCCTTCATACGCGACATTCTAGTTGAATTATATGCCCATGTTCACCCATACATTTTAAAATGATTCTCTTAATCTATCTTTAAAAGTTTTGATTCAGAGCAGCTTGTAAGTCCATCTAGATAAAATGTATGACTATAATTACGAGTGATTTAGATTTAGGCGATAAGAAGTTATCTAGATTAGTAGGTCCTACTTCTTCCTTATTATCGATTTTGTATTTCTATCACTAGATCATCTATTAGATATAGCTATTGCTTTGGTAAGTAAAAGTTGACTTAAAGTAGCTATAAGTACCTAGCTAATAGATTTCTAGTAAGCTAGAACTTGAAATGAATGCAGAACGCAGCAGTATTAGTTTCCGATTGAAATTTTATACGATTCTGAGTTTTGAAATTTGTCAATAATGAATATTCAGTAAGCGTAACAGCAGCATTTTCAAAAAACAATATCGAGCGAACATTTATACCAAGCAACGGTCTAAACAATTGTGTTTTCAAGTTTGACATTGAGGAGATAAATTCTTTCCTCTGATTAATTACTTGTCAAGTAAATAATCAAAGTATCCTACTTGCCAGGAGCCTACGTATCGTTGTTCTAAACTGTCATGTGTTTTGCTTTTTCCAGAAGATTCTCTTAATATCGTGTGCCTTTTTCATCCTTAGATCATGCATTACTTGAAACACTTCAAAATACCTCTTACAAATGTCTAAATTGTTGTAAATTATAAATCGATCACAAGTATCTTATTCAATTATCAATTATACGTCCATAATATCAACTTTTTTTATGTTATTGTGACGGAACAAGCTCAAGGCCCACCTGATGTTAAGTGGACTAACCTCTGCCTATAACAGATGCATTTGATCACAAGACACGAATTGCACCGCGCCCGTCACTTTGAGACATAGTTGTTAAGTCTCATGTGCCTGTAATTTCACTGGCTCTCTGCTGCTGGAACATACCGGTGCTTGCCGACAGAATTTCTACTTGAGGGTGGTAGCTAGCCAGGCGTGCAATCGCAAAATGCCCTTCCAACATGCGGTGAAGCTCAAGCCGGCGGTGGGGATCGAACCAGGGACCTGCGTACGCATAAATAACGTCTTACATAACTGTGTTACCGATAAACCTCTGTAGATTACTCCCAGCGCAAACCAGTAACAATAAACCAATATATTACACGATGTATCTCCCAGTAACACAATGTACAAAGGCCTGGCAAGGTGTACGTCTCCCACGCCAGTTATGCCAATAAAATCATAAACATTACCATACAATTCATATTTATTCATACAACGCCTTCGTTAAATGAAGCAAATCGGTCGCTTCCCGTGTCTACGTCCGTATATTACGCAATAATTACTTCATTGGGTTGTTCCTCTTTATAATTTGATTATTGGTTTCTGCATCGGCAGACTCGACATGCACAGGCGCTGTTGAGAATCTATAACTACCCATATCAGGGTCAATGCTACCTGCACAGTACAATTTCCTTTCCCTACATGAAGTCAGATGAGACTCTGTTCATACGTGATAGTAAAATCAGCGTCAGTGTAGTCAGTTTCTTTCTCTTTGTACAAAGCTTGACTGGGGTTGAAGGCCCGATTACACCCTTAGTACCTTTTTATTCTGTGAAAATACGGACAAGTTCTGAAGATGCTCTACTGAAGCAATTCTTTCGCATCTCTAAAACATATTGACGCCTTGTGTGATTCTGATTCCACGTATAGAAAACCCTGACCTTAAGCAGATATTAAACTTACTTTTATCTAAGCTGTGCCTGCAGCTCACACAAAATATATGAAATATTTTTCTGACTGGTAATGAAATTAAATGGAATGAAAGTAATTTATTTGAGACAGTGCATAATATTGAATTGTCACAATCAAAACAATATATTACACAAACAAATAAATCTAGTACTTATCAGCCGGATTGTCCACTGCTGAACACAGCCTCCTCCATTATGGGGGCCATAATCCCCACGCTTGGTAGGCGTCTTGGGGATTGCAGTTTGAGATATCAGTTCCTCAGAAAGCGATGCTGCCCACCCTCCAGAGTGTGTTACCCTTAGTCGCCTCTTACGACAACCACGGCTAGAGATGGGGAGGTGACATTCTAGCCCGGCACCCCACGGGTAATAATAAAACTAGTAACAAATAATAAATATCAACTTGAGAACCGGGGCTGATCTTCCGATGGATACCTCGTGTGACCTCACAGACACATAATATGTCTTCCGGTTTGACTGTGGCCGTATATATAATACAGGTATAATAGCGTTACGTCGCGTTGTTGTATTAGATGTTATTTTTAGTTATATATTGCAAAAAAGTATCTAATATTGTACCAGATATATACACAATAGTAGTTACATCGATGTGCCGTCAGAAATGCTACGTAACCCAGCTGAAAATATTCTCGAACCGTTTAGCTTCTACGCGAAACATCTTCAGAAAGCGGTGACAGTTCGAGCGCAATATTGAGAGAAGTACCCATCTATGTGTAAGAATGTACCTATTAATAGCATTGAAATCATAGAAGTTTCGCTATAGTTTTTTTTTTGTTATTGTGACGGATCAAGCTCGAGGCCCACCTGATGTTAAGCGGACTAACCTCTGCCTATAACCAATGCATTTCGTCATAAGTCACGAATTGTACTGAGCCCGTCACCTTGAGACATAGTTGTTAAGTCTCATATGCCTGTAATTTCACTGGCTCTCAAGGACTACTGCCGGAACACACCGTTAGGTGCTTGGCGACAAGACTTTCTACTTGAGGGTGGTAGCTAGCCAGGCGGGCAATCGCAAAAAGCCCTTCCACCATGCGGTGAAGCTCAAGCTGGCGGTGGGGATTGAACCAGGGTACTGCGGCGCGGCCATCATTGCTTCAAAGTTTCATAATCTTTATGGTATACTCATCACAAAAACCTACTAAAGATATCAAAAAGGTCGAAGTATTTTAAAAATAAGTCGAAGTCTTTTTATTAAACATCATTTAAAGTAGTTCATATTTACTAAATTGCGAAGGTTGAAGTAACATCTCGTAAATTTGAATTCTTGAATTCAAAGTATATTAATCAGTATAGCCTATTAAAAAATGGTGCAAGGTTATGAACATACTAACCGTATTTTACGATGTATAATATTATCCAGACTTACTAACGCAAATAAACAAACATGCGGGATCTCAATTTAATGGTTAGTGTATCTAAATATTTATCCAGCACATCGTCGTTTTATTACGAGAATTAAAATTCTGGTCGTAATTTTATGTAAAATTAGCCTGGCAATACAATCATGTTTGATTGATATCTTGGACATTACATTTTAGGGTACCGAAGCATTTTTTTTAATTTCCTCGTGTCTGTACCTTTATATATTTTTTTAATGTTCTTGTGACGGAACAAGCTCGAGGCCCATCTGATGTTAAGTGGAATATAATATGAGTATAATATAATGCATTTCATCACAAATCACGAATTGCACTGCGCCCGTCATTTTGAGACAGTAATTAAGTCTCATGTGCCTGTAATTTCACTGGCTCTCGCGGACTGCTGCCGAAACACAACATTAGGTGCTTGACGACAGATTTTCTACTTGAGGGTGATAGCTAGCCAGGCGGGCAATCGCAAAATGCCCTTCCACCATGCGGTGAAGCCGGCGGTGGTGATCGAACCAAGGACCTGTGGCACAGCAAACCATAGCTATTACCGCGCGGTCATCATTACTTCAATATATATTTGTCAATGCGATTTTGTAAAGTTTGATGAAAGATATAAGTTGATTTTTTAAGTGTGTTGGTCTTGTATTGAATATCTCTATTAGAGATAATTAGATGATAGCTAAATAAAAAGGATTTTATCTTTTATACCACTAAGCAATATTTTTATACAAAATAATAGCATTAAGTATTTGAAAATAATTAGCATTGTTTATAGCATTAAGGTGGACCTAGCACGAGTACAATAGTTAAATCAAGTCTGGTTCAATACACATGTGTAAATAGCGAGTGTTGCCATATAATTAATGAGTGAAGTTTTTATCCGCATTTTCTACAGTCGCGCGTGCCAGATGCTCAAGGAAATCGAAATGAATTCCGTATCTATGGAATCCGTAATCTGCTCTTTAAATGCTCTTCGCATCATTTGTAACAATTTCGATTATCTGCTAGCTAACCATGATGTTTACATTATTAAATTCGAAAGTTCGTGTGTGTATGTGCAGTTTCCACTCGGCTCCGTAACCTGAACAAGTTGCGTATTATTTTCATATAGATAGAACCTAACTCTATGCGAGCGGAGAGAGCAGAGGCAAGTAGGAAATTACGATGCATTTATAAGCACTTTTCCAAGTGAAAATGTTTGTCATTCCTTATTTTTTCTTAAATCAAATTAACATCTGTTTCTTGTTAAAAAGAGGGTACCTCTATCAACTTCTTACTCTTATCTCACTCATGTGGACAATGAGAAAAATAGTAGCATAAAAGTTACGACTTTCTTATCGGCCATGAAGTTCAATTCGAACAATAACAGTTCTAGCTTGATTATAAATAACAAAATACCGTTATAGAAAATCTTATATATAAAATTCTCGTGTCACAGTTTTCATTGCCATACTCCTCCGAAACGGCTTGACAGATTTTGATGAAATTTTTGTGCTTATCCGGTATCTATGAGAATCGGCCAACATCTATTTTTCATCCCCCTAAATGTTATGGGTAGTCCACCCCTAAATTTTTTTTTTTATTTTTTAGACAAAATTTTTAATTTCTATTTTTTTTATGATACAACATACAAAAATACATACAATCCTCAATTTTCACCCTTCTACGATCAACCCTTATTTTTTAATAGCCATTTTAGTAATTTAATCATTTTTCCTCTTTATATGGCAAAACAACGTTTGCCGGGTCAGCTGTAACGTTATAAAACTACGTTACAAAAATCGTTATTGTCGGTCATGCAACCCAACAATGCGGTACCAGGGAGGTGACATCTCCACGGAATTTGCGACTAATGGTTTACGAGTGTAGCGTCTACAAAGCATATAATTATACAGTACAGTTATATATATACCCAGCTCATCATAATAAAAACTTGTCTGTATTTTTTGTCTTTTCCAAGTGCTTATTATTAGTCAGCACTCGCTTCTGAAACATGGACTTTGCGGGATGTGGAAAGGAAGAAAATAGACGCTCTGGAGATGTGGTGTTGCAGAAGGATGCTTGTAGTTTGGACTGAGTTCCGAACAAATGTCTCCATATTACACGAACTCAGCATAAAGCAGTGTCCATTTACAACAGTACAGTCTCGCATCCTTACCTTCTTTGGCCATGTCTCGAGACGTGAAAATTTGTCCATAGAGCGCCTAGTCGCACAGGGCAAAGTGGAAGGTACTAGACCGCGCGGAAGGACACCTACTCGATGGACCGACCAGATAAAGAAAATTGTTGGTAACCCTCTAGCAGAGAGAAATGGCCGGGGATCGTGAGGCGTGTACTGTCTGCCAACTCTACCATTACTACATGACGACCACGACCGCTTTGCCAAGAGCGTATCGACTTAGAAGAAGATTATTAGTAAATAGTGTAAGATAAATGGAGTGATATAATCAGATGAAGACTTGATCTCATAGTCGGTATTCACTAATTTATTGATGACCTATCTCTCGCACAAGTTGATAATTCAAGTATACCTACTTGGCACTCTTGGCAGTGGAATACTCATCTAGGTAGTGGTAGCCTTAAGACATCTTTCAGTGATATGTAAAAATAAATTACACAATTCAGTCAGAATCCTGTATCCTTGTTTTATATGAATACAAGGTGTCAACTGTACCTACTGTTTACACACTGAAGCCGCCAGGGCTCTGTACTGTACTGTACTGTAACAGCCGACTCGTCCACTGCTGAACACAGCATCCCCTATTAAGGGGGTATTTGCCATAATCCCCACGGCTTGGGGATCGCAGTGTAAGATGGCAGTTCTTTAGAAGGTGCTGCTGCCCACCTTCCAGTATTTTTCCCTTAGTCGCCTCTTATGACACCCGGGATGATATGGAGAGGTGCAATTCTAACCCGGTACCCCACGGGGGTCCCTGCTTCGCCAGGGCTCTACCGTGGTTAAACTCTATGCTTAATCTGGTTTTCCAGGTTTCTCGATGTATTATATACTTGATCCTTAAATGTCAAAATAACAATTCACAAAACGATTTTTCGAATTATATTTGAAAATAATTAATTTAACGGAAATCTGGCAAACTAAAAACATTATATTAAGCTCAAGGACATATATGCAAAGTTTCAACGAGTTTGAACACTTCAGCCTTACTTATAAACGCTACTTAAATTTTAAACATTACTTAGCCGCTGATTAGCAAAATTTCTTACTCATAAACGCTACATAACTTTATCCAGTACCTAAGTACTGCTTAAATCAGCTGTCAATTTAAACACCGTCCCACCCTTGTTTAAATTTTAAGTAACAAGATGGCGCCCATATTTCTGACCAGCTGATCTAGTTACAGACCCACCAACTTTTCTGTTCAGGTGGCAGAAAAAAGAACTACAACATTCCTTCAAATTGTGACAGTTCGTAGTTGATTTCCATGACCAGTAGCGCCCTCGAAAACTGCACAGTTAAGTTGGTGGTACTATGCAAAGAAAAGTATTATATTTACTTTTTAATTTCAAGATATTTAGCAGTAGATACATGTTATTTGGCCATTTAGGTCATTCATAATACTTTTTAGTACAATGTTGTCAGTTTAAAATACGTTCGACCTCATTATCCATTGCTTAGCTAAACAGGTGGTATGTAGCGTTTATAAGTAAGAAATATTTAAGCATTACTTAAACACTGTTTAGTTATCCATTACTTAGCAACTACATAGCGATGTTTTTATAAGTAAGGGGGTTAGTATTTAATGACGAAACTACGTTGGCATGGAAAGCGCCATGAGCACTCTAGCCTTCACCGGTATTTTCAAACAAGCACAGTTACTGGCAGATTTTACAAAGTACCTAAGAAGTAAGAACATTATTTATCCATTTAACTGTACATACTTATTAGCTATAACACCCAAACGGTCTCCGTGTGTACTCGTGACTTTAAATTTCACTAAATATTTGACGTCTAGCACGTTTTTTCGTGAAATGGCACTTTTGGCATGCTCCAGGGAAACGAACAATTTGTTTCACACTTTTCGTTACCGGTCTAACTTTTTGGCAACTCTCGTATTTATTTACGTACCTATCTACGTCAAGGAATTGAAATTATTGGGTAAGGTAAGATTTACGTCATTGTGTTTTTATAACCTTTTCAACGGTCTTGTCTATAAATGATTATGTATCTAATGGTGTGACGTCTCCGTTTTTTAACCGACTCCAAAACAAGGAGTAAATGAAAACCTACTCCTTGTTTTGAAGTCGGTTAAATTTTGCCTGTTTTTTTATATTTGTTACCTCATAACTTTTTACAGTGTGAACCGATTTTGATGTTTCTATTTTTATTTGAAAGCTGATGCTTGTCGTGTGGTCCCATTTAAATTTTATCAAAATCGGTGGAGCCATTTTTGAGTTACACTCCGATAACTGAAATTTTTATCTTAATGATAGATCGATCCCGTAAGTAGCAAAGAAACGATTTTTCGAATTATATTTGAAAATAATTAATTTAACGGAAATCTGGCAAACTAAAAACATTATATTAAGCTCAAGGACATATATGCAAAGTTTCAACGAGTTTGAACACTTCAGCCTTACTTATAAACGCTACTTAAATTTTAAACATTACTTAGCCGCTGATTAGCAAAATTTCTTACTCATAAACGCTACATAACTTTATCCAGTACCTAAGTACTGCTTAAATCAGCTGTCAATTTAAACACCGTCCCACCCTTGTTTAAATTTTAAGTAACAAGATGGCGCCCATATTTCTGACCAGCTGATCTAGTTACAGACCCACCAACTTTTCTGTTCAGGTGGCAGAAAAAAGAACTACAACATTCCTTCAAATTGTGACAGTTCGTAGTTGATTTCCATGACCAGTAGCGCCCTCGAAAACTGCACAGTTAAGTTGGTGGTACTATGCAAAGAAAAGTATTATATTTACTTTTTAATTTCAAGATATTTAGCAGTAGATACATGTTATTTGGCCATTTAGGTCATTCATAATACTTTTTAGTACAATGTTGTCAGTTTAAAATACGTTCGACCTCATTATCCATTGCTTAGCTAAACAGGTGGTATGTAGCGTTTATAAGTAAGAAATATTTAAGCATTACTTAAACACTGTTTAGTTATCCATTACTTAGCAACTACATAGCGATGTTTTTATAAGTAAGGGGGTTAGTATTTAATGACGAAACTACGTTGGCATGGAAAGCGCCATGAGCACTCTAGCCTTCACCGGTATTTTCAAACAAGCACAGTTACTGGCAGATTTTACAAAGTACCTAAGAAGTAAGAACATTATTTATCCATTTAACTGTACATACTTATTAGCTATAACACCCAAACGGTCTCCGTGTGTACTCGTGACTTTAAATTTCACTAAATATTTGACGTCTAGCACGTTTTTTCGTGAAATGGCACTTTTGGCATGCTCCAGGGAAACGAACAATTTGTTTCACACTTTTCGTTACCGGTCTAACTTTTTGGCAACTCTCGTATTTATTTACGTACCTATCTACGTCAAGGAATTGAAATTATTGGGTAAGGTAAGATTTACGTCATTGTGTTTTTATAACCTTTTCAACGGTCTTGTCTATAAATGATTATGTATCTAATGGTGTGACGTCTCCGTTTTTTAACCGACTCCAAAACAAGGAGTAAATGAAAACCTACTCCTTGTTTTGAAGTCGGTTAAATTTTGCCTGTTTTTTTATATTTGTTACCTCATAACTTTTTACAGTGTGAACCGATTTTGATGTTTCTATTTTTATTTGAAAGCTGATGCTTGTCGTGTGGTCCCATTTAAATTTTATCAAAATCGGTGGAGCCATTTTTGAGTTACACTCCGATAACTGAAATTTTTATCTTAATGATAGATCGATCCCGTAAGTAGCAAAGGACATGAAAAAGTGTGAAAAAAAATGTAAAAATGGAACCGACTTCAACACTAAAAAGTGTGAAATAACTTGTCGAAGTCGGTAACATGCACACAATATTGTCATAATAGGTACTTTTGAAATGTCATATAAGAACTATACCCGATCCTCCTGCTGGTTTTCGTGAAAGAAAAGCATCCGAAAACCGTTTGCAGCATCTGCTGCTACTTTTCCACCACCACGCACGTCTATATGAGTAGGGCCTAGGTAGGTGTTGTATACATCAATAGCTCTATTTTGCACCTAATATTCAGATATTAGGTGCAAAATAGAGCTATTTTCCATTTTAAAACTCTCTTATTAGCCAAAAAGCAACTTACCACCAACGAGAGCATTCCCAAAGAGGGGTCGGTTTAAGGCAGGCAGCAGGCCGTAAAACCTTAGCCAAAACATTTCACAGTGATGTCCTTCGGTTGTTGTGTGTGTTGCGAAAGCAAATTTAAATATGTCCTTGAGTAGTTTTTTGTAGTAGCTTTTTGTTGTTAGATATGTCGCGAGTGGCATAAGAAAAAGAAGATGATTACGCACTTCTAAAGTACTCAAATAAGGTATGTATTTATATTCTGGGACCTATGATATTGTAACGGAACAAGCCCGAGGCCCACCTGATGGAAGTGGACTAACCTCTGCCTATAACTTCGTTTCGAACATTAATTTCGTCAACGACGAATTGCACTGTGCCCGTCACACTGAGACGTACAGTACTTGGGCCTCTTGTGTCTGTAATTTTACTAGCTCTCAAGAACTGCTGCTGGAACACACTGTTAGGTATTTGGCGATAGATTTTCTACTTGAGGGTCCCTGGCCGGGCTAGCGGTCCCACCCGGCATTCGCTAAATGCCCTTCGATGGGATTTGAACCATGGACCTGCTGCACGGCAGTCCATAGCCAATGCCACTGAGCCATCACTGCTTCAAATGTCCTGTGACCTGCTCGTAAAAGTAGTGATACCCTTAAAATATGCTATATAACATATTTATTATGATATATTACCTTTCGATCATATTACATTAACAGGTTCGAATGTCGCCCTGCTAATATATCCATATCATGTGTCAGTAACCGATACTCGAACTGGTCTCGATTACATACACTTGAAACCTTCGACCTTAGACTCGAAGCGATAATAGCCCAGCGCCAGTGAGTGCCAACAGCCGTGGGCAGAGTCCATAATTCAAATCCTGCTTCGGATTGGGACTTCACAGTTCACAGTTATAGTATGCGTGTGTTTTGATATGTCGGTTTGGCTAGGCAATAGGCATCTATTCCTCAAGTAGAAAATCTGTTACCAAGCACCTCACGTCGTGTTACGGCAGCTGTCCGTTTAAAGCTTTAATTGTAAGTTTAGCCTGAATATGTGTTCAACTACATCATCCCTTACCAACGTGAATAATTAATGCCTAGTCTATCAAAAAGTATTTATTCGATAAACTTTTTGTACACAATGCATTCTAAAGAATATTTTTATAATTCTTGCCACAACGCGGTGATCTCTTCGTCTTTGATCAAAAATGCTAATCATATACAAAACTCAAAAGTAAGATATTTACAATAGGAAATATTGTAATTTAAATATTATTTTGGAACTGTTAAAATCTTCGAATTTTGAAAACCTTTTCCACGCTAGCAGATAAAATGCACATTTCTACACAGATTTCGAATGATAAACCACATTTTTTTTACAACAAATTTCCGAGTCTGTGAGGTAAAAAACTGTTCATCTACATACTTTTGGTATGGTATGGAATATTTTGTGGACGAGTCCATATTAGTACTCGACTAGGGTTATTTAACAATTATAGTATTAAAAAGTTTGTAATTCTCCTACTCTATAGGAAGTCCAGCCCATTAGCAGCATCAATGCCATGTGCAGTTAGAGTTATTTGGCTGGTAACTAGTTTTTTACTGAATGAGATCGCATCAGCCAGTGAATTGATGACAGAATTAGACACGTAATTAATTACGATCATTCAAATCTTAAGTGCAAAAAGTCACTGAATAGTTAGGAGAAAACGATATCATTCATCTTTGGGACAAAAACGTATAAGTACCGCGTCGTACAAAAATAACAAAGATTTATTTTGTATATTTGATTTGATAACGGTATAATTTTGGGGCTTTCCGTTTCCCTACCACAAATTTTTCGAACCAAAATGTTTTCCGTTTACAAACCGATTTTTTATTAGTTTTTAAACCAATCTTTTTTTGTTTTTAAATCACAATATTTTTCGATGAAAGAGTTTCTTGCCAACAGTACGAAAATTAATGTTTAAAAAAATTACATTGCGTTCGTTATAATCCCGAACAGATGACACCACCAGCTTTTAACAGATATGTTATATCCTCTGTTAAATATTAGTATGGCTTTTGCCATCTATAAGATGTAATGTAGTGGAGAACAACCGGAAATGCGAAAATCCGAATACACATACGTAATAATTTTGGTACAAGCTGAAACGGAAACGCTTTACTCGCGTTTCTCGCTCGCTCGGCCAATAATACCTATTCTTTAATAATAATAAAGAATAAGTGTTTCTTGTGATGTAAAATGACGAGCCATGCGTATTTTTAATTTGTTCGCACTATGAGTTAAATCATACAATACGTAACTTCCTGTGGAACACCGACATTTTGGCGTAACTTACAAAGATAACTATTTATATTTAAATAAATTTATATTTACTTAACTTTAGTTAATGTATTATCATATGCTCAAACGATTTTTGAAATGACGAACCAATACCTGTCTCGCTTGTTCTCCACGTGTTGTTTGAAAGTCATCAATCACTCTTTAGCCTTTCTTTTCTGAACGCGGCAGTAGAGAATCTTTTAATGGTAAAATTTGTAATTGATAAGAGCATTTTAATAAATGATTTTGACTTTGACTACCTCTTCAGGCTCCGCTTTTTTGTCTCCTCCTGTTTTTTCTTTAACTTTTGGGAAAAGGATGAAATCATATACATTACCTGGGCTGTGAGCAGAAGGGGTCACGTACTCTACCTTTTCAAGAGACAAAAATGCTTTTCTTTTTTTTTGCGGCGTGAGGACAAGTGTTGTCATGGTTCATGCTGCGATTTATCGATCATTTCTCGCGAACTTTTTCAATAACTTACCGCAGGCAAACTGTAGTGTACACTCAGAATTTACCGTTTTATGTTGTTCTGGTGGCACATTACTCAAATAGACCGTTTAAAAAAAACCGCGTTTATGCCCACACTTTTTTCTGGTCACAACTTTGTTGGTCAGCTCACAGCGGTCACATTAGAATACTTTTAAGTTTTGCATTTTGTATTATAATGACAACCTATCCATGTTTCGTCATATAAACAGCATCTAAATATCAGTGATTAAGATTTAGCATTATTCCTTGGTAACAATCGACACGTGCTTGTTTCTGAACTAATTTGACTTCGTGGGGCTGCAGCAAAAGCAGGAGAAAATTTTCGTAAAGTTTATGCAAAATATTTTTATATTAAACCAATTCTGAACTGTCCCCGAACTTGCTCATACGAAATTATCCTCGGTAAACGCCGTTGATAGACGACTTTCGAGAATCATCCGACAGGCAAACCTGGCCACGATCAAATACAGTGATCCACTAATCGCGGTATTAATTGTAACGCTTCATTCTAAAAACATTAGGTTAGAAAGCCTAGAAAATAATAGAAAACCATCGTAACATAGAAAACCATCGCCCTAAAATCGTCCTATTCGCTTTCTATAATCTATATTATATCTACGAATAAATAAAGTATTCGTAGGTATATATACATATATAAGACATAGACATAGCTTTATTTGTGACAAAAAAACAGACAATATAAAAATACAACTTTTCAACATATTTTGAGGGTACAGTACCTACATAATAGATTTTTTGCCACAAACCAACCCCAACTCAGCTAGCTGCGAACAACCAGCGCTGGTCTTCCTTTGGGAACGGAAGGTGACGTCACTCACGAAATTTTATTCGTATTTGCAAACTTCACTAAGTAATACACAAATCAGAAGTTATTTCACTCCAAAACATATCACAAAATTCATCTAACATTAAAGGTACTTAAATAAAAATGTGAAACATTTTTTTTTATGCCTGATAGTTTAGCCTTTGACCACTATCTCACCTGATGGTAAGTGATGATGTAGTCGAAGATGTTGTTCAGGCTAACCTAGAAGTACTGGCTCTCAAGGACAGTTGCCGGAACACACCGTTAGGTGCTTGGCGACAGATTTTCTGCCATCCTAAGACGACAACCGGGACCGACGGCTTAACGTGCCCTCCGAAGCACGGAAACGCTCATTAGTAATGTCACTAGCGGTCACCCATCCCACTCATGACCGCGGGCGACGTTGCTTAACTTTGCTGATCGGTTGAGAACAGCTAAGTAAACTTCGCTAGGAGCGCTTCAAAATCTCTTATTTAAACACTGCATTGACGTACATATACGAAGTATATGCCTCATAATATGCAAAATATAAGTAAGTTTGCCCTAGAATTAACCTGATCTTTAAAAATACTTCGTAGCCTCCCTCCAATAGAAACAGGATAGTGAAGGCGGTATGTTTCTTTCGTTAAAGCAGCGGAAATTGCTTTCCGCCACTACGGCACGACATGCTTTATTTCCCGATGAAGAACTGTTTACATCCGTAATATTGGATGGGAGTAGAATATGACGAAGGATATATATGTAATAACGTCTTTATGTAAACATATTATGTAGAAGGTAAATTTAGATACTTAGGTTGTATATGAAGTATGAGGTACGAGGGGCGGCTGATAAATCCGCCGTTTTGGTAGATACTTAACGAAAGAAAACTGAAATAAACACACATTACAATTTTAATTGACAATCAAAATTAATATTTTAATATGCACATGGCATGTAGTCATTACCTTGAATTATAATGGAATTTATCTCAGTGTTATATTAGTAAATTTGTGGTCTTATTTTTAGTAAAATTATGTTGATAAAATATTTTTTTTTTACTATTTCATCTCAATTAATACATAAATTGGCGGCGTAATAGCGTAACAAATACCTACTGTTAACGTAGATTTAATAAAAACATGTTTTGTTTAATGATTTTTCTTTTATTTGTATGGAAATTCCGGACATTTTAAAATTCCCGCTGCTTTCCGGACTACGAACCAAAAGTCCGGACGTGTCCGGAAAATTCCGCCCGTCTGGCAACCTAAGTGTTGCTGTAAAAGGTTGGAATTTTTGTTAAAAACCCGTGCGAAGCTGGGGCGGGCCGCTAGTAATTAATATACATATTTCCTCCTCCTTGAGTCGTTTCCCCAATGCTGGGGGTCGTGACCACATCATGGTTTCAAAACCTTCTCTTTTATTATTTCTCTCCAATTGCTCCTACTTTCAGCAACGTGCACGGCTTCTGAGGCTTTAATGTTAAGCGAGGTTTGGATTTGGTCCGTCCAGCGTATAGGGCTTCTACCTCTGGGTCGTTTTCCCTCGACTTTTCCCGTGACAATCACTTTAAGTAGGTTGTCACCAGATTTGCGCGCGATATGGCCATAGAAATCAAATATCTTGCGGAGGCACACATTCGATAATCTTGGCCTTTTCTCAATTTTGAGCTCCTGTAGTATCGAGATGTTCGTCCTGTGTGCCGTCCACGAGATACGCAGCATCTTTCTGTAGCACCACATTTCAAAGGCCTCAATGCGCCTGCGATCAGCGGCTTTTAAAGTCCACGTCTCCGCTCCGTACAGGAATATGGAGAACACAAGGGATTCAACGAGTGAAAGTTTTGTCTTCCTTGTAATGTTTCGGTCCTTCCATATTCTTTCAAGCTGTGACATGGCACCCTTGGCCATTCCGATACGCCTGCGAATCTCATCTTCACACGATCCATTGTTGTTTATACTAGAGCCCAGGTAAATAAAGTGATTCACCGTTTCAACATTAAGTGTCCCACTAAGCTCTAGTTTGGATGTGCGATCCACCACCATAATTTTTGTTTTGGACCGGTTTATTGATAGACCCATCTCGCCACTGTACCTCTCCATTCTGTTGAGAAGAGAGCACATCTCCGTTTCATCTGCTGCAAAAAGGATGGTATCGTCAGCGTATCGCAAGTTGGTGATCTTGTTGCCATTAATATTTACTCCCCTGCCGCTCCAATCATCGCATGTTTGCCGGATTATGTGCTCCCCATAAATGTTGAACAGAATAGGTGATAAAATACAGCCCTGACGCACTCCTTTACCGAATGGGAATGGTTTTGAGGATGTGTTGCCGATCCTCACCGTGCCTAGGCTTTTTGAGTACAGACCTTGTAGCAGAGCGACAAGGTGTTCTGGAACACCCATTTCCTGTAATACTCCCCATAACCGATTCCAGTCCACACAGTCGAATGCTTTGCTGTAGTCTATGAAGCACATCATGACTGGTACATCGAACTCGTAAGCCTTCTCAATGAGTTGTCGGAGATTGAGAATCTGTTCCCGGGTGCCCTTTCCTTTCACGAATCCAGCTTGTTCTTGAGGGATCTGCCAGTCCAGGTAATATCGGATTCGATTGTTGAGTATCTGGAGGAGAATCTTACTGGCGTGCGATATGAGTGACAAGGTGCGGTAGTTTTCACACTTCCTTGTCGATCCCTTTTTGTGCAAAGGGAGGACTATTGAATTTGTCCAGTCCCGGGGCCATTCAGCTGTGTGCCAAACGCTACTACAGATACTGTGAAGCATGTCGATACCAGCATCACCTAGTGCCTGTAAAATTTCCGCTGTGATCTCGTCAGGCCCAGGGGCTTTCTTGTTTTTTAAGCTGGATATGGCTGCAGTTACTTCAGATCTTAGTATGGGAGGTTCACGGTCCAGTTGTTCGAGGTTGAGAGGCGAGAATGTCGCAGGCGATGGGTTACTGTATAGTTCTTCGCAGTATTCGCGCCACCTATCGGCCACTTTTTCCAACTCATGCAAGGGATTTCCGTTCTTGTCTTCAAGTACCCAACTTTTCGGCTTGAATTGCCTTGAGAGCATTCGGACTTTTTTGTAGAGGTCAGAAGTCTGTAGTTTGTTTGCATGCGACTCAACTTCACGACACAGGTTCAGTATGAAGTTGTTTTTATCATTCCTGCTACTTTGTTTGATCTTTGAACATAATCCAGAATACTCCTGCATCACCTGGTTGTTTTGAAGACCGTGACATTTTAGCTCTTTTCTCCTCTGTACTAGTTCCCAGGTTTTATCAGAGAGCCAGATTTTTGATCTGCTTTCCTTGTGTTGGGGTTGCAATCCAACCAACGAGTCATTAACTACAGACTTCAAAGTTTCCCATTGGGTGTTAGTATCTTGGGATTTGGGTGTTATTAATTTAAGACGTGACTCTACGGTCTCTCTGAATTTTGAGCGAAAGAGCGGATTCAACTGTCTAGGTTTCGGCGGGGACGTTTTCCTTATCCTCTTGAGTCGCAATGCAAACCAGGCCACCAGCAAGTTGTGATCAGAGCCGCATTCCGCACCCGGGAAGGTCTTGACATTAGTGACCGAAGAACGCCATCGGTCGTCTATCATTATGTAGTCGATTTGGTTCCTATAGCGATCGCCCGGAGACCTCCAAGTGTACATACGGCGAGGATGGTGTTGAAAGTAGGTGTTCATTATACTGAGTCTTTTGTCAATACACCATTCCAGTAGTCTTTCGCCTCTATCATTACGCACTCCCAGTCCATGCTTCCCTACCACGTTTCTAATATGGTCTTCTCCATCTGTTCTACCAATTTTTGCGTTCCAATCACCGATTATCATAGTTATTTCCCGTTTTGGTATTGAACTAAGTGTGTCAATCAGAGTGGCATAAAATCCATTGATAGTACTTTCATCAGATTGTTTAGTGGGGGCATAAACCTGGATCAGATTAACAATAAAAGGCTTGGTGTTCAGCTTCAGCGTTATGATCCTGTCTGATACTGGGTTGTACCCGAGGACGAAATTGTTAACCTTGGGTGTTAATATAAAAGCGACACCGTTACGGCTTTCATTCTCGGGTCCCGAAAAATACAAGGTGTTTCCAGAGGTGGTCTTGAAGTGTCCTTGTCCTCTCATGTGAGTCTCGCAGACGCCTAGGAGAGTCAATTGATGCGCTTGCATTTCACTCTCCACGATCGTCAATTTTCCATGCGCAAGCAGCCCTCTCACGTTCCAGGTTCCCACTCTATGTTGAGTGCGGATCGTCATGTTCTTAGCCGACTGAGTGTCGTTACTTGAAAGTTTCGCCACATCTGCAGTCGTACAATCCTCCGCATCGGTATTATGAACATCATCATCGGTAACAGATTTCACACCTGCCAGCCCGGGTACTGGCAGACGCCGAGCGTCAGTCGGATCGCATGACAAATTCAATTTCTTATTCTTACTTGATTCCATGATACGGTTTTCTTGGGAGTTTAATTGTGGTGGGTTCCCGCGTCCTTCCACATCAGTATTTCTGAGGAGATTTAATTCCTCAAGGCCACTGAGTGCCGCTCCGAAAGGGACCACGGAGTTGTCAGGTTATTTACCGCCGCCCGAGGCTCGGCGTTGACATTTTTACGGTAGGTCTTGTCTCCTCCTGACCAACCCTCCTCCTTTTTCATCCGGGCTTGGGACCGGCATTGGCGAAGTTAAATATATATATATATATATATATATATATATATATATAGGAACCTATGTGAGTGAAGAAAAATACATATATACATATAATCAAGCCTGTATTCCCCGAAGGGGTAGGCAGGGGTGTGTATAAGCACCCACGTTTCGCCAATTGGTTTTTGTAAGGTAGGGGATGAGTCTATTGCCATTCACCGGGCACAGTTTCAGGGTCACACAAAATGTTTTCTCTAACACACTGGACGAAACACAAGAACACATTACGAATAATATGTTTACGCTAACAACATATTAGAAAGGAACACAAGAACATATTGATGAAATCCTGGCAGGGCACTTAGATTATATACCTACAGCCCTGTTGTCTAGAGAAAAGTATTTAACGCAATATAGATTTATTTACTTGGATGACATTGGTGATTTTTTCAGTCAATTTTAATTAAAGAAAAAACCACGGAAAAGATTTTTATGAATCGATTTTGATGTTACCAATCTGGAAGTTTTATATGCGCTTAATAAATTAAAAAGTGTTATGAAGTTACAAACTACAACTCCTTTTTTTAAGTTAAGAAATACTACATTGTAATCGGATTTCCTCATCTGCTCTGGGTCGTTTTACAAACTTAATACCATTATTATAATTAACCTTAATGCAAACAAAGAACAAAGAAAACGAGACCACTTAGCTTACTCAAATTCTCTTTAAAATAAAACGAAGGTTAATTTTTATTTTGCTTGTTACAGAAACGAGAGCATCTGAGTCTGGACAATTAATTCGGATTACAACATTGAAGCTGTTTTTTTCACTTGTAAGTATTATTATCGTTACAAGTAAATTTTTACGTATTACACGCTGTATGAGCCCGATCTTCCAATGCTGAACACAGCCTCCCATATTAATAGGGGTCGATTGCCATAAGCAATTCTTCAGGTCCCTGGTTCGATCCGCCGCTGGAGCTTCAACGCATGGTGGCTAACTACACTCGCTTCGGTAACTACCACCCTCAAGTATAAAATCTGTCGCCAAGTACCAAGGCACAGCAGTCCATAGCTATTTACCGCTCGGCTATCACTGCCTGCGCTGCGGTACTGAACTTCAAGTAACAAGTAGTACTGTACTGTATCAGCCGGATCGTCCACTGCTGAACACAGCCTCCCCTATTAAGGAGGTATTTGCCATAATCCCCACGCTTGGCAGGCGGCTTGGGGATCGCAGTGTAAGATAGTAGTTCTTTAGAAGGCGCTGCTGCCCACCTTCCAGTATAACTATTCCCTTAGTCGCCTTTTACGACACCCACGGGAATATATGGGGAGGTGCAATGCTAACCCGGCACCCCACGGGGAAAGAAGTAGTAAGTGGCAGCAAAGCAAGTAGTAGTGGTTGTGGTTGCTGCAGAGAGCAGTGTGGAAGTGAGACGGGCGCCGCAATCTTACGAGGCGCTGTGCCAAGTTAACTCGATCGGGTAATAGACCTGTACTCAAGTAGTTATTACCTATACTTACTATAATGCCATAACCAGCCTGCTTTAAATTAAGAAGTACCCACTCACTACCGCATACCACACCTAATGTGTTGTGACACGCAGTTTCTTGAAAAAGATTTATTTTATTGTCAGGTTTCGGTTGAGTTCTAGTCTATTTATAAATGTTATTATGATTATACTGCACAATATAACGTTAAGCCCGGCGCGGGGGCTGCGCCTTCATAAGTATCTTGTTTTAGGCTGCTTTCCCGCCGGAGATTTGCGAGGTAGCTAAGTAAGCGAGGACAACGCTAAGCTACGAAACTATATGTATGTTGTTTCCAAAAAAGCTAAGCAAAGCGGGTAAGATGTACAATAAAGATTCGCGACCGGGGCTATGCTATGCATGGCCATCACGCAGACAGGTATCTGATAATAGTGTAGAATAGCGGGGCGTGGCGACTCTTGTTTATATCCACAATAAAGCAGGTCTACACTCAGTGACAAACGTGTTCTAACCAAGCACGTCGTCATTTTTGTTTCTTTTTACCCGACAGACAAGAAATATGTTTTTGTTTTGTTGGTTAGCCTTTGACCACTAACTCACCTTATGGTGATGACTTGGTCGAGCTTGGCATTTGGCAAACAGGTGTAACCTATCTCTACTATGCACAGAGCTACACCACTTGTACCCTTATTTAAGCTATTATTATAATATTTATAATTTAAGCTCTTATAATTATATATAAAAACATAGCTTCGTTGGACCCTTTTGGGGGAAAAGGATTCAACGAAGCTGTTTGATGATTTTCATTACTAAGCTTAGCACTGTTGAGTGCTTAGCTGAGTAATGAAAATCAAGTGATCCCACGAGTGGGTTTTACACACATCCGTAGCTTAACATCGTAGCACATCTCTGGTTGTGGCACTTTACAGCTGCGAGCGCCGAAATCTGCTTGCGACGACATCTTGCAATGAACTTTACAACAAACTTACAACTTAGTACAAACTTACTATTATATATTTATTTATAGAAATGCCCAACAGCTTTTATTTACAGTTTTGAATAATATTTAAAGATAAACACCGAGAAAGCCAATTACAGGTCCTCACGTTTAAAAAACTGCAGAATAAATCTAATGACGTCCCTTTACTTAAATTGTTCTCTTGCTGCTCACTCTGTGCACAATTATGTGTTTTTTCTATAATTAGTATTAGCCACTGGGTGCTTGTCAAATATTATTCTTATTAGCTTCAAAAATCATTATATGATATCCGTACCTCAAAACAGTTAGAGTTTTGACCAATAAAACACATAAGTGCACAACCGATTATTACCTATATTTTATGAGCAACGCAATAAAACGCCATACGTTTCTCCAGATTTTCACAAAGAGATTTATGAAATCATTGTAATATTTTATTGCACCTAAACACGTCAACTGGTCTACTAAAGCCGTATTTATCTGGTTTTATTTATTGAGTAACAGTTACCTGCCTACTTGACTAACAGTTTTCACTTCTTGCGTGTACGCTACCTATTGATCTTGAATGTCAATTCATAACCTTAATGTCTCCCTGGATTATTTTCTTATATATAATAATTAAATGTGGGCCATTCGATCATTATCAATATTTCACCTATTGGCAAGTGATGATAGGTCAAAGTTGGCATACTTTATGTAGGCTAAACCTGAACAATGGAGAGAAATGGGCTCTCATGTACATTTGCAGGCGCATTATTAAGAACATTGGCGCATAAGACAGGAGCAGCAAGGATTGGTTGCCATAACAATTGTTAATAATATAAATTCAAACCCAATGAATAGAAGAGGAAGAAGAATTAATTAAATAATTGAAGAGGAGTTTACCTTTAAATTGACCAAAATCAGAGAATCGCCCACATAAGCTTCTTGGGCACGGCTATCATCAGATCGCAATATGTCCTTTTGAAGCAGTGATGGCTCAGTGGCATTGGCTATGGACTGCCGCGCAGCAGGTCCATGGTTCAAATCCCGCCGCGTGCTTGAGCTTCACCGCATGGTGGAAGGGCATTTTGCGATTGCCCGCCTGGCTAACTACCACCCTCAAGTAGAAAATCTGTCGCCAAGCACCTAACGGTGTGTTCCGGCAGTAGTCCTTGAGAGCCAGTGAAATTACAGGCACATGAGACTTAACAACTATGTCTCAATGTGACGAGCGCAGTGCAATTCGTGACTTGTGATGAAATGCATCTGTTATAGTCAGATGTTAGTCCGCTTAACATCAGGTGGGCCTCGAGCTTGTTCCGTCACAATAACATAAAAAAAATGTCTTCTCGACATTCTGAGAAATTTAAGCCCGCAACAGGTATTTACAGTATTAGTTCTTATAAAGAAATTTAACAAAAAAAACCGACTTCAAAAGATAACATTCCATAGCAAAAATTTACTAAAAAGTTAATAAACCAAACTATCGTATACAGTTACTTTGTTCATTTCACAACGCTAAGTGAAAATAAAAACATCAATGTAGTCAAAGCCAATTAAATACACATTATTAAGGATAACTCAAATACTCGTCAGATCTCACTCAAATTTAAAAGGAACCACATGACAAGCACAAGCTATCCAATATATTCCTTAACGGTAACACCGATTATTATTTATTTTGTGACAAATGGCAATGTATTCTTGCATCGCTTGTGAAATTTTGTGAATAAATATCATATTTTAATTCCTGACTAATTTATTTTATTATATTATCTATTTAAACAATATGATTTACTTAATTCATTGACATTTTTAATTTGAAACTTGATCATATTTATTCATAATCTTATTATTTTTATATTATTATTTGATTTTTTTTTTTAATATTTTGTCAAAATTGTGCCTGTTTTAATTTTAGTTTTTGATATTTTAATTTTGTGTATGTATGTGTAATAACTTTATATAATGTACAAATTAATATAATAAGTGTAATTGGTAATGCCGTGCTTATTATAGTAAATAAATAAATAAATATAACAAAAAACATCAAAATCGGTACCCGTTAAAAAGTAATGAGGTGACACAAAATGATCACAATCAAATAGAAAAGGGGCGAAAAAAGCTTCCGCCTTTTTTTGAAGTCGGTAATAAAGGAATAGAAATGATTGGAAATATTAAATAAGTTTTGAAAGATCCCAAGCACCAGAACCTTCTACAGAGCTCTTTATATATGCAACAACGCATATTATACTAACAACTTTCATAACACGTAGTTAAGTACTTACTTTTTAACAGGATATTGCTAATAGCCTAGAAGATTGAGGTTTATAGGTAGATGCCATAATTGATAGGCACTAAACTTGAAGACTGGAGTTTCGGCCCGATTTGTAAAGTGAGCCGGAAACTGATAAACCATTCATTAGTTTCCAGGATACCAGATTTGACTAACAGGAAATTGTTTCTAAATGACTTAATAAGTACAATAGGTACTCGTAAACAGTGAATATGTAACTTTAAATAAATAAACAGTACATTTAGTAGTCGTGGGGTGCCGGGCTAGAACTTCACCCCAGATTTCTTTTTTCTCAGAATTTGTCGTAATGTAGGTTAGTTCTAAATTCAGAATTAGTACTTTATGATGTTAGGATTCCGTAACCACAGGGCAACACGAAACCCCGTTCTAGACACTCAGCTGGCTGTCTCTATGCCTGTCCCACACAGTTGGCCATACTCTGACACGGGCGGAATAGATGTCAAGCAGCGTTTAAAAGCCATCTAAAGAAGAAGAGGAAGAGTTCCATACCTGAAATACTGATTAATCTTTAACTCCCAGAACTAGAAATGCAATTAAATTATATTCAGGGGTTCGGTACATAAGAAATGAGCCGGAAAATAACGTTTTTTTAGCACCTTGGCCTGTAGGGTGTCTTGGTATAGTAGAGAACATTATATAATGTATTGTTATATTGTTTTATCTACAAAAATAATAAATCAGGGGTGGTCAAAGTGGCCAATTTTAGAATTTTTTTCATGCCTAAATTGTTTCAATTTCTAAACTAGTTAGGAATCTCAAATTTCGATAAGCAAGTACCATTTATATCCTGTACTTAATCAACAAATACTGAAATCGCCGATTTATAATAGTTTTGAAGCTGTTATCGAAACCACGTATAAGTAGGGGGCGCGGCAGTCCAGAGTAATTTCCACTAGGCCATCATTGCCTCATCGTTTCATGGAAGACATGACGTCATCTGGCTAAACATTGCTGTATGTTTATATGATAAATGTCGAGAATGGTCAGTGTAATAACAGGTACACAAGTACCTAACACTTCATTATCTAACTCTTAGCTCACTCTCACTTAGCTTAAATGCAAATCAGCGCATATCACTTGTATGTTCTGAACTATCTGAAATATGAATAGGCACCAGTTCGTCTATGTAATATGTAAAATATTTTTACCTGACGTTTAAATGAAGAGTTTCTTACCCGTTCGTCTCGCAGTGGCTCTATACAATTTTTTTGCTGAACGTGGCAGTACAATGTAGAATATTTCAATACTAAAATTTGTAATTGACCTTCATAACATTAGGTTTAAATAATATAGCGTTATTCGGTAAGAAGAAAACTTAGATGACATCAGTTCCTTACCACCTATAACCTGCTACGTATAAACGCTTAATTAATTAATTAATAGTTCGACTCGACCGTGAGCCAGATCTCAGTAATTGTATTAGCGACGTGCAGTCCAGTTACGGCGGTTCCGCTAGCCAACCTGGTATGCGTTCGTGCAATGCAAGTGGTCATCCGTATGCAGTCTCTGGCCTGGCTCGACCCGCATCTAATGCCCACGTGCCTTCTTCCGCCACGGCTCATTTTGATTTATAGAGCATGGTGAATCTATTCTAATTGTTTAATAAATATACTTCAGTTGGAAATTACTTAGTTGAATACAATCATGCGATTTCCTGTTTGCTTTCGTATCATCGTCGTAATAACCTATGTAGAATCAGTTTTGGGTATTTTATAGTACATTACTGCAGAATCCAGTAAGTAAGCCTTCCTGGCCAAGTATGAGTTACATACGAGGCCAGGATCGCTTTTTTAATGGTTGAGGCTTGTATAATGCTTTTCTCAAAAATGAATGCCTCAGATTTTAAATCAGGAGGAGTACCATCTATTTCCGAATCAGATTCGCTTGAACTAAATGTTTGGGATTATCTATGTTCACGGTCGCAATTGAATATGAAACCCCGCCAATCGTTGTTTTTTTACTAAAAAGTTTGCGTTTGGTTTTGAACATTGTTCTATTTATACATTACATGAATATTTAAGTAAAAAAAACTTGTTTTTGAGGTTCCGTGTTAATTTTAGAATGGAAAGTTTTAATCCAACATGATTTATAAACTGAAATTACCTAATACAAACATAAAATCTCACAATATACTTCTATAACATTTAACATTATTGAGTACAAAACACAACGTGTATACTTTTTCTGCGTCGCGTTCAGTGTCACAGACTATAAAATGGCTGTTAAAGGCTCCAAAAATATATTTTTCTCATAAAATGTCATCCGAAAAAGAGTGATAGATATATATTTGGAGTCCCCTCCTATAACCATGTTATTATGGCTAAAAAGTAATCAGTCTGGTGCTACTTTTTTTTCGAAGCAGATCTAAAGAGGATAACCTAACTGTCCAGTAAATGATAACATGACACTGGCAAATGCACAATACTTGCGAGTCCAAATTACGAGATAGGAAAAATAAAAAACTGTCCAGTAATGAATTTACATACTTACTTTCTGGACAGTAGGACGTTCCAATTTTAAAATCTCTCTTATTACTGGACAGTTGTGAATAAGTCGCCGGTAGAGTTCACTTTCTGGATACGTTTTAGAGATGTTATGCCAACATTAAGTACATACCATTTTTGGCAAAAATAGTTTTTCGTATATTAACTTATATTTCGTATATATTATGCATATAATTATAGCTGCTTTTTTCCTGAATTTAAATTATCTGTATATTGGCTTAAAATCGGTTTAGTTGATGCTACATCCGGCTTACAGACGTGCCGTCCACCGTTGACCAAATGCCGGACCGGAAGCACTCAGTAGTAATGTAACTAGCGGTCACCCATCCAACTCATGACCGCGGCGGACGTTGCTTAACTTTGCTGATCGGTTAAGCACGGTTAAGGCTAGGTGGCACCATCTCTGGTTAAAGTCAAATCGTTCGTTAATGAATTAGTCCATCAGAATAAGGTTGAATATCGAAAGATTGTTGAGGATTTAATCTTCGTCAAATTTAGTGCAACCTAGCCTAAGCAAACTTTGCACGTCAAAGTCGGTCTGGTCGTATTGCTTAATAATAATTACATTCTAAAAGTACATAATATTTGATCATATAAAATTTACATAAGTTGCAACTATAAACATCTTTCGAGCAATCTAATGCAACAAATGTGTACAAGGAGTAAGTATAAAATGTAATAAATACGAGTAGATATTAAAACCTATAAGTACTAGTCTACTATAGACTAGACTGAAACCATTCTATTCTAAATTCACTTTAAGTTTATAAGAAGCTTGACTCGTCGTAGAGGTGTATTGAGTTTATTAAACCTTGTAGTTTGTTGAACTCCGAAGGTGCCCTACATTCGCCCTTATGAAAGTGAATTTGATTCGCGAATCGTTTTTGAAATCGTTAGGATTTGGCACACACAAACGTACGAGTAATATCAAGAAGTCTGCATAGAAAAAATCTAATAATAGGGGTTAAAGTGTGAAATTGCCGTTTTAATGTAATAAGTACTTCGAATTGACATAGAACCTTAATGTTTTGAAAAAGAAGAACCTTAAGGTTCTTCTTTTAAAAAATGTGCAACATTCGATTATCGACTTTAAGTTGATTTTATATTCAAATTATACAAGAGAGATGGATACTTCGGAAATTTGAGTGATTTTTGAATACGAGTTCCGACACGGAACTAACGCGGCAGAAACAGCTCGCAATATCAATTAAATAAATATGTTAAAATAAAAAATAAAGCTAATAGGTATCCTAGTGACTAAATACATGGCAAACCTGACCTTTTAGATTAACGTGATTTTTATTTCATTTATTTCGACTTTACCCAACTATCTACGAGTACACCTGTAGTTTCTTTATGTGGGAACAATAAACTAGTAAACGTGACTAAGCACCACGAACGATGAAGGGACAATAATACACTTGGCAATAAAGAAGCATGTCGAGGCGGTGCAATGGAGAAAGTAAGTGCCAACCATGCTTTCTACTAGCCCTTTTAACCTGCGGCATTTTCCAATCTTAAACTCCCTAAACGGGTGTCTTGGTAATGGGATTTATATCCGTCTAGCTGAAATGTGATAAAGCGAAAACGGATCCGCAAATATGTCTGGAAATTCAAAACATATTCGGAGATTGTGATTCCTTGGCGTAAAAGTAGGTACCTATTTAAGGTACATGATACAAATAAGGCCTGCCTGGATTGTTTTTTAAGGCCTCAGCTTTTTGGAAAACTATGATAACACTATAAATAATATTCTAAGTGCATTACTGTGAATACTCAACAACTTAGGTACCCATATTATAAGATACTTATATCACATCTGCAATAATTAACTTTTGCAACAAAATTGACTATTAAGATGGAACAGGCTTTATTATACGATGCACATAGGCCTTATAAACATCACTTTTTAACACGTTTTATATTATAAGAAATAATAAAGATACAGTTTTAGGTGAATTGTTCTTAGCTTTGAATTTTCATTCATTATGTCCTCTATAATACCCAAAGCATTAACATCGGAGTAAGTCCATTGTTTTTGCTAGAGGCCTTATTTGTATCATATACCTTATATTACATGTAAACATATAAACACGTGTACAATAAAGTATTCATCTAAACTAGTGATCTGAATACCACGCCAGTCGCCACGCATGCATAATTCAGCGATCTATGGCACAGATATTCCTAACACATCTATTTGTAGCATTGACTGTTCAATCATAAATATTATAAAAGAACACTACCCACACACCACAGCAAATAAAACGTAGAGAAGCTATCCTGCACCGATCGATTGCTTTCTTTATATACACCAGAGTAACCTTTGTTATAGGTCCATAAAGTGTGCCGAATAAAAATAAAAGTTGCAATACTAGTTTTTCAAGACAGACGGGTCGAAGGCCCGCCAATGTTCGAGTCCCACTTGCGATTAGTTCGACCTCGAATAAAAAATACTCAGAACTTTCGTTGCCCTAGAACAGTGCCAAGCGTGTGTTAAGCCAATATGTATTGGGCGTGGACTATGAAAGAAACCGTTCATCCATTAAAGATAAGAACAGATATCTACTGTTTGTATTATTAGTTTTAGAAAGACCAGACGTGTTAAATTTAAACTGCAGTATACATTATGGAATATTCGAAAAGAATGTGTGTAGTTGTTCATTGACTAATTACACCAGAAACACTCTTTATACAAGTACTCTTAAATATACACAAGTAGGTATATATATGCGCACCGATCGCGGCACTTGTATGCAACCGAGGCAATTTTAATCAGTAGGTCGTTACTCCCAAATTGAAGAGATCAAAAATTCACACAAGTGTATTGCATGCCGTATAACGTCTAAGTTTATATTCGTTTCAATAATCTGAATTGAACTTTATGACTTGCACTTAGAGGAGATAATGACAGCAGGTGTGCCTGAACTGTTACTCCGCATCGTTGCCCGGGCGTGCCTCGGCGCAAAAAGTCGACGACTTGCAAGTCTGCCGCGAATAATTACTAAAAGGGCGCAGCAGCCATGGCGACATCTTGTCTCGTTACGAAGAACCCTCCTCACCTCTTTGTATTACCATTATTCAACTAGAGTTACAAAGCAACTTTGTCGTACTAAGGTGGAAAAAGACTGAATATATATAAATTGAATTTTAGACTTACCTCGGCCTTACTTAAATTCGCAAAGTCCTTTGGAATTTATATCCCAAAATCATTTGCTAAGCATCAACCTAGCTAGTAAACAATTCGACACTATTTTGTGATAATGGCTTTTCCTTTAAGGTAATAGAGAGAGATAATTAGTCAAATTTCATTATAGCCCACACATACCCACCATATACATTACATTAGAAAACAATACCTATATTAATTCATAGATCTCGTCAAATAAATCCTTTCTTAGGAGTGCGTTACATAATATGTACCTTTAATAATATGTACTATATCAATCAATGCAATTCAAGTAATAATTGCTGAGATATTCACAATCCCGTTAGAACAATCGCAAATAATACCAACAAATACGTTTTCCACTTAATTGACTGTGTAGCTTAAAAAACTACTCGACCGATGTCGATGAAATTTTGAATGGTGCCAATTTGGAGGTACCCAACAAAAAACTTACCATCGTTTCTCGTATACCTTCTATGGTTCAGATGGTAGTTCAAACACACGACATTCGTATAGTTTTCACGATTATGTGGAAAACATGTACAGACGTATTATCAATTAATGAAAATTAAAAAAAAACTCGTTATGATAACATTGACCTATATATACTAGACTAGACGCGACATCTCAAACGAAAATAGTCCACCAGTGCAGGTTTGCCGGCCGGCATATTCTCCTCCACACGCAGCTGGCCACGCGTAGAAATTATACGCGCTTTACGTTCGAAAATTGTGTATTCAAAATACACAACTGATAATACCCAATTTTCGAACGTAAAGCGAATAAATAAAATATCAGGAATAAAAAGAAACTACTTGTTTAGAGCAAAGACATATAACAGGTGCGATGACGTGCAAAGCTAATAGGAGCGTTAAGTTACTGGTGCAAGCGAAGCGAGCGTGCCACGTCAGCCGGCAAAGCGCCAGAAATATCTCCGCTTTTACCTACCGTTCGTTACAATACGATTGTGTCGATCGGTACTATGTGGCACCATCATTCTTTCGCACTAACGTTTATCGCACATGAGTGTTCGAACCAAGGTTATAGACTCGTTGTTCGTCCCCGAAAACCCCCATACCTCTACAGTATATTTTCTACCGACTTCAAAAAAGGAGGAGGTACTCAATTCGTCTGTATTTTTTTTTTTTTTTTTTTTTTATGTTTGTTACCTCATATCTTCTGACTGGGTGAACGGATTTTAATAATTCTTTTTTTATTTGATAGCTGATGCTTGCCGTGTGGTCCCATTTAAATTTCATTAAAATCGATTTAGCCGTTTTTGAGTTACACTCCAAAAACTGTAAAAGTGTTTTCCTGTCCTGATATTATAGTCAATGTTTGTTACCTTAGAACTTTTGACTGGGTGAACCGATTTTGATAACCTTGTTTTTATTTAAAAGCTGATGCTTGCCGTGTAGTCCCATTTAAATTTCATCAAAATCGGACAAGCCGTTTTTGAGTTTCTGTTATATGTTACTATATCTGGTGGTAAGTTAAACATAAGCCCATAAGTAGCAAGGGTCACTAAAAAGGGCGAAATAAAAATTTTTACAAAAAAAATAGAACCGACTTCAACACTCAAATGTGTGAAATAACTTGTCGAAGTCGGTACCATGCGCACAATATTGTGATGATAGGTACTTTTGAACCGTCATGGTACCGACTTCAACAAGTTATTTCACACATTTGAGTGTTGAAGTCGGTTCTATTTTTTTTTGTAAAAATTTTTATTTCATAAATTATCCGCCTCGTTCACATGAGTACAATATCTGTAACTTTACATGACATAATACGAACTACAATCGATGTTTTCAATATTCATTTGAGCGCTTGTTAAATATTCTATTATTGAATTGCAGAGATAACACCAATGTTCGCGTAATTTGTGATATTTACATAAGAATATGGTTTATTATTCATTCAAATAACATGCACACGAGACTTTCCAACTATGTCTCAAAGTGCAATTCGTGATTTGTGATGAAATGCGTCTGTTATAGGCAGAGGTTCTACTTAACATCAGGTGGGCCTCAAGCTGGTTCCGTCACAATAACATTTCATTATTAACACTATAATACCCGAGTATATTAATAGGAGAGGATTATTATCTCGACGAACGTGTGCCGAGAAACAGACGCACACCAAAATAGAATACAATTTAACGATGCAATCTGTTGCAGTTAACATCATACGCGAATGCTAAAGGAACATGTTATACTAAAGATAAACTGAACATGTATATTCGCAAAAATATAGTCAGAGTTAGTCGAATAGTAAACATTTTCAATTGATATCAAAAAGTTCTGAACAAAAGTAATTTGTCCTATTTTTCTTCAACATAAAGCTCACAAATTGTCTAAACAATAATGGCGATTGATTACATTTGCTTTTTTAAATGTATTCTAAAAACAGTTTCTGTTTGTTTCCAGGTGTAACGAACCGTTCGTGATGTTGCGATTAGACGACAGCGTGAGATAGCTTCGCGGCTCTCAGTATGGGTGCGAACATGGGCAAGAACTCCAGCCTGCTGGATGCGTTGCCTAACGCGCAAGGCACTCTCCACGTCGTCATGCTTGGTCTCGACTCCGCAGGCAAGACCACCGCGCTCTACCGCCTCAAGTTCGACCAGTACCTCAACACCGTTCCCACAATAGGATTCAACTGCGAAAAAGTCAAAGGTACCATCGGGAAGTCTAAGGGAGTCAACTTTCTCGTGTGGGATGTCGGAGGACAAGAGAAACTACGACCGCTCTGGAAGTCCTACACGCGGTGCACTGATGGAATCATCTTCGTGCTCGATTCCGTCGACGTAGAGAGAATGGAGGAAGCGAAGATGGAGCTGATAAGGACGGCAAAGTCGCCGGACAATTCTGGCGTGCCGATTCTAGTGCTCGCGAACAAGCAGGACTTGCCTGGTGCCAAGGAGCCGCGGGAGCTTGAGAAGTTGCTTGGACTACACGAGTTGGTGTCTTCTCCCCATAGCTCGCGGGACTCGCATGCCTGGCACGTGCAGCCCGCCTGCGCAATAACTGGCGAAGGACTGCACGAGGGGCTCGAAGCTTTGTATGAGATGATTCTCAAAAGGAGAAAACTGGCCAAGTTGCAGAAAAAACGTGTCAGATAAACTGTACAGTGATTTTCATTTTGGTTACGTATGGACTGTGCGGTGATGTAATAAATACGGTTAGTGCAAGTATTTTTAAATGCTCATCGTACGTGTTAATGATTTTGTAACGTCGTCGTCCGCTAAAAACACCAAATATTGTTTTATTGATAGATGTGTAACGTCTTATGAATTATTCCATCATAATGTTGCTCAATTTATATTGAACATTTTGAAGGAGACGATAAGGTATTTTGAAATTAATTTTACTACTAGTCATTTTCTTTTGAAAATAGCTAGGTGGAAGATAAATTGATGGCAGAGAGTAAACAGGCATATGTGGATAATGAGGTTAAAGTTCAGTTGGAGACGGTTACTCGAAGTAGCTGCTTGTGCAATTGAACCTAGCGAGTAATCGGCATTACTGCGGGTATGCAAATCCCACGGCACGCATATTTGTCAAAGAAATCTTTTAGTTTGTGAGTAGTCACATTATACCGTGGGACCAGTAGCGATACAATATTAAGAAATAACAAGAGAGGAGCATTATTATGAGGTGTAGTGTAGAGACATGTCGCTAGGTTAATATTCTTGATCACCTGCTTTTTAAGCCTCGTGTGTGGTATCCTTGTCGGAGTACCTATATAACTTGCTCTGAGTGTGCACCTAATGCAAGATCCTTTAGCTTTACTCGTTATATCACTAATATTATAATAAGATGTTCAATGACAGTGCATGCACAGGGAATGAATCGGAATGAAACGAAACAGGGATGTGCTTAAAATGGTCTAATCAATGTTTTCTTAGGTTTCATAGAAATTAAACAACTTTGAGCGGTTTTAAATCGCGGCCACAATTGACCACAATCACTGCTAAGTGTTTGAAACGTCGCGCGTCGGGACAAAATAATGATAAATATACGCGATTTAAACCGTTTAAAGATGTTTCATTATTAGTCTAATCAAATTTGTTTGCATTTACCTTTTGCTAGGTAACTTCGTTAAACAATATTGTAGAGCCTTCTCGTCTTTAATTGTTATCTCGATATCTTTGCATTGCTATGGTATATTACAGATTAAATGTGTTGGATACGAAAATGTTTTCAGTTGAGTTGTTTGAATCTATTTAAAACAGACCCTGGATCCGTGGTATTTGCACTGTTGTCGAACGTTCTTATACTTATCTACATGTTAGTTTTTTCATAAGTCTCTATATGTGTGCTCTTTATACAAGTGTAGGACTATTGACCTCAAATAGATGTTTAATCATCCTTTTTCATTAAACATTTTACACATTTTATGTCACGACTACAACCGCAGTTTTTACTAAGTATTCGTAAAGGTTTCCATACAAACGTAGTTTCGTTATATCTTCAGAAGCGTGCTATCGTAAAACCAAAGCCTATATATAATATACAAATATAGGGATTCGTAATATATACTAATATATTTGGCTTTCGAAGGCATGTTTTCTAAATTTACCGAGTTTAAACATGTATTTAGGTAATTAACGACGAAATTACGTTTGTATGGAGATACACTTCTCTAAAGTATGACCATGCGCAATTCATTGAGCTGTTTTTTTCCTAGACTATACTCCTTTTACCATCTATAATATTATCTTCAACCTCATTTTCTTCAAATTTTCGATTTCAAGTATAGTTCGATGCAACCTTAATGGCGGCTGTGAAGTTTGCTGCAAATACGATTTCGTACAAACTCCTTAAAGGTTGTTGTTTGCTTATCTTACATTACCTATTTGCTATTTTACAGCGTCATGCGCATCACACCCTCCATTAACTTTGCATCAAAATATACCCAAGTATGTATTATTGAAATGTATTATATTTATAACTATTACGAGTGATGTTTTGTGTACCTATCATAAAAGAGGCTTTTGATTTTCGTAGACTGCTTCTTTATGTAAATAAATGTAAATAAATTTAACAAACAATAACGAATAAGTTTCGTAAATGAAGGTAATATAAAACAGTTTACTCTAATTGTCATTATATAATGTCTATTTTAAAGAAAATATATTACCAAATGAAAAGGCATTCATTAATTTTATCACGTCTACAAATGTTTTTCTTACTAGCATATTATTCCCAAACTAGGTTCCTTCTTTGATCACATCAATACGTACCAGCAGGTGTAGTAGTGGTCAAATATGTACTTGCATATTACTAGATAATATAATTTAATATTTAAAATTGGATACAAGTCACTGTACGAAGCGAGACGTCAATATAGGCGTCCCGAACACTCCATGAAAATTATTATAGTCGGATCTATCTCACTTTATTTTCGTGAGTAATGCCTTATTTTTTCAGTAAAACAAACCTCTAAATTTATTAAAACAAGCAAAAGCTTTAAAGTTTTAACATTTAAAAGGACTATAAGTAAAAATGACATTGTACGTGTCAAAGGCTACGAACATACTACGAGAAAAGAGACCTAATCGTCAACACTGTTGAGATGTTTTATAACGACGAGAACCTTTGTTCCTCAACTGTTGTAGAAGTCGCGCTGCTTTTGTCGTAGTGTGTGGATCGCTATAGTTTTAATAAGGTATTTATTTATTTAAACATAGTTTAGAGTTAGTGTAACCCCTGCATTAATGTAAAGCTTTTACCAGTTCATGTTACTCACCTTGTAAATATGTAAATTCCAAGTAGTTATTTGTCAATACCATGAAACCAAACATTATATTTATGTGAGTAGTATGTGTAAATTTTGTTATGAAAATACTTGTTTAAAATATGTATACTTTAAACCATTTATTGTATTGTGTTTTATGAAAGCATAGACCTTTTAATCGAACCCCGTAAATAAAGTCTGTTTTCAATAAACTTTAATATTTTATTAGATAATAATCTCCTAATTTAAAAACTATCTACTCGTAACAAAGACGTTTGATACAGTTTCAATAAATGATTAGTAATCCAGAGAGTTTACAAATACCATACTACAGTACTTACCTAAAATAAAATTACCCATATATGCCGTCAAACCTACAAAATATGCCGTCTTTAAGTATGTTACAAGACTGTTTGACTATACATTTCTTTAGACAAGTAATAGCGTTCCCAGCTTTTACAAAATTAGGATTGTTTCATGTACTCCTGTTGGATAAAAGACAATTTGCACCAATAGCATGCTGCTATACTGACGTCGCCGTAAGTATGCTGTTATCAAATAAAGCACATAACAAAGGCTCTTCATTTACCGGAACATAGAATGCAGTCGAACAAAACATTCCCAAGGAGAAGATCATGTTGATGCAATAATACTAGGTACTATCACCCATTCTTACTTTAAGATAGCAAACAGTAGTTGAGCTAACGAGTTCATACCATATCTAGTGATCCGTCCGATTCCTCAGTAAGCTGATAGCGCTGTAAGCCTCACTGTTTCACTTCAGCACCTTAAGTAACTAAAGCGTGAATTGGACTGTTGAAATCACTTTTAATGTTTCTTCTACGCTTCTTTTAGCTGAGCTTTTTATATTAAGTAGGAGTGTGATTGACAATGACGTTCTAGTCCTAGGCGGTCCTGATATTCTTTACTGCGTATACTCCATCTTCTTGTTTCCCACATTACATTATGAATACATGTGGAACCTGTCCGTTGCCATTTAGTTTCTCTAGGCGCTTTTTGTTAGTCTAGATTAGCATGTTCGTAGTAAGTTAAAGCTTCTATTGTTGAACAGAATCATTACCATCTGTTATAGTCAGGCTCTGCAAATAATTTGCAGGATTTTCTTTTTCCGTCCAATCCGTAAACAAGGCTAAATATTCAACTTCGGCATCAGTGAGCTCGCGTTGAACACTGGTTCTAATGGCAGGTTTAGATAAGTAGCGCTCCGGCTTACGGCTCAAAGGTTTTTTGACGATAGGCGTTTGTGTCTGCTCTACTGTGTTTACGTTTACTTGCTTATGAGCACGCAGCAACGAGTGCTCGAGCCTTTTAAACAAACGCAACTCTCTAGCTGCCATTTTAGCTTTCTTGGTTTTTATCTTTTCATCTTGAATGGACTGTTCTAATGCCACCTTCATTTTTTCATTAGAAACATCTTCTAATTCAAACGAATAATCCATATACATCTGCTCTAACGCTTTAGCTGTTGACGAAAGACTTATATTAGGTGAACTCTCTCCGTAGAGCTTTTCATAACAAAACTCTAAGTGAAGTTGCAACTTTAGAACATCTGTTGCGGCGACGGAGTCATAGAATAATCCATGTAATATCTTCATAAATTTTGCTTTCAAATCTGCGACTCTATTTTCACAGAAATTTAAGTCATATTCAAAATCTTTTATAAAGTGGGCAACCCAGTCGCTGTCCTGTTCAATGCTCATATGAAGAGCATTTACTACTTCCTTTAGGGTTTTTTTATGAGGCGCCTGATAAGCCAAATGAGTAAAATGATGTAATTGCTGCTTTTCTATACTTTTAAATACAGACATCAAGCTTGTTTGATTATCACATGAGAAATATAGAACAGGTTTGACAAGACCGCTGTAGCATTCATTTTGCATTTTTTCAAAGACAATGTTAAACGGGTCTTCATCATTTGATATGCCTAAATCAAACCCCTTGGCTTCTATTTCAATGGAATGTGCAAAATCCCTATGTTTAGCCCGCCAACTAGGGGGTGATACATAATACAAAAATCTCCCATATTTCTGCTGCATATAATACATGTAATCAAGTCCCAATAGTTTGGATTGAGTGAGAAATTGTTCATTGGCTATATGTTCTAATTCTGATATTTTTGCATGGAGTTTTGTTAGCAATACTTCAGATTCCCTCAAACACACCATAGACTTGTGGTAGTCTTCAGATATAAATACGTCTAGTTGTCTCACTTGTTCCATATATCTTTGGACGCTCTTAGTGTATGCAAGCAGTTCTTTTCTGTGGCTTTCTTCAATATTTAAAATGCAGTCTGTACGGTAACCTACTTCTTGCCTCATACGGAGCTGTTGGTGAAATTGAAATTTCAGAGACTTGTATTGTGGATTGTATTTTGTAAGAGAGTTATTACTTAAGTATACGAAGTAACCCTCATCTATATCAGTCACAGCTTGAACATCATTTGCGGGATCTTCCACATGCAGTCTTGTTCGCAAGTCAGTGCTTATAATTTTATATTTCTCGTCCAAAGTAATGTCTAAACGTTGTTTTTTCTTGTTACTCTCCTGCTTTTTTGCGTATAACCTATATGGCAAAAGCAAATCGTCATTTTTCAACGCATTGACTTGCAAAGGTTTATTATCAGGTAACGAATATTTTCTTAGTGAAACTTCTGATGGCTCTCTCATTGACTTTATGCTGGCCCTTTTTCTGGTCCCCTTCTTTTTCATACGACATACTGAATCTTGGGCACATAGTACTCTTGGTCGAGGTATATCAACAATTACTGAGTGATTATCTTCTGCACTCATTAGAAATAATATCTTTATGGCAATTCACACATCAAAGCCAAATAATTCAACTATTGGGCCACCTAGATTTTTGCTTGATATGAGAAATCAAGTAAGGCGAGCGTATCCGCTCGTTTGCTATATAACATGAAGTGAGTTTTAATTTGCCAACTTCATGTCTTTATTTTTTTAAATGCTCTATACTCACATGATGGAAGGGTATTGCAAATGCACTCTAGGAGAAGTATAAAATCTGTGGCCAAACTCCTAAAATTTCTTTTGTATGAATAATAGCTTTAAGTATTCCCATCCACCCACGCGGAAGGTGGCCTACTCGTCACCATCTACTCCCACAGCAGCAAGCAAACCAACTAGCACACGGTGTTAGTCGGTAGGGTCGGTAGGGTAGGTCTTAGTCTCTCTCAGAAACGCTATCGCACAAGACCGCGAATCCGCTGCGTCTTCGGACCCTTCCCTAGGGGAGGGAAGTAGGGTCCCTCCATCCTTGAGGCTGGGATAATCATCATTATCTGACAATTTGAGCTTACGGACAGGTGAGTCATACTTCAACTTCATACTTTTGTTCTTACGGTTTAAAAAAAACGAACTAGCGGACTGCTTCCTCAACACTGTTTCATTCACTACCTCAGATATTAGGTAGATATTTAATATTTTATCTCATAAGCTTGAAGGTACTTGTATGCATCCGGCCTTCCTTACTAAGGATCTTGTCACTTGCTGTAATAGGAAGTAATGCTTACACGCTAGGTAATGTTTGGACTTTGGAGGCAGGATAATTGGCAATGCGGTAGTACTGCGTGATCATATTTTGTGGCTACGATTTCGAAGTCGACCAATTAGCTAAATGTCTGCATCCGTAATGTCCATGCATAGTATAGTAAAATGTCAGAATCGTAAGTTTTCCAAGAAAAGTATATACATAATTATATATACAAGGTGGAAACTTTCAGCGGGGTAGTAAGGGGAAGTACCTTATCCGTTGCAGCTACTCGGAAATTGTCTTAGGAGACTATCCATAATTTTTATGGAATATTGATACCCATTCTCAGATTTAAAAATAAATACAGTTAGCAAGAAGCCATTTTACACAATAACATTTTTTGATGCCAATCGATCCTGTTTCTAATACTGATCAAAAACTTCTATGGGACTAACCATCGTTGGAGTACTCAAAAAGTCACAAATTGCAAAAAACTTTTCCCTTACATTTTGTAAAGAATTTGTGTAACTGAAATACAAAAAATAAAATGAAAGACAAATCATCACGTGGAATTTTACACATATCAAAAAGAAGGCGTATTAATTTTGTTTTTTTATTAACTAACATAACTTGATGATGTTATTCATATTTAAAATCTGCCAGTTTCTTGACCTACGATATCAAGTGCTCGAAGTGACCGCCCGCGCCGTTTTGGCGAATATATAAATTGATTCGTTTCTGTGCCGACCTAGTGGCTGCTGATAATTTATTTGTATGATTTCCATACAAAATTGTGGTTAGTGAGTCTTCTCTCATTGAACCTCAGTTTTTAGGTAGCCCCACAAAAATAAATCTAGAGGCGTCAGATCTGGACTACGCGCTGGCCAAGAAGTAGGACCATGTGTTCCTATCCATTGATCACCAAACTGTCAAGATGGTTTTCTATTTAGTAATAACAAGTTCGAAATTTGAATTGATTTAAACTTATCTTTTTATTCAGTCAACAAAAAGATCTCAATCGTCACTAAAAAGCCTTTGCGTAAAATTTTCATACCAAAAAAAGAAAAGATTTTTGCTATTTGTGACTTTTGAGTACTCCAACGATGGTTGGTCCCATAGAAGTTTTTGATCAGTATTAGAAATAGGATCGATTGGCATCAAAAATTGTTTTTGTGTAAAATGGCTATTATCTTGCAATCTGTAATTTTTTTTGAAAATCTGTGAATGGGTATAAATATTCCATAAAAACATCCTCCTCCTTAGTCGTTCACTCTTGACAGAGTGAGAAGATGCTGCATTTTCATTGGCTAAAACAGCCCTCGCGATGCGCCTCCACTTGTTGCGGTCTTCAGCGTCTCGGAAACTCTGAATTATGGAGGTTTGCGTCGTAGCTTTGATGAGGTCTGTCCAACGCATTGGTGATCGACCGCGTGACCGCTTGCCGCCCCATACCCCATATAAACATATCTCTCCTTAAATCAGTCTCCTTAAATCATTTCCAAATAGCTACAACGGATAAGGTACTTCCCCTTACTGCCCCGCTGAAAGTTTCCACCCTGTATATATATCATCACATCAACAGTAACGTCCACCGTTGAACGAAGTCTCCCCTATTGGGGGGATTTTCCTAATCCCCAGGCATGGCAGGCGTCTTGGGGATCTAAGTGGAAGTTTTCAGTTCTTCAGAAGGCGCTGCTTCCCACCTTTTGGTATTTTTCCCTTAGTCGCCTCTTACGCCACCCACGGGAAGAAATGCGAGGTTCATATTCTAACGCGGTACCCCACGAGGTAATATCATATTATATATGTATATATATATATATATATATATATATATATATATATATATACATACTCGTACAAATATTTTATCCTTAGTGAATGACTGACAGATAACATTTGAGAGTAGGTATTTTGTATTAAGGTACGTGATACAAATACTAATCCATTGAAATGTTACAATTTAAGGACCGAATATTGCATTTTTTAGAGGACGCAATTTTATTTTTGGGACATGTGTAGGTCAATAGAAGCTTAACTTCAAGTTTTTGGGGTCGCCACCCTTGTCCCCCGGCCGCCATCTTGGAAAAAGGGATAAAAACACTTTTTTCGCGATATCTCGGAAACTATGCGTCTTACAAAAAATTTGTTAGGACATAATTTGTAGAAAATTGTTTTGCCTACAAATATGTTTATATAACTTTTTGCCCTAAATTGAGATGCACATAGCCCTTATAAACATAACTTTCCAACATCTTCAATAATACTTATAAGAAACAATAATGATACAGCGTATAGTGAATTGCCCTTAGCTGTGATTTTCATTTTTTATGACCTCTATTATAGGTACCCAAAGCATTGACAATATGGTTAGTCCATTGTTGTTGTTAGAGGCTTTATGTCGTAGGCCTTAATTGGTTCACGTACCTTATTTTACTATGATTTCGGTCGTAGCCTTGATTATAGTTCTACACATGCATGCCCCTTGGGGGATATAAGGATTGATGATACTTAATGTTACATAAAATACGATAAATATTAAGTACGGCAATTTATAAACTTTTATGCGATGTTCTTTATATTTCCGGAAGAGTTGTGAGTTTTTAACTTATTTTGTACAAATGATAACGAAAACATGATTATTGAATTACGTTAATTTTGTCTGTAATGCTAAGACTTTTTAAATATTTGGCAGGGTTTTCATTTACCGTCCAATCTGTAAACAAATGTAAATATTCAATTTCAGCCTCAGTGAGTTCACGTTGAATGCTCGCTCTTGCGACAGATTTTTTAGAAATGTTGGGTTTCGGCTTGTGGAGCAAAGACCGTTTGACCACAGGCGGGGGATCTTGTTTGCGTGTTCTTACTTGGTTTAAGTTTACTTTTTCGTGAGCCAGTAATAAGGAGTGCTCAAGTCTGTCAAACAGCCTCAACTCCCTGGCTGCCAAATGAGCTCTCTTCATTTTTTTCTTTTCACTTTCATTATACCTTTTCACAGCCGATTTAATTTTGTTATTGGTTGCAATAGTATCTAGTTGAAATGAGTATTCCATGTACAGCTGTTCCAAAGTTCTAGCAGTTGATACAAGACTTATGATAGACGCCTGTTCCCCATAAAGCTGTTCATAAAAAAACTCCAAATGTGTTTGCAGTTTCAATACATCTGGCGATGCTACGCAGTTGTAAAATAAACCATGCAATATCTTCATAAATTTTGCTTGAAGTTGAGACTCCCTATCTTCACAGAATTTTACCAGATTCACAAAATCTTTAATGGTATGGGCAACCCACTTGGTGTCATGTTCGATCTTACTTTTAATATCAAAAATTGATTCCTTTAATGTTCTCTTATGTGGAGCCAAATGAGCCAAATGAGTGAAATGATGTAGCTGTTGTTTCTCCAAACTTTCAAACATAGACATCAAGACGTTAGGATGAGAGAAATATAAAACCGGTTGAGACAGACCGGTACGGCATTCATTTTGCATTTTTTCAAAGATGACGTTGAATGTGTCTTCTTCACTGGATGTACCCAGATCAAACCCTTTGGCTTCTATTTCGACGGAATGTGCAAATTCTCTATGTCTAGCCCGCCAACTAGGAGGTGATAAATAGTACAAAAATCTTCCGTATTTCTGCTGCATAAAGTACATGTAGTCGAGCCCTATCAACCTTGATTGAATTTTAAACTGTTCATTGGCCAAATTTTCTCTAAGAGATACTTTTGCATTAACCATAGCTAGTACCTCTTCACAACGTTTCAGACATGCCATAGATTTCTGGTAATCTTCAGATATAAATGCATCTAAATGTCTCACTTGATCCATATAAACTCGAACACTGTAATCGTAAGCTTGTAATTCTTTTCTGTGGTTTTCTTCGATGTTCAAAACGCTGTCCCTCCGATAACCTACTTCTTGTCTTGTCCTGAGTCGATTATGGAATTGAAATTTTAAAGATTTGTATAAACGAATGTATTGAGTTATAGAATGGCCATTCAAGTACCGGAAGAAGCCGTCATCGATATCTGTCACAGCTTTAACATCATCTGGAGGATCTTCTACGTGTACTCGCGAATGCAAATCAGACGTTATAATTTTGTATTTCTCATGCAATTTGATCTTCAAACGTCTATTGCAATTGCCTTGATCTTGTTTCTTTGTATATAACTTATACGATAAAAGAACATCGTCTTGTTTAATAGCGTTAACATGAAGAGGTCTATTATCTGGTAATAAAAATGTATTTAAAGTATGTTTTGACGATTTTCTGATTATTCTTTTCTTTAAAGCTTTCTTTGGAATTATCTTTTTTATGTCACTTACAGATTCTTGGTCAAATGCCCTTGATTGTGGTATATCTATGGTAATAGAACGTGCGGAATCTCTTTCACTCATAATAAGTAAATCTTTATCAAATTAACATACACTATGAAATAAATCAAATTGTACAAAACATAGCATATATAAGTAAATATGTTAGGAAACTGAAAAAGGCCTACTAGATTTAATATTTTTATTGCCGTATTAATAAACAAGTAAACAAATAGCTGAAAAAAGAACAGACAGAATGGCAATAAAGGTTTCAATAAACATATATTAAAATGGCACGATAGATTTACGTGGCATCCATTCAAAAGCAGGTTTAACAAAAGTATAATAATCTTTCAAGAATGGTCCTGGATTCATACCTTCACACCAATCGGTAAATAATAACAATCCTTCTTGTTCCTCTGGTGTCAACTTATATTTCTTAGGCTTCAATCGTTGTCCACTTTCCAACATTGACTTCCTTCTTTCTTTTGCAATTAGCTTCATTTCACACTGTTTACTCATAAACTTCTTTAACACAGGTCGTTTGAACTTATGTGGAGGCAAAAAAGCTTTATTCATTGCATTTGTCATCTCTCTGAAAGCCCTTAATTCTCTCTGTGCTTGGTATGCATTCTTCATCATCTTTAGATCTTGAGCGAAGAAATCACTCTGAGCTTGTTTAACAACCTTAAAATCAAGTGAATCGAGACGCAAATTGTAATCTTCGTAAAAAACTTCGAGTATTTTCATAGGATCCATTAAACTTTGATGGCCTTCTTCGCATTTTCCAAATACTTGCTCATACACGTATTCTATGCAGATTTTCAATTTTAGTGTATTTGGACTTGCGATACTATCATAAAACGTCTCGTTAAGAATACGAAAGAATTTTTCTTGGAGATAATTTTCGTTGTAGTATTCTCTACTAATTTCATTGTTTATGCTGTCAATGTAATATTGAAAATAATCAAGTTCTTGTTTTGTAGATTGTTTCAATTGCTTTATCCGCTCGTGTAACATCCTAGAAGGAGCGTCTGTTTTTGATAATTGTATCAAATACTCTCTACTCTGAATCTCCATCCCACGAAATATATAAATCATTTGTTCAGGATTCATAAAATATATAGTTGCTGGCAGAGGACTTTGCAATTCAATCCTAGCACATTCAACCATCTTATCAATATCCATAGTTTCAACTAAGTCATTATCGGTCGCAAATGCTCCTGATTCAAATTGTATCGATTGGATCTTACCACGTAACGTCTCATCGTTTTGTTGTCTCCAAGATAACGGGGCCACGAACATCAAATAACTACGGTAGGTTTTTAAAACGCCTCTTATGGCATCCAATTTAAACAAAATATTGTTTATTATAGTCAACTGGGAAACATAACCCAGAAATTCAGAGTTTTTCGCCACAAGATCTATATATACTTTTTCTGCTTTTGATACTTTCAGACAAGCCTTTTTGTAGTCCTCGGTTAAGAACTTTTGAAAATGTTTTATATGTTGCTTTAATTCTTCAGCGATGAGATTATACTCATAAGATTCCTCCACATAACTTTGCTCTATTTTCATCGTTAGATCACGACGATATCCTATTTGTTGTCGATTCATAGCGTACGCACGAATATTATTAGTATAAACTTTTATGTCGTCGAAGCAGCGCAGAGGACGGCCCTCAATTACGGTATAAAACTCTGGGTGTATCTCCACCACCGCTCTGACATCATCAGGAGGTTCTTCGATGAATAGGCGCTGGGATATATCTCTTGAAGCAGCTATTCTCAAATTATCTTTCTTGTACAAAGGCTGTGACAGTCTGTCCCTTGCGTATAACTTTTCTTTGCGATCACTGTACTTGATATATGACAGTAACTTCTCGGACTTCGGCACACCGTAGGATCTTCCCGCCTTCTGTACCGTCTTATCCTTGGAGAGTGCATGCTTTCGGTTGGCAAAGTAGAACTGGGTGTTTGGCACGTATCGACGTCTAAAAAGAATATCTAAAGTTTTCAAAGGAACCATTGGCTTGCGTTCTTTCTTTAAGCAAGACATAATCTTAATTAATAATGTATGCAACTCAAAATAAAAACATTCAGTACAATAAAATCAAATTCTACAACCACAAATTAACCTAAAATTGAAAATCTTTTCAAAATTGACACACATCAAAAGTTTTTGACTTTTGCTGTAATTTTAGCGATAAAATAAAACTTTTATAAATTACTAAATTCTCTTTGCTTCTGCAAAATATCATTATAGTCCAAAGTTGTAGGACCATGTAGGACTGATCCAAGATTGTAATGAATCTGTGTCAAGGGGTCGAATTCGTACAAATCCCCATGCCAAAGGAAAATGCCTTTACGCATACCCACCCACCGGGGAGCGGGTGGTTTATGTCGAGTTGAAGGCCAATAAGCCCCGCCCCACCTATACCGGTCATAAGGCCAATACCGCCTAAAACCCCATGATGTTCCGCCGTCATTGACTTGATGGTAGTGGGGGGCGTGGGACTATTCTGCCGCAGCCCCCACCGAAGTCGCTGCTCGCTAAAAGGTGACCAGGCTCTGGATATTGCTTCCCTTTCCCACCTAGAGGTCCTATGACCGAAGACGGACTGCGATCCTGATTGATTCAGCCCCGTGTCCACGCTCTACGGAGCTGAGGAGTGAGAGCAACGCCACCGTCACTTACGAGCTCTCACCGCCGACCAACTTAACGATGAAAGCCGGCAAGGCGAGGTCAGACGGATGATCACTTTAGTTACATATACTACTTTTATCACTAATACGAGGAATGGACCAAAACTTCTCTTCTTCAAAATTGTATCGATAAGCCACAGTCGAGTCCTAATCACTTTTTAGTATTGTGGCATTTTTTACCTTATTTGTGCGATTTTCGTGTTGGCCAATAGTATAAATAGTTTATATACCTAGATATATCACTCTTTCCTTTATCTAAAATGGCGTTGCTAACCTCTCACAAAAACCCCCGTCTATACAAAAACACCATACAGAGCAGTTACAACTTGTAAAAAAGTTCCATATTCGCGGATTCCGTATTCGCGGCATGTTTACGGAACCTAACCCCCGCGAATAAGGAGTGTTCACTGTACTTACTCATTAGATACAGCCGCGTTCCCTGTGACAGTAAGTTCCTAATATCTACCAGGAAAAAATCGCAAACTATCCTTGTGTTTATTTATTACTAACGAGTCTACTCAGCCAACTCATGACCGATGCAACTGGATTGAAACTTCGTTTTCGATCCAGTTGCATCCGAAGTTCGGAAAATTTAATTGGCGTTCTTATTTGACTGTTTATTTGGCGTAGGGTCAGCGTCAATAGTCTCTTGCGTGTACAGTACTGGTGTATATGACTGCCCCATCATCACCCATGAAGCTCACCTCCATATTCTTATAGATAGGTAATTATATTATGTGAATGTTCTTGAACATTTTATTATTATGTTTTATTGAATTCTGTAATTATTATTACTATTGACTATATTCATTAAATAAAGCGTATAGTAATATTATTATACGCTTTACTTAATGTAAAACTATGGACCATGTCTGAAATTAAATTAATTTAATAGAATTTGTGCGTGAATAGGCCTGTCACTGACACTTATATTAACATTATTTGGTTTTGTTGCTTAGCACAATCACAACAGTGTTGGACGTTCTTATAAAAACTTCGGATGTTATATACTAATCATAAGTTTTCCTTCTGGACGGCTCATATGCAGATTTCATTCGTTTGTTCATTTTATCCACGTTCTTCAGCATTTTTGCAGCTTCTTTAGCTTGTTTTATTTCTATATCCCCCTTTTCATACGTTTCTTTTTCAATAGCTTTTATTTCGACTAAGTCGAATGCTGATATATCTATCATCAAATTATCATATTCAGTTTCAAGTGCTACCATCATGTCTAAAGAGTTCTGCTTTGTGTCGTTTGGAGCTAAAATGTGCTCATAAGCAAACTCGACATAATTGAATATTTGTAGAGACATCTCTGAGGTCACCAAATAGCGTATTTTCCCTTCTAAAATCTTAAAGAAAACCTCTTTAACTTCAATTTCTCTGATTTCATTCCATTTAATTAATTCTTCTGTTTCTTTTACCTGGAAATATTGTATTTTTATGTTATTTTATGTAAGGAAATACTTCCTTATAACTCTTAGGTAAGTAGGTGTTTTACTAAATTTCTAACAGAGGAAACATATATGTTTTTAATGAAGAGACTAGCATCAGGCCCATCTGGTATTAGGCGAAGACCTCTGCCTATAACAGATGCATTTCGTCACAAGTGACAAACTGCACTGCGCCCATCAACCCTGAACATAGTGGTTAGTCTCGCGGTATTCGAACCCATGACCATCCATCCTTAGGCTTGGGAAATGCTCTGCTATCCTGAGCTAGCATGGTGACGGTGAGTGATAGTACGAATTTACTCTTTCCTTGTTATTATTTTACAGTAGAAGCGACATCTATAGTCAATGTGGTTTGAACTTCAGAGAAGAGTAAAATTTAGCAAATAACTATATAATTGCTTAATATGAGGCAACCCCATTGTAATTTTTGCATTAACACTTGTGTTCCATTGATTAATTCTGTCCAAAAAACAAAAGACTTGTGCTCATAAAAACGTGTTTCGTCATATTTTAAAGACAGACCAACCATTCATAATTATTTCACATAACTTTATGAGAGGTTTATCAAACTTCATCCTTACTGCCTAAGAGTTTTCCTTTGCGCAGTACTAATGACGTTTTGATAAACCTCTTATAAAGTTATGAAGAAATTATGAATAAGACCCAAAGTGTTCAAACTCGGTAATATTTTGCAGGCATGTCCTTAAACCTAACATCTATGCTTCTGGTTTGGCAGTTTCCCTTTCATTACATATTATCTCTAAATTTTAAAATAAGAATTCCATACCAACGGTTTAATCTGAATAATTTTGAAAATACACAATTTTACGAAAAACCGAGAAACCATAAGTTAGATATTAGGATCAAGAATCTGCTTTCATAATTACAGCTAGTTTGAACAATTGGTATAAACACAGGTATAAGTATAAAATGTGACTAAAGTACCTTTGTATATGGAAAGCGCCATGTGAACATTATATTATAAGCCACTTGCTCATTCGCTTAGGTTAATACAACAACTATAATGTCAGGTATCTAGTTAATTGCCTGTATACACACATCTCTAGGCACCACAAATCTTTCCACACATCGCACTCTGTTAAAATCTCAAGGGAAATCAGCAAATTAGTGAAAGTGTCGACCAGATGCTGAACTCCTCAATATATCCTTTCAGAAGGATCGATTGCGTCACTCTATGTTCGTCTAACATGTGACCCCGTGATGTGGCAAAAGTCGATACGAACAGTAAACGGAAATTGTGTTTTCTTACTCACCTTTTCCTGGATGAATTGCAGTTCCTCTTGAAGCTGTTTCTTAAATAGATCTAATGCCTTCAAGAATTTATTTTTCTCTGAATTCAATTCTTCAGTTACAAGTAAGTAGTTTAAATTTTGTTTTTCTAGCATTGAGAAAACAGTAAGTAGTTGATCGGGCATTTCAAAATATAGTTTAGTAGGAGGCAGCTTCATTAAACGCTCTCTAATGGCATTTTTATCAATATTACAAAATATATCCGAGTCCATGCAAAATATATCTGGATGTTTAATGTTTAAAGTAACTTTTTCTCTCTCTTGCCACAAAATTGGCGAAATTGTGTGAAGGAAATTTTGGAATGAGAGCAATATCATCAGAGTTTCATCCGTGTACTGCAGTTTAGATTTCATCGAAGCCAATTCGTAATTAGCTGATTTAAAATCTTCGGTTTGGTTGACTAAATCCTTAGCCATATTGTCAGATTTTTTCATAATTGCTATCGTCTTATTGTTGTCATCAGCCAGAAATTTATCAAAGCTGTTTTTGTACTCGTCAAAATGTCGTGAGGCTGTATCGAATACATTTCTCTCAGTTTCAATATCTCTTTCGATTCGTAGAATTTCGTCGAGGATGAACCCGTGGAGTGTTCGCTTTAAAGCCACATCTCTAATGTTCTGTTTGTACAAATGTATCGATGAATTGGGTCTCACCGGGCGTCCTTCAAGTATTGCGTAAAAAGACGGATCGACTTCTACTACAGTTTTAACTCCATCGTTCACTCGATCTATTGGCGGCAACTTAATACCAGCAATAGTTTTTCTAGAACTCCTCTTACGTTGTTTTTTCTTTACTGAGTTATCCATTACTATGACCGTATGGTATGAGCATTCTCTCATCATAAATAGTTGTAGGTAAACTTAAATCAATATTGCTATAGCAACTTCAGGTGGAAGAAAATATGTTCCTACATATAATCACAATTAAGTGGCCGTATCTATAGCAACTAAACTACTGCTTTTAATTTAATACCTAATATTTTTATATGTGGTCGTAACGGAATTCTCTAAGGATTCGCTAAGAATATTTATAAATATTACTTTATATATACCGATTGTTACTCTTTAAACGTTTACGTGACTATATAATCGAAATCGAAATTATAGAATCGAAGCGCTCGTAGCGAAGTTTACTTAGCTGTTCTCAACCGATCAGCAAAGTTAAGCAACGTCGCCCGCGGTCATGAGTTGGATGGGTGACCGCTAGTGACATTACTACTGAGCGTTTCCGTGCTTCGGAGGGCACGTTAAGCCGTCGGTCCCGGTTGTCGTCTAAGGATGGCAGTTTAGCATGGTGGTAGGGCATTTTGCGAATGCCCGCCTGGCTAGCTACCACCCTCAAGTAGAAAATCTGTCGCCAAACACCTAACGGTGTGTTCCGGCAGCTGTCCTTGAGTGCCAGTACTTCTAGGTTAGCCTGAACAACATCTTTAACCACATCATCACTTACCATCAGGTGAGATAGTGGTCAAAGCCTAAACTATCAGGCATAAAAAAAGAAAAAAAAAAAGACATTTATTTTCAGTGATCAATCCATTGCTAACTTCATTTATAGATTTAAGTTGGTAGCTAATACTTAATTAAAAACAATATACCATTAAAGTAAATTGAAGGTTTAGAGAATCATTCCTTATTTTATTTTGTTACGTAATTGATAGAACTTTGGTACCATGTAAACATTATTATGTGCCTAACCTACTGAAACTACCAACCCCGTAACTTTACTTGAACTAAAGATATTTTTTTCCCTTATGCAAAATTTTAATAGAACATTTTCAATGTCGAGTTTATATGTTATTGAATATCTAATTGAAAAGGAAACCACAAATAATATACGTTTATCATATATTCAAAGAATCCTCACATTATAATGCCACTTGAGTATATAAAGAGCGCAATTCAGCCTGTACCTGCACTACAAGTATGCATGTTTTGCTTCGTTATATTTCAATCACTTTCGGAGCTCATGCTCTGCCTTTCCTCTTGATCCTCCCCTTCTCTTTCTTCCTTATGGGCCAGCTCCCACGGCATTACTGGAAGCGGTTCCACGAAGGAATCGTCGACTTTTAGCTTGTACAGATATCGTGGTGTGAAGTGGTTCGGCAGAGGCCAGACGTGTTCTATTAAGAATGAAATTACAACAATTTATTAATGACTAGGTAACCATGTGATTTTGCCCGTGTAGGGTTTATTACGCTCTCTTCGGGTTGTGAGAGGAAGCGGAGATTTGAGATAGGAAAAAATCCGCCAATAAACAGAATTGCTGTGGTTCATAGACATAACAAATTAAGATCATTTGATGATCATATTGGTGGCATTTTTCCTCGCTTGCTGCTCCGTTTCCAGAAGGTGCTGAGAAAACACCATAAGAGTGGCAAACACGGATTAATCTGGGTATGTATTGAAATCGCCTCAACTCAATCCATTCAGCATTATTTAGATGGAACTCACTACTTCAATTTCATCAAAATCGGTTTGGTAGTTTAAGCATGAAGAAATCACAAACAGAATCAAACAAAGTTTCATGTTCACAATATTAGCCTGCCTGCAAAGTATAAAAATGCAGGTAAAAAAATCTGTTACTGTTGCAGGTGTATTCATTATATAATAACCTAATCATAAAATATTTGGTTAAATCCGCCTGATTTTATTGTTATGCAACCTTGGTATCTCTGCTTCCTGGCTGGGTGACGTCCGCAGCCAGGAAATTCTTCTTCATTTTCGATCTAGAGCTCCGAGGGTTAACACTCGGGGTACTGACCGTGTCAGAGGTTTCCTTTAGAAGTTGTGGCGTGATTACCTATCACAGAATATATTTGCTTCATGACATTGACAACACATCAAAATGCTTACACATCATAGCTAAAAAGCAAAACGTCTACTTAGTACACTGTCTAAAATAAAGTACATATGCATAAACATTAATAAGCCTAAGAATTTTAAAGGTCTATATTGCTTGATGCGTATATTTGTTTTTCCAAAAAATATTTTATTTCCAATTACACTAGTTCCTACAACTTAAATATACATAAACCCTGATAACATAACACTTATTTTGGAGCAGTGCTTTGACAGTAGTTATCATTTTGCGTTTAACATTCTGTAAATTAGAAAATCTCACAGGCTTGTCATTTTACTCTTGAGGCATTCATAAAAGAAGTCATTGTATTATTTAGGCGTTATGCTTTGGAGTAGAATTAAGGTTCGTATTCGATTTGATTTGTTGTCAATGTGATCATGAATCATATATTTTCTCCAATCCTTCCTCTTCAGAAGTTTTGGAGCGCTCGTAGCGAAGATTACTTAGCTGTTCTCAACCGATCAGCAAAGTTAAGCAACGTCGCCCGCGGTCATGAGTTGGATGGGTGACCGCTAGTGACATTACTACTGAGCGTTTCCGTGCTTCGGAGGGCACGTTAAGCCGTCGGTCCCGGTTGTCGTCTTAGGATGGCAGTCGTTATAGCGTGGTGGTAGGGCATTTTGCGAATGCCCGCCTGGCTAGCTACCACCCTCAAGTAGAAAATCTGTCGCCAAGCACCTAACAGTGTGTTCCGGCAGCTGTCCTTGAGAGCCAGTACTTCTAGGTTAGCCTGAACAACATCTTCGACCACATCACCACTTACCATCAGGTGAGATAGTGGCCAAGGCTAACCTATCAGGCATAAAAAAAAAAAGTAGAGCATTTTGTGAATGCTAGCCTGGCGACCAATCTCAAGGTTGAACCTTGCATGGTGAAAGGGCATTTTGCGATTGCCCGCCTTGCTAGCTACCATCCTCAAGTAGAAAATCTGTTCAAGCACCCAACTGTGTGTTCCGGCAGCAGTCCTTGAGAGCCAGTTAAATTACAGGCACATGAGACTTAACAACTATGTCTCAAGGGGACGGGCGCAGTGCAATTCGTCATTTGTAATGAAATGCATCTGTTCTAGCAGAGGCAGAGGTTCGTCCACTTAGCATCAGGTCTGCCTCGAGCTTGTTCCGTCACAATAACATTAAAAAAAAAGTTGAAAATCTGTCACCAGACAGCTAACTGTGCGTTTCGGCTATCTATGACTTAGTTACCAACAGATGACACAGTGGTCAAGGCGAGTTGATCAGTAAAAACAAAACTATTACCTACTTACCCATATTTTATAACATTAACTTACCGAAATAAAAATAGTAATCGTCAACGCGTCGATATAAGTATGCGACGTGTCGCAAGTCCATGACGTGTGGCGATTGAAGTAGGAAATCAAGCAAGGCCACTTCTGGGAGCGCTTCAATCTTCGGATCTGTTGCGGATAACCCCTCGAAGCACAGCTGTAAAAGAAAAATCAACGATGGCAATCAAGTATGGCTCTTTATTATTTGCGGGAGCATCAACCAGTGTGTTCCGGCAATACTCTTGTGAGCGCTGCCGTGCTTCGGTGTGATAAAGTGCCGTTAAGCCTTCCGTCCCGATAGGTGACACTCGTTATAGCATGGTGATGGACATTTTGCGAATGCCCGCTCAGGTCTACCCTCAACTATAAAATTTGTTTCCGAGCACCAAAAGGTGTGTTCTGCCAGCTGTCTTTGAGAACCAGCTCCAACTCTAGGTTATACCTGTTCTGTACCACTTTCGACCACATCATCACTTATCACAGGTGAAATTGTTACCGAACGAAGCCGACTTCCAACACTAAAAAGCTCGAAATAACTTGTTGAAGTCGCTATCATGCTGATTCAAAACACTGATCACACTTTAGAAGGTACTTTTCTCTCCACTCCACTCCACTATCGCGCCGTACAGAACGAGCAGTTGCGCGGAGTCGTCGCCGCCATAGGGTATGTTCTATTAGTCGCTAAGAACGTTATTTTCAATAATTTTGATCACTTTCTGCGTCTATGGTTGTGATCACGTGATCGTTTGTAACTGTCATCCCCGTTCCATTTTTGGATAAGAACGCTAAGAATGCCACTAAAATTTGCCACTTCTGTCACTTTTGGCATTAGATGTAGCGTTTAAGGCGAAAATAACGCCAAGACCCATGTGGAACAACTTTTTGGGAGTGTGATCGTTTTTAGCGAATCTCACTCAGATGGTACGCACCCATAGAGCACATTATATATACGGGTCGCCGCGATTTAGACGCGTGAACCAACCCGATGAAGGGCATCGGACAAACGGACCCGAAACTTAAGCTAAAACGACAATCTCGACCAATACGCGTGAGTACAGCCGGTTAACTATCTTCTCAAACATGAATACTTTTCAGTGCTAGAAATCGGATCCGTATTTTTTTACAATCTTTTTTTCGCTATTATAGTGATGCATAAAAGATCATTATCACTCGTCTTAAACACTAGGCACCATCGACAAGATTTGCGATTCCCATTAAATCATTCAATTACCATTAAATCATCCAGGTATGCCAATATATTATTTTTCAATTAATTGACTGTAACTTAAAAACAACTTGACCGAAATTGATGGTATTTAATGAGTACCTACGAAATAGAACCGAATTCAACACCCAAAAGTGTGAAATAACTTGTTGAAGTTGGTATGATAGTTCAAAAGTACCTATTATCAAAATTTTGGTGTTGAAGACGGTTCCATTTTAAGTAATTTTGATTTTAAGTAATGTGAAAAAAAAAATTACCTTACGGAATCTATTGTCATTATTATGATTATATATTTTCAGTTATTGGAGTGTAACTCTAAACGGCTGGACCGATTTTGATGAAATCGGGACCACACGGCAATCTTTCAAATAAAAAAAGAATCTTTAAAATTCACCCAGTCAAAAGTTCTGAGATAACAAACATAAAAAATAGTCGAATTGAGAACCTCCACCTTTTTTTCCTTTTTTTCCACAACTGGTTTAGTTGTGGAATGTTAAAAATACTTACTTTATCATCAGCCTTCGCCAGCCTGCACAGTTTGATGATCTTATCGAGGCATATGCGCAGTTGCTCCATGTGCTGAGCTAGGGGCGCGTGGATGTCCAGTTTGCCGACAAGCGAGGGCGGGCGGGCGGTCACTGCGCGCCAATTGTCAAATATCAACTGTAAATTAAATATAACTAGATACTGCGGGTATAATTGTTTGAAATTCTATAAAGATGTAGAGATCTTAGAGTCTAAAAATTCATACCTATACAATTACGTTACCCGTACGAGTAAAGTAGTGTGTAGACGCATACACGCAACCTCGTCAATATCATTGGTTCTTTAGTAATCGTTGTGTGTGTGTCGGACGTGTCCGAATTCACAGTAAAATCGCTGCACACATTTAAATAATCACGTTTTGTAGAGGGGCGTGCATTTTCGACTGAAATATCTCTAATAATAACAAATATTTTCAGAAAACACTTCACTTCCCTTAAAACATATAAAAATATATCTAGTGACGATTCCAGCAAATTTTCCGAGAATTTCTCGATCATGCGCTCGAACACAACCTTCTGAGGATGCTTCGTGTAGAATCGAAACGCGTCGAAAATTTCTTCAGGTTTGGTTGCGTGGAGTTTATGATGCCATGTCGGCTTAACAGAAAATTAAGTGGAATTATCACTAGATATATTTTTTAATGTCTGTATCTTTAAATTATCAAAGGTTCTCTACATATGTACCTATACGAGTACATGCAGATTTGTTGGACCTAAAATCTACATGTATGGCCATGTACCAACTAAGATTTACGGTAGGCACTTAGGTAGTTAAGTATATATTATCTTAGAGTAAACGTTTAGCTTGTTGCTAAGTTAATTCTTAGCAGTCACCATCTAGTTCCTTCCCTGCAACCCGATGGGGCTGCCAGTTAGAACCCGGCCCCTGGGAAATCCATGAAACGCTTATTAGGTAGATAATTCGTCTATTTATGAGTGCATACAAAATTTTGTACCTACTTACCGTAGATCTAAAAATAGGCGTGTTACTTAGTATCATCATATATAATTTTGTAATGACCCAAAGTGACCATACAGCAAATGACCTGCATAATGTTAATGCTGCCCTGCTGTCTTAATTACAAGAGCAATACTGAACTGAATTAATTGCATAGCACTGCATTGCGGCAGCCACAATCCAAAACTAATAAACACTGCAGCGCTTAGGTAAGTAGGTACAGTACAATTTACCCGCCTTAAATACGAGTAGGTACAAGACAGTTACTCATTGATAAAAGACGTTTAAAAGAATGACCCCGAGTTTCTTGCCCGTTCTTCTCGCTGTGGCTCTATTTTTTTTTAATTGACCTTTAAATTGAATAAATGATTTTGACTTTCTGCCTTTTACGCGTGACGTCAGTTAAACGACGCTACCTGACAAAGTCACCATCGACATAAAGAACCGAATGAAGAAGGTAGGCAAAGGCATATTCTACACAATATACTTGACGATCTCATCTACGATAGCAAAGAAAAGCTTAGAATGTTGAGTTTCTTCGACGGGCATAGCTACACATGAAGTGCAATAAAAAATGCCCGCAATTCCTAAGAAAAAAATACCTTGTTAAAGTTTATTGTAAACGAATTTATTGTATCTCAAAATATTCTCCGTTAGCGTTAATGCGCATGCTTTTTCTTACTAAACCAATTCTGATAACATTTACAGCACACCGCCGTGGTATCAAAAACTGATTGAAAGCATATAAAAGTGATGGTTTCGCGAATATCAATAATTTTGCATTAACCAAAGCTCTTATTTCTTGAAGCCCGTCAGTTTATAACAGCTTCACTTAGTTAGTATAGCATAATATGTGCATACGTGATCGCGAAACTGCCAATTTTGTATGATTTTAATCATATGTTGTTAATAACGAATTACCTACATAATTGACCTGCTGGTAAAAGATTTTTAAACATACTCGACGACAGCCTCTTCTAGTCATGAAAATCGTTGGCCGCGGATTTTGTGCGAAATTATGTGGAAACAGGTAGAAACGTATGCTCGATGGCTCGTAGGATCTACGTTGTACCTACAGCTTCAAAAATTCGCTTTGTCTATCTATTACGGAGTTCATCAATAACTTCCGGCAAACCACGATTCTAATGAATAGTATAGTTACGTGTTCCGTCTCATTAAAAAAAAAGCAATCCACAGCTTTGCGACACTACATGTGCACCTCTTTGATACCTAGGTTTCGGCTTCAACTCGAAAACTCTTTAAATACATGGTTCATCTGTTACTATGTTCCAAACCAATTCGATGCTGACAGTGACGCTTTCCGTTTTTGAACCTCAGACAAATTATGAAGGTTCCATCCCGAGCGCAGTTTTTTTACGCGTGTGATTCCAATATAGGTATACTACTGAGTACTGAGAGGGATTTAAAGCCAAATGAGACCTAAACTAATTACAACTTTTCCCCTCTGCTAGCGAGAAAGATATTAGCTAAGAAACACACTGATATTACGTGCTTTGTTTATTCGGCCGGAGAATTTATTACACAGAAGCACAAAAATATATTTTCTACGAGGGTTTACAATATTGTATTCCCGGTATCAGGAGGATTTACTAAGGTAGATGAGGATTAAACTTATCAATATTTAATGCCGTTATCTGAGAATATAAATATACACTTTCATATATTTAATCTCGTAAGGATCAGAATCAGATCGCTGCGGCTTGATTTTCTTCAACGTATTTTCAAATGTATGTAGCTCATATTATGGGCCAACATTTGACTATCACGTCTGTTTATAAAAGGTCGAACAGGCTAAGCTTATAATAGGAAATTGTTTTCAGCTGTCGAAACCCACTGTCATAGGTATATATTATATGCTGTGTATTTATTTTCTACTCGAGGTTGGCCAAGCGACAATGCTCTACTGCAATGCAGTGAAGCCGAAGTATTCAGGGTGGCCATCATTGCTTCAAAAAATTACTTAAGACAAACTAATAATAATATACCAATATGCTGGGCACGCTGCCAACTGATAAAGTTTTTTTTTATTGTTATTGTGGCGGAACAAACACGATGTTAATTGGACTAACCTCTGCCTATTATATATGCATTCACAATTGACGAATGAACAACTGTGTCAGTGATGTCTCAGTGTGACGGGCGAAGTGCATTCACAATTGACGAATTGCACTTCGCCCGTCGCACTGAGACATCACTGACACAGTTGTTGTCTCATGTGCCTGAAACTTTACTGACTCTCAAGGACTGCTACCGGAACACTGTTAGCCGTGTGTTACTGTTAGCTATAGCCATCAGGCGAGCATTCGCAAAATACCCTTCCACCACGCGTTGAAGCTCAAGCCGGCGAGGGGGATCGAAACATAGACCTGCGGTATGGCAGTCCATAGCTATCACAGCCCGGCCATCATTGCTTCAAAACTGGAGCATTTGCACTGCCTGTAGGCCTACAATTACTTTCGTTTCAGTAGCTGTACAGTTGAATTTAGTTTGAAGTGTGTTTGTTGTTAATAAAGTATTTCAAAATATAAAAAATACTATAACAATTTTATTTATTTATACGCTCAGATAAATACATTATGAATTAGGTAAATTACCATATAAGCAAATCTCCCCAATAAAACATTGATCGGGTGTCGCATCGACAACAAACAAAAATTTTGTAGTCTGAATCGTCGTACTTTACATTATATGCTCATAAAAAAAATACTTACCGTCGATACAGAATGATAGACCATCAACATTTTTAATTTTCTAAACATTTTCCATTCTATCTTCTGCTCTTTTTCGTCCATGATGACCTCTAAAGACTGCTTCGCTTCTTGCTCCTCCATTTGCTTTCTCCACCTCTCTTCACGTGCGAAGAGAAACCTGATTTGCCGATGGACTGTGTCTTCTGAACCCTGATCCAAAAGTTCTTAGGCAAACCTTCTAATATAAAGAAGTTGTGTATGTAAGATATCTTATGGTTTGACGACTAGATTACTGCAGCGACTTTTTTTACTGTATTGATGGGATGAGACGGTCAAGTCGCCCGCCTAATGGTAAGTGTCATCAGTGTTCATGCCAGTTGCTGTATCACCGCCCTCGTTGTACTTGACACTGCATTGCTCTCGTCACCCCGATACGTTAGTTCTTAGTAGTGTTTGCACACTATTGTATCGAGGCAGAATATCTGACACTGGGGAACCCACCAAGACGGAATCTTGCTTAAGAGACATACCACCTGGTAAGCGATTGTGACTAACTACCACTGCGACTAACCTGCAATGGCAGTGAGTATGGACTAATGATCAGGGCGAGCTCAGTGTCCATTTTATTTAAGCTTGATAGGTTAGCCTTTGACCACTATTTCACGTAATGGTAAGTGATGATGTAGTGGAAGATGTTGTTCAGGCCAACCTAGAATTACTGGCGCTCAAGGACATCTGCCGTCCATCCGGTCCATGGTCGAAATGGACTTTAACTAATGCATTTTTGTTATTAGGGCTTTTGCAATTTTTCACTTAGCCTTAAACTCAAGATGTGTACGTGTGTGTAACGGTATGTACCGGCAGTTGTCTTGAGACCCATTTATCTATTCTAGGTCGTGCCTTTTTAATATCTTCGATTGCATCATTGCTTACCAGTATAGGGGCCAGCGCAAGATAGTGGTAACGGATGGCCTATATATGAGCAGTTGACCACATAAGTAACAATGATATTGTCATTTTTTTATGGGACAGGAGGGCAAAAGGGACGTGATTGCGGCTCATCTGATGGAAAGTGATCACCGTCGCCCACGAACATCCGTAACAGCTGAGGTCTCGAGGATGCGTTACCGGCCTTTGAGGAGGGAATATGAAAGAATATTTCCCAGGAAACTCAGACCCCATTATAAGCAATTATAATATAAAGTATATACGTTTAACTGCTTTAACATCTTAAGACCATACCATCACTTTCAAACAGGTGAAATAGTGGTCAAAAGCTAACCTATTATAGCAAGGACTAAATAGGGGCTACGAATTTAACTATCCAATAAAGTTAATGTTCAAATTAGTAAAGTTACTTTACATACCTACTAAAAAAAACATTCAAATACAAACCTCAAGAATATGTACAAAATAACTGTCATAGACAAGCAGGAATCCATAGACGTTTAGTTCACAATAGCCTGAGTTCACGCCATGTACAGACTTCTGAAAATGCCTTATTATTTCTGTTTTGGTTAATGTGTGCTCGCCTGTATATATAATTCGTACCGGATACGTTTTCTGAAAAGACCATAAAAACTAACGGTTCGTGGTGAGACTGCAATGAGAGATAAGACTGCGTATCCAACAGAGATCTGAGATAAGATAAGATAAGATAAGATTCATTTATTGGCCTTATAACTGCGTTTGTTACACTGGGCAAGTCAATATTGTACAAAATTATAAATTGAGAGAAAGATGAGCAGTGTTAGAGGAAAAAAATCATTAATAAGGATCATTTTTGATCGATACATTCAATTACTAAACATCGATACATTATGTACCGTATTCGTATTACAAGGCGGTGCATTACCTTTAACGACTTTAATAGGTTTTATACTTGTATTTCTCTTAGAACAGTTTCCTCTTTTTTTAATATTCTTCTTTTCCAGAGCACTATTATTTTGCAGTGCATAACCCTTTATTATTTAATACTAAGGCAGGTTTTATATTTCTCTTTGAATATTTTTTTGTCTTATTGGTATGGAAATAGTTTGAGACCCGGGGAAGGATATAGAATAGTTTTTATGCAACTGCGCAAAAAGAGGTTGGTTTTGCGCGCTAACCGACATAAGCTATATAGGTCGTCTGGGAGAGATCGCTCTAAGCGATAAGACCGCCTATTGTTACACTCAATTACTTTTTGTATTGATATAAGTTTTTCTAATAGTGTCTCAATAAGGTTTTATCTATCAATCTATAAGCTTGGGCAGAGCCGCGCCCAGAATGCTATTTGTTACATATAATAATATAATTTTTTAGCTGTTAGTTTTCCAAATATTAAATTAATAAATAAACTTCATTTTCCTAGCCTCGCTGAGCGCGAGCCGCAGTGATCCTATTAAAGTATTTTTCCTCTGTACCTCGCACATGTCTGGTCGAAAAGCAGCCTTAAACTGGTGCAAACAGTACCTACCTAGAAAATATAGGCAAGAGTCTGTAGAGAAAGAGATATTGTCATTCTTATCATAATACGGAACTGTGGGCTGAGCCACTAACAATAAATAAAATCCTCTTGTAAACTCCATTGTACATACATTTCTAATGTTCAAGCAGTTCCAGGCAAATGCAGTTTCATTTACACCAAAATCTATCCGTCTCTATTGCTAATATATGCTCTGAATATACTCTGCCCTCTGAGAAATGTGGCTTTTATTTCAAATGTACCTAGTACGTGACGTGGGCACGTCGGCATTTCTATTCCTACTACAAATGGTAAAACTTTACTTAAAAGTTACTTACCTACCTAAGATAAGCTGGACCACGTCTTTGCTTTCAATCAAATGAGACTACGGTTTTGCCTAAAGTATTACCTGGTAGATATATACTAATTCATTTACAGCTGATCAGATATATGGGCGCCATCTTGTTACTTAAAATTTTAAACAAGGGTCGGACGGTGTTTAAATTGACAGCTGATTTAAGCAGTACTTAGGTACCTATTGCATAAAGTTAAGTAGCGTTTATGAGTAAGGAGTTTTGCTAATCAGCTGCTAAGTAATGCTTAAAATTTAAGTAGCGTTTATAAGTAAGACTGTTTATTTTTTAAATTCATTTCAATTTAAGTATGTAGCGTTTATGAGTAAGGAGTTTTGCTAATCAGCTGCTAAGTAATGCTTAAAATTTAAGTAGCGTTTATAAGTAAGACTGTTTATTTTTTAAATTCATTTCAATTTACATATCCCAAACACCTACAATACTAGTAACTACTAGTAACTTATGTCATATACGTACTGCTCTGTTTTTTTTTTATTGCTGATAGGTAAGCCTGACCACAATCTCAGCTGATGGTAGGTGATGATGCGGTCGAAGGTGTTAACAGGATTAAGCTAGAAGTACCTACTGGCTCTCAAGGACAGCTGCCATAACACACCGTTAGGTGCTTGGCGACAGATTTTCCACTTGAGGGTGGTCGCTAGCCAGGCGGGCATTCGCAAAATGCCCTTCCACCATGCGGTGAAGCTCAAGCCCGCGGCGGGATTCGAACCATGAACCTGCTGCGCGGCAGTGCATAGCTAATGCCACTAAGCCATCACAGCTTCAAATATAGTATAGTATCAGCCGGTTTGTCCACTGCTGAACACAGCCTCTCCCATTAAGGGGCTGAGGTAGGTTCCAAATTGTATTGTAACAAGATTGATGTGATTGATAACAACAGCTAAGTATAAGTACCTAAGTAGGTAGTGGAAAAGAACATACCACACCAAGTCTTTGAAAATTCTCTTCCACAAGATCTAAAACGCTCCGTGTGTCCAGGTCAGGCAGTGCCATTGTTATTAAATATGATAGACGACTAGGTTTCAATTTAATTTTAAAATTAATTTATCATTTTCTATGGTTTCCACGTTTCCACTGACGTCTGAGAACAGCCGACAACAATACTTCAAGACAACGTTTCCATGGCGACGATATTCCTATGGAGTACAATATAACTATCGATCAATGAAAAAATGTTTATCTATGTCCACAACGCGTAGGCACAGATTACTTTCTATTATTGAATAAATTTCTTCGTAGGGCATAACTTAGTAATGTGGGAAGCCGGAAGAAGTTCGTCACATTAAGCATAGAAATCATTATAATATATTTATACTTTATAGAATACTACCGGCCCGTCCCGGCTTTGACGGGTATTTAACAACAAATATAAATAGAAACATTTTTATGTCTTTCAATTTATAATTTTTGATGTAGTATTGCGGAATTTTTTGTAGATATTGATGGCCTCTAAATTTTTTTAGTAAATTACTTGTGTAAATTTGTTCCCCCTGGAATTTGTACGCCTATTGCCTAGTACAGATTTGGTAGTAGTGTCATTTTTTTTCTCCTTTAATTCAGCTGAAATGACAATGAGGCATTATTAAAATAGCTGACACATTGAAATTAAGAGCTGGGCTGGACTGGATCCAACCCACAAATGCCCCAAACCCCCTGGGAGTTAGGGGCATTTGTGTAATTTTTTCCCCCCCGGGAATTTGTACGCTTATTGCCAATTACTCATTTGGTATTTGTGAAAAAAAAATCCTTTACTCAGCTGAAAGTGCAAGGCAACCGCTCGCTGTACGTGTCATATTTGGGATCTCCCGTTCTTCTCGTTGTACTCTTTATTTAAAGCAAGGTTTATATAGCGTTTAATCATTAAAAAAAAATACAAAACGCGCATTAATCAGCAATTGTATGAAACCCTGGCAGGGACCTGGTATACGGCCCTATTGTGCGTCTAATGCCCACAAAAACCTGAGAAATGGCAATCTGCTCATTTGGCGCACTTTTTCCTTACTCGCCTCTTACGACAACTACCGGAAGAAATGGGGAGGTGACATTCTAACCCGACATCCCGCAGGTGCGTAAATCACCTATTCAACGATTTTAATCAAGGCCATTTTTGGGTGTACTAAAATATTTTTAGCCACCTTCTTAATGCAGCCGTGTACAGTTTTAGCATGCCCAGAAATTGCTATTTTTGATAATGCGCCTTTATCGCTAGAGCATTCTGATTACCTGATATATCTGATGGTGACTGTATAATTTGTTGTATGCATCTAATCCCCACATTAAGTAAGTACCTACACGATTAAAAATCACTCGTACAATTAGTTTAAAAGACACGTTCGCGTCTGCCCTTAAAGTTCAAGTAGACAAACTCAAGAAGATTGTCTGTCGTGGACTGCGCTACCCGACTACCTGGGGGTCGTTCGGAACCTCGGTAAGAGCGCACTCCGAGGGCAACTTTTCACTCTAACGTCGTTCACAACCTTCGAGTAGAGCGCAACTTTTTAACTATCAAAAACGGTCGTTAAAAGGTTGAATCTATAATTGACATGACCTTGACTTGATTTCTTGATGAGAGAATTATAGGCACTCTTTAGTATTTTGCAGATAACCGTAGTTATTGCTTTTCATACACCATAAAACTTTTTTATATTTTGCTAGTTCCCCGCCGAAAATCGATATTTGAGGTTTTAAAACAACCGAGTCGTTCTAAACCTTCGAGTAAATTAAAGCAACCGACAACTACACTCTGAACCTTTGGAATGCGGCCCTGCAAGGACGCACTCCCCCCTCCGTTGCTCTATGCAAGTTTTTTTTATGGTTATTGTGACAAAACAAGCTTGTGGCCCACCTGATGTTAAGCGGACTAACCTCTGCCTATCACAGCTGATGCATTTCATCACAAGTCACGAATTGCACCGCGCCCGTCACTTTAGAGACATAGTTGTTAAGTCTCATGTCCCTGTAATTTCACTGGCTCTCAAGGACTGCTGCCGGAGCACACCGTTAGGTACTTGGCGACAGATTTTCTACTTGAGGGTGGTAGCTAGCCAGGCGGGTTATCTCAAAATGCCCTTCCACCATGCGCTGAAGCTCAAGCCGGCGGTGAGGATCGAACCAGGGACCTGCGGCACGGCAGTCCATAGCTATTACCGCTCGGCCATCATTGCTTCATAACCAAGTACATCCGTTTCACAGCTGTATGGATAATAGAACTGAATCACACTCCATCTGGCGCTGGGCGTAGACCATAAAACTCTGGCAATCAATTTCCTGTACCTGCAATTGATAAATTGGCAGTTTTGCAGAGTTCCGTACTAAAAGATAAACATGAAAGAAAATCAAAATATCAGGTAATCAATGATTATATTCAACTATGTAATATGAAACAAATATAACGCGGGCACTACATACAGGTACATTTAACAAAACTCTATTTTATAAAGTGTAGAACTAATACATTTCGTCGTCGAATCTGTTGCGATTATAATTTCTGTTATAATCTTGTTTTTTGTTGTAACCACCATATTTGTTGCCTTGATTGCTACCGTATTTATTACCAAACTTGCTACCGTACTTATTACCGAACTTGCTACCGTAGTTATTGAAGTGTCTCGATTTGTATTTTGTTTCTTTTTCCATTGATTTGTCAACGGCGTACGAGCTCGCAAGTTCTTGCAATTCCCTTGGCACCTCCTGTAACCAAATATTATTTATTACTCTTAATGAGATTTATATTATTTTTTACTAAGTTACATAGTTTTCACTTATTTTAGTAAATAATAAGGGATAAATTTAAGTCAAAACTTTGGTCTTTCCCATCTTTTTGTATGGGGCAGAGTCGTGGACCGTAAAAATAGCAGACCGACGACGTATTGATGCTTTTGAAATGTGGTGCTGGCGGCGAATGTTACGCATACCGTGGACAGCCGTAGGACAAACATCTCGATCCTCAAAGAGCTGAATGTAACACAACGGCTATCGAGCATCTGCCTCAAAAGAGTGCTGCAATACTTCGGCCACATAGCACGAAAACCCTCCGACAACTTGGAGAAACTAATAGTCACAAGGAAGATGGAAGGAAAACGACCCAGGGGACGTAGTCCAACACGATGGTCCGATCAAGTGACTAAAATCCTGGACACTACGATCACAGATGCTCTGAGCCATGCCAAAGATCGAGCGAGGTGGAAACAGCTCTGTAGTGAAGAAACAGATGGTCGGGGACATCACGACGCTCAGCAGTGAGCTACGACTCGAGGAGGAGAGGAAGGGATAAATTTTAATGTTTGCAATAATGCATGCTCGGCGGATTACATTACAAATTTACGAGGGCAAATTTAACAAATTACATACGTAAATTAATTACGTAAATTTGTAATACAAATTACAAATTTACGAAATTTTACCCCTCGTAATTTTGTATTGTAATCCGCCGAGCATTCGATAAATCATGTCAATAAGTCAGATAGCTTCGACTAGTTTGGACCACATGGAGTGCAGTGAGAAAACCCGATTTCTCATCCGAGCCCTCCATGATCTTTTTTAATATTTTTCAATGACACATGTAATCCACGGAGCAAAAATATAAAATATTAAAATTCTAGGGTTGCTTTGCGTCATCACAAACAAGTCTAAAGCTAACTGCAAAAAAAAATTTACCAAAAAATGGAACCAACTTCAACATTCAAATGTGTGAAATAACTTGTTAAAGTCGGTTCCATTTTATGGTATAAAATTTTTTTCATCCTTTTTAGGGACCTTTAGTACTCATGGGATCCATTGTCATTCCCTGTCAATGACTATGTCATCAAGACAGGAAAACATTTTTCAGTTATAATCGGTAAAAAATTGTCTTGTTTGTATTACACGTAAGTTGATCTATTAGATGTCACCCCATCTCCATAAGATGGTTAAGAACGAAGTGACAAATTAGAGGCATGAGTCATATGTCATGTTGGCTTAGCGGTTAAAGCATATCCCGGCTACAGGGGTGGATGGCGCGGGTTCGAATCCCACACATGACTATAATTATTCATCCCGTTGTAATTTTGTTATGTAATTCGCGGAACATGCGTAATTGCATTTTTTTAAATATTTTTTTTTATATTTTCTTGACGGAACAAGCATAAGGCCCACCTAATTTTAAACGGTAACCTCTGCCTATAACAGATGCATTTCGTCAAGCGACGAAATGTACTGCGCCCGTCACCCTGAGACATATAGTTGTTGAGTCTCATGTGCCCGTAATTTTACTGGCTCTCAAGGACTGCTGCCGGAACACACTATTAGGTGTTTGGCGACAGATCTTCGTCGTCATCCCTATTTTGCTGACTTCCACTGACCAATTAGTCATACTAAAGATCCTACAACATGTAAATCACTCTGTGTCTGTTATACAACTAAGGGAAGTGCATAGCTAATGCCCATATATAGGCTCAGTTTGCATGCAGGCAATAGGTACCAATGCTCCCATGCGATATTTCCTGATATCAGTTAAACGGGTGAACTCTAGCTGGCTCAATATTGATAATACTTGTCTACCTTCCTTTAGAAAATTCTGCTACCAAGCACCTGATGAAGTATTCCGGCAGCTGTCCTTGAGAACTGGTTCCCTTTCTTACACTTATCAATATTCTTGACCACATGAAATGCTAACCAATCCGACAAGAAAAAAGTTTATAAGAGCATGTCATCGCAACACCCTTACGATGTTGCTAGTTGAGGTACTAAATTCTGCAAGAATGTACTTTGCACAGCTGATTGCATACCTGATTAGCTTCTTTCATTACAGCAATAAGAGCGCGCGCCTGTCGGCCATCTTCATTAGTAAGTAAAGTGTGAGCTACACCTTTATTCTGCTGCCGGCCAGTGCGGCCGATCCTGTGGATGTAGTCTTCTGTTGTGTTTGGGAAGTCATAGTTTATCACATGGGTGATACCATCCACATCTGGAACAGTTGAAGTATGGAGATTGATGGAGATGGAGTTGTGTTAGAGAGCTGGTGTGTGTGTTTGTGTATGTTGCTGAAAATCCATTGTTGAAGCTGAAACTTGCCATCTGTAATTCTTATTGTGTGTAGACATCAGCCATGATATCACTTTTTAAAGGGTATGATTAGGGGGGCATGGATGGCAGTAAGGGTCTGATCATTACTGCCTTCCATGGGTCCATAAGGGTGATAGTATCTAGGTAGGAAATAGTGTGTGCAATAAAAGTGTGGGTATAGATAATAATAAAGGTAATTCAGTATAATTATAAAGTCAATATAATAATAAAGTCAATATAGTGGATAAGGCCCCTGGGGATGCTGAGCTAGAATGAAACCCTCCCATTGTTACGTTTGGGTGTTGTAAGAGGCGACCAAAGATAAAATACCGGAAGATGGGCAGCAGCACCTTCTGAGGAACCAATATCTTAACCTGCAATCCCCAAGACGCCTGCCAAGCGTGGAGATTATGGCAACCTCCCCCTAAATGGGGGTGGCTATGTTCAGCAGTGGACAATCTAGCTGATATAGTAGAGGTTAAGGTAGACATATACATCAATTTCAGGTCATGGTAATGTAAAATGAAAAGTAGAATAATTATTCATTATGTATAAATAAAATGTAAACAGTCTCGTCTTTTAAAGTATCTGCATCCTTTTACTTTGACATCAACACTCAATTGAATGTAAATGATTTGATTATATGTATGTTTTAGTATGAATCTAGCATCTGGCTTACTATCGGCTGGATAGGCCCGATACAGCCAGATATTTATTTCCTCTCAATACACTTACCAAGTCCTCTTGCAGCAACATCAGTAGCAATGAGGATGCTTTGTTTTGAATTCCTAAACCTGTTAATAATCCTGTCTCTTTGCATTTGAGTTTTATCACCATGGATCCCATTAGCTGGCCATGCATTTTTACTTAAAGAATGTGCTAAATAGTCAACAAACTTTTTTGTATTTGTAAATACCAGTAATTTGCCAAAGCCATCTCCTGATATATCATGCAATATTTTCTTAAACCTAAAAATTAGAAAGAATTTCATGAGTGAATAAGAATTTTATGAATTAATAAGAATTAGGTATATTTAGGGGATTCTTCTGCTTAGGGATACTAGGCAGAAGAATCCCCATTGAGACAAAAAATTGGTACAAAAAGAGTCTTACAAAGTCAATTTCTCTTCCTGTTCACACACATGTACATGCTGTTCAATATTATGATTTGCAGTCAGTTCTGTAGACCCCACATTAACTTGTACAAAATCTCCCAAGTAATCTTTTGCCAGAGTTTGCACTTCTTTTGGCCATGTTGCCGAGAACATCAACATTTGCCTTTCAAGAGGGACTCCTTCCAAACACTCACGAATCTGAGGCTCAAAGCCCATATCCAACATTCTGTCAGCTTCATCCAATACAACATAAGTACACCTTGACAAAGTTGTTACATTACTTGAAAGAAAATCATTTAATCTCCCAGGCGTGGCTATGACAATATCAACCCCTCTTTCCAGTAAAGCTGCTTGTTTAGCTTTGTTTGCTCCTCCATATATGCAAGCACAGCGTATATTCATAGTGCGCTCAAAGTCTCTGGCTACTTCTTCTATTTGACGTGCCAGCTCACGTGTTGGAGCCAACACAAGTACTACAGGACCTTTACCTTTTCTTGTTTGTTTCTCTTTCAAATGCACAACTGCAGGCAGTAAGTATGCAAGAGTTTTGCCAGTACCAGTTTGAGCAATACCCACCAAATTCTGTCCACTTATAGCTATTGGCCAACCCTGCGACTGTATCACTGTAGGCTTAGTAATACCTTGTTCTTTTATAAACTTCTTTATGTATTCAGGGAACTCACAGCTTTCAATGTCTATATATGGATTCGGTATATCCTGCCCTATAATAGTCACATTATTATCACTACGGTAATCATCAATCTCACTCTGAGCTGTTTTTACAGAATATAATCTTAGTAGAGTAGCTGTTCTTTGAGAGTGTATCATGAAATTTTGGTGACGAATTGTTGAATATGAAATTCTTGCGTTTCTTGATGAATTGCACAGAACATTATCCAAAGTGAATTGTTTCGCATGGTAACAACTGTAAGAAAAACCAGACTTTTAGCAAATAAATATAATAACGACAAAAAACAGAATTAAGTCAACTATGTACATTCTACAGCAACGTTAGGACCTAGCGCAATTAGTGGGTACCTAGTTTACGGTGAATCGTTTACTTATTTAATTGAAGTTGCATTGATTTAATGAAAACACTAACATGATGGAAATATCCTTGCGCCTCAGTATTTTCGATATTGCATTTAACGCCATTTCTTGAATTAGCGAAAACAGGTGAATTAGTTTTTGTTTTTGAGGTTATGCTACTAAATTTTCAACAATAAAATGTAAGTACAGAACTCTATAAAATTACAATATATAATTTATCTTGCACCCTGACTTGCAAATGTATCTAATTTATGTCTTAAATCTTATATTCCACACACAAAACAACACCTAAATTTTTAAGCTCGGCACTAGCCTCGAGACTCGTTAATATTCTATCTACTATTTCATCTATGGTCTCACAGCGTGTTGTTCACAGATTAATCATGGGTATATTCCATTTGTCGCTAAGAACGTTATTTTCGATAATTTTGATCACATGCTGCGTCTATGGTTGTGATCACTGTGATCGTTTGTAACTGTCATCTCCTGTTCCATTTAGGATAAGAACGCTAAGAATGCCACTAACAAAAGTCAAAAGTGACAGAAGTGGCAAATACTTCTGTCACTTTTGACATTAGATGTAGCGTTTATGGCGAAAATAACGCCAAGACGCATGTGAAACAACTTTTTGGGAGAGTGATCGTTTTTAGCGTTTTTAGCGAATCTAACTTCAAATGGTAAGCACCCCATATGTAGCTATTTATACTCTGGTTTTTAATTCGAGATCAAAAAGGTAAACAAAGAAATGTCAAAATATGTCATTGTCAAACTGACTGGTCAGGGGTATTCAATATTTTTTCTTCAAAATGTTTTTACGAAATCCATAACGGCCGCGCCAGTTTCATACTTTTTTATTGAATTGAAATAATTCCACACGTATATACCGTATATATATATATTTACCTTAGTCGGCTCTTAAGACACCAACGGGAAGAAACGGGGGTGACATTATAACCCAGCATCCCAAGGGACGTTGCACAGTGTATTTTTTCCCCAAAAAATCGGACACGTCTTTTTTTTGTGAAATCTTATACAAAAATGTTTTATACATAAATTAATAGAATACTCGTGAGCTCATTTCATATTTAGGACAAAAAAAAAGCACTTTATCATTTTTTATAATAAAATAGTAAAACATCCATAACTTTTAAAATATTTTATAAATTGTCTTCTTGGTTTTTGTGATTCACAATAATCTCAAAACACACAATACAAATTAATTTATATATTTTTTAAATGAGTTTTATGAGATTTATTTACAATTTACGTTTTTGATATTTTATTTTTTTATGGTCGTATTTTCATCTATTTGGATTTTATATTTGTACAGAATTGTTAATTAAATGTGTTAGAATCCTTGGAAAAATAATCAGATCCAAATAATGAAGGATCTCGAACTTAGAGGCTTCTAAAGTTTTCTATGGTAATTATGGTTTTAGGGTTGTCAATATTTTTATACAGAGTTGATTGGCCATGGTACTTAACTTTTATTAGTAAAATTGGTGGTTAGGCTAATAGCATTTTTTGAACATACCTATTAATATTCTTCATCCTGATCGGTCGAAAGAATTTCTGTTATGTTGTCGCTATCGATATCGGTATGACCTTCAATAATTTCAAAGTTATTTTCTGTTGACACCACAAAATCGTCTTCCGCTGAGATTTCATAAGGTTTTAGTAAATTCACTACCTTCGATGGTAAAGGCAAGGATTTGAGTTTTTTCAACCTATTCTGAAGCCTAATGTAGGAAATTTCTGGATCTGACGATTCCAGTGCCCTGTGAAATAGGTCCAACATTGTTTTTTCGCGGTCGGATTTTCGGCTATGGTGTTCTCTGTCGTAACGCCATAACTTATTCCGCGCTTCACCGGCTTGCTCTGATAATAGACCCACAGGAAGAGCTGAGCTATTAATAATATCTTTTCCGTGAATGAGAATTTTGTGCATGGTTACTGTCATTGGGTACCAACCATATTCTGCCACGTATTTAGATGCTACGATTTTACAAAAATCTCCAAACTTATCAGCATCTACAGGTAGGCCACAAGACAAGGTGACCAGAATCGTGTGAAGATCGTCCAACAACCACTGACTAAGGCTCAATATTTCTGCAAACACAGCACGATTTTGATCAGATAGAACTGTTCGGGCTGTGTTGCCGTCATTTGTTGTTCCAGCATTGGGTCTCACAACATCAACCAGCACTTTCAAGTCTTTTCGCACTCTCTCTTGCACACGTTTCTTTGTTTCCTCAACAGTGTTCGATTCCAGTGAACCTTTGTTTACCCTCCATTTCTTCACAGGAAGCTTGTAGCCCAAATGAAGTAGGAACTCCAATACGCGAATCCATGCATGCAAGGGGCTTATCCCGTATTTGAAAACCGACACATCAATTGGCCGCGAGTAAATAATGTCTAATTTGTTGAATTGCGATGAGGTTGCTTTGCAAAATGGACATTTAAGTTGAGAAGAAGTCTCTGTTATTGTATTTAGTACTTTGCCATCTATGCATGTCAAATACAGTTGTGGTTTTGCCCTTATTTTCTTCTTGTTAGATGTTGTTGCTTCTAATGTAGTTAAATCCTTAATTTGGTCATCTATCCACTTCTGTTCATTCAGTATTAAATCTTTTGTCTCTTTTCGATATTGGATATGAATCGGACGGCAAAATCTGTATGATTGTGGAGTAGGGTTTAACCAAAGAACAAAGTCTTTTTTTGTTTTTATCCGTAATGGGATGAATGTTGTGGCAAATAAACTGTTTTCAGGTTCTTGATTATCAGTAAAATTCTGTTTATAAAATGATTGACCCGAACTGCCATCGAACCCCCAACTTCCCTCAAAAATACAATCTACAGTATCAAGGTCTTTTTGTTCACAATATGCTGATATAATTTCGTCGCATGAGTTTATTAACCTTTGAAAAGTGTGAGAAAGTAAACTAGCTAATGGAACAAAGGCTTCTCTTTCTGTCACTTGAACTGCACTATCCGGATAGCATTTTTGTTTTGCGTCGAATACTTTTTTATATGTAGGAAATGCTGGAAAACCTCTTGATTTTAAATCTTGTTGCAAAAAGTTGTAAGTCGCTACTGTAAATTTTCTATCTATAAATACTGCTAAAGCTTCATCTGGAGAATAAGGTCGAGGGTCTTCGCGAAGTTTGGTTGCTATTTTAGTCGGTCGTGTTGGACTTTCAAGACAAGAATTAATAATAAATTGCAAATCTTTTGACGCATTGGTTTTAAGTTTTTGTCCTTTTGCTTCTAATGTATTCGAAACAGCTTTGATGACTTTTGTAGGTGGTTCACTTTCTAAGGAATACTGGAGTTCTTTGCACACCCTTCGTTTTTGTCTACTACTAAGTGACTCATAGCCTAAACATGATGAAGAAGTCGAAGGAATGGCATCGATTGTGGGCGATACAGCAATATTAAAATTATTTTCTTCAGCGACTATAGGTAAATCTTGAACACTAGGATCTGCCTCAGTATTGGACTCTGAAATTAGTTGTTGATGATGAGGTGCAAGTTCATATCTGTCAAGGGATTGGCTCAAAATATTATTTTCAGAGTCAGGAATAACAACAGACTCGGAAAGTGACGTATTTTGTAAATTTGGAAGTTCGCTAACAAAAAATTTATTCAAATCATTTTTTAGTGATTCTTTAAGCCACTTGTTGTTCTTCTTTGCGAAAAAAGTCATATTGTATTTGCATTGTTTGTAAAGGATTTCGCATTTAGACGTAAATCTAGATATTGCCTCTTTGAGTCCTTTCTCATCATTGGCGTCAGTTTCTTTAAATCCTAAAATATTTAAAATAAGGTTTGATTTTTCTTGTAAAGGTAAGTCAGTAGGGCGAATTTTCAATCCCATTTCTTTACATTTGGCGATTAATAGCTTATATACATTGATCCTGCTAAATACGTCTCCTTGCGTACTTGCGAATACTCCCGGAGGATGAAGAGTACCGGCTGTGGCGTTATCCACAACTTCATCAACTGCCACTCGTGGACCAACATGAGGGTTGGCGCCCTCATGCCCTCCTTGCAGTAAGTCAGCCGGTCGGAGCCCGGACAGACATCCCTCAACAGGCCGGGTCAGGTCCTGTTGAGGCAAAGTGGCGCCATGGGTCTTTGACGGCTCCATGGTGCCTCACCCCCGTTCCTCCAGGAAATATGTGTCGGTGCAAGGTTTTAGCCGTAGCCTAACGAGGGCGGACCCCTTCCCTGCACCACATATTACCTTTCATTGGATTGTAAACTAAACATTTCAAAACAGAAGAGTTTTAGGATAAATACTTACGGCGTTTTAATTATGTTTTTTTATTCTTTATGTTATGTTTCAATAAGCAAATAAGACCAAGATAATTTATTCAGATAATATTATAAACTGCGTTGGAAAAACTATCATTTTAAACATTACTTCAATTATCATATTTATTAGATTAAGAGGTGACAACCCTATCCAAAAAAATCTGAATTTTAATTACTCTGAGATCCTGCATAATTGGGTTCTCTTTGTTTGTAGGATCATAAACGTAAATAAAAAGAACATTTCAGTCCTAGTTACAAATCCAAATATGTAATAATATGGCGGTAAAAAAAAGAAAACATTAATTTGCAAAATCAGCCATAAATCGGTTATATTGAAGAAATAAAGCCTGATGTTTTTTTGTTATTGGAAGGATTTTAAGACACTATTCAATGCCATAAATAAAATCTTAAAAAGATATCAAACTTTTGAGCTATAACTGTTTCTATGGTTTTTCTGGAAACCATAGAATTTTTTTTCATGTACTAATTTTTATTCTTTTGTAGCAAATGGGCAATCGGGAGTTTTCGTCTCGCATTTATAATCACAAACCCTATGAAATTAGATAGTAAAAAATGCATGTCCGATTTTTTGGGGGAAAAATATACTGTGCGTTGGGCCACAAAAATACCGGATGGTGGGAAGCAGCACCTTCTAGAGAACTAACAAATTCTACTGTGATCCTCAAGACGCCTGCCAAGCGTGGGGATTATGGCAAATACCCCCATTGGAACCTTGTTCAACGGTGGAAGTTTCGGATTTGATTGTGTGACTTGTGCTTGAGGAGGTATATGTTTTCTTATTTTGGTGAGAAAGTACAAAAGTTTTAATTACCTTTACTAAATTATACTTATGAATTTTGCTGTCTTGAATAAATGTTGAATAATCTGCCGTACCTATAGCGTGAAAAGTAAATCCGCTTCCCTTATTTTTGCGGACTATCCTTCTGACTGAAACTGACGATATTCCCAACATGTCCGCGGTTTTTTTAGGACACTTGATGCAGTGATGGCTTAGTGGCATTGGCAATGGAATGCCGCGCAGCAGGTCCATGGTTCGAATCCAGCCGCAGGCTTGAGCTTCACCGCGCGGTGGAAGGGCATTTTGCGATTGCCCGCCAGGCTAGCGACCTAGCGGTGTGTTCCGGCAGCAATCCTTGAGAGCCAGTGAAATTACAGGCACATGAGACTGTATAGACAGAGGTTAGTCAGCTTAACATCAGGTGGGCCTCGAGCTTGTTCTGTCATAATAAAATAAATAAACGGTCAAGCGCGTGTCGGGCCACGCGCAATGTAGGGTTCCGTAGTAGCCAGTTATCATAATATAGAATAATTATGTTGTTCTTTTTATCTCTCTACCTATAACTTTCTAAGCAATTTGTTCTTTTGTTTATAAATTGTGATTGCTTGCACGTAACACATCATAATTATGAGATGGCGAGGATGAGGTCTAAAAAGTACCTTATACTGAAGCTAATCGATCAACTCTGTACAATCATATCTGTTATGACTTATGATATAGGTCATAGAGAATAGCATAATATCTAATTGTTGCCTTCTAGAGTTTAATTGCAATAATTTATATTTGTTTAGCAGCTCTTCATAATGGTTTAATATTATGCAATAAATACGTTACTTCGTTGTTAAGGTTACTAGAGGACCTTATAACAAAATTAAATATTATTAAACCACGTGCGCATACCCTTCACATGCACGTATACTCAAACATACAGAAACACGCACCGACACATACACCTTTCAAATTCCTCTCAAACATTCACTTTAACTTGTAGACCAATACTACACCACAGAACAATGACTACACGTAAATATGAATTATTAAAATTATACAAAATGACGTCAATTCGAATAAAAACAATTTAGTTAAATATTTTTCCTATATGTTTCAATGTATTGGTTCAATTTTGAATTGTTACTAAATATTATATATATAAGAAAAAATATAGATGTGTTACAGATTCTCTAAAGCAAGGAAGGACCTGGCTCTTGAGATACATCCCACCAGCCTAGTTTTAGAGTCATAGACTCATCATAAATGTATCACAATAAGGAGGAATAACATTAATTTGTATTTGTATAACGTTTTAAATATTTCAGTAAAGCTTCGATAAGGTAAGCAAAATTAAGATTGGGCGATAGTTTGCTACAACTTTAAATAATCCTTAGGTTGAATATATGGTGGACTGGAAAACAAATGGTGTCAGCGGTGTATTTAAGAACTTATGGTGAAACATTATTAACTCCAGCGCCCTTAGTTGGATCGAGCCTACGTATACATTTGATTATAGTAAAACAAACATCACTGATAATTAAATCTGACGTTTTGGTTATCTTCAGAAATATAAAATTTATTATCTGCATTATAACCGTCGGTAACAGTTGAGGGTTCAAACACTGATTGGAAGTGATTCGAGTAAATGTTACTATTATCTACTGGGTTACTTGCTGTTTTGGCAACACCCATCTTCCAAGCAGTCTTGTGTGCCCTACCTCTAGAGTGTTTTTTATAAGCCAGAGACGCGGAGAGGGAGCGACGCAAATATACCTCACTTCTAAAAAGACATTTGTCTCTAAGTCTAACCATTTTTTGGTGACGTTTTCGTGCTTGTGATTTATGATAAATGATTTAAATGAAGAAGAAGCTAATTTTGAGAAATTTCATTGGTATTAAAAAAATATATAGGTTTCTGTTACCCCCTCACTATAATGGGAAATATTCCGCCTTCTTTGCCCCTCCCCATTGCACAAAATATATGCATATATACCATACCTAGAGTCCTTCTAATGTATGTATATACACATTTTTTATTATTATTTAAAAAAAATAGCTTCCTTAATCCCCCACCCCTCTGGGGGGATGCTACAACCCCCCCCTTCTCCCCCTCCTTCCTATAGTACATAACTATCTATACCGATTCTAGTCCTTCCAGTACTTCATCTTAATAACCTTAAAGGGTTTATTCTAAGGATTTTGTATTTGATGCAAAATTATCTAATACCCAAGTTCAACGACTATTACTGCTAAAGTAATAAAGTTATCTTAACCGCTATAATTTTCCTGCAAACTGCACTATCATTACGAATTTTTTCAGACTTTTCAAGCCAGCAGTATAGGTTTTAGAGGGGGGGGACGCCCTACTGGAACAAAAATTTGCACTTTAAAGTTGAATATTTCGTAAATGGAGCATTAAATCGAAAAATAGTATGAGCAACCCGTCAGTCATTTTAAAAGACCTATTTAATGATACCACACACAATGGGATAGACGACAAAAAAAAATTCATACCCACACCACTTGTATGGGAGCTACCCCAAAAAAAATATTTTTCAAAATTTTAATTAACCACTTTGTCGGCGTTGTAAGTTTACATACTCGTACAAAATTGCAGCTTTCTAGTACAAACGGTCTCTTAACAAAACCTCGGACAGACAGACGGACATGACGAAACTATAAAGGTTCTTTGTAGGTACTACGGAACCCTAAAAAAGAGCAATACTCGTCTTTTCGCCACGATATAGATATGTGTTTATATGCCTTCATCACCATCAACTTTTCGAAAGCACTCAATAATTTGCGAACACGTTTCTTAACAGCCCGGTTTATTCGGAAATATTTCGTAACAATAAACAAAAACTGAACACAACTCTCTAAAAACAACTATAAACGATAAAAACAATAATAAATAACAAGGAAATTCACAATAACAAGAAAATATATCGGCGAGAAACACATTCGAAGCTAAATACGATTTCCGAAAAAGCAAAAATGGCATCAACTGGAAAATGTCGCCGATCCCGCCAGTGTGGCAATTAAAAACAAAAAATCTTACACAATTTTTTTCAGGCTTGAATATATGCGTAAATATGTACGCGCATAAAAAAAATGTTTTATTAGTGAATACTAAAGTAATCAATTATTGCTTCAAATTTTTTTTTTATGTTAAATGTTTCATCGGTTTCCAAAATTAGTATAATTACTAAGTACATGTAATTTTTTGCACGGTTCCCACCTTTATTTACATTTTTGATCTCGAATAAACCGGAGTTTTAAGGAATAAACCGGAGTTTATTCACAGACGAGTTCGAGTTCGAACTCAAACTTTTTTATGTCAAAATATAAGTCTAGACTCAAACTCCAAGCAGTTTATAATTCACAGTCGAGTTCGCCCTAATGGAGTACGAGTATATGCTCAGCGGGGAATGAGACGGGCTGAGTCGCGAAATCGGCAACTCCAGCCGAACTCAAACGTCGCGCGGCGCCAAAACGCCGTCATCTTTGCTATATAGTTGGAACTGAAGTTTTTTTTTTATGTTATTGTGACGGAACAAGCACGAGGCCCACCTAATGTTAAGTGGTAACCACTGCCTATAACAAGTGCATTTCATCACAAGTGACGAACTGCACTGCGCCCGTGACCCTGAGACATACAGTTGTTAAGTCTCATATGCCTGTAATTTTACTGGCTCTCAAGGACAACTGCCGGAACACACCGTTAAGTGCTTGGCGACAGATTTTCTACTTGAGGGTGGTAGCTAGCCAGGCGGACATTCGCAAAATGCCCTACCACCGTGCTATAACGACTGCCAACCTAAGACGACTACCGGGACCGACGGCTTAACGTGCCCTCCGAAGCACGGAAGCGCTCAGTAGTAATGTCACTAGCGGTCACCCATCCAACTCATGACCGCGCGCGACGTTGCTTAACTTTGCTGGTCGGTTAAGAACAGCTCAATAAACTTCGCTACGAGCGCTTCAATATGACTTTGGCAGTTGGCACCTAGGTACTTACTACGAGTATCATTACCATAAAACCCAAATAAAAAAGGAGTTATGTGAATTAACAGTATAACAGCGCAGGTATTGTGTAAACAGTATTACATTCCGAAAGAAAGCCTTTGGGAACCTGTAACGGTTTTTAAACACCGCGTCGCGTCGTCATAATAATTATGTGAAGAGATCCTTTATAGTTCGAATGTACATGTCAAATCTTGGCAGGTTATACTGTTCATCAATAACATCAAAATGATCGAAATTATCTATTTTCTCGGCAGTTTTTTGATATATGGAAAAAATATTTCCTTGCCTTCAAACCGGTCTGGCTACAAAATTTACAACATCCACAAATATGATCGTGGCATGTGCGGTGTTATACAACATGAGGATGAACTGCAAACAATTTGACACCACATTTGACTTGAAAATGGCAACCGATAGTTTATCCATCCGCATTTCAAATAAGTAATCTAATGTAATAATAGCTTATAATAGCTGATGGTTGCCCAACCATTGTTCCTTTAATATAGAATGTTTTAGTAGGATAGTATTATTGGAAAATCATATTGAGTCTGAAGTATCACTCTATAAAATAAATTGAATATTTCTGTACCCTTATCGTAGAAGTTTAAAGTTGGCGATAGCGAATAGATAGATAGTGCGTTAAAATAGAAAAAAATACATCATATGTACAAACAAAAAGTTATATTTAAGTATGACATTTAGAAATTTCTTTTTAAATAAAAAAAAAATAAAGCTTTTTTATCTCACAAAGAAATTACAATCTTAAAGTAATATCATCTGAGCACGCAGTACCATAATATATATTTTTAAGCTGTAACCAAATCGGATTTTTTTCCTGGGACTTACAGAGGGTGCAGGTACATGCACTTGGCCAGTTTATGTAACTTAACACATCAGCAGTGATTTGGGGGATTTCCGTTTTCCTTATCACATAATATTAAAATTTATTTAAGATTATCATTGTACTAAATACTAATCCGTTACTATCATAAAATTATACATACCATCGAAAATTAAATTTTAATTATTGCGCTATGAAACCAAAATGTCCTTTTGCATGCCAGTTTTAGGCTTTACTAATCTTAATGTAATGTGTACCGTTGCGTAGCACAATAGTACCCTTAGAAAAAAAACATAAAGTGGCGGTTAACGTAGCTCGGAGTTTAATAATTTCAAGCTCTTAGGTTTGATTCTCGATGCGGAAACTTGAACTAGGTTTTTCTGCCAAAGAAATTACAGACTCGCACCTATTTCATGGAACTTGAAAACATTACTAACGATATGTGGCTACCCTTTGAAAAATTTGCAGCAACCGTGATCAACTGGGTTGGGTTGGGACAGAAAACAGCCCTAGCGGGCTCCCGGTTAGGAAACTCTATTATATACAAATGATAGACTAGCATTATTGTTTTATAATTTGCTAAGTTACATATGTTCTTTCTCAGCTATATCCAGTAGTCTTTGTTGGTGCAAATTCAATTAACAGGATTTTCTCTTGAATATCATTAGTTTTTCTCAAATGCAACATCTTTAATTCTGGTTAATTAGATAGGTATGCCGCGAAGATTCAAATTCAAAACCTCAATTCGCGCCCTTTCATAATGCTTTGTTTCACTTACTCTCATAACTTTTTTTCTATGTTTGTCCCTTTCTAACATAATGATAATTAAGTAAGAATAATGAAAATTAAACCAAAGAAGTTGAACAATATTTGTCTATGGCTGGAGGCAAACTCGATGGAGTAGGTATGGAGCTATAGCTAGGCTGAAATTCAGAGACAGTGGGTCGAGTTTACTTCGACCGGTCTCACCGGAGTTCGAACTCCAGATTTGACGAGTTTAGTCCGCCATTTTAAATTCACAGTTGAGAACGAACGATAGCTCCATACCTACTCCATCGAGTTTGATTCCAGCCATAGACAAATATTATTCTTCTTTGATTTAATTTTCTTTTTTCTTGCCTGGTATCATTATGTTAGAAAAGGACAATTATAGAACAAAAGTTATGAGAGTAAGTGAAACAGAGCACAGAATTGAGGTGTTGAATTTGAATCTTCGCGGTATTCTCAATTAACGCACATAACAATATCGGACTTGATGATAATATTGTTCCACTATTGAGTTTCTGTATGCAAGTCCAGGTTTAGAAGCAGTGATGGCTTAGTGGCATCAGGCTATGGACTGCCACGCAGCAGGCTCATGGTTTGAATCCCGCCGCGGGCTTTACTTCACCGCATGGTGGAAGGGTATTTTGCGGATGCCCGCCTGGCTAGCGACCACCCTCAAGAAAGAAATCTGTCGCCAAGCACCTAACGGTATGTTCCGGCAGCAGTCCTTGAGAGCCAGTGAAATTAGAGGCACATGAGACTGAACAAATATGTCTCAAGGTGTAGTGCAATTTGTGACTTGTGATGAAATGCATCTATTATAGGCAGAGGTTAGTCCGCTACACATCAGGTGGGCCTCGATCTTCCGTCACAATAACATAAAAAAAAGATGCAGGGTTAGTCTGTACATATGAGCTGTCAGCTTCTTCACTATCGGTTGCCCCTTCCAAGTCAAATGTGGTGTCAAATTCTTCGCATTTCCTCATGTTGTGTAACACCGCACAAGCCACAATTATATTTGAGGATGTAGTCAACTATGTTGCGAAATTGATTTGAAGACAAGGAAATATTAAATTATCCGCCAAAAAACACAACAAGCACAATTACATTCCTAGTGCGTGTACTACCAGCACATAATTGAATCTCATCTGTGGTGGTGTAGTCGGATTAATGAATGGAGTCAAAATATAAGTGGCAGCTCTGTAGCAGCGGTCCAAAAAACTCAAAGAAAAAAAAAGCAGTTATGTGACTAAACAGTATTACTTACTTGAAATGAATTTGTGGCATAAAATCGTAGATCAATTAGTACTTCTAAATCAACAGACATTGGCAGCCCTCTCATGTTATAATGTTGGAGAGCCTATTCCCCCAGCGCCAGTATGATGACATTCCGAATGGAAGCTTTTGAGAACCTGTAACGGTTTTTGAACTCCGCGTTGTCATAATAATATATAAAGGGATTCTTAGTATTGCGAATGTACATGTTGGAAGACCGTGGCAGGTTATACTGTTCATCAATAACATCAAACTGATGATAATTATCTATCTGCTCTAAATCCGGAGATACTCCATCGTTATTATTCATTATAGTAAAAATATTATAAACAAAACATATCACAGTTTCAACTACATAGCAAAGATGGTGGCGTTTTGGCGCCCCGCGCCGTTTGAGTTCGGCTGGAGTCACCGATTTGGTGACTCAGCCCGTCTCATTCTCCGCTGAGCATATACTCGTTCTCCATTAGGGCGAACTCGACTGTGAATAAAAAACTGTCTGGAGTTTGAGTCTAGACTCATATTTTGACATAAAAAAGCTTGAGTTTAAACTCGAACCCGTTTGTGAATGTCAGCCTAGTGTTGTTCCGAGTAAATTTTAGGGTTGCCGTATCTCAACCTAAAAATTGCCGTATTTCAGGAGAATAGTAAAAAATTCACCGTATATATAAGTTTTTGTACTAGCTGATTACAAGAAAGAAATCATGATTTCAACAGTTCCCGTAAATGGTTAAGGACCATTTACGGGAACTGTTAAAATCATGATTTCTGGTAATGATGGTGTTATTTTCTGCTACGAACGCACTGAATAGTAAATATTTACTGAAAACTGAAGCAATAATTACGAATATGATTACGTTCTATAAATAAATATGGGCAGTAGTGTCCTCACTAGAAATAACATGTTTAGTGATAAGGCCGCCCATTGTAGCACTATGTTAGTATTAATTAATATGTACAATCATGTTAATGTAAATTAAATTAACACTTGTACCTTTTTATCACAATCAAATATTTATTAAAATCGAAGCTAAATTCCAAACGAAGTATTATATAGCGAGGTAAATATAGGTTACGAAGTGAAAATTATAGATTGAGATCAATTCATCGACATTAAAATAACAAAAGAAGGTTTATATAATCTACATAATTTAGTCATTAGTTTACTAGGAAGTTACATAGAACAGTATTATCAAAATGACCCATTATAATCAACATTGAAAATTTCAAATATTTAATAATCACCGGGCTCTACGTCTTTAATATCTGAGTCTGAAAGCAGAATACGGTATCTCGGTGAATTCATTGTGTAATTGAATACGTATAACTTTGTCCTTGCAAAGTGTAACACGGTCATTATATTTTGCCTTTGCTTTCAGCATATTTGAATAGTAACACGACTTAAGAGGTACAATGGTCTTAGATTAGATTCCTAGAGGTAAATATTTGAAATGTTACCTTTTTCTAACACTTTCTTCTAGAAAAATTCTAACCATTCCTCCTTAATTGAAGGTTCTTCACAAGCAATTAGAGTTGAGTAATCATCATAACCTGATATGTAATAAATGTATATTTTATTAGTTGTGCCGTAATCCGTCAGATTCAGACCATCTCCCAATGGTAGAATGTGTAGGATTCGCACTTACTTCGATGTAGCTTGCAGTATTTATTTCTGTAATTCAATCCATCTTCATTGTTGTTTTTAAGTGTGTCTTCTTAGACGTTGCATGCAGTGAACGTTTCCGGTACAGTCAAATCAAACTACATGTTAAAAGCTCTTTATCTGGTTTATTTTATGGTATGCCAATTTGGATTACAGAATAATCACCTGTTGGGACTGTATTCTGTTGTCCAGATAGATCTGCAGGTACTATTTTCAGAGTAGGACCCAACGGGCTTCCAACAATTTGATCCATTAATGCTTCGCTATATATTGATCATTGGACCAGTATTTTCAGTGACATTGCCAGCAGAAAGAGTCTCACAAGTACTTACAACGGAGGTCGTTGAAGGGCCTTCCTCTGAAATTATATAATGCTGAAAAATAATAAAAACTTAACATACCTATTACACGCCTTTTTTGTATAACTACAGTGTGAAAATTTATAAAACATACCGGTTTATTCAAACCAAGTTATTTGATAAATTCAATGTCCAATCGTTGCAGATTTTCATCTTTATTTTTGTAACAGCCTTAATATGTTGGTCCCTAATAATTAAATTTAAATATTAGAATTTTTCGTTTGTTATTATTTAGAGCATAATGATTAAATTATTTAACTAAGCAAGTACAAAACAGTTCAAATCCATGCTTTTCACACCGGCGTTTGACATAGCTTGCTTAATTATCTTATCTACTCGCTTATTACGATTATTATGTACCTAAAACCATGAATTAAAATCAATATAAAATGTGCATTATATAATGTAATATTTATCAAACCTTTATATTGCACTTACCAGTACACTTAAAGCTACGCGATGAAGCACTTTGAGCGATGGGTGCGATGTGTGCTCGGTTGCCTATGCGACAATTCGGTGAAGATTTAATCATTATTTTGCTACCAAATACCACTAAAAATCTGCTTTATAGCATGGGTAACGACAAAAAAAAAACTTGCATCAGGAATAAGCTCAGTTTTATACAAATTCAATACCAGTAATTAGCATCTATGTAACAAAATCATTTAAAAATGGACAGGTAAAATATTGCCGAACGACATAATATATCCTGTACAGGGCTGGTAAATATTACTACTTGACGTTTTAAAGTTCATCGCATTGAGGTAAAAAGTACTAGTACAAGTACAAGTGACAAAAAATATATGATTAAGGTGTGTCAAAAAGTCTTAAACTACGAGAAAAAAATATTTTTAATCAGGTAAAATGTCTTAAGCTATATTCATAACCTAGTTACCCCAAGGCAAAAAATACTTTATGTTCAAACACATTATTTCGAGTCTAGGCAAAAATTACTAAGTGTAAAGAGTAAAAATCGAATAGGTACTATGTGAAAGTTATTCATAAATTGCTATAATTTTAGTCGCTTAGACGCCGAAAATTGTGAAAATGTGTTTTATGTTAAGATACTAAGCGACAACAAACTTTGTCCTAGCGGCATGAGAGTAGGACCAATCGACGCAGATTTTTTTTCTGATTTCAATGATATATCAATATTGCCCAAAATGTCGCTTGGTAATTATTGCCTTTCAATCGTCGATATGTACCTATCGTGTTTCTTTGTTTCTGTAAATTACAGAATTGTATTGTCGATATTATACTGAAAATATAGAAGTATAGGGAAAATGTTCGTAGGTAGGTACTAACTTAGAAGAAAAACAAAAATAACCGTAGGCCAAAAAACCTAAAATTAGCTACATAATGAAAATGAAATAAGACTTATTGAAAAAAAAAAACTGCCTTGAACATACGTTCAAACATAACTTAAAAAGTACTGCACAGATTTCAATTTGGTTTATGGATAGATATTAGAATAGATCCCGAAGATTGTCCCGAAGCTTTTGAATTTCCTTTTTATTTTGAGTTTTTTTTTTATGCCTGATAGGTTAGCCTTTTACCACTATCTCACCTGATGGTAAGTGATGATGTGGTCCAAGATGTTGTTCAGGCTAACCTAGAAGTACTGGCTCCCAAGGACCGCTGCCGGAACACACCGTTAGGTGCTTGGCGACAGATTTTCTACTTGAGGGTGGTAGCTAGCCAGGCGGGCATTCGCAAAATGCCCTACCACCATGCAAAACTTACTTAGTTTTTCAATGTTATTGCTTTTATTATTTATTATTACTCACTAACGGTGGATGACAATCCATCCCGTAAGAAGCATGGGTCAATGAAAAGAGTGAATATGAAAAGAAAATTCCAATAATGGAACTGACTTAAACACCAAATATGTGTCAAATAACTGTATGATGCTCTGCCACATAGCCACTATAGTAAATACCTTTTAATCATGGTGGATAATCAACCATTAAATGTTCATTAGTGTACGAGAATAGGCAAGTGACACACAGCTTTTCGTGATTCAAATTATTCCAACCATTAGGTACATGCATCTTTGAAATTTGCGCTCGCAGTAAAAATTCTATATCTTAACAACCTGCCAACCAACTTAGCTCATATACGGACTTGGAAATTCTATTAGTATAAGCTAATTTTCTGTCGAAATTCATGAAGTCACATTCTCTCGGTCAAAAAGTAGCCGGTGTGTTCTACGTCCTAATTATGTATCAAATATCATCACAATCCAATAAGCCGTTTTGGAGGCGAATAATAACAAACTAACACACACACATACTAACTTTCGAATTTGTAATATTAGTAGGATAGATTATAGGATTAACTTGAAAATATCACTGTATTTTTTTCTAAAACTTTACAATGGTTATATACACTAATATATGGAGCCATATATTAGGTCCTTACATATGAAATTGGCGTTTTTCGTACTGGCCACTTTAATCACGAATTTCTCCTCTTTGGTAAGGAATTCCAAATTCAAATTTGTACAGCTATAGACTCATGTATTTGTGCTTTGATGATCGTCATTCATTTGTATTTTTTCTTCTGTTTTTTTTTGTTTGCGTCACTCATTTTACAAAATGGAAAACCTTAAATATCGCATTATTTACGAGTACGAGTTCCGCCGTGGCACTAGTGCTGCGGAAACAACTCGAAGGGTGAATGATGTGTATGGCGGTCGTGTTGCAAAAGAAAACACAGTTCGTTTTTGGTTCCAACGTTTTCGTTCTGGAAATTTCGACCTGCAGAACAAGCCCCGTGGACGGCCTGAGACTCAAGTTGATAATGAAGAGTTGAAGGCTATTGTGGAAGCGGATCCATCGCAAACCACGTCCGAGTTAGCTGCAGGCTGCGATGTTAGTGATAAAACTGTTTTAATTCACTTGAAGCAAATTGGGAAGATTAAAAAGCTTGAAAGGTGGGTACCTCACGAATTGACTGAAACAAACCGGCAAACGCGCGTCGACTGCTGCGTTACATTACTAAACCGGCACAATAATGAAGGTATTTTAAACCGAATCATTACCTGTGATGAAAAATGGGTTCTTTACGATAATCGGAAGCGCTCAGCGCAATGGTTAGATCCTGGCCAGCCAGCCAAATCCTGCCCCAAGCGAAAATTAACCCCAAAAAAGTTACTTGTAAGCGTTTGGTGGACTAGTGCCGGTATTGTTCATTACAGTTTTTTCAAATCTGGCCAGACTATTACGGCTGATGTCTATTGTCAGGAATTGCAAACCATGATGGAAAAGCTAGCGGCTAAACAACCTAGGCTGGTCAATCGCTCCACGCCACTGCTGCTTCACGACAACGCTAGACCACACACTGCGCTACAGACGGCTACTAAATTAGAAGAGCTTCAATTGGAAAGTCTAAGACATCCTCCGTACTCCCCGGACCTTGCTCCAACAGATTACCATTTTTTTCGAAATTTGGATAACTTCTTGCAAGGGAAAAAATTCAACTCCGATGGGGCAGTCCAAATCGCCTTCAAAGATTTTATTGATTCCCGTCCGACTGGTTTTTTTAGTAAAGGGATCAATGAACTACCTATGAGATGGCAAAAGTGCATAGAAAATAATGGTTCATACTTTGATTAATTAAATATATTATATTAAAAAATATTCGACTTTTTGTTCCTCCCATACAAAACGCCAATTTCATATGTAAGGACCTAATATATTAGAAAAAAAAGGTACGTATATCGGAACTTATACATAGCGGATGGTTACCCTACATTACGAAATTTCATACAAACAATAAAATAAGTAACTATATCTCATAAAGTAAACAAGTTTAATTAGAAGTGAAATGGCAGATATTTAGTAAAAATGTTTACTAAAACATGAGCTACCTGGGCTTTTTGTTATGGTAACAAATCTTATGATATTAATGTTTTTTGGTTTTCATAAATGTGTCGATTGAGTGAGCACATAAAATAATTGATTACTTATATATGTATCACAATAGAGTTTCGTTTAGTATGTTACGAAACCCTATTGAACATGAACTAAACACAATATAACGAAGTTTAATTATATAGTTTATTAGAGAACAATCGGCCCTTGCGAAAATGGAGGATTGAGTGAGCACAATTAACTATTTGTTATTTTTTAAATACGGCACTAGGCAATCTGTCACTAGATTCTTATACTCTTTACAAGTTTTACTAAAAACTAGTATATACAATTTGTTTTTGTAAACTCGATAGATTTGAAGATATTGACGGTTTTTGTGAGGACAGTGAGCGCATAGTAAACTATTTATCTCCTGTTTTTCCTTTTTACAAAAAGGTATATTGGTTTTACAATTGTTTTAGAGCTTTTACTTAATAATCCTATTTTATCAATTTTTTTCTTAGGGTGCTCACTCAATGCACACGCACACAATTTATTTTTGTAAACTTAATACATTTGAATATATTATTGACAGTTTTCTGTGAGAACTGATTGAGCGCATTACAAACGATTTATCTTTTTACAAAAAGGGATATTGGTTTTACAATTGTTTTAGAGCTTTCACTAAATTATCCTATTTTTTATTGTTTTTTTTCTGAGGGTGCTCACTCAATGCACACGCACACTATTTCATTAGTTGAAAATTTTAGTGCCTATGGCACAAATTATGCTCTAAATTTTGACATATTAAACAAAGTCGTAGGTCTATTCGTTCAGAAGATACAGATGAGTAGCTGTAGACACGTGGTCTCCAGCTTACACGTTATTATCGGGTCATAACTGCTACAGCTTTCAAGTAGGACGTTCCAATTTTTTTGTGCCACTGACACAAATTAAGCTCTAAATCCCCGGCTATAGTATATAAACACATCTTCAGCCGTTTCGTATATACAGCATGTGTCAGCTGGAGACCAAAACGTCAGCTAACACACTAATAATCACGCGTAGCATCGAAGTTTACCTATTTATGTCCGTATGGATTGAGGAGCCACTCCAGATTTTAAAATGAAACTCATACCCTTATTTAGTAGCAAAGCTAAAATTTTTGTAGGATAAATTCTAGAATTTGTAGTATAATAGATCAAAAGTTATTTCAATTTAAAAGTGGCTCCTCAATCTAAACATCTGAATTGAGGAGCCACCTGGAACTCCGAAAGTAATGGACCAATATATCTGAAAAATTGGTATCATTTAGTAGTAATTGTGTATGGTAACTACTAAAAGTCCGAGTTTCGTACTGATGAGATTAAAAAAGATACGATAAATTTATTGTGGCTCCTCAATCTATAATATATAAGAGGGTGGATTTCCAGTCCTGTGATCGGTCCATTAATAAGTTTGACTTTACTATAGTTTAGTAGGGAGAGTATTAAAATTTGTAATATAGAAATAAAGTAGTAAAACTTAGTAGATTTGGTAAAACAACGCATATAATTTGGCTCCTCAATCCTGACGTTCTGCATACAAACAATTTATTGTACTTACCTGAAATCACAACAAAATCAAAGTTCAATGACACTAATATTTAGTAGTAATGACTACTAAATTATAAAGTACAATTCATCGCTGCATATATTCGGCATCTATGAAAAAAAGTAAATTTTGAATATTCCTTAAGGATTATCTAACTAGAGTGACCATATTATTTGAATGTAACCAGGATGTGTATTGAGTAGTATAGTAAAATAAAATTAATTGAAACATTGACCATAGATACACAGATTTATCTTAAGACGGTTTTAAGTTATTAAAGGAATAGAACCTTTGTGGCAAATCGACCCGCCACAATTCTGTTTTTTTTTTGGAAGTGGGTAAATTATGTAGGGTTACAATTTACATTGCTCTTGTATGGCTATAAATTATATTATGTTGGAACAATGACAATTCAGGGTGCCAAATTATTTAAAAAAAAATTGCGTTTGGGTCCTCTGAATTGTCATTGTTCCAACATATTTGGAGGTAACGATCGCCATACAAGAGCAATGTAAATAATTAAAATATAGTAAATATGTGTGTGTACCTACGTATTCTATTATATTCAAACCATTATAGTTCCTAGGTAGTAACCAGTAGAAGGTAATACTAAAATATGTATGAAAAACCCACTTATATTGAATATTTAAGATGCTTAATCGCACCACATCCCAAAGAAAAGCCGTTTTATCAATGTAAGTAATGGGCAACTCGTACCGTGGTGGTCGGTCTCCAAAGTCACCAAGTATGTAGTGCCATCCCACTGATCCCATCAGAAGCACCCTTTGAAACGAATAAAAATTTGAAGTAGGTAGATAATTGTTCCAATACATATTATTTAATTTTATGTACCCAGATATTTATAAAATATTGTGTTTTTGTGCTAAAAATATAGTAAGTATATATATATATATATATATATATATATAAGGGATTAATATATAGCCTCTGCTAGCTGCGTCCTGCTTTTACACCCGCCTGGTGATAGATGATGATAATAAAAAGTATCCAGCGCCTCATCACTACCTTTATAACAAATTTCTTCAAAATTGGTCCAGCGTTTGAGCGTGAAGAAGTAACGAACATACAAACACACGTTCGTCTTTATATTATTAGTTCGATAAAAATCAATTAGTTACAAGCAAATATACATTAGAAATAAAATATGTTTTAAAGTATTTATGGTGCACTATTTTTGCGATAAGGGCTTATATTATATCAAAGATAGATCTTTTGTAGTACAATTTAAGATAAACATTTCCGTTATACATTTTTTACGTGTGATACCTACTTATGATTTTTACAGCGCACGCCGGAATGGGCTGCTTAAGGCTGACTTTTTTTCCTACTTACTTGACAGTTATCGTTATATTTTGGACAATTCACACAACATCTTTATAAATTATAGCCTATGCGTTTTTCTGATGTGTAAGCTATATTATTGTTTTTAAAATCCATTCAATAGTTTTGGCGTGAAAGAGTAACAAACAAACATTCATAATGTGCTGTGATAACTGCTGTCTTATAATAGTTACAGCAACGTGGGAAATAGTATTTGAATACAATGGTAGGTATCCGTATACTCACCCGTAATTAATGCATTTCCAATCGTTTTCATTGTTCTAATAACGCATCTTTACCTCCAAATATTTTGGTCGCTCTAGGATACCACAATATTTAAAATGTTTGTTCCACATCTGTATAGACACAAACATAGGACACTTCATATAACCATATAAGTTCACCGTTCGCGAAAACTATCAAACAAAACAGAATGGCAGCGGGTCAATATGTCACTAAGTTTCTATTCCCTTAATAACTGAAACCTTTTAAGAAATCTGTGCATCTATGGTAATTTTCCTATACTACTCAATACTCATCCTGGTTGCATTCAAATAATATGGTCGCTCTAGTTAAAATCCTTAAGGAATATTGAAAATTAACTTCTTTTCATAGATGCCGAATATATGCAGCGATGAATTGTACTTTATAATTTAGTAGTGTCATTGGATTTTGATTTTGTTGTGATTTCAGGTAAGAACAATAAATTTTTGTATGCAGAACGTCAGGATTGAGGAGCCAAATTATATGCGTTGTTATACCAAATCTACTAAGTTTTAATACTTTATTTCTATATTAAAAATTTTAGTACTCTCCCTACTAAACTATAGTAAAGTCAAACTTATTAATGGACCGATCACAGGACTGGAAATCCACCCTCTTATATATAGATTGAGGAGCCACAATAAATTTATCGTATCTTTTTTAATCTCATCAGTACGAAACTCGGACTTTTAGTAGTTACCATACACAATTACTACTAAATGATACCAATTTTTCAGATATATTGGTCCATTACTTTCGAAGTTCCAGGTGGCTCCTCAATTGTGTGAATGTCTCCAGCTTACTCAATCGAAATTTCTTAATTCTGAATATGCCAATATTTAGAGCATATTTTGTGCAATTATGAATACCAACTCAAAATTTAGGTGCCAAATAAACTTCGACGCTACGTGTGATTATTAGTGTGTTAGCTGACGTTATGGTCTCCAGCTGACACATGCTGTAATACGAAACGGCTGAAGATGTGGTTATATACTATAGCCAGGGATTTAGAGCATAATTTGTGCCAATGGCACAAAAAAATTTGAACGTCATACTTGAAAGCTGTAGTAGTTATGACTCGATTTTAACGTGTAAGCTGGAGACCACGTGTCTACAGCTACTCACCTGTATCTTCTGAACGAATAGACCTACGACTTTGTTTAATATGTCAAAATTTAGAGCCAAATTTGTGCCAAAGGCATTAAAATTTTCAAGTCTCTGGCTATTAAGGTTTTGGAGATACAAGCTCAAATCAACGTGTAAGCTGGGGACACATGTCCCCAGCTAGCACATGCTGGACAGCTCAAACGGGAAAGCTTAGATTACTGTTTAATGGCTTAAAATGTAGGGTAGAATTTGTGCCATCGGCACTAAAATTTTCAATACAATAGGCCCCATAGTTTTCGTGTAACAAGCAAAAACATTTCTTCCCGCCAAAAAATTTAAATATTTGGCCAAAAACATTTCTGAGAGCGGCGTTGCCGTCCCGTTGCCTGTAGCTGCAATCTATCTTGAACCGTATTCCTATTGCGTTTGAACTTACTTTTTGCTTTCACGTTATGAATAGGTAGAAGAAGTTACAAAAAAACAGTAGGTGTATAGACTAGGAGTGAGTAAGTACAAAATGTACTGGTATTTTTTCTCTCAGAATGTTAACTTATATACCTAATCCTATATATAAGACCCTCGATGAACGAGATAATGAACTGGAAACTAATCCACGCATGTACAGAACGTGATGATCACATACCTATTAGGTAGGCACTGTAATTTTATAACTGGAAAGAGATATTATCAGTTTATCACACGCCTAAACGCGTAGAAAGCTTTTGACTTAAAAGTATTAGCGTGTAATACTTTAGTAGGTACCTATTACTAGAGAATGTAAAGATAAGTTACCAACTACTCAGCTTAGTTCGGCCAGTTTGACGTAGTCAAAAAGGTAAGCTAAATATTCGCTATGTGCGCTGCATACTTACATGTGTAGGTACGTCGGTTGTACATACGTAGTGTTATTATATGTTCTATGCCAACTACCTACCTAAAGTCTGTTTTTTCTTACCTGTCTTAAAATGTAAACAAACATACCTCTGTTAGAAAATCACAAGTTTCTGTCACAATCACTTATATTTGGCCATTCACAACTGACTAGACCTAATAAAAGAAACATCACGCTTCGAATAGCATACAAATATTATTTAAATTTATTGTTTTTTCCGAAATATAAATCAAATAACGTAATGATTACAAAACATGTTTACATTATTGACAGTGCTTAGACGTTTAGTAATCCACATTGTCAATGGATTTTAGTGATGGGAAGATGGGTATCAAAATAAATGAACAACTAAAGTGAACAATTGAACATATTTCGTTCATCTCATTATACTAACTAGTTGTATCAGATAAAATGAAAGTTTGTTAAAAGAAGTAGATTAGTATTATTTAGTTTAATTTTTAGGGTTCCGTACTAAACGAGATCCTATTACAACAGCTTGACTGTCCTTCAGTCCGTCCGACCTTTAAAGGACTGTACTTATCTTTGGAACTGTATTAGGTAGCGCGTTGAAATTTTCACTGAATATGGGTTAAAATAATGGATTGCCTAACGAATAAAAATAACAACAATAAGTTTAAAATATGGGGGTTGCCATACAAGTAACCGGTTTAATTTAAATATTTTAAACATTTGCTCTATTGTAAGTCGTTTATCTATATAAATTTATAAAGTTTTCGTTCAAACAAATCGAATATCGTATGAAAGTACACGAGTAGTGCGCTAGGACAATGAGTCGACTATATCCCATATACGATATTAAAACGAACTTTTGCTAAATAAATATCAAACAAACGAAACGTTGGCACCCTATAAAATGTATCGGATGTTCAAAACTAAAAGGAAGGAATTTATAAATAAAACTTTATCAAAATGTGTTCATCCGTTTTGGACGTAAGCGAAACAAAGTAATAGGCACACATAAATACACCCATGCGAATAATAAACTCATTATATATATTTTTTTTAATTATACAGTCGTATTTTAAACTAGTTACAAATTATTGGCGTTGCTAAAAATTACAGGTTATACAAATAAAAATGGTAATTCAAATTCCCTAGCTTGAGGTATATAAGTTTTTTCAAAAGTTTACATTTGTAAGTTGTATTTTCATTGAGAAACAGTTGTTTGATTCTTCGTTTAAAAAGAATAATCAACCATATTTTGTCTATGGGTAAATGCAAGGCTTGGCTCATGATACTTAAAATGGCAACACTTGGCCAGAATATTCCAATTGTAGCTGGTTTATACTTATAATAATGGTATTTGTAGCTATATTAAATGGGGTTCAGTGAGCCACCTGCATACTGCCGTTGTGGCATCGTGTGTGTGTAAAAGATGATAAAAAAGCTTTTCGAACTGACAATTGACTGGAATGTTAATATTATAGTAGCGCCGCGCCATATAGCCAACTAAATTTTACTTTTTAAACAATTCGGTCAGTTTCATATAGTTCAGTTCGGTTTGTCGTTCATTCGATGGGTCCCCATCACTAATCTTGTCTTTGGATAACGAACCGCCATGTTTGTTTACATAATAGGACAGGTAAGAAAAAACAGACTTTACATAAAACGTCTATGATTATGTAAAAATAATAATCTCTATTTTGTGGTTTCTAGGGATTTGGAATTGAAATAAAAGTATCGATACCGTTGCGTTTCAAAGCATCGCTGCGATATCGATATTGGAACAAATGTTTCGATGTACTCCAGTATCGAGTACTTTCAAACGATTACAATGAGTTCTTATTTTATTTATTTTTATGTTATTGTGTCGGGACAAGCTCGAGGCCCACCTAATGTTAAGCGGACTGACCTCTGCCTATAACAGATGCATTTCATCACAATTTACGAATTGCCCTGCCCCCGTCTCTTGAGTCAGCTCTCATGTGTGCCTGTAATTTCACTGGCTTTCGAGGACTGCTGCTGAAACACACCATTAGGTGCTTGGCGACAGATTTCCTACTTGAGGGTTGTAGCTAGCCAGGCGGGCACTCGCAAAATGTCTTCCACCATGCGGTGAAGCTCAAGCCTGCGGCGGTATTCGAACCATGGACCTGCGCGGCAGTCTATAGCCATTGCCACTGAGCTATCACTGCTTCAAAGATTTAGATATTAATGTCACTAAATTAAATTCCGAAAAATTGTTTAATGTTTTTTTATATAATCGTTTTATTTATTTATACTAAGCTAGAAAATTCAAGTAAATAAAACTATAAATCTATTTGAACTATTTTATTCAAAACTCCTTAATAGTGTTACAACGCTCTACTGGATTATTATAAAAATAAATTGTCATTACCGGCAGCTGTCCTTGAGAGTCTAGGTTAGCCTGAACAACATCTTCAACCGCATCATCACTTCGGTACCATCAGGTGAGACAGTTGTCAATCAGCCATAATTATATAAATTGAAGCCGTGATGGCTCAGTGGCATTGACTGCCAAGCAGCAGGTCCATGGTTCCAATCCCGCCGCGGCTTGAGCTTCACTGCATGGTGGAAGGGCATTTTGCGAATGCCCGCCTGGCTAGCGACCACCATGAAGTAGAAATTCTGTCGCCACCTTACGGTGTGTTCCGGCAGCTGTCCTTGAAAGCCAGTACTTCTAGGATAAGCCTGTTAACACCTTCGACCACATCATCACTTACCATCAGGTGAGATTTTGGTCCATTATGCCAAACTCGACTGTGAATATAAAACTTTTTTTTTTTTTTTTTTTTTTTTTTTTTTTTTTTTATGTTATTGTGACGGAACAAGCCCGAGGCCCACCTGATGTTAAGTAGACTAACCTCTACCTATAACAGACGCATTTCGTCAACGACGAATTGCACTGTGCCCGTCACACTGAGACGTCCAGTTGTTAGGTCTCATTAGCCTGTAATTTATATATATTTATCTTAAATATAAATATATTTATATATATATTTGTCTAGATTCATATTTGACATAATGAAGTTCGAGTCGAAACTCGAACTCGTCTCTGAATGTCAACTTAGAAGTGGTGACTTTAGGCTCGTTTTATTATTAAACATTTTTTTTTTCGGGTATTGTTCCATCGCTCTATATTTATGTGCGCACGTAGTAATCACGATTTCAATGCCTACGAATTCCGGAAAGCGTCACATTTCAATCAGATAACATTAAAATGAATACTCTCTGCTACTAGCCTATGCCCCAACTGCTTTCATTTGCTATAAAAGAGAAAAGTGATTCCAACGCTATAGAAATAAAGTTCAAAACAGATTGCAGCTACAGTGAACGGGATGGCAACGCCGGGTTCAGTAATGTTTTTAACCAAATATTTAATATTTTTGGCGGGAAGAAATGTTTTTGCTTGTTACACAAAAACTATGGGGCCTATTGTTTTGAAAATTTTGGTGCCGATGGCACAAATTCTACCCTTCATTTTAAGCCATTAAACAGTAATCTAGGCTTTCCCGTTTGAGCTGTCCAGCATGTGCTAGCTGGGGACATGTGTCCCCAGCTTACACGTTGATTTGAGCTTGTATCTCCAAAACCTTAATAGCCAGAGACTTGAAAATTTTAGTGCCTTTGGCACTAATTTGGCTCTAAATTTCGACATATTAAACAAAGTCGTAGGTCCATTCGTTCAGAAGATACAGATGAGTAGCTGTAGACACGTGGTCTCCAGCTTACACGTTAAAATCGAGTCATAACTACTACAGCTTTCAAGTATGACGTTCAAATTTTTTTGTGCCATTGGCACAAATTATGCTCTAAATCCCTGGCTATAGTATATAACCACATCTTCAGCCGTTTCGTATATACAGCATGTGTCAGCTGGAGACCATAACGTCAGCTAACACACTAAAAATCACACGTAGCGTCGACGTGTAAGCTGGAGACCACGTGTCTACAGCTACTCATCTGTATCTTCTGAACGAATGGACCTACGACTTTGTTTAATATGTCAAAATTTAGAGCCAAATTTGTGCCAAAGGCACTAAAATTTTTAAGTCTCTGGCTATTAAGGTTTTGGAGATACAAGCTCAAATCAACGTGTAAGCTGGGGACACATGTCCCCAGCTAGCACATGCTGGACAGCTCTAACGGGAAAGCCTAGATTACTGTTTAATGGCTTAAAATGTAGTGTAGAATTTGTGCCATCGGCACCAAAATTTTCAAAACAATAGGCCCCATAGTTTTTGTGTAACAAGAAAAACATTTCTTCCCGCCAAAAAATTTAAATATTTGGTTAAAAACATTACTGAACGCGGCGTTGCCATCCCGTTCACTGTAGCTGCAATCTGTTTTGAACTTTATTCCTATTGCGTTTGAACTTACTTTTTGCTTTCACGTTATGAATAGGTGGAAGAAGTTACAAAAAAACAGTAGGTGTATAGACTAGGAGTGAGTAAGTACAAAATGTACTGGTATGTTTTCTCTCAGAATGTTAACTTATATACCTAATCCTATATATAAGATCTGTATAAGACCCTCGATGAACGAGATAATGCACTGGAAACTAATCCACGCATGTACAGAACGTGATGATCACATACCTATTAGGTAGGCACTGTAATTTTATAACTGGAAAGAGATATCATCAGTTTATCACACACCTAAACGCGTAGAAAGCGTTTGACTTAAAAGTATTAGCGTGTAATACTTTAGTAGGTACCTATTACTAGAGAATGTAAAGATAATTTACCAACTACTCAGCTTAGTTCGGCCAGTTTGACGTAGTCAAAAAGGTAAGCTAAATATTCGCTATGTGCGCTGCATACTTACATAAGTAAGTACGAGTATTATTGTATGTTCTATGCCAACTACCTACCTACATAAAACGTCTATGATTATGTAAAAACTATACATAATAATCTATATTTTGTTGTTTGTAGGGATTTGGAATTGAAATAAAAGTATCGATACCGTTGCGTTTCAAAGCATCGCTGCGGTATCGATATTGGAACAAATTTTTCGAGGTACTCCAGTATCGAGTACTTTTAAACGAATACAATGAGAGTTTTTATTTTATTTATTTTTATGTTATTGTGTCGGGACAAGCTCGAGGCCCACCTAATGCTAAGCGGACTGACCTCTGCCTATAACAGATGCATTTCATCACAATTTACGAATTGCCCTGCCCCCGTCTCTTGAGACAGCTCTCATGTGTGCCTGTAATTTCACTGGCTTTAAGGACTGCTGCCGAAACACACCATTAGGTGCTTGGCGACAGATTTCCTACTTGAGGGTTGTAGCTAGCCAGGCGGGCACTCGCAAAATGCCCTTCCACCATGCGGTGAAGCTCAAGCCTGCGGCGGTATTCGAACCATGGACCTGCTGCGCGGCAGTCTATAGCCAATGCCACTGAGCTATCGCTGCTTCAAAGGTTTAGATATTAATGTCACTAAATTAAATTCCGAAAAATTGTTTAATGTTTTTTTATATATACGTTTTATTTATTTATACTAAGCTATTTTTTATTAAAGACATCAAACTTCATATCAGATAAGAAGAACACTTTATTGACCCGTGAACCCGTCAAAACTTTTTGGGTTCCAGTCAACGGAGCTTTTGAAAATAGCTGCATTGCAGAAACTTGTACTTTATTTTGTAATTCATTCTGGTATATAAGAACTCGATATATAATACACAGCGTGTGAAATTCTAAAATAAGTTATTGATAAATGACAAAAATATGAATGTAATCTATTAGCGGCGTGGTCCGCGGGACAGCAGCCGCAGGTTCCACATCTTGTTCGATAATTGCATCGGAGCGTAAATCGTACCTCCACCTGTACTACGTTCACATTGAAACTACTGTTGAACAGGTATTGGCCCACCTGAACAAAATTTGTATGGGCAATAAATGTTCTGCTGAAGCATTGAAATCTCGAGGTGACTACGCTTCCTTTAAGCTGACCGTACTCACCAAGGATGTCGAGAAGTACCTATCCTCTGAACACTGGGCGAAAGATATAAACATCAAACCCTGGCACAGTAGATTTTGCAACCCCCAGGAAGCTCAGTAAAATAATTAAATACAAGTGCTATTCTCTTTTTTATCAGAACGTTCGAAACTGAGTGAAGCGAAAACAGCAATCCTTGCGCTATCGGCTGATATATACGCGTTTATGAAACTTTCCTAATATCGGGCGTAAGCGACGGCGAGTTGTTCCCTGCTGGCTATACCGTTCTGCGGCACGACCGTGCACGTGACCGTGGTTGGGGCGGCGTACTGCTGGCCGTGAGAGACTCTCTCACTGTTCAGCGGGTGCTTCACGTCGATGGCTACTCCGACGAGATTGAGATCGTTATCGCCCTACATACTAATACATTTTCTATGTATTAGTATGTAGGGCGTGTATAAAAAAATTGTTTGTTGCGTCGTTTACATTCCACTGGGCTCACCTGAATACCATTATGTGTCTACTTTCAGTGTATTAGAAAATGTATTAGTGAAAATTCCAGAGTATTAGAAAATGTATTAGTTAAGTTAAATTTCAAAAAAAGTTAGATACTGTAATTGTAGGGGATTTTAATCTGAACTCATGCAACCAGGACGTTCGTATGCACTTTGAAAGTTTGATTACTAGCTGTGAATTGATACAATACAATAATATTATTAATAAGCATGACGGAATCTTAGATCTGGTGTTGGGCAGTCGTGGTGATGCGTGGATTGAGGTGAATAGCGATACACCGTCCGTAGTGAAAGTTGACGGTTACCATCCCCTGTTGCTTGTGACAGTACGGTGCGCGCGCACGCCGCCTCCAAGTAACATTAACCCTCATCTGTTTCGGCACCACCCAATGCAGTATAACATGTACTCTGTATGACTTATTAGGCACGTGTTTCGATAGCTGCGTTCCTCTTAAACTGCCAGTAAATTCAGGCTCGCGTTACCAATACCCCACGTGGTTCACGCCAGAAATAATAAATAACATTAAAAATAAGTACTTTCATCTAAAAAGATTCAGAGAACAGAGCCTGAACAAAATCTTCAGCCGCATCATCACTTCGGTACCATCAGGTGAGACAGTTGTCAATCAGCCATAATTATATAAATTGAAGCCGTGATGGCTCAGTGGCATTGACTGCCAAGCAGCAGGTCCATGGTTCCAATTCCGCCGCGGCTTGAGCTTCACCGCATGGTGGAAGGGCATTTTGAATGCCCGCCTGGCTAGCGACCACCATGAAGTAGAAATTCTGTCGCCACCTTACGGTGTGTTCCGGCAGCTGTCCTTGAAAGCCGGTACTTCTAGGATAAGCCTGTTAACACCTTCGACCACATCATCACTTACCATCAGGTGAGATTTTGGTCAAAGGCTCCATTATGCCAAACTTGACTGTGAATATAAAACTTTTTGGAGTTTTGAGTCTAGATTCATATTTGACATAATGAAGTTCGAGTCTAAACTCGAACTCGTCTCTGAATGTCAACTTAGAAGTGGTGACTTTAGGCTCGTTTTATTATTAAACATTTTTTTTTCCGGGTATCGCTCTATATTTACAGGCGGTGCGCACGTAGTAATCACGATTTCAATGCCTACGAATTCCGGAAAGCGTCACATTTCAATCAGATAACATTAAAATGAATACTCTCTGCTACTAGCCTATGCCCCAACTGCTTTCATTTGCTATAAAAGAGAAAAGTGATTCCAACGCTATAGAAATAAAGTTCAAAACAGATTGCAGCTACAGTGAACGGGATGGCAACGCCGCGTTCAGTAATGTTTTTAACCAAATATTTAAATATTTTTTTTTGGCGGGAAGAAATGTTTTTGCTTGTTACACAAAAACAATGGGGCCTATTATTTTGAAAATTTTGGTGCCGATGGCACAAATTCTGCCCTACATTTTAAGCCATTAAACAGTAATCTAGGCTTTCCCGTTTGAGCTGTCCAGCATGTGCTAGCTGGGGACATGTGTCCCCAGCTTACACGTTGATTTGAGCTTGTATCTCCAAAACCTTAATAGCCAGAGACTTGAAAATTTTAGTGCCTTTGGCACTAATTTGGCTCTAAATTTCGACATATTAAACAAAGTCGTAGGTCCATTCGTTCAGAAGATACAGATGAGTAGCTGTAGACACGTGGTCTCCAGCTTACACGTTAAAATCGAGTCATAACTACTACAGCTTTCAAGTATGACGTTCAAATTTTTTTGTGCCATTGGCACAAATTATGCTCTAAATCCCTGGCTATAGTATATAACCACATCTTCAGCCGTTTCGTATATACAGCATGTGTCAGCTGGAGACCATAACGTCAGCTAACACACTAATAATCACACGTAGCGTCGAAGTTTATTTGGCACCTAAATTTTGAGTTGGTATTCATAATTGCACAAAATATGCTCTAAATATTGGCATATTCAGAATCAAGAAATTTCGATTGAGTAAGCTGGAGACATTCACACGTTTATTTGGCACCTAAATTTTGAGTTGGTATTCATAATTGCACAAAATATGCTCTAAATATTGGCATATTCAGAATTAAGAAATTTCGATTGAGTAAGCTGGAGACATTCACACCCTCAATTCAGATGTTTAGATTGAGGAGCCACTTTTAAATTAAAATAACTTGATCTATTAAACTACAACTTATAGAATTTGTCCTACAAAATTTTTAGCTTTGCTACTAAATAAGGGTGTGTTTCATTTTAAAATCTGGAGTGGCTCCTCAATCCATACGGACATGTTTATTTGGAACCTAAATTTTGAGTTGGTATTCATAATTGCACAAAATATGCTCTAAATATTGGCATATTCAGAATTAAGAAATTTCAATTGAGTAAGCTGGAGACATTCACACAATATATTAGTGTTCTCATTAATTGAAGCTTACAACATCTAATTATCACATATGCTACACTAAAGCGGTGCCAACTACGTCCAAGAGCTAAATATGCTCTATATTCTTAGTAATTAATTTCAATTGTGGAAGCTGAAGACAAACAAAATTTCGGCTTATACTGTTTTAATGATTCATTGTACATATAAGTACAGACGCATACAGAACAGGAAAATGGAATGACGAAAACTTACGAGTACATGTATTTTCTAAATCTTTCTCCTTTACTCGAATAAGGACTCACAAGAACACATTGAATTTAATTTAGTTAGTACATACATAAATCGAAGGTATGTCTGTCAGGAGATTATTAGCCAATCCTCAATAGAACTATTGATTAAAAAAATATCACAGTTTCAACAAAATCAGTAACTAAATGATAAGTTCAGATCACTGAAGTCAAAGACCTGTTGAATAAATAAAAATAAATTAACTATCGACTAATACAAAATCAGCCAACAACCAGTTACAACATTCACATCATTTACACAAGTACTCTTATGAGGATTTGCTACTAATTTAATACTATTATGTAAATTGTTTTAATAAGAATCAAATCGTTTATGACCACCGCCGCCGGAGTTGCCCCTGCCGAAATTGCTTCCGCGCTTGAATGAGCCCCCACCGCCGCGGCTGCTTCCGTACCTATTCCTGTTCCAGCCTCCACCACCTCCTCCGCAACGGTCAGCCATTGTCTGTAGCTGAGGGTTCACAGTCTGTAACAAGCCAAGATAAACATTATAAACTTAACACAATAAACTTACTTGTAGAAATTGCTTATTTGAATGGGGATAATTGTTACAGCATCTGAGGATGGGATCCAGACAGAAATTTGTGTGGACACCGAAGGCATGTAGCTGTATTACTGTACCTCATACTTGCATTCATGTCACGCTATTAAAAAACGTACCCATGCCAAAGGTATGAGGAAAATAGAATCAAAAGCCTGGTGGGATCTGCTATGAACAGGCTCCTCAGAGACTAAATTTCACCATTCTGGTGAAATGCACTGAATTGCCCTACTGATTCTTAGATATTCACCAATACTAACCTGGTTAGCTTCTTGAAGTACTGAGACGAGATCTTTCGCTTGGCGAGAGTTAGATGGCGTGAAAAATGCGTAAGATGTGCCCTTTTGTTTGGACCGCCCTGTTCTGCCAATTCGGTGAATATAATCCTCAGAAGAGTTGGGATAGTCAAAGTTGATAACAAATTTTATCCCGTCTACATCTGTAATAATTTGATCATATTAAAAAACCACAATCATCACTACTTCAAAAAAAATTATACAAGGCTGAGAATCAAGTACGTCAGAAGTTTCATTACAATAATGAAAGAACCTACAACCCATATTCCAGAACTACAATAGGTTGCTCTGAATCTTGATGAAATTTAGGTAGAACATTTAAGAAGAAAAGTTTTATCAACAAAAATAATATAAGAGAAATGATTACTCTTTAGTCATTTAAAAACTATATCACACCTATCAAAATACCCCTATTTCTGGCACATTATGTCATTATATAATGTCAGGTATTAAGCTAATGCCAAGATTTAGTGCTGGAATACAATCATGACTTAGGTGACCTTAATATCTATAAATCAGGCAAACAATGATCAAATGCCACTACTTGTCATTCTGGAATATGGGCATAACTCAGGTACAACAGTAGGTAACTCTTGACAGTATTACTTACATGAATAAATTACATACAATTACAACAATTTCTTAATTGCCTCTCACTTAGAACCCAGGAGTATTTTTAAGGGCATTGACCTCAAGCTCTCATTGTTTTGAATAGTAAATCTCGATAACTTCATTGCCCTCTTCAAAACTCCATTGTGGCCGAAACAGAAAACCCTTGACCTCGTGCCGATCATTTCAACCTGTGGTCAAGTTTTTCAACGATGCACCATTGGACGAAAGAATATTCTCTTACAAGCATTAAACTGATAGTGCATCACCAGGTTTTCCACTCTCAAGTGTATCCGTATAGTGTACGGACATACCATCAAGTTTTCCGGCCTCGGGTCCAGTCGCAGTGAAAGGCACATGAGGCACCCTAATAATGACGAGTTATTGCATTCTCAATAGTTTATGAACTGCATAAAACAAGGTCTCATCTATAAATCCAGTGCAGTAACATGCCTTCCAATTTGAGGCAGTAATCTGTTAGAACACAATAACTTTCCGCCAGTGCCTCTGAAAATATAAAACATGGCAAGTTATTTTCAAATAAAACCATTTATTGTAAAACAATAAAGTAATTATATCATGAAAACATTAAATACATATAAACCATGTTTATTGAATGGTAAATCAGTTATCAATAGAAAATAAACTTACCAAGTCCACGAGCTGCAACATCAGTTGCAACTAGAATACTGGCTCTCCCTTGCTTGAATTGGTACAAAACCTCATCTCTTTCCTGTTGAGTTTTATCTCCATGCATGCACACAGCAGGCCAACCATAGCGCCTGATGTTTCTAGTGATATTTTCTACTTTTCTTTTAGTTTCCACAAATATGATAGTCTTGGCACCAGGGTCTTGGTTTTGTCCAATCTCTTGTAATAGCACATTCAATCTGTAAGAAAAAAATTAATAATTAAATAGGAAGTTACACTAACATTGTAATAAAATATTGATATTACTCAGATCTTCTTAGAGGATTATTTATGATTTTAATCAAAACACTCATAATATAAACTTTAAATCATCACTTGAGTGTCACATAATATGTATAATGATGTATATAGTATAACACTTACTTGTTTTCTTTTTCATGTTCTTGGCATATATCTATAATTTGAAGAATGTTATGGTTAGCTGAGAGCTGCAGAGAGCCAACATTGATTTGAACATAGTCTCCCAAGTAATCTTCAGCTAGTTTCCGCACTTCTTTGGGCCAGGTAGCTGACCACATGAGTGTTTGTCTATCTGGGCGAATTTGCTCAATAATTTTTCTTATCTGGGGTTCAAAACCCATATCCAACATTCTGTCAGCCTCATCTAACACCAAGTAAGTGCATCGTTGAAGATTAGTGGTGCCCTTCTCCAGGAAATCTATTAATCGCCCAGGAGTTGCAATTACAATCTCTACTCCTCTCTCAAGATCTCTGGCTTGTTCTCTTTTAGGTGCACCACCAAATATGCAAGTATTACGCACATAGGCAGAGTTGCCAAAGTCTGAAGCCACTTGTTGAATTTGCTGTGCTAATTCTCGAGTTGGTGCCAGGACTAGAGCAATAGGCCCATCTCCACCACGTATTGGAGGCTGATTGTTGATGTGCACTATTGCTGGTAAAATGTAAGCCAGAGTTTTTCCAGAACCTGTCTGAGCAATTCCAACCATGTTCTTTCCTGACATGGCAATAGGCCAACCTTGAGCTTGAATAGGAGTAGGGTTATCGTAGCCCATACCTTTAATACCCTTGTTGACATAGTCTGGGAAGTTTCCCTCATCAAAGTGTTGAATAGGGTTAGGTACATCAATTCCACTGGCGGTTATTTCATGTTGGCCTCTGTATTCTTCAACCTCATATGGCGATCGATTCAATACGGATGCATGTGGGTTATAAAAGTTTTTGTTGAATGGTTGTAGAGACATGGAATCCCAGTTAGGTCGCCGCATGTTTTGGCCACCAGAAAATTCTTTACTCTTGCCCCCAAAACCACCAGAACCCCCGAATCGACCGCCACCACCGCCGCCGCCTCCTCCACCAAATCTTGATTGGCCGCCAAATTTACTTCCTCCACCATTACCGAATTTGGAACCACCGCTACCACCGCGGCTATTATTCCAACTACTCGACCTGAAAAATGGTATTTATTAAGGGTAGGTATTTCTAGATCCCTACCAATATTTGAAGAATCGATAACAGGGAACTACGAGAGGAGGAGACCTGCCATAGGGCAGGGCAGAAGGGGACGTTGTACTTAATTGCCACGCATGAGTCAGTGTACGCAAAATGGCCACCACAACTTATTCAAGCTATATTGATCTAGCCGCCGCCCTACATTCGATCATGCGCCATGCGCGACATGACCTATGCTGAGCCGATCAATACATATGACGCATTTAGATCTGAACTATGTAAATTTGTCTCAACAGCGAGTACATAATAAGTATGTAAGTCACTCAAGAAATTTTCAACGCGAGAAACGAAATACAAAATAGAACACATAAATAAGTATAATAACTAAATACTTACATGGTTATTTATTGGTTTCTTTCAAAGATGGTCAAGATATTAAAAGATTACACAAGGTATCTTTGTAATTTATTCCAGAAGCAGGGTCAGTCTGCAACGAAATATAATTGAATTTATGACACGAACATCAAATTTACGTTTAAGATAATAAATGCCACGATATCATTAAAGCAATAACATTCAATTCTTCTTTTAATCACAGGCTTAACGAATGTAAAACACACAATCACAACCTACCGTGACCACTGCTGTAGAAAGAAAGAATGAAATGAAGGACTAATATGGAGGCTTCATCAAATAAAGGTGCGTCTCTAGCGTGCTCTTGCCAATCTCTTCCTGAAACATAAAGGTACGTCTCTTGCAAATGGTTTTCGTCGCCTGTTGAGATTCCTGACCCGACATAACACAATATCGGTGATATAAGGTAGTATTTGAAAATTTATGTGTATTGCATATTGTAAACATAATTGCAATTAATAAACTCCATTTAAATTTATTACCCCGTTTTGATTTAGGTAATGAGTAGATTTATTTAGGGCGTGTTCCACTTGACGCCACTCTCCATATTTTCGTTAATTTCACTACATTTTGTGTCTTTTCTATTCATATTGATGTTATGACCATAGACGCAATATACATATATATTATATAATATTGATATACCGGGCCCATCGAGAAACTAAACTCGAGAGTGGAATTCACGGTTCGGTCCATCTGGCAACTAGTGTGTTATATCGGACACATTCCAAATTTAAAATATCCTTCCTCCTAGTGTTGTGATTACAGTGCTTATGGTGGTGTTTATCGATTTTATATAGATAATTGTCGATATTATGTTACCCTTCATATGGTCAATTTTTGATTCCAACCATGGAATTTCTACACGGATATTCATAGTCATCTGTACCATCACTGCTTCTAAAAGATAAAGTGGAATTTAAACAGATATCGTACAACTTATTTATTTCTATCTATATAGTTTTGTCTTGCATAGTTAGTAAAATATCTACTACACCTATATACTTACTATATAGCCATTATTATTATTCAATTTATTATATGTATCGTATAAAAGAAATTTTGTTTTACTAGTTTGAATTAGTTTTATGTATATCTAAACAGACCCAAATACTTATTTTATACCTAAACCTATTACACTTCGAAGGGAGCATTATATAATAGACCATTTTTAATATTTTCAAATACCGAATTTCTTAATACTCAGTGATCTATATTTTTTCAATAATGTCGTAGTTTGATATTTGATTAGGTTATTTAGGGAGTCATTTAATATTCTACTTAATTTAAGAGATGCGAATCATAGTAATTATTTTATTTATAACCTATATACATATATATATATATATATAACTTAAAGCTTATAAAACAATATTTGGTAAGCTAGAATGAGTTTGGTAAAATTATAAGTTAGAATGAGTATTCTAACTCATAAATTTTAACGTTGTTTTAGTTTTTTTTTAATGTAATTGTGACGGATCAAGCACGAGGCCCACCTGATGTTAAGCGGACTAACCTCTGCCTATAACAGATGCATTTCGTCACAAGTCACAAATTGCACTGCGCCTGTCACCTTGACACATAGTTGTTAAGTCTCATATGCCTGTAATTTCACTGGCTCTCAAGGAGTGCAGCCGGAACACACCGTTAGGTGCTTGGCGACAGATTTTCTACTTGAAGGTGGTCGCTAGCCAGGCGGGCATTCGCAAAATGCCCTTCCACCATGCTTTGAAGCTCAAGCCCGCGGCGGGATTCAAACTATGGACATGCGGCACGGCAGTCCACAGCCAATTCCACTGAGCCATCACTGCTTCATAATTCTTCTGTATTTTATTCTCTCTTATTGATAGCTGTGAATACTAAAATATTAACTTACATTATGTGGCTTAGCTAAAATGCTTCATTATAACTAGACTTAGTAGAATAGACACGGTAAGCGACTCATGTTAATTTATAAGGGACAGGGAGAATTTTACTCCACCATTGCTATCGGTGTCATTGGTGTTGTAAGAGGCAACTAAAGGTAAAATACCGGAAGGTGGGCAGCAGCGCTTTCTGAGGAACTGATATCTTAAACTGCGATCGCCAAGACGCCTGCCAAGCGTGGGAATTATGGCAAACCCACCCTAAATGTTGGAGGAAGTGTTCGGAAGTGGACAGCCCTGCCAATACAGCAGTTTATAAGTGTTGTGCTATACCTATGTGAACACACCGTTTGTAAGCTCGGTAGGTATCCACTGGATGGGTACTGGCACATATACACTATCGCTGGATTGGAGGGTTGGAGTTGTTCTTCCTGAATAAAAGCTTCCTTTCACTATTTGCTTCCTTTTATTTCCTTTGTCTTATAGATGTTATCCCTTAGGAGGGTGATTCGGTACTACATGCTCTCTGCACAAAACTTCCCACTTATATACCAAACTTGGCTACAATAGACCTTTATTCTTATTTGTTTACCAATCACGTACGACTAATCAGAGCTACTTGAATCCATTTCTGTCGTACCGACATAAACAAATTTCTAACATAACAAGGGTCTAATATAACAAAGCTATACTTATGCACTAAAGTAAATATTTCGTCTACTGAACACCTGTCTAAACAAAGTTATAACATAAATAAAAATCTAAAGTTCCAATAACAAACAAAGTAATTCTATGCCCTACAGTAAATATTTATGTTGTGCTAAACAATGACCTGTTCTATTCTACCTATATGAACAAAGGTCCAATGGTCCAATATAAGCAATCTAATGTAATGCTTTAACGTAAATATTTATGTCACTTTTCACATTGCACATGTCTCCCGCCGTGTGACGCTGTCACATCTTCTACCGGTGCTGTGACGACTTTGTCCTCAATCGGTAGGATCACCAGTTTTCTCACCGGCCTCCGTAGCACTCCTCCCTTGGTCTTGATGTCAACGGTGCGCACGACGCTGTCTGGCCCAGGATACGTTGCGATGACTTTGCCTCGGATCCACACGTTTCGAGGGAGATTGGGGTCAACAAGTTGTACTAAGTCCCCAATTTCAACAGTAGAACCTCGTCCGTGGGGCTCCCGCCGGTTTTGAAGCTCGGGGAGATATTTCCGAATCCATCTGGTCCAGAATATATCTGCCAGTCTTTGTGTAGCCCGCCAGCTGGATTTGGTGACTGTGTCTTGTTCATGAAAGCTTCCCGGCGTTGGCACTCGTCCTGGTCCCCCCTGCAAGAAATGATAGGGGGTGAGGGCTTCTGGGTCTTCTGCACTGACCGATACGTGAGTGAGTGGTCGGCTGTTTACTGTATACTCCACTTCTGCCAGTAGAGTTGTGAGGACTTCTTCTGTTGGATGACGCTCATGCAGGGTTGCTGTTAGAGCTGTCTTCACTGAGCGTACCATTCTCTCCCAGGCACCACCCATGAATGGCGCCCCCGGAGGAATGAAGCGCCACGAGATATTCCTTTTCGCTGCTTCTTCTGCAGTTGCTTCGTCGATCGCCTGTCGCAGTTCTTTGTCCGCTGATTTCAAATTAGTGCCATTGTCTGACCAAATCTCTGTTGGAGAGCCTCTTCTTGCCATCATTCGTCACAGAGCCATAATTGCTGAACTGGTACTGAGTGACATGGCTACTTCCAGATGTATTGCTCTCGTAGTCATGCAAGTGAATAAAGCGACGTATCTTTTCTGATTGGAGCATCCTACAGTGACCGTCAGTGGGCCAAAATAGTCTACTCCGGTGAACGTAAACGGGCGCTGGTGATGAGCTAGGCGGCACGAAGGTAGATCTCCTGTTCTCGGGTGCGGTGGTACTTGTGTCTTCATCCTGCAGTGTAGACATTGACGGAGAATCGTGCGAGTTATGGGGCGCACGCGCAAAATCAAATACTGTTGCCTACACTCGTTAACTGTTGCTTCGACACAGGCGTGGTGTAGCTGGCGGTGGATGTTCTGTATCCAGAGCTTAACGGTAGGATGATTTCCATCTACCACCATCGGTCTTTTCAAGTATTCTGGAACCTGCTGTGTGGCCTCGATGCGACTTCTCAATTTCAGAATTCCGTTAATGTATTCGATGCTTAATCTTTCTGTAAATTCTTCTTGTTTCTTTTATAACATACCATTTGTTTGGTGGCCTTGCAGAGTTGAATGAATTGGAGAACTCTTGCTGTCGTGTAGCGCAGTCTCTCCCAGTTAGAGAATCGGGAGACTTCTGGCAGTGCTTCAGAGAGCTTCTGTCTTCTTTCTATAACTACATGATGTATTCTTTCCTCGCCTGTCGGTTCTGTTGACGTTGATGTGGACGCTTCTGTTGGCCAGGAGTTTTCATCTTCATAGAGGAACTCTGGTCGTTTGTACCATCGATGCTGTGTGTTGAAGGATGATGGCACATCTCTCGTTGCGTCATCGGCCACATTCAACTTTGTTGGTACCTATCGCCATTCGTTGACTGTAGAACTCTCTTCTATTGCAGCAAGAAGGTTTGTAAGAGCGTGACCCTGTCTTTATCCAGGTGAGTACAGTTTTGCTATCTGTCCAGAATGTCTTGGAGTCTGGTTTTCTCTCGTGTTCTTCAATGACGGTTTCAGCGAGGCGTAAACCCATGACGGCGGATTGCAGTTCCAGTCTTGGTATAGAGGTGAGTTTCAATGGTGCCACCTTTGCCTTTGCCAGAATGAGTGATACATTGACGTCACCGTTCGAAGTTACTGTTCTCCAAAGCAAGACCGCTGAGTAGGCTGATTCGCTGGCGTCAGTAAATATGTGTAGCTGAACTGAGCTGGCATCGCTGTAGTGTAGATAACATCTCGGTATAGTCACGTTGCCCAGGTTTCGTAGCTGAATCAGCCAGCTTTGCCAATGTTCTGCGAGGTCATCATCAATCTCGTCGTCCCAAGCTGTTCCACGACGCCAAACGTTTTGCAGAATTTGCTTTGCTCTGATTGTAATAAACCAGCTGAACAGTAGCTACGTCTGTTAATTGTCTTATCCTAAGAACTGCATATGCAGCTGAACTTCCGGAGAGATCATGAATATGTGGATCCCACTGTAAAGTTGAATCCATTTTGATTCTCAGGAAGACTGTCGCATTGTCAATAGGGTGTTTATCTGGGCCAAGCTAAATGTTTGGTTCAACATAAGGAACATTTGGTAAAGAAAACTTCAAGCATTTCGTCTTTTATTAATTAAAGAGAAGATTATTAGCGGCGAACCATTTACAGATCATAGATAATACATTATTTACATGAAAGAGGTATCATCTGCGTATAAAACAATATCGCAGAAATCTTTGACCATGCAAGGCAGATCATTATATATGCACGATATATGTTAGAAACAGAAAAGGTCCCAAAATTCATCCCTGTGGTACTCCCATGTTTATCAATGACCCGAAAGAAATATTGCCATTTATTACAACCTTCTGTAGTCTGACAGATATGATATTCTACTCTATAAGACTCTATAAGATTCAGAGCTTTTCCACGAATACCATAGTGTGAAAGTTTACGAATCAGAGTGCACAGCTCCACACTGTCGATTGCCTTGGAAAGATCACAAAATACGCCAATAGCATCATGTGAACTCTAAGGTTTCCAGTATATGCGACATCAATTGAACACCTGCACCCGTTGTGGATTTACTCCTTGTGAATCTAAACTGAATCTCATTCAATAAACTATGCTCGTTAAAATGGGATAGAAGTTGTTTGAGCATAATTTTTCGAATACTTTACTCGGAACAGGTAAGATGGAAATAGGTCTATAACTGCAAGGGTCAGGATGTAGACCCCGACTTTAAAATTGGTGTGATTATACTTTTTTTTTATTAAGTCGGGGAAGTTTCCTCTATCGACACAAAGATTTAATACTGTTTCTAAATATTGTGCAATAATGCAAATTATAGACTCTACCATTGACAGTAAAAGAATAAGACAATTGGGGACAAACGGAGGAGCCAGTCTATACATATATTGTCCCAAACCAATTCATATTATTAGGGTAAGGAGGGGAAGGTTCCCTATAACAGCCACGAAATTTTCGTATTGACATGAGGAGAAATAGTTGAGCAATAATTTTTTTACCCCTCTGTTTTTTTGAGTATAGAATTTGATTTGTAATAAACAAAACTAGTTAAATTTTCAAAATTTTCATTTTTCGTGCTCTCACAAAAGATTTCCTCAGCGCTCTTCCTATTTGTCAGGGCTACCGTACACTTCTGATCCCACCATGGAGGAGACCTATGAGTTAAATTTTGTACCTTTGCTGGAAAATAATTTTGTATACAATTTATAAGTGAGCTGAGACAATCAAGGAATAAGCAAGAATGAGTGGAAGTTCAGAAATAAGGTTTTCAAGAGATGAGGAAAATTTTGTCCATTCGTCTGAAAGTATGTTTTTATGTAATGTATAGTGTAATAAAAGTTTGAATGGCATTGGTTCGATTTTTGAAAAGTGTAGATCAAAAATAATTGGTAAATAGTCACTACAAAAGTGGAGGATACAGTTTTCCAAGTAATTGAGAAAGCGAAGCTAGCTGAAACTAAGGTTAAATCAACAGCTCTAATCCGTTCAGTTTTCAGGTTTTAAATGACGGGTAGGAGATCCTGAATTTAATAGGCACAAGCTTTTATTATCCATAATGTTAAAAAGATATTCTGCAAGTGGATCTGAAAGTTCACTACCCCAGACTGGGTGATGTATATTTGAATCACCCATTATTATATAAGGACCTTAATTTCGGATATAGCAATATTATTTTTATTTCAAATGTCAGTGGGTGGAATGCTGCATAATATATGTCTATACTTATAATAAAACTGTAACACGTCCAACTATGTACATTGAAGGTATTTTAAAATAAAAATATTTGAGAGCACTCTGTAGATGTTACTGATGCAAAAATTGTATTTTGAAATTTCTGTCTGTCAGTCTGTCTGTATCCTGGCCGCGCATCACGGCACTGAAGCTGCTGAATGAATTTCAATTAAAACCTTAGGACATTATATATTTTTTATTCCAAAATTCAGAACGGTTCCCTTGGAAAAGGAAATGAAAGTAAAAAAGTACACTTAAATATAATTTATTAACGCGTAGTTCGATTTCGATCATTATTTTTTTGTTAGAATTAGAACCACTGTCTTCTGGAAAACACAACCCGGAAGTTTTCAAATCCAAAGTAAAAAGCTCCTTTTTTGAGCTATGCTTTACTGAGAGTGCTTCACCGCAGACCACAGCGTTGCTTTATATAAGGTAAACAGTACTCAAATGTGAATAATTAGTCTGCAGGTACGGCAAACGCGAACGAAGTCACAGGTACAGCTAGTTAATAATAACTAAATATATGTCATATTTTTTAAACAGCCAGAAGAGAAAGCTGTAAAAAAGGAGAAAGTGAAGGAGGAGAAGCTGTCCACCAATGATGATAATGGAATTTGTACAGGATAAGTATTTACACAGTTTCTAACAAGTATCGCTGAACCATCAGCGATAGTTTTGTCATATCTGAATCACAGGTAATGTGGAATCTTAAAAAAGGATTAAAATTAATTATGAAAGGGCAATTACAATAGGTTGATATTTATTTATTAGGTATAAGAGATCACGATTTTTATTATTGATGATCCGACAATTACACTGCAACCCGAGAGCGAGAGCCATAATGTGTAGAATTTAATAAAGGAGAAGAAGTAATGTGGGCAGCGTGGGATGGTACATTATTGATAGATGAATTAAGAAGTTTGGTGAGTGCATGACTTAAATCAAGAATACTATTGGATGGTGTTGTAGAATCAATTTTAAGATAGGCAAGACCATAATTACTTAATGTGGAAGGGTCACTAATTAAAGATTGATGAGCAGAACATAATAACCATGTCCTTGGGGTGGAGAGAAGCGTGGTTTAAGGAAAACAGTTTTTATGTGAAGATGAAATTGAAGGTCGTGAGGAAATGTTAGCAAATGATGTTTTTGCAACATCACTGAAGCTCTAATTTTTAATGGGTGAGTGTAATTTCATTGCTTCAACTTAGGAGATGTTCTTGTCTGCCATGGATATTTATATGAGTTTTGTCTGTTGAACTCAGGGCAGCGCTTATTAGTAGCAAAGTGGAGCCCTGAGCATAACACACAAGAAGAAGTACCCTCCTCCACATTACAGCTGAAGCAGCGAGCATTCGAATGGCAGTTTCTTGTATTTTTGAAGCGCTTGTAGCGAAGTTTGCTAAGCTGTTCTTAACCGATCAGCAAAGTTAAGCAACGTCGCTCGCGGTCATGAGTTGGATGGGTGACCGCTAGTGACATTTCTACTGAGCGCTACCGTGCTTCGGAGGGCAGGTTAAGCTGTCGGTCCCAGTTGTTGTCTAAGGATGGTAGTCGTTATTTTGCTATTGCCCGCCTAGCTAGCTACCACCTTCAAGTAGAAAATCTGTCGCCAAGCACCTAACGGTGTGTTCCGGCAGCTGTTCTTGAGAGCCAGTTCTTCAAGGTTACCCTGAACAACATCTTCGACTACATCATCACTTACCATCAGGTGAGATAGTGGTCAAAGGGGAACCTATCAGGAATTATGAAATAAAAAAAAGTTGGTTTTTGTGTGACCAAAACGACAGCAGATAGCACCGTACAGTAGGGTAATAATAACGCTCCACAATTAAAGAAATAAAGCATAAGAAAATTATTTAGGGAAGCACTTGTCCATCAAAGGTCAACACGCATGTTTGTGTTGGCTTGTAGATTTTCCTTTAAATCTTTGCTTTTTTTAATGTTTCTTGCAAGGTTTTCTGCGTTTTATGGTGTCGAAGGAACTATTGCTGTTCTGATAAATTTGTTCTATCACATCTAACAAAGAGTCAAATGTATCAGATACAAATTCTGCAGGAGAATGAATGCTTCGAGAATCCCCATCATTATTTTTAAAAATGGGTTTACTAATTTCCGGGGGCCAACCACCCTCGCGATCTTTGTCCATTAAAACAAATGAAGAATATTTTTTCTGTCAGATGAAACTAAATTTACAAAACTTACCAATGGGATAGAGAAATATTTACAAACTACACCTTAGAGCCTACTTAACATGTATTAAACACGCAATACTAGCTAAAACACTATCTAATCTCAACATAAAATAATTTTCACGGTGAAAAGTACGCCAGAAAAAACCGATCCTTCTGACGTTTCAATTTACAGTGCGTGTGATATTTTAAAGAATTATCAACAATGCTACGGCTTTTAAGAGATTTATGCGTAGATCAGATTCTTGATAACAATCAATAATCTGATCTACGCTGAGCATTACCTTAACAATGCTAACGCAAGCCACAAGGCAAGGACGGAAGGCACTCAGCTTCAAATATTTTTTACCCCGCAGAATATAAAAAACAATACGAAGTCCGCTCGCCGGTAGCACGCTGACCAGACGTCAGAAATCTGAATGTCTGAAGGCGCGCTATCCATACATTTTGTTCTGGTCCCCGCACACCATCAGGAATTCACATGTGATGGTAGTGCTGCCAAAAATCTTTCTCAGTTTAACACTTAAATACGTGATTTATTCTTTTTCAATGAAGATGAGCTAGGTATGTGACAAAAATAGATCTTAACAATAGGTAATCATCCCGTAGAGGACACTTACTATTTTATTTTTCGGGTTAAAATGTTTTTGAAAGTCGTGTTTAATGAAATTGCAACGAAAGGAAAAAAATAGTACAGTGGGATTCACACGCGAGACCATACGTCCCTATGCCGGGACCTGCTCTTCCAACTGACCTATTGTAGTGTCATAGCTCAAATTTATCCCTTCGATCCTATCGCTTAACTGTCTTAAGGGGTTCGAGCTTAGATGGCGTTAATGCAAAAAATATAATGATCTCATGAATCCTATGTAAAAGCTTAAATTTCTTGAGCTATAAAGCTGAAGATAGGTATACCGTTCGGAGGGTCCTCAGCTCATTGTATGATTTAAAACCCGTCATTTAGACCGATACACTCACGAAGGCACGCCCCTCCACGGTAAATTTTGGAGCACTCGTAATGTAGCTCCGTAGTTCTTTTGACCAATGAAGTATGTTAGGCAACGTCCACTGCAGTCTTGACTTTGATGGGTGACCACTTCCGTGCTTCGAAGGGCAGGTAAAGCTGGTACTGGTTGTTGTCTTAGGATGGCAGTTGTTATATAGCATGGTGGTGGGGCATTTTGCAAATGTCCACCTGGCTAGCTACCACCCTCAAGTAGAAAGTCAGTCACCAAGATGGTGAGTTCTAGCAGTTGTCCCTTAGAGCCAATAATTCTAAGTTAATCTGAACAAGATCATCAACCACAGCATCTCTAACTATCAGCCATAGCCTATAGTTACAAAGCTACAAGTACATTGGCGGCTGCGACACGACGGGTTTACTTAACAGTGGGTTGTCGCGCGCCGTCAGGAACGCACGTCATCTCGCTCTAACGCGCCGTGTTTCGTGTTTGTATCTATCCGTAGTCTGTTTACGTAAATAGTTTCACAGAATAAAAAGGCGAGTAGTTAGGTTGAGATGAGGGCAACACGGTACTGCATTACATTTAGCTGCATGAATAACAACAAAGATCAGAATCTCACGTTTTTCTCACTTCCTACGACATCGAAAGGTAAGGAAATACCTATAGGTTTCTAATGTCAACTAATTTGTTACTATTGAGATAAGTGATGATGTGGTTGAAAATGTTGATCAGGGTTAACCATTCAAGGAAACTGCCTCTCAAATACAGCTGCTGAAATACCGTTAGTTGCTTGGGTACAGATTATAGATATGATATGCGGTTATTTACTGAACATGTGTAAAGTGACTTTATTTTGATTTTATTAACCAAATACTACAAACTATATACAACACTACAGCTACTACAATAAAAGCATTTGGACTCATAGGCAGTCCAAATGCTCTAGCCCACTATCAATTTGATTGTACTTAAAAAACAAGAGATGACGGCGAGTTATTATCTAAATCTAAACTAATATAATAAAGAGGAAAGATTTGATTGTTTGTTTGTTTGTTTGCATTGAATAGGCTCTGAAACTACTGGACCGATTAAGATGAAATTTGGTATGGAAATAGTTTGAGACACGGGGATGAACATAGGATAGTTTTTATCCAACTGCGCAAAAAGAGGTTAATGGTTTTGCGCGATAAACGATCTACTGGACCGATTAGGATGAAATTTGGTGTGGAAATAGTTTGAGAAACGGGGATGGTCATAGGATAGTTTTTATCCAACTGCACAAAAAGAGGTTAATGGTTTTGAGCGATAACCGATCTACTCAACCGATTAGGATGAAATTTGGTGTAAAAATAGTTTGAGACACGGGGATGGTCATAGGATATCTAAATTACTAATATAATAAAGAGAAAAGATTTGATTGTTTGTTTGTTTGCATTGAATAGGCTCTGAAACTACTGGACCGATTAGGATGAAATTTGGTATGGAAATAGTTTGAGACACGGGGATGAACATAGGATAGTTTTTATCCAACTGCGCAAAAAAGAGGTTAATGGTTTTGCGGGATAATCGATCTACTGGACCGATTAGGATGAAATTTGGTGTGGAAATAGTTTGAGACACGGGGATGGTCATTAGATAGTTTTTATCCAACTGCGCAAAAAGAGGTTAATGGTTTTGAGCGATAACCGATCTACTCAACCGATTAGGATTAAATTTGGTGTAAAAATAGTTTGAGACAGATAGTTTTTATCCAACTGAGCAAAAAAGAGGTTAATGGTTTTGCTCGATAATCGATCTACTGGACCGATTAGGATGAAATTAAGTGTGGAAATAGTTTGAAACACGGAGATGGTCATAGGATAGTTTTTATTCAACTGCGCTAAAAGAGGTTAATTATTTATCGCGATAACCTATCTACTCAACCAATTAGGATTAAATTTTGTATGTAAATAGTGCGAAACACGAGGAAGGACATAGGATAGTTATTCTCCAACTGCGCAAAAAGAGGTTAATGGCTTTTCGCGATAACCGATCTACTCGACCGAACAGGATGAAATTTGGTGTGGAAATAGTTTGAGACACGGGGAAGGACATTGGATAGTTTTTATCCAACTGCGCAAAGTTGTGGGATGCATAGGTAGGGTTTAGAAAGGGAATAGGATGTACGGATCAGGTCACGATGCATAGCCGAAAAATTCTTGGCTAAAAGACAAAAGGTCTATTGCGCTTTCGTAGATTTAGAAAAGGTTTATGATGGGGTGAGTAGATATGAACTGTGGTCAGCGTTTTTTATACATGGGCTGAATGATAATCTGATCCAAGCGCTGAAATTCCTCTATGAGGATTCCAGTGCTTATGTTAGAATAAATGGGACAACACTGATTGGTTTAACATTGAAAAAGGTGACAGACAAAGATGTGTAGCGTCACAATTTATTCATGGATTGACAAAACTGAAAGACAGTGAATATGAACTAAGAATGAATGAGTTACTCATCAAATGTCTTCTCAACGCTGATGACCAAGTGATACTTGCGTCGTCGGTAAAAGAGTTGCAGGAGATGGTAAATGTTATGCATGAGGTTTTAGAAAGAAAGGGAATGAAAATAAATGTAAGTAAAACGAAAGTAATGGTGTTTGAACGAGATGATAGAGTGATCGATTGCAATATTGTGATTGGAGGTGAAAAAGCGAAACAAGTGAAAGAGTTTGTTTACTTGGGATCCATGTTTGTAAAAGATGGAGACTGTGAAATTGATATAGAAAGCAGAGTAAACGCTGGAAACATGGTGAACGAGGCATGTGTTTATGAACAGTCAGAAAATGTATAAGAAGGCTCATCTGGCTTTTCATGTGGGAGTGTTCGCTCCAACACTAATGTATGGTAGTAAAAGTTGGGTTTGGCAGAAAAAGCATGAAATTAGAATATATATGCAGTGGACATGAGAGCATTGAGGAGCATGGAGTCAAATGGAGTGACAGGATAAGGAATTGTGTGTTAAGGGAACGAGAACGACTAAATAGGCATACATTGGAGAAGTGAACGGAACTGTTGGAAGGGAAAGAACTAGGCGAACGTCCCAAAATCAAATTGAAGACGTTCTAAAAAGAGACTAGGTCAGAAGTACTCTAAACCGTCGCTTATGAATGAAAGGATTGATGAGTGTAGATGAAGCGAAAGAGATATGTACGGATCTTAGTCAGTTGAAATACGTGGTCTCTGCCTACCCCTACGGGAAAGAGCCATGTATTTATTATGTGGTATGTACGTATGTAGTACTATATAATGTGAACGTAGGAATCCAATTTCAAACATTGAAAATGACATATATTTTATGTGGCTCCGAAGATAGATTTTATCTTTATATATTTCCTGTGCGGCCGAGGTGCCCCCAACAAGTACATGTAGGGTTATCCATTGTTTACCAGAGGCCCTAAATATGAACTGAATATATAAAAAATTACAAAAAAATTGAACCTAAAATAAAAATAACAGAAAATACTTTTCTGTTCTTAGAGTGTAACTCAAAGACGGCATTACTGATTTTAATGAAATTTAAACGGAACTACACGGCAAATATCAGCTTTCAAATAAAAAAAAGAATTATCAAAATTTGTTCACCCAGTCAAAAGTAATGAATGGCCAATAAACATTAAAATTTAAAAAAAAAACTTTGTATATAAGATTATATTCGTTACAAGCCCTTCCGAATTCTTTTGAAGCGCTCATTGCTAAGTTTGGTTAGCTGTTCTTAACCGATCAGCAAAGTTAAGTAACGTCCGCCGCGATCATGAGATGTATGGGTGACTGCTAGTGACATTACTACCGACTCAGCGCTTCCGTGCTTCGGAGTGCACGTTAAGCCGTTGGTCCCGGTTGTTATCTTAGGATGGCAGTCGATATAGCATGGTGGTACTGCATTTGGCGAATGTCCGCCTGGCCACCTACCACAATCAAGTAACAATCGGTCGCCAAACACCTAACCGTGTGCTACCTACCTACTGGCAGCTATCCTGATCCTGGTTAGCCTGAACAAGATCTACGACCACATCATCACTTACCACTTACCACCACCGGTAAGATAGTGGTCAAGGGTTAACCTTTAAGGTATAAAAAAAATCATAATTATTTATTTAATTCAGGTGTCTACGACACTCTTATGAAGATCAATTACCATTTTTCCCGATAGTTGTCTTAGAATAGCAGTCTTATCAACATGGTGGTTAGGCATTTCGCCGACTCTCTTACTCTTACTCTTTATATAATTGAATACCTGCGTAGCTGAATTACAGCCATAAGTAGAAAATATGCCGCTAAGCATCTTACTGTGTGTTTCTGTAACTGTCTATGAGAGCCAGTTTTATTCTAGGTTAAGCCTTTGACTACTTCATCACCTGCTAGAGAATACGGTTTTTCTATAATTCGGCTTATTTTCACGGCAATATAATTATTAGTATGTTTTAGTTTCTTTCAAATCGGAGATTTGGCTTACCCTTACATGAACAAAGAATTTTCTTCTAAGCTGTTTGGTATATTACTCTTTGAAGGTCCGGCGCCATTATCACCAAATGGTTATAATGTGCAACGTGCTACATGGCATGATCGCGACATTTTGTCCCTGATCCTAGTAGTTGCACTCGTCGCGGGCGCTTTCAATTGTTTTCTGTCCCCTTGGGAAGAATGACGGCGCACAGTCATTCCCCTAACCAGCACACTCTTAGCCTCTTCAATCGTCTCTTGAACAAGATGTCTGAATGTGATTTGCTTGCGGATGAATGGAAGGATATTCTATAGGAAAGGCTTGTACCTTATTTAAGAATAAATTTCTCAGCCTATATTAATAAAATGCCTCTGAAATAATACATTCCTACACAACTATTGCGAAATAAAATCAATTTTGATTTTCTTAATCATTGTGCGGAACACAATAAGTTTTACATACGGGTAATTTACATAGAAAAAACTGCTTTTCACAGTTGCATTATAAGATTTGGAAATTTGAAGAATCATCAATTCTCAGAAGAATTCAATTAGCAGAAGAATCTTCTGCTTCTAACTGCTAGGTTAAGATTGATAATTTAAAACATATAAATTATTAGTCATTATATTAACATCATCAATGCCAGCCACAGTCAGGGCACTGAATATTGAAAAATAATACGAATTTGCTTGTGTATTCACTTTATAAAAACAATTAAATCTTATATTTCTTGAGATTTAACATGAGTTTCAAACCAATTACGTTGATCATGTAATAATAACATGCATTTTTATTTTAAACTCATTTGTAATGATTCTATACCGTATCAGACGAATTGTCCACTGCTGAACACAGCCTCCCCTATTGGCATCGGCGATAATGATAACAATAGAATATCATTCATAATTAGGACATAGTAGACCTGACGATGCCAACTTATTAAGGGGGTATTTGCCATAATCCACGCACTTGGCTGGTGGCTTGGGGATAGCAGAGTAAGATGGCAGTTTTTTTAGAAGGCGCTGCTGCCCACCTTCCTATTTTTCCCTTAGTCACCTCTTACAACACCCACGGGATGATATGGGGAGGTGCAATTCTAACCCGGCACCCCACGGGGTAATGATAAGTGATACGTAATTATATACAATATTTTTATTTTTTACCGGGGGTATGCCTTTAACTTTTATTAACAAAATGTAATGTATATATACTGTTTGTGCCACACGAAAATGTAATGCGACTCTCGTTTCACGTTTCATCACGTTGAAACTGTGATTACACATATTTATTTTCGAGAGATTCCTGCTCTTAATTTGTTTAAGAGACACTACAGAGATGGCGCTAGTTTGAATGGAATATATGTAGTTGGAATTCTTCTCCCTGTGAGAAGTATAATATAGGTTGTTTGTTTTGACTCTTTGGTTTTTACTTTGTCTCTGCTCTGTCTGTAGTGTGAGTCCTCTTCGTCATGCCCTCTATGTAATTTATGGTTATGTTTAACTACACCGTTTGTTCTAAGCTACTGATTTGAGTATTTTCTATATTATTGTATATTTTAGTTCAACTTGACTTGTTTTACGAAAATGGCTATGCAGCCTCATAGCAAGAAAAGAGTGTGCTACTATTACGACAGTAAGTAACTCCGAAAGCTTTTGCCCGCCACTTTATCACCATAACATAACTTTCAGTCGATTATTACTTTTAACATGTATTTTTAAAAATTGCATTTTATTATAAAGGTAATGTTGAAGCTGCAAAATGCAATATTTCATAGATTTGTTACCGTAAAGTTCTAATTATCCATCTTAGAAAATTTAGTGAAATGTGTGACAGGCCATTTTGTAGTGTCTGTCCAGCGTTCTACATTCCCATTGGCCACATGGTTCACGTTAGCATACCGATAAGCGATGTACAGACTGTTATGTATCAAGCTATAAAATGAACTGAGTCACATGTTGATATAAATTTAAAATTGATTTTCACCAAGTTGTACATTGATTCCAGGTGACATTGGAAATTATTACTATGGACAAGGGCACCCCATGAAGCCTCATCGTATACGCATGACTCACAATTTGCTGTTGAATTATGGGTTGTACAGAAAAATGGAAATATATGTTAGTTGATTATGTTTTTGACCATAAACCCTTACAAGTGCCTGTAATACAGTGCTGAAACCAGCCTTGCCTGTTTGATAAGCTGGTCAGCTCCACATGATGGATATCATCCCAGATTCTTAATATTTATATTATCCATAAATATCCAAATTTCATTTGAATATTATGGTGCACACCAAAATTCAAGATTTGTAAGATACTATCCTTGATGACACATAATTACAGTGGAATCTGTTATCCACAACTTTGTTTGGAATGGCTATCTGCTTTTAGGCTCAAAAAAGTACATCTCTTTAAACATGATTTCAGTCAGAGCGATGATCTCTTTTGAGCAACTTCAATATTCAATAAATCATTTGTGATACACATCTCTAATTTGCTACAATACAATTAATTTATCAAATTGTAAGCTAGAGTTTAGTTTAAAATTCAAAAAGATACATGGATCTGTGCCAGTGTTTTTATTTATTGTACTTTGTAACAAGACATAGACAATAATAATTACTATATTTTTGCAGAGACCGCACAAAGCCACTGCTGACGAGATGACAAAATTTCATTCAGATGACTACATCAGGTTCTTACGATCAATCAGACCTGATAACATGTCAGAATACAATAAGCAAATGCAAAGATGTAAGTAATTTATTAATACCTTATCCTTGCATACACATAAGAATATGTATGTATACATATATGAGTAAGGACTGTTTCATACCCTCTAAAATGGTTCCATTTTTGGTGCAAAACCCTACTAATAAGTTGGCATCGTCAGGACCACTATGTCCTAGTTATGAATGAAATTCTATTGATATCATTATCGCCGATGCCAATGGGTTAAAAGTGTCTTGTTATTCCGATATAATACTAATTATTGTATTTAATTTTATATATAGCTAAAATTATATTATAACACCAGCTGACCTGGCAAAGGTTAGTTTTGCCATATAAATTATTCCTAGTGAATTTTTGGCAGTGAAATAAAATATAACTAAACTATTGCAAGTGTGTGGGGATGTGGTATATGACTGTAAGAGAAATGGAGCGCTGTGAATGATGATGGACTATAAAAATAACAAATAACCAATCTTTTTAATAATTTTAAATTATTTTTTTGGATTCAGTATATTTTTTTTATCTTAACTATTTCAAATAATTTCAAATTACATCTCTATCACAAACTAGCTCACATTCAGCTTGGAATATGGAGTTGTGTGCACTCAGGCCAAAAAAAAACATTATCAGTCTCAGCGCACTGAAGTTTTTGATAATTGTAGTGATTCCATCTTTAGCCAACCCAAACAAATTGGATGGCTTATATAATTCTCCGTGTGAAATGTGCGCAAATCTAAGTCACAAACAGAAATTTTTTGGCCTTGAGACTTATTGATTGTCATTGGGAATGCTAATCTAATTGGGAGTTTAACCCGTTTGAATTCAATTGGCAAGACTGTGGAAATAATAGGGATTATAAATCGGAACTTGCAATTCAAAATACTGGCTTTGACAATGTTTTTCACAAATTTTGGTGGCAAATTATGAAGCAAAATAACCAGATATCCAACCTTCAGCTATAAATGGTGCAGTGGCAAGCCTGGCTAGTCCAATGAGTTAAAAAACTGCTGGATAATCTACAGCTTTGTTGGTATCGCAAACTGTATTGCATATTTAGCACTAAATCTCGTGGCAACAACTGTTGTATCTTGAAAATCAAATTGTTTAAGTCCACATTTTTTGCTGCCAAAATATTATAACATTGTTCGGTTTGCTACTATGACGGCACATGCACGCAAATCTGTCGGCACATTCGACTTCTAGCCAATTATCAAGCTGTTACCAATGATATTAGATATGTATAAATAGTTTTAATTTCTTTAATTAACCATCAGAAGTACCGTTAGTATGATTAACTAAATAAAATAAAAATATGTAATTTGTTGCCACCCTACTGATAGAGTAACAATTAAAGATAAAACTAATATGACATTGTGTAAGAAAATAAATAAAAGTAACAGGTTTAATTAGAGCTTATTCAGTTTTTTTTCAAGGTGGAATATATATTTGATGGAATGAATAAAAAACTGGTAACTTGAACATATGCTTCTTTGATTGGTAGTATTGTAATCACGGAAAATTTATTATTTATGTAAATATGGCTGGAGTGAAAAAAAGGGGTTAGAAAGCAAGGTGAATGATAAGATAAAAGACTAGAAGAATATTAAAATTATTTTAAGATAATGTTTTTCATTACACACATAAATTACTCCTGCTCTTCATCTTATACTCTGACTGAATTCAATTTACACGCATACTGTAGGTACTAAGGAACTAGTTAAAGTTTGATAGCTAACTAGAATACAATATTTTTAGATTTTTGAATCTCCCAATAGCAACATATTTTATTATAGCAATAAAATATCAAGAATGATGCCTACTTTTAAAATTAATGCTTTAAAAAGGTTTTTAAATGTAAAATTATCTGTTTGACAGTTAATGTTGGTGAAGACTGTCCAGTATTTGATGGCCTCTATGAATTCTGTCAGTTGTCTGCGGGGGGCTCTGTAGCTGCAGCTGTCAAGTTAAATAAACAGGTATGTATTAAATGAGAAAGTGAACTCCTAAAAAGTATATCTGAAATAAAAAAAGGCTGTAGATGAACTAAATATGAAGTACTAATCATTGAAAATTAATTAATTAATACAATATTCCTACTTAATGTTTTGCTTGAAAATGCATACATGCTGTTCCTCTGTTGTTTTAGTGAATGTGCAATTCTTATAAAATTATTTTAACAGGCATCAGAAATCTGCATCAACTGGGGTGGAGGCCTTCACCACGCGAAGAAGTCAGAAGCATCAGGATTCTGCTATGTTAATGACATTGTACTTGGAATACTGGAGCTGCTGAAATACCATCAGCGGGTTCTGTACATAGATATTGATGTGCACCATGGTGACGGGGTGGAAGAAGCATTTTATACTACAGACAGAGTGATGACTGTGTCATTCCATAAATATGGAGAATATTTCCCCGGCACAGGTAAGATTTTAATTCATTCAATAAAATGGGAAATTGCCTCTCCCGTCGTCCATGACGCTACTCAAAAGAAAGGAACAGTATATAATTAAAGTTACAATACTATTGGTGTCGCGGATCACTACTAAATTTGTTGAAAACAGTCACAATTTCACAAATGTGTGCCGTGTGCAGCGCTGTTAACTTAAATAATCGACATGACTAGTGATTCAACCTATGTAGAGGACTGCAACTGTTTTTTTTTTTTGTTTATTCGGAATAGACAAGCATTTGTCCGCAGTCTCACCTGATGGTAAGTGACGACACGGTCGACGGTGGGGCATGCTTGCCTAGAAGATACTTATTCACTATATTTGAAGATATCCAGATTGTACCTCTCAGGGAATAAAGATGCTGGGAGGGTGTTCCATTCCTCCGCTGTATGTATTATAAAGGTGGACGCAAATTGCTTTGTGCGGACAGGAGGAATGTCAACCATATACGGATGCCGTGTTTCCGTACGTGTTGTAGTCCGGTAGTGGAAAGGAGATGCAGGAATTATATTATGCAACTCCATCACACACTCCTAAATGTATCCTGTAGAACACTGAAAGGCCAGCAACTTTGCGACCATGTTCAAGGTTTGGAGTCTGCTCTTTACCAAAGCATTGCAGCCAATCAGGTTTTTTCACATCTTTCAATGGAGTCCAAGGCCTCCAGCTGGTATTTTGCTGAGCCGTCCCAGAGATGGCCGCAGTATTCCATACATGACTGGACTTGGAGACTACTTCAACCAAAGTGCAGGATGAGATTAAGAGGAAACAATGAAGAAGGTATAGCATCTAAAAAGATCAAAACATCAGCTGCACATCATCATAATTATTAATTACACTCTTATAGTGTAGTGGAGGGATAAAGTCTCGTTCTCGAATCATTAGTCATGTAGATTATTTCTGATAAAAACGACACGCGCCTTAATTTTTTACTGTTTTTAAACAAACTTGGGTGGCACCTTGTATGACTCAACATTATCAATTGGTTTGTAACTTAAATATTAACTTGGGACCCAACTCGCACTTAAAAAACGATTATAATAAACAAATATCAATATTTCAAGCTTAAAATATTAAGGGTGAACTGGCCGGCCCGTTCTCCATACAAACGTCGTTGGGTGATCACTCCCTTATTTGAGGATTTAGGTCCAAAATAAAGCATAATACCGATTGATATCGACATTATCTAGGTTTGTATGATGCCGAAATTATAATAAAATAATTAACTTGAGGATTAGGAGCCTCGAAACATTTTCATATAAAGTTTTCGAGGCTCATAACTTACAACTTAATTATCTTTTTAAAATTTTGGCATCATACAAGCCTAGATAATGACGATATCAATCGGTATTATGCTTAAGTTGGTGATTGGTTGCGACGTGTTCCCGCCAATGCGCATTAAACTACCAGTGCTGTTTAGTTCTAGCTATTCCATGGCGGTTTGTAACTGGTTTACTTTCAGTGGACGATGGGCCTCAATGTCGATTGAATTAGCTTGTAAAATTTTAAATGCGATTAATTCACGATTTTTAGAATCAGTTCTCTAATAAAGCCCATTCATTATAACTTCTTTAAGTTATAGGTGGTAATTCTAGATCGCAAGCAAACATGTATCCCTTTATTAGAAAAATAAAAGTATTAATATAAATATTTTCACCTCAGGCGATCTTCGTGACATCGGTGCTGGCAAAGGCAAATACTACGCCGTAAACATTCCTCTACGTGACGGAATGGACGATGAATCCTATGAGTCCATCTTCGTGCCTATCATCTCCAAAGTAATGGAGACTTTCCAACCAAGTGCAGTTGTATTACAATGTGGGGCTGATTCGCTAACTGGTGAGTCTTAATGACGTTAAGAAGGTTAATAATTGATTTGTAAACTCAGCCTTATTTATTCACTGAATATACCGGCTAGCACTCACGGTGTTTGGTCGTAATCTCCGACCGGTGTTCGAGCAGTAAAGATGCTCATTATCATTATCAATTTACTGCTCGAACACCGGTCGGAGATTACGACCAAACAGCGTGAGTGCTAGCCGGTATATTCAGTAAATAATTATGTCAACTCACGTTAGTTTTTATGAAAGTTCAGCCTTATTTATGTTCTCAAGAGATATTTTTAAGTGGATAAACCATTTAATAAACGATTCCCAACATTATATTTGTGACCTTGCTATTAGCTGATACAACAAAACCAATGTCAAGTGACAAGAGCAGTCTTGATATGTTGAGATGGATGTTAAGATGATGATTCTTGAGAGTGCCATTATGAGATGCAGTTAATATGTATCTATTTTGCATTGCTATTTCAAGGTATACAAAGAAATTGCAGCAATAATATATCAGGTGGAATGCAAGTCAGAGCCGTGCATGAAATTAAAATTAGTATATACTTGTTTAGAGATGAGGCAGTTACTTTGCATCAGGTGAGCCAGCGCACCTTGTAGATAGATAAACTCTTTATTGTAAAGCTAAGTTTAACCCATGCACATTGTGGATAATTATAACAGTAGAAATGGGTGATATCGTCCACTGCAGATAATGCCACAGTGGCAATACATGGCATACAATTTCGATAGTATGTTATTGTAGAAGACATCTATCATATTCATATAAAAATATATCATACAATAATTAATAAAATGTATATAAATATATATAATATCATATTATAGTAAATAAAATGTTAACGGTATGTTGTAGTTTTATATTTAACTTGTCAGGTGACAGACTTGGGTGCTTCAACCTGACTGTGCGTGGTCACGGCCGCTGTGTTGAGCTTGTGAAGAGATTTGGCCTACCTTTCCTACTTGTGGGCGGCGGAGGGTGAGTTTTCTTTTTATATTAGCATAGCAATAGCTTATAGCTAACTATATCGATAGTAATGGGTCGAAGGTCGCTAAGTGAGCATTTAAAATATCCTGGAACATTGATATTGGAACTTGTATAATATTTTCTGACATGCTACATTCACGCCATAGCAACAATAATGTAAAAAATAACTATTGTCATAGAATAAATCATAATTGCTCATTCCAAATGGGGTTGGCAGAACGTGCATTCTGCTTCCTCTCTGTCTATTGATTTAATTGTTATCTCAGCACTTTCTAGTATTACTACACTTTTATGCTACGCATTGGATATCATTCTCCATCTAAATGTCTTCTGCTATCCACTGCTCATACAATGAAACGTGTCTTGGAATGCCATACCTCCTCAACTTTAAATAAAAAAGTAACCATTTTCTCTGCGGTAAACTTCACATACTTATCTTCTTCAGCTACACAATCCGCAACGTGTCACGGTGCTGGACGTATGAGACGTCAGTCGCGCTCGGTGTCGAGATCGCGAATGAGCTCCCATACAACGATTACTTCGAGTATTTTGGACCAGACTTCAAACTGCACATATCGCCCAGCAACATGTCCAATCAGAACACGCCAGAGTACTTGGAGAAAATAAAGAATAGGCTATTTGAAAATTTGAGGATGCTGCCACATGCACCTGGTGTCCAGGTAAATATAATACATACAAACCTATATTATAATAAATTATGTCCGAGTCTCTAAGCTCCCATAATGTGTCAAGCTCATGAGAATTTAAATCAAAAACAGACATATGTATAAAGATTATAAATATAAAAAAAAACTTTATGGCAGGCAAGAAAGTAGCCATAAAGTATACAGTAATATTAAAATATAAATAAAAATAGTTTCAATGCAATAACATAAAATGAAATAAAAATGCAATATAACTTGCTTGATTTTCGTGTTGGTGTATACAGACAGTGTCTATAAATAGGACAATACTAATTTCACACAGACAAATCAAGGTGTCATTGTTCGCTTATCGTATCCTGTTACAGAAGGACATGATACGAGATCTTATAAAAGTAAAGAAATCGGAACCCGTACAACAGCCACAAAAGATAGGCACCACAACTGTTCTCATAAGGCTATAATGCAGATATCAGTGTTTTATACATATGTTGAATAAATTACATAATTTATCATAAATCATGTCACCAGTGCAAAATAATATGTTCAAGACTTAACCCATTGTGTCCAGGAGAAGTCAAAATCATTTAATCAATTCTAAGACGTCTAATACTCTGTTATAAAGGTCAATTACTACATATTTTAATATTGAAATATTCTACTATATACTGGCCATGTTCAGCACAAAAGTGTATAGAGCCACTGCAAGAAGAAAGAGCAATAAACTCGGGCCCATTATTTTAAACATATTTTTACTATGTCTTACAACTATATTATAAAATGACAACAATATTTGTTTTAACTACGTATGCGATTGGCGATAGCTTGGCAGAGGCGCAATTGTCCAATAATTATTGTAATCACAAACTGATGTAGTAGAATTTCTTAATCAAAACATTTTTCACATGCAACTTACATTTTCCTTCTGTGTTTTGTAATATGTTTGGGAACTCCATTATAAAACTGCACACAATTACCTAATGACGACCTTTTATTTGTCTGCTAATCAAAATCCTAGCACCGCTATTTTATCTTTAGTCCTAATGTTGTAATTGTGATTGAAGAACACTGTTTCGTTAAAATTTACTATTTTTTACGAACACACTTAATTTTTTTTTAATATCGTTATGGTTTCAATAACGCCTGCTTGGCGAATTCCATTACAAATTTACGATTTAATTCGCCAAGCAGGCGTTATTGCAAACAACAATATTAAAATTTTAAGGTTGCGTACTTCTCGTAAATTAGTAATTCTGTAACACTTAATATTTTCAAATATATACAGACAGACGCGTTAAAGTTAAAATATCAATTACTTTAAAAAGATCCCTCAGACATTCCTTAGGATCCATTTCGTATATGGCCCGAATTGCACGCTTTAGTAAAATAAATATTGTCTCTATCTCAGCAGCAGCTCCACACAACATACGACAAAATACTGTGGAATTACGCTAAATAAACAAGGGGAGCAGTAGCTACGTCTTTTAACTGTCTTATCTTAAGAACTGCCTTTGCAGCAGAATTAAGTCTTCCGGATAGATCATGTATATGTGGATCCCACTGTAAAGTTGAATCCATTTTGATTCCCAGGACGAAAGTCGCATTGTCATTGAGAATTATCATGCTTCATATATTGAACAGATGATGCAACATCTTTCTGCTAAATACATTTTTAGAAGATATATTATGTTCAGACACATTATTTACATTATTCATCTGTTCATAAGAACCATACAATTCTAAAAAAATAAATTAGCATTCGGGTTCTGCAAACCTTTGACCATTGTTATTACTAGATAAAATATAGTTCTACCAAGAAAACTTAAACATCATTCTAGATAATTCTTTTTGTTTAAAATGATATTGTAAGGATATTTCTGTCAATATCTTAAGATATGTAACTTTTAATAAATATTTGTGGGAGGTACATGTGATCCCTGTGAAGTGCCGTGCTAGAATGTCACACCTCCATTGCTACCCGTGGGTGTCGTAAGAGGCGACTAAAGGTAAAATACCGGAAGGTGGGCAGCAGCGCCTTCTGAGGAACTGATATCTTATACTGCTATCACCAAGACGCCTGCCAAGCGTGAAGATAATGGCAAACCCCTCCTTAATGCAGGAGGCTGTGTTCAGCAGTGGACAATCCGGCTGATACAGTACATGTGATAGTGAAATATATTTGGAAGATCAGTTATATCATGACATAAAATATGGTAATTTTTGAGTTATCTGTTAATATTGCAGATTTTTGTATCATTAAAATTTTCTAGGTTCAAGCTATTCCCGAAGATGCCGTCAATGACGAATCTGAAGACGAAGATAAAATTGACAAAGATGAAAGACTGCCGCAAAGTGAAAAGGTATACTTTATTCTTAACTTGTATAACTCTCTCTGGAGTTAAATGTTATGAATGTTTATTCTAGATGCAATGAACATCTGTAATTGAATATCCGCATCCTAGTTGATTAGCGTGTCTTATAAGTGTGGTATTTGTCAGGACAAGCGCATCACGGGCGACGGCGAGCTGTCGGACTCTGAAGACGAGAACGAAGGCGGGCGGCGCGATAACCGCTCCTACCGTAACCCGCAGCCGAGGAAGCGGCCGCGCCTCGACAAAGAGAACACCTCGCAGATCAAGGATGATACCAAAGGTACATTTCATTACGTAAAGCATATACAGTTATTTTTATATTCCGTTAAGTCAGCCTATAACTACAATTTCACCTGATGGTAAGTGATGTGGTGAAGATTGTAAACAGGCTTAACGTAGATTGGGAACTGGCTCTCAAGGACAGCTACCGCTATGCATCTAACGATGTTTTCCGTTCCGTGCTTGGCAACTCATTTTCTGCTTGAAGGTGGCAGCCAGTCGGGATTTAGTAAAATATCACAGTCGTACAAATAAGGTACACATACACATAGGTGGTATAGTATATTATTATTATATAGTGGTATAATGTCAACCAAGGGAAGCGGGATTTGGAGTAGAATTTTACAATGATAGTAATACATTCAGTAAGCAATCATTAAACCAATTTAATTTTAATTATGTTGAGGTAGGTATGTCTTAAGTAGTTACCTATGATCAAAGAAAAATATTTGGGCTCAGGTCTCCACTCTAGGATGCAGTATCGTGCAGTCCAGTTCTTATATCAATTGTGTCAATTCATAAAAAATAAACAGATTGCCTAAATTCTCTTAACCTTCAAGCGGTCGCGCGGCATCAAATCGACCGCACACTATACATTTTTGTTCATAATATCATTACTTCTTGTCGCCTGCATTCCTAGTTCACATTCCTAGTAGTCTGTCCTCGTTTCACTGTTCACGCGATAAACAGTTGACATTCTAGGAATGTACACTGTTTATCATTATACATTCAGTTTGATTCTATAAACTAAGTATTCATGAGATTCTATTTGATTTCAATTTATTATCTGAATACATTTAGTTTCAATACAAATTGCGTCCTAACTTAATGCTAATGTGTCTGAATACAAAAAAAATATGTTTATGGATGAATTAGTGTTTTAAATCCCTGAAATATCACATTGGCCTTTTCGGTTACGCGCGACTGCTACCGTCACAAATACCGCGCGCCCGCTTGAAGGTTAACTATGGTTGTTCTTATTCTATTCACACTAAAACACACCATTTGTGTAAAACTTAAAATATATATTTTTTTCAATTTTGCATCAGTTTAGAGAGCACTAAGTTACATGACTACTGAATGAAATTGCGTAAAACATACAACTGAACAAAAAAGTCAACTCTAAGGACTGCCTTTCGCAAGCATTATACGAATTTAGTTTGAACAGAATAATAATCACCATAATTTAAAGAATTTTAAATTGAATTATTTGCATATATTTGATACTAATGTCGGGTTGGCTATATTTGACATTCAAACTAACAGTTCTCACCATGGTGCCAAACTCATGAATACATAGATACTTCCTTACATGTTTTATATTGCCCTAAGGATACTTCAGGAAAAATTAAAATTTTCAACTGCCATTCCACCTTATGACTAATGAGCTACCTTATTATTTTTGAGGTCGGAGAACTGAAATTATTTTTGACATATATCTGATTACAATGTCAAAGTTCATAATCGCCTTGCTGATGTTGCAAGAACAGTTACTCCATCATGTAAATGCCAATGTTTGTGCCAATGGTTTGGCTTTACATGCAGCTACGAATCAACGTCATTACTGCAAAGATATTTAAAGGCCGGAGTGTGCCATGGGGCAATACGATATAACGAAGCTTTAGACAAATTTGCTTGTCCCATTATTATAAATAAATTAAATTATTTGAGAGATTTGTGATACTGATACATTTACGTGGTATTTTCAGCGGATGAATCTAAGGACGACACAAAGAACATCTCCAGTGTAGAAGAACCAAAGAAAGATATGCCGCCGAATCCCTGATGCGTTTGATAGTGTCCAATCAGGCTCCTCGAAAGATTACCATACCATGCATGTGCTTGACAATGCAACAAAATACAAAAAAGAGAAAAGCTCCACAAACTTTACAGTTCATTTCATGAGGGCGCTTCTCGCAACGAAAATCCTATGACAATGTAAGAGAAACTTGTAGTTCGCTATTTTGCCATCTGCACATATGTCTGGTTTTGCTTGAATTGAAGTAAATATAAATGGACAGATATTTTAATGTCAAACACGAGATTATTTTACGAGTCTAATTTTCTCTATTGTGAAAGAACACAAGGAACAGAAGAAATAACAATGTATTTGAAGATGGTGGCCTTTGTTTTCAGTATTTTTGTACAGGCACTGAGTCTCGATAATTAGATATTCCTAGTTTTAGATTTACAGTTAAACATATTTAAGGCAGTAAATAATTTGTAAGAAATATTTTTTTACATTAGGACGTCTTATGACTTACACAAGTAAGAGACTAGATATACTTTCGAAAGTTAATACGGAATGATTTTTGTGTTCAACTATTTTTCTCATATATTAATGGTTTTGTCCGTGCTTAAATTGTGTCATTTGGTGGCGCGATGTATTTATCCAAATGAAGAAGAAATATTGACTGAAAGTAATTTGATTTAAGTTCTTTAGCTTGCTAGACTAATTTGTGGTTGATAGTTTCATAGGCACAACTTTCCTTGAAATGACAATTCAAATGGTTTTAATTTTACTCTAAAGAAACTTAAAGTTAGCAAGCTTACATTTATTAATGTTTATTTGTGAACATGATCATAATAATAATGCTACAAAAGGAGGACTGATTGTGTATGAGTGTGTCTTGTCCTAGCCACACTTACCGGGAAATGCTGATAATTATAGATCGGGGGAGGTAATCTAACTAGTGTTTGTCATCCAAGCTCATACTTAGAACCCCATGATATTTTGTTTACTATCTCATATGCCGAAGACCTGCTTTGGCAAAGGTTTTTATGACGACAGCTGTAAAACGATAATTATCGGTATTTACCTGTTGTGTGGCCCGGGCTTTAGTTATGTTAAATTTAAGTTTAGCTGGATAAACACTTAACCCATTGGCATCGGCGATAATGATAAGAATAGAATTTCATTCATAAATTGGCCATAGTGGTCCAGTCCGATGCCAACTTATTTAAAAGTTACTTTTGTTTATTGTATGGTTGCACAATAATAAGACAGAAAACTCGAACCGCCATTACTATTAAATTAATTAAAATTGAGAGCGGCGCAATTTCGCACTTTCATAGTAAAATTTAGAAAGATGTGGTTATTTCAGTAAATTTAGCTTAATTTTTTTGGCGAATCATATATTACTGGTTTATTACTAGTATTTTAGTCATCGAAAGTTTATTTAAAATCAATTGTTTTGAATACTGTCAAATATTTTTTGTACCCCTTAGTTCTCAAATTGATGACTAAATAAATTAGTCGGTACTAGGATATTTTAAAAGAATATGAAATCGGAGTTTCAATTCCCGTCCGGAAGAAAAAAAATGTTTTGTTTTATTTGGCAATTTATTTTGCGCAAACGCTATCTCAGTGGACGTCGTTAAAATTGAAATATGCGTCATTATGAAATTTGTGAACACAATCGCGTCATCGTTGTAATAGATAAAAGAGCATTTATTTTTTTACTTGTAAATAATGTGATAGATTTGATAAACACCGACTGATTTCTTTCGTGAATGATCAAGACTTAAAAAAGCTTCCACAATCAAAATGTACTTGATAACAAATTTCGATGATAGTTGTGGTTTTCGAAAACTGTTATCAAGATTTCTAATCTGGGAAAAAACTCAGAACTATGGAAAACAATTTTTGTAAACTGGTTTGATGTCTAGCTAGATTATGTGTTGGAATTTTCCAATTTTTGTATTGTCTCGGAAGTTTCAAAACTGATGACCCAAAAGCTTTTATTTTCTAAATAGCGGGTTTCAGTTTATCCAAAACACCGATGCCTTTTTGAAATAAAATTTTAATTACACTGCGATTTTGTAAATTATTGTTTTGTAATAAAATCGTTTCTCAATATTCATGTATGGAATACTACATGTTATAGTTAGGTATTAACTAGGGAGTGATCTATATTTAAAATTTTCGTCGTAATAGTATTTAAGATTGTAAATATATTTTTTATTGTTCAAATATATCAAAAGTATGACTAATATTGTACTTTAATTCCACTTCTCCTTTAAAAGTCCTTTTTAATTAAACATAGTTAAATTTAAGTATAGTATTTTTTTTAATAAGATAAAGTCTATTTAGAATATAAAAACCGCCAAGTGTTAGATGGACTCACACCGAGGGACCATTTTATATAAAGACTGAGACCTACGAATAGCAAAGAAATGTAATTCAAGCTCAAAAACAGCGGAACACATAACTTACCGCGGCGGGCGTGGTTTAGTGTTCCGTGTGGCGCAACAGCATTCCCTTGACGCGTCCAATCAGATGCGATCATTTCTAAGCGCCAAGTCAATTGAATTTGTAAGATTGTTTTAATAATTGTGAACTCCGAAATCAAAGCAGTAACTGTATGAGAGTTACTTCTTGCGTTGTACTACAAACAAGACCAATTTTGCAATTGGTTTTATACTTGTAAATGATGACGCAACCTTTTAATTTTAATATTGTTAGGTTTGCCATAACGCCTGCTATGCGGATTATCAAGGGGTGGATGGACGCGGGTTCGAATCCCGCACATGCCTTAAATTTTTCCTATCGTATATTTGTGATTTCATAATGTAATCCGCATAGCAGGCGTTATTGTAAACCTAGCAATATTAAAAGTAACGGATATTCTTTATTCGTAGGTAGAGTTTATTCTCCAGCGTGTCTTCCTTGATATGTGTCATTTTATCTTAAGAGGACAAAGACAGTGAAGTTGGGGACATTTTAGAGACTAATAGTAAGCAACCGACAGATTCTTCAAGCGATTCTGATGTCGAACCTCTTCGAACATCAAATATATGTCACTGGCGGCGCCGTATACATTCTTCCGACTCATGATAATTAACGACCTACGGAACAGATGAGCTCAGGCGAACGACAACAGGCAGCTCATATAATGTTCTTATCAACTCATAATTTGAGAGAAACAATGGTTATAAATGGTCCGTACAACCTTCCGAAGCTCGCGCAAGCAGAACACAGTCAAGAAACATTTTTCACCTTATTCGAGGACTTAAAACTGCTAAAAATGCAGACTCTATATATAGAACTGGAAATTATTTCTGATTCGATGGCGAGTATCCTTTTATTAAACGCAAACGTAGTAACTTCTACTAAAAGAGAAAAGTATGCTGCAAAGACAGCAACCGTTAGTGATACTTGTGTTGAAGAAATATTTATACCTTTTTAGGATTGCTATTGCTAGGCGCAAGGAAGAAAGATAACTATTTGACCACCGCAGAGCTGTTCGATCCAACTGAAGGTGGGTCATAAAGAAAAATACTAGATTGTTTACCAAGGGAGCATAAAACCATTTTAAAGGCGACAATGTATCCAGAGCGCAACGACGTATTCTAGAGTAGAATCACGAGCGTAGTGAGGGATAAATCCTGGGTGCAGCGAGGGATTCAAAGTTACTCTAGCTTAAAATAGTTGTTGGCTCCCGAGGTGGACACTACTTTTTATCGCCCTCTATGAGAAACAAAGTAAGTGCAACATATGAATAAGAATAGTACGTTTATTTATTTACCCCCGTGGGATGCCGGGTTAGAATTATTGATGCACTTCCCCATATCAGCCCGTGGGTGTCGTAAGAGGCGGCTAAGGGAAAGATACTGGAAGGTGGGCAGCAGCACCTTCTAAAGAACTGCCATCTTACACTGCGATCCCCAACCCGCCTGCCAAGGGTGGGGATTATGGCAAATAGGTACCGTCTTAATAGGGGAGGCTGTGTTCAGCAGTGGTCTTCACTGCTGAACTAGTAACTTCTACTAAAAGAGAAAAGTATGCTGCAAAGACAGCAACCGTTAGTGATACTTGTGTTGAAGAAATATTTATACCTTTTTAGGATTGCTATTGCTAGGCGCAAGGAAGAAAGATAACTATTTGACCACCGCAGAGCTGTTCGATCCAACTGAAGGTGGGTCATAAAGAAAAATACTAGATTGTTTACCAAGGGAGCATAAAACCATTTTAAAGGCGACAATGTATCCAGAGCGCAACGACGTATTCTAGAGTAGAATCACGAGCGTAGTGAGGGATGAATCTTGAGTGCAGCGAGGGATTCAAAGTTACTCTAGCTTAAAATAGTTGTTGGCTCCCGAGGTGGACACTACTTTTATCGCCCTCTATGAGAAAATAAGTAAGTGAAACATATGAATAAGAATAGTACGTTTATTTATTTACCCCCGTGGGATGCCGGGTTAGAATTATTGATGCACTTCCCCATATCAGCCCGTGGGTGTCGTAAGAGGCGGCTAAGGGAAAAATACTGGAAGGTGGGCAGCAGCACCTTCTAAAGAACTGCCATCTTACACTGCGATCCCCAACCCGCCTGCCAAGGGTGGGGATTATGGCAAATAGGTACCGTCTTAATAGGGGAGGCTGTGTTCAGCAGTGAAGACAGGCAAATTTTTAGCTAAATAATAATATATGTGAACAATTATGAAAGTTCAACGTTACAATTACTTTACCACTACCATCCGTGACAGTTGTCGATTTATTTATAGTTTGCGAATTAGAAAGTCTCAGAAGACGTCGTCTCAGGATGTAGTTATTTATATAAAAAAACTAACCTAATACATATACAAAATAAAATAGCCTATAATTTGCTCATACAATGTTTGTGACTGATCTCTTTGGTGATTGGAACTTTTAATAATATTATCCACATTCTAAATTCAAATCACTTTTGTCCCTCAAGAATTAAAAAGCTATTTTAGTCCCTGTTTACGAGGAATAAAGTATAAACTAGCTTTGTAATATCGATGATGCAGTTGATTTGTTTCCAACTCTAGTGCAGTGGGTGGAGGGGGAAACTTGAATTCCCCGTCCACCCACCAGTGGGAAAGTCCAGTGGGTGGACGAGGCATCGCCCCTCTTTTCGAATAGATGTGATAAAAAATATATTTCAGCCATGTCTAACAGATTAGATTTTTTGCAGAATTGAGATTTTATGATAATTCAACTCCAAAGAACAAAATACTACTAATGAGTTTGTATTTATTGCTGCATGTCGGATATTTATAAACCTGGTTCATATGTGACAGTGGATGAACAGCTACTGAGGTTCCGTGGAAGTTGTCCCTTCCGCATATACATATCAAAACCCGACAAATGTGGTATAAAAATCTTAGTTCTCTGTGACTAAGACAAACTACATGATAGATGCAATACCATGTAATATGGGAAAAGTTTAAATTACTGTGAATGGAGAACCTCTGGCATCTTTCTTTTTGACGACTTAGGTACCTTCAGCCGTTTCGTATATACAGCATGTGTCAGCTGGAGACCATAACGTCAGCTAAGACACTAATAATCACGCGTAGCATCGAAGTTTATTTGGCACCTAAATTTTGATTTGGTATTCATAATTGCACAAAATATGCTCTAAATATTGGCATATTCAGAAATAAGAAATTTCAATTGAGTAAGCTGGAGACATTCACACCCGAAACAATCCGAGGCTGTAATAGTAATGTGACCGTCGACAATTGGTTCACGTCATTACGTAGGTACTGCCTGTGGGGTGCCGGGCTAGAATGTTACCCCCCCCCACCATCTCTACCCGTGGGTGTAGTAAGAGGCGACTAACGGTAACACGCCAAAAGGTCAGCAGCAGCGCTTTCTGAGGAACTTATATATGACACTGCGATCCCCAAGATGCCTGCCAAGCGTGGGGATTATGGCAAACCCACACTAACGTATCTTTTTCTAAGTTGTCTAAGCTTATGAGATGCTCACTGTGTTTCCACAGCTGACAACATCTCAATAAGTACAGTAAGTAGTGCACACATCGCCTCTTAGTTAAGTTTCCGTCGTCATGTAAATACCAAACGTTTTGATTGGAAACGTTGAATTGAAACTGTGAGTTAAGGCTAAAAATAGCTTGACTAAGAGGATCGACATCCTACAGAGAACAAAATAAATCAATTTTGAATTATTAAATTTTTACATCTTAATAACTTAGATGTTAAAGAGTAAAGCTGTCTTGTATTCTTCTATCTACCTTACAATAGTTTTGGTTATGCAAGGCTGCAGTTATTTGGCGCGAGTACTTTTAATGCAACCTGAGGAAGCGATGGATTCTAGTATTGAACCACAAGCAGAGTTCAAAATATAGAATCCTGTGCGTACCGAAGTTTTCAAAGGTTCGAGAAGCAACTTATTCAAGGCTTCCGAGCGCAACACACAATTTTTCACCTCATTCCAGCAAGAAAAATGCTGCGTTAATTTATGGTAAAAAATAAAAGTAAAATTTCTAAAATTGGTAATATTTAAAGCAAATTAATTTTACTGGAACTTTTATAAAGGTTCTAATTTCAAAATATTTTCCATACTAGCGGATAAAAAGCACTTTACTACGCAGATTTCGATTTATAACTAACACCTTTCCGAGCTGTGAGGTTATTCTCTGAACATAGTTTTCTATAAAATGAGTGAGGGATACTTTAGCTACTGTAGGCAACGAAGTGAAATACACGCAGACTGAGAGCAGCTTATCGTTAGGTTAGGTAACAACAAAGACATATATACATTTCATCGCTTTATTATCATACATAAATTTAAACAGATTATCACAACGCTCTAGACATACATTGCACCATAAAATAAAAGTACCGTAAAATCAGTCTGGTACCAAAAGGCTAATAAAACCAAATAAATTGGAATGAATATAAAAATACTATGAAATAATTTAGCAATATACATTTACTTTAGTTAATAATATTAGATACATGAAATCCGGTAAAAGACAGCCTTAAGAGACAAAAAGAATCGTAATGTTTTTCCATCATTAAATTTTACTCTAGTGAACACTTATTTCATAGGGCGTTTTCTAAATTTACCGAATTACCTTAAAATTGAACCTTACATCACTGTATGAGTACTATTCTAAAATTCATTTTATGTTTTGAACTTCATTTTGTAATAATCACACTTTCTCAATATTTGCAAATACTATTTTACATAGATTTATTTATACTTAGAATTCATAAAGGAATGTAAATTGGAAGATATCTGTCATGGTTGTTATTACAACAATATAATTTGTGCGTAAAACATAGGCCATTTTATATAATGACTAGGTAAAACCAATAACTTGGCAAATGTCTTTATCGTATATGAAACATTTTAAAATATCAGATATCAGAGCATCGCAAACTTTCCTTTCTATATAAGTTAAAAACTGATTAGTGAATACTAAAAGCATTCTTTTCATCGCTGTATTTCATACACACGAATGCCGCTTGCCTAACCAAGAGTAACTCCTTCAAATCCATTACCAGTTCAGCGACGAGCGATACCTATCTAACGCTTAAAATTTACTGAAATTTGTCAGAAATAAATAATTTATATACAATAGAATAATTTATCTGTTCATATGTGATGGCAAGTTTAATATGGCAAACACGTCAACTCGATTTAGTGATGCACTGACGGCCAATGTGAAGAAAATAAGACTAAATTCAACGGTAAGTTCTACCATAGCATTCCAACAATCGGCCACTAAAGCGTACCACTTAGTACAATTTTGGATGACACAAGTAGTAAAATTTTATCGATTATCGCAATAATCGGAATTTACCGGTAGTGTGCCACGGACATGAGAATATGACGTATTTCTTTTAAAAGAAAATAAGACTCAATTCAACGGTAAGTTCCCAAGTGCGTATTGTGGATATTCATAGGTGTGCTACCATAGCATTCCAACAATCGACCACTAAAGCGCACCACGTAGTACAAATTTGGATGACACAAGTAGTAAAATTTGATCGATTATCGCAATAATCGGCATTTACCGGTAGTGTGCCCCTGACATGAGATTGTGACGTATTTCTTTTAAGACGCTGACAAGTGCTAAATAACTTTACTTGAATAGATTTTTGGCAAAATGTATTTAGTTTGCAGCAGTAAGAAAATTATATGTTAATCTTGATCACATTATCTAAGGCCAAGAAAAGTCCCAAACAAGTTTCCTTAAAATTTTCTCAAAAGAATAAAATTGCAAAGTTGACTCTATCGATTTACGTTACTAGTTTTGTGTTATTAAGCTTACTTTCGGATTTTACCTAAACTGATCGCGATTTCACCATCGCTGCCTCTCTTTCACGCCTATGCAGTCTGATAGTGACAAAATTTCAGCATATGACAGCGTCTTAATTCGCACCTGACCTTCAATGTTACAGAAAATACATTAAAATTAGAGATTTGTCAGTTAAAATGTGGTGAAATATCACAAGGCTCATTGTTAAAAGATATATGGACAGAAATATCATACAGAGTAACGGAGCAGAATAATCTGATTTATACACACGTCGTCGTCCATCTCTGTCGTTCACGTATGCATTTTTATTCTGCGCTAGTAGAAATAGAATACGGCTGGCCAGTGAGCGACAGTTCCATAGTAATATGGAAACAAACAGCTGATGTATACAATAACCGAAAGTACCTCCATCGCGAGAAAAAAGTGTTAAAACTTCACCAAACTATGATCTCTTCTGTAAAATACGAACTAATGATAATAATAACATAACAGTAAATACTAGATCAATCACAGTAACAGAAATAAATGATTATATTTTTTATGATACTATAAAACTTACCTATTTTATTATGACTGTTCTCGATCAATACATGTCCTTAAACGTTATGTGTTTAGTAACTAAAATGATGATTTATTCGAATACAAGGTTAGAATACTAATCAGTAACTAATTTACTGTTTAAAAGGTTTTAAAATTGTGGCACAATTGTGAGCATCCGAGGAAATACCGCTTCATAACGTGTGGACATAGGACCCTGCTCGTCTTATGGTTATATCTCCGAGGCGTGTTGGCCGCTCGGCTTGCCTTAGGTTTCACTGTCCTCTGAAAATAAGGAAATATTACCTGTTATAATACCTGTATTAATTTATTATCATAGTCTTTCATTATCTTTTGAATACAATAGAATTTTATCTTAACGTTATTAAAATGCATTTTTAATAAATTTTTATTGTTCTTTTAAAGCTATCTTTACCTCCAAATATATCGGAAACGTGACACTTTAGGGTACCGTATTATTGTTCTTTTTTATGTGTTTTAACCAAATATATACTACTTCAAGAGTGAGCGGAAACATAAAAGTGAAATGTCGGAAGTCGGTAATATGTTCGTGAAGTTAATCATCAATTAAACAAATTTATTGGCAGAACTAAGTTAGTCCCATGACCAACCATTGATATGTTAGTCTGTACAGTTACTCTAGACTTTAATTGGCAATTAACCTATTCGCAACTTCACTGAACCTTTAATTACTCGTGTGGGGTCAGATTGACCCCAGAGCGTATTTAAACGTTCATATTTTTGTAGTTGGTGTGTCTATCCTCTTTGTTTTCAAAGTAACTAAGTTAAGTTGTAGTTAACTACATAACTAGTAACGGGCACGTCGCTGTCTAGCTGGAACGGTTGTAGCGCTTTTGGGGTCAACCTGACCCCACGCGAGCAATAACGTAGTAGACTTTTTTGGTAAGTATTTGTTCCATATCTTCTCCACAATTAGCCAACGTCAAATTCGTAGTAGATACCACATTTGTCCAAGGTCCAAGGATGAAAAAACAAAGATTGTGTGTAACTAATTCAATAATTATGTATGCAATGAACACTAAAGCGTGATATGCCATAATTGTTGTGAGTAAAATAGCTCCTAAATGAAAAGGTGTTTTCTATTTAGTATTGATTATATAATAGACAGTCAAATTACAATACCATAGTAATTAGTATAAATGATGATTAAATTTAATAAAAAGTCGTATTTTATGCAGTCATTGTTTTATTGGCGATTGAATTTTGGGGTCAAATTGACCCCACGCGAGCAGTAGTGAAAGTTTATCAACGCGAGTAACTAAGGGTTAAAAGTCGTGATAGAGGCCCAATGAAGAATGTTAGTCAGCTATCGATTTCAAAAGCATTATGTATTCAAAATGACACCCACCTGGAGTCAAAGGATGATCTCGCAACATTGAGCCTGTAAATAAAAATATGTATCAATATAAATATAACGGCAGTAAATGAATAGCTACATATATCTATTTAGCTACTTACTAAACTACACTCGAGAGCAATGAATCCGGGTCACTTAAAGAATGTTAAAAATCTCGGAAACTAAAAATGATAGGTTAATGCAATAAATTGTATTTAATAGACAATGTAATACTCCTTAAATGAAAGTAAAAAAAATATGAGTCACCATACATTTTATTAACACAAAATTACATAAAGAAAAAAACTGCTGATCTCTCCTTAAAACAAAAATAGGAAACATGAAATTTTTGAACTTTATTACGATTTTCTTGAATTTTAATACTTCGTATTGCCTCCTCGTGCTTCCATTACTGCGTTTACGCGGTTTGGCATGCTGTACACCAAGTTCCTTATACGATTTTGGGGAATATTCTGCCATTCCTCTGTGAGAGCAATTTTGAGCTCACGAAGCGTGATTGGGGGAGGGTTTCGTTGTTTTACGCATCTGCCTAGCTCGTCCCAAGCATGCTCGATCGGGTTGATATCCGGGCTGCGCGCTGGCCACTCCATACGAGTAATGTTCATCTCTTGAAGGTAGTCATTCACAATCCTACCTGTATGAGGTCGGGCATTGTCATGCATAAATATAGCATCCTCACCTAAATTGACCATAAATGGACCAACGTGATCATTGAGGATTTCTTCCACATATCTTACGCTAGTTAAAGAGCCGTTTTCTATGATCACCAGCTCTGTGCGACTTTCAGAAGAAATTCCGGCCCACACAAGTACAGACCCACCACCGTAGGCTACTTTTTCTTCGATGCATGCTTGCTTGAATCTTTCCCCTGGTCTTCGATACACTCTGTGTCTTCCATCGTGCTTGTAGAGCATAAATTTTGATTCGTCGGAGAACATAACTTTTGACCAATCTTCAATACTCCAATTTACGTGGCTCTGGGCATATCTTAGTCTCGAAATACGATGCCCACGCTCCAGTTTAGGGCCGTTTGCAGGTCTAAGGGGTTTTAAGTTAGATTCAGCAAGCCGACGTCTTACTGTCCATGCACTTGGGTTACTTCCTCCGAGGCGTCGAAACTGATTGGTGAGTTCAGTTCCTGTGAGAAAGCGATTTCGAAGCATGGTGTTCACCAAGTATCGGTCTTCTCGTGCTGTGGTACACCTGGTTCTGCCCGTTCCTGGTCTGCGTAGGTTAGAACCAGTTTCTTCGTAACGTCGGAGAACTCTTTGTACTGTTGACAGCGACACACCGACAGTCCTGGCTGTATCGCGCTGACTCCGGCCGGTTTCCAGCATTGTAAGTATTCTGGTGCATTCTTCAGGCGTAAGCGACATAATTTCAGCTTGAATAATGAATATAGAGCACTATCAAAATGGTTTATGTACCCACATAAATGACAGATTACAAACAAAAGCAAAACCAAATGCTGTAATTTCGTAGTTCCATCTTCGAAAGTGGCCCTTTTTCAAATTTGATTTTTTTATGATATAACTTTACAATAACTAAGAAGTTTTAATACCTTCATTTAAGGAGTATTACATTGTCTATTAAATACAATTTATTGCATTAACCTAGCATTTTTAGTTTCCGAGATTTTTAGGATTCTTTAAGTGACCCGGATTCATTGCTCTCGAGTGTAATTAATTAATATACCTTTTTATTATCATGCTCGAAATATAGTATGTATTTAACTGAAAATGCGGGTACATCGAATTGAGCGAGAAGTAGTGTTCCATTTGGGTGTGAGTGATCAAATACATCCATAACTTATTAACGTTCTACCTGGACCGTTTATATATTGGGTGTATTTGATAACTTACCACCCTAGTTTGACAATCTGCAATACTTATTCGAAATCCATGCAAATACAATTTTAATGGATTATAAAAAAAAAAAAAACATAAAATGGAACCGATTTCAACACTGTTTAACTTGTTGAAGTTGGTACCATTATAGTTCAAAAGTACCCATTATCACAATATTGTAATAGACGGTACTGACTTCGACCGACGGCTTGACCGATTTTTATGAAATTTAAATGGGACCACACGGCTAGCATCAACTTATAATAAAAAAAGAATCATCAGTCTTCTCTTATCCTATCTTATCAAAATCGGTCCACCCGGTCTAAAGTTATGAGGTAACAAACAACAAAAACAGACGAATTGAGTACTTCGTCCTCCTATTTTTTGAAGTCGGTAAAAAATTGGGCGCCGTCGCAAAAAAAAAATTATGATTATTTACTTTAATTTATTATTTCATCCAAAAATAAATTTTACTTCAATGGATAGTTGTACTAAATGAAATAGAACAACAAAACATATTACTACAACCACTGACTTGTTTCACTCATGTGTGAGCATTTGTACGTGTATACCTCGTTTGTGGACGACGTCTTAGTGTGGGTGGAAATACTAACACATTCAAGCAAACAATAAATTAAAATTACTTGGGTAGGCAGTATTTGTTGCGACTACACTTAAAACTATGGAGAGGCCTCCGTGAGTGGAAAGGTCTGTACCTCTATATAATCAATCATTTGATAAATATTTTAGTGTATTTAAATTGTATGGAAATAATTATCACATTATATCTAAACTAATACAATAAAGAGGAAATATTTGATTGTTTGTTTGTTTGCATTGAATAGGCTCTGAAAGTAGTGGACCGATTTGGATGAAATTTGGTATGGAAATAGTTTGAAATCCGGGGAAGGACATAGGATAGTTTTTATCCAACTTCGCAAAAAGAGCTTAATGGTTTTGCGCGATATACCCGCGGGTGGAGCCGCGGCCGGAAAACTAGTATTAAATATTTTTGTTCTAATACATCTTCTACAACTTCTAAAATTACATTTCTGATTTGCATGCCACACTAAACACAACATAATTAAGTAAGTTTAAAACGTGCACATATTCTAATAATCCTACTGCGTCTGAATGGTTTATCAAAACAGTTATATGATATGTTAGTTCTATGCCTAGGTCCACTGGCCTAACAGGCGAGATTGAGGTTACAGACTAGACAATAACATACCAATTAAAAAATAGCGCACACGTTTGCGTAACATTACCTCATTAAAAAAAAACTGTTTACAATAATTACAAAATAACTTACGTTTGCCTGATAAACGTGTTATAAGCATAACTATATAAAACTTTTCCGTGGTATCGGACTCGGGTAATTATGATTAAACTAGAACGAAATATTTAATATTATAATAGGAAAATACTGATAATTATTGTCCAATATAAGTTGTAAACATGCTAACGATTAGACAAACTTTAGTTATTTTATAATTCTTGCAAATACCTGTTTCTATATAAATGAGCTCTTTTTGAGGGTAACCACAAAAAAGCGCATTTAAGATGATTTATTTATATGCAAGGTGAATTTAAACGACTGAAATCTCACTTGTTTCGCAACAAGACTCGAGACTGTCATCAATCTAATTAAATAATTCCAGTGCACCCACAAATATTCCTAATCACTAAATATTACTTGATGGCATACAATATCACAATCAAAGGAAATGGAAAAAGCTAATTTACCCGAAAACGTTTAAGAAAAAAAAAACAACCATATCCACTAATTGTCTATATCCATATTCATTATATTTCACCTTTAAATTGTACCATATTTTTTTAACAATAAAGATATTTGTATATATATTATACCATTCCCACATTTTTTTGTTACAGTTAACACATGAAACATTCTCGTTCGTGCAATATCTATATACTATTAATATACACACGACAATTCTAGCTAGTCACATAAATAATATTAAGATACAATAAAACGTTATATGTAGTATGAGAAGGCGGCTCGCCGAAAGATTTGTCGATTTTACGAGGTAACCGATAACATTGGTTTCCCGTATTCCAGTATATCTCAAATGATTTGTAAAGAAAGGTGTCAAATTAGAGTAGTATTCAAAAAATAAAACTGGATCAACTCATCGATTTCTTAATAAATCCTTCAAATTTCCCAGCGGCTCCTTCACAATATTACACATTAAATACTTCACCTGTATATTAGACCATCGACTATGACTAGCTGAAACCGTCAGTTTATTAGATACACACACAAAGCAGCGAAGCGGTTTACCTATACAGCATCTGGCACATGGACACTAAGTCAGTACAGTATAGCGTCAGAAAGTTGGTTACTGGTTAGTGCGGCGCCCGGCGTGATCCCTACGATGCTGCCGCCGACGCACGCCTCGACGCCTTCTGTTGACCACCACCACAAAGATATAATGGTAACTTTTCCTGTGATAGGGACACACTGATTGCGGATTCAAGTGGATGCATCACCCCCATGATATTACTCATCGAACTCACTTGAATTTGCAAAAAGTTGCATACCTATAGTTTACAAGAATGAGAGATGTAGTTTCTTGGTTGCATGGTTCTAAATGAGAAGTTTATAATCATTAATGGGTGATGTAAAAAATCATGGCGCGATGAATTATACAATAACACTGAACATGAATAAGTAAGGATGACAAAAATAATTTTCATATTTTATTTTTATATTCGGTAAATAAATTTCAATGAGTCCTGTATAACATAATTGGATTTAAGCAGGCCATATACCGTATTGGGACTTATTACAATAAAATACGTTTCTTATCCATTGCAAATTAACTCCCAAATGTATGAAAGACTCGTAAACGTTTTGCAACTAAAATGGTATTCAATTTTGCTTCTTTGTTAGTGTTACCTAAATGATAGGTATATTAGGGATAATTTTCTGAATGAAAATTCTGCACCGAAGAAGCATCAGAGATGTAGTAGAATATTTGTGGCTTTCAAAAATAAGGAGTGACATATCATTAATAGCAGATATTGATTATTTTTAAGAAATTGTAACGTTATTCTATGAATGATTGGATTAACATAAAGAACCAAAAATAAAGTTTACAATTAAATGTGATAGAGGAAAGATTTCGTGCTAAGACATTATTTTTAGCATTCGCATTCATATTAGCAGTTGAGCACGCATACACTGGTTAAACAGAATGGAAACGAGGTCAAGTTTACGGTTAAAGGTAAAGTAAGTGTAAAGATACATGTAAAGTTAATAAAAATAATTATTCTTGAAAAGGTATACTCCAAATGCTCATAAACATTGAAGAAATAATGAGCAAATTATTTGTGATGTCTTTTAATCAAAACACTTCGTTCTAGTTTCACTCATTCAATTAGTAAAAGATTACGATAGAAAATAATTATGTAGAGTAAATCTTCAGAAAACTATTTAGTTATTATTAGTAATTATTTATTTTACACAGGTTTGCATTTGACCGCCATATAACTCGATGAACGATTTAGCATGCTCCTATATAGAAGATAATATCCTACTCAATGGTACTTGTTTGGAACGCAACTTACCGTAGTCGTCTACTTTTTGTCTATGGACAATTTGAGTTGAAAAAGAAAAAAGTTTGCTTGGTCGTTTTCTCTCTGGTTTTGAAAACTTTAGTAGTCTGGACCATTTTGATTTAGAAAAAAAATAGCGATTTTGGGTCAGCGGGGTGTCTAAAGTTATTTAATTGTTTAATTTTGAAAACCCGCTTTGTTGGACCCTCGCGTGTGTTTAATTTCTCCATTTTGATTGAGAATATTTGATATTTGTATTACCAAAATTGGAGTGTTGTGCTCTCGCAAGAAAGAAGAACTGGACCGAACCTCCCAGCCATAGCCGTGAGTAAAAACCCTTAGCATATACTAATTGGCCAATTGGATATCCTTAGGGAAACGGTAGGCTGGGGTCGTCGAAGTCGATGGGACTTCATTTTATGGTACGTTTGTATGTATTAATTGTATTTTTTACTTAAGCCCCGCGAACGGCGGGCGATTTGGGATTCAAAAAGCAGGTTGTCCAGGTGGACGACACTCTGCGCAACATACCCATCTGGGCAATCTGGAATCTTAACAGTACTTATTACGAAAATTATGTCGTACCTTTTGTATGTGTTCCTGAAAATTCTACCATGTAACGAACTAAATCCGACTTTTCATATGAAGTTAGTTAACTAACTAATATCCCTTGTTTGTCTTAAATTGTACCAGTCTCCATTTTGTTTAGGTGTAAGTGGCAAGATATTGAGAGGTCCAAGCATGCAATTTCTTACCGGTAGTGCAAGCCGCCGCGTTATTGTCTGCGTTGACGCCTGCCACGGACCACGGCCGCGCCTTGCCCGGGGTGCGAGCGCACCCATTCCCTATACCACGCACACGTTAGGCCACACAACAGCTAAAGGAACACTCATTACATTCCAAATTTAACTGACAAAACACATCTCACTCGTTCATTATTTATAATTGTATGGTAGTTAGTTATTCTCAGGTGATGGATGACCGAAAGGGACTAAGTAGAAATCATTGTATGGACTTCATACACAGTTCTTCGGCAGCGCAAAGGTCATTTACTCGTACATCGATAAGTTTCCATTCCCACTGTGTAAAAACCCAATTCACTGAAGAATTCAGGCCTTACGAAAAATAACAACTAAAAAGAAACTTCCAGAACATCCAGTTTAGAACCAAAGCGACGAGGTGACGTTAGAAAATGAAGTCGGAAAGATTTTCCGAATTGACAGAATCACTCGTTATCACTATTAAGTGTTAATATTATTCGTAACTAATTTATGTCGGCATCTGTTCAAGAAAGTTATCACTTAACGAACACAGTAAATTAAAGATCCCTATACCAACTAACGCCTAGGTAGATTTATTATAATTATTAAAGTAGACCTTTGTTGAGTAAATTTGGTACTTTAGCGACAGAGTGAGACGTTGTTGACGGAATGTAGGGACGTACTGAAAAGTTCCTTTAGCATTACACAACGCGTTGATAGAGGCGTGCAAAATAATAGGACAGTGTATTGGTAACTAATCGTTTTAAAGTTTTGCATGAGTAACATAATAACTTGGCTAAAAAATGTGATCTATAAATTTAATCAAAAAAAACATTTGATACTTTATAATTTCTTTTTATTTTTTATTACTGATAGAACTTTGTCCACAATGATGAATGAACTTTGTCCTGATAGTAAGTGATGATGTGGTCGAAGGTGTAAACAGGCTTAACCTAGAAGTACTGGCTCTCAAGGACAACTGCCGGAACACACCGTTAGGTGCTTGGCGACAGATTTTCTTATTGAGGGTGGTGGCCAGGTGGGTATCCACAAAATGCCCTTCCATTATGCGGTGAAGCTCAAGCCCGCGGCGGGATTCGAACTATGGATCTGCTGTGCGGTAGTCCATAGCCAATGCCACTGAGCTATCACTGCTTCAAAATAATGTAAGTTATGTAGTATATGTCGATGTGAACATCCCATGTTAGTTTCCAAAGATGTATAGTAAAATGATGGCAATAAAGTTATTAAACCAGTTAATGGAAACAGTGTAATTGTAAATGGTAAAATACTTCAACAAACATCAGTTCATCACCGCGGTTATTTGTCTCAAATAAGCTTTATAAGCAGAAATGAGCGTACAAATCCCACATTAAGCAAATCCACGGAATGCGAAACCAACGATCACTGTGTGCTGGTAAAGCAAGTGTTTAACACATTGATATAAAATATAAAATACTTAGGGTCTTATTCATAAACGTCACATAACTTTATTAGAGGTTTTTCAAAAGAGTTTTCCTTTGCGCAGTATTAAAGACGTTTGATAAACTTATTATAAAGTTATAGAGAGATTATGAATAAGGGAGTAAAAATATACTTGTCTGTAAAATTCCGTAGTACTTACCCATTGTGTTCACGTTATCAGATGACCGTGATGGTGGCGGTGTTGTTGCAGTCTTCATTCCTACATTGTCGGAAGATTTGCATCGAGATACTTCTGCAACAATAATTTGTTATCGTTGATAATCACATAATGAAGAAGCCCACTGTTTAATTAGTACTACCCAGACTGCGCACAGATATGTTAACTTTGTATAGAGATATTCCATATTTTTCAGAATTTTGGTACACCTTTTTTTACACATACATATAATATACTACGTAATACATACATAGAGTTTTAGCGTTAGGATGTTGAAAAAGTTTTCAGTGATCAACCCTATTAGAAAACAGACGAGACGGAAAATTGACCCACAATCCAAAACATGTAGAAAGTAAAATAAGCAGCACATTTTGAGCTCCTAACATCTCACTAGGGAAAATAAAATAAAAATTACAGTGAATTTGCAAACAGTCAGATGTTTCAATACATACCGCATTCTAATAATACAGGCGTACTTTCACCAGATGTAACGCTGTACCTGAAATTAGAAACATATCATAAAAAATCATGCGTATTTTTTATTACTATTTATGACTATGGTCATAGAGAGAGTACTAATAAGAGTTACAATCGCAACGTACGCCGGAATAAGCTCAAACCTTGTATTATATCCAGATGGCGCTGACTCGTAGCCTGGAAATGTTGGCTTCGACACTTAAAGCCGATAAATGTGAATTTAATCGATGGTAAACAGGCCCGAAAGATGTCTTGTTTTTTTTGAATACGAAATATTGTGTTAAAATGCTGCTCCAATAAATTTGTTTTTTATGGATAATTTACAACGATTCATAAGTTTATTGATAGATGGCGCTGTACCGCATGTAAAATATATGGCAAATAACGCCATCTAGCCATTTGTTTTCGTTCCAACACGAGTGCAAGTAGCCTTATTGAGATTTACGACGGCCATTAAAAATTTCGTTATTTTATGTGATTTGATACATTTAGTGACATATTTCGCCGAAGCTGGTATTTAGTTATTGGTGTACGCTGTCATGTATGGTCTTTGTCACTCTTATTAGTTCTTTCTCTATGCTATGGTGAATATTTTTCAATATACCAATTATTGTTGTGAGATTTCACGGTTGCGTGCGCGCCACTCGCCTATAGTTTTGACTGTGATCACCATCAGATAGATGATACACCTTGGCTCGACTCCAACCGCGGACGATGTAATACGTTAGGACGTAATCAAACGGTGTTATCATCACGTAGCTTAGGGACGGATTTGCTTGCATGTCTTATTTCTAATTATACCGATTAAAATATTTCTCTGTTCAGTGTTGTGTGAATATAAGCTTTGTTATTATCAAGTACTGTACTGTATCAGCCGGATTATCCACTGCTGAACATAGCCTCCCCATGATGGGGAGCGTTTGCCATAATCCCCACGCTTGGCAGGCGTCTTGGGGATCGCAGTGTGAGATATCAGTTCCTCAGAAAGCGCTACTGCCGACCTTCTGGTGTGTTAAGCTTAGTCGCCTCTTACGACACCCACAAGTAGAGATGGGAGGTGACATTCTAGCCCTACGGGCGATATATGATCAAGTAGGTAACTGAAATATTGTCACCAAATACAGTCACCATCGAGCAGATTACTTTGAACCAGTTACAAATGTATAAATAGCCTGTTATCATCTTCGACCACATCTATACTTGACGACAGTTGAGATAAGGGTTAAGGCTAAGTTTTGAAGCGCTCGTAGCGAAGTTTACTTAGCTGTTCTCAACCGATCAGCAAAGTTAAGCAACGTCGCGCGCGGTCAGGAGTTGGATGGGTGACCGCAGCTAGTGACATTACTACTGAGCGTTTCCGTGCTTCGGAGGGCACGTTAAGCCGTCGGTCCCGGTTGTCGTCTTAGGATGGCAGTCGTTATAGCATGGTGGTAGGACATTTTGCGAATGCCCGCCTGGCTAGCTACCACCCTCAAGTAGAAAGTCTGTCGCCAAGCACCTAACGGTGTGTTCCGGCAGCTGTCCTTGAGAGCCAGTACTTCTAGGTTAGCCTGAACAACATCTTCGACCACATCATCACTTACCATCAGGTGAGATAGTGGTCAAAGGCTAAACCTATCAGGACTAAAAAAAAAAAAAAAGTGTGAAGTTAAGAAGAGTAAAATGAAACAATCTTCCATAGAGTAGTTACGTTGAGGAGTTAGTAAGTGGAGCAAGCGGATTGTGAGCAGAGTGCGCGCTGAGAGCGATTCCTCTTTTTTTTTGTTGCTATGTCTCTTTTTAAGAAATGTTCTTACATAGTGTCGTCACGCTGCAGAGTAGGCGAGTGTCGCAGCGGCGAGGGCGACGCGAGCGAGGAGAGCGAGTGGAGCGAGCGCGATGTGAGCGGAGTGCGCGCTGAGAGCGAAGCCTCCTCGCTACCCGGGGGGGTGCGGCACGTTCTCCAAAACTCTTCTAAGCCTGAAAAATAAATGACTATTTAATTCAGAGAAAACCCTATCAGAATATTATTTTGTGGCATTTCATATCTTGAATATGATTATTTTCTACTCAGAATGAATACATTTCGCTAAATACTCGTAACAAATATCTTATTTAAGAGTAATTAAATTACCTTCGTCAATATCTTGCGATTGATCCGTAATAGGTCGTGTTGGAGCTCTCGTTTTGGTTCGTCTAGGTCGGCCTGGAATGTACAAAAATAAAAACTGTAGAGCTTTAAACTGTAAAGATAATATTCCTGCCCTACATGAATTTTGGAACCAATGCTCCTACATGCTTCTATTTATATACAATTCCCTGCCCCATCATATAGTAAACCTTATAATCGATTTTGTTCTAATTTAAAGAACTGGCTGGTAGAGGAAAGCTTTTACGACAATTGAAGAATTTCTTAAGAAAATGTCTTGTCGTTTTTACATCTACGGAAGTGCATTGTAGTATTCGTAATACCTATTCAAATTTTATGGGATATAGATATGATTATATATTGTTAGTTTTAGTTTATAATATGAAATTATTAATCAGGATTCTGATTGAATATAGAGACTTATTTTATAAGACCATAATTATGTACCTATATCACCAAATAAATAAATAAAATATCTGATCCACTGACATTGGGTGACGTAGATACTCCGTATAATATGTTGAACGTAGTGTTGTTTATCAGAAAATGTAGTAAGTTTAATAGTAATTATGCAGGTAGACCTGCGTTTACGTATCCATTTTCATCATTATCTAACTACCCTTATCCCACTCATGCGGAGTCAGTACTACATGTCTTAACAACACAAAGGACCATACAAGATTGTAAGATGTGAAACTCACGTCTGTGTTGATAAGTTCAAAATTTAATATGTATCAGTTGTATCGAACTTGTAGTTAGGTTTAATAACCATTTTACATTTAATGATATTCGAGAAACAATATTGCTCGTATTATCCTGCACGTTCTTGAACATTACGTGAGAGGTAACGTATGGAATCATGTGCATCGATGTTTTATCAACTGTCAAAATAAAAAATTACATTTTAACATAGAGAAAGGACTAATAAGAGTAGCAATCGCAACGTACGCCGGAAAAGGCTCAAAATCTTTTATTATATCCAGATGGAGATGACTCGTAGCCTGGAAATGTTGGCTTCGACACTGACGCTACTTTTCATAGTTGTATGAAAAGTAGCGTCAGGAGCTTTCTCTCGCTTCTGCAATATATAATTTGCCAACCTATACCAAATCAAGTGTTGTTTACCTTTGACGAGATGCCGCAGTGTATGGGCGGGCAGTTCAGCAAGTGCATCGGCCGCTTCACCGTGCAGAGGCGGCAAGGAGAGCATCTCGTTACTGCTGCACTGTTGTTCCGCGACTGACTTCGGACGAACGCGTCGGCAACCGCGCTCGCGTCGTCGGCACCCGAGTGGAGTTGCCTATATTTATTTATATTATAAGATGTATCTAAGCTGTAACTAACATTTATCCCTTAAGGGGATGCAAATAGTGACGTTGTTTCATTTAAAATTGGTATTACGTCATTGTGAATCTCTCGTTGGTATTATATACCCGCTTTCTTTTCTACTATTACTGTATCAGCCAGATTGTCCTCTGCTTTACACAGTCTCCCCTATTAAGAAGGTATTTGCCATAATCTCCACGCTTGGCAGACGTCTTAGGGATCGCAGTGTAAGATAGCAGTTCCTTAGATGGCGCTACTATTCAGTCCTACCTTAGGGTACTTTCCCCTTGCTCGCCTCTTACGACACCCAAATGAAGAGATGGGGGTATCTGCTATTAGTATATATTTCAATTTCATGCAGCATAAAAGGTTATCTCATTTCCTTGTATCAATGATTCTTTGAAGCGAAATGGCAAAATTTAATTTTATTTTCACTTAAAATATTAAATTTAATTAATCAAGGTTAGGGTCAAGTTGAGCTATTCATGATTCTCTAAGACCTAAGAAATATATCGGTGATGTTAATCAAGTAGAACACGAATGAACACGCAATGTATGACATTTTGACCCCTGCTTATACAGGTAATTAAACAACTTTACACCGTTCAAAGTTGTTTAATTACTATGTGTATTAATCGCGAAAACCTAAGACAACATCCTGCTTATACTGTTTTTTTTATTAACTAGACACAAATAATATAGTGAATATTTTGTTATTATGTGCTTACCAAATTCAAATAATCCAGTTTCTTAACGTAGCATGAAAATATTAATATTAAAATAAATGCCAGAAACAATTATACACTATATAGATTACTTACATGTAAATACACATAAATACTTAAGAAGTTATCAGAGCACTAACACAATTCTTGGTTTCAGTACATCAAAGATTGCTTAAAGAAACATAATTGGAATTCATTTGGGCAATGGTCCCAGCATTCGTTTACCAACTGTTAGTAGGTTGGGGTATTATAGGTGTCTACACCAGTCTGTAGGCACCCGAAACTCCCCAATCAGTAGATAAGTCTGTTTTTAATTACAATAAAGAAAATAACTATATTAAATAAGTGTAGTCAGCAGCAAGTAGGTTCTGGTCCTACACTAGGTTTCTTAGTCTATTGGAAAGCTTTATTGTGATTTTTTAACAGCGCCTTTCCAATAACGGTTAGGTAATAGAATGGTACTCACCCCGGAATGCGAAATTGGCGTGAGAAGATCGGGTATGTTTCCATCCGCACTCACTACAGGCTCGCTGTCCACATTGTCCACGTTTTCACATGCCATCAGAGCCAAGTTTTCCACCGCTTGACTACAAACACAAATTGTTTACAAAAATAGACTATTTGAAAACTGTTGAAGTATCGAACATACTTATTTAAGAAAATGTATTTTATTGCTGTGGTTAATAAGTATATTCACTAACACCTTTGGATAATATATTATGTGGATAAAGATGTTACAAACGTTGCATTGAATAGAACTACTAGGCTTCGATTATCTTTTAAATGCCCACAACGTTTTTCTATGGTCAGGATGTGACTGTGTAAGGAAATGATGAATGGGCCTGAGTTCATCCAAACTTGTTTTTATCACCCACTCGAGAGCGACTCATTCATGTTTTTATTATGACTAATTTTGGCGGTAAACCTAGTTTTACGACATTTTTATCATATTATCTAGTAAGATATTTGGAAAGGTTACGTCATTTTATAAGCTGAGTATATATAATACTTTTTTTTATGTGATGAGCGATAAACAAGCATACCGCGCGCCTAATGGTAAGGACCTACCGTCGCCCATAGACACCGTCAATAGCATTAGTACTGTCAATGCGTTGCTGACCATTAAGAACTCTGTTAATCTCCTTTTTAAATAACCCCATGTCAAAGTTATGAGGAAAGCCAATGTCAAAATCATTTACTCAATTTAGGCGTCTACGACGCACTTATGACGGTCAATTACAAATTTTAATATTGATTTAATATCTTTTAAACGTCTTTTAACAATGTGTTACATACCATGTAATAATTTTTTTATAATATTTGTTTAGATTACGTAGGCGACGGGCGATAGCTTGGCAGAGGCTGTGTAGTGGGATTTCTTAATCAAAATTTCAGTAACCTGGCACCGCTATTTTATTTCAAAACAGCATCCTGAAAATGATTGCCGAGGATTTACGCGCACCTATTCTAAGGCATCACATTCGAATTATGTTTAAATAAGTAAATATCTCTGAATTACCTGGACCGGGTGATGCCTCAGAGCACATGTGTTTTGTAATTATTGTAGTCAATCACATAATTTTAATGTTTTATTTTAATTTTGACTTGATGAACATATATGTATTATTATTATTTTATAAAACAGTATTATTTGATGTATTTGTGAAAAAAAAATACTAAGAAAATGGATAAAATTATCTGAAAATATATATATTATTATTATTTATTTTTATTTCATTTGATTTAAAGTTAATTAATTTATTTACTGTTTAATTTAAATTTACTAAAATTTTTACCCCGGCACCCGCACGGTGAATCCATGGAATGAAATTGTTGAATGAAGTAATTCGTCTCTATACAGACCAGATAAAGTTAAAAAAATATCAATTTCTTTAAAAAATCCCTCAGAGATTTCCTAGGATCCATTTCATATATGGCTCGAACTGCGCTTTTGTAAGCTAAAGATTGTCTCTATCTCAGGAGCAGCTCCCCACAGCAATACACAATACGACATAATACTGTGGAAGTGTGCGAAATAAGCCTAGCAGTAGCTGCGTCTGTTAACTGTCTTATCTTACGAACAGCTTTTGAAGCAGTGATGCAGGTCCCTGGTTCGATCCCCACCGCCGGCTTGAGCTACACCCCATGGTGAAGCAGGCCACCACCCTCAAGCAGAAAATTTGTCGTGAAGCACTTTGTGACGGACCCAGGGACGATACATACCTACCTACCGCACCGCCGACCGACGCGCTCGAGCCCACCCGCATCGCACGCACACAAGCGCGCTAACACATACGCTATATAAGACGGCGCGGCCCGTGAGGAACTGGCATTTGCTCGAGGTTCCCGCGGTGAACGGACGTGTGACCGGCACACTCACCGGACCGCTCGCAGAGCCTCCATCAAATGGCCCTACCCTGGTGTTCCCCACCAACCCGGAGGCAACCAGTGCGCGTGGTACGCCCACGCAGCAAGGACCTCATCCCGATCCCTGTTCCCGGAAGTAACTGGTGCGCGTGGTCCGCCCACGCTGCAAGGTCCTCCACTCTCATCCCGATTAGTATTGTTCAAATCCGCTATACGTCACCAACGCGCTAGAGACTATAAACTATATTCTAATAACGCGCTATATTATACGCTATCGTTATAACGAAACAAGGCGCTCGCGCTAGATGCTACGTGCTAGGTGTTGTCACAATAGCGTCAGGCGCAACGTGCTGTCTATCGTTATCGTTCGCCACTTAGTGCAGCGTCGACTTGATTCTAACACATAAAATTAAATATTACATTCCTTCATTGTAATAAATGGAATTAACTTTTCTTCATACTATTCAGGCTTAGGACTGCCTATTATGATAGGTATGTACAAATACAACGTTTTGTTTCTACTCTTCGAGTAGGATTTTTTTAAACTTTTTACTTTATTGTTCATTTTTGTTTGTTGAATGTATTAACTTCACTACATTTACTACTACTAGGTAAGCGCGAGTCAATAGATCGCGCGCGGTCACACACAACACAACACAAACGAGTAATAGGTAGGTATATAGCGCGTAGGCCCATAACGCGTACATGCGCAAAGCGTGTTACCGCGATGACGCGATCGCAAGCACGCGAGTCGTTAGACGCTATATTTATAGCGCAAAGAGAATATACAAATAGCGTGTTGTATGCGCTACAAAGCAATAACGCGCTATACTATGGCTCTATATGCTATATTATCCACCACTAATCCCGATCCCTGTCCCCGGAGGTAACTGGTGCGCGTGGTCCGCCCACGCTGCAAGGGTCTCCACTCTAATCCTGTCCCTGCTATTCCTGCTAATCCCGGAGGTAACCGGTGCGCGTGGTCCGCCCACGCTGCAAGGCCCTCACCCCGATTGCTGCTTAATCCCGGAGGTAACCGGTGCGCGTGGTCCGCCCACGCTGCAAGGGCCTCAATTCTATTCCTGATTCCTGATTAATCTCGGAGGTAACCGGTGCGCGTGGTCTGCCCATGCTGCAAGGGCTTCATCTCTATTCCCGACCCCTGCTTAATTCCTGAGGTACCCGGTGCGCGTGGTTCGCCCACGCTGCAAGGGCCTCATCTCTGTTCCCGACTCCTGCTTAAACCCGGAGGTAACCGGTGCGCGTGGTCCGCCCACGCTGCCAGGGCCTCATCTCTATTCCCGATTCCTGCTTAAACCCGGAGGTACCCGGTGCGCGTGGTCCGCCCACGCTGCAAGGGCCTCATCTCTATTCCCGATTCCTGCTTAAACCCGGAGGTACCCGGTGCGCGTGGTTCGCCCACACCGCAAGGGCCTCATTTCTGACCCCGTTCCTTCTATACCCGGAGCTAACCGGTGCGCGTGGTTCCCTCGCCCTCGCTGCAAGGCCCTCGTTCCCGACTTACTACTCCCGTATTCACTAACCGAGCCGCCGCCCGTCGTTTTCCGCGAACCCGTCTCACGCGATTCTCCTCGCAGGCCGTCGCGCGCCTGCTAGAGGTTCCGCTGCGACCGTGACGTCCCGGAGTCCGCCACCCCGCAGATAGTAACTTAATGTAAACTCAGGATAAGTTAAGGTTTATCTAGAAGCAACCCCTGTAGACACCCGAAATACATACCTATGTATACAACCTGTTATTGTGCGTTTCCTTGAACCATCACCCTCAATAGACATTATTAATCCTAATCGGATGATCCATCTCTTCCCGTGAGGACCGCGGCAAAGAGCACGAACATCCACCTGGACGAGGGACCCAGGCCAGCTAGCCGAAAGGGTCACCCACGTCATAACCTAACGGTGTAAAAATCCACCAACGTGGACAACATTTTTCTCATATTTTCTATTAGATCCTTGACATCTATTTATAAGTAATGTTTAGCTACTGGCCAATGACGGATATCCTGCTATACTTTTTCCCATCGAATCAATGTAAAATATGAATTTTGAATTATAAAATGACGGACACGGTTCTCAGTAGAGCGCAATAGGTCTAGGGCTATAGGACATTTCGATATAGGTGACGTGACGCCTACGTAATACCCTTTACGAGCAAGTGTATTGGAAAAAATAGAGCAGGTTCTGTATTACTGCAAAGTAGGTAAGGCAGGTGGTTTACATACTTGAGCAGGTCCTGTATGGTGGTGGTGCAGGGCGCCATGGCGTCGCGCACCGCCTGCAGCGTGACCAGCTCGCCGCTTGCCGCGCCGCCGCCCATCGCCGCGAACACCTCGCTGCATCTCTGACAGAACACAAACTACTACAGACCTCTCTGTACCCCTAGTACCAATTTTCATAGTTTACGTTCTACGAATAAATATACTTATTATTTATTCGCAGTTTACGTATCATAAAAGTTAATGTTTCCTTCCAAACATAATATTTCAAGTTCGTTACTGTTTCCGCTAGAGTGCGCTGATACAAAATGTATGGGGGAATACGTAGAGTTTTATGGTTACGTAAAAACTTTGATAAATCATCTCCTTGGTTGTTTAAGATTAAAAATTGTATTTCACACGACAGTTAGTTTCTTAGGGTTTATTTCACCAAAGTAGAGTATTACCACAGTATAACAATGCCTTTATTGTCGGGTGACACCACCGCGCGCCGGTTGTCACGCGCATATTTACACGGGTTTTCACAAAATTTAAAATCAACAAGGGTGATTAGTATTATGTAATCATTTATTTAGAAGTACACTTTACGACGAAAACGAACGTCTGTAACGGGACACAATAAAAGAATCCGTTTTTCCCTTATGCAGTTAGTTTGGGTAACTACATACTCTAACAAAAAAAAACAATTTCGAACTGACTTGTAAATACTTGCTGTTTAAAATATATAAAAAACTAAACACATGAACATACTGGCGCGTAAAATGTGTCATTCGTTATTAATTCTAGAATTTATAATAGATGATGAGAAGATTACTGTTAAAAGCATTGCAAACCTTGGCATTGATGGACTCACCAAAGTGTGCTTTGGCTCAGTCCACATTGTCACGTTCATCGAACAATACACAAGGCACTGCAGCAATGTACTATACCTGTAGGTACTGATGCAAGAGATGGTGCGCTGCGGAGGCGGCCCGCTCGAGCGCAGCTGGTAGCGGCGGCGGCGGCAGCGCTGCGGCCGCTTGCGCCGCTAGTGCCGCCGCCGCCTCGCCTCCCGCCCACGCGCGTTCTAGCGCCAGCGCGCGTAGTGTGTGCCCGTGCGCAGGGTTGCTGTTGTTTGCTAGCCTATCGGTTAAACAATACTTGTTTGATAAAGAATATCTAGAATAAGCTAGTGCGGGAACTGACTCTTCAAAGACAGCGGCCGAAATACAACTTTTGGTGACAGATTTTCAACTTGTGTGTGGTAGTTAGATATGGAGAGCATGCAAAATGTGTATCATAAATAAAATATGTTGCTATTGTTTAAAGTTCCCAAATTGTTGATCCATAAAGAGCGTTGCGTCAGCGAAGTAACACTAAGAATAAAATTGTGTGTATGTGTGTGCGAGAGAGAGAGAGAGAGAGAAACTAAAGTGTGTTAAGCTATATTAATTAGAGTATGAAAATTATTCAACACTTTTGGAGGCGGTGAGAGTATAATGCTGGTACCAAAAATAACACCAAAAAAGTTAAAAACTAATAAATACAAATGATAAGTACTAACGAACGATTTCTTACGCCACCGTTCGGTAAGCTTTGAAAACAGCGACAGAAGACAACGCGAAATGCTATTTTCAACACACTCGCTCGTAACGGGCCTTAAATTCACCGACTTTAGTGTCATAATATAGTCTTTTACGCACTCACGCTTTTTTTTACTTTACCGTACTAGTGTTTTAAATAGAAAAAAAAACAACGTTTCCACACTACTCACCAAGGAGATTGTAGTTTGTTTCGTTCGTTTTTCATATAAAAACAAACCAAAGAGATTTTTACCTACTGAAGTAGAACTTTAGAAGATTTAATTATAAACCTTCTTAATCAGATTATTATTGCTATCAAAAAGATCAAGAAAATATTTTCGTATCAAAATTTTCGTATTCGTTCCTTGCAAGTGTGTTGAAAAACGTCGTATGAAACTCGTGCGCGCTGTTTATTACAATCTCTACTCTATTTAGGCCTGAGCTCGAAGTCTCGATTATAATAAACAACTTCGTGCACTTGTTGCATAATGTACTATTGTGATCCATGTCCAATGACAGGTCTTTAGTGATCGTTTTTTGACAACTGCGAATTAGACAGTTTAACTACGTAATAATGGAAGAATTTTATTACAACATATGTTTTTCGCAGTACATTGTATTGAATACCTAGTTTTGTACATCGCATGGTATTTATTCCATTTGCATGGAAGACTGCTTTATAATGTATTTCAAATCAAATTAAGCGCGCGTTATCCTTAAAGAATGACAGCTATTCGCTAGAAGTGTTATCTGTCGTTCGATTTGGGACAAATCATTGGTGAGTTTAAATAGCAAAATTATTAAAACATTTATTTACCGAACGCTCAGAAACGAATGCTGATTTTGAAATTGCTACGAGCGTTCGATTTTAGACGGTATCGTTACCGTCTCAAAACGAACGCATTATGCATATGTGTTAAGACTCGTAGCGTCCGAAAACTTTTATTAGATGTATAGACAAAAAAACGGGGGTAGATTTAAATCGCTCCCGCCGCTCCTCAAGAGGATGACACCCGCTTCTTCAGTCTACTCGTGACCACAGTCAACGCAACTTGTTCGATACGTCGAGTTTATCAAAATATTATTAATTTGACGTTAATTCGTGCGTGAATAGAGCAGTGTATGATTTAGAAACATGAATTTAGATCACTAAAGTTTAAATAAAAGTAAAAGCTCCCCAGTTCAAGTGACAATGTTCCCGTTTATAAGGTGAGGTGTGTGGTAAGTAAATATTTTGTTACCGTTCGTGCAGGTCCCGCCAGAGCGCGGCGACACGTTCTGAGGCGCCGCGTCCGCCCGCCGCCGCGTCGCATCCCGGGAACTCTACGCGCCGCACCGACACCGACCGTCGCAGTGCCGTCGCGATGTCTGTCAGACCTGACAACGGAACCAACACTAACTACTATCTCACTCGAAACTTGCCAGCCCTGACTCTTATTTTGTAGGGACATTAAAAATACCTCACATTATATGACATATAGCTATAACGTTGAACAAATGCCTCCCAGATAAAGGGTATGTCAAAATTATCACGCTTTGTCTTGGGTAGCAGTGTAAAAGATGACGGTTAGTCAGTGGCGCTGCTGCCCACCTATTGGTATGTTTCCCTTCGTCGCCTCTTAAGACTCTCAAAGTATCGGGTGGGTGCAATTCTAGCCCGGCACCTCACGGAGTAATGTACCTACTTATAATATAATAAAAAGTTACTTATTATTAGGGATTAATGTATCAAAATGTCGTTTCATGTGAATAATTTATACTTTCTAAAAAAACAATTTCAAAAATGTAAGCTCATTATCTTCTTTTCGAAGAAAGATAATTTATGAGTTTTCAATAGAACAAAGAGGATCTGGACTCTAATGAAGTCTATGAAGGCAAGTTGTACAGCCCACTGAGAATTTTATTTCTTTGCAAAAAATTTACATAATTGTTAAGCCCACTGTCCAAATAGTTTCACCCAGATAGTGCTAAAATATTTTATATTGAAAAGGTCAGTTTATATAAATTTAGTTGATATTAATATGATTTTACGGAATTTATTTAAATAATGTGTTGCTGTATATGTCAAAAAATAATTATTTACATAATTAGGTATAGAAGTGGGTACCCTTCTCAAGAAAATAGTGGGAATTTCCCACTTTTCTCCAACGCCGCCAAGAGCGAAACGCAATAAGTAATAAGAACTAATTGAAGTTGTAGCGTCACATTATGCACGACTTGGCAACTAGAAATGCAGAATTAGCAAGATGCAATGTCCGTCGAGGGGCGCTCGCCAGTCGTCATCCGCCAGTACTCTTTGATAGCCGTATCTAAAATAACTACCTACTCTTTATCTATAGATGTTCTATATTTTATTGTGTGAACAGAAATAAAATTATTATGGTTTTCCATCGTTTGATTGTGGTACCAGTGGAGTGATAGAAGGAATAGACTATAGTAGTTGAAAAGTTCATGAAAGTGTATGAACTTTATTCGCTTTAATACATTAAGATCCAAAACTTAAAACTGTTAACAGTCTGATCTAATGATTTTTTTTTATGAAACTTGGGTAATCTTACATTTAGGTGGTTGGCCAAGATGAAACTACTTAGTTCGACCTAAGACCATTAATCAAAAGATAATCTGCAAAAATCAGTGTATTACCATTCATAAGTGCAAAAATAGGTTAAATAACGAATACTTTAGTATCTCGTCATAAAACCAAAGACGCACATAGTGTTAGTCTGCGTTTGTTACTGGTATCCTCTCCTAACGCAGCATTGTCATTGCAAGCTGTCTTTGATGCCATAAAACCATGTCGTGACTCATATAGCTGTTAATCGAAGTTTATGAAATTTTTAGGTCTTTATGTTTCACTTGAAAACTTAATTTGAATATAATCGAATGTAAAATAAATATTACGTCATGAAATGTTTGAATTCATTGGGAATATGAATTATACTTTTTTTTAAATGTTTTAATAGCTAATGTCATGAATAATCATGGTGATATCGTCTCAATATATTGGTGAAGGAGATGAACTTCTTGTTGTTCATGTGATATTTGAACTCCAATATGGACTTTGTTTTTAGAGGCATTGTGTAAGAAGTGATAACGTACAAATGTAATTAACAATGTATATAATATGAACATAATATAGGATTATAAACACAAATGCGTAGAGTAATAATTACACTAGAAGCCTTCTACGGCTTTAGCAGCGTGTCCACTTTATAAATTGTACGGTAACGAATTTTTTAGTTTTCTTTAGCTTTAAACTCATAATAAGTGGTCTCGATGAGCTTAATTATCTCATCGAGACGATGTATACTTTTTTACACGACTGCCCAAATGAGTATTCAGTTTTTATTAGGGTTCATGTATGTATGTGAGTTTATTTATTCCATCATAACGTTTAAATGCCTGAACAGATTTGTATGTATGGGGTAGCGTTAGAATCCGGTCATCCGGTATATCATTCCGGGTGACACTATCTATAATTTTATTGGCTGTGATGTCTTTTAATTTTAACAGATTTTCTTGTTGCTGCTCTCGTCAGATTTGCCCATCCACGTCTAATTAATTATGCATGCTGTACTTACGACCCACTGTGGACCCTATTTAATGCAATTTTGTGCTGGTCGTATGCGTATAACTGTTGTTGGTAGCAGTATGTCTCGGCCACAAACTCTCAAATTTTCTTTAGCAAGAAACACATTGCAGAATATTATATTAAAAAAAACTTACCTTGTAAACTGAACGCGTTCCGGTCTATGTACAAAGTCTGTAACGTGCAGTTGCACTGTAAGGCCTTAGCTAGGAGGCGCGCCCCGGCGTCGCCCGCTAGGTTACCGCCGACGTCTAGGGAACGAAGTCTGCGAGCGCCGCCCAGAGCGTTCAGTAACCCGTATAGATCAGCCTGGAACAGTCATACATATATTACAAATTGTATGAAACATATTTTTACGGTATCTTTCTGGTTCAAAACACTGACCTCACATTATCATCACTCTTTTCCACAAGTTATTTCATACTCTTCATTTTTTTTTTTGGTAATAACGCGTTTACTATGTTTGCGGCATAAACAAATTATAATAATAGAAAACGATCGGTACCCATATAATCTTAACATGCTAGGCGTGAAACATGGCTGTGAGCTGGATCTCCGTAGGGGCTAGTTTGTTTATATAGATGAATAAACTAACCCCTACGGAGCTTAGAGTTACGAAAGAGAAAACAGGACACTATTACTAAACGTACGCTGTCTGTTCATCCATTCATCCTTGGGAGAGTTTGTATCTTTAGAATAATAGAAGGAAACTAATTGATTTCTTTACAGAATGAGGTCACTAGCTGCGGTTCGCGGTTGCCTTGTAAACAATGATAAAATTATCACGATGAAAAGTATCCCATGTGTCAGTCCAGGACCTGAACTATCTATATCTTAAGTTTTATCTAAATTGGTTCAGCTATTTCAACGTGAAGGAGTGACAAACATATAAAATCACTCACAAAGTTTCACATCAGTTAAAAGTGTGATGATGGCTAGGATTACAAAATAATAAGTAAAAAGATAGTCGATTACCCAATTGCAATACAACAAATGTGTTCTTTCCTGTTATTTTCTGCTATATCCTAAAAACGGCATCAAAATTGGTGCGATTATAATGCAAACTTTAGAGAGAAACACCGTAAAACTACAAACAATAAAACCAGCAAAAAATGAACTCGGACTCACGCTGAATGAAAAAAAATAACACTGTTTTGTTAAATCAATACAACATAATAGTCACCCGCACGTGACTAAAATTTTTTCTCTCGTATATTTGTAATTTAATAGAATATTTTTGGTACAGAACCCACGGAGCATGGAACCCACGGAGTCGGTGCACTTGACCGGCTTTATTATGTATTAAATTACTTATTTTATTTTATTATGCTATGAAAATTAACAGCTAGTTACAATAATATTTATGAAATAAACAAAGCCAATTATTTTTATAGTCTAACTATTGAAATTTTGACCACTATCGCGACTCACCTGCTAATATGACTATTTTAGTATGAAAGAACACTAACCTTAAGTTTACAATCACTAAGATCCAGTGACGTCAACGCCGTATCTGGTTCTTGTAAAACGTGTACTAGGGCCTGTGAAAAAAAGAATACGTTCAAAACAACCGTCAAGGAACAGAGCATATCCATTTCAATACAGTGTACATAAATAAATAAAAATTTACCTAAACATGGAACTGACTTAAACACTCAAAACTGTAAAATAACTTGTTGAAATCGGGCCATGTGCACAATATTGTGATAATAGGTACTTAGAACTATCTTAGTACCGACTACGATCCATTTTTAGGTAAAAATAAAGTCACCCTTTTCAGTGACCTTTGCTACTTACGGGATCAATTGTCTTTCACCGTCAGTGACTATATCATCAAGATAGGAAAACACTTTTCAAGTATTGCAGTGTAACTAAAAAACGGCTGGACCGATTTTGATGAAATTGAAATGGCACCAAAGCTTTCAAATAAAAAAAAATCATCAAAATCGGTTCACACGGAGAAACTACATGGTCTCTGAGACTGTTTCAACTCAAAGCTTTGACAAAAGGGGCACTACAACTGTCTTTCTGTGTTGCTTTGCCGGTAAACAAAAGTAATCTTGTCACATAATAAAATAATATACGCTTACTTGTATTAACGGTGGCGCATACGACCTCTTTCCTGTGAGTCGACTGAGCGATAAATGTGTTATGGAATGATTTTTCCCTATCGCTCTGACAATACCAGATAGCTCAAATTCCATACCTGAAAATAGATAATTACAACACACATATACAACAATTAAAACTGTTATTCTAATTTTGAAAAAGTCATACTTAATCGGTCCACTCAGGGAAATGTTGTCCTAGCGGTCGACGCAATGATAGCCGAACTATGGAATGCCGTGCCAGAGGTCCGTTAGATCTCCACCGCCAGCTTGAGCTTCAGCCGCATGGTGGAAGGGCATTTTGTGATTGCCCGCCTGGCTAGCTGCCACCCTCAAGTAGAAAATCTGAGACCAAGCACCTAACAGTGTATTCCGGTAGCAGTCCTTGAGAGCCAGTGAAATTAAATTACACGCACATGACTCAACGATTATGTCTCAAATTGACGGGCGCAGTGCAATTCGTGTCTTGTGATGAAATGCATCTGTTATAGGCAGAGGTTAGTCCGCGTAACATCAGGTAGGCCTCGAGCTTGTTCTGTCACAATAACATTTAATTAAAAATATGTGAATATAATAAAAAAAATGTCTTGTCATCTTTGGTTGATACGCAGCCTGATAATGGTTTTATATTTTTTCCCTGAAGTTTCATGGGGTTAATTAAAAATAATAATAATCTAATAAGTTAATCTTATAAGTTAAAAAGTCAATAAATCATTTTCATCTATTTAATTAATATTAAAATCAATCTAACGAAGGTCTATGGATTCGTCTGCTTCGTTTCGACGACTCACATTCCGATAGATGACTGCCAGTACTGGGCTGTAGCCACCACAAGAGTAGAGGCCTCATACAGGTTATGGATTTATGGGTCTATGGATGCAACTCGGTTAGATTTTCTAATATATTATTTTTTTCGTTTTGTTGTTCAATGAAGACAATTTAGTACACAAAGTTCTGAGTAAAGTATTCGAAAAAATTATGCTCAAACAACTTCTATTTTATGTTAATGAGCATAATTTATTGAATGAAAATCAGTTTGGTTTCTATCCACAACGGATGCAGGTATACAATTGATGTCGCATATACTGGAAGCCTGGGAGAGTTCACACGATGCTATTGGCGTATTTTGTGATCTTTCCAAGGCATTCGACTGTGTAGAGCACTGCACTCTGATTCGTAAACTTTCACACTATGGTATTCGTGGAAAAGCTCTGAATCTTATAGAGTCATATCTGTCAGACAGGCTACAGAAGGTTGGAATAAATGGCAATACTTCTTCCGGGTCATTGGTATAAATGGGAGTACCACAAGGATCAATTTTGGGACCTTTTCTGTTTCTAACTACGAATAAATAATGTAAAGAAGTATAACTCTGATACAGTGACCGCTTTGATTTCGGACTCACCAAGTTCACAAGAAACAAAACACGCACAATTTTCCAAATTCAATTTGATTGGTTAATTGATTTGGCGCTTAGAAATGATCGCATCTGATTGGTCACGTCAAGGTGATGTTGTCACTGCCGTCATTGCTAAAGGCCAAACCGCACTAATGTGGCACAGCGTGGCAGCGAAGCGGAGCGTTATTTCTCCTTCGACGACTTCACCCATTTGGATTTTTTGCCATTAGTTGATAGAACCGTTTAGCTACGCCGCATTGCTATAGTGAACGAAAAAGTCACGCTACTTAATTTTTTAAATTTATTATCCAAAAAATTATAAAATAACATTATGCTTTATGTTAGTAATGTCTTAAAACCTATGATAGGTTGTCTAGACATTGAATTCTCGATAAAAATAGGTATATATTATCACACTATATCTTACATGTGTTACGTACCCAGCCAAATAGCGAACAAAATAACAAAACAGTAAAAAGATTTTAGATAGACCTAGATTTTAGAGTCAATTATGAGTTTTGCTCACAATATAGCTGTTATCTCAGGCGCTCATTTAGTTATTTTATTGTATGTGCAGCACCCACTGATCATACAACGAATACTAACCACTACTCTAATGTGTCGAAGTATCGAACTTCGGGTCCGAAAGAAAGGTATCTGCAAAACACGTATTGGCTTACTTATGTTAATTCCGTTCGTAGCATAGACTTGCAAGCATTTACCTGTGTAGATTTTGAATATCCTTATTTTTTATTGCATTTGTATGGTTTGTACATTTTCCAAATATGAAATAATATAACTATAATTTATTCGTTTGCCTTTAAGTTCAGTCGGTCGAGTTCTAAATATGCAGAAAGATCACAATTACGAATGCGGATATAAATACCTATGGAGAACCTAGTGCAGCCGAAGCCACGCCGTTTCTAGAACATAAACGTAAACCCTAAATATTTAACCTGTACTAGCGACACCTAGTACAGGACTCTCAGACTCTTACCTTGTGAAAATGTTCTTTAACTTCTCTGTTTTAAAACTGATTGAGGCATACCAGCGTTTTCAGAGTAGTATGGGAGATTCCATAGCAGACAAGGTTTGTGTTGAACGTTGCGGTGGACCGCAACATATATAGTCTTTGGTTGGAACCATAGACTATATCAAACAATAATCTTCGTATAGTACCACCAACTTAACTGTGCAGTTAGCGAGGGCACTGCTGATCAAGGAAATCAACTACAAACTGTCACAATTTGAAGGAATATTGTAGTTATTTTTTCTGCCACCTGAACACATAAGTTGGTGGGACTGTAACGTATATTCAATTTTCGTTGTGTAAAGTGTCGCTATTTAATATTTTTTTCAGTGATTTAATCTTTCCACGGCAGATTATTAATGAGGTGAGAAATTATGAATAGAGAGGTTCTTTTGCCGTATACGTTATTGTCTCTAAGTACAAGTAGTTTTCTATTTTAATGTTTCTGGTGAATTTAGAATGTATATGAGAATTAAGAATAGGAGATTGGATTTCTGTTCGGAAGTATTATTGTTCGAAAAGTATATTTAATTGAACTTTTTTATGAAACGTAATAGGTGTTTAAATACTGGTGACCCCAGTGGGTCACCTGAGGATTTATTTTTAATTTTTGGAGATACAATATTTTTCAGTATTCTATACAACATACAGTTGTATATGTCGTCAAGATACGTTTTGTGAGTTCGTCCGTAGCTGCTAAGTACTTCGCTGCAGCACTGCTCTGCAGCTCCGTAAATGCATTAGGTAGTGATGGTTGTTCAGATACCACGTCGCGCCGCACCTCTGTAGTGCGGTCCCAGCTTTAGAGGCGCGCGGATGTCGTTATGCCACAATATGTTAGCTTGTTTACGTATTCATTTTATATTACATCTTTTTTCAATAATTGATTTATGGATTTTCATGCAATTTATTTCACTAGATTGGAATAATACTAAAAATACTTTCTCGGAATAATATTCTATAATTTAAAAGTCGGTATATATAATACGCTAAAAGAGAAGAAATGGATTTCAAGTAAACTTTTTTATTCAAGTTTATATTGATCTGGATAAAGTTTAGAATTAAATTTGAATTTAAAAAAATCTTGTTGCGTGTGTAAAAAAACTTGATGTACTTATTAATGCATTAATAAGTACATCAAGTTTTTTTGGCGGTATGTATTTTAACAAAATGCTGCAATCTATAATAAATATTTTTAGCTACTTCAACGAAAGCATTTAGTCAACCTAGCTGCCATTGCAGGCTTGCAGGCAGTCTAAACACTCCAGCCCTCTACCAGTTGGCAGCGTGCTCAGAACTATTATTCTAGTATTCCATTGTACCAAATGAAGTAAATGCATTATATATACCTATTGGAACTAACAATACCGCAGCAATAGGTGTGACAATTATCAACGTGACAGTTAACATCGTATTTATCTGTTATACTTTTATATTTTTACAAATAGCTATAAATGATAAAATAGTTATCTAGAAATAGATCTCAAGCACGACAGTTATAAGACCTAATATCAATATATTTGTAAATTTTTATGTCCTTTGTATTCCTAAAATGAAATCAATACTGAAAACTACTACATCAATTGACACTTTGACAGTTGTCAGACCTAAGTCCTACTTCTAGAATATTTTTATTTCATTAGTAGCACAAATACTAAATTAGAATTGAGGACCTTATTTAAAGGCAATGACATTTCTAGCACATGTTTGACTTAAAAAATAACGAAACAAAAAAAAAATTGGGAATTGTTTTCATATAAAGTGTTCTAAGATTAACAATGTTCCAAAGTTATTTTTGATTTGATCTAAAATTCATGTTGCATAAAACTATCCAGGGTAGTCTAGTATGGGTTTCGAAAATATTGTTCTTTACTCGTTTATAAAAGGCATTCCTGATTTTTTTTATATCCGTATGGCTTCTCAGCCATTTTATTTCACACAATGGTATTTTTTCAGAATTAAACAACGCAGAATAACATTGATAAATTCAGTTGAAAAGTCCCGCGGTACAACCGCATGACTCGAGCCCACGAGGCGAACTGACAGGGCCGCGCGGTACACTTTTTAAGCCACGCCCGCTGCGGTATAGTTTGCGTTCTGTTGTTTTTGAGCATGAATTACATTTCTTTTCATATTTATTCGTAGGTTTCTAACATATATTAATGATCTGCCTTGCATGGTCAAAGATTTCTGCGATATTGTTTTATTCGCAGATGATTACTTAAGGATGCACTTGCCGGCGGCTCGAACTTATCAGCGGGCGAGGCAACAAAGCATGCTATTTCACCTATACCTTTGTGGGAAAGGGTAAGACTCCGTGATGAGTAGTAAGAAGATAGTGATCGCGCAACACACACCCGTATTGCATCTACGCTAATTACGCACACTTGTTTGCGATATATCAATGAAAGCCGAACCATGCCGAACGAATTACGATGTTTGACGACGGACGGAGATAGTGTCTCAAGCTACGTCACGACGTGTGTAGGTATTTCTTATAAAATAATATTATATATTCACAGAGGAATACATTTTGGTTCGGACAGTAGGTACCTGTTGTTATAATTTTCGTTCGTTTTATAATAACATACTGATCTTATTTCACCTATAGTAGGTAAATATTTAGTAAGTAGGTACAACGATTTGTAGGTACATAGTAAATGTATTAGTTTGTTCTTTTCATATTGATGTAGTAAATATTTACCTACAATAATTATTTATTACATAATTAGCAAGTTAGGTACTGCTTTTACTACAACATATTTTGTAAAGCAGTGACGGCTCAGTGGCATAGGTTATGGACTTCCGCGCAGCAGGTCCATGGTTCGAATCCCGTCGCGGGCTTAATCTTCACCGCGTGGTAGAAGAGCATTTTACGAATGCCCGCCTGGATAGCTACTACCCTCAAGTAAAAAATCGGTCGGCAAGCACCTAAAGGGAAGCAGTGATGGCTCAGTGGCATTGGTTATGGACTGCTGCGCAGCAGGTCCATAGTTTGAATCCCGCCGCGATATTGAGCTTCACCGCGTGGTGGAGAGTTCGTAGCGAAGTTTACTTAGCTGTTCTCAACCGATCAGCAAAGTTTAGCACCGTCGCGCGCGGTCATGAGTTGGATGGGTGACCGCTAGGACAATACTACTGAGCGCTTCCGTGCTTCGGAGGGCACGTTAAGCCGTTGGTCCCGGTTGTGGTCTTAGGATGGCAGTCGTTATAGCATGGTGGTAGGGCATTTTGCGAATGCCCGCCTGTATAGCTACCACCCTCAAGTAGAAAATCTGTCGCCAAGCACCTAACGGTGTGTTCCGGCAGCTGTCCTTGAGAGCCAGTACTTCTAGGTTAGCCTGAACAACATCTTCGACCACATCATCACTTACCATCAGGTGAGATAGTGGTCAAAGGCTAACCTATCAGGCATAAGAAAAGAGCATTTTGCGAATGCTCGCCGGGATAGCTACCCAAGTAGAAAATCTGTCACCATGCAACTAACGTGAACTCAGTGGCATTAGCTATGGACTGCCTCGCAGCATGTTTATGGTTCGAATCCCGCTGCGGGCTCGAGCTTCACCGCTTGGTGGAAGGGCATAGGGCATTTTGCGAATGTTCGCCTGGCTAGCCACCATCCTCAAGCAGAAAATCTGTCAGTAAGCGCCTAACGGGAAGCAGTGATGGGCCAGTGGCATTAGCTAGTGACTGCCACGCAGCAGGTCCATGGTTCGAATCCAGCCGCGATATTGAGCTTCCCCGCGTTGGTGAAGAGCATTTTGCGAATGCTCGCCTGGATAGCTACCACCCTCAAGTAGAAAATCTGTCAGAAAGCACCTAACGGGAAGCAGTGATGGCTCAGTGGCATTAGCTTTGGACTGCCACGCAGCAGGTCTATGGTTCGAATCCCGCCGCGGGCTTGAAATTCACCGCTTGGTAGAAAGGCATTTTGCGAATGCTCGCTTGGCTAGCTACCACCCTCAAGTAGAAATTCTGTCACTAAACACTTAACGGGAAGCAGTGATGGCTCTTAGCAATGGCCTGCCGCGCAACAGGTCTATGGGTCGAATCCCGCCGCGGGCATGAACTTCACCGCATGGTGGAAGGTTGTTTTGCGAATGCTCGCCCGGCTAGCGAGCTTTGAGATGAGAGTATGTCGTACCGATTTCAAAATCTGTCTCTAAGCGGTAATGTACGATGGCATCATGGATCTACCAATCCTGGTAGAACACATTTGGAATAAAAATTCTCTACCTACCCGTAACTGATTTAAATTATTTCCAATAAAAATCAATAACTAATCATAGGTTATTTTTGATTAGGTAAGTGCCTACAATCATCGCTAAGTTTACCATATAAACTTTCGTACTACCTTAGGTAGAAGTACCTACTACAAATATACATACTTATTCTACTAATTTACGCAGGTAGATACATAGTACTAACTTTATTATTTGTTGTGACCTTATAGCTATGTAGATAGGTATGCAATGTAATGCGCGCCCGCGAATGTCGATTTGACATCGCTGACAGTTGCGTGCCTAGGCAGGCCTATATGATACATGATAATTATATCGTAGATAGGTAGGTATCTTCCATTGAGCTTCTATTTCTAACCCTTTACTACTTTGTGTTAGGTAGGTACTTTCTCGAAGCTATATTACTGCTTAGACTATATTCTAAAAAGAATGCGGACTACCTACGTCCATACCATATCTAACCAAATGCAGCTTTTTATATTGTCTAAGTGTTGCTAAAATGATTTGATTAGGTACTCACCATAGCTATCATGACCTGCGTATTGACTAATACCTACTAGGTTCTAACTTAGGTGAGAGTAGGTGAGTACCTAGACATAGTTACGTATTTATATTACCCAAGTACCTACCTATCTATATGGATTATGGCGTCCGACACTTACTATCACGAACAAACTAATCAAATGCGAAAGAAAATCCGGTCCCCAACTCCCAACATATGTAAATATATATATATATATATATATAAGTACGTAAGTAGGCATAGGCACTACATATTGGTAGTGTATACATACGTGCACACCAAAAAGCAACAGGGCATTCCTACAATATAATATTATGTTCTAAGATCGCGGCGCGGTGCACGTGACTTTTGGTAGTGTGCGTTTTGTTAATTATATATTAGTGTGCTGCGCATGAGACCCGCCCGCCCGCTTCCCTCACCTCGGAATGGAAGTATTGACATGAGATGCCCAATATTTTGAACGAAAAACTAGCGCGCAAAACTATGTGTGCCGACCTTTGGCTCTAGGATGTTTATGATTATACTACTGGATGTATTTGTTTTCCAAAATGTTATCTAAATGATCATGAACTGAGCTATGCTTCTATGTAAATAATTTTAGGGATTTCATGCTCTATAAGTCGTTTATTTACGACTAAACTTCGTGATATTACAGGGATGTTTCGAGGCTTATAACTATCATGTGAAGATTTTTTTTACAAATCGGTGCCAAGACAAGCCTAGATAATGAAGAGATAAATTGATATCATGCTTAGTTGTGGACCTAAAACCTCAAATAAGGGAGTGATCATCCTACGGCGTTTGTATGGAAAAGTTACCGGCCAGTTCAACCTTAAACGACAAAAATGTCGGACAATTTCGCCTCTGCCAAGCTATTGCCTGTCACCTACATAATTTAAACAAATATTGTAATAACTTTATTATATAGTAAGTATATAACACATTGTTAAAAGATGTTTAAAAGAATGAGTAGTATGAGAAGCCCCGAGTTTCTTCTCGCAGTGGCTCTATACAATCTATTTGCTGAACGTGGCAGTAGAATGTAGAATATTTCAATACTAAAATTTGTAATTGACCTTCATAAGAACGTCGTCGACGCCTAAATTGAATAAATGACTTTGACTTTGACATGTTATTCACTATATTATAGTCTGGTACAGTTTGTGCGTTAGTTATTGTATAAAATACTTACTATTATCGGAAAGTTCTAGAGATTTGAGACACCTAACGCCGTGTATGCAGGATTCTAGCACATGCGCCGCCTGGGAGGACGCGAGGACACCGGCTAGGTTCAGCTCTACACCCGCCGCGCTCTCGTTACAAGCCAAACCTAATAGTAAACTCCTGTAAAAAAACAACAACCAGTAACGTATGAGAATATTGAAAGAATATTATTACGGAATAGCTTTTTTAACTCATGTTAGAAACTCGTGGCCACAGAAGCAGACATACAGAATACTTTTGTCAGAATATGTCAGTGTTTTATACAGATGGGCAAAAAATAACTGATTTAATTATTTTTTATATCCCTTTAGGAATAACTTTTCAAAATATTTATTCACACTGCGCAGTTATGAGAGTATTAGATCAATGATTTTATAGTAAATTAATATAATTGTGTGTGAAAGGTAAATTCATGCTAATTAACGGCCACGAGAAGATCTAGACTCGAGCTGTTAAAAGGCATTTTTAATTTTTCACTCGACTTTTTCAATTAATGTCCTCAAGATAAATGATGTCAATAGATTATCGGATTCTTTCTTTTAGCGAAGCAGGCGGAGAAGAATTGTCGGTAGAAAACCGTCGATTCCTTTTCTATTACACCAATATCCTAAACGAACTTATTATGTCATTATAATCATTGCATCACAACAATATACGAACTTATTTGCAAAATTATTACTGATTGGTACACTTACTTTAATGCGGCGGTAAATAAATGTCCAATGGACGGTTGCGGGTCCCTCGCTCTTGTCGCGCCCGACCACGAATTACTTCTTATTACCAACTTCACATGATGGTAGGGCATTTTGCGAATGCCCACCAGGCTATCTACCATACTCAAGTAGAAAATCAGTCGCCAAGCAACTAACAGTGTGTTCGGGCAGCTGTCCTTGAGAGCCAGTAATTCTAGGTTAAGCCTGTTAACATCTTCGACTACATCATTACTTACCATCAGGTGAGATATTGGTGAGAGGCTAACATACATGGCAAAAAAACCGTGAAGAAACGCGCTACGAATGACGATAGAAGTGGCATATATGCATATTGCTAGACTTACTTGAGTGCGTCGGGCGGCATCTTGCAGTAGGAGAAGTCGAGGTTGGTGAGGGCAAGGCAGGCGGTGAAGAACTGTCGGAAGGAAGGCGGCGGGTCCCGCGCTCGCCTCGCGCCCGACCATGGGTTACGGCCCACCACCAGCGAGGACAGCCGCGCTGCACACCCGCGGAGTAACGCGCCCCACATCTGTATCAGGACACATTCACATTCAAGAACTTTACATCACACGGTTATATATGCTCGGAAGGTATGCATACATGGTCGCGTATTTAACTCGACGTATAGTAAATTTGATTTTCCAACTTTACTCTACGCAATTTGAGCTTTGGAATTTGAGAATTATTTTAGCGGGTGATTCGAAATTTGACTATGAAGGTAAATCAAGAGGCTCCTTGACATTATTTTGAAGCGCTCGTAGCGAAGTTTACATAACTGTTCTCAACCGATCAGCAAAGTTAAGCAACGTCACCCGAGGTCATGAGTTGGATGGGTGACCGCTAGTGACATTACTACTGAGCGTTTCCGTGCTTCGGAGGGCACGCTAAGCCGTCGGTCCCGGTTGTCTTCTTAGGATGGCAGTCGTTATAGCATGGTGGTAGATCATTTTGCGAATGCCCGCCCGGCTAGCTACCACCCTCAAGTAGAAAATCTGTCGCCAAGCACCTAATGGTGTGTTCCGGCAGCTGTCCTTGAGAGCCAGTACTTCTAGGTTAGCCTGAACAACATCTTCGACCACATCATCAGGTGAGATAGTGGTCAAAGGCTAACCTAACATATCATCATAATAAAGACATAAAAAAATGCTCGGAAGGTATGCATATATGGTCGCGTATTTAACTCGACGTATAGTAAATTTGGAAAAACAAATGTACTCTACGCAATTTGAAGTTTAGAATTTGAGATTTATTTTAGGGGGTAATTCGAAATTTTTACTATGAAGGTAAATCAAGAGGCTCTGACATTATTTTCATACAAATGTTTCCATCTCTTCCTTTAGAAAAAAAGGGAAAGCAATATACAAAAATACAGGGTGCATATCGAAGAATCTCTCACAACGAAAAGAAACATTTTGTAACCATGAGCGGGATCTCACGCGAAACAATATAGCAATGGCCGAACAAAAGCGGAAACAGCAGAGTTATGATATTGCCTTGTGATAACCAATTAAAAATAAGTAAAAGTCATTAAAGCTGCATTTTTGTATGTGTAGTGGCATGGTGGAACGGCTATATGCGCGTTCTTTATCGCTGTCCTTCCTACAACCAACGCACCACAGCTTAGGCAATAGTAATTTGCGAATGTATTATAGGTAAAGTACAAAAGGTATTCAAAACACATTCAGTTTTCGATTCCAAACTATCCGCCGCAGTATTCTTGATAAGATAAAATGGAATTCATACTTGTATATCCTGCTTACGATTAAAATGTTATCTTTCAATTTTCAAAATCAACGTGTCGTATCTGCGAAGACAGTTATAATATTTTTAATACAAGTTTTCGGTTTAAGTTTTCATTAAAATCAGGCCCGAGACTACCTTATAAATTTTTTACTATTTCTTTCGGTGTACTACTTTCAATTTTCACCACCAATGCCTAAAATTTATCCCGTGTATGTATATAAATAAAATAACCTGGTTATTTAATTAAAACTATCCCACTTACCAACACGGCGACCGCACAATAAAGTTAGAAAAAAAAATTAATAAAAATATTCTTGATAAAAGTAAGGAGATAAAATTTTGCCGTGAAAAGAATCTTTGTTATTTTATAAAATGTGTTTATCGGCGAGCGTTAATATGTTACAATGTTGGCTCAATAACTGATTGTGAACGTGCACATTCCATATACATATCCAAGTATACGTTATGTATTATTCACCTTAATAAAATAAACTTCGACACATATACGACCACTATTATGCAAAAACTTCTGTAACACATAATTGACGATTGACAAATATACAAACCATTCGAATCCAATTTGAAACTAAAAACAAACAAAGATTTTTATCTGAAAACCTGTTGAATATATCGTTGCGATCTATGGTAAGTTTTAGTTATTTTCGGGCATTAGTGTCGTAAAGAAGTGTCCATCTCGAGTATTATCAAAGTATAAGCATCGTCGCTCATTTTTCGCAAGTGCTATATTTTACTTTATATTATACTACTAAGTGATATATTCTACTTTACCTTCCTTGTTTAACAATCTACTATTGCAGATTTTACATGCAGCTTGGTGATATTAACCGCTAGACTGGAAGGTATATAGCAAAAAGCACAAAACAGAATTCACTTGAATACTTTTTTATCGCAGGCTAAACAATAGCATATAGGTTAATTATTCTTGCAGGAATACTTACATTTTCTAATGTTGTTTCTGTGTTAGTCAAATTCAAATGCGTCAGGACGTTAGGTTGAGCGAGGAAGTTGTATAAATTCTGAAATAAAAATAACACAAATTTACATTATATATCGGTATTATAATTACATATACAGAAGAATAGTAACAGTTATATTGATCTTCGACTTGAAGTATACTAATGTGAGGCAGCTGTCTCTGCGATAGTCAGTTTCCATTCTATGTTTCGAATATTTACCATCTTTGACCACAAAGTCACTAGCAAGTGAGATAATAGAGTCACTAGTAAATGGATAGGCTAACATTAAAAAAAATACGTCTGTACGTCTGTAGGTATGGGATATGTTTTTTTTTACATTGGCACTAAGTTTTTTTTTTTTAATGTTATTGTTATGGCACAAGCGCGAGGCCCACCTGATGTTAAGCGGTATCCTCTGCCTATAACAGATGCATTTCATCACAAGTGACGAACTGCACTGCGCCCATCACCTTGAGACATACCTGTTAAGTCTCATTTTGCCTGTTATTTCACTGGCTCTCAAGGATTGCTGCCGGAACACACCGTTAGGTGATTTTTAGTGTTCGAGGTCCACTATCTCATCTGATGGTAAGTTATAATGCGTTCGAAGATGCTGTTCAGGCTCATCTATAATACTAGTTCTGATCTGAATGTGAATAAAAAATGGCTGTTTATTTAATTTTCGACCTTAACTCTAAATTCATATGATTAGGGTGCTGTAAGGTATACCGAATCACCTTATTCCGAACGCGATGGTTTGCCGAAAGACATAATCTAGAAGATTTATAAAATATCCTACCTAACCAACAAAATATATATTTACTGTGGTTGATTATAGCAAACTATATCGCGCTGTGTGTTTGTTACTTAGCAGAAGTCTAACATATAAACTGATATTGATACATTTTGTATTTTTGTTTCCCAAGTTTAGAGAACTTCATACAGCAACCCTTCTTTTATAATATTAAAAATAAAATGTATCAGTACAAATTGACCTTTTCTATGTTTGTTACATAGAAAAGCTGTAACTGAAATATTTGATTGCACATTGATGACACTTAGCGCCGTCTGAGTGGAATTAACCTGACAGCAGGCTTCCCGATTTGCACAACTAATGTCAAAAATGAAAAATGTCCAAAGCCAATATCCATATCACATGACAGCGATATGATTATGGTAATATCACCAATTATGACCATAACTATACTAAAATAGTCATTATACTATCATATGGAAAGTATTTTCATAAAGTTGGCAAACTGCGACAAGAATAAAAAAGTAGGCATAGTGAGATCTTATGCATAGTAGCTTCAAAGTGATTGCATTGTGCTACCGATTACTTGAAAGTTTTTAAATGTCAATTAAGCGCAATACCACAATGCCTACTGTATTCTGGCACGAAAGCTTCTTGATAAAGGATAACTTTATATACATATATATTTTTTTTATAGTGACGGATCAAGCACGAGGCCCACCTGATGTAAAGCGGACTAACCTCTGCCTATAACAGATGCATTTCGTCACAAGTCACGAATTGCCTGTAATTTCACCGGCTCTCAAGGACTGCTGCCGGAATACACCGTTAGGTGCTTGGCGACAGATTTTCTACTTGATGGTGGTCGCTATTCGCAAAATGCCCTTCTACCATGCAGTTGTCTAATCAATGAATTGCCTAATTTCTCATTGTTGAATTCGTATTATAAACATTTCAGCGAGCTCCGCGGACTTTGATCAAATGCGGAACTCTGATAAGAACTAAGTGATCACATCTGGAATGGCGCTACGTGTTGTGTTTACGGCAACATCTGGGCTATCCGATGGTCTCAGATAACTCACGAGTATTGTGATCGGTCGTAACATCATGCTGCCGCGCTGCCGTCGTGTAGTTGCGTCATCTACTTGCCTGTGATCTCGCAGTAGGACGTAGTAAGCAGTCTGGGTTATTTGATACTCAACCTTGAATATTGAGATACTTACATGTACATCGTCCTTAAGGTTATTGTGCGACAGGTCAAGATGCGAGAGCGTCACCAAATGGTTTGGATTGTCATTCAGCATGGCGGCTAGCTGCGTCACCGTCTTGCCAGTGATCCCGCACTGGGAGAGAGCAATGTGTCGTAAGCCGTCTGGGTTGTTCGATAGCCCGGTCAGAATACTGATAGCACCTGAAATAACATATATACTTTGAAAACAATAAAACCTAAATAAAAATTGTACAAGGTAACAAAAATTGAAGTTATTGTAAAGCTAGTTTTTGGGTTGTGGTAATTTTATACTAGCGGCACGCTTCGGGTATTTAACAAAAATTAGAAAAGCAAAGATAATTCTATAGCCTATGTTCATCAGGGATATTGTAGGATTCTTATGGTGAAAGATTTTTTCAAATCGGTTCAGTAGGTTTTAAATGTATTCGTTACATAAAAAAAAACAAATCTTTCCTCATTATAATATTAGTGTAGAATATACACATATGAATAAATAATAAATTATTATTTATTCGTATGTGTAAGCAAAGATAATTCTATAGCCTATGTTCATCAGGGATAATGTAGGATTCTTATGGTGAAAGATTTTTTCAAATCGGTTCAGTAGGTTTTAAATGTATTCGTTACATAAAAAAAAACAAATCTTTCCTCATTATAATATTAGTGTAGAATATACACATATGAATAAATAATAAATTATTATTTATTCGTATGTGTAAGCAAAGATAATTCTATAGCCTATGTTCATCAGGGATAATGTAGGATTCTTATGGTGAAAGATTTTTTCAAATCGGTTCAGTAGGTTTTAAATGTATTCGTTACATAAAAAAAAACAAATCTTTCCTCATTATAATATTAGTGTAGAATATACACATATGAATAAATAATAAATTATTATTTATTCGTATGTGTAAGCAAAGATAATTCTATAGCCTATGTTCATCAGGGATAATGTAGGATTCTTATGGTGAAAGATTTTTTCAAATCGGTTCAGTAGGTTTTAAATGTATTCGTTACATAAAAAAAAACAAATCTTTCCTCATTATAATATTAGTGTAGAATATACACATATGAATAAATAATAAATTATTATTTATTCGTATGTGTAAGCAAAGATAATTCTATAGCCTATGTTCATCAGGGATAATGTAGGATTCTTATGGTGAAAGATTTTTTCAAATCGGTTCAGTAGGTTTTAAATGTATTCGTTACATAAAAAATAACAAATCTTTCCTCATTATAATATTAGTGTAGAATATACACATATGAATAAATAATAAATTATTATTTATTCGTATGTGTAAGCAAAGATAATTCTATAGCCTATGTTCATCAGGGATAATGTAGGATTCTTATGGTGAAAGATTTTTTCAAGTCGGTTCAGTAGGTTTTAAATGTATTCGTTACATAAAAAAAACAAATCTTTCCTCATTATAATATTAGTGTAGAATATACACATATGAATAAATAATAAATTATTATTTATTCGTATGTGTAAGCAAAGATAATTCTATAGCCTATGTTCATCAGGGATAATGTAGGATTCTTATGGTGAAAGATTTTTTCAAATCGGTTCAGTAGGTTTTAAATGTATTCGTTACATAAAAAAAAACAAATCTTTCCTCATTATAATATTAGTGTAGAATATACACATATGAATAAATAATAAATTATTGTTTATTCGTATGTGTAAGCAAAGATAATTCTATAGCCTATGTTCATCAGGGATAATGTAGGATTCTTATGGTGAAAGATTTTTTCAAATCGGTTCAGTAGGTTTTAAATGTATTCGTTACATAAAAAAAACAAATCTTTCCTCATTATAATATTAGTGTAGAATATACACATATGAATAAATAATAAATTATTATTTATTCGTATGTGTAAGCAAAGATAATTCTATAGCCTATGTTCATCAGGGATAATGTAGGATTCTTATGGTGAAAGATTTTTTCAAATCGGTTCAGTAGGTTTTAAATGTATTCGTTACATAAAAAAAAACAAATCTTTCCTCTTTATAATATTAGTGTAGAATATACACATATGAATAAATAATAAATTATTATTTATTCGTATGTGTAGATTCTGAATTAATTTTCGAAACAGTGTTCATGAAAAAACATAATTTAAATCACAAACAAGTATTATACACACCTAATTACTTTGTTCCACACTTTAAACAGTATTTTTTAATTTCAATTATTACCTAACTACCACAGTGAATGATTGTAGAAGAGTCAATGGTGAGCTCAATCTTGTACTTCAAAATAATAAGGAATTTTAATAACATCGGATGATGATATTGATTGTATCCCATTTGCTGAACAATACCTGTTATTGTTTTGAAACAAATGTCATAACAACCAACGATTTATGTCAGCAAAGGCAAACAAAATACATAAGTTATATAACTATTGTTGTTATTATATGATGTGTTATTAAATTTAATTAAAATATCATACAACGTCCCTGAATTATATGAAGATGATAATAAAAAACACAGTAAATTTTGATAAATATGATTACACGATGTTATACTGACTTGCAACTTAACTGATGTAAATGCCATATAAGTTTAATTATATATATATTTTTTATGTTATTGTGAAGGAACAAGCGCGAGGCCCACCTGATGTTAAGCGGTATCCTCTGCCAATAACAGATGCATTTCATCACAAGTAACGAGCTGCACTGCGCCCATCACCTTGAGACATACCTGTTAAGTCTCATTTTGCCTGTTATTTCACTGGCTCTCAAAGACTGCTGCCGGAACACACCGTTAGGTGCTTGGCGACAGATTTTCTACTTGAGGGTGGTCGCTAGCCAGGCGGGCATTCGCAAAATGCCCTTCCACCATGCGGTGAAGCTCAAGCTCTGGGCGGGATTCGAACCATGGACCTGCTGCGCGGCAGTCCATAGCCAATGCAACTGAGCTATCACTGCTTCAAGATATATAATATTATATTTTAAGATTATTATTGCAAATGCTTTGAATTAATTATGAATATAGCATTAGATGAAACAACAAAATGAATATATAAATATCGTCACTCCATTAGTCAAAGACAGTTCAATGGCAAGTCCAATCATGGGAAATCCCGAATGTTGGATTAAATTAATTCCTTAATCATTTTTCCTTTTATCTGGCATTAAAACTTATGAATGGAACAACTAATTAAACCATGGCCCAATCAGATTTCACAGTTTGTTATTAATAAAACTTTTAACCACGATTGGTCATGGAACTCATGTATACTAATTGGTACTAAGGGAGCAGCAGTGGATGAAATAATTCACCAATGAATAATGCTCCATGAATAACTTCTAAAAAGATTTTTTTGTAATCAATGTGCATTTTTGTTACCTTGATGATATAGTATTATAATTAGTGTTTAAGCAATGTAACTTTTTTGATCAATAAACAAATTTATTTATTAATTTATTATTAATTAAAATAAGAGGAGATTTAACACAACATACATACTCGTAACACTTCAAAACTTCGCGAATCCCACATTCTCGGAGCATTGGTCATGTCAGTAAACGTCTGTTGTATAAATGTCAACTAATAATTACACAAAAACCGTAAACATCCCGCGAGACGTCAACAATGAGCGATATTTTTAATATTATTAAGTGCGGGATTCGAACCCGCGTCCATCTCCTTTTAGCCGGGGTATGGTCTAACCAATTATTGACCTAACATGATACAATGACTTAATTGCTTTTTGACTGAATTTTGCTCTCGTTCTTCAACCATCGTATCGGAAAAATCTCATCGTACTCGGCGATAGGTGAAAAATTAAAAAAAAGTCATAACTCCGAAAATACGAACAATCGCGGAACATACATGGGAGTGATTCAGATTCCTCCCAGCTTCAGTATATCACAACTTCTTGGGACATCTTGTATATAAAAGGTATTTTAAAAATTTACCTCTTATCTGTGCCCTTAGCTTGGTTAAGGACTCTGACTAATATTTCTCTCCAACCGGAGTATGTTAAACCATATTAAACAGGTAGGGTGCTGATGATGATGTTAATGATGATAATTAATTAAGGTAAATGGGGGAGTAGTTGACACATAGGTCGGAATAGTCAACTTTAGAACAGTGTAGGGTGATCAAAATGTTTTAATGTAAAAGTGAATTATATATTCTAAAAGAAAGGGTTTCATGTAGATTATTGCAAGTTTTTCAATTATCTCATAAGAGCAAGCAATAAAAAATGAAAAATACATGATTCCAAAGTATCAAATGCACCCATAGTTGACATGCTAAAAATTGATTTGTTTGGGTATTTGACATTAGTTGATCCAATAGTTGACATCAAATAAAGAAATTAATTTATTAATAATGAATACTTTAATACATATAAATATACATAAAATCACGCCTATTTCCCGTAGGGGTAGGCAGAGACTATAGATTTCCACTTGCTACGATGCTTAGATATATCTTTCGCTTCATCTACATTCATCATCCTTTCATACATAAGCGTCTGTTTAGGGTACTCCTGACATGACCATTTTTCAGAACCTCTTCAATTTGATTTCGGAACGTTCGTCTAGGTCTTCCCCTTCCAAAACTTCCGTTCACTTGTCCCATGTAAACCTGTTTAGTCATTCTTATTTCATTCATTCTCTCTATATGTCCAAACCATCTGAACATACCTTTCTCGATTTTAGCCACTACTACATCCTTACCACGTCAGTCCCTTATCACACTATTCCTTATCCTGTCACTCCGTTTGACTCTAATTATGCTTTTCAATGCTCTCATCTCCACTGTATTTATTCTACTTTCCTGCTTTTTCTGCTATATTCAACTTTCACTACAACTTACTACACCTTCTTAGACATATTTAGTTTTTTTTTAATGCCTGATAGGTTAACCATTGACCACTATCTCACCTGATGGTAAGTGATGATGTGGTCGAAGATGTTGTACAGGCTGACCTAGAAGTACTGGCTTTCAAGGACAGCTGCCGGAACACACCGTTAGGTGCCTGGCGACAGATTTTCTACTTGAGAGTGGTAGCTAGCCAGGCGGGCATTCGCAAAATGCTCTACCACCATGCTATAACGACTGCCATCCTAAGACAACAACCGGAACCGACGGCTTAACGTGCCCTCCTAAGCACGGAAGCGCTCAGTAGTAATCTCACTAGCGGTCACCTATCCAACTCATATCCGCGGGCGACGTTGCTTAACTTTGCTGATCGGTTAAGAACAGCTAAGTAAACTTCGCTACGAGCGCTTCGTACTGTTCATTAACGCGTGCAACGCTCCGTTCACCATGTTTACAGCATCCCCTCTCTTTCTATGTTACTTTCACACTCTCCATCTTTTGTAATCCTCCTCCAATCCAAATTAAAAAGGCGGTGCAACAGACTAACAACTATGCCTCGCCCAGCTCTCAGCATCTCGATTTTATCATATCCTGGATTCTTACCTAATTTCATACTCTTTAACGTTTTCAAAATCTGTTCCATACTTATTTCGTTTTCACCATCGCGTGTATGTGTGCATGTAGGTTCCTGAAACCTAGTGCAGTGTTCCCGCATGGTTCCCTCTTTTTCAAATAAACTTTCAAAATACTCTTTCCATCTTTTCAACACATATTCTACTCCTTTTATAATGCTTCCATCATGACTTCTGATTTGACGATCTCAGGTCATGGTTTCCTCGAGCTGTTCTTATGGATTTCCAGAAAAACTTTACATTTGACTGGAAATCTTCAGAAATCCTTTCGCTCATTTTTCTTTCTGCTTATACCTTCTTTAACTATCTTTTTTAATCTCTTATAATCCTTTCTTGCTACACGTAACTTATATCATAATGTGTTGCCATTTATACATTTTGGTTAGCTTTTGTGGCTAACGAATCCAACCATGTTATTTTGTTTTCATTCACAGCCTTTTGTGCATCTTGATCCATCTACGCATTTTTTAGCATTATTCTTTTTCGCTTTTTAGAAGTTCCGCACACATTGATGGCAACGTCTACCATCCCTTGCTTCAATTTTATCCACATTTCTTTAATTTCACTTATCTCTTCTAAACCATCAAGTCCAACTTATTAACATAATATTTTTTAACGTCCTTCTCTTGCAATTTTTTAATATTCACTCGTTCCAAACAGTTCTCACTTGTAGTGTAGATGCACGCGCTCGGTGTCGCTATCGGTTGAAAAAACCATTTAAACGTCTCACCACCAGGTGATCTGTATCGATGCCAACTCCGCGGTATGCTCGACTTACCAATACTTTCGTCCTCAGCTTTTCATCCACAGTAATAAAGTCAATCATACTTCTTGAATCACCTTCCCTTGTAAACAAATGGATCTTTTTGTGGTCAAACATTGTGTTTGTGACGCAAAGACTCCATTCCAGACACAAATCAAGCAAACTTAGGCCATTCTCATTCGCTCGTTCATCCCGAAAAGCACCAGGAACCCTTTAATATCCATCTCGCGTTCTTCCTACCCATCCATCAATACAAACCTTTCATTATCTCTACACATTTTTTAAGTATTGTGCATACTGTCCCAAAACTCCTTTCTTTCTTTTTGTGCTTTTGGGGACCTTCACGAACCCATGTCCGTCGGCGCATAGACACCCGCCCCAAAACATTGAGTATGGCCAACTTTAACCTTCACCAGAGAAGTCTTGGGCTCACGCATTCATACTTGATCATATTTTGTAAATTTTTTTTGTTTGTATTCATTTCATTTTTTAAAATTTTCAAAAGTTCTACGCATCATTACACGCGGGCCGCTGTTTCCGAACGTTTCGCGTTTTTTTAGCACGATCCGAGCTATAGTTTTTAAAATACAACAAATTTTTGCATCTATCATCTGGCATACTTCATAGTGCCCATTCCACCTCTTACATTCAACGTAGCAAAGCGGCTCCCCGTGGGACACTTTCCGCCCCGCGAGCTAAGGAATATTTGAATAAGGGGTTATTAATTTAAACCATCAACAAAGAGTATGTTATTATTATCATAATCATACTTTACACTTATAAATATCAGTCTAGCTAATCTAAGAAAACAGTATTTAGTTACAATTCATGAATCATATTTATTGCAGACTATAAAAATCCGATATCATTTAAGGTATAAGAAAATAACAAACAGTCTGACACAACAAATTCAGTACTGTTACAAAAAATATATGATAAAATATATGTACTCAGTACTTGACACTGTATGCATGTGTAGTTGACATCCCTGTCAAGTATTGGTTCTAGTAATAGGAACTATACTCACTATATACAGAAACGATTGTCACCTTACACTGATCACTGACATAATGCAAACTTAATTTACACCTAAAAAATCAGTAATTGACAGGGATGTCAATTACTGGTCAACATTGAAAAAGGCGTATGTAGTAATTGACACACACGAAATAATTGGCGCCATTACACACACGAGGTTAGGAGTGGAGTTCGGGTAATAAGCAGTGAACTAATAACAATATTATACACCACCTATGTGGATATCAGGAAAAGCAATGAAAAAAATTGAATAAATGTAAACTCAGTCATCTCTTTAAATTCTGTTAGATATATTAAAAAATATATAATTCACGGACACGCGCGCAGTTAAACACACGCTATTACAAAATGGCTGAACCAATTTTGCCAAAATAAAAAAAATAATGTGTCTGGATATATATCCTATCGATAGGATGCAGTCACATGGTCTGTTCTATGAAAAAACTTTCTTTATATGTCTTCAATGTTGAAAGTGTCAACTATTACCTCAATGTCTACTATACCCACTGTTACGTTATGTGAAGATGGGTGGATGTAACGGTATTATTAAAACGGCTGGATTACATAGTTAGTCCGAGCGTTTAATCTCAAACGTAGACGCTGCGTGATTGAGGTCACTATTACACCTTATGGCTAGCCATAAGGTGTAATAGTGACCTCGATTTCAATAGTGACCTCAATATTATTATGAATCTAATCATAATAATATATGATTGTTTATTAATACAATAGTGTATTCTTATATGCAATGGAAAGGGTGTCGGGCGGGGTAACCTAAGTAAGGCGACATAGTATGAAGCATTTTGGTTGTTTTTTTTTATTGTTTAGCCTTGACCACAATCTCACCTGATGGTAAGTGACAATGTGGTCGAAGGTGTTAACAGGCTTAAGCTAGAATTACTGGCTCTGAAGGACAGCTGCCGGAACACACCGCTAGGTGCTTGGCGACAGATTTTCTACTTGAAGGTGGTCGTTATCCAGGCGGGCATTCACAAAATACCCTTCCACCATGCGGTGAAGCTCAAGCCCGCGGCGGGATTCGAACCATGGACCTGCTGCGCGGCAGTCCATAGCCAATGCCACTGAGCCATCACTGTTCCAGGCCCTAGTGTAATGTAAAGTTACCTTTGTCTTCGATGTGGTTCTGTGAGAAGTCCAGGGTGTGCATGGCGGGTGTATGCTTCGCTTTGGAGAGCGCATGTCCGAGCCGCGCGGCATGGTCGTGCCGCAGCTGTGCGGCGCGCCAGCTGAGCCGCTGCGGTGGTGGCGCCGCCAGCCGTACGGATCGACACACACTCTCCCACGCCTCGCCGCTCGCGCGTACACCATCGCCGCACACGCCCCAGAACCACGTGTTGTGTTGCAACGCCATTATTAACGGGATTAGATCTCTGCAAGTGTTACAACAATTACCTTCTTACTTTTCCGGACTAGAAAACCTAACCATATTCCTAAGTCACCCACTGAGAAAAATCTATAGTCAAAAGCGCCCTAATGACGGCCAATTTATATGGCAAAAAACCGACCAAACGTAAATACGTACAAAAACGCCTTCCAACTAGAAGGCGTTAAACGAGGTCAGTGAAGGCGAATGTTTCTTTTCGTCTTCATTTAAGGTGTATTTTGTGGTCTTTCTTAAATATTGACTTTTCGATGAGGCTGATTAAGTCGTACGTTATAGCGATAATCACCGTATATAAACCGCCGTAAAAGTAAGGTATATTTTATGGTCAATACTGCAATTATTATCGTATAACAAGTTCAATTCTGAAAATACTGTACGGAGGGCGTTTTTGACGGTTGTGTTTATTATAAAACATGGTAAATTTTTATTGATTGGTGAAAATCATCTTAAGAGTTGTGAATTCATCTTACGTAGTTACAATTCAACGGTAAAAGGTCAAATTTGATTTAAGCCTTTAAGTCGTTTTTCTCAGTGCCGTTGTCCATCCGACATTTAAGGGTATCTTTGGCACTACAAAAAGAAACAGAATATTTGTCATATACCTAGCAAATAATAATAAAAACAAAAAGTTAAAAATAAAGTGGGAGTCCACATAAAATTAACGTTTTTTAATGTTTTTGTACTTGGTAAACTGTTAAAACGACAATACATTTAAGCGTTAAACTTGGTATGATTATACTTTAAAGTGTTATAACGAATGTTGTATTCGGCTACTGGCCGAGTGACGAACATTCATACGTCCTGCCGAATATTCGGCCTTATGACCCATGCATGTGTTAAGAAAACAAGTTCAAATTGACACACGAAATACACCATCTACAACCTAAACTCACTGAATTATAAATCTGAATGATTCAGGTAAACTGGAACCTACAGAAAGCAATAACGTCAAAGTAAGTAGTAGTAAACCTACCTACTTGTTTGATGGACAGGTGTTCTAATTCCCGAGTGAGAAAACAATATACCTACTAGGGTTTCTTTCAACTTTATTGTTAATTTAATTGCAATCTATATCAAAATTAAAGTATTTAATTTTTCTTGCATTAAAAGTTTTAATGCTGATAAGCCTTTGACCACTATCTCACCAGATGGTAAGTAATGATGTGGTCGAAGATGTCGTTCAGGCTAACTTAGAATTACTATCTCTCAAGGGCACCGTTGTTTGGCGACAGATTTTCTACTTGAGCGTTGTGGTTAAGATTGTTAAGAGCGTCTAGGCAAGCTACGCCTACAAACGCTCCAAACGCTACGATCAAGCTGTGTATGGTTATTGGTTATAGCAGTATTAGAACAGTATGCAATGCAATGTTGTTTCTTGTATCCTAGTTGTCTAGTTTACATTCGCTTTGAGATAAAAAAAAAACAAAAACAGTCGAATTGAGTACCTACTCTTTTTTTGAAGTGGGTCAAAAATACGCTAGCTCCCGGCGGCGACGTATTCGATGCCTAATGAATATTTAAGTATGTGTGAACTTACGAGAATTTAATTTACTTTCCGGGGGACAAAACTGATGCGTGTGTCTGTGTACATTTTTGTATCAATTCAAACAAAGCACGTGTTGGTTTATGGTAAAATAATCGAAGTTTTTATACACCTCACGTGTTTATTTTTTATAATAAAGATAAACAACAACAGATATAAGTAACCACTATCATAGATAAGAATACAAAAGATTGATGATGATGGGTGAATCATGAAGTTTAATAACTCGCTAAAAATAGTAAAGGCACCTTAAATGTTTTGTTCATTTAGCTCAAGAACATAGATCAATGTTCATTCCTATGTTTCTTTTATACGTTTTTGTGTCCTACAGCAGCTCACATACTTTTTTGTTAGCTTTTTATTATAATAAAATACACCCTATTAAAAATCCCATGAAACTATATATAATATTGGAAGTAATGGGATATTAAAAAATGACATAACTCATAACAGATGAGTATAAAGAAACAGTCAAAAGGATAATTTAAAAAAAAAACCGTCTCCTACGACTGAAAAGTATGAAACTTAATTTGGTTTTATTTACATGGATGGGTTTTTCTGGACATAGGTAGGTTTTTTCCAGTAATTTTGGTTTAAAAAGCAAAATACTGAACCGAATTAGATAAAATGCATGTGCTAATCTTCCACATAAAGGCCGAGTAATCGCGTAACAACCATTAAAAAAATAATACAGTCGAATTAATAATCTCCTCCTTTTTGAAGCCGGTTAAAAATAAAACATCATTACGTTTGTTTATCCTCGAAGGCAGAGTTCTCTTAACGCCCACGTTTCGTCAAATATGTTTGGTTTCTTAAAAGGGCTTCGATCTACAGGGAACAGTACCATACTCTTGGCAGTAACTAAAAATAATTCTACTACAGAAAAACAGAATACCTATCCAATCCGGGCATCGAACTCAGGACCTGAACATTTCAAAGTGACGCTTAACGCCACCCGACAAACTAGGCAGTGCACTAAGACCTACTAATAAGTAGTTAATATGATGTTTTTTTCTATTACCATGTAATATAAAACAAGAGACATAGGTATAAACTAAAAGTGATGCCTCAGTACAGCGACCATGGATTTCCATTAGCTACGACCCCGGCGACATTATGCGCATTGATTAGATTATTTGTACTATTAATAGATTGTCTGGTTTTTTAATCATCAGATAAAACATATCAGATTGATAAAATGTTAACCGACCAAATTTAGAACAAATGAACTTATCTTTTAAACAACTAACATTCATTCTTTATATTGGTTTTGTATACATTTATTCTTAGGAAAAGTAAATATCTCACTATTGAAAAACTGGACCTAAAGAATAAGGTATTTAGTTATATGGGTAAAATAACATAATTCATTCCGAGCGGCGATCGGAAAGTATAGTACGAAATTCTGTATATTTAAAAAATCTAATTGTTTAAACTTGTTTGATTCGCCAATATATTTTAAGTATCAGTTCCGGACCTTTGGGACATCACAGAGTAAACATTTTGCGTCTTCTACTACAGTGCGGCCGGTGAGAGAATGCGTTTGACAGTTCATTTTATTAATATGGTTTTCCCCACCCAAAGTAACATAGACAGTCTTATTACATAATACTGTATCAGTCAGACATTTAAATGTTCAAAAATATTTGTTTATATACATTTTACTCCATTTACAAGCCACAACGAGAACAAAAACGCGTACTGTCAAACGCATTCTCTCGGCAGCCGGACTTTACGAATAAATATGTAAAGAAATGTAAGTCCGGCTCAAAAACAGCAGAACCGCAACGGACGTGGGTCCAAAATCAAACTGTATGAGAGTTAGATTTCTTTACATATTTATTCGTAGTCCTTTTATTATCTATGTATACTTCTCAATTCTCCGTCCAAGTAGTTAGGTTGAGACATATATGTCTACGATATGAATTTCAAAAACTACTCCTTCACTGGTTGCTGCGATGCGGAACTCTAATAGAAGTTACACTTGCTTCGCCAGTTTAATAACTGTATCAGCCGGATTGTCCACTGCTGAACACCGCCTCCCCCATTTAGGGGGTTTGCCGATGAGTTAATCAGTTAAAGTTTATTGGATTAAACCTTAACCTTTGACGAGAATCTAAGTATTAGTAGGTGATGACGTTTTGTCAGGCTGAATCTAAGCTAAAAACTGTTGTTATAGGTCCTTGGTGACATATATTTCTTCTCAAGGTTAATAGCTAGCCAGATGAGTATTCACAAAATGCCCAACCATCATGCGGTAAAGTTTAAGCTGGTGGCACTATTCAAATCATAGGCCCCGTCGGAGGCCACAATCTTCACCACTGGGCCATCATTGATTCAAAAATAGATAAAATTACCTTTGATCCAGATGATCGAAGTCCTTTAGATGTAACATCCTAATGTCATGTGCCAGGTATATAGTGTCGATGTCCCATGCTACTTCAGCCCTGAAAATTACAAAGACATGATGCCGAATCGTGTATTACAACTTACGAAACAAGACTATAAAATAGGTGCGAACAAGTAGCGAAACGATAATTTGAAGAATTCACGGTGACAATGTATATAAAAAACAAAAAATGTATTGTAATTTCTTGGTATTTAGGCCACTTAGCAAAAATGAATTGTCTACTCTTCAAATTGTTAGAATATAACCTATTGTTAAAGTTTCAACCGCCAGCTGACCAGGTCAAGGCGATCAGAGGCTCTTAATAACGAACTGTCAGTCAATGGCGGGATTCTGTTAAACAATAATTAATTCATTTGCTAAATGAGTGATCAGCCGCACTTTTCATTCATCAGCCTTTGCAAACAGATAGTAACTATTATGTGTATCTTATACCCATATGTGTAAAAATTAAAACCTGGCTTTAATAAAAATTTTCTTTGCTGCATTGTGGACACATACAAGCAATTTCTCAGTACATTATTTTTTATTTTAACAATTTACGTATGCATTTTTTTGTAAGGTACTGAATTATGACATCTATATCTTGCCCGTGTGGTGTCGGCTTAGAACTCACCCCTCCCAGCCTTATCTTCCAGTGAGTGCAGTAAGAGGCGACGAATGAAAATACAAGAAGGTGGTCAGCTGCCCCTTCTGAAAGACTGCCTTCTTACACTGCGATCCCCAAGTCGCCTGCCAAGCGTGGATATTATGTCAAACCCTTCCCTCATTGGGGAGGCATTTGTTCATCGACTGAATGTTATGATTGTTGTTGATGATATTATTATGTAATGTGATCATGCTACTATAATAAAATGAACTTTAAACATAACAAGCTGTTGATCTTGCAACTTGCATTTCCTTGCTGGATTGAGGTGAAAAATTGGGCGCTCGGCGGCAAAGTTATTACGCGTCTCGTACCTACGAAACCATCGGTACGCTCAGGATTCTATATTCTGAACTCTTTACTCGTGGTTTCATTCTAGAGTTCATCACTTTCTCAGGTTTCAATAAAAGTATCGCGCCAAATAACAACTTAGCAGCCTTGCATAACAAATAAATATTTTAGCTTATCTCTAAAAGTTTACCTAAAAGGAGTTTGGCACAGATCGCACATGGCTGCGTATTGGTTGGAAAAGTCCCCACAAGTAGAATGTTTCCTCGTACCACACGCTTGCGGTAACGGGAAAGGCAAATTAACCTGAAAATAAACAATTACTCTTAAAATGTTACGAAAAAAATTAGTTGTCACGTCAATTTCAGTCTCCATTTGTACCTAACTCGACTAGCAGAACAATTATAAAAATTAACGCATGTAATTGATAAGCTTAATTGGACCGTTTGCGTGAATGAGCTTGTCATAGATTATGATTCAGACTCGTATTTATAATTTTAACATCTGGCTTCCCGTTAATGTCATGTCCATTTTGTTTCAGAGTAAGAATTACAGCTGGACTTCAGTAAATAATGGATGGATCCGGTAGGTAAAGTAGCAGTAGAGCACTTTGTGCGAGTTTGCCCGGGAAAGTACTACTTCCATTCTTAATTTCTACTACCAAAGAGCAATGTTCACATTACTGTGTACTGATTTGCAGGGTATGGATGCTGGGGAAATTATACGGGCATGAGATCTACTATTACAAAATTAATTACGAGTGGAAAAATTATAGTCACGTGCGGTATTCGAAACCGTGTCATCCACCACTATAGTCGGGGTTCTTCACCTATGCTCTGACCGACTGAGCTAACATGACAATGATTCATAACTATATTTTTTCCTCTCGTAAATTTGTAATGTCACCCGCAGAACATGCGTTATTGAGAAAATAAAAATATTAAAAAAATAGATTTAACAACTTTATGCCTCAAGGTGCTGGCGCAGTGCAGTTCGCCACGTGTTGCGACGAGCTGAATGTGTTATAGGTAGAGGTTATTGCTTAAAACTAGGCGGGCCTCGTGGTTGTTCCACCACGATAGCATAAAAGTAGGTACTTGCGCCATGGAGACATAACTTTCAATAACTTAATAATTATATATCGGTACTCATAAGCGTGAACATTTTATTAACTAAATAATCTAAGCCGTATTTATAAGTCTGCCCAGGTTACCGAACATATTTATCACCACAAATGCTCAAATAAGCCATGAGAAACATATAACAATATTGTAGTCTTAAAGATTTAAAAAATATAGTAAAAAACATAGTTTTTTAGTGGCTTGGCACCATTCACGACTTATGAAACGTTATGAAAATGAAACACAGATTTATTCCTCAATCTCAAGCCGAATAAAGTACCAAATAATGTACAAGGTACAAGGATATCAGACTTCGTTTTTAGTTATCTTGCCTAGAGCTTTGTTATTTTCTTAGGTATTAATTGATGTACTTACTGAAATTACCGACTGAGTTATCAATAATTTACCGAAAATCATACCTGTTTATAACCATAATGGCACATATAGTTAGGTATGAATATACAACTTCCCTTACAACCGTGCATGCAATCCAGACACAAATAAAACTCGCAAATACGACGATGTTAACACATTGCAGATTAATCTAATTGTAGAGCTTATGAATGAAGACGATACCAGTCTTAATATGCTTTAATTTTATATTTCATTGCTCTCAATGAATCAACACTGTCATTTAACGGGGTAATACAGTTCATTGCTGCGATAAAGAGTTGTGTTTATGTCTAATAATTCTGCAAAAAGGTAATATTAACTGAGAATTGAAGAGTTTTATATTTAAATTAACAGAATATAGTAGGTAGTACATTCTTTTACAGGTCCCTGGTTCGCTCCCCACCGCCGGCTTGAGCTTTACCGCATGGTGGAAGGGCATTTTGCGACTGCTCGTCTGGCTAGCTACCACCCTCAAGTAGAAAATCTGTCTCCAAGCACCTAACGATGTGTTCCGCCAGCAGTCCTTGAGAGCCAGTGAAATTCCAGGCACATGCGACTTAACAACTATGTCTCAAGGTGACGGGCGCAGCGCAATTCGTGACTTGTTACGTATGCATCTGTTATAGGCAGAGGTTAGTCCGATTAACATTTGGTGGGCCTCGAGCTTGTTCAATCATAATAACATAAAAAGGTACTCTCTCGCCAATCTGGCACTCAAACTCCCGACAGATATAGTAGCATTGGTTCATTGGTGACGATGCATTAGTGGAGGATCCAGTTTCATAATGCGTGCGGCTGTATCGAGATCAGCCGTCAACCTAATTTTAATAATGATCGTGGATGGACCCTCCCACCAGCCTGGACACCTATTCTTAATGCTACCTCATCGCGAAAAGTGCAGTCTACAGTGTGATAGGCATCGGATATGCCCGAAACCTAGGTCAACAATCTCGACCAATACTCGTGAGTACAGCCGGGTATTTAAATTAATAATTATGAACAGGTATCGTCTAGACTAGCACGTTCCACCGTCAACCGCGTCGTCACATTCCATTACGTGAGACTGCGGTCAAAATCATGCATCATCACATTATAACATATATGAAAAATATTTCCCCGTTTTACGCCTCTAGACTTATATCATACTCTGTAATCCACGCTCACCATACTTTTCAGTTCACTATACAACATTAATCCTTTTTCCTACTGCCTAATACCTACACTGTTACTATCCCTCACGAAAACAGATGTGACATTATGTAGGTATGTAATATGTTCGATATTTTACACAATTTATAGCAATCGATCAAACAGTGTAATGGTACAACAATAACGTAATATTGTAAATTACACACTGAGAAAAACGACTAAAAGGCTTAAATCGAATTTGACCTTTTACCGTTGAATTGTAAATACGTAAGATGAATTCACAACTCTTAAGATGATTTTCACCAATCAATAAAAATGTACCATGTTTTATAATAAACACAACCGTCAAAAACACCTTCCGTAAATTATTTTCAGAAATGAACTTTTTAATACGATAATAATTGCAGTATTGACCATAAAATATATCTTACTTTTACGGCGGTTTATATACGGTGATTATCACTATAACGTACGACTTAATCAGCCTCATCGAAAGTCAATATTTAAGACAGACCACAAAATACACCTTAAATGAAGACGAAAAGAAACATTCGCCTTCACTGACCTCGTTTAACGCCTTCTAGCTGGAAGGCGTTTTTGTACGTATTTACGTTTGGTCGGTTTTTCGCCTTATACCATATAAATTGGCCGTCATTAGGGCGCTTTTGACTTTAGATTTTTCTCAGTGCACGCGACTCATTCTGTTATATAAAAATTGTAATACAATAGTACATTATCTAATACATAACACTAATATTATTAATACGAAAGATTTGAATTATTGTATGTAACGAATAAACTCAAAAACTACTGGACCGATTTGAAAAAATCTTTCACCATTAGAATCCTACATTATCCCTGATGAACAAATGATATAGAATACTTTAAAAAATTGTTGTTTTTTTTTAAATCTTTGTTAAATACCTTTGCGATGCCGGAGCGGGCCTCTAGTTGTTATATGGTAGTCTATTTTGCCCGTTCGTATGCAGTCACTTTTAAATATCAGATTTCTCACCATGCGTCATTGCCTTTGGTCTTCCATAATGTTTCTTTCTTATATCTCCGATACTGATACCTATTCTAAATTATATGTCTATATTGTTTAAATATACATAATTGTGGGAAAGGAACTGCCTTCTGCAACACAGTGAAAACTACAGCAGCGGGCAGGGATTTCATCTTTAAATTGTACCAAATTTTTATACAATAAAGATATTTGTATTTGTATAATGCTTATCTCACCTACAGTCAATTTAATTTAAATTTATTTTAATGATTGTTGTTAATAATTATACCTACATACCTTCGATATAACATCTGCCATGGAGACATCAGGAAACAGATCGTCGAAAGCGGCACTGAGCGCGTGCAGCGCATTCATAACGCCTTCTGATGTGCCTTCTTCACCTGCATAAAACATGTATCAGCTTACTCTTTCACTTTCAAAATGCTTTTATAGGTTTATGGACTACTTTAAAAGTAGTAATTGTAATGTAAGGAAGAAGCTAGTGGAATAATAACGAAGCTTGTCCTGTTGAACGATGACGTCTATGGCGTAATGTTTTGTAGTTCGATAGTCTAAATATTGTAGGTACTTGATCAAGTTATACGCAAGATTAGGAGAAGATTTTTGACGATATTATTATTAGTACTGTAACATTTCATTAACAAGTATAAATTATTTAAAAAAGTAAATATCCCGACCTAAATTACTGATTTTATGTAAGAGTTTTTTCGTTCCATTGAAATTAAAACTGCAAGTTATATGGAATCGTTTTATAAAGCCCTATATTTTGATATGCTGCTCGATGGGTTTGATAGTTTTTTTTACTCACATTATGTCGTCCAAAACCACCAGTTTTTTATAATTATTTTTTATTTACCTAGTGTCACTTCCGCTATCAAGACGAATCTAATTATATCTCAAACATTAAAATCGGTTAGGCCGTTTAAAAGTTATGGTGCAATAAAGAAACTCACAAACATACATACATGACCCCTGAAAACAAAACACTCCTTTTGGACAGTCGTGTAAATGTGAAATCAAATCAAACATTTGATAAAGGTAACCGTAATTTTTTTAAATATATTTTTACTGTGTTCAGGGTAATTATTGCATTAGTGCTTGCCTTTCAAATTAATACAAACTATATTTATATAATCTCACGAATACTACGATTCCCATAATCATGAAGAATCGTTACCAAACCTAAGCTACAAGCGCTATATAACTGATGACTGAGCAGATGACTTTTGACGAAATGCATCTGTTATAGGCAGAGATCACCGCTTAAAATCAGGTGAGCGTCGTGCTTGTTCCATCACAATATCATTAAAAAATATGTAAAGGCTTTTGGAATTGATGACATATGTTTGTCTTTTATTTGAAAATATCAACAATTCGGTAACAGTGTTTATTTTTATAGGCCTGGCTTTTCAATCATCACTATCATCAGATGATAAATAAAATTAATGAAAGAGTAGTAAAATGTAACATAACCGAATATTGGGCTGAAAGATCTACTTGTAGTTCTGATGAATCTGGAGTTGTTGCTTCTAGATCCTAATATTTCAGGTTCAACGCCCGCTTACAGGTCAATATTAATTGATGGTCCTAACCAAAAATAAATTGTAATGTTCAATCAGTGATTTTAGCAGGAAGGAAAACGTGCTCGTATATTGCATATTAAGGTAATTTATAATATGTCATGTTATAACGCCACATAATATGTAATAGTCACTTTTTTTTTTATCAAGGTTAATATTACAGTTACCTCTTAATTTTTTTTTTATTTCGATAGCGTCTTCTAACTTTGACTAGTATGAAATAACTTGTTTGAAGTCGGTTGTTGATTCAAAACACAAATGTTTTAATTATGAATGGGCAAACACATGGTATAATCAAGTTCAGTGCCGCGTAGACCACTTAATTATTATTAACGTTCTCCGTTTGTTGTGGGCAGGGTTTAAATCCACTTCATCTTATATAATACAAATTGCTGTGGATTTTCTTCATAATATATTAGTAGGATTGAGTGCGGATTAAATTCAAAGAAAAGCAAATAAAAATTTGGACACGAAAGAATTTATAGTAAGTAGTGTTCATTGCAAACAAACCACAATGATTCACTTGTATTTCATAAGATCTCAGAAACAATTTTATTTATGTAGTAGCAATTCTCACCCCATTAGAGGAAAACCAAATAGAAAATACTGACTCATACTCTACTCACTTGCATAATACAAATCGGTGTTCATTGATTAGCACACAAAAGAATTATTTACTTACCTATAAGTATCGAGACGGGCTTGTGTTCGTGAATCAGTGTTATTGAGAGGTGATTCGCCTTTTTGCTGTCCAATGCCTCAATTTCCATCAAGTGAAATCCATTGTCAACCTGTTATGTACAAAATGTTGATTATTTTACCTCGTATTATATCATTCGGCCGTCTACGGGAAAATAACTAACTCATTGTATGTTCTAACTATTTTTTAATGCATATCACGGGTACTATGTATATATTCAATATTCATGTATTATCTAACAAATTACAGTGAGTTAGTTTTGACTATTATACGAGTACGGTTTTTACGGAAAATTGGTAATATTTATAAATTATCAGAGTAGAAAATGTCCGTTTCCATCGGTAATTGAGCCCTTGTCTCCGGGTTTTACGCACTGGGCGCCTTAACCCCTTTGGCATCGTGACGGTAGATTGAGGTACGAATTATGTGCTGTAATGTTATTATTACTATAGTAGGGGCAGGGCGGAGAAATAATAAAACTAGAGCACAAACATCGCATCCAAATTCGCATACCTAAATAAAAGTTATTTGTTATGCAAGGCAGTAAAAGTTGCTATTTTGCTCGAGTAAGTACTCTTTTATTGAAACCTAACGAAGCAATTCTAGGATTGAACCATGATAGAAGCGAGTACAAAATATAGAATCCTGAGCGTGCTGAAGGTTGCAAAGATACGACACGCAGAATAACTTTGCTGCCGAGCGAAACACAATTTTTCAGCTCATTCACGCGAGGAAAATGGGTTAAGAAAGACATCTTAAATAATGTAGGAAAGACATTAACTTATGGTTAAATTTATAATTATTATTACGAAAATTGGTAATATTTAAAGTATTTTTTTCTGGATATTTTATAGAGGTTTCAAAAACCTTTTCCACGCAGATCTCGAAAGATAATCAACATTTTTCCGAGCTTGTGAGGTGAAAAACAACATTCTACTAAAAATGTTTGTTAGGACTAACACAAGTCAACGCTAAGAGGTTGTCAGCATGTTTCAATTAACCCTGTATTGATGATATAAAATAATATAAAGTGTAAAAACTTGATATTTCAAAATGCATACTTATGCCAACCGTGGTGGCACGCTTGGCAGGCGGCTTGGGGATCGTTAGTTGTTTTTGAAGTTGGCAGTTCTTGAGAAGATGATGCTGCCCACCTTCCAGTATTTTTCCCTTAGTCGCCTCTTACGACACCCACCGGATGATATGGGGAGGTGCATGTCTAACCCGGCACCCCACGGGGGGCGTAATAAATATAATAAATTCTTAAGACAATAATAAATATAATAAATTCTTACCCTTGTAGGAACCTTTGCTGTGGTTATGAATATCCTATATGCTGTCACAGCCTGAAACAAAAAATAAATAATTAAAAAAGATGTAGAAATTTAGTAAAATCAACATCTACACTAATATTTAAGAGGAAAGATTTGTATTTTTTGTGTGAAACGAATAAACTTGAAACTACTAGACCGATTTGGATGAAATATGGTATGGAAATAGTTTCAGACCCGGGAAAGGACATAGGATACTTTTTATCCAACTGCGCAAAAAGAGGTAATTGGTTTTGCGCGATAACCGACATACGCGCGGGCGGAGCCGCAACTGGTAAGCTAGTTAGCTATAAGTTACTACTATAATAATCATCATCAGCCGGAACGTCAACGAAATTCCCACGCTTGGCAGGCGTCTTTGGATCTCAGTAGATGTTATCAGTACTTAAGAAGGCGCAGCTTCCCACATTCTGGAGTTTTTTCTTTCGTTGGCTCATAAGACACCCACTAGAAGAAATGAGGGGGATGACAGTCTAACCCAGTAGATACCCCACGGGTGTATAAAAATACTTATTATGACATGGCCTCAACAAGCTCATGAGACTATGAATATTACAAATCGGTCCTATTTAATAAATATTTACTATGTAATTGTTATTACATAATATCGTTAGAAACGTTTAGATAAAACACGTTTTTTATATGGGGATCCCCTTTCATTTTCATCTTTTGGGTATTGACATTATTGTTTAGGTAAATTGCTTTGAAAAAATCAAATGGTTACCTAAAGTTATTATATTACCTATTACCTTTTACCGTTCCAAAGATACAGGTTTTTAAAGGACGGACGGACGGACAGCCTAAGCTTAGTTAGTAATGGGGCGGGACCCCATTTATACTTTCAAGTACGGAATCCCAAAAATAACGATTTATGGACTGAAGATGATTTTGTAGTATAGACCATGAAACAACTTTTTTATTGGTTTATTCATTATGTATGGTTATGAAGGTAAATAAATTATTATATCTAACTATATAATTTGTCTGCAGAATTTGATATATTTTTTAATTTACCTATGTCTTGTATTTTTTCTACCAACCCATGCATACGCATTTTTAGTAACGCAATAGACATTTAATTGTATGTATAATACTTACATTATTTTTTACCACAGTATCATTTATATGGATAAAATCCACGCCAAGCAAAGGCAAAATAGTTGTAACATAGTTTTCTGCTAATAGGTAACTATATAATAACTCTGTTCAGAATAATAGTAGGTACATAATTGATCGGCACAAGAAGACAACCCACACCCACGTTCTGCGTCAGAAGAGCTATGCGATAGAAATAGAGGCGCCCTGTAGGTATGTGTTGTAGGTACTCAGTCCTGTGTGAGCTGCATTGCTTTTTATGACGTCGTCATAGCCGCATATTTAAAAGTCTTTATGGATACATCTTTTTTTTATGTTATTGTTACGGACCAATCTCGAGGGCCTGATGTTAAGCGGACTAACCTCGGCCTATAACAGATGCGTTTCGTCACAAGTCACTAACTGCACTGCGCCCGTCACCTTGAGACATAGTTGTTAAGTCTCAGTAATTTAACTGGCTCTCAAGGACTGGTGCCGGAACACACTGTTAGGCTCTTGGCGACAGATTGTCTACTTGAGGGTGGTCGCTAGCCAAGCGGGCATTCGCAAAATGCCCTTCCACCATGGACCTGCTGCGCGGCAGTCCATAGCCAATACCTCTGAGCCATCACTGCTTCGAGCTTCTTTCTGGTTCTGTTATGCTTTTATGTCGTGAGGAAGGTCAACATTGTAAATTACAGATATGCTTGGCTACAGATTGTCTACCTGAGGGTGGTAGCTAGCCAGGCGGGCTTTCGCAAAAGCCCTACCAGCATGCTATAACGACATTGCCATCCTGGGACAACAACAGGGACCGACGGCTTAACGTGCCCTCGGAGGCACTAGGAGGAAACGCTCAGTATTATTGTCTCCAGCGGTCACCCATCCAACTCATGACCGCGGCGTACTTTGCTTAACTTTGCTGATCTGTTCAGAATGGTTAAGCAAACTACGAGCGCTTCATTAGCTACTGCAAAGCAAGAGTGAAGAATTGAAAAAAGCTGTGTTGCCAGTTCGGGTGAGTTGCGATCTCACCCAAACTGGCAACACAGCTTATGTGTGAGCATTACCAAAACGACTATATAACGCAAAAAGTAGTATGCGTTGCCAGACTACAATGGATAGCCGATATCGATCCATCACATCGGGTGCATAGAAGCCTCAGCACATCACGAAGTTATAGTGTATGAGGATAGAGGCCACGAAAACCTCTAACTGGATCTTAGCGCCTTCAGCAAATGCAATAGTATAAACCGGGCAATATGGCCGACAAAGCGGGACACGTACAAGCCTTCTTGTATGTGCAGTAGTTCACAGGGTGAAAGACAAAAACTCGAGAACGGCGGATTGACAAGCAGCTATTGATTGTACAAAATCCCGAATTAATACACACTCCAAAAGCAAAAGTAGAGCACTCAACAGAAATAAACCTGTACACTTGCAAAAACAGCCTGCATGCTTATTGCTGAGGAAACTAGAGTTTGTTGAGCGTGAGCCTACAATGTAGCGGAAGCATCCATATATGACAACAGCACATCTGAATGTTAAATGGTACAATTTTGGATCAGTACATAAAAATAACTTGTAGCAAAGGGGTACAAGAATGCGGCACAACAATTTGGATAGTCGATGCTGACAAGACAATCATAGGCACAACCACAACTACAAAAAAATATTAAAGCTGAATATAAAAAAAGGCATGTTCTAAACGGGCTGTTATTCAGAAAGTGATGTGCTCTAATCAAGATTAGGTTGGAGAACAACATAAAGCACAAATAGTAGAGTAGCCTCTTATAAATTTTATCTTTTATTTCCTTATATATATATATAAGTAATGAACAGTTATGCAGATTGTAATTACCACTTATAATTTTATATGTTAAAGATATTCGATCACCATGAAGCTGTCTTTCTTCAAGAGCAGAGAAGTCTGTTCTGGTAGGCTGACATTGTAGGACATTATGATACCTCTACCATAGTAGCTTCATTTTAAATGCTTTCAAACAGAATAATATCTTTGTGGAAGTATGGGCGCAACACTTAAAATACATATCTAAAAGTGGTCTTACATATCTGTACTTCAGAGGCATAAAATAGCAACTCAATAATTCTTTGAATATTGAATTTTACACCAATAAAATCACAGAAACCCATTTTTATAATTGTAATAAACATTAAGTGCTATGATGCTGATAGAAAGAAATATCCAAGTGTATAAGGTATTAAATTTTCAAAAATATATGAGGTTTAGGGATCAAGTTATCATAAGTTTATTAACCCTAAAGTATTATGTGAAATTAATGTTGCTCTTTGGAGTTGATGTTGTTGTTGTATACTTTAGTTGATGCCACTGACAATGATGCACAAATATCAACCTCCTCTGTGCTTACTGATATTTTAAATATTGTTGTGGAATCATCTAAAAGCTACCAATGTGTAAGGACAGAAGGCAGCCAGAAAAACAGGTCTGCTGAAGTTAATACACCAAAAATATATAGAAAATCATTGCTGATATGAATAATATTCAATCAAACAACAACTCACTGCAAATTTACTAAAAGTAAGTTAAGTATAATAGTTCTTATTATATTTAATTTAAAATCCATATAAATACAACCAATCAGAAGAATAGTAGAAAAAAAGTGTCTATGTTATTTTAAGTCAAGGTAGTATGTACCAATAAATTATGATGATGACTAAATCTGCTATAAGCTACCTACAATAGGGTAGTTGACACAGTCTAAAATAAAATACAGTGTAACGTTAACATGATAGTAGTTGGAGCATATGACTAGATGAAATTAACAAATTATTTATTCTGCATTGGATTACCTTTATTTTGAATAAATTAAATGTGTTTAAATTTTCTTTAAGTCACATGATCTCAAACGGAAGTAAGGGCGGAAATGATGTCATAAGGACAAAAACAAAGCCACAGAATAGGTAATAGTAATTAGAGAGTTTGCTTCCAAAGGTTTTGACAGTGACAGTTGACATTAGTAATTGCTAATAGCAAGCAACCCACAAAATGTCGCATCACTATCGATGTACTACTTAGGCTCATATTACACTATCAAATCCATTGGATCCCATATATTTAATAGTGTAATACGTACATTTGACTCACTTATCTTTGATCATATTTCGCCGTGAGATTTGATCAAAGATCATCATAGATAATAAAACCCAAACTCAGAACAAGAATCTATGGAAACATTTTGCAATCATTACTCATAGTAATACAACAACTTTAAGCTATGTTTATCTTTTATTTTTATTCCGATGTCACTGCACGCCATTGTCTCGATCACTTGAAGGTGTTTACATTTCGGGATTACAAAAATGTTCAATAAAATAGTAATTCTGAACCGTTTAAAGTTGTTTAATTACCATGTATGAAAAAGAATTGATAATGCTGCCACTCATGAATCCGTGCTTCAAACTGTGTTGGTTCTGTGATTGTTTTATTCAGTCTACATACACCCCTACACTATGGTACACATTCTGCCGAACAACCTGTATAATCGATTCTAAAATCGATTACGCATGACATGCGACACTACAAGAAGCAAGCAAAACGTATTACATTCAGCACTATTTGTTTTTGTACTTGTGACGTCATCTGTCGGATGCTTACATACAGGCCGCCATTGAATGATGTTTTAGCACCAATTTTAAAAGTTGAAATAAAAAGATGGATTTCTACTATTTCAGGACACCTAAAAAAAATATTAAAAATGCTAGGTGTATATTTCAGTGTCCTAAATAATTTAACATACTTTAAAAAAACAAGTCAACTACCCCATTGCTCAGGATAAGTTTAATTCTGGACTTCAGCCCAATTAAATGAGAACTTTATTGTTACTTCTTTTTAGTCATATGTTTTGTTTAGTGAAAGAAAATTAATCCATGCGCTTCATAGACAATGAGAACCATAGAATTTCATTCATAAATTCACAATCTTTGACAAGGATACCAAAGAGTTAAATAAATCTGGGATGAAATATATTTGAAATATAACAAAACAGATTAATCATAGGAAAAGCATAGACATCTAAGAAAGGAAAAGCTGTACCAGAAAAATATATGAAATCAGTTTTAGATGCAGTAAATGAATAAATGAAAATTTTAGGTCTTTTTATCTTTCATAAATATAACAGTTAAGAGATAAGGGATTAGAAAAGATATATTTACTGATACATGAGACCTAACAGTTGTACGCCTCAGTGTGACGGGCACAGTGCATTTCATTGTTGACAAAATGCATCTGTTATAGGCAGAGGTTAGTCTACTTAAAATCAGGTGGGCCTTGGGATTGTCCCGTAACAAAAACAAAAAAAAATGCCTATATTAGAATCTGTTGTGAGAAACGCAGGGAAATCAAATTTACCTTGTGCATTTTAGGTCTAACAACAGTTTGCTTTTTTGAACTGTATCTTCTTATATGCTGAAATAATCTAATATTTTTATGATTTGGTTACATTCTGCTCTTTGGGATATACTTACTAAATAAAAGGTATAGTATAAGTATACAGGATAAAAGTAACCAACCTTAAGTTTTTGGTTTCAGTAGTTCTCATAGGATACACTAACATTGAACAAGGCCACCTTTTTATAAAGGTTTAAAGGTATATAAACAACTTTATTATCTTCCATGTAAGTACAAACTTTTAAGTTTCTCTGCTATTATAAACATAGAAGTTTATATATTGTAAACTAACTGAAAATATTGCATATTATAGACATGAATGAACCTTATTGCCTCATAATAAGACTGTTGTAACATCACTGGAAGTCAATTGAACAAATTATTCTATTCTGATCCACCAATTTACCATTGATCACAATATGGGTGTAGGTGTCTACAAGAAACATACACACATAAAGGTGATTTGCATGTGTGTATAAAGTTGCTTGTATCCCCTTGCTTTGCTATAATACAGAAAGGCCGTCTTAACTCAGTCTCAACAAGATTAGACTACAATGTGTGTACGTATAGAGGTATACACACACACAGATTTATCACAATTGTATAAGTCTTCAGAGACCTGGCCTGGCACTCCTAATGACTCATTCTATTGTAAGGAGCAACATCAACAATGTGCAGTATTCTAATGACAATAGCTACACATATATATTTTACTGACATACATAGCAAATGAGGCGTTACTTAAGTTTTTAAGGTAACAATAACAGTATCAGTGAAGAAAATAATATATCCTAATTTTGTTAGATTTCAGACTTCAAGTATAAAAGCTAAACATAAGCAAATACATATTTTATGACTTACCAAAACTCTGTTGTCTACTTTATCTCCCCTTGATTCCATCCGAATAAGAGACTTGTATAGAATTTTAACATTTTTTCCCAATAAATTACTGATGCTATCTGAAAGTGAATTTGACAACAACATATTGGAATAAATATCATACTTTGGCAATCTTCTTTTCAAGTTGTAATATATTGTGATCAATGATAATAAAACTAAACTTACCACTAAGTTCTGTAGATATTTGAGATTTCAGCGACATTTTCGCTATCTTTTTCAATGTCATTACTTCAGAAAATAAATATATTTTCATAGGACTAAAAAAACATGTTCATTATATATTACACTAGAGAAATCGACGCATATTTTATTTATGATAAAATAATGTGATTTTTATTAAAACATGCCTGCTAATACATTCAGCAAAACAAAAATTCCGTCAATCTTATCAATCAAAGCAAGGAACACCACAACCACAGACCATTATGTTTTTTTTTAATTTATCCTCAGCTCATACCAATAATATTACAGAATAAAATAGAACAGACCATTATGCTAGGTTCACTCCATAGAGAAAAGTGATATACCGGGTTCACTCTTTTGTTGCCGTAGAGATGAGGGAGAAAACTAAGTCTATGGGTGCTTACCATTTGAAGTTAAATTCGCCAAAAACGATCACACTCCCAAAACGTTGTTCCAGATGGGTCTTGACATTATTTTCACCATAAACGCTATGAAGATACTGGAACAGTTTGAATTACCTACATCTAATGTCAAATGTGACAGAAGTGGCAAATTTTAGTGGCATTCTTATCGTTCTTATCCTAAGGGTATATTCCATTTGACGCTAATAACGTTGTTTTCGATAATTTTGATCACAGTCTGCGTCTATGGTTGTGATCACTGTGATCGTTTGTAACTGTTCTCCCCTGTTCCATTTAGGATAAGAACGCTAAGAATGCCACTAAAATTTGCCACTTCTGTCACTTTTGACATTAGATGTAGCGTTTATGGCGAAAATAACGCCAAGACCCACGTGGAATAACTTTTTGGGAGTGTGATCGTTTTTAGCGAATATAACTTCAAATGGTAAGCACCCTATATGGAACAGGGGAGAACAGTTACAAACGCTCACAGTGATCACAACCATAGACGCAGAATGTGATTAAAATTATCTAAAATAACGTTATTAGCGTCAAATGGAATATACCCTATGTTTGCTACATACAGAGGAACACAGATTACACTGAGACTAGAGGATCATTCACCTAGCACGATAGTTATTTAATTTATAATAACGTGGACATATTTTATGCTCTATGATATTTTAATCCGTCAAAAAATACGAAGTTTTCAAGGTTTTCGGCTATTCCGAAACGCCCGCTCGGTGTACCGCAAGATGAGTGACTGTTGCTTTGGGTGTCTCATATAGTAGAGACAGATCCAAGATCCGCTACGCTGCTTCGTTACTACTAACATGTCGACTTGCTCGAAATGTTTGCATCTCAACATCAACATTCCCTTTTCTTTTACCGGCGGTATGGCTTTATTAACAATATAGCTAATAAGCACTTAGATAACCTGTAGGCCATTGCAGACTCACAGGCAGTCCAAATGCTCCAGCCCACTACCAGTTGGCAACGTGCCCAGCATGCTGGTAGCATTGCCCCGTTGAATTGCAATGCTTATTCATTGAGCCAAATAGGTGCCAGCATTTTGATCACGCGTCACATCGACCAAGCGTTCTGATAAGTTTTGGAAAATACGATGAGCTCCCGGTTCCCACGGACCCAATATCTCTACACCAAACTGAGTACCCATACCGAGGTTGACATACTTTCGCCAATCGAGATGCTCCGCAAAAGTAGCCCGCGGTGCCAGCCCTCAAGTTTTTTCAGAAAAATGTGAAGGTGCTTTAGTGTCAACGCACGTAGCGTCACACACTAAGAGCCGCCCTAACTTCCACGGTACCAGAGTCAGCCGTCAGGTCTTTTACCATCGTCACGCATCAGACCTTTTGGTTCGAGAATAGCTGCAATATTGACACTGGGAAGAGCCCGGCGAATGATATCGTTAAGGTTGCCGTGGCGGGAAATTCGACGAGAGCAGGAGAGGCCATGGTGACCGAGTTGATCAACTGGAAATGATATACAACACAACACCTTGCACCCAAGCGTAAGCTAATAGCGAGCCGAAAAGCGGAAGGATCTATAAGGCTGCCAGTTTTGTAAGAAGTAATGGCTTTCCGTGCTAAAAGATCTTTCCGTGCTAGCTCGCATAGGGGTCGTAGCCACTGTTTCTGAGATGACAACTTTTTAGGGAATTCAGTCTACATGTGTATTTGGCCTCAGCCAGATATGCTACATCAAAAGAGCCTAAAGATGGTGTAAAAAAAAATCTACTAATTTGTCTGTACCAACTATGTACAAAAAGCTGGTAATGCCACACTAGAAATTTTGCGTATTCCTTTGCCCCCAACCTCACAGCTTGCACCCAAGCCCTATCATCCATCACAACATTTAAAACCGACACTAACGTCTAATCTATTAATAATCTTTTACTAAGTTGTCTAAGCTTAAAAGAAGCGCACTGTGTTTCCACAGCTGAAAAGATCTCAAATAGTATGTGAATTTAGAAACGAAAACGAAAAATCTAATAATTGTAAAAGCCATGTGGGCGTTAATTTTAAATAGATTTTCTAAACTTTTGAATTTGTTCTTTGACAAATACTGATAAAGATTCGTCAAGAATCGGTGAACCCAAAAGACGGTGTTAGGGAGTCGTGCCAAATTCACAGACGGAGTGAATTTTTTTGTACTAATTTTATATTAGGCGCCAATTAGTTGATTTTTTCAATAATTGAAACTTTATCAACAAAAGCAAAAACAAACAAAAAGTTCACATTTGGTAAAATTAAGTTCAAGGCCAGTAAGACGAAAATCGTCCATAAGTACTCGCAAACGCGACTAAGGTTCCGTGATCCATATACCAAAAGTTAAGATTAGAGACGTAAAATTATTGAGCGGATGGCAAGGCTATGAGGATGGAAAGCTGGTCCCATAGGATCACCCTGTTGACATCCTACGGAATATAATATGACGTTATTTTGGTATGTTGAGTTAGAGACCTTTGACGTCAGGTAGACTCTAAACTAACGTTTTCGGAGCATTAAGAAATTATAGTCAGTAAGCCCTTCAAAAGTTTAGGCTTTGTACTAGGAGTTAGTCGTCCCTTAAAAGATATAGACTGCTTGCCAGTTTTAAACTATTCATATGTCAGAAGCATTCGTATCACTGTGAACCCCCCAAAGAAAATGTAAAAATTTTAACATTTTGTACTCCAAAACCTCGTACTAGACATACCAAGTTGTTCGCAGTGGTGCACACCAGTACAAATTATGCCCAAATCACTAGGGTCAGAAGATGTTGTTCAAGAGGCACATGCTCTAGAATCTGTACCCACTACTGACAAAAAATACGCGCGAAAGAAATGGACTACCGAAATGAATGAATTTATCATGCGCACATATTTAATATTGACAGTCAACAACACTAGAGGTTACCTAGATCAACTACACCAGCAGTTCCCAGATATGGATGCCTCTAAACAAAGAGTAGGTGACTAACGTAGAGCAATACTTGGAAATAAACTAATATCAGACAACAAAATCACCGAAATTGAAACAGAAGTGATAGTAGAACTCGCAAAAAATAATTCAATCCGAAGTGAGCACCCACCTAGCCAAACGAATACAAAACATAAAACTCAACACGCAACAACGCAGCAGACAAAAATGAAATGGACTAATGAAATCAATGAAGAAATCATGAAAGCTTATTACAGGATAATTCAGGAAGAGCAAAATAAAACGGCATATAGAAGACAACTACTTATGTATGTAATAAACCAGTTTCCACACTTGTCCCACATTTCTGAACAAAGAGTAGCAGATCAACGCAGAGCCATTATTCATAATAAGTTAATTACAATAGATAGGTTACAGGAATTTAGGACAGAGATACAATTAGAACTGCACAACATGACACAATCTCAACACATAAACACCAATAACACAAGCTCCTATCAAAGTAATATGGTAGGTCAAAGTGAAATTATAATAAATTATGTAGATTACAACTTAACTAATACACAAAATAGTGCTAACACAACAATACATCATACTACTCCAGAGCCAAATTCAGAACTAAACAAGAAAATTAAAGAGGTATTTGACGCGACATATGATAGATTCAAGCATACTAACCGAATAATAAGACCTTACCTACCGCGACAAAACACATCTAGAAAGCTTGCTTACATAGTCAAATACCTTAACAATAACATCTTACCGAGTCACTTAGCCACGAATAATGACTTCATCACCAACCAAACCGTTATATATTGCGCAGCTTACACAGCGGCGGTGTGTAATGGAAGCAAGATTAAAGATACTTCTGATTCAACTCACGAACGAAGAAAAATTATACCAGCATGGCAGAAAAGATTGAAAATTAAAATTGAAACTCTCAGAAAATATATTGGACGTATGACACAATACATGGATGGAGTTTGGAACAATAGACTTACGCAAAACATTGATTATATTAAAAACAAGTATAGAACACACTCACGATACGAAGAACCTAATCTAAACAAGGCTCAATTTTTAGATAGTTTAAAACAAAAACTCAATGCTGTATCTAGCAGGCTTCGCAGGTACACTAAATGCACAGACAGAAAACAACAAAATACACGATTCTATATCAATGAGAAGCAATTTTATAGACAAATAGCTACACAGCATCACGACACTCCCTGATCTGCCAATCAACCGCTAACCACATTTGAAAACATGCACTTCTTCTGGTGTCAGATCTGAGAAAATAAATTGCACCACAATGTTGATGCTGAATTGTGATCAGACGCAGTATGAATACATTCTCGTAGATCTTTTCATAGAAGCATAAAAAATACACACAATTGGAAAGCACCTGGCCCGGATAACATTCATACTTAATGGTACAAAAAATTCACCTCTGCACACCCAATCCTTCACACACACATAAACCAATTCGTTGAATCACCAGACAAAATGCCACACTATATCACACAAGGACTACACACTATATCACATAACTCACATGTTACCTAAGGACTATGACCTCACAAACCCAGCAAAATACCGTCCTATCACCTGTCTACAAAATTATAACATCTTGTGCCTCACGTCTTGTTTCCAAACACGTAACAGAAAACAGTATACTAGCAGAAGAACAAAAAGGATGCCGGAAGTTTAGCCAAGGATGCAAAGCACAGTTAATTATTTATTCAGTAGCAATAAAACAGTCACTCAAAAACAAGAAAGATCTCCATACCATGTATATTGACTACCGTAAGGCATATGATTCAGTACCGCATAACTGGCTCATTTACGTACTCCAACTTTATAAAATTAACTCCTTAATAATAATATTTTTAGAAAATACTATACAGCATTGGAAAACTAATCTTTTTATCAAAATGGACAATAAAACCGTAGTAACAGACGAAATCGCAATCAAACGCGGAATCTTTCAAGGAGATGCTTTGAGCCCGCTATGGTTCTGTCTTGCCCTAAACCTTCTTTCCAAACTCCTAAACAACTTTGGTTAAGGACTCCATATTAATATTGATATGATTATAAATATATCGTTTGCCCTTACAATAAATAAATCCCAGGGACAAAGTTTTTCTATGGTTGGCATCTATCTAAGAAAAGAGTGCTTTTCTCATGGCCAACTATATGTTGCAATTTCTCGAGGAGGGTCTCTTGAATATCAATATGTTTTATTGTTACCTACAAATACCACTGCTTATATAGTGTATGGTAAATCATTCATGTAAAAAAGAAAATTACAAATAAAAATTTAACAAAATTAAAATGTTTTTAAAATAAAAGATGTACTTGAATAAAGAAATGATACAAAAATAAATAAAAAAACTACAATAAAATAAATAAAAATATAAAACAAAAAGTAAAAATAAAGGTAAAAAAAACTTTTAATATCTGCCTTAAGCACATCTCCACAATTTTAATCAAGAAATAGGCGAAGTGTATTTACAGCAACCTCACAACCACCCTGCGAACCAAAACCAAGTTATAAGAGTTGAAAAATATTACTTATAAAGCACTTTTTATCTACAACCGCATTAAATATATTTTTTACATTAAATGCTCGATCCGTTTCCAAAATTAGTATAATTACTAAGTACTTGTTATTTTTTTGCACGGTTAACCCCTTTATTTACATTTTTGATCTCGAATTAAAAACCAGAGTATATAGTAATCAAATTCAGAACAAGTTACGACCGGACATTTTCTCTATGCGACCGGCAAACAAAGCGGCACGCAGGTTCATGTATGGCAAGGGGATTCCCGCCATCCATTCGGTCTCGATCATGCAACCACAGATTCTTAATAATAGGCTGCGTTCCGACTCACACCAAATTCACTGATAGCGCTCGGCTCACATTCCCTTTCTGAAACACCCATTCTCTGATGGTCACGAAAATTAAAATGGTTTACATTAAATTTGTAACTTCAGATGGGCCAATAGCAAAGACCAAGCGGGCCGCATGCGGCCCGCAGGCTGCAGGTTGATTATAGCGGCTCTATAACGGGGAATGCTCCCAAGAGCTGTTTGATCTTATACCGGCATCGCGATTCTATCATCGTTCCTCGCGTCACCGGTTAAAAACTCAACTCATCCACACATAATCGAGTCCTGGAAGTCTCACACAGCTCGATTTATGCGCTACAAACTTATTGGTTAGAGCATACCCTGTCTAAAAGGGTGGATGGATGGGTTTGAATCCCGCACAGGGCAATAATATTTCTCTCGTATAATTTTTTTTTTTTTTTTTAGGTATATGATGTAATTGTCTTCAACACCGTAATTTCATTGACAATGACATTTATTTAACATGTCAGTCCACACTAAAGGGGCGTTCGTTTTGGCTCGATTGCGTTTGTAGCAGTTTCAAAAGTGGCATTTGTGTTTTAGCGTTCGGATAGAAGCTTTTGCTATTTTTGACCACCAATTACTGCATGCTATCCGAACGGCTTAAAACATACTTTGACAACCGCCAATATTTTAACAATTTTGCACAGTACGAAACATGGAATGAATCTCTAAAATTAACAAAAAGTAGGTACCTATATTATTATTATTTCTTTGTTAATGGCTTCTGATAGTTACTTAAATAAAAAACTTGTGAAACTCTTCAATCGCGCCAAATACAACTGTCAAAACAGCAGTTGTCAAAAAACGATCACAACGATCCCACGGCAAGACATGGGTCAAAAATATCACTTTTCTCTGTCATTTGTAGCGTTTTCAAAGCTATCCGAACGGTGAGCGAAAACGATATTTTTGCTCACGAAGTCCCAAAACGAACGGCCCGTGTGATCGTTTTTAGCGTTTGTGAGTGTTATTTTTGGCACCGATAGGCTATCCGAACGCCCTATAAGTATATATCCTATTTGATCTATGGTATGGTCCACACTCCACAGCTCATCATCTGGAACTTTGTTTTTCTCATTTTCTGTCCGCCTCAAAACTGCTGTCTACTTAATAAGAAGAAAAAATAAATACCTACTTTCATGTTTATGCAAATAATATTTAAAGTGGTCGTTATTTAATTTCAATGAAGGTAATTACACATCTACCATGAATAAAAACTATGAGAGATGTACCCATTGCAATCGTCGCAAATGGCTTGCTACAGGATGCCTTCGGAAATGGATAAAACCTACTGCACTGGAATGTAAACATTTGCAGCGAAATATTGAGAACAAAAGAGAGTTTAGTAGCGCAGATATAGTAAACGGCGTGTTTTTAACCGATCGCAAGCCTCCTATGAACACTAATAAGTTTGTAAAATTTTGGAAAAACAAATTCTTTCTTACTGGCAGCGTTAGGACGCTGCAGAGATATTTTGGCAATAAAAACGTTGAAAACGAATACAATTGCAATCTGAATAAGGGATACGACCCTTCTACATCTTCAGATAAACGGATAATGACTTCTATAGGATATGATCACAAGAAAGATGTTAATGAGGTTCTGAAACAGTCTGCAAAATGCCAGCATTCGGATGGTCATTTGGTTCTACGTGGTCATCATCATCATGCATCCATCGAAACTTGTGCAATATATTGCCAGCTTTCTAAGTAAGTTGTTACTAATATGTTTTTATAATGCATATAATGTTATTAGCAGGTAGGTACATGTGTTGTTGTAATAGTATGTTGATAAAGTTCATTCTGTTTACAGACATGGCTGGTATTGGGGCAGTATTACTTCAAGTGAGGCTGAAGAATTGTTAGCGGGTCAACATGATAATGTTTTTCTGGTCAGAGACTCAAATGACTCCCGACACATACTGTGTGTTTCATTCCGATGTGTTGGGCGTACCTTGCATGCTCGACTTAGGCATGCAAATGGTTTATTCTCACTGAACAATGAGACATTTGTGCCTGCTAACAGAATATCAGAACACTGTGCAACTGTGGATGTCAAATCTAATTTGTTTGAGATGCCAGTCAAATTAGCCAGACCATTGAACAGGTGCTTAATTTTAACAATACAATTTTAAGTTTAACCATATTGGTAGGTTGAAATGTATATATGTAAATTAACAATATATTATTTTGCAGGTTTGCTAAGCTTGACTCACTACAAATGATCTGCAGATTTGTCATTCGTCAAACAGTATCAGTCAATGTATGGAACAGACTTCCTTTACCCCCAAACCTGGTCAAATATATTACCACTGGCAGTGACTACATTGTACACTCATAGCTAATGACTGAAATTATGTGCCTTGTCCTTTGCATTATCACTATTGTAAGTCTATTGTACCAATATTATGCTATGCCTAACTGAATGTATGTGAATTGTTTATAAATTTTATAATGAAACAAATATTATAATAAAGATAAATAGTCCTGTGACTTATGTATCTTTTTGTCAATATTAATATTTTAATGGAAATATATGGAAACCTTCCTGCCAATATAGATATTATTGAAACAAAATATGTACCTATTTTATAGAACTTGGATGGTAACATCTTAATAAAAATTTAAAGATACTTTGTAAACTAAATTTATTCTATTAAATTATGTTTCAACTACAATATTCTTGAGGTCTTCTTCTTGATAAGTTTATTATTTCAGGGGATTGATTCCAAGAATATTTTTGGCCTGAAAAAGTAATAATCACATTTCAATCATAATAAGTAATTAAATTAGTCTTAAACTAATTTAGTTTTTCAATACTCAACATAGCCTACTGAACTAAAGCAATATTGCTTTGGACACAAAGGGTTTTTCAACAAGAACTCTTGTTTTCTAAAACAAAACAAAGAATTTAGATGAAGATGATTCAAATTTCAAAGTTGAAACCACATAATGTTGTCTTAGGTTTTTGCGATTATCACACATAGTAATTAAACACTGGGGGTGACTCACCCCGTGACCACGATCACTGCAAAGTGTTTGAAACGTTGGGACAAAAATAATGATAAATATACGCGATTTAAACCGTTTAAAATTTAATTGAAACCACATGTCAGCTAGGTCACATGTAGCTATCTACGTCATCAATAATAAGCCAAAATTGAGTTGGTAACATCTAGCGATAGCGTGATCCATTGACCGTTACTACATTTCCAGCCTTGATTTTGATGAAAGAATCGACATCTGTCAGCGTACTCGTGGTGGACATTTGTCAGATATCATTTTTCATTCATAATTGCCAAACTTTTCTCTTTGTAATACAATAAAAACTACTATACTGTAATACAAAATGATCAAACATCTTCATCTAAAGTCTTTGTTTTATTTTGTTTTAGAAAACCAAGTTCTTGTTGAAAAACCCTTTAGTTTTATTACTGATGGGGTAGACTGATGTGGTCAAAGTTATCAACAGGCAATTATAGGGTAGTATTTAACCCCTGGTGATTGAGTAATTTGAACAACCAATCTCGATATATGGGTAATGCGTGTGCGAATTTGCATGCCCTATCTTTAAGGGTGAGACCAAACGAACGTAATTTTGTGAGTTATGAGCCGCGTAATTTCTGTTGCATTCGGTTTCATACAAAAGTGCAGTTTTGCCAAACGACGACCCAAAATGAGTTAACCACATGTATGCAACAATAATTACGTGACCGAAATTCAGCGACTCACGACTCACAAAATTACGCTGTTTGGTTTTACCCTAAAGGTCAACAAAAATACTGATTCCATATCAAAACTAAAATTGAAATCCATGATAATTTATGGTTAATTTAAATTTTAAATAAATAATTGTGATTTGGCGCAGATGTGCCAATATTGGATGTATATATTACATCTAATATTTACACATCTGCATTCAGGCTGAATTCACCAACCATATAATATTAAAAGAATACCATATAAATGTAGTACTGTGTTCTTTCAAATAAAAATGTATTAATTGTTTGAAGGCAAATAAAGATTGGTAAGATAAATACATTTATTTTAAAATAATACTAACAGTTAATCAAAATAATTATATTTCACATTATTTCCATAGCTTTTAAGCATACATCACCTCCCATGCCATTGGTGTCACCAGTGATCTAAACACTCTTATTTGCTTTTCTATATTATGACTTTATCCTAGAGACTAGCCATAAGGAGTTATATTTAAAGACCAGGTAGAAGGAGGGGTAATCTGAGTATTTTCTTTTGCTAAATCTTAAGAGCTAATGCTTATTATTTTGATAGGTATGCAATCAGTATTTTTGATATGCACTTAAATATTTCCCATTATTAGGCAGTTATCATGAGCAGGCCTGAAATTTGATGAAACTCTGGATTAGTTGCTTCGATGGCAAAGTCACTAGCAGTTCTGTTTATTTGTTAAATATTATTGCCTTATGAAGGACAGCAAAGTTTTTACTACCATTTATACATACATTTTTGAGTGATGAGATGATGTTGTGTTTAACTTAGTACTACTGAAGCTAATCACCTTGACCCCATACCAATGTCTTTTTATTATCAAAACAACTCTTAAGCTAGACCCAAGGCGAGGGAATGCCTACATGGCATTGACTGATTAGAATAGTATGGAGTTACAAAGAACATTGAACATAACCATGTCATCATTACCACAACTCATACGAGTTGTGGTAATGATGACATGGTTATGTGCATCAGTGTGTGCCAACATGTATGTAATACCAGTTAAAAAGAATAGTATATTAAAAAAAATGGTTTCAATTGTACCCCTTTTTCTGGCAACCTATAATTTTTTTTGTGATGCATTCATTTCTTTTCAGTGATGTATCATTCAGAAGGTTTTGTCTGGATAGTTTCTTTTGTGGATGGAGTCCATACCCAAAAACATTTTATCTAGTCGGAATGATGTCATTGATTTTTTTGCAGATGCAACATATATCTTTTGTCAGTTGTTAATTAATTAACAATGTGGGGAAAATACTTACTGTGACAAAAGCAGCACTTAAAGTTTGAGGTGCTGCTGCTACAGGATTCAAATTCAGTGCCATCTGTACCAGTTGAGCATCCCTTATTCTTGATGAGACAAAGTTCCGTGTAGCGCTATTTCCTTCACTATTATCCGTTAGGTAGAACAACTCAGCTGTCTTGTAAATACCAGCCAAGCCTACCCGACGGACATACCAGTTGAACTGAAAAAAAATTATTCATTATGTTCAAGTCTGTTTGGGAGTTGTTTATAAGTTAAGTTTAACTCAAGTTGAATGTAAATGAATCCTTGCGCATCATACATAATTATAACAACTTAATTTATGAATGCCCTAATTCTGGTGCATGTGATGCTAACAAGTTTATGGACTAATTATTCCTTATCAAAACTTACATCAACACTTCTATCTCCTGAATGGTAGCAAATATCATCCACCAGTGATAGTAAAGTGGCTAAACAGTTTGGAACATTGGTTGGTATTGTCTGAACAGCCATTGCTTTTGGCCATGTACTCCTAAAACAATAATTTATTATTTATTTCAGATTAGTTCAAATAAATATACCATTTAAACTTAATTAATGATTGACTTGATGATCATGATGATGTCTGGCACAGCGGTAGGCTCGTCCCCTATTACATGGAACCTAAATAGATAACTGGCGAAATGTTGGTGCTAAGATACTTTATATATTATTTTTTTCAGTATGTTATGTGTTGGTAGTTTCCTTCTTTTTCAAAGGGGTACTGTACTGACTGTATAAGACTGGTGATATATATGCAATAAATTACTAATTATAACCATCATTATTAATGGGGTTATTCCCTGTCCACATTTAGTTTTGTGTAGGTTATTTTATTATTATGGGTTTTTGTCTTGACACTAACTTGTATGGCTCTATCATTAACAATCTGGTCACAATAGCATTTTCAACAAATTTTGCTGGTACTTTTGAATCTTTTGTGTCTTCTTTTGGCCACTGAAACAGTTGAAATTTTTAAAGTTAGTAACTCCTAAGAACAACTAGTTTCATAGAATATCTAGAATAAACTTACAGTTTTCATCAGTTCTACCAATTGTTCATTACACTTGATATTGAAGTAATGAACTAAATCGCCTCCTCCATTAGGAAACAGGCCATGTGTTATGGTTGGGTATCCAGCGGCCTTTGCACCTGCACTGAGGGACTCTACTGACCATCCACACTTTGGTACACTTTCTAGAGCCTTCTCTAAAATACGGTTTTTAACATTCTCCTCATACTGTTGCTCCTCATGTTCTTGGGAGGGAATTGCTGCAGGAGTCTTCAACTCTTGATCAATGACAATTTGCGAGTAGTTTTTAATTATTCTTTGTGTGCTAGTGCTTACTGCAACAGGCCATAAAGGGGCAACTCTTGGTTTAACCCGTAGCACTGCCAACAAGATAAATATTTGGTCATTTCTATGAAAAAATATTACAGTAGTTACATATGTCATATAATAGTATTATCATAAATTAAAACCAAACTTTTGTATCTAGAGATGTATGTATTAGCAGAGATTAATCATTAACATATATTTTACTTTCATCAATAAATACCATAACATTTACACATATGATTTAAAGAGTTTATAAACACAAAGTAACAGCTTATTTTATGTCTATATAAATCCTATGAATTAATGTTATCCCGCACAGCATTGAAATACAAATAAACATAGCATGTTTTATATCTATATAAATAGGTCAATATTGACTCAACATAGAATTCCCTTGTGACGGTAAGTCATAACAAACTAATCTAATCACACTATAGTCATCATTTTATTAAATCACAAAACACTTATCAAGTCCTTTTTAATTATTTGTCCCATATGTAAATACTACATAATCTTACTATATCTACTAACTTCAGTGTTTTTTTTTACACACTGCTTGACAAAGACTTTATACATTCATGAACTCTAGCCACTAAACCTTCTATCAGATGAAATGCATTTAGTGCTGACTCTATGATCTCCTTTTTCTTCTCAGCTGGAATTGAGTCTAGAACATTTCCCACAACAGTCAGTGTGACAGGATTTGTGTCTTTTCCTTTAATAACATCCTTTAGTTTTAGTTCATAATGAGCTTTAGACATCTTTACTGCCATCTGTAATACATCTAAATATTCTGTTTCAATGTATGATACCATATCTCTTATACCAGTCACATTGTCTTTATCTTTCAAAATCAGGAATCTCAAAAAGTTCAAAGCAGTTATAATCTGATCAGCTAGTTCCATTAGATCTGATTCAGCTCCATAAGGTAGATAACACATTTTCTTTATCATGGAACTTAGCTGTAGGCCAGAAAAGCATTCATTCAAGACAGGTTCATTAAATGATTCGATGAATGCCTTTTTGTACAATGATATAGCAAACCCAGCCATGCCAGAGTGATTAGATGCTTCAATCAAGTATTTTACTAATGCACATCTTCCTTTATAGTCAAATTTGTTAACATGTGCTTCAATGCAACCCACAGTAGTTTTTCGCAAATTATGGTAGTTGCAATAAATACTAACATTAACAAGTCGTTTGCATGTGTCATAATGAATTGAAGAAGAGAGCAGTTCATGTGAAGTATTAGCAGCTAAGCGCTTATTCAGTGCTTGGTACAGAGCTAGAGCTTTACTCAATGGCCCATATTCAGTATACTTCAACAAGTGGTTTACAGCCAGCAACAAAGAGTGAACTATATATTCCCTACTGTAAACTTGTGGTATTGCTGAATGTGGTATCTCAAAATGTCCTGACATAGCAACATAAAAATACCCCGCATAAGTAGTCATGTTCATTCTTTCACTATGTTCAAATGGGGCCATTTGATCCTTTCCATCTGAATATCGAAGTCTTTGTTTCTCTTTTTTCTCCAAGTAAGGCAAGAACTTTAGCACATCTCTTTCTATTTTACATAAGTCCTGGATGATTGTTTGACAGGCCTGCCTTGCTTCACTTCTGGCATTTAGATCTGGGTCAATATCAATAAATATCATAGGCTTGCCCAAAAGACAGATCAAAAAGTCTACAATGATCTGTTTAGCATTGATTTTAGTATGTCGCTCTGTAGCAAGAACTTCTTCCAGAAATGGTTGGTAAAATGGTATTAGCATGGTGTAAACTTTAGTTACCCTTCTAATGTTTGGATCACTATCTATCAACTTACGTTCCTCTTCTTCTAGAGGGTGCTCAGGTATTTTTATCTTTTCAACATAGTTTGTTATAGAATACATGCACCACTCTAGTGACCTTTTCTTATTCAATGGCTTTACAGCCAATCTTTTTAGCAACTGTTGAAGAATAGGCAGGACCATTCCAAATTGCGCATCATTTTTCGCAAGTTCTAAGCGCTCAATAAACTCAAGAAGAGCATCTTCAGGAGAACACTTTTCTTGGATGAAGAACAGCAGCTGCTCACACGCGCCATAAAGGGACGGTTTGATGACGATGGTGTCGTCTTCTATTTTTCCAATAGCAGCCGACACAACTTCCCAGCAGTAGTCGCTAAAACGTTCTTTACGTTTTTCATCTTTGAGCGCATTCAGAGCGTCTTTGTAATTCCCTGCATCCAACGATGTTGAAATGAGGCTGACAATATTGACACTGTCTCCCATGATTAGTAAGAAATAGTAACCTTATCCAATGCGCTCTGAAAGTGAATTTCACCTAATTTGTAATAAAATTCAACTCAGTAAAGAAACCACTGAGCACTGTGAGCAGGATCTACAAAAACAACGATTTATCTAGATTACTTACAGTTAATTAAAAACCGTGGTGACTTGCTCATATCTGTAGGTGGGCACTAATGGGTTGTATTGCCTTGCCTGGCGAATCTGGCGATGCCTGTAGAAGCGAACAGCCGGTTATTTATATCAATATTCTAATAAATATGATTGTTTTCAGTATACAATTATTCCGGTTAATGAATTTTGCATGGATGAACTATTTCTACGGAATCATAATACTGAAAAATGTATATTAGTCCACAGATAGATAACACAGTGGCAGATGAATGGATGAGATAGCTAAGTTTAAAACATCTTTAGAGTTTAGGTCAAGATCGTGTAAATCCGATCTCCCGAAATTCTCTCGGATACGACTGAATGACTCCAGCTGAAGTCCGTAGGTCCATACCACAATGGTGCCCTTGGGCCTTGAGCCGTTATCAACTCCTCTTTTTGTAACAGTGCGTTTTCAACGGCCGCTGAAAACGGAGGTAGAAGGCACATTAAGCCTTCTGCGCCCGTCTCGTCCCATCCCTCACCCAAAGTTCGGTGGAGTTGTACCATCGCAATAACAAGCAACATTCTTGTCCTCTGAAAAAATGAGTGCAATGTGGCCTTACATATTATATAATTATCTTTACCAGCACTACCAGCTTTCCCATTCATGCATCCTTCACTTTGTGTTTTATCTGTGTATAATCTAATATCCAATCCAATCCACCGTCCACAGGTTATTAAGATTGCGGGTAAATAGCCCCTGTATGTAGAATATAGAAATCAAGTTTATTTTTATTTTGAATTGGAAATTGAAATAATACAAGTGCATATTAAATTAGATTTCGATTTGATTAGGTTTCGTTTAGCTCACTATATATGTGTATATTTAATCGGTCAAGTAGTCGTGTTTTGTGTCTCAGGACTCTCAGGCAAATTATCAATTGCAATGGCTGCAAAACAAAAAAATATATTTACCCGGAGTAAACCTCTTATGAAGATCTATAGCGGGGTTGATGACGAAGGAAAAGAGGTAAGAAATTTGTCACAAAGAAGGGGAAGAACTTTTTTTAATTTCTTGCGTCCATACCATCTGATTTAGGATTTTATAATATTCGTAAGTTAAATTGATGAACACAACCTTCAAATAGGTAGAGGTTCGCGAAGACGCCGAGCAGCTAGTAAAATGGCATGAAATCTCCGATGCCTTGGTTGCTGCTGGTTATTACCGCGCACAGCTGCAGGGCCTTTCGGCGTTTGACAAAATTGTTGGAGGTCTGACATGGTGCATAGAGCTTTGTGATATTGATGTGGATGTCAGTTTGCTCTTTGAGGAGAACCTCACAATTGGCAAAAAGATGTAAGTTGAATTTGCTGTCCTTTTTTGTAGTAAGGTTTAGTTATTTATTTACTATTTTATACTGTAGAGATATCGTTCATATAATAGACTTCACCAAAATAGTCTGATCATATTATTCCATATTCCACAGTGTAGTGTGTCCATGGACCACTAGGAAGTTAGTTGGCTGGCAGATGTATGTCTATTGACCTAAAGGCCAATCCTTATCCAAAAAAGGATGTCGAGCATCCTTTTTTTTGTTTTGAGTGTGTTTGTTTGTTTTATGTGTTGATTGTTGAGTGGTATCAGACCTGAATTTCAAAATCCATGAAATAAGAGCAAATCAATCAGGCAATAAATAAGATAAATCAGGAGATCGATAAATTAACCTATGCATGGTCATAGATATGATAACAGTAGTAATTTATTAATGTATCTGAAAATCATCATATTTTTGTCCAATATCGACTCGGTTGATACATACTGGTTAATAACTGATGTATTATCATGTTGTCTTAGATTTTCCTGAATACACATAGTGATAGATTTATTCATATTTATTTTTTGCTGTTAAACTTTGACATAATTTTTCTTTGCAAATCAAAACAATTTGATAGCCTGTAATTTTATATTAACCTATAAAGATCTAGCTTGCGAATGAAATGCAGGTTTCAACTTGATATTTTGTATCTTATTTATTTATTAGCAATGAAATATTTTGTATTGTTTTTTCTTTTTTTTTTGTAAGTAGATGAACATGCAACAGGTGTGCTAAATTGCATGCTCAATCTTTAGAGGTTATGATTGCGACATCATCAAACGCATTGTGATGTTCTTATCATTAGGTGAAATTGAGGCAAAAGCCTACGAGGGTGGGTAAAAAAATTCGCATAATGGAGGGGTTAGAGTGGGGAGGGTAGGGCTTTATTTTACCTTTTACTACTTGGTGACTCTACTAAGCAAAATAAAAATATTAAAAAAAAACTGTACAAAAAACCTAGTTACATATTACGATTTTGTCATATGAGTATATATCAAAATAAACTTCCTATAGTGCACCTACTACTACTACTTCCTATAGTACAGGCAATGATGATATACCACCTATATTTTACCGAAGCTGTGCAAAATCACTTGCTATCCCAATTGCCTTGCTATTCAACAGATCATTTCAAGATGGTTATTTCCCGAATAACTGGAAAGTAGCCCACGTTGTCCCCATCTACAAAAAAGGTCTCAAAACCGCTATAGAAAACTACAGACCCATCTCGATACTTAATACTCTTAGTAAGTTAATAGAGAGAATTGTACACTCGCATATTTATCCCATATTATCTCCTTCTATACCCCAAGAACAGCACGGCTTTATGAAGGGACGCTCTACTGTAACAAATTTAGGTGTATTCATTGACTATGTAGCTACAAATATGGAGGGAGGCTCTCAGGTTGATGTGATCTACACAGATTTTGAGAAAGCTTTTGATCGTGTGGATCACACCATACTTTTGCGTAAGTTGTCCGAATTGGGTATTAAAGGTAATCTGCTGAGATGGATGGAGTCCTATCTCCGGAAACGATCCCAGGCAGTAGTCGTAGGAGGATATCGATCTGACTATATAGAAATAACTTCAGGCGTCCCGCAGGGCTCCATTCTTGGCCCACTCATGTATGCATGCTATTTGTATGATATAAAAAAATGTTTTCATAATTCTAAGTTCCTCATGTATGCAGACGACACTAAAATATTTGTTAAAATCAAAGATTACTCTGACTGTCTGAATCTTCAAGCTGATCTTGATCGGCTTGGAGAGTACTATGAACTGAATAACATATGTATAAGTGTTTCGAAGTGTCACCTTGTGTCTTTTACTAGAAAGAAAAATCCTGTTAAATTTAACTATCAAATTAATAAAATCAATATTTATAATGCAGAGTTAGTTAGAGACCTAGGGCTATTACTAGACGTGAAACTAACTTTCTCTGAACATATTGACACAATTATAAATAAAGCTTTTAAAAGCCTTGGATTCATATTGCGTGTTACTAAACCTTTTTCTGATGCTGCCTGTATAAAACTACTCTATTTTTCATATGTCAGGACTATTTTGGAATATTGTTGTACTGTTTGGAACCCGCATTACATAACATATATCGGAAACTTGGAACGTATACAACATAAGTTTGTTAAACATTTAAACTTTAAAAAAAACAATTATTCTGAAAATTATAAACAATCATGTGCCTACCATAATCTAACTAGTCTTGGAAATCGCCGCACCCTCATGGACATGGCCTTCCTTCATGGTCTATGTAATGGTCATATAGACTGTCCTGAACTTACAAGTAGAATTTTGACATTTTGTACACCAAAGACTCGTACAAGACATACCAAGTTGTTTGCTGTCTCGCACTCATCTACAAATTATGCACAGTATTCTGTTGTGAATAGATTACACAAGGTTTTTAATGAGAAGTTCAACTCATGTGATATATTTTTTAATAATAAAGAAAGTTTTAAGAAAGAAATAATTACAATTATGGAGGATAATCATGTAACTTAAATGCACTACACTAAATTATTATATTGGTATAATATTTAATTTATTAATGCGTTGTTATTTTATATATTTATGTATATTATATGTCACCAATTTATTTTATATTACTTTAATGATTTTATATTAACTAAGGAAACACCTAATTGTAAATTAAGCGTACTTTTTACACTTTGTCTATGTATTTTTATATTGTATAAAATGTAAATCCGTTATTGGCTGTATGGTAAGCTAAGTATGAACTTTTTGTATTTATATTAAGGGCTGTGGATTTTGTGAAATAAATAAAATAAAAATAAAATAAAAATAGTGATTATTTTGACATATTTTTGCAGTACGCTTATACATACCTAGTTACATATTACGATTTTGTCCAAAGGAATATTTTAACCAAGGGAGTATTTAAGAAATCTTGGTTGAGAATGACAATCTAAAAATAAAATAATTAAATAAATTTTAATTTTTATGAACAATTCATGTGTGCTTTCGATTTTCTTTTAAAATTATCAAGTTCTTACACTTAATTGACTTGGTAAATGAATGCAGCAAAACTACAATATGTTAATTGAAAAATTTATAAGTATAAATTACACAAGTATCTGCAGTAATTTGTAAGTACATTTACATGCAAAAGAAACATTTACACATAAAAAACATTAACCTAGTGTCGGCACCGACCCTGCCCGTACTAAAGCAGTATCTATCAGATGTTGCATCTCAACTCTATGAGTGGTTCGCTGTAATCAGTTTTGTGCTCAATCTGACGAAAACCTGCTATATTCACCTCAATCTCTCAAACAGACATAAAAAAAAAACATAGAAATCACTGTTCAAGACGCCGATCTACAGCAAGTACCGTCGGTGAAGCTACTTGGATCGTGCTCTAAAATGGCACCTGCACATAGTCGCACTGTGTGCGAGACTCACCCAAGCTTGTTTTGCTTTGAAACGGCTGGTGACATCCGACACGCCGTGCTCGGCTGCTACTTTGCCACAGTCCACTCCTTAATTATGTATGGAACTGAGCTGTGGGGAGACGCGACCGAGTCGGAGCGCACGCTGATCCTACAGAAGCGCGCCGTCTGCTTAACATCAGGTGGGCCTTGTGCTTGTTCCGCCGCAATCGAGGTTCTCGTGATGTCGTCTCCCTGACAACTCGCTCACTGAGCTTCCCGGAAGAAGAGGGGTTCCAGTAGGCTGTGAGTGATGAGGAAGTCCGAAGAACCCGGTCTTGACCTACTGCCCCGACCAAAACGAGAATGGCAGAACAATTAATATAATCCCACGACCTGGTTGCGATATGACCGCAGCCTGCGAAGGACTACCGCGTGCAGGGGCTCCCAGTGCCTGATAGCGCGACCGCGTGGCGCAACTATGCTCGTACGAAGATGAACTTGTGATTTGTCTAGACTCTAGAATAAGACTCACTTTTATCTAAAACTTTTTTGTAACGCATTCCGGTAAATTAAAGCCTTATAACGCTGAGAACACGGTGCAATTTTACTCAAATTCTCTTTTTTAGCTGGTGGCACGGTGTCGCTGAAATGATGTTGTTTTATCTATTTCGCACGACTATACCGTGGGATCCCAGATGTCATAGGCTAGATAGCTTAGGCTAGTTTGTTATATTATGTAACAGACGGTTGTGACGCATATATAACTGGTGTGCCATGTGATTTTTTTAATCACATATATTTGATATAATTAGTGATGCGTGAAATCTTCCATGCCTAATTTGAATAGTTCTGCCTGCGACTTAAAAAGAAACCCTACAAGAAAAAATGTAACGGTGTCAAATCCCACGATCTCGGTGGCCAGTTCACATCAGCTCCACGCGTTGCCGTGAAATCGTTCGTCCAGAATTTCCAATGTGGCATGAGCAGTGTGTCACGTAGCGCCGCCCGTCCTGTTAAAACCACACCTCGTCACGGCATGTCACGGCCATGACATCCAATTCAGCCCAAAATATGTTGGTAATCATTGACCTATAGCTCGCCGTTGACGGTGATGGTATGTATGGCCAACGTGTTTCTCAAATAAATATGAACCGATAACGCCACCAGCACCAAGATCAGTAACCACACTAATCAGTAACTTTTTTCGGTCTCTTTAAGCTCATATGGATTGGTGTCGTCCCAAATTCGATAATGTTGTTTGTTAACGTTCATAAATTTTTATATTGGTAATTAATTATATTATAGTGTAGTATTGTATAGTATTATAAATTATAGTGGTATTTCATATTGGTTGCATTGCTGGATTGCTGCAGCTGATTTTTCGATAAAAATTAGGAATGTTGCCCGAACAGAACACCCATTTTGATAAAACAATTTTATCATTTACACGTGTTTATAATTAGCGCTATTTCCGTCCATTGTAATAGGGCAAAAAAGACTGAATGATTAACAGCCAATTTGACAGCAGACATGTAGCTTCGTCTTAGACAACAAATTGGACATTTCATTAATGGATGAACTGCGTTCTATCATAATTAATGCCTTCCGATCAGGGGAGATAGTGGTCAGAGGCTAACCAATCAGGAATAATTATATATATATTACCCTTAGTCCTCTTTCGACACTCATTGGTATAGACGGGGGGTGACATTTTAGCCCGGTACCCTACTGGCAATTGTACAGTAACATGATCGCAACCTCTGTAGGTTAACTGAGAATTGAATAGCGGAAATTCAGGCAAAATGCTAACTAGACCAACAGCTACTAAATCTACTTTTTTAATTCAACTTATCTAGATAGATCTAGATATTACGGTACCAATTAAATATGTATGCAATTTTACAAACTAGAATGACAAAATGTATGATTAACAATAGGTATTTCAGGCCAAATCACCAGAAAGGGTTTTTGCCTGGAATTTCTGGATGCCTGGAACACAATACTCTTCTAGCGGAAAGTTTAAAGGACGCCAGAACATATGAAAGGCAATTAACAGTGTGCTGGATAGACTTAGAGAATGCGTTTGGTTCTGTGCAGCACGAACTGCTATTGTTCGCAATGAAATGGTATAACTTTCCACTTGTAGTCAGCGACATCATCGCATCGTATTACTCCCAATTAAAATTTGTTATATCATCAAAAAAGGGACATACTAACACCCTGCAATACAATGTGGGTTTGTTCCAAGGTTGCTGCTTGTCACCAATAGCATTTAATATAGTAATTAATATTTTAATTGACAAGCTAATTAAACATGAAAAAAGTGGGGCTATCAGTGTAAGATAAATAACAGATACACAGAATCCATCTTAGCTTTTGCTGACGACCTTGAAATACTGACACGTAACCCAAAACAGTGTCAAGAACTTTTACGAGAAGTGGATGAGTTCTGTTCATGGACTAAAGGATTGAGAACAAAATCAAGTAAATGCCACTGTCTGTGTCTGGGTAGACGGAACACCAAATTTACCTCTTACGATCCGGGACTCTTGATAGGAGGAGAATGTGTTTCCACAATTGCTGAAGCTGTGCCATTTACATTTCTTGTTAGAAAGATAGATTACAAGGGACGAACACCATCTCTAGATACAGTTGTTGATAGTTTTCTTAAAGATCTTAGTATGGTAGACCAATAACCAATAAGTAACTTTAAAAAAGCTTGGATATACGACAACTACTTAACATCACGTCTGACTTGCCCTTTTTAGTAGACATTACTAAAGCACTGAAGTCATGGTTGGGGCTCGCAATTTCTGCAGACCCTTCTACTCTATTTAGGGATCAAAATAATTTTGGGATGAAATTAAAGAAACCATCGGAGCTCTATAAACACCTCAGAGTTACCAAAACGCACGTCTTACTAAAATCTCAAGATGATATAGTCGCATATCTACCAAAAGTCAAAAGTGCATCCGAGCTTGATTCAAGGCTTCAATTCCATAAACAATTTATGATAGGTGCACAGTCCAGCAAAGCGGGTTTTGGGTCGAGGAAGAAAATTGAGGATAAAGACGTTGTAAAATCTTTTCTTCAACAAGACGAAAATGATAGCTATAAAGTGCATGCAATGAGCTTGGAAATGCAAAGCGAGTGGCTAACCATAGGTGAATTTTGTATCCCTCTGGCGTTAAATTGGCGCACCTTGACATATGATTGGTCACCTGCCTTATTAAAATTCTATCTTAACGCCTTTAAAATGACCCTCCCAGACCAAAGTAATTTAATAAGATGGGGAAAGCCACCGATAAGTCTTGCGGTATTTGTCGGGAGGCCATAGGTTCAGCAAGGCACTTATTGGTAGGATGCAAGGTGCTCCTTGATAGGGGTCATTATTCCCGTCGTCACGATAGAGTCCTCGAAATCATATGAGAAGTGGCTCGCCACTTCTCATATGATTTCGAGGACTCTATACTCTCGGTAGCTAGAGCAAAAAAAGGTTTGACCACGAACAAACGACACGTGCTTTTGTAAAAGAAGGCTCATCTACAAAATCTAAATCCAAGCCTTACTCCATCTTAGGCGCAGCTTCCGATTGGACTCTTTTGATGGACACGTATGAAAAACATTACTAAATCCCTGAGGATGTTGGTGTTTCGTCATCCAAACCAGACATATTTCTATACTCAAAAAATCTAAAACGCATAGTACTTATAGAACTTACTGTGCCGTGGGAAACAAAAATACCTAAAGTCCACACAATAAAAACTAACAAATATTATGACTTAACAAATGAATTAACCAAAAACGGTTATGTAGTTAATTTATATGCTGTAGAAGTCGGAGCAAGGGGTATACCAGCAAAATCCCTATACAACCTACTAAAGTACCTTGGCCTGTCAAAAACAACCGTAACTTCCATTCTAGAACGTGTATCCAAGGCGGCATTAGTAGGATCTTACCAAATTTGGTTGGGCAGGGGAGGAGGCTCAAGCGGTGAAAGGGAGCATTGATGCATCATAAAGGGGCCCCTTAACCTTACTACCTTACCCAAGTCAAGGTGCCTTGGACTTGCAACCAAGTCCAAGGCACCTTGACTTGGGCCTCTTCCTCTGCAACGCTATGGACCCGGCACCCGCACGGTGAATCCATGGAATGCTAAATAAATTCGTCTCGTCCTTACAGAACATAGAAGCTTAAAATTTAAGTCCAAGTCTGTTAATGATTTTCATATTACAACCTAACTTGCTAATAATATTTTCAGATCCCTAACTGAAAAAATTGTGAAAGTACTTCCAACAATGAAATGTCCATATATAATAGAACCACATCAGATCCAAGGACTCGATTTCATCAATATATCTCCTCTGATTCAGTGGCTTATAAAATACTCAAGTGAGTTTAGAGAAGCTAAAGAAGATGAACTACGGAAGTTTGCAGTCATGCAATTTGACAAAAGCCACATATTTGAGTCAGACAGAGAAAAGTTTGTACAAAAAGAACAGCTGTTGAAGAATTTATCTAGTGTACAGGTAATTTCATTTATTATCAAAAATGTTAAAAAAAACGGTGCCCGTTTTTTTGGGTCTTGCGTTTCATGCGAGTCGGACTCGCCCACCTAGGGTTCAGTACAAACCTGTAGGTATATGTGAAAGTTGTGGTATTTTTATTGCTAAATGAAATCCATAACATTTTAAAATTATTAAAAATGTTTTTATTATATGATGTTATTAAAAATGTATGCTTTTCGCAATTTTTCCTTTATCTGTGCTATAAGATGTTGGTTCGTACCAAATTTCAAGATTCTGAGTTCATAGGAAGTACCCTGTAGGCTTAGATTCCCTTGCGATTGTCGAAAATTTGCAGCATAAACAAACTTTTTATTTTGTTAGCTCAGAAGTCTGATTTTTTCACAGCTCCAAGGGACAGTAGACTTGAGTATTTGATATGAATTTCAGCTTGATACCTCCACGCGTTCCTGAGAAAAAGGGTCATGACAGACAGACAGACGGACAACAAACAAGGATTCCGTTTTTTCCTTTTGAGGTACGGAACCCTAAAAATGTGGAAGAATGATAATACCGTACAGATCTCACATAGGTGAAATAAGGTCTGAAAAATGATGATAACTGATCGTAGTATATCAGTAGAACAAATAAATACTGATAACATGTGATATTTCTTCTTGTGCTCAGATGGGAATACACTATAATTTTGTATTGTTAAGTAGTACTTAAATTTTTTTTTTTACTGCTGATAGGTTAGACCCTGACCACATTTTTTTTATCTTTAACAGAATTTATACAAACCATGCAGAGTCCGTAAAAGGAAAGGTGGACTACCAGCCAATGAGTTGGAACAAGTGAATGCAACACTTTCTGAATATGATCAACGAACATTGTTACATGTTTCCACTAACAAAGAAGATACAAAGAAAGACGAGGGACTTGATTTCTTAGTAAGTTATCAAATAATTCTTACTATTATACTTTCCTCGTAGCGAAGGTTGCTTAGCTGTTTTTAACCGATCAGCAAAGTTAAGCAATGTCCGCCGCGGTGATGATTTGGATGGGTGACCGCTAGTGACATTACTACTGAGCGCTTCCGTGCTTCGGAGGGCACGTTAAGCCGTCGTCGGTCCCGGTTGTCGTCTTAGGATGGCAGTCGTTATAGCATGGTACTAGGCCATTGTAAAAGACGGCGAACCTATTGCCACTCACCGGGCACGGCATAGTTTCACATAAAATGTTTTCTTTTACAGACTGGACGAAACACAAGAAACATATTATTCGTTATACGTTTGAAGCACTGGACTGTCGCGCAGCAGGTTAATGGTTCGAATCCCGCCCAGAGCTTGAGCTTCACCGCATGGTGGAAGGGCATTTTGCGAATGTCCGCCTGGCTAGTGACCACCCTCAAGTAGAAAATCTGTCGCCAACCTCCTAACAGTGTGTTCCGGCAGCTGCCCTTCAGAGCCAGTGAAATTACAGGCACATGAGACATAACAACTTTGTCCAAAGTGACAGGTGCAGTGCAATTCGTGACTTGTGATGAAATGCATCTGTTTTTACAGTTAGGTTTGAAAATTTTTTTGTTTATGTTCATTTGTTTTACTAAATAATGGTCTTTCTATGGTTAGTGTACACGCTGCCTGTGCTGCCTCCAGTAGTGACTGTTTTTTCATAAAGACTGCAGTTGACAATAATAAAATAAAAACACATAATTCTAATTATATAAAATGCTTTCGTTACAGTATGACTATGAAAAAACTCTGGCTGATCCTTCAAAAATAACTACTGAAGTAAGTAATATGACCTTATTATCTATCTGTATGAATTATTAAAATCTTGCCTAAGATCATCGTTTATCTATGCTTTAGCTCAAAGCTCCTGTCACAATTTGATATTATTGCTGCAATCAAATTGTTACTGTTTTTTTTGCACTTACATCATTATATTTCCCATTAACCCGTTACATGCACCCAAATTTGGACATTTATAAATGAAATTCAATTCATCTAAGATCTAAGATACGCAAGGATAATCCAACCAGAAATTACACTTATATTATTTGAACAGTCAGCCGTCTGTACTTATTTGTTACACACAGAGGCAGTTGCTTAACATTGCGACTTGTTTCTTGATAACAATTAATTAGCATTCATTAATCCTTGCATTTAACTTATTGTAATGCTGAAACACAGTGAATTATCTAATTATTAAAATGCTCTGAGCATTTAATACTGGCAAACTAATGGATAGCATTGCAACAGTAACAGCATTTACAGAATTTGATTTTATGTACAGATATTGTTGACCGTTTTTGTAAGAAACTTTGAATCTGGAAATGTATTTTACAAGAACGTATAATAATAACATCGTTAAAAATAGGTTTTAGAGAGTATAGAGAAAAAAACATGTCTAGACCTCAATACGCAATTAGTTATACAGCGACAAGCAACAGATTGTTCTAGGCTACCGTTTTCAGTATGTGTTATGCTTATTTCAGACGGACAGATATACAAAAGAACAAGAAAACAATATAGACAGTGCAGATACAAAGATTCACTATGCTGTACTACATTCAGAGCTCACCGGAGAGGTGTCAAAAGAACTTGAAGAGAGTGAGAAAATAAAATATTCTCAAGACGTGGACAAGTTGACAAAAGCCGTGGATTCTTTAGAAAACGAAGTGAACACGTGTAAAAGAGACCACGAAAGTAGAATGGAAGATGCTAAGAATAAGTATACGGACATTCTTGGGAGGTTGAAAAGGATAACATATAAGTTGATGAAATCTGATGATTACAGGTATTATTCATCTGTTATTTATACCCGCGTAGCTATTCTGCAAAAGCAAGACAAGTTTAAATACGTCGCTTATAGGACGCCTTATGCACAATGCCATGTTTTTTATTATTTTTATTGCGAGTGACACCCATATGTGACTTAATGGTATGGCAGGTGATGATGCGGCTATAAAATAACAAAACAGATATTTGTATATTCAACACATTTACATTTACAAAATCAATTTATCGTTACGTGCCCTGTAAACGATCAAATTTCAATCAACGAAACGAAAAAACAAATAACACGCCTGATGCGGTTATTTAAACGTCTCGGGCCTGGTGGCACGTTTGCTAAACAGTTAGTTATATGTGTTTGATGCGTTTGATCTTGTTTGATGAACCTACGTGTTTGTCAAATAATATTTGATACATTATGTTATATTATGTTTGACAGCGTGTCTGACGCGTCCAACGCAAAAACTAACAATGCGCTGGATGCGGTACGAAACGGTGTGTTTGTTCAATATGTTTGGAGGTGTACAGTGGGCAGTATTTGTCAAATAAAATTTTGAAGCAGTGATGGCTCAGTGGCATTGGCTATGGACTGCCGTGCCGCAGGTCCATGGTTCGAATCCCGCCGCGGGCTTGAGCTTCACCTCATGGTGAAGCATGTGCAAGGGCATTTTGCGAATGCCCGCCTGGCTAGCGACCACCCTCAAGTAGAAAATCTGTCGCCAAGCACCTAACGGTGTGTTCCGGCAGCAGTCCTTGAGAGCCAGTGAAATTACAGGCACATGAGACTTAACAACTATGTCTCTAGGTGACGGGCGCAGTGCAGTTCGTGACTTGTGACGAAATGCATCTGTTATAGGCAGAGGTTAGTCCGCTTAACATCAGGTGGGCCTCGTGATTGATCCGTCACAATTACATTAAAAAAAATAAAAAAATAAGATCTTTAGATAAAGCTGATACTACGGGAAAGTTGGTCAAACTTATTTGATGTCTTGTTTGATTGTTTACATTCTTGTTGTTACTTTGTTAACAACTGTTAACAAAATGTTTGAAAACATGGTTCCAACTGCAAGGACCAACCTTAGTTGGCTTTTTATGCGAAAAACTGTTTAACTAACATAACTAACATACAGTAAACTAGCTTTATACGATCATGTTTCATTACCATATTATGCATTCAGTTATAAAATGTTTTCTTATCGGTCTTTCTAATATTCTTGCACATTATTTATTGCCCCTACCTGCGGGATGTAGACGTAGAGTTTAACTGTAAAATGAATTTAAGACAATTTTATTATAACTGGCATTTTCTACCGTCCTTAACAGCACGTGAGATTTAGGTGAAAAATTTATTTTATCACGAATAATTAATAAAAGCGAAAGAAATTATAGATATCTAGCTCATTGACAGTTAGAGTCAGCTGATTAGGCGCGTTCACGTGGTTTAAAGTTTCTCCATCGTGGAAGGGCATTTTGAAACACCTAGAGTGTACCGACAGGTGTACTTGGTCCTCGAGAGCAGACGATCTTATAGTTTTATTTATTCTTACATTATTTCTTAATTGTTACATTTATTCGAATGACTAATAAAATTGCTCTTTTTTTCAGTGATAAGAATGTCAAAGAGTTTTATAAGTCGTTAAAAGAGCTGGCAAGAGAGAGAAGTGAACTTTTGCAAGTGATACAACATAGAGAAGGGGAACATAAAAAGTTACAGGATGAGCTAAGGTAAGTTTCCATGTAACTCTATATAAAACAATAATAAACCTTACAATGACTCGTTTTCCAACTGTAATGGGCAAGCGTGTTGCTTACCATCAGGCGGGCGACTTAGCCGTCTCATCGCTTCATAACATTGTTTATGTGGTATTATTAAAGTATAAATTGAACTAACCAATCTTTTTAGCTCTTCACAACTAAAACATGTTTGCTTATCAGTCGTAAATTACTCATTCGGCATAATTTGATATCTTGGCTGATGGATCATATTATTAATGTTAATTAATTAGAATTACAATATAATTTGGAATTATATATAAGTGTATCCGTATGTAATCGTCAATTGACACCGAAGGGGCAGCGCCCGGCAGCTCAAATTTATTGTCAAACCATTTTCAACTTTATCTTTGTCATCACAATGTTTTGTATTGGATGAAAGGTGGTGGGCCACCCGCTGCGCCGCCGCAGTCGCGCGATTTATCCATATCTTTCAAGCGATACAATACTTTGTAGTTAAAAACCAAATTCGAAAATGGTATGACAGTAAAAGTGCTGTCCGCTCCCACTTCGGTGGGAATCGAGCCTTATGGTAATCACAACGGTGCCGCGCTGTTTAGATTCACATTTCGGTAAAATCTATATTAATTGTAGTATTTTTCGCCTTATCCCCGTGGGGTGCTGGGCTAGAATGTCACCCCTCCTTTGCTACCTGTGGATGTCGTATGAGGCGACTAAATATAAAATACCGGAAGGTGGGCAGCAGCGCCTTCTGAGGAACTCATATTTTAAACTGCGATCCCCAAGACGCATGCCAAGCGTAGAGATTATGGAAAAACCCCCCTGAATGGGGGACGCTGTGTTCAGCAGTGGGCAATCCGACTGATACTGTAAGTACAGTACAGTGGTATTTTTATCAGATATATTTTTTTTTTTTTATTTAGCCTGATAGGTTAGCCTTTGACCACTATCTCACCTGATGGTAAGTGATGATGTGGTCGAAAATGTTGTTCAGGCTAACCTAGAAGTACTGGCTCTTCAAGGACAGCTGCCGGAACACACCGTTAGGTGCTTGGCGACAGATTTTCTACTTGAGGGTGGTAGCTAGCCAGGCGGGCATTCGCAAAATGCCCTACCATCATGCTATAACGACTGCCATCCTAAGACAACAACCGGGACCGACGGCTTAACGTGCCCTCCGAAGCACGGAAGCGCTCAGTAGTAATGTCACTAGCGGTCACCCATCCAACTCATGACCGCGCGCGACGTTGCTTAACTTTGCTGATCGGTTGAGAACAGCTAAGTAAACTTCGCTACGAGCGCTTCATACCAATATTTGCGTGATCTCTGACCAATTACTATTATTTTAAATGGTAAGTATGGGATACGATTTACATAGCTTTCGATGGATTCACCGTGTGGGTCAAATACTGTGCACAGGGGACCCTGATATACGGCAATCCAGGTTTAGATTAAATATTTTTGCAACTACAATCGACATTCGACATGGGTTTGAAATAAAACCTAGCCAATAAAACCTAAGCCAAGTGTGAGTACTCATACGAAAACAGAGTGTACCATTATATCGAAATATACACTTTATACTTTGGACAGCAACGACGGTTGCTGAGGCTTGTCGAGACAATAAAAAGGTCCTCTCTTTCTGAACTACGCTGGCACCGATTGATTGGCTTTCTAGAGAAGGAGCCAATCTCCTGAAATCTCCTGTATACTCTGGATACTGCAGATTGGCTCAGGTTTGGTCCGCGAGCGATTTCCCTATGGTTGAGTCCCATTGAGTGCAACGGCAACCCAGGTTTAGATACGGTAAACTTCAATGCTCTTCATTCTTCGAGCTCTTCGTCCTAGCCCATTTAAAAAAAAACATAATGAATCCGCTTTGGATATACTCGTTCTGAGAAGGAAAATATGGTTGTTCCTAACTTGCCATGGCCTTTTATTAGTTTATAACATAATACGCAGGTGTATTCCTCGCTTCGATTTCTACAGTTAATTGATTATCTAATCCTGATAAATGAATTTCTATGATCACCAAGCATTGCTTGCAAGCAAACAGTGCTCGTACGTATCTACTCGAATCTACCGATTTTCACAATAATATTATAAATGAAAATTTGTAAGTGAGGATGTATGTATGTTGGTTATTCCTTACGCTGAAACGGCTGAAAGGAATAACGAAACTTAGAATGTAGATAGTTTAGGTATTGGATTAATACACCAGATACTTGCATCATACTTGTTATGATTTTATCCGCTTCACTTATATTATCATTTCTAAACTGACATGTACAATTTTTTTATTATGATGTGACATTAATATTGAGTTTCTCTTGTTCATATTATTTTTATTTTTTAATTATAAGTACTAGAATGTTTGTTTGTAAATTATAATTATGTAATTGGTATTGTGCCGTTTAATTATTATGATAATAAATAAATAAATCATGTTCCTCATCACTATTCGTCATTGTCTAAGCGGGTGAAATCGCGGTACCCAGCTAGTATCATATAAAATTATCTCAATATCTACTAATAATGTATTATCTACTCATAATTTCAGAGCCGCACAAGACCCAAAGACAGCAGTAAACGAAGACCAACCTTTGACTCCATCAGAAATGAAAGAATTCCAAGAGAGAGAGGAGAAACTGAAGTCTTTTATAATAAATATCAGATTGGAGCTGGCCAAGTTGAACCGAGAAGTGTTGAAGTATACGGTAGCTATAGACGAGATACCCGGCACAGCTGAGCTTTTGCAGTACGAGAAGAGATTTATGGAACTTTATAATCAAGGTAAACATTAATAATACTTTAAGGCGAATACTTTCGCCCCCTGTTTCATTTAACCTAAAAATAATTCTCTTTTTTGCTGTTAGGCTAGTCTTTGACCACTATCTCACCTGATGGTAAGTGATGATGCGGTCCAAGATGTTGTAAAGGCTGACCTGAAATTACTCGCTCTCAAGGACAGCTCCCATACCACATCGTTTCGTGCTTGGCGACAGAGTTTCTACACTCGCGCGCAGCTAAATCGACTCAAGCCTACAAAAAGGACAAAGTATGTTTTATTTATAAAAAGGGTCAAATAAAGTATATTCATACATGTTTTGAAAGCCTGATCTTTAAGCTGAAAATTTACATAATAACCACTGAAATACGACTAGTAGTTTTTAAAATATCATTACATCGTTAAGCATCGAAAATTCACTCAATGGGACTCAACCATCGGGAAGTCGCTCGCCGACTTAACTTGATTGGCTTCTCTAGAAGGCCAAATATCAGTCGGCGCCGGCATACATCAGAAAGAGATATTGTTTGTGACCGTTTGAGTGTTTCGAGAAGCCTGCTGTCCAAAGTCTAAATTAAGTGGAAATTACGATATAATGGTAGACACTGCTTTGGTACGGAATTCTCGGTCTATGACTCCAAGTCACACTTGTATAGTTTCATTTCAAATCCATGTCGATTGTAGTTGCAAAAAAATATCTAAATAAAATAACCATTAATTCAACAGGTCCATTTCTAAAATGAGTACCTGTATATTTTTATTCATTACTGTACTTAGTTATCATTATTAATAATAACATAAATGCGACAGTAATTTGTCTGTTTGGTTGAAACTTTGTGATGCCTAAATCACTACACTGATTTTGATGGTATTTGGCACAGATATACCTAGTCTGTGTAGCCCAAAGATGAACATAGAATGTTTTATTAACGTGCAATTTTATCTTCATGGCGACTGAAACTAGGCTGGTAGAGGGCGATAGGCTTGATCCCTATTTCGTGGGACCATAAATGGCGAAACGTGTGCTTCGACTTTTGAAGCAGTGATGGCTCAGTGGCATTGGCTATGGACTGCGCAGTAGGTCCGTGTTTCGATCCCGCCGCGGGCTTGAGCTTAATCGCATGGTGTAAGGACATTTTGAAAATGCCCGCCTGTCTAGATGCCACCCTCAAGTAGAAAATCTGTCGCCAAGCGCCTAACGGTATGTTCCGGCAGCTGTTCTTGGGAGCCAGTAATTCTAGGTTAAGCCTGTTAACACCTACGACCATATCATCACTTACCATCAGGTGAAATTCTGGTCAAAGGCTTACCTATCAGCAATAAAATTAGAAAAAAAAGGCGCATTTGCCTACTGCTTCATGATTATTTAAAGGTGATTTGTTTGTACCTACATATATTAGGTCCTTACATATGAAATTGGCGTTTTGTATGGGAGGAACAAAAAGTCGAATATTTTTTAATATAATATATTTAATTAATCAAAGTATGAACCATTATTTTCTATGCACTTTTGCCATCTCATAGGTAGTTCATTGATCCCTTTACTAAAAAAAACAGTCGGACGGGAATCAATAAAATCTTTGAAGGCGATTTGGACTGCCCCATCGGAGTTGAATTTTTTCCCTTGCAAGAAGTTATCCAAATTTCGAAAAAAATGGTAATCTGTTGGAGCAAGGTCCGGGGAGTACGGAGGATGTCTTAGACTTTCCAATTGAAGCTCTTCTAATTTAGTAGCCGTCTGTAGCGCAGTGTGTGGTCTAGCGTTGTCGTGAAGCAGCAGTGGCGTGGAGCGATTGACCAGCCTAGGTTGTTTAGCCGCTAGCTTTTCCATCATGGTTTGCAATTCCTGACAATAGACATCAGCCGTAATAGTCTGGCCAGATTTGAAAAAACTGTAATGAACAATACCGGCACTAGTCCACCAAACGCTTACAAGTAACTTTTTTGGGGTTAATTTTCGCTTGGGGCAGGATTTGGCTGGCTGGCCAGGATCTAACTATTGCGCTGAGCGCTTCCGATTATCGTAAAGAACCCATTTTTCATCACAGGTAATGATTCGGTTTAAAATACCTTCATTATTGTGCCGGTTTAGTAATGTAACGCAGCAGTCGACGCGCGTTTGCCGGTTTGTTTCAGTCAATTCGTGAGGTACCCACCTTTCAAGCTTTTTAATCTTCCCAATTTGCTTCAAGTGAATTAAAACAGTTTTATCACTAACATCGCAGCCTGCAGCTAACTCGGACGTGGTTTGCGATGGATCCGCTTCCACAATAGCCTTCAACTCTTCATTATCAACTTGAGTCTCAGGCCGTCCACGGGGCTTGTTCTGCAGGTCGAAATTTCCAGAACGAAAACGTTGGAACCAAAAACGAACTGTGTTTTCTTTTGCAACACGACCGCCATACACATCGTTCACCCTTCGAGTTGTTTCCGCAGCACTAGTGCCACGGCGGAACTCGTACTCGTAAATAATGCGATATTTAAGGTTTTCCATTTTGTAAAATGAGTGACGCAAACAGAAAAAAACAGAAGAAAAAAAACAAATGAATGACGATCATCGAAGCACAAATACATGAGTCTATAGCTGTACAAATTTGAATTTGGAATTCCTTACCAAAGAGGAGAAATTCGTGATTAAAGTGGCCAGTACGAAAAACGCCAATTTCATATGTAAGGACCTAATATTTTCCATAGAGCGCTTTAACTACAAATTCGGTTCCAAATCTAGTCTCGTGGGCAGGGGTTCAACTAGATCATACAATTTTTTTAATATTATTTTTAGGATTCCGTACTAGAATACGGGACCCTACCCTATTCCTCCGCTCTCTGTCAGTCCGACCGACTTTTAAAGGGTTGTATTGTTGGAACCGTAATTTAACTGTAACTTTGTATGGTGGGTTGCCTAGGTAACAATAATAATAACAACAAAAAAAAGGTAACAGTAAAAAAGTAACCCATAGAGAACAGACATCTTTTTTATATTATTTGTTTTGGCTCTTTCGTAAAAACGGTAATTATACACATAAGCATACTAAGCTATCACTTACAAGTGATATCTTAATATGCTTATAGTCCAATATCAAACGCTTATCAATCAATATTAAAATTGCGGATCTGGTTCCCGCTAACGATTTCTTACTGTATAAAAAAACAAACGATTACTGTGTAGGTACGAAACCTCGGTGTCAGTCCAAGTCTTCATTGGCCTATTTTATAATATATTTTTGTTTGTTTCAGTGGCGTCGAAGCACAAGGAAACAAAGCAGTATTATATATTTTACAATACGCTATTAGAGGTTAAGTTGTACACATCGAAGGAACTAAGTTTGCTCAATTCCATATTAGATAATTATGAAGAGTGAGTATATATATACCTACTTTACTATATATAAATCGTGACTTAAATATCGTTAACGTTAAACGTCTCGACTAAAATGACTTGTTATATGCACTCTCACTTGTACCATCTACTGTTGCTTATCGATGACAGTTTTATTTTTATGGGATAGGAGGACAAAAAAGCAGGCGGGTCACCTGGTGGTATGTGATCACCGTCGCCCAAATAACATCCGCAACACCAGAGGTCTCGAGGAAGCGTTGCCGGCCTTTGAGGAGGGAATATGCTCTCTTCTTGAAGGCCCCTAAGTCGTATCTGTTTGGAAATACTTCACCAGGCAGCTGGTTTATAGTATATATTTTTTTTATTTAACCATATAGATTACGATGTAAACGCATATCATCCGTGGTATTAATTCTTGTATCCTTCTTTCAGAGCCATGTCGTCACCCAGAAAGAGAGAAGAATTTATGACTCAGTTCGAATCCATAGTGGACTGGGTGAACCAAACAGTTAGGAAGGTAGAGGACAAATATAAGAACGAAAAAGAACAGAAGAATACGCTTTACGGCGAATATTCGCGTTTGATGGAAGTACAGAGGCAATATGCAGCTACCCTCAAGAAATTAGCCGAAGAAAGACAAAAATTTGGTGCGAGATGAATCTTATTCTACCCAGTGACTTGAAGAAACTAAGTGCAATCATTTTGCCATTTTTGAATCCTTGTATATTATTGTATATTAAGCATCTAGTCCTCTCTCACAATTGTTGAATTTATACTTTTATATCTGCATTCCATTTTGTACACTCCCTCATGTATCAAGACTGACCTGAAGCTTTTATATATCTACATGTAAAAGTATATCCTCACGCTGATAATAATATTGATTTAAATGAAAAATATTTGTTTTTATAATCATTTATTAGTAATATAATACAATATTTCACAAAACTGTTTTATAAACAGAGTATCCGTCGTTACAGCTGCGGTTTGCTACATTGAAGTATCTACACATGACACAATTTTACAAACAATCTGGTGTTGCAACATGCTGGAGTCGCGGTTGGTCGTATTCTACTCACTTAGCGGCTAGATCACAATTTCCTAATGGCTCCAATGCTGTCCAAATAAAAAAGGGGGGTCAATCAATTCATTTATATTAAATTCCCACCAAACAAAACAAAAGCGGGAATTCAGTGCAGGACATCCCTCAGGGTGACAACGATAACTTCCTAAAATTACAACTTCCGAAAACGACAACTTAAGAAAACGACAACTTTATAGCATGTCAACTTCCGAAAACGAAAACTTTCGAAAACGACAAAATCCTAAATCGTCTACTACCTAAATTACCTAAACCGCCAAAAATGAGATTTTCCTGAAACGACAACGCGTATTCTCGACCCTTTTTTTAAAGGACTTGCCACTGACTGTACTTTCATTCGTTGATGTCCTTTGTACCACTTCATTAGTAAGTAGTATATCAACAAACTAACAAACAATTCATACTAGTGCACTTTGCTCGATATGCTACTTCCTCATTGCCTCATTGAAACTCTTCAGGGCAGGTCTTACTGGCATATTTAAAGTATGTCCAAGAAGAAAGCAGTATCTGACAGCTTTCTTATTGTTGATTTCTTTCATGAAATAATTATTAATTTCATATTCAGTAACAGGACAAAGGTTATAACGACATTTTCGGAATTAGTCATTTTAGAAATTTGACGTTTTAGGAATTTGTAATCTTATTATATATTTTTATATCTGATAGGCTAGCCTTTGATCACCATCTCACCTGATGGTAAGTGATGATGTGGTCGAAGATGTTCAGGCTAGCCTAGGACTACTGGCTCTCAAGGACAGCCTTGTTTAGGAAATAGATGAGTTTAGAATAGACATTCTCGGATATTATTTTTTTCGGAAGTTGTCATTTTAGGAAGTTGTCGTTGTCATCTTGAGGGCAAGACATATCGCCCCCAATAGTATAAGTTAAATACACAGCGCTGTCGACGACGACGGATGACGTCCGGCACGATCGCCACTTACGCCAGATTGCTTACAATTGTTCTATTCACGTTACGACGCGGCTACAACTTGCTGTAACAATTTGCAGATTGTTAGGAAAGCCGACTTGCAGCATGTTGGAAGAGAGCCTTGAGTTCGTCCAGGGAAGTTATGCCACCATAACTATATCTACCGCCAAGCAATGTTCACATTACTGTGTTCCAGTTTGAAGGGTTTGATGCCAGTGAAATTACAGGCATATGAGACTTAACATCTTTATATCTTATGGTGATCGGCGCAGTGCAATTTGCCACTTGTGACGAACTACATCTGTTATAGGCAGAGGTTACTGCTTAACACCAGGTAGGCTTCGTGCTTGTTTTAAGATTATCTTTAAGAATTACTTCTTAAAGAAAGAATTCTTTAAGAAGTCTTGTATTAAAATTGCATAAAAAAAGAGCCACATTACTCCTAACGATACAATTTGCTGGTTCACAGCAGATTGCAACAGCATATTGTGTATAAAATTAGGTCGAATTTAGATTTTAAAAACTAGACTTTTGCCGATAAACCCTTCCCTATTTACAATAGGAACTATATATAAAATTATAAGTAACTAGCAAAATGTAGGTGTTTAACGGGAACATACAGATGTAATGATATTTTATAAGATTCAGAATAAAATGCTATAGATTTTTTTACATGAAAAGATTGTTTGGTTACCACTTAAACACAAATCCGTGTTTATATTTGTGAATGGAAAGTAATGTACCTAATCAAAGTGTGACCACGTTGCCGTGTGTACTACTACTGTGTGTGTGAGTAGTGTGAGCCGCGTGCGTGTGCGCTTTGTGGCTGTGTGCGTGCGAGTGGCCGTGACCGTGAGAACTGGGACTGGACTTCTTGTACATGTTGAAGGAGACCAGCTCTCTGTTGGCGTTCGTCATCGCCATGGCGTGCGAGACCACGTCGTATCCGAATATCGCGTGGAGTCGGTTCACTACCACCAGCGTCAGCCCCTTGTGCGTCACTCGGACCACTTTCTCCTGGTCTGATGCTATTGCGATTGCCATGCCGAAGTTTGCGTTCAGCTCCTGTGTGAATTAATTCAGAATAAGTACTAGTTAAGAGCACACCAAGCTTTTTAGGAATTCGCGTATGTGTGCGTGAGTAAGGCACGCCGCCAGCATCCGTCCCCGTCCGACGGCCGAAGCTGTACTAAAAGGGCCAGGGACAAAACACCACGGCCCTGGCTAAAATGGGATGCCGGGTTCGGGTAAAACCGGAAGGTGGGCCGCAGCGCTTTCTGAGGAACTTCTATCTAACACTTCGATTCCTTAGACGCCTGCTAAGTGTGGCAATTATGGCTAACCCCCTCTTAATGGGGGAGCCTGATTTCAGCAGTGGACAATCCGGCTGATACAGTATACTTTTTAAGAATTTTTAATTCGACATGAAATAATCCGTCCTACTTTACATTATCAATTAATTATAATACTTATAAATATTGACTTAATGTATTATATAATGATAAATAAGTAAGGTACAAGCAGGCAGCACTGATCTACCTAAAGTTATTTATCTCGTTCATAGCAAGTAGGTATACACTACAGACCTTGGGGAAAATCTTTGAGCAGACCACTCAGAATAGGTACAAAAGCTGTCTGATATTAGATGGTATAGGTAGGTACACTACATATAATGATACTGACGTACGTTATGTGCATACAAATCATTTTAAAGAGTATTTATCTTGAATGTATTTGAAACAGTGATGGCTCAGTGGCATTGGCTATGGGGTGTCGCGCAGCAACTCCATGGTTTGAATCCCGTCGCTGGCTTTAGCTTCACCGCATGGTGGAAGGGCATTTGTTAATGCCCGCCTGGCTAGCAACCACCCTCTAGTAGAAAAAATGTCGTCAAGCACTTAACGGTGTGTTCCGGCAGCTGTCCTTGAGAGCCAGTAATTTATTTATTTATTTAATTTATTTATTTAATTTTGGGTGGGCATAAATATGTATGAGAATCATTCCATACTTCATGACTAAAATCATATCAGTTGTATCATGTGCAGTTAAAACATGGTTAAACTGAATATGAAAGTTAGGTAAATAATTTTTTTTTATAATTAATTCAGTTAACCTGAAAAATTTTATGGGCAGTTTCGCAGGTCTACAACATGAAAATCTCATTGGATACGAAATATAATTTGAATAATTCCAATCTATATGGAATATGAAGTAACGTATCTTACAGTCAATCTATTGGTAATAAAATGTCCACTAGTCTTACTATAGGAAGACTACTGGGAATGTCCCCTAGATACCATAAAGTTACGAGTTGTCTAGACCTTTATGTAATTTGTGCAGAAAAGTAGAGAATATACAACACATTATGAACATGGTACAAACATTTGCAAAAAATCATATTGTTATTGCTAAATATTTCGACGCACGCGCAGTCAAAACAGATCAGACAAAAGACCATATAGTAACTTTGTATATACTAAAGGAAATACCTTCCTTTATAAATTTTCAAGAGTTGCCTATTCAGTTTTTTCAACTTAAATTTCATTAGAACTGAATGTATTTATGTATTTGCTACATTACGAATAAAACACATATTTTTCCAAGGTAATTTTGCTTTCAAATAGCCCGCATCCCGCAGTATGGTGAAAATAACAAATGTCCATAATAGATGTGATAATATCCATAACAGAAAAATTTAAATGTAAAAACTGCTCTAATATCTTACTTTTAAGGCGCTAGCAAGTGCTAAATAGCTTTTCTTGAATATATTTTTTTAATATATTTTTAGCAAAATATATTTATTTTGTAGCAGTGAGATAATTAGGTATATGTTGATTTTTATCATACTATCTAAAGCCAAGAAAAGTCCGAAACACGTTTTCTCTCTATAGAATAAAATTTCAAAGTTGACTCTAAATTGAGCTTGTATCGTAAATATCTGAATTATTTTCGTATGAATGTGTATGAAAATATATTAATAAAATAGTAAAACCTTATCAAGTGGGACAATAAGTTATATTTTAACTAAACTGATCGCGATTTCACCATCGCTGCCTCTATTTCAATCCTACGCAGTGACAAAATTTTATTATTATTATTTTTTTGGTTTCCGGCATCAGAACTGTCAACACTGTAGTGATAAACTCCGAGTGAAATTAAGTGAAATAAAATAGTAAACGTAATTTCTGGTTGCTAGTATACGTTGATACAGTACTGGGACCTCTTGGAAGTGACTAAAAACATACAGTGAAGTGCGATTACTGGAATCTATCGCGGATCCATACAAAGCAGTATATACCAAGTTACTTTATGATACAAAGTTACTTTATGTCTACAACCACCATATCAACTATTTGTTTAGAGGTTAGAAAACACAAAAACAACAAATCGTTCACTCAATGACACTTGTTTGGGGCGTTCGTTTTGGCTCGATTGCGTTTGTAGCAGTTTCAAAAGTGGCATTTGTGTATTAGCGTTCGGATAGAAGCTTTTGCTATTTTTGACCACCAATTACTGCATGCTATCCGAACGGCTTAAAACGTACTTTGACAACCGACAATGTTTTAACAATTTTGCACAGTACGAAACATGGAATCAATCTCTAAAATTAACAAAAAAGTAGGTACCTATATTATTATTATTTCATTGTTAATGGCTTCTGATAGTTACATAAATAAAAAACTTATGAAACTCTTCAATCGCGCCAAATGCAACTGTCAAACCAGCAGTTGTCAAAAAACGATCACAACGATCCCACGGTAAGACATGGGTCAAAAATATCACTTTTCTCTGTCATTTGTAGCGTTTTCAAAGCTATCCGAACGGTGAGCGAAAACGATATTTTTGCTCACGAAGTCCCAAAACGAACGGCCCGTGTGATCATTTTTAGCGTTTGTGAGTGTTATTTTTGGCACCGATAGGCTATCCGAACGCCCTAGTTGTAAACGTCAATAAAACTGACATATTAAACAGTGTTGCTATGTGAGAAAAATACTTCTACCATATTCTACTATTGCGTTCCGTTACACATAGATAGTAAAATATAAGATGGAAGGTCAATTTCAAATATTATTTGAAAAATTGAAAATAGAGATGCAAAGTCAAAATGCTGAATTGAAGGACTCTATAACAAATAGTATTATGGAAAAGATGGATGAGAAACTAATCCCCATTATAGAAGAAAATAAGAACTTGAAAACTAAAGTAGAAAAACTGGAAAAAGAAATAGATTATCTTAAGAGGGCCGAAAAAAACAATAATATTATAGTATTCGGCTTAGAAGAAAACGAAAAATCCTCTTTTGAATTAATACAAAAGCTCAAAGAAACCTTCAACCAAGATTTGAATATTAAAATGGAAGAATACGATATCAACAAAATTTATCGCTTAGGAAAAAGAAATGGAGAGAGCAACAAACCGAGACCGGTACTGTGTTCGTTTATAAGCAACTGGAAAAAGACCGAAATTATGAAAAGTAAAAAAAACCTAAAAACTATATACATTGCGGAGGACTACTCGAAGGATGTGTTAGAAAAAAGAAAAGAGCTGCAAGACAAGTTAACTGAAGAGAGACAAAAAGGCAATATAGCATACCTGAAATATGATAAATTAATTGTTAAAGAGAACAACTACAGCCAAGAGAAAAGGAAAAGGGAAATATCCGCTTCACCTTCTTCAGATAATAGTCAACCAAAAAAGCAACAAACCGTAAACACAATGAAGACAAACAAACGAAATGCTTTTGATTTAATGCGATATAGATCCAGCTCCCTTTCGAACATGCCTAATACTAATAAAAACCAATAGCAACTAAAGAACGGCAAACGGAAACCAAAACCAACCAAAGAAACTACCAATGCAGTAACAAAAAAGGAACGAACTCCCCCAAGCCGACTGGTCCTCGAGGGGGAAAGCGACCACAACCCTCCAACATCTAAAGACAACAATCACCGAAAACCAGTAGTTTACATAGCATCCCTCAATGTACTCACCTTGGGAAATGAAGAAAATCTTACGGAACTGACATATGCGCTAAAATCTATCAAATGGGACATAATTGGTTTGAGCGAAGTGAGAAGAATGGGCGAAAGTATTACTTGTCATCCAGACTATTTACTATACCAAATAGGGGAGACGCAAGGCCAATATGGGGTAGGATTTATTATTAAACAACATTTGAAACAATGTGTGGAAGAATTCATAGGAATCTCAGAACGCATAGCGATTATGAATTTGAAACTACCAGGATATAAAAAACCGTGGTCTATTGTACAAATATATTCACCTACAGAGCAATCAAATTTGGAAACGATAAATAACTTCTACCATAATTTAAACGAAGCCATTCAAGAGCATACCCACAAAAACCTTATAGTCATGGGTGACTTCAATGGCCAAATTGGAGCAAGACGCCCAGGAGAAAACGCAATACTAGGACAATTTTCATATAGTAACAAGACCAGAAGCAGAAATGGGGAAAAAATTACGAACTTCGCGCTAGAAAACAAATTAACAATTTTAAATACTATGTTCAAGAAGAACCGAAAGAGCATGTGGACCTGGATCTCACCGAATGGTAAAACAAAAAATGAAATTGATTTTATTATGACCAACAGAAACAGCTACTTCACAAACTTTACCGTCATTAAAAGATTTAACTTCAACACCAACCATAGACTACTTAGAACTGAGCTCAAAATAAAACAACCAAAGAAGACTAGACCGAGACAAGACTCAAGAAACATAAAACTCGAAGAACAGCAATTAGAGCAGATAACAACAGCACTAAGAGCTGAACTTAGAGACTTCAAAGAGAACACCAAGAAACTAGAAACCCAAGATAAATACAAGTATATAGAAAATATTATCAAAACCCAAACTAAACTCATAGCAGATAGGAAAATTGATGCAAAAGAAAAACTATCAACAGCCACTATAAAACTCCTAGCAGAAAGAAATCACCTTACCAACGAAAGAAGTACTCAAAACAGAAGACAGAAATTAGCCAAAATCAGCAAAGATATCAAGGAGAGTATCAGAAAGGATAGAAAACAACGAAGGATGCGAACGATCGAAAATTACATACGGAAAACCGGTGGAACTAAAAAAGCACTTAAAGAATTGACCGGCACGAAGAACTGGATCGTAAAAATGAAAAACAACCGCGGAAAATTCGATTATCACAGAATTGACATATTAAAAACAGCTACGTCATACTACAAAAATCTTTATCGAAACAACACTACGCAAGCTGAAATCAGTCTAGTGGAAACCTCAAACACCCCCAGTATTCTCCAAGCTGAAGTCAGTAAGGCTATCGATACCCAAAAGAGTGAGAAAGCACCCGGGCCTGACGGCATAAGCAATGAAATCTTAAGAAATAGCAAAGAGATACTGCTACCTGTCCTTACAGATATATTCAATGATATCATGAATACTGAAACCATCCCCCAGCAATGGACCGAGTCTCTCATCATCCTACTGTATAAGAAAGGTGATAAATATGACATAGGAAATTATCGCCCTATAAGTCTTATGTCCAATGTATATAAGATTTTTGCTAAGATCATCTTAAAACGGATCGAAAGAACCCTAGACGAAAACCAACCTATAGAGCAAGCAGGATTCCGCAAAGACTACTCAGTGATCGACCACATTCACGTAGTGCGTCAAATTCTGGAGAAATACAACGACTACCAACTCACATATTACATCGCATTCATTGATTATAGTAAAGCATTCGATTCTCTACATCATGATAAAATATGGGAGGCGTTACTAGAACAAGGAATTGAGCACAAGTACATTCGGTTAATAAGAAATATATATAGCTGCAGCAGAGCAAGAATCCAACTAGAAAAGAAAAGTACTCCTTTCAGAGTAGAAAAAGGTGTAAGGCAGGGAGACCCTCTATCTCCGAAATTATTCTCCGCAGTATTAGAATCAATCTTTCGAAGACTCAATTGGGAACATCACGGAATTAATATAGACGGTCAACTGCTATCGCACTTAAGATTTGCTGATGACATAGTGTTACTGGCAAAAACAGCAGAAGATTTAACCAGAATGATAAAAGAACTTGCGAAAGAAAGTGAGAGAGTAGGGCTGGCAATGAATCCGGAAAAAACTAGGGTGATGACAAACGGGTACAAACATACAATAGATCTAGGAAACACTGAAATCAACTATACAGACGAGTACGTATATCTAGGGCAGCTCATAACTCAAAAAGATCCTATGCAGAAGGAAGTGGACAGAAGAATTACAAATGGCTGGAAGACATACTGGAGTCTAAGAGAGGCTATGAAAGATAAAGAGCTCCATATAAATCTAAAAAGCAAACTTTTTAACACCTGTATACTACCTGTCCTTACGTACGGGTGTCAGTCATGGTCCTTAAATCAAGTCACCTCAAACAAACTAGCAACTTGTCAGTATGCAATGGAAAGGAGTATGCTAAACATTAAAAAATCCGACAGAGTAAAAAAAATAGTCATTAGAACCAAAACAAAAACTACCGATATAATAAGCAAAATTAAAAGACTCAAATGGCGATGGGCTGGTCACCTGGTAAGAGGACACGACAAATGGAGCAAAAGGGTGACATGGTGGTACCCAAGGGAAGGCAAAAGGAAAAGAGGCCGACCACAGAAAAGGTGGGACGATGACGTTAGACAAGTGGCAGGAGTCACATGGAACAGAGTGGCTCAAGAAAGAAAGGAATGGAAAAGATTGGAGGAGGCCTTTGCCGACTGGCAAACAGATCTAGGAAAGATAACCAAGCAACAAATATTAGTTTAAGTTTATTCATATCTATTAAGTTTAAGATTTTAATTTTACATAAGTTTAAAAAAAATCATTGTACTAAGAGGTCTGAATAAAAGGCTATATTATTATTATTATTATTATTATTAGCAGTGAGATAATTAGGTATATGTTGATTTTTATCATACTATCTAAAGCCAAGAAAAGTCCGAAACACGTTTTCTCTCTATAGAATAAAATTTCAAAGTTGACTCTAAATTGAGCTTGTAACGTAAATATCTGAATTATTTTCGTATGAATGTGTATGAAAATATATTAATAAAATAGTAAAACCTTATCAAGTGGGACAATAAGTTATATTTTAACTAAACTGATCGCGATTTCACCATCGCTGCCTCTATTTCAATCCTACGCAGTGACAAAATTTCAGTATTTGACAGCGTCTTAAACAGTGGTTCGTGTGTGCATGTGTTAAGCATAGACCTTTTTTCGCTACATGGTGTTAAGTAATGTATTGTGTGATTATCAAGCATTGCTAGTGAAGATTTGAACGTAATAATGTCATGACACTTGATGACACATCGTCTGGCGCGCGCTGAGATGATCCTGCAACGGTAGTTTTTTTTTTTCGTATTTGTTTGCAACGAGATGCTAATTTCTCAACTGGTCCTTTTATATTAGGTAAGTCGAGGAAAGAACGTTAATTATTGCCATAATTTCGGTTCTTACTCACGACACTACCATTTGGTAATAGTCGAATAATAGTCACACCACCATCGCAGCAATGTCTGGCATTATTAGGTATGAACGGCGCTCATTATCTTATTTACCCACAGTATAACAATACAGTTTGTAACAGTAGGTAAAATAATTCTTATCTATACTCTATACATACTTATTATCATTATTATTATTATTTTTTTTAATCCTTATAGGCTAGCCTTTGACCACTATCTCACCTGATGGTAAATGATGATGTGGTCAAAGATGTTGTTCAGGCTAACCTAGAAGTACTGGGTCTCAAGGACAGCTGCCGGAACACACCGTTAGGTGCTTGGCGACAGATTTTCTACTTGAGGGTGGTCGCTAGCCAGGCGGGCATTCGCAAAATGCCCTATCACCATGCTATAACGACTGCCATCCTAAGACAACAACCGGGACCGACGGCTTAACGTGCCCTCCGAAGCACGGAATCGCTCAGTAGTAATGTCACTAGCGGTCACCCATCCAACTCATGACCGCGGGCGACGTTGCTTAACTTTGCTGATCGGTTGAGAATAGCTAAGTAAACTTCGCTATGAGCGCTTCAAAATAATATTGTAAAGAGGAAAGATTTGTATTTTTGTATGTAACGAATAAACTTAAACTTGGACCGATTTGAAAAGTTCTTTCACCATTAGAATCATGGCGCTACTCCTGATGAACATAGGCGATATAATATTTTCTATAGGCTATGTTCATAATTTTATCAATTAAAGAATATTATCAAAAACTTAAGGATACGTATGAAAACTTTGATAATGTTAACCAGTGTGAAAAAAAATCCAAAAAAAATATTATACCGCGTACGCTGCGGAAATAGTTGACAATAGAGCAAAGTGATGTACTACAATTTATAGAGGAGATCAATATCTACAAAAATTTCGCAATACCATCTGTCTAACTATTGCAGTGATGTCACAATAACTACTTTTTATGTGATTCTATTTATGATTTTTGTTTAATACCCGTGCAAAGCCGGAGCCGCTAGTTTAAAATATCTAGATGATAATTTATGAACAGTGGGTGTAAATAAACACCTTCGCCTACCCCTCAAGCAATTTAATGTAGTAATAATGTATTTTTTTCATTTGTGTAACTATGTATCATTTTTATTTTATTTTTTAAATAACCTGTTAAAGTAAAACAATCAAGTGTCAAGCAATACGTCTATTTACACAATGATTTTATAGAGTTGTACAATACATTATTATATATGTATTTAATTTATCCCATTTAGTATTATACATAAAATTTATCCTTCTAAGATTCCATATTAGATTTAAACTGCATTATCTTCCAACTCCATGTGCATTTTTTACCAAGTAGGTATAAATAAAGTGCCAACCTATAAAACTGTCAGGAAAATATTAACCAGCGACAACGCATGCACATAAATAAGTACTTTGAACTGAGAAATATCAATGAATTACCCTAACTAAGGTTGCTCGTTCCTCACTCTTCAGTCCGTACACCGTCGCGCCTTCATCCTTGGAGAGGTGCGGAGCGCTCAGGCTGCCCATCACCATGATGTACGGCATCCTGCAGCTATTAACACTTAATAACTGTCACCGATAATTGAAGCTCATTTTAACAAAGCGGTCGCTGAGCCCAAACTCAAACTAAGTTGGAGACAGAATACGGTGCGAGGTGGCGAGGCAAGCACGCGGCGGGCAGCGGTCGTCGTCGCCGACAGGTTACTTCACCTGTGTGAGTGAACTCCGGCGCAGGTAGCGCTGCATACCTACAGTACGTGATACGAGTATAACTTAGTTATGTCAATGTGTTTGTGCGATGTGACGTCGTGTCGTGTGTCACATGGCCTTCACGGGTGCTTACTGCTTGACTGCGCGCGCGCACGTTGTGTGATTTGACGCTCCTCACAGCCTATGGCACTACGCTCCCCGCGCACGCCTCACATGGATTGTTATTGCAAATAATAACCATGCATAAAGCCACAGCTGAATGAATCTAAGGTTTCGTAAGAGTTTTTATACAATTAATTTCACACGCTACAATAGTAGGTTCTTTCTATATTTAATTAAGTAGGTATTACTAGCGGCCCGCTCCGGCTTCGCGCAGGTGTAAGAATTTTTAAATCGGGCCTGTAGTTTTTAAGTTTATTTGTTGCATGAAAAAATACAAATACATATTTCTCTTAATGTAGAATTATTATTAGTAGGTATTATTATAATAGTTTAGACCATGGATCTATGAAGTATGTCTATGGTGTAGACTAATAGGTAAAAAAATAAAGTTTTTATAAGAATTATTAAACCTTATTGTTGGTTCATGTCAAATAGACGTTGCCTGTCAAATAAACTTCAGTGGCAAACGAAACTAACGCATCAATAATCTTATTAAAATTGAGCTATTATTTATATTTTATTGTTGTTGGTGTCAATAATATCGCCTAAAATGAGTCATTCTATGAGCAGTCCACGAAACATACAACTTGGTAGGCACTATCTCGTTACTACTGTTTGTATGCTAATATTTACCTATTTTGTTCATTAGATCCATAGTAGATAAATAGGGTACTTATATAATATGTACAGTCGCCTGCAATAAGAAGTATACACATTGAAATTTTCAAAATAGTGGCAAAGACTTCTGTTTTTCTCTATTTTATCAGAAGTACTTATCTTAAAATCAAAGAATACTTTGAATACTTTTACTTATATTAATGTTAATTTCGATTATTAATAACTTAACGACATCACATTATTTAGATAATTACGAAGTGTATACTTCTTATTGCAGGCGACTGTACCTAAGTATGTACATAAACATGTATCGAAGTCCTGTGCTCCACCCAGGTGTCACAGTCAAAGTCAAAATCATTTATTCAATTTAGGCGGCTACGACGCTCTTATGAAGGTCAATTACAAATTTAAGTATTGAAATATTCTACATTGTACTGCCACGTTCAACAAATAAATTGTAAAGAGCCACTGCGAGAACGGGCAAGAAACTCGGGGCCATTCTTTTAAACATCTTTTAACAATGTGTTACATACTTACTATATAATAGAGTTATTACAATATTTGTTTAAATTAAGTAGGTGACAGCTTGGCAGAGGCGGAATTGTCCAGGCATTTTTGTCGTTTAAGTAATCAGAAACTGTGGATGGATAACCAAGGCCTTTTCTATGGCCTAGGCATAGGTTCTGACTACATACATAGGGATAGGTAGGTACATTGGTAGATCGAGTTGCTCCCATGCTCCCCGGTTCCCTCGTCCCGTTAAAGGGGCAGATGGGAAAAACAGTTTCATCGACCATTAACATCGACATTTAACTGTAACAGATGCATTTCGTCACAAATAACGAATTGCACTGCGCCCAACACCTTGAGACATAGTTGTTAAGTCTCATGTGCGTGTAATTTCACTGGTTCTCAAGGACAGCTGCCGGAACACACCGTTAGATGCTTGGCGACAGATTTTCTACTTAAGGGTGGTCGCTAGCCAGGCGGGCATTCGCAAAATGCCCTTCCACCATGCGGTGAAGCTCATGCCCGCGGCGGGATTCGAACCATTGACCTGTCGCGCGGCAGTCCATAGTCAATGCCACTGAGCTATCACTGCTTCAAAATATATACTTTTTACCTCATTATCATCTCATTCACATTATCTCATTACGACTGCAAGTGTTGATTCTTACAAATTTAAACTCACTTTAAAATAACTTCATGTCTTTTTGCTCCGCATCTCTTATTATTATTTAAACAAAATAATTGACTTGCGTAGTCTAACTAGGTCTGGGTTGTTTTTTAAGGCCTCAGCTTTTCGGAAAACTATGATAGCATTATAAATAGAGCCAGTACTTCTAGGTTAGCCTGAACAACATCTTCGACTACATCATCACTTACCATCAGGTGAGATAGTGGTCAAAGGCTAACCTATCAGGCATAAAAAAAAAACTAAGTGCTTTACTGTAATCACTCAATAATCTATACATAGTTAGGTATATTATAAGATACTTATATCACAGCTTCAATAATTAACTTTTGCAACAAAATTGACTTTTAAGATGGAACAGGCTTTATTATACAACGTACATAGGCCTTATAAACATCTTTTTTTACATATTTAATATTATAAGAAATAATAAAGATACAGTTGTAGGTGAATTGTACTTATTATAGCTTTGAATTTTCATTCTTTATGTCTATAATACCCCAAGCATTAACACTATGATAAGTCCATTGTTTTTGCTAGAGGCCTTCTTATGTCCTATGGTCTTATTTGTATTACATACCTTATATCAAAGGTGAGTATTCATTACATGAATACGCAATCAACATTTTATTACTATTGTTATTATGTAGGTTAGTTCACTGCACTGACTCACAGATTTGTCTGAGCCTGTGATTAAAATTTGAAATGAGGTTGTCTCTCTGTTTTAAGCTTTTTCACGCCTATATAGGCGAGGAGTACATATGTACTGTGATATTGGCTGTAACCTACCAAAGAAACTTACTTATATCTCGATTTGGCTGGTATAGGTTCTTATTCACATAGACGTTCGTGTAGTTTAATAATCTTTGATTCACCACTATCCTATCTCAGTTGCTGGTAAGTGACTTTGAGATTGAAGCTGGAATGGGAACGTGACGCTCAAGAACAGCTTACATATTACGTATATGATAGGAATACGATTGGTAAAGCTATAAGCAAGTACTTATAGTTACACGTTTGTTTCTCCCTTCAGTATTTGAGACATACCAAAAAGCTCGGCTAGTGTTTGTTCAGACGATGGCAGAACTAGCAACGAGAGCTACGAATGTTAAATGTCTAGAGAGTGCCGGAGTTTTGGGTGAGTAGAGTAGATATGTATTAGTTTACCTGCTTGCCTAATTTTGGAATATCTTAGATCTAATCAAGTCGATTTATATATATATTTTTATGTTATTGTGACGGAACAAGCTTGAGGCCCACCTGATGTTAAGCGGACTAACCTCTACCTATAACGGATGCATTTCATCACAAGTAACGAATTGCACTGCGTCCAACACCTTGAGACATAGTTGTTAAGTCTCATGTGCGTGTAATTTCACTGGTTCTCAAGGACTGCTGCCGGAACACACCGTTAGGTGCTTGGCGACAGATTTTCTACTTGAGGGTGGTCGCTAGCCAGGCGGGCATTCGCAAAATGCCCTTCCACCATGCGGTGAAGCTCAAGCTCTGGGCGGGATTCGAACCATGGACCTGCGGCACGGCAGTCCATAGCCAATGCCACTGAGCTATTACTGCTTCAAAATGTTTCCTGTAATAAATTGTTCGTGGTCGTATAAAACCCGTCCGTGTAACAACACACCTGCCTTTCGAAGCAGTGATGGCTCAGTGGCAATGGCTATGGACTGCCGCGTGGCAGGTCCACGGTTCGAATCCCGCCGCGGGCTTGAGCTTCGCATAGTGGAAGGGTATTTTGCGTATGCCCGTCTGGCTAGCCACCTTATTATACACATTTTTTTCAGTATGTATAGGTATGTAAATTTCCAGAGCTGCTGCGACCACTGCTATCAGACGCTTGCAGTACTGTCCGGCAATGCGCGGTGGTGGCGGCTGCTCGACTGGCTGAACATGACGAGGGGATTGCCCGCCAGATGCTCAACGGGGGCATGGTCACCATCACACTAGAAAACCTTAATAAGTATAACGTGAGTAGGTATATTTCATACCCACGTGGTAATGTTCTATCCCCCCAATTCTTCTCGTGGAAGACGTAAGAGGCGACAAACAGCGAGGAATGAGACAGGTAGACGTTAACGACGAAACTTTCACGTAAACATACAACGCATGAATTAAATAAAATAAATTAAATTATTATTTATTGAGATAAAAACGAAGGACGTTTCCTAGTTTCAAGGTCTTCAACTAGCACCAATATGGCATAAACCTATAGCTTCGAATCTATTAAATCGTTCATCGTCATTTTGCCGTTGGTAGCGTTTATGGCTTATGGCAGAGTCCCTTGAAGAGCTCAGCGACCTCATTACCTAAATGTTCTTAGCAAGCGAGTGTTAAAATGAAAATGGACAAAAATTACGTTAATTGCGCCATCATGTTACACCTCATTGGTAGGTACGCGTAAATTCAAAAGCAGGTGCAATACAGACATCCATGGTCGGCGCTGTTTTATTTTGCGAATGCCAATTTAAGGTCAAAATGCTGTCCCCACAAACGTAGGTAGTTTCGTCATATTTTGAATACCAAGTGTTCAAACTTGGTAAAATTTTGGTTTACGCAAACTGGAAACTGGTAAAGTACCGGAAGGTGGGTAGCAGCGCCTTCTGAGGAACTGTTATCTGATACTGCGATCCCCCAAACACCCGCCAAGTGTGTGGAGCATGGCATACCCCCCCTTTAATATCGGAGGACGGAGGTTCAGCAGTGGACAATCCAGCAGACAGTTAAACTGGAAACCAGAGCACAGATATTAGGCTCAAAGCAAAATTTCATCTGAATTTGAGAACTTGGTACCTACTTTCATTTCACGAAACAACGTTTGTATGGAAAGTGCGTTCGACCAAAGTAAAATTATTTTTACTTTGAGCTAAGGGATTTTCCCAGGTACAAAGACGATATTAGATGCAGCGACTTTCTGTATCTGACTATTTAGTGAGATATTTTTTCGACTTTTAACAACTTAGCTGACTTATCGTTAGATATACCTATAGTTACTTCTCTATTCTAGTTAGTAACTATATAGTAAAGAACTGCTTATGTCAGTTCATGGGTTGGTTTATGGCCAAATTTTACTACTAATGACTAATGTATAAATATATTAAATACTAAGGCCTATACCTAATTAATAAGTATGCTTTACTTACTAATAATTAATATAAATTTGCAGGTTTACTACAAACGCTCTGCGCTTTATCTAATGCGGGCAGTATCAAAGTAAGTGTGCCATGGTCATAAGCTCAATGAAATAAGAGATAAGTGATAAATAACGTATTTATACTGGTATGGAATTGCAGGCATAATGAAGAATTGGCAGGTGCAATAGTGAGACTTGGAGCACTGGAGCATATGGTGTCTTGCCTTGAAGACTTTGATACGCAGGTTAATTAAGTATCTATAGCATATATTTAGGTTTTATATTATGCAAGTCCGAGACAAACGAGTTAGATAATATATTATGTTACTTACGTAAGTAACTATATAGGTAATTTTGCATCATGGTAAGACATTTACTCAAGTATAAATTTTATCGCCAAGCATTTGTGTTCCGGTAGGTATCCTTGAGAGCCAGTCTAGGATAAGCCCATTTGCCACCTTTGACCACGCCATCACTTACCATCAAATGAGACTGCAATCAAAGGCTAGCCTATTGGAAATAATGATAAGAAAAACATAACAACCCATTTATCGATATGGGAGCATAGTTAATTATCTCGTTAGTAGCCGCAAGCCTCTACTGTTCGGTTAATATAAGGCCGCAAAGTTGGTAATGGATCTTGTTGTGTGCCTACCTAATGCGTAGCAACACCTTACCGACACGTTTACGCTAGTGGTTTGTAAGTTTTTCGCCTAGAACTGTGTGAGGAAATAGAGTGGTGAGTGAGAAACAAACCCTCTAATAGGATTCCTTTATTTTCAGAGCATGTATGAAGATCTTTAGACAATATCGTATTTGTAGATTTTTTCTATCTAACCCCTTTACTTCCTCTCACAGCTCTGCTAGATTAAAACACAATAAACGTCATTTATTATTATAAAGGTAAAAGAAAACGCAGCCTGGGCGCTAGGATACATCGGAAAGCACAGTGAGCATCTAGCAGGGCTCGTGGTAGACGCAGGGACACTTCCTTTATTGGTGCTGGCATTTCAAGAACCTGAAATGAGTCTTAAACAGGTACTTTTAAATTATGTACTTACCTAAATATTATATGTTCCAATAGGTATATTTAAGTACTAATAAGTAAAGGCACATATTGGAAAGGAAATCTAAGTTATCTACTTATCAAAGTATTATTATTGTAGGCCTTGGTTCTGAAGCGCTGTAATTTCTTCGCGGTAGTGAGTATCGGCTGCTGCCAGGCGGGCGTATAGCGCAGATTAAAATACTACCTACGTCATGGTTGGTAATCCTTTAGCTCTGTAGCATGGTGGCGTAGACTCTTATCATTTTTGTAAGCGCTCGTAGTGAAGTTTACTTAGCTGTTCTTAACCGAAGCAAAGTTAAGCAACGTCCGCCGCGGTCATGAGTTGGATGGGTGACCGCTAGTGACATTACTACTGAGCGCTTCCGTGCTTCGGAGGACACTTTAGCCGTCGGTCCCGGTTGTCGTTTTAGGATGGCAGTCGTTATAGCATAGTGGTAGGGCATTTTGCGAATGCCCGCCTGGCTAGCTACCACCCTCAAGTAGAAAATCTGTCGCCAAGCACCTAACTGTGTTTTCACTTTTAGCAATCAAAGGCTAGGCTAGGCTTTGAGATCCAGTACTTCAGTACTGGCTCTCAAAGGCAGCTGCCGTAAGGAAGGTTAGTCTGAAAAACATCTTTATCTATTGTTCAAAGACAAACCTATAAAGCATTAAAAAAAATATAGAAGAATGCAAATTGCCCACCAGTTCCAATTTCACCACGAGGAAGAAACACATTTTGCCTGGTTAGGCCTCCTCTTCGTTAAACTCATCACTTGCTAACAGATAAGCTTGCTATTAGTTGGCCAGACTTCTGACATCTAAAATACAAGAATTTTACCCGAACGAGGAACCTATGTACCCATTTCTATGGCTCTTTTTCCCAGTTATGAAGATGAAAGTAGCTCCTAAAAAACATAGTCATTAAAAGACATTTAATCCTTATTTCACTGGAATTGCTAATGCCACGGAGCCTCTATTGACACTTTATTGTGATACATTTAAAACTATGGCGAGGCAGTTAGAACTGGACGATATTTGTTGTAATTAGGTAATTCATAGACCCTCTTCCGGGTGTCACGATTGGCCAAAGCGGCAGAGACTACGACATAGGAGAAAGAGTGGGAAGTAAGTTATCTTCATACAAACGCACCGCGCGCGGCTTGTATGTGTGCGCCATAATATCTATGCGTCCCGCACGCACACTCTAACAAAATCTCGACCCGTTTCGATCGTGCGCCAGTCGGGGCTAACATCGCACAAAGTTTGAGCGTCACGGCTTTTCGGCACCTCTAAATAAATTAAAAATATGTGATAATCGCAGGAGAACTTATTGCTGTGTTTGGCTGTTTAAACAGTTCATCTATTTCAGAGTTGTCTCTGTTCAGATTACCCACTGATCAGGAAAGGTAAGCAAGTTATTCTAGCATACCTATAATTTTTAATTGATGATGAGTGAGATACCTATAGATTTTATTTGGTAGGTTTCTATCAGGCAGACGAAGTAGGCAAGCCTACTTTCCCACTACAATGTATTACCTAGGTATATTTGATCTGTCAATTGATATGCCGCTATTGCTTTGTTTACATTTAGTCATACCGATTTCTCAGTATTGTAGGTAGTAGTAAGTAGTAAGATTGAAACAAAGTTAATTGAATGTGTCTGTCTCGTGATATTGCTATCAAAGCCCCATTTTTGACATATTTTTAGTTCCACCAATAACTCCCATAGTCCAACTTTTAAAAATGTAAGTGATAGTTTTCGAAATATACAGGTATTTAGCATCAAATTACAGAAGCAAAGTTTTTTTGGTTTTTTCATATAAAATGTATGCGAAAACAAACAAAACTTACAAACAATAAAAAACTAACGCAATAACTACACATGAACTACGAAACCTTACATATGGGCGTGTCCGAAACGGCGCTTTTTTTATAAATAGTACTGTTCTGAATCTTGAATACATTTCTGTATTTGTTAGGAAAACTATTGTTGAACTTTATTGAATCACTAAATTAGCTATACAAAGATGTGTCATCTTTGGCAAGGGCCGGGCTTTAAACTACCTAGTGAATTGGTTGACAGTTCTATCAGTAAACTCACGTAAACTACCGTAGGTAGGTACTCGTACACATCACCGCCCCGCGTCGCCCGTCTCTGGCCCCACAACCACATAGGTATCTTCTGTCGCTCTTTCTATCATCGTGAAAGGCTTCATCATGGTTTAGGTAAAACCGACCTCACTTACCCTGAACCCACACAACATAAGTAAAAAACACATTTTCCCGGCTGTTGCCAATTTCTAGGCACTGAATTAAAATTTTGCTAAAAGTGACAACCCTGAGACAGACAAGTGAGGTAGGTAATTATATCGCGGATTGGGCCGGAGATGGCCTACTTCCTCTCTTTCTACTATGACTACGAGGTACGAATGCTACAAGCATACTCGTAAGACCTAACCTAAGTAAGCGCATACAGACCATGGTTACTTCAAGACTCACGCTTCTTCATAGTAAGTAAATTATTGATGTGAATTTGTACGGGTTAGGTCTTATTAGTATATATACGTTTTTTGTGGGTATACAGCTATGGTGTATGCTACACAAAGTAAAACAATAAGATATAATATGGTCTCTTGGGTAGGCAGTAGTGCAACTACAGTCTAAATACAATTGGCAGTTTATTATTGTATTAATAATTTGATTTTAATTATATTTATTTATACACATAAAGGTCATGACAGATAAAAAGATATATATACAATGTCATTTTAAAGCTACGCATTTTAGTTTTAGCAGCGTAAATTATAACCAAAAAATCATTGAATCTATAGAAATATTCCTCAGCAAACCACCGCGTCAAAGTAAGTTATCTATGCTTGCCGGAGAACCTTTCTGGCAAATATCACGTGAATCCAAGTGTAATGATTCTACGATTTCCAGATATCCGCCGGCGCTCTTGTAGACCTAGCCCAACACAAGCCCGAAGCAGTGGTCGATGCAGGTGCAATTTGCCACTTGGTACATGGACTAGAGAACCAGGATCCTAAATTAAAGGTTTGCATTTGTGCTGAGATATATCTCAGCACTTCTACAATATTCGTAAAACGACAATCTGACAATAATAATGAAATAAATCGTTGAGAAATAATTTCTCACTTTGCATTAGATATTGAAAGATTCTTGAAGGGCTCTTACGTAGGTAGTTCTTACCCAAATAAACCAAAATTCGCTGTGATTATGACTAGGATGGTTGGATGGGACTGCTGGTGGTATTTATGTAGCTACTATTTAGTGCTGACCGTGCTTCAGAGGGCACTTAAATAACCCGTCTATAAAAATAAATATACAATAATAAAAGTTGAAGCCTAAACCGTCGGTCACGGTTGTTATCTAGGACAGCACTCGTTATAGTATCCTGGTAAGGCATCATGCGAATGCCCGCTTGGCTAGCTACCACTGTCAAGTAGAAAATCTGTCACCAAGCACCAATAACGTTGTGTTCCGACAGCTGTAACTGAGAGGCGTAATTCTAGGTTAGCCAGAACCAAATCTTTAGCATTACTACTTACCAACGGTGAGATAGTGATCAAAAGCTACCCTGTTATAGTAGACAGGACTGTTATAGTGAGTCAAGTACAATTTTTAAAGTTGTCCTTAATCCGTGACCGTAATCTCTGTACGTGCTGGATAGGTCATAAATGACAGGTACAAAGATGTAGTTTTGTGTGTATTATTGAGCTATGCTATTGCTATTATTGGGTGTTTGTTTTAGCGTAGCACGCTGTGCGCTCTCGGTGCTGTAGCAGGCGCGAGGTCCGAGCTGGCTGAGGCGGTGGTGGCGGGCGGGGCTCTGCCCCCAGCGCTGCTGCATGCCGGCCATGACGCTGCGCCCGTGCGCCGGGCGGCGGCCTCGCTCATTCGGGATATCGTCAAGCATTCTGTCGATGTTAGACTTTATTATAATTGTTTATGATTAGCTTTATGAATAATACAATTTAAAACTAACACCTAAGTAATTAAAACTGGCTCAGTAACATAGCCATTTTCTTAAACTGTAAAGTTATATACTTACATATTACAATCTAAATTCAAAATGTATTGGTAATCATCTGTGAGTTCTCTTTCCAAAAACTCCTAGTCTATAGCCTCAACACCTGGTCTGCTACCAACAATCTACAGCTAATACTTACTATAATGTTACCTGACACAAATATGGAATAATGATCGGTCAAGGATAAACTTATACCTGCATCTACAGACAAATTAAAACTCTCTTCATCCAACAAACCTAAGATAATATGATAATATTATCTTCAATAATACTCTATGATTATATTGTGATAGTTTCCTAAGAAAACTAAATTATTTGAACATTATATAGCCTATTTTTTATATTGTTATGATTGCAATAACGCTTGCTATGCGGATTACATTACAAAATTGCTAATATACGATAGGAAAAAAATTTCCCGCACATGACTTAAATTTTTCCTATCGTATATTTGAAATTTTGTAATGTAATCCGTCCTAGTTCTCCTAGTCCTAGTTTCATCCAGCTACATTTTACTACATGCCGATGGCTAATACCCGATATTTTATCACATTTATTGTCTTATTGCTATAATATACAGCTAGCACAACTGGTGGTGAACACTGGTGGTTGCGGTCCGCTGGTGGAGCTCTTGTCGGAAACAACGGGAGGAACGCGCGTTCCCGCGTGCATGGCGCTGGGCTTCATTGCTGGTCAGTCTGACCAGCTCGCAATGGCTGTTATAGAATCAAAGGTATTGCAATTTTGTCACTAGGAAGTGGAAGGATTCGTAGATAAACGTGTGCAGGTGCTGGTGTTGTAGGATTCCTTAGAAATAAGTATGAGAGTAGGTATATAGTACATTCTAATTAATTGTGTACTTGCGATGGGATCAAATCTTATGATCGGCTATCTACAGGCTTACCACTAAAAAAGTAAGTAAGCAGCATAGGTAAAAAAGAGCAATTTCATGGATGTGGAATCGAATCATGGATATCGGGGGATAGTAAGCATAGCACGTAGTGCCAGCATGTGATCAATTTAACCCTATGTACGCGCGCCGACTACCTACCCTCCGTTTAGGCGAATAACAAAAATGTTGCGAAAAATGTTTGCTGCGGCGAAAAGACGTTAAAGCGAAATCCACGAGGTCGAAGAACATTGCAGCGACAAATGTAGCGGCGAAAAATTTCGTGCCAGAAAATTTCATATTAATTCAATGGGTGGAGGACAACTTAATTGTTTGTATAACTCGTATTGTTCCGCCTTTAAGAGCTATTCATAGGTGTCTAAACATCGACGTTTCTCTAGTAATCTTTTGATTCCACTGTAATATGAGGCGAGCAAGTTGCCATCTAATTAGCTTACATATATGAAGAATCGGTTTCAGAGTTGGGGTTGAGAAAACAGGATTATGATACACCCTAGTAACTTCCACAGGCTATTCCACCCCTAGTGGATATCCTGCAGAACAATGAAGCAGAAGATGCCGAGATTTGCGCTGCCGCGTGGACGCTTGGTCATATCGCCAAGCACTCGCCGCAGCACAGCTTAGCCATTGCTGTAGCTAATGCGTTTCCTAGATTATTGCAGGTAAACAATCTGCAGTTTTATTGCCTACCTTGCCTGGTAGGTAATACCTATAGTTGAGATTTATCTTCATATTTTGGATTCCGGAGAATTTGTATAGGAATTTGTTGGGAATGGTCTGGGAGAACCAAATAATTTTAATATAGTTAGGTACTTTATGTAGCTTCAAGAGATTGCATATTGTCTTTAATTTTCTTTTAAGTCTTTTACATTTTAAAATTACTTAAGACACATATAAAATATTTCTAGCTTTCATTATGAGGCAGTGATGGCCCACTGGCAATAGCCATCGCAATAGGTCGAATCCTACCGTGGCCGTGGACGTGAGCTTCACCACAAGCGTGTTTAGGGATTATTTTGAATGATAGCCTGGTCAGCTACCACCCTCGAGTAGATAATCTGCCAGCAAGCCAGCACCTGAGTGTCTTCCAGCAGCTTTTCTTGCCTTTAAATTCTATGTTTTGCATGGTACAGAGTAGAGCCTTTTGAGAAATCTCACCTGGCTAGCTGACAGTGAACAGAATATTTCTGACAAACATGAAACTCCCTGCTTCATTTTTACAAAGCACATAATGGTAGTAACCCTATATTTAACCTGAAAAATATCATCGACCATATCATCACTTACCAACAGGTGAGATAGTGGTCATATGCAAGTCAGTCATTGTAAAGATATGTTTTATCTTAGTTTGCATGGTGTTAGGGCAATGACTAGCCTATCAGCTATAAAAAAAACAATGACAATCTAACTACTGAGCAAGTAATTGAAAATAACTAATGAAAATCATTAAATTAAAAAAAAATAGTGCTCATTAATCTAAAAAGAAGAAACTTATAGTTTTCGTCAAAGAGGTTCGATTTACGCTCCTATAGAGAAAAGTAATAGGTACACCGGGCGTTCCTTTTGGTTGGGCACTTAATAGGGCGCAACTGCTTTGCACTGCACTTATAGGAGCAGTGTTTGGATAGGTAACGTAATCTCCATGGTTCAAAATACTTGGACAGTTTGTAAATTTTAAATGCTGAATCGAAATAATTTTATTCGTAAACAAAGGACGTAAGTGTTCAAATCAGGACGGTAATCCTAATTCGACTTTATTTCCCAATATATCAAGCCCTAATTCAATAACCAATTAGTTCGAAAGAGGATCGAAAACTTTGTCTCCATTTTATTTATGTTATTGTGATGGATCAAGCACGAGGCCCACCCGATGTTAAGCGGACTAACATCTGCCTATAACAGATGCAATTCGTCACAAATCAAGAATTGCACTGCGCCTGTCACCTTGAGACATAGTTGTTAAGTCTCCTGTAATTTTCTCCATATGTTCGAAGTCTTGATGATGACCAGCTCGAGGGTATTGTCATCGGGAACCCTGCGCTTGACAAAGTTTGAGCAATATACTTAGGTGCAGTGAAGTACATACATTATATCACGAATAGAAGATATGGAACAAAACAGATATACACACAGTACTGTATCAGCCGGATTGTCCACAATGTCCACTGATGAACACTGCCTCCCATTCTGCCCACCTTCTGGTATTTTACTTTTAGTCACCTCCTACATTAAATATATAAATAAAGTGATGGTGATATATAGATGAAGCTTGTAATAAAGATATGAGAGTTGCTTCCCAAATAAGTACCTACTAGTAACTAGTCATTTAAATACCTACACATAATGTAAACTATGAAATAAACCACATCTACTAAAAGAATCTACTCTATTCTACTTTTGTTTTTCTCGAATCTTGGATGTTTCTGGTGTTTTGTGTTGTTGTGTATGGGCTTATTTCTCTCATAACACAGGAAATCCTAGATTCTAGGTTGGAGATATGGCATATTTACAGTACAGGTATAATACTATTTTAAAACAGGTACATATGTGAAAGTTATCTTAATATCTTAAGTATATAATATTAAGCAAAAATCAAATATTATAATTAGTTAATATGTTAACTGTATTAATACAGAATAGTTAATATAATAAGTTTAATATAAAACCATATCCGGTGTTACACATAAATATTTAATCTTGCCTGCAAATTTTTTATTAAAAAGTTTATATGTGCTTACTTTCAAAGAAAACGATTCATAAATGACAGAATGATATTCATTAATGCCAAAAATCTTGATATAATTCCCAGTTGTATACAAATCCAAAGTCATCGGCTGAAGTGAGGGCAAGAACTTCTTGTGCTCTGAAGCAGTCCCTTCAATGTTGCCTGCACAGACCTGCCTTGGAACCTCTGTTACATGCAGCACCTGCATGTATACTCAAATATGTACTTGCACAGTATGCCAAGGTAAAATATATTTGAGAAATAAAAAAAATATGAATATAGTTAGAGTTTAGACACCGCACTGTACCTCATGGTGCAGGCAGTAATATAGCCATGAGGGTATGTTTCATAGTAGATATTTGTTACATTTATTTAGACGAGTTATAAAGTTTAGAACTCATCTAAATATTCATAATAACTATCTAATTTTAGTAGTATAATTATTTCCTGACTGTTATTTTTATGTTAATTATGTAGAAAATCAAAATAAATGTAATATGAATTGTTACATATTATTTTGAGAATAGATTAGTAAAATATTAATTTACCAAGACCTTAACCCAAGCACATTGTAGATAATAATAACAATAGAATATAAATTGTTAATGGATGATGTTGACTCTGGTTCACACATAGCGGTTAATCCTATTGATGTAATAATAAAAAACATACTTTCATAACGACTATAATCTTTATAAATTCAATAAACTGGTCCATCATCGAGATTATCATCTTCCTCATCATAATCATCACCATTATCAAAGAAATTATTGGCATAATCAGTTCCATCATCAATTTCATATTCTTGTTCTTGTTCCTCTTCTACATCTTCTTCTTCATTTTCAGCATTTTTTATTCTATCCTCATCTTCATTTGTCTCCATATTCTCATCAGTCTCTTGTGATTCTTTTTTCTCCAGCGTTTGGAGTTTTTTAGCAATATCTGCTGGGTTTTCAAGTTTACGTTTTCGCGCAACTCTAATTCTACTTGCTTGGGGCTTCAACTCACCTGGCATATTTGCCCAAACGCAATCCAAGACTTTTCCTTTGTTTGCATCTTCTGCAAGCACTTTATACTTATCGGAATATCGTTCGACACCATCCGTTCGTGCTTTGGCTTTGACATACGCTGGGGAATCATGCAAATATTCTATGAACTGATCTTTAACAATTACCATATAGTCGGTAGCAGCGTCGCAAGTTAGGGGCAGAGGTTTTGCTTCAATTTTAGGGAACAATGGAGGGGGTGCTAAGATTTGTGGAGTGTTTTCTCCTCGACCCATACCTGCTAGTCCTAGTGCTTGCATTTGCTCATGAGTCAAGGAGAGGTTAGCTCCACGTCCTCTGCCTCTTCCAGCCATGTTGATTAAATTATTTAGTTGCTAGAGTAAGGATAATACCCGTTTCCTTCCTTTGGAATACTTATTTGTATGTATTTTGTATGCGTTTCAACATTTTCCACATACATGATCGATAGCTATCTTCATGATTTTTGTAAACAAACCATTTGTTTGGTTTGAGAATTGACATTAATTTGACAAGATGCATTGACATTTGACTTGACACTGAATGTCAGTGACGGATACCTAGGCTGCGTTCAGAAACGTATTTTTATGTTTTTAATGGATGTCAAATTTGGTGTGAAAGGGGATACACGCATTAGTGAGATCGTGCATAAATTTATCAAATTTCTTGTTATTTTCTTTTCTAGTGAGCTTATTTTCCTACTAACTGGTGTCGGTAAGTGTTTTATGTTATTAATCAGGGGAAATGGAGTCCATTTCCCCTGAGCCGGGCGATCCGCCGGACCCTACTTGGACGGAACAGATGGAAGTAACGCCATCATCAACAATGGCTGCTACTAAGCGTCATGCCGTAGAGATGGATGATGAAGCCCCGAAAGGAAAAAGAACTATTGTAAACACTGAAACTGCCTCCGCATCAATCCAATCTACATATACGCACCCCTCCGTTACAGTTTTGGGTATTCAATCATACGAAAGTACTGACTGCGGTCCCTACTTAGTACATGTTTCTGTTGTCGAAGCTGACCCAGCCGCAGGATCGACCATACGACCTATTAAATTTGGACAGTTCCTCTACAACAACAAAATTGAGAACATTTCACAGGATGGAGTTAAAAAAGTTGGTAGAAATAAAATCTCAATACAATTTAAATCAGCTCAGGGAGCAAACAAATTTTTGGAAAATCCTATGCTTAAACATAATAACTATGAAGCATTCATTCCGACATTTAATGTTACTAGGATGGGATTAGTGCGTGGCGTACCAGTTGAATGGTCCATGGAAGAGTTTGTTAAGTCACTAGAAATCCCTGGCCATTGCACCTATGTAATTAAAGCTAGACGTTTAAACCGTAAAGTCCGTATAGATGGTAATATTAACTGGGAACCAACCCAAACAGTAGTACTGACATTTAGGGGTCAAGTTCTGCCCGTAAAGATTTATAGTTTCTATTCAGCTCTCTCAGTTGAGTTATACCAATTCCCTACAATACAATGTATGGCCTGTTGTCGTTTTGGCCATGTTTAGGCTCAATGCAGATCAAAGCCAAGATGCTATAGATGTGCTCAGTCACATAATGGAGATGACTGCGAAGTACTCGAATCTGAGTCAACATGTCTGAACTGCTCTGGACATCATTTTACTACCAGTAGATTTTGCCCCGAACAGGATAGACAAAAGATGATCAAAGCAATCATGGCGTGTGATGGCATTTCCTACCATGAGGCTGCAAGCCAATACCCTAAATCTGGCCGTTCCTTTAATCAAGTCCTCAAAGAGACTGCTAATCCAAAGCCCAACAACTCCACTCAACAACATATATCCCAATCCCATAACCAAACCCCGACTACACAATCATATAGAAAAACTGAGTTCCGCAACCCTCGTCCCCAGGTACCACTGGGAAAATCATATGATAAAGCTACCCACCAAGCATTAATAGCTAATGAACCCTCTGCACTTCCAAATGGATATGCATTACAAATATCCCAACCATCTCCTTTCCTCCCCCAAGAGGAACCACAAAGCCAACTGTTAGTACAACTGTTAACTATAATTATTAGTATTATCTCACAAAGTTCGCTCAATTTACCGTCCAACGTTGCCCACATGATAGCCCAACTTACTTCTCTGATAGGACAAAATGGATCAGTCCCCCATACTACAATGGAACTGCAAAAGTCTTCGTCACAAAACTCCTGAATTAAAATTTCTCATTAGTAAGTATTCCCCCATCCTGGTGGCCATCTCGGAGACATGGTTGGTTCCTGGATCTCATTATAGAGTTTCAGGATACTCCTGTCTTAGGGATGACCGCCAGGATGGGTATGCAGGATGTGCCCTCCTTGTCAAGCGATGCTTGACGTATTCCCAAATTACTTTACCGGCTCATAGTGAAAAAATTAATGCTGTTGCTGTTCGAGTTGATAACATAACATTTATATCTATGTATACCCCACAAGCAAAATCTTATCTTATCCCAGATATCCAGCTCATTTTATCATCAGTTCCACAACCCATTATTTTAATGTCAGATTTTAATGCGCACCACACATCATGGGGCTCAGCTAATTGTGATGCTTTTGGATATGCTCTACTTGATACTTTTGATGAGTCAAATCTCTGCATTGTTAACGATGGGTCACCGACTCGGAGGGTGTACCCAACTCAGAACCCTAGAAGTGCAGTGGACCTTACAGTCTGCTCTCCATCCCTTCTCCCTAGCCTGTACTGGCAAGTGCTCCCTTTAACTTATGGCAGTGATCACTTCCCCATTTTGATAAAAAATCCACAAAGAGTTGCACCAGAGTGTTCATCATCCCCGCTCCTAAAATACAGACTTCCGGGTGCAGATTGGGAATCGTATTCGCGCTCATTGGATGCTAGATTGGACTCTCTTGATATGCCAAATAATACCAATTACCTCTTTTATTACATCAATTTTATTGAAGCTATAAACCATGCTGCAAATGATAACATTCCACTTAAGAACCCAAGTCACAATAGAGCGTCCCCCCCTTGGTGGGACGCAGAATGCACAAATTTGGTACAAGCCCGGAACACTGCAGAATTAAATTATATAGCATGCATGACCAGACATAATTTCTATTTGCACCAAATAGCATCTGCAAAATGCAAAAGAATACTATCATGTAAAAAAAAGGCTGGGTGCATAAAGTTTTGTGAAACTCTTTCTCCAACTACGCCTCCATCTATAGTTTGGAAACTAATCCGTAGGTTCAGAGGATACTACAATTATGCAAATCATTCATCAAATGATCCCTCATCCTGGATAGAAGCTTTCACCCACAAGCTTGCCCCCCCATTTGTACACCAATCCCTTTCATTTGTTATTCCTGACTGCCCTCCCCTTCCAAATAACATAGACTCCTTTTTCACATTTGATGAACTTCAGACTGTTTTAGATAAATTAGTAGACTCATCTCCTGGAATAGACGGTATCCCTTATTCCTTTATCACTAAGGCTTCCCCTAATACTAAACAAGTTTTGCTGAACTTAATTAACGGATTTTATAAACAAGGCGAGATTCCAGATTCTTGGAGTTCACAAATTATAATCCCCCTATTGAAACCTGGTAAAGATCCATCTGATCCAAATTCACGGAGACCCATTGCACTTTCTTGCGTTTTTGCCAAAATTACCGAATCGCTAATTAAAAATAGGCTAGAATGGATGGTTGAACACAACAGTCTACTAGCTAAGTCCCAGTTCGGCTTCAGAAAGGGAATGAGCACTATGGACAGTCTCGGCATCTTGACCACTGATATTCGACAAGCTCTTCACAACAAGGAATATCTAGTTGGAGTATTCTTAGATATAGAATCTGCATATGACAACGTCCTTCTTCCAGCACTCAGAACAAAACTGTTACAGCTGAATGTCCCGGTAAGAATGATACGCTTCATATTCTGTTTCTTATTCCAAAGAAGAATATCAGTAAAGACGCAAAGTTCATACACTACCCTAAGAACTGTCTGGAGGGGACTCCCGCAGGGTTCAGTGCTTAGTCCCCTGCTGTACAGTTTGTATACATATGATTTAGACTTATCTGTAAATCCCTTCTGTCAAATACTTCAGTATGCAGATGACTTGGCCCTATATGTCACCTCCAAATCTATTGTTGAAGCTGAAAATGACCTCAACTCTGCTCTTAGTTACCACTGGATGGACTGGCTATTGGAACATGGTTTAAGTATCTCTCCCACTAAAAGTAGTGTTGTCATCTTTTCTAGAAAAAGAAATATCCCTGACATCACTATTATATATGAAAATGTCCCCATTCCTCAACAAACATGTATAAAATTTCTGGGTGTATGGCTGGACTCAAGATTAACTGGAACTGCTCACTTTAATTACGTTGTTGGAAAATGTGAAAAAAATATTAACATCCTACGTGCCTTATCCGGTGCCTGGTGGGGATCACACCCCTTCTCACAAAAGTTGCTTTATAACGCCATAATTAGAAGTCACCTAGACTATGGATCGTTTTTGTTAGACCCTGGCAACATGGCAGCCCTGGACAAACTTTCAAAAATCCAATCAAAATGCTTACGGATAATCCTTGGTGCTATGAAGTCATCTCCTATTCACGCTATGCAAGTAGAATGTGTTGAAGCCCCACTAACCCTACGTAGACAATACCTATCAGATCGTTTTTTCTTTAAATTAGTTCAAAATTCTAATCATCCTATTCTACACAAAATCGTTAAGCTATATGACCTCATTAGTATCCAAGGATTCAGATCTGAAAAGATGCTCCCATGCATTATCCGGAGCTATGTAAAATATACAAAACTACCATCTCCAATAGTCCAGTACCCTTTAAATCCTTTATTTTTAACAAAATATGAAGCCCTTATTTTTCGTCCTACAATTATGCTTGATTTTGGTATTAATAAAAGTACTATTGAACCCAGTAAAGTATTTTATGAAATTATTGATAAAGAATGGAAAGATTGGCTAACAGTAAATACTGATGCTTCCAAACTATCAAAGGACAGTGAGGTAGGTACAGCGGTTTGGATCCCAAAATACAAGATCATTCTTAGCAATAGCTGCCCATCAATGACCTCTGTTTTTACAGGGGAAGCAGTAGCTTTATTAGAATCCATTTTATATATTATTTCACACAATATTAGTAAAACAATTATTTTCACTGATTCCAAAAGCTGTTTACAAGCAATCATGTCTAACCAATTCAAGTCCAAAATAAGGTTCCCTATCATACTCAAAATTAAAGAAGAACTTCTAAAATGTCAGCAAATTGGGCTACAAGTTGTGCTGGCATGGATTCCAGGACATGTTGGCATCCCTGGCAACGAAAACGCCGACCTCTGTGCCAAACAAGCTGCGACAATTGGGAACAAAGACTACAACAAAGTTTATTCCCATGATCTATCTACCTCTTGCCAGACTCACTTTCTCTCAGCCTGGGATAAACTGTGGCAACAAGCAAGATGCGTTAAGGGTAAATTTTATGGTAATCTCCAGCCCTCAATACCCCCAAAACCCTGGTTTTTTAAATTTAAAAATATAAATAAACAAACTACATCAACTATTTATCGCCTGCGTCTGGGTCACTCTTGTACTCCAGTATTCCTAGCAAAAATTAAAGTTCGTGACCACTCTTTATGCGAATGTGGACTTGATGAAGGGACCGTAGACCATATATTTTTTGATTGCTCGAAGTTACAATGCTCTTTGTATGATATATTACCTAAAGAAATCATCCGTCCCACTAATATCTCTAACTTATTAACCTATACTTTTACCCCCTTTATTTATGTTTTGAGTAGATTTATACAAGGTAACAAAATTAAATTGTAGTATTAATCATTTTGTGTTTACTATATTAAGTATATGTACTCTATATATATATATATATATATATATATATATATATATAATATTTAAGTAATAATTGTTTGTGCCGTCTTGTGTTTGTCCGGTGTTTTTATTGGTTGTTTTAGATTAACATGGAATTCAAGCTCAGACTACAAACCAACTAGAACGTATCACAGTTCCCATAAACCTCCAGTGTATATCTTCCACTCTATCCACATGACATTGGCGAAATTGTGGAAACCCCGCAGAGGCCATACAATTAAAGTTGAAGTTGAAGTTGTTTTTAATGTTACACTGGTAACACTGGTCAATTGAACAAGGGTAAAACGTCACGTTAAAGTCGTGATGTGGTCGTGATGGCTCGCACTTGCGGAAGACCCATCTATAGTAACACCAACTTAACTGTGCAGTTTTCGAGGGCGCTACTGGTCATGGAAATCAACTACAAACTGTCACAATTTGAAGGAATGTTGTAGTTCTTTTTTCTGCCACCTGAACAGATAAGTTGGTGGGTCTGTACATTATTTGGGCATCAAAATCATTTTGAGATGAAATTAAAACGTGCGTTCGTTTTGGCTCGATTGCGTTTGTAGCAGTTTCAAAAGTGGCATTTGCGTATTAGCGTTCGGATAGAAGATTTTGCTATTTTTTACCACCAATTGCTGCATGCTATCCGAACGGCTTAAAACGTACTTTGACAACGGACAATGTTTTAACAATTTTGCACAGTACGAAACATGGAATCAATCTCTAAAATTAACAAAAAAGTAGGTACCTATATTATTATTATTTCTTTGTTAATGGCTTTTGCTAGTTACTTAAATAAAAAACTTGTGAAACTCTTCAATCGCGCCAAATACAACTGTCAAACCAGCAGTTGTCAAAAAACGATCACAACGATCCCACGGTGAGTGCGTTCGTTTTGGCTCGATTGCGTTTGTAGCAGTTTCGAAAGTGGCATTTGTGTATTAGCGTTCGGATAGAAGCTTTTGCTATTTTTGACCACCAATTACTGCATGCTATCCGAACGGCATATAACATACTTTGACAACCGACAATGTTTTAACCATTTTGCACAGTACGAAATATGGAATCAATCCCTAAAATTAACAAAAAAGTAGGTACCTATATTATTATTATTTCTTTGTTAATGGCTTCTGCTAGTTACCTATATAAAAAACTTGTGAAACTCTTCAATCGCGCCAAATACAACTGTCAAACCAGCAGTTGTCAAAAAGACATGGGTCAAAAATATCACTTTTCTCTGTCATTTGTAGCGTTTTCAAAGCTATCCGAACGGTGAGCGAAAACGATATTTTTGCTCACGAAGTCCCAAAACGAACGGCCCGTGTGATCATTTTTAGCGTTTGTGAGTGTTATTTTTGGCACCGATAGGCTATCCGAACGCCCTAGGTAAGACATGGGTCAAAAATATCACTTTTCTCTGTCATTTGTAGCGTTTTCAAAGCTATCCGAACGGTGAGCGAAAACGATATTTTTGCTCACGAAGTCTCAAAACGAACGGCCCGTGTGATAATTTTTAGCGTTTGTGAGTGTTATTTTTGGCACCTAAAAATCTACTAAAAGACCTTGACCTGTCAAGAACAACCGTTATTTCCATCTTAGAACGTGTATCCAAGGCGGCATTACGGCATTACTCGTAGTAGGATCTTACCAAATTTGAATGGGCAGGGGAGGAGGATCGAGCGTTGAAAGCTTCGAGAAAGTAACCCGAAGAGACGCCATTCTATTAGCTTTGTAAGAAACAAATTTCTGTCAATTTTTCTCATATCGAAACACGTTCTAATTGGCTAAGCCACGACCACGTGATTTATAGTGATGGGACGGAATGAATGTGCAATTTTAATCGATATCGATATAGTGCATATTTAGAACATCAACGTGGTAATATATCTATAAATATCTTAAGCGTTGAGTGTGAATTATATTTATGCTTGGCTGTAAGAAGTAGGTAAACAATGGAAACTACTGTGTAACAAAACCTAATGTTAGCAAATTATAACGTCAAATACACTTATAAACTGCTGTATTGGCAGGATTGTCCACTTCCGAACACATCCTCCACCATTAAGGGAGAGTTTGCCATAATTCCCACGCTTGGCAGGCGTCTTGGGGATCGCAGTTTAAGATATCAGTTCCTCAGAAAGCGCTGCTTACCACCTTTCGGTATTTTACCTTTAGTTACCTCTTACAACACCAATGACACCGATAGCAATGGTGGAGTAAAATTCTAGCACGGTACCCCACGGGATACTTATCAATTAACACTTATAAATTAACATGAGTCACTCACCGTGTCTATTCTACTAAGTCTATTTTTAATGAAGTCAGCGCATTTTATCCACATAATGTAAGTTAATATTTTAGTTTTCACAGCTATCAATAAGAGAAAATAAAATACGGAAGATATATGAAGCAGTGATAGCTCAGTGCCATTGGCTATGGACTGCCGTGCCGCCATGTCCATGGTTCGAAACCCGCCGCGGGCTTGAGCTTCAAAGCATGGTGGAAGGGCATTTTGTGAATGCCCGCCATACTAGCGACCACCCTCAAGTAGAAAATCTGTCGCCAAGCACGTAACGGTGTGTTCTGGCAGCAGTCCTTGAGAGCCAGTGAAATTACGGGCACATGAGAATTAACAACTATGTCTCAAGGTGACGGGCGCAGTGCAATTCGTGACTTGTGACGAAATGCATCTGTTATAGGCAGAGATTAGTCCGCTTAACATCAGGCGGGCCTCGTGCTTGATCCGTCACAATTACATAAAAAAAAGACTAAAACAACGGAAAAAATTGTAAGTTAGAATACTCATTCTAACTTATAATTTTACCAAACTCATTCTAGCTTAACAAATATTGTTTTATAAGCTTTAAGTTATATATATAGGTTATAAATAAAGTAATAACTATGATTCGCATCTCTTAAAATAAGTAAAATATTAAATGACTCCCTAAATAACCTAATCAAATATCAAACTACGAAATTATTGAAAAAAATTAGATCGCTGAGTATTAAGAAAATCGGTATTTGAAAATATTAAAAATGGTTTATGATATAAGGCTTCCTTCGAAGTGTAACAGGTTTAGGTATAAAATAAGTATTTGAGTGTGATTAGATATACATAAAACTAATTCAAACAAGTAAAATAAAGATCTTTTATACAATATATATAATAAATTGAATAATAATATTAATGACTATATAATAAGTGTATAGGTGTAGTAGATATTTTACTAACTATGTAAGACAAAACTATGTATAAGTTGTACGATATCTGTTTTAATTCCACTGTATCTTTTAGAAGCAGTGATGGTCCAGATGACTATGAATTTCCGTGTAGAAATTCCATGGTTGGAATCAAAAATTTACCATAAGAAGGGTAACATAATATCGACAAGTATCTATATAAAATCGATATATACCACCATAAGCACTGTAATCACAACACTAGGAGGAAGGATATTTTAAATTTGGAGTGTGTCCGATACAACACACTAGTTGCTAGATAGACCGAACCATGAATTCCACTCTCGAGGTTAGTTTCTCGATGGTTGAAAGGGATCATTGATGTCATCATAAAGGGGCCCCTTAACCTTACCCCCTGGGCTGCAAGTCCCAGGCACCTTGACTTGGTCCTCTTCCTCTGCAACACTATGGACCCGGCACCCGCACGGTGAATCCATGGAATGTTAAGTAAATTCGGCACTCGCGCACGAAAAGCTCTACTATTTTATCATAGAAACATTATAATTAAGGAACCTTTTTTTTTATTTACACATATAGTAAGTTTGCTCTCACTGTTTATCAATAATAATGTGTCTTTCTCACACCTTACCATATTAATATATGTAGGTACCTACTTGATTTCTTGCGTTTCTTACATACAGTTTAACTTTGTTGTTGCAGAATGGCTCTGATAGCGTTAATTTTTCGCTGACGTCTATATCGGGTTTTTTTATATATATTTTTGGTTTTCTTGCTAGGTGTTGTAATTGTTGTATAATATCATATGCGAGATGTGAAGAAGATTGTTAAGGATATCTACTAAATTGTTATAATAGCTACATAATGGATTGGTTAAATTTGTTACCGGTAAAAGTAATTTATGATATTTTTTACGGTTTCAGGGATAAATTTAGCATTATATTGAATAAGTAGGTATTCAAGATAATACGAGCAATATGCGAATACTATGATCATAAAGATTGCTTAGGAAGCGCTATAAACATTTTAATATTATGCTGTTGCAGACGTCAGAAATTCATCTAAGGCGGACCACATTAAAATAATTGCCAGGCACTGATTGTTTGTTTTCTTTTTTAGATATTACCAAACGATGCCCGAGCTCGTAGACTATTTGTGACAACCGGAGCTTTAAAACGAGTACAAGAAATTGATTCCGTTCCCGGTACTTCACTAAAAGAATATATAAACATCATCAACAGTTGTTTCCCTGAAGAAATCGTGCGGTTAGTTTATGTAGAAGTATTTACCCCATCAATTACAATTATCTAACAATCAATCCGTAAAAATGTTTTGGCTAGTGTCCAACCGACGATTTTCAACCGAAGCCGAATAATAACCAAATATTCGAATAACCCAGTTTCGGTTTCCGATGCACGGGCTGGAAATGTTTAAATTCAGACTCAGAAGAAAGTCAAGGAGGCGATGCAGAAGGTAGAGCGAATGGATATGGTCCTACAGGCAGTTTCTGAACAAAGTGATGCCAATTTGATTAAGTTCAATGCTTAGAAGATCCGGGCGATTGCATTCAGAGCTAAGACGAGTCCTTTCAATCTCATTCCTGCCCTCCGAAATGTGCCTGTTCCGATGACCGAGCAACAGCTGCTGGGTATACTTAAACCTAAACTAAATTTTTAGGTCACACATTGAATCTCTAGTCTTCTTTCTTAAGTCATATTTTAATATACGAATAGGTTTGCATCTAGTCGAAGTGGATGAATTTAGCATGAAGCCATAAAGTTAACTTATCTCACTCAATAAGAATTTAACTATGTGTTCAATTTACTTAACTTATATTTAGTAGGTAATATTAACGGCTTGATTTCAAAATTTCTTTTTTATCCCATCCAATACTAGTTTCGACGGAGACGAAGTTTCGGACATTTTTGCAGAACCCTATACTACGGCTAAAACCTTCTAGGTTAATCCTATCCTTGACCGACGACCACATCATCACTTACAACAGATGAGATAGTGGTACTTAGTACATTTCTACATACTTAGTATTTTCACCTTACCGGCTTTTACTACCGTGCAATGGGAAGATATAAATAGAAGATATATAGTCCAGATAGGTGCTCTATTTTGGCATTTGTTTATATTCATAAAATATGTGGTAAATATACTTAGTTGTAGTTGTAGTACTTACATACCTCAGATATTTTTTCTTATTTCTTTCTTTTTTCTAGATATTATACGCCAGGCTACTCAGACTCGTTACTTGATCGAGTGGAAGCATACACACCTCAGGTATCTGTCTACTTTATTGTTATACATGCAATTAAATATTTGTTAGTTTACGTTTGACTAATATACTACCCCGGAATCGCTCTTCACATAGGTAGGGTCTCTTCATATAGGGTTTTATATGTTAGATATAATAATATCGTAACCAGCAGTAACCCGTGTATCCTACCCATTCAAAGACTTCTACAGATCTGAGGTAGGTTAACAAGGTCTACTCAACCAACAGTAATTCTAAAATCAATCATGTGTTGCTCATGCTGCGTTCAACGTAGCATTCAACGGGCACAGCCACGTATTCGAGCATGTGTGTCGACGCGCGCCGAGTTACTTGCCTGGCCTCTGGCTGTCCGGGCTGCGCAGTGCGCGTCTGAACCTATAATTAATGAGATACATGTAGGCCATATGCATTTACGAGTAGCCTAATATAGCCAGTATTTTGAGGATTTATCTAATAATTTTAATAAATAGTTTTTTGAACTTTCCCACTTAAATAATGAACATATAAAGTTCTTGTTATAAATTAAAGTAAGAACATTAAAGATAGTATAGTAGTACTCGTCTTCATTCATTATAAATGTATAGGTCAAAGTGGGAACAGTAACAACAGTAGAAACACTGAACGTTTTCTGTTTCCCAGAAGTGGGCAGATATGTAGGTACTCGTATGTGCTTCTCTTTCGCATTAAAACGGACTTATTTGGAGCAAATTTATATTGTGTTTTGAATCTGATGATGTTCTCAAAAGAGAGTTAAAGCACAGAATAAAAAGCCAAAGAATTATTAAGCCCCTCGTCGCATAGTGTCAAATACGTTTTACGTCCAATACGCATGTTGTCCAATACGCTTTATGTCCAATACGTGTTACGTTTACAAAAAAGTCTGGTTATCTAACCTTACTATATATGTATTGGGGTGCATACCATTTGAAGTTAGATTCGCTAAAAACGCTAAAAACGATCACACTCCCAAAAAGTTGTTCCACATGGGTCTTGGCGTTATTTTCGCCATAAACGCTATGAGGCTACTGGAACAGTTTGAATTCCCTACATCTAATGTCAAAAGTGACAGAAGTGGCAAATTTTAGTGGCATTCTTAGCGTTCTTATCCTAAATGGAACAGGGGATGACAGTTACAAACGATCACAGTTATCACAACCACAGACGCAGAATGTGATCAAAATTATCGAAATTAACGTTCTTAGCGACTAATGGAACATACCCTTGTACTATCGCAACGAATTTAAATGGCTCAATATTCGTCTGCACTGGTATTAACTTTTTGGAACCAACGGGGTATCAATTATGTATATTTCATTACAACATGTAGGTACCGATAGACTAACGCAAATTACTCATCCGCAGTACTTCTTTAAGTGTCGTTATGTAAAAATAAATTCAGGAAATCAAAATTTGTGACTGTCAACAAAACGCGTGTTGCACTTGACACGTATTTGACTTAAAGGGTATTGGACAAAATGAGTAGTGGCTTAAATTTGGACAACATGCGTATTGGACGTAAAACATGTTTGACACTATGCGTCGAAAATCAGGCGCTAAGCAAGGTGTATTCCGGACGCTGTCCTTGAGAGCCAGTAAATCTAGGTTAGCCTGATCACCATCTTCGACTACATCATCACATATCTTCAGGTGAGATAGTGATGAAAGACTGGTCTTTCAGCAATAAAAAAAAACCTGACTTAACTAACTTAACGAGTAAATGAATAAAAAAACATAAATTAAATCTTGTCTATATATATTATTACACTAGTATTAGTAGTTAGTAAACGTAAAGAACCCGAGGTGGTCCATCTAGTTTCTTCTTTTGGGTAGAGCCAGAGTGGTGAAAATAAACTAAGTATGAGTAGATTCAATTAAACACGGAAGTTTAGTAAATTTATATCATATAATAATATAAGTATGATGAAGTTGTGTACTTTTTTTTTCAGATTCCGGAGCTTTTTACCGACAGAGTGCCGAGTGATTGTCAGAGTGAATTATCAGTAGAACAGAATGCAAATTAATAGCTAGTATTTTTTATAACTAATTTATTTAATAAAAGTTTTGTTTTATAATTCGTTGTTACCCTTCATTGCTTAGAGTCCACACAGTTTTTTGCACTTGAATCGTTCGCCCTCCAATTATGGTATTCTCTATCACCATTGACTGACTGCAAATCCTGTAACTGTAAAGAATTAATCATTATTATAAACCGTTGAGAAGAAGTCTTCAGTTTCAAAGCATTCATGGATTTATATGCCTCACTTCGGCAACACACCTACTTATATCACATGAACAAAGAACCGTACAGGCGGATAGCTTCGTCAATGTTGTTCTATTTATCACAGTTTTGCCATATTGGATTGTAAAACCGTAACAAAACCAAACAAGTAGTTTTTGTTACACGGCTGCCCAAAAAAAGGAGTGTTATGTTTTCAGGGTTCATGTATGTATGTTTGTGAGTTTCTTTATTCCACTATAACTTCTAAACGGCTTAACCTATTTTAATGTATAATATCATTAGATACGTTTTGATGGCGCAGGTGACAGTGACGTAAAGTCAGTGCAATCTGGCGTATAGTGATTCCCGATTATTTTATCGACAGTATTATCAATAAATTGTTAGTCATCAAATGTCATCTCATTCCAATATCTAATTTGCAGCTTTCCGAGTAACCCCTCTGTTAGACAGAAATAGATTGACGCAGCAGGAAGACCAGAGTGGATTCCAACGAAAACAAGCACTTAAACAACAACAACAATTTAACACACAACTTCGTTATCATCAATGAGGAGAATATCCCAGCGAATACCATTCAATTTATTTAATAAAATGTGTAATCGAGACATACATAAACATAAGAGTACATTTTTTTGCTAAAAAAATAGCAAACGCTAATTGTTCAATAAGTTGATTTTGTTTCCAGAGAAATTAAATTATTTTTTAGTTATATAGCTCTTAATCACTATGAGATCCCTTATTCTTAAATAGTGATGACTTGATCTTTATTATATTCTTATATTATGTTGATACCTACCCGTAGAAATTATAATAAGTAAGATATATGAAAGAAGCAAGCCCTCCAATTTGTGTGCAACTGCACCCACTAGCAGGGGCCCTACTCTACATCTTAAATATTATTATTTCTTCAAGCTTAAAATATACTAAGATCCGTACCATAGCAAAACAATAATTTATATAATATTAATGCGTGCAGCCCACCCTCATGTTAAAGTTTAATGTATGTTTATTTAAATTATGTATGATGGTTGAATTAAAATTATAAATGTATAATAAGACTGAATTAAGAGATGTTAGTTAGACATATATCGCGAATATGACATATACGTGGACGCTAAATACTTTTAATTTATGAATTGATATTATATTCGTAATCGATAATACATTCTTTTTCACATATTAATTTATATTTACTTGTACTCACCTGCCATTTACCTCTACTTGTATATACCACAACCTCGACCTAACCTCAACTTTTCTTTTTATGAACCCCGTGTCCTACTTTTATCCCCGCCCTTGTCGCGATTCGCAAGAAATAACCTTACTTTATTATTCATCTTCATTGCTGAAATTCGTGTCTACTCTGAAGTACTGTAGATCGCTCGACGTGCTAAGATCGAAACTTACTCGAAAGGTTTATCGATAAATATGTACCACATCACTATGATAGGATACCACTTTTTATTTCTAATAAATAAATAAAAATGGTAAAATTTTACTAGCTATTTCTATCATTATATTCTCCTAGCCATTTTGTGTGCAGATATGTTTAAACTAGTTTTCAAATATTCATTATCACATTTTGCAAAGGAAAGATTTTAAATACCAAATAGAAATCGCACAGTTATTGTGTAGTTATTTGTTGATGGGCAACTTTCACCAAATATTAGGTGAATTACCATATATCTGTCTCTCTCACTGAAAAGGATAGCTTTACTAAGCGTTAAGGGAATCCAATCTTATTCAACTAAAAATAAGGTGAACTTTCAGCTGTTATAAAATAGCTCTTTAAACTTTTCGTTTAGGTAAAAATGAGACAAATCAGGGAATCGGATTGCTTGTAGTTAAAAATAAAGATGTAATGTCACGTATCATATGCATGTGTGCAACTGGCTACGCTTGTTTTCTTGGAAAACTGACATGGCTAAATAGTATAATATTTCTCTATAGGGGCGTTCGTTTTGGCTCGATTGCGTTTGTAGCAGTTTCAAAAGTGGCATTTGTGTTTTAGCGTTCGGATAGAAGCTTTTGCTATTTTTGACCACCAATTACTGCATGCTATCCGAACGGCTTAAAACATACTTTGACAACCGCCAATATTTTAACAATTTTGCACAGTACGAAACATGGAATCAATCTCTAAAATTAACAAAAAGTAGGTACCTATATTATTATTATTTCTTTGTTAATGGCTTCTGATAGTTACTTATATAAAAAACTTGTGAAACTCTTCAATCGCGCCAAATACAACTGTCAAAACAGCAGTTGTCAAAAAACGATCACAACGATCCCACGGCAAGACATGGGTCAAAAATATCACTTTTCTCTGTCATTTGTAGCGTTTTCAAAGCTATCCGAACGGTGAGCGAAAACGATATTTTTGCTCACGAAGTCCCAAAACGAACGGCCCGTGTGATCGTTTTTAGCGTTTGTGAGTGTTATTTTTGGCACCGATAGGCTATCCGAACGCCCTATATGATGAAGTTTTTTTATCCCAAACCCATCGAGTGGACTATCAAGATAAAGGGCTTAAAGCAACGATTCCAAAAATATGTTAACTTGCAGCTTTAATATCAATGGAACGATAAAACGCTTAACGAAAATAAATAATTCGCAGTAGGGCTTTTTTTAATTTAACTCACCTTTTTTAGTTTTATATTGTTATTAAAAAAGCCGTGGTAGGTACCATTGAATCTTCAGGCTTAAAGTTCCCTTCGTTTTATATAAGTAGTTCATACGAAGAAAGAGCATTGACGAGTTATTTTTACGTAACCTAATATGTTTCAATAAAGTTATGGCATATTTTGATTAGACAGCTGTCAAATGTGGTAGATAATGTCATAATGCTCGTTTTTAATTACGTTATATGGTTTTTAAATAGGAAACATTTTTAGATACGCATTTTAATGACAGATTCTTCAATTTGGATCACACATTTGGGTTGCAAATATTCGGAAAATCACTAGAAAATATGAATTAGATGTGACATAATTAATAATGTGATACTGAAGTAATATTTATCAATTGTGATTAAAAATTTGGATCGCAAATGTTCTACAAATTACTTGGAACTAGGCATTAGATACGACAGATATCAAAGTGACACTTGAATTCATGTTTATCAATTTAGATTTCAAATATGGATTGCATATATTCTAAAAACTACTGGGTCTTAAATGTGACAGATGTCAAAGTGACGTGGGATGTAATTTTTTTTTACTTGTATTCTAGTATTTTTTAGATTATTTGCAACATAATGTTGTCTTAGGTTTTCGCGATTATTACACATAGTAATTAAACAACTTTAAACGGTTTAAATCGCGTATATTTATCAATATTTTTGTCCCGACGACGTTTCAAACACTTTGCAGTGATCGTGGTCACAATTACTATTTGCAACATAATTATAAACTCAAAATTTAGAATACTTCGACATATTCTGGCAAGTCTGTCCATTAGTCCGTCCCCCCGTTTGCTCATCTGTGCTCATTGCCGTATCCTAAATCGCAGTTGCTCAGTTTTTCATTTTCAATAAATAACTTCAATAGAGTGGGAACACTCTGTTTTGTGTATCTGTTTACACATCTGATGAAATTTTGTCACTATCGGACTGCGTAGGAGTGACTTTTCTTGTCCCTCTTGATAAGGTTTTGCTATTTTATAATATATTTCCGATATGTATGTATGAGCACATGAATAAAGAACCGTACAGCAAGAAAGCTTCCAAAGTACAAATTTCTTACGTTGTTTCGTAGGGCTAACACTCAAAACATTTTTCTTTACTTTCTTAAGTAGGAAAAGTAAGGGACCTTCGAATAGGTAGGTATGTCTGCTAAACGCTCAATTTTTTTATTATTTACTTAGCTGGTCCAGCCACAAAAGAATAATAATGAGAAATAATAATGAAATATTTACAGTGGTAGGTCATTTTGCGAATACCTTGGCTTGCTACCACCCTCAAGTAAAAATAGGTAAGTAAGGAATACGTACCAATAATCTGGTGAAGCTAGAATGTTCAACATTCTGATACCTTGTGTATCCACCTCGTAGAAATCGTCATTAGGTTTAGCTGAAGGCAAAGCTAAACCTTTTATTACATTTTCCAAACTTGATATCTCCTGTGCCGGTAGACCCTATACAAATCATAAATAATATCAAATGCTTTCGAAATTAGCCATTTGTAATCGGTATTTGATGAAATGTTACAAAGCTGTTGTGGTATCATGATTAAGTATAGGGTATTTTATCCAGGAAAATGGTCGAACAAGGACTAATTATGTATGGGAACTAAAAATAGGAACGATTACATTCAAATACACACTTAAGTACCGACCTACCAGCCACGTTAAAAAAATATTGTCTAATATTAAAATAATTTGCGTATACTAAATACCAACGAAGTCGTGGTTATCCTGGAGCTACTCTTATATACAGCAAATTAACACTCGTTTGGCTAACGCAATAAATTGTAGGTCTCAGTTCTACGCAAGAACTATAATTTAGTTAAGGTTTATATTAAGTAAAATTCAGTTCATCTAACTGCATGAACTGAATTTGACTTAATATAAAGAGATCTACGAAACAAACGAGTGGTAATTTGCTGTATATAGCTCCAGGATAACCACGACTACGTTGGTATTTAGTATGCTTAAATTACTTATTGTAAATTATTGTAAATAATTAGCTCCCATACATATTCAATATGTATATGGGAACTAAAAGTGGACGCGGACCACCGGTGGTCCGCAGGAGTCAAAATTAGGTCCACGAACAAATGGCGAGAGCGCGAGTGGAGCCGACCGAGGAGTGAAAAACGCGGAAATTGTGTAGGCACACTTTTATAAATAAACTATGCGCCTATATTTGCAAACTTCAATTATGGTAAGATAAAATCGAGGAAGTAATTATTCTGCGTTCGCTACATAAAAAGCAATTGTGTAGGATGAGTAGTATGATGCTGGTAGGGCAAAACATAACAGAAAATTTTAAAAGTTACCTATCTACAAACGTTGATTGATGAATACAACGGCTACTTCCCAAAAAACCCTTTTAGCACGGATTCTAGTGAAGTTGCTGAAGCTATCGAATTAGATTGATATCGTAAAATCGCAATTTTTTACACCAAAATTCGAAAAATCGCCTTGCGTGTGTCTTTACTGACTTTTCTTTACTCAACCACTTATTTAAGCGAACTATTGTTTTGTTGCTACTTTAAAACAAGGCCAGAAAAAATAAGTAATAGTGATGCGTGTAGTTTTGTGCAATAATAATATTCCCTGGATTACTGAATTATGCAGAAGATGCCAGTTTAAAAATTACAATGTTTCAAAATTTAAATGACAATAGGCTTACAGCTAAAAATGTATTAGAATAATATTATTAATGCATGATACTATTAAGTTTAAGATTAAAGTTTTTTCCGGTTTATTTCTGTTTTTTTTTTGTTGTAAATCGTGGTCCCTGCTGACTAAAAATAAACAAATATGGTCTCTGGTCAATAAAAGGTTGGGAACCACTGAATCTAACATGACTCAAACACAAAATCCCCGTGGGACAAATTTTATGATTAATGATGTGTGTATTTGTAAACATCATAATTCTTACCTGGATTTTACAAGAAGTAAATCCAATAGACTCCAATTCGATTACTAAAATATAACGCATTGTTGAAACTTCCACCCGAGCAAATAAAATAGAAGACAGAAACTAGACCGTCTATTATCATGCAGAATAATGAAGCTATCATTTTGTAGAGGATGTGGTTGCGAGCGATAAAACAAACACTAAAAAAATTAAATGAGTGGCTGGAATATAGCTAAGGACAGACTAAGGGCCTGTTTCAGAATGTTCGAGTAAGTTCTGGTTGTACTACCCAGAACTTATTTATTGAATAAACAATGTTTTATTTTCGGTGGTTTCAGTCATCTATTTAGCCTATCCATCGGATAATGCTACTAATAATGTAAAGGTCAGATGAAGTGGCATGTAAGATAGTTATTTGATGGGTAAGTGCTATGATCAAAAAAAGTGTGTGGATTTTTGAAAGACTTTGTTTTGGGGGTTGTCCATCAGTTTTGTGTGCTCGAAATAGAGTAAATAGTTCAGCAATATCTCACCCGATATCATTCAAGATGATGGAAGGGGGCAACAAAAATTACACATCCTCTTTCAACAATAAATTAATAATACCACTCATGCATTGATTTTTTTTTATTTCTTTATAAGCTAATATTAATTTCAAGCTATGCGAGTTACTAGGCTAACACTCGTAACCCTCATTTTTTTTTGTATGAGTCGTGTAAATGTTTATGCAACATTTCTCATGGAAACGTGAATAGGGTGTTGCTGCACATTGTACGCAGTATAGGGCTCTTTATCATCCGCCTCGATTACCCGAAAGGCAGCGGGTTGTTCCACCAAGAGTATTTACGGAGAGGGTAGGTGTCAGACAGGCGACTGGCCATAAAACCGAAGCCAAAATTATTTATGTTTTATAATAATATATATAATAATATATATAATAATGTTATTGTGATAGTCTACGTATGGTCTATATACGAGTATGTTAGAGGAAAACATAATTGTACCGACCCAAATACATTGGGATAGTGGTAGGAAAATTATGACTTTAAAGGTCATTTTGAATTAATAAATATATGGTAATATATAATACATAACATAATTTAGAACACATTACATTTTATATCATAACAATAAGTACAAAAACTGAGACGAATCAATGCGGCAATGCGAATCGATCTTCGAATAACTTATACCTATTTGGAAGTTTTGGTTAGAAAGATGATCGTGAAACGCGCTGCATGTTACCGACACTTTTACCATTCAGTTAATTTATGTGTTGGTTAACAACCCTTTACTTTAGTAGTACCTACTTTCTGAAACGGACCCAGTAAAACAAAAGGGTTACCTACTTACTTATGTGCTTAGATTATTGATGGGTCTCCGCTCGCGCTCCGACTAGATACCGCCGGTGTCTTTGTAAAATGCGGCAACTAATACTACGCCGAAGTCGGCGTACCCGAGCCAGTTTCGCCTTTCATTAAGCTTTATCTTTCAAACAATGTACGCTAAAACCTACCTATAATTATAATTATTTTTAATCATATTATTTAAATATTAGTTAAGAGATGTAAATAATAAAATAACTGTTAAAAATGAGGCCTTCAACTAATTAAAATCTTATTTAATTGCCTTGAGTTGCCGCATTTACGGATCTATTGTTTTCAGGTAGCGCGGTATCTAGTCGGAGCGCGAGCGGAGACCCATCAATAATCTAAGCTTATGTGGTAGTCGTTTGACTAAATGCAGCAGTTCGTTTTAATTTGTACGCTATAGCGCACCTTTTAAACCTTATATGACATACAATACAATACAAATATTTTATTTCAGTAAAAAATTACATAGAACATATAATAATAATGATTCGCTTGACGCTATGAACAACAAGTCGACAGCATTACTGATATTTTTTTAATTTCATGGGATAATACTTTGTGCAATCGGCACCAAAATTTTGAGAATCCTCATAGTTTTTGCGTACATACCTAATAAAATAAGCCAAAAAACCTCTTCCGGCAAAATATTTGGTAGGTAACAAATAACATCACTGAGGGCGGCGGCAGCGTCCCATTCGCAGCGCATCTTTTATTTTTTGTTGGTTTAGGCTAGGAGCAGAGATATTTAATTGTGACAAACATTTTATAATTCAACGTTTTTTCGCGCTTGTAGATAAGATTCATAACCATTGTAGGTAGGTAGGTACATAATTATAATATTCGCGGGCTTAAAATAATATTCCTCGTATTATATTGAACGGTTATTGGACACCACCAATGCACATGCTTCCATAAATGACCCCTAACACCAAAAATAAAAAAATACGTTTATCTATAATGAGTATTGAAAAACTATCTCTCCTCCGAATTTTGCGTTTCACGTGATGAACAACAGTTGGACAATATAACAACAAAACCAAAATATATTAAAATTTCCCGCCAAAGAAGTCAACATTCCCGAAATTCGTAGTCACCTTACTATCAACGAACCGTCTTCTAAGTATGGAGGTAATTTGTGCTTCTATGAGGCGGTGCGCTGGAACAATACAATACCCGGAATTTATTACTAAAAAAAAGTTTAACCAAAATCTGGAACCGACTTCTACACTCAAAAGTATGGAATAACTGGTTGAAGTTGGTACAATGTTATTAGTTCAAAATTACCTTTTATCACAATAGTGTGCGCATGGTACCGACTTCGACAAGTTATTTCACACTTTTGAGTGTAGAAGTCAGATCCATTTTTAGGGTAAAATCATCATCATAGTAGAATCATTTAAAGGCAGAGGTTACCGCTTTACCCATGCGCATCGTAGATAATTATAACAATAGAAATGGTCGATATCGTCCGCTGCAGGTACTAAGAGGTCAACATAAAATGGGCCTCGTCCATGTTCCGTCACAATTCAATAAAAAAAACGTTTACGTTAGGTACCTATGTCCATTTCATACTCAACAGTTCCATATTCTCCAATTAGATGTTATGAAATGTGACTGAGTGAGCCAAACGAGCAGCATAACTCTAAACATGTTGACTTTGTAAAGTGTTGTAACACATTAGGCGAACAGGACTCATTTCTATGTTAACGCCTTGATTGACAAAAGGTAACCAAAAGCATTCCCAAATGGGTGAAACTATGAGTTGTTTGTTACCTAATGATGAAATAACTGGTTGTAGTCGCTACCATGATAGTTCAAAATTACCTTTTATCGCAATAGTGTGCGCATGGTACCGACTCTGACAAGTTATTTCACACTTTGAGTTAAGAAGTCGGGACCATTTCCAGGAAAAAAAAAATTTTCTTCCTATTTAGTGATCCTTGATTATCCCGTAAGTTTACGGGATCGATTGTCATTCACTGTCAATGACAATATAATCAAGATAGGAAAACACTTTTTGGTTATTGGAGCGTTACTCAAAAATGGTTTGACCCATTTTGATGAAATTTAAAAGGGACCACACGGGAAGCATCAGTTTTAAAAGAAAAAAAGAATCATCAAAATCGGTTCACCCAGTCAAAATTCTGAGGTAACAAACATAAAAAAATATACATTCCATTGAGAACCCCGTCCTTTTTTTTAGAAATCGGTTAAAACAGCCTGTTCTGATACCTACTATTATTTTTATTTTTTTCATAACCATACATGCATAGTTTGAGTTTGTCTTTCCCCTGTACAAACCAAGCTACGATGGTGGTGGACTTCGGGAGTCTGCTACAGTAACTCCTAGGACGGAGTTTAACTTACATTATTTAGCTTCGCTTTCGCAGTTGTGTAGATATCTTTCCCATTTCCATGTTTAGGAGAACTGAGCTAATTGGTAGACTACGGAGACCATTACTGGATTTCTCAACATGTGGCGAAAGTGTAGTTTGGGCTCGTTTTACTATAGTTATGATGAAATTTTTCTGCTTATACTGCCCGGTAGTGCATTCTGGAGACCACTACTGGAACTCCGAAATGGGTAGTGCTAGTGGTATAGAGTTTGTTCTCCTGTACTAACCCAATTATTAGGGTGATGGACTTTAGAGTCTGCTACTGGAACTCTTATGACGCCTTTTCAACTTACTTTATTTGGTCTCGCTTTCAGTTGTGCAGATATCTTTCCCATTTCCATGTTTAGGAGACCTGAGCTAATGAGTTTCACTTATGATATCCTGGGTTCTTATGATGGTGAATTATGGAGGCCATTACTGGATCTTCGAAATGGTTGTGCTAGTTGTATCGAGTTTGGGCTTTATAATCTGAAGGCCACTACTGGAACTCAGTTTGTGCTTAATATGGTATTAAGTTTGAGCTCGTTTTATTAGTTACTAGCTGTACCTGCGACTTCGTTCGCGATTGCGGTACCTGCAAACTAATTATTCACATTTGAGCACTGTTAATATTAAGCAACGCTGTGGTGTGTATGCAGTGAAGCACTTCTAGTAAAGCATAGCTCAGAAAGAAGCTTTTTCCTTAGGGTTTGAAAGTCCCGGGTTGTATTTCCCAGAAGACAGTAGTTAAGTAGCTCAGAGAGTTCCTTCGCGGTTCGCACAATAAAAGTTAAAGCAAATGTTCTTTGGAATTTCGATTATAAAACGGCGTCTTTTTACCAAGGTTCTCCTTGTTTGGCGGTAGAACGATAATATATTAGATTGTGCACTTCCATTGCACAGTCCCCAAAATGTATCCGGCAAAAGATAGATAGATAAAAAAAACTGATTGTGGCGAATGTTCCAGATTTTAAATTTTTATCTTAGCAAGCTTGCAAAACTAAATAAGGATACCGAGCTGCTAGGCTGCCGGCCTGACCGGGGTTCACTTTTCACTATTCTAACAAAAAAAATAAAGAATATTTGAAATCGGACTACGCGTTTAAGTGTAAATTTTAACTTTCATCCTCTTTCCCGAAGGAACCGTGCTGAATTTCGGGATAAAAAGTATAGTGTGCGTGTGCATTGAGTGAGCACTCTCAGAAAAAAATCAATAAAATAGGATAATTTAGTAAAAGCTCTAAAACAATTGTAAAACCAATATCCCATTTTGTAAAAAGGTAAAACAGAAGATAAATCGTTTGTAATGCGCTCACTCAGTTCTCACAGAAAACTGACAATATATTCAAATGTATTGAGTTTACATAAATAAATTGTATACTAGGTTTTAGTAAAACTTGTGGAGTATAAATATTTATTGAGAGATTGCCTAGTGCTTTATTTAAAAATAGTTAATTGTGCTCACTCAATCCTCCATTTTAGCAAGGGCCGATTGCTCTCTAATATACTACCTATATAATTTGTTATATTACTCGTGTTTAGTTCATGTTCAATAGGGTTTCGTAACATAGTAAACGAAACTCTATTGTGATACACTTCTAATTAAACTTGTTTACTTTATGAGATATACTCATTTTATTGTTTGTATGAAATTTCGTACTATAGGGTAACCATCTTTTATGTATAACCACATAACCTTCTTCGTAGTATGAACTCAAATCGTGTTAAGTTTCATTAAATTCCATTCAGTAGTTGTGGAGTGATGCGCGGCCGGGATACAGACAAAATAAAAAAAAAAAACAATTTTAGCATGTGTCAGCTACAGTACTCTCAAATATTATTTTTCAAAGATTTGGCATGTACAGAATTGGATCTGTTACAATTTTATTATAAGTATTGATGAGATCTGTGTGCTGTACATTAATGAACCTGACGGGTACATTTTGGTGCCCTCTGCTGGAGAATATAGGTATGTCAATGGTAGTTTATTTAGTTAGATCTTTGTGCTGAACTGACCCAATGGTAGATTTTGGAGACCTCTGTTGGTATATCGTTATATGTAAGTCATTGCCTGCCATTTTTTCAGCTGGAGACATTCACCAAGAATGAAACTACTAAAAATAACTAGTTTTCGAATGAAAACTGACTGAATAGTCCGCTCCAAAATTATTGATGCCTCGTTGGTGTAAGGGTGACAAATCAACATCGAGCTATGCTGCGCTGTGTTTCTTAAGCTACGTTTTTTTAACAATCAACATCAAGCTGTGCTGCGCTTTGCTTAGCTACTCAACTAGGGCGTTCGGATAGCCTATCGGTGCCAAAAATAACACTCACAAACGCTAAAAATGATCACACGGGCCGTTCGTTTTGGGTTTCACGAAGTCGTGAGCAAAAATATCGTTTTCGCTCACCGTTCGGATAGCTTTGAAAAATTATTCGATCCTCAACGTGAGTGTTTTTTGCCGGTTTAATTTATAATATTTAAATAGCTTTGAAAACGCTACAAATGCCAGAGAAAAGTGATATTTTTGACCCATGTCTTACCGTGGGATCGTTGTGATCGTTTTTTGACAACTGCTGGTTTGACAGTTGTATTTGGCGCTATTGAAGAGTTACACAAGTTTTTTATATGGGTAGGTAACTAGCAGAAGCCATTAACAAAGAAATAATATTAATATAGGTACCTACTTTTTTGTTAATTTTAGAGATTGATTCCATGTTTCGTACTGTGCAAAATTGTTAAAACATTGTCGGTTGTCAAAGTACGTTTTAAGCCGCTCGGATAGCATGCAGTAATTGGTGGTCAAAAATAGAAAAAGCTTCTATCCGAACGCTAATACACAAATGCCACTTTTGAAACTGCTACAAACGCAATCGAGCCAAAACGAACGCACCTAACATCGAGCTGACAGCGAGAGATGGGTGTACGAGAGTGAGAGAGACTGAGGAGATGGAGAGGCACGCAGCGTGCTCCATGTTTGAAAAACCTAGCACAGCTCGACACAGCGCAGCATGGCAGAGCTCCATAAAAAACAGCAGTTCGGCACAGCACGGCGAGTAGCGCACCTCGCTCGAGACTGCTGCGTTTTTAAACAGAGCGTTGCCTCACACAGCGCAGCACAGCATGGTTTGTTTGTATCCTCATTCAAATATTAGACGAGCGAGTTGACCAAACATAGCACAGCGCAGCATAGCTCGATGTTGATTTGTCACCCTAAAAGGTTGGTACATGCAGTAAAACAAAAATACTTTTTAGTTTTTTATTATGGATAATGTAAGGTTTCCGAGTTTAATACCAGATTAGCATAAAATAAGAAGTACAGTCATGTCGCAAATGACTGTGCCGACAAATTAACCGTTCGTCTTTTAAAATAGTTGATCATCTTTTAATTTACTAACATGCAAGACAAAAATCTCGCCAATTTTTTAAATAATTGTAACTGCGGTGATCATATCATAGGTGTCTAAAAACGGTTGGATGTAATTAGTTAGTTATTAACTAATTACTGCTGGTCGCCTCTATACATACGGGGCACATTGAGGGACAAAGGCACGAGGCATAAAAATAGATCGTATGAAACATTACCTCATTTAACCTGCAACATAAAATAGATACCTGAAGTTTTTCAGAAATCTATTTCAAATCACTTATGCGTACTTGAGACTTGAGTCGATTTACTTGCACGCTTGTTATTTTTCTAATATGGATTTATCTAAACTAGATATTTGAAGTTCGAATCACTTTCTCACGCAAGTTATTGACTTCCAAAACAGACCTCTTCATGCTGGATAGATGAAAAATCTTTTATGCAAGTCTGGCATGATAAGAATCTGGTAGGTATTATGATAAAAAGCGGAAGCTGTTATTTTTTTCAATAAAAAATCTGTTTGTGACTGTACAAATTCTGTTATCTGCGGTTTTGCGAATCTGATACTATTCTTCGTAGCCCCGTATACAGGGTTACTGGTTAAGTCGACCTAGATCCATTAAGAGGTTATAGTTCCCATCATTTCTGACTAATTTGACTATGAAACACCCCAGCCTAAACCTAACCGTTTTTGAGATATTGGACTTAGGTTTTTTAAAAAAATATGCCAATTTCTTAAAAATTGGCTTTTTTTTTTCTTCTATGGCCTTATTTTTTTTCTAATTCCGATTTTTGAGTACTAGAGAAGTTCGTTTATTATTCTAAATGCAAAAAATCCAAATATCTGAACCATAGGAGTCATAGTACAGGACTGAAAGTGTAAAAAAGAAATAAATTTTTAAAAATATTTTTCTTTAAGCAAAATTTTAAAAAAAAATTATGGCAGTTGTGCTTGAGATATGCTAAATAATATCTTTGTTCTATTAGCTATCCAACAAGGTATAACAAGCTAGGGGTCTTATCACAATTCTTAGAAAAAAACTTTAATAAAAAGCTCACAGGTAGAGATAAAAAAATGAGACTTAAGGTTGAACTGGCCGGTAACTTTTCCATACAAACGCCGTAGGATGATCACTCCCTTATTTGAGGTTTTAGGTCCAGAACTAAGCATGATATCGATTTATCTCTTCATTATCTAGGCTTGTCTTGGCACCGATTTGTAAAAAAAATCTTCACATGATAGTTATAAGCCTCGAAACATCCCTGTAATATCACAAATTTTAGCGCATGTTTAGTCGTAAATAAACGACTTATAGAGCATGAAATCCCTAAAATTATTTACATAGAAGCATAGCTCAGTTCATGATCATTTTAGATAACATTTTGGAAAACAAATACATCCAGTAGTATAATCATAAACATCCTAGAGCCAAAGGTCGGCACACATAGTTTATCGCGCTAGTTTTTCGTTCAAAATATTGGGCATCTCATGTCAATACTTCCATTCTGCGGTGAGGGAAGAGGGCGGGCGGGTCTCATGCACAGCACACTAATATATAATTAACAAAACGCACACTACTAAAAGTCACGTGCACCGCGCCGCGATCTTAGAACATAATATTATATTGTAGGAATGCCCTGTTGCTTTTTGGTGTGCACGTATGTATACACTACCAATATGTAGTGCCTATGCCTACTTACGTACTTATATATATATATATATATATTTACATATGTTGGGAGTTGGGGACCGGATTTTCTTTCGCATTTGATTAGTTTGTGCGTGATAGTAACTGTCGGATGCCATAATCCATATAGATAGGTAGGTACTTGGGTAATATAAATACGTAACTATGTCTAGGTACTCACCTACTCTCACCTAAGTTAGAACCTAGTAGGTATTAGTCAATACGCAGGTCATGATAGCTATGGTGAGTACCTAATCATTTTAGCAACACTTACGACAATATAAAAAGCTGCATTTGGTTAGATGTGGTATGGACGTAGGTAGTCCGCATTCTTTTTAGAATATAGTCTAAGCAGTAATATAACTTCGAGAAAGTACCTACCTAACACAAAGTACTAAGGGTTAGAATTAGAAGCTCAATGGAAGATACCTACCTATCTACGATATAATTATCATTTATCATATAGGCCTGCCTAGGCACGCAACTGTCAGCGATGTCAAATCGACATTCGCGGGCGCGCATTACATTGCATACCTACCTATCTACATAGCTATAAGATCACAACAAATAATAAAGTTAGTACTATGTATCTACCTACGTAAATTAGTAGAATAAGTATGTATATTTGTAGTAGGTACTTATACCTAAGGTAGTACGAAAGTTTATATGGTAAACTTAGCGATGATTGTAGGCACTTACCTAATCAAAAATAACCTATGATTAGTTATTGATTTTTATTGGAAATAATTTAAATCAGTTACGGGTAGGTAGAGAATTTTTATTCCAAATGTGTTCTACCAGGATTGGTAGATCCATCATGCCATCGTACATTACCGCTTAGAGACAGATTTTGAAATCGGTACGACATTTTGGCTCTCATCTCAAAGCTCGCTAGCCGGGCGAGCATTCGCAAAACAACCTTCCACCATGCGGTGAAGTTCATGCCCGCGGCGGGATTCGACCCATAGACCTGTTGCGCGGCAGTCCATTGCTAAGAGCCATCACTGCTTCCCGTTAAGTGTTTAGTGACAGAATTTCTACTTGAGGGTGGTAGCTATCCAGGCGAGCATTCGCAAAATGCTCTTCACCAACGCGGGGAAGCTCAATATCGCGGCTGGATTCGAACCATGGACCTGCTGCGCGGCAGTCACTAGCTAATGCCACTGGCCCATCACTGCTTCCCGTTAGGCGCTTACTGACAGATTTTCTGCTTGAGGATGGTGGCTAGCCAGGCGAACATTCGCAAAATGCCCTATGCCCTTCCACCAAGCGGTGAAGCTCGAGCCCGCAGCGGGATTCGAACCATAAACATGCTGCGAGGCAGTCCATAGCTAATGCCACTGAGTTCACGTTAGTTGCATGGTGACAGATTTTCTACTTGGGTAGCTATCCCGGCGAGCATTCGCAAAATGCTCTTTTCTTATGCCTGATAGGATAGCCTTTGACCACTATCTCACCTGATGGTAAGTGATGATGTGGTCGTAGATGTTGTTCAGGCTAACCTAGAATTACTGGCTCTCAAGGACAGCTGCCGGAACACACCGTTAGGTGCTTGGCGACAGATTTTCTACTTGAGGGTGGTAGCTATACAGGCGGGCATTCGCAAAATGCCCTACCACCATGCTATAACAACTGCCATCCTAAGACCACAACCGGGACCAACGGCTTAACGTGCCCTCCGAAGCACGGAAGCGCTCAGTAGTATTGTCCTAGCGGTCACCCATCCAACTTATGACCGCGCGCGACGGTGCTAAACTTTGCTGATCGGTTGAGAACAGCTAAGTAAACTTCGCTACGAACTCTCCACCACGCGGTGAAGCTCAATATCGCGGCGGGATTCAAACTATGGACCTGCTGCGCAGCAGTCCATAACCAATGCCACTGAGCCATCACTGCTTCCCTTTAGGTGCTTGGCGACCGATTTTTTACTTGAGGGTAGTAGCTATCCAGGCGGGCATTCGTAAAATGCTCTTCTACCACGCGGTGAAGATTAAGCCCGCGACGGGATTCGAACCATGGACCTGTTGCGCGGAAGTCCATAACCTATGCCACTGAGCCGTCACTGCTTTACAAAATATGTTGTAGTAAAAGCAGTAACTTGCTAATTATGTAATAAATAATTATTGTAGGTAAATATTTACTACATCAATATGAAAAGAACAAACTAATACATTTACTATGTACCTACAAATCATTGTACCTACTTACTAAATATTTACCTACTATAGGTGAAATAACATCAGTATGTTATTATAAAACGAACGAAAATTATAACAACAGGTACCTACTGTCCGAACCAAAATGTATTCCTCTGTGAATATATAATATTATTTTATAAGAAATACCTACACACGTCGTGACGTAGCTTGAGACACTATCTCCGTCCGTCGTCAAACATCGTAATTCGTTCGGCTTTCATTGATATATCGCAAACAAGTGTGCGTAATTAGCGTAGATGCAATACGGATGTGTGATGCGCGATCACTATCTTCGTACTACTCATCACGGAGTCTTACCCTTTCCCACAAAGGTATAGGTGAAATAGCATGCTTTGTAGCCTCGCCGGGAGCCAATAATACACGACCACAATAATGTACGACCAATATTGTACGGACGATAATGCACGGCCTGATATTACGTGTACATGGATTCGAAATATTTGGTCGGCTTTTATTGGTCGCGTATTATTGCCCGTACAAAATCGGTCCGTACTGATAATGCACGGCCGATATTGTACAGCCAATAATACATGTACAGGCTTCCAATTATTGGGTGTGCTTTATCAGGCCGTGTCAATAATGTACGACCGAATAATGCACGGCCAATAATACGAGACCAACCATAGACAAACTTAATCTCTTTCATGCCTCGTTTAATTAAGAGAGTGTAAAGAATGAACACATTATAACTTCATATGTTCACATTAGAATCGTATGATTTGTACATTTACCACCACGATAATATATTATGATTATGTTTCCACAAACAAACTAATTGATGACTATAAGAGCTAAGGCGTTCTACGTGAAATACATATCTTTTTATGAAAATTATAAACTTAATGCTTTAAATTATAGATAATTTTAATACGTTTTTGTACATATATTTTTTATTCGTCTAAATGTTAGTAATTTTGGAAATATTTATTTATTACAAAATATGGGATTTGGTTCACTGTGTGCACCTAATGGCACTCGGTGAACCAGGGGCTTCTACAGCTTAAACCAAGGGGGCACACAATAAACAACAACTTTTGTTATTTCATATTTAATTATATATTTTGTTAAAAAATGCGAACCCAGCTGTATATTTAGTTCTTCTTATTTATTTAGATGCATGAACTAAAAAGAAATTTTAAAACTAACTGAAATAGTTAACATAAAAGAAAATAAATTGAGCAAAAAAGCAAACAAATTTAACACCCGACACTCAAACTGTAAGCGTTCAATTTAAGTGTGTAGGTCTTGGACTTGTTCAAAGTTAGAAAAGTAGTGTACGCTCCCCAGCCAATCCAGGGAGCGGTTTCCTGAGGGTTTGCCACAGGAATGCAATTCTAACAAATTATACTTAAATAACTTCGATAGCCCAGTGCGAAGGATAGAAAATTGCATAAGCCAACTCACCATGCTCAGCTCAGCTCCAGTCCATGTTATGGCACAGCGCTGTGCAATCCCTGGATATAATCCATAGACATAGGATTTTTTCGCTACGCTCAATAAGCCTATGATATAATCACCGTTAGATATGTGAGCACTTCACTGGGCGAGAGATTGTTTTCGTCGGGTATGATGCAGGAGTTATTAATCTGGGGTTTGAGAGTAGGCATACACACGCGATGGAGTTACGTGCACTTCGGGTGAAAGGTCCGGTTGAGACTGGCAGGCGAACCAGTGAGGCGATATGACACATAACTACCCTCTATTGAGCAATCGTATCAAAAATAATCTAAAACGTAACTAACTTCGAAAGATGTTGATACCAGGTTTTCCTAAGTATTAATTGCGAGGCTTCAACAAGGAGTTTAAAAAAAAAATAGAACTTATTAAGTCCCTCTCACTTTAATAAAATATTAATATAACAACATCTAAGCTTAACTACGTAAATTGAGAAAAGAGTTATCAATAGGAAACGTATAAGTATTTTGACGACGTCAATTATCAGAAATCTGAATTCTTGGAACAGGCAAGACATATTTTATATCACTAATGTTAACACCCGCTGTGTCGGGTTCCTTTGGCTCTAAAAATTATTGATGAACTTAACTTTTTAATTTCATGTATAATACAAAAAAATCACTTCATCATCCAATACTTCTAAAATTTGGCTTTATGGTAGACTGTTATTTTTGGTCTTTCATCAAACTCAATGACAGTTTCAAAAGGGGAAGACGAGTGACGCTCGAGCATAGCAATAGTAAACCTAGGTTCGCTCGGCTCGTCGGGCCGGCTCTGCACACGAGTGCTTGGTTCCGGAACTTCCCTACTGTAACGACACGGCAAACGTATGACAAGGACAGAGTGAGGCTCATTAACGTTCAAGCAAGACAGAGACAGGAACCGAATGAATCGCCGAACACTAAGATCGTCAGACGTAGTTCATGATAGAGGTAGCGTTATCAAACAAAAATTTGGGAACATAAAAAACTTGGTTTCAGTTGTTATCCTTTTAATGGAATGTTTACAGAATCTTTAAAACTATGTATTTACAATACGACAGTATGTTGTTATAGTTCCTATCACCAGCCTTATAACTTCACCTACGCTGCCCTCACCCTTGCACCTCGCTACTTAAATCCAAGATTCATCACGTATTATTTATGCATGATTCTATTTTATTTGCATTTGATGCCCTCATATGAGTATCCTACTTCCTATCCTACTCCTACTTATATTATAAACGCGAAATTTTGTAAGTAAGGATGTGTGGATGTATGTAACTATGGATGTATGTAAGTATGGATGTTTGTTACTCTTTCACGCAAAAACTACTGAATGGATTTTAATTAAATTTTACAATCACGAGTTCAGTTTACTCGTGATCATGGCGCTTGCAACAGTGCCGAAATATCGAGAGCTCATAACCAATCAAAAACACGGTAAATATCCCGTTAGTTATAATAAGTATAGTGTTACAGCTGTTATTTGAATAATGTCGTTCATACAGCTTTCACCCGATATTCAGCTCGTTACAGGGAATCGTTTGGATCATAGGCTTAGGATGTTAGCGAAAAAATCCTAGGTTTAGATAGTGTAGAGTATGAGTTACGTACCCTTCGAGAAATATCTATGAAACAAACCAAACTGATTCGAGAACAAGCAGTCCAAATTCAAGAATTAAAAGCCATTGTTGTATACCTACGGAAGGTTTTGGGCGCTGCTGACAAGACGGCTGTAATTACTGCTTCGAGTGAGGTCCAGTCCGTATCCAAGCCGATGCAGAACAACGCTGGGACTCCAAAAGTTACCTACGAGCGAGTGACGAATCCTCATAAAACTGTGGAGTCTTTGTCGCCGGTGCCGGTGCCGGTGCGATGAATGATTCCTGTCTATCAGTTGTAAAACCAGCCGCTCGGCAACAGCCCCATAGCAATCCAAACAAAATCATTATCTACTTGCCAAAAACCTCGTCTGCCGATATTATCGCACCTAAGCCTACTGTAGAATTAACCAAAGACAATACAGTAGTTGACAGCCAGATATGTGGTGTATCGCAGCGGCCGTTGGCAACAGCGAACTCACCTATTCAACCCACCGCCGCCGCTCCTGATAATGAATGGGTGCAGGTACGCCGTAAAAAGGTACGCCCGTCAGAACGGAAATTCTATTAATTTATTAAAAAAATATTATGATATAATTTTTTTTTGGGAATTTAATCGTATTAATTATAAACAGTTTTTTTATGTCATTGTGACGGAACAAGCCCGAGCCCCACCTGATGTTAAGTGGACTAATCTCTGCCTATAACAGACGCATTTCGTCAACGACGAATTGCACTGCGCCCGTCACACTGAGACGTACAGTTGTTAGGTCTCATGTGCCTGTAATTTTACTGGCTCTCAAGGACTGCTGCCGGAACACACTGTTAGGTGCTTGGCGACAGATTTTTCTACTTGAGGGTGGTCGCTAGCCAGGCGGGCATTCGCAAAATGCCCTTCCACCATGCGGTGAAGCTCAAGCTCTGAGCGGGACGTGCGTATATGTCAAATAGAGTTGTATGGGGACAGTGAAGTTGTTAGGGCACACCGCCGGATAAAAAAAACAGACATCAGTCGAATAAGTTCCTTATATATTAGGTCCTTACATATGAAATTGGCGTTTTTCGTACTGGCCACTTTAATCACGAATTTCTCCTCTTTGGTAAGGAATTCCAAATTCAAATTTGTACAGCTATAGACTCATGTATTTGTGCTTCGATGATCGTCATTCATTTGTTTTTTTTCTTCTGTTTTTTTCTGTTTGCGTCACTCATTTTACAAAATGGAAAACCTTAAATATCGCATTATTTACGAGTACGAGTTCCGCCGTGGCACTAGTGCTGCGGAAACAACTCGAAGGGTGAATGATGTGTATGGCGGTCGTGTTGCAAAAGAAAACACAGTTCGTTTTTGGTTCCAACGTTTTCGTTCTGGAAATTTCGACCTGCAGAACAAGCCCCGTGGACGGCCTGAGACTCAAGTTGATAATGAAGAGTTGAAGGCTATTGTGGAAGCGGATCCATCGCAAACCACGTCCGAGTTAGCTGCAGGCTGCAATGTTAGTGATAAAACTGTTTTAATTCACTTGAAGCAAATTGGGAAGATTAAAAAGCTTGAAAGGTGGGTACCTCACGAATTGACTGAAACAAACCGGCAAACGCGCGTCGACTGCTGCGTTACATTACTAAACCGGCACAATAATGAAGGTTTTTTAAACCGAATCATTACCTGTGATGAAAAATGGGTTCTATAATCGTTACGATAATCGGAAGCGCTCAGCGCAATGGTTAGATCCTGGCCAGCCAGCCAAATCCTGCCCCAAGCGAAAATTAACCCCAAAAAAGATACTTGTAAGCGTTTGGTGGACTAGTGCCGGTATTGTTCATTACAGTTTTTTCAAATCTGGCCAGACTATTACGGCTGATGTCTATTGTCAGGAATTGCAAGCCATGATGGAAAAGCTAGCGGCTAAACAACCTAGGCTGGTCAATCGCTCCACGCCACTGCTGCTTCACGACAACGCTAGACCACACACTGCGCTACAGACGGCTACTAAATTAGAAGAGCTTCAATTGGAAAGTCTAAGACATCCTCCGTACTCCCCGGACCTTGCTCCAACAGATTACCATTTTTTTCGAAATTTGGATAACTTCTTGCAAGGGAAAAAATTCAACTCCGATGGGGCAGTCCAAATCGCCTTCAAAGATTTTATTGATTCCCGTCCGACTGGTTTTTTTAGTAAAGGGATCAATGAACTACCTATGAGATGGCAAAAGTGCATAGAAAATAATGGTTCATACTTTGATTAATTAAATATATTATATTAAAAAATATTCGACTTTTTGTTCCTCCCATACAAAACGCCAATTTCATATGTAAGGACCTAATATATTAATTTCTCAGTTCAAACCCATAGAATTTTGTTTTTTTTCCTCACGTATGAAGACTTATTGCGCAATCAGAATATAATAATATTTTTATCCTTTGTCAGCTTCTTAAACCAATGATGCAGTCAATTGCTAGGATTATAGTTAAAGAATTCTAACTCATTGCCTGGCATGTTTTAGTAATCTTTTATCATGATTTATCTATCGCACAGACTTTTAGGACATGAACAAAGAACCTAGGATGCTAATGCATGACGTAGGGTGCTTACCATTTGAAGTGAAATTCGCTAAAAAACGATCACACTCCCAAAAAGCTGTTCCAGATGGGTCTTGGCATTATTTTCGCCATAAACGCTATGAAGCTACTGGAACAGTTTGAATTACCCATAGGCTTAGGATGTACAAGACCAACAGTGATGGATGGACGGTGTTACAAAAAATTTAATGTAAATGTGTGAGTGACATAGTGTTGTCAAGACGCGGGCAAGTAATACTATCAACAGTTTTACTGGTTGAATCTTAGTACACATTCGTTTGAAATTATGCCCTATATAGTTCATTGAGACTATTGTATGACCGTAAACAACACAGAAATCACAGAAATGCAAAATATGCAATTTCATTAACTTGGAAAACTTATTTTTCCAGTTAGTATGATTTTAAAACCAAACTACTAACTCATTACGATCAAATTTCAATGGGATAAATCTTAAAGTAAAAAATCTTATACCTATCTTAAACCCTTCAAACAAAATACGATGTTTTAAACCAAATATCAAAACATGAATACAACCGTATTGTTAACCTGTTCTTATTTTTGATCTGTTAAAAATAAAACTCATTCAAAGTTGAAGTCAAATGCATTTGTAATTTTTTATTAATAATTTTAATTATTTTCTATAATTATATTTTTCTGTCATTTTTGTCACAACTTATAACATTAGTTAATAAGTTTTTTCCTTGGAGACAGTACTTGATTTGAAGGAGCAAGTTATTAACCATATGGCTAACGGTAGTGATATATCTCTATTTATGTAAGGACAAGGCCGCCTTATTTTCAATTTCATCTGAACGGAAAAATAAAATTTATTAGCATTTTCTTTCAAAGTTTATTACAAACTGTAGTTTTTATTTACAGTTCATCAATAACCCGAACGCTTTTATCACATACCAAAAATTTGTTGGAAATCTGTAAGAACACAAACATTATTATACGCGTGTGTGAGATTTGTCAAGATAAAGAGCATATATTTCAGCTATAATATAGGCTCATTAACTTATTAGATGTTAGGCAGGTGGTGATGGCATAACCTAGTCGTAGCTTATGTAAAGTGAATAAGTACTACTAGTTCCGTACTTAACGATCTAACTTACTACGTTTTCTATGCAAAAGGGAATCATAAGGAAACGACAACAGACCCCATTTATAGGAACACATAGAACACTTTAAAGGTAATATTGTATAGTCACATTCCACAACGATAATATAATAAAAAGGGTAAACCATTTTGGAAGCCAACAAACATAGATCCACACACAACACGTGAATATCAGTTATGTTACATTAAATAAAATAATAGTACAGCACTTAACTCAATAAGTCTCGATGAGGCAGTCACTTGTGAAGAATAAAAAGAAGGCTCAGTAAGTTGAGACATTGGTTTTATAGCAATGACTGGCGCCAAATGACTGGCAATCAGAGACACGAACGTTCCCGCCACAACGTATCAGCCAACCCGAAATAAGACAGGATGGTTGGTTTTACAGTTTATATAGGATTTCAGTGTGGCGGTTATTAAAAATGACAAATATCAACAAGTTTTAGAATATACTACAATTAACATAATGAGTAACTTCTCATAACTTATTTTCTTAAGATAATCTAAGCTTAACAAATATATGATTCTAACACGCCCATACTGACAGTACTTCGTCCACGAAGTACAAAATAACACCAGGCAAAATTCGCTCTAAAATAATTATGTTTAACTTAGTGATAATCTACGAATAATAATGAAAAGAAATGTAATTCATGCTCAAAAACAACACAACGCAAACTATACCGCAGCGGGCGTGGCTTAAAAAGTGTACCGCTCGGCCCTGTCAGTTCACCGCGTGGGTTCGAGTCATGCGGTTGTAACTCGGGAATTTTCAACTGAATTTATCAATGTTCTTCTACGTTGTTTATTTCTGAAAAAATACCATACTGTGTAGTAAAATGGTGGAGAAGCCATACGGATATAAAAAAATCGGGAATAACTTGTATAAATATTTTGGAAAGCCATACTTGACTACCCTGGATAGTTTTATGCAACATGAATTTTACATTAAGTCAAAAATAACTTCGGAACATTGTTAGTCTGAGATTTTTTTTGAAAGCATTTCCGATTTTTTTTTGTATGCTCGATTTTTTATTTCAAACTTGTACTACAAATGATATAAAAAAACTTTGATAAAGGTCCTCAATTCTAATTTAGTATTTGTGCTTCTAATGACATAAAAATATCCTAAAGTCTGTTTTTTCCTACCTGTCCTATTATGTAAACAAATATGGCGGTTCGTTTGATTAGTGATGGGGACCCATCGAATGAACGACAAACCGAACTGAACTATATTAATGTGAAACTGACCAAATTGTTTAAATAGTACAATTTTAATGGCTATTGGGCGTGGCGCTACTATAATATTAACATTCCTGACATTTGTCAATTCGGAAAGTTTTTTATCACCTTTTAAACACCCACGATGCCACAACGGCAGTATGCAGGTGACTCACTGAACCCCATTTAATATAGTTACATATACCATTATTACAATTGTAAACTAACTACACTTGGAATATTCTGGCCAAGTGTTGCCATTTTAAGTATCATGAGACATGCCAATGGACTTGCATTTACGTATATACAATATATGGTTTATTTTTCTTTTTAAACGAAGAATCAAACAACTGTTCCTCAATGAAAATACAAATTACAAATATAAACTTTTGAAAAATCTATTTACCTTAAGCTAATTTTAATTACCACTTTTATTTGTTTAATGTGTAATTGTTAGCAACGCCAATAGTGTGTAACTAGTTTAAAATACGACTATAACTATAATTAAAAAAAAATATATATAAAAAGTTTATTTAATGCAAATATTCGCATGGGTGTGTTTATATGTGCTTATTACTTTGTTTTGCTAAAGTCCAAAACGGGTAACGGAAACCTTAGGTTTTGGACATCCGATACATTTTATAGGGTACCTACGTTTCGTTTGTTTGATATTTATTTTGCAAATTTTCGTTTTAGTATTGTATATGAGATATTATTGACTAATTATCCTAGCGAACTACTCGTATACTTTTATACGATATTCGATGGATTTCAACGAAAACTTTATATTTTTATACAGAAATTATTTGCAATAGAGCAAAAGATAAAACATTTAAACCGGTTTCTTGTATGACAGCGCCCTATATTTTAAACTTATTGTTATTATTATTATTTGTTAGACAATGCACTATTTTAACCCATATTCTGTGAAAATTTCAACAGGCTACCTATTACCGTTACAAAGATAAGTACAGTTCTTTAAAGGTCGGACGGACTGAAAGACAGTCAGGCCTTGGTAATAGGGTCTCATTTAGTACGGAACCCTAAATATTAAACTTAATAATGCTAATCTACTTGTTTTAATAAACTTTCATTTTATCTGATACAACTGATGTTAGTATAATGAGATGAACGAAATATGTACAATTGTTCACTTTAATTGTTCATTTATTTTGTTACTCAACTTCCCATCACTAAAATCCACAGACAATATAGATCACTAAATGTCAAAGCACACAAAACATATTTTGTGATCTTAGGTTATTTATTATATTATATTTCGGAAAAACAATACATTTAAATTATATTTGTATGCTATTCGAAGCGTGATGTTTCTTTTATTAGGTCTAGTCAGTTGTGAATGGCCAAATATAAGTGATTATGACGGAAACTTGTGATTTTCTAACAGAGGTATGTTTGTTTATATTTTAAGACAGGTAAGAAAAACCAGATTATAGAGGGCTTAGATCTGACAACTGTCAAAGTGTCAGTTGATGTCGTATTTCCCAGTATTGATTTAATTTTTGGGATACAAAGGACATAAAAATTACAAATAAATTGATTTTAGGTCTTATAGCTGTCATACGTAAGAGTAATTTCTAGGTACTTTTATGTCATTTTAATCCAAAATATGAAATAGAAACGGAAAAATATGATACTAACTGTCATTTTGGCAGTTGTCATGCTTGAGATCTATATCTAGATAACTTTAATGTAATTTGTACCTTAAACATAAAATTAAAACATATAGATACTACATCAACTGCCACGTTGATAGTTGTCAGTTGTCACACCTATGGCTGCGGTATTGTTACTTCCAATAGGTATATATAATCCATCTACTTAATTTGGTACAATGGAATACTAGAATAATAGTTCTGGGTATGCTGGGCACGCTGCCATCTGGTAGACAGCTGGAGTGCTTAGACTGCCTGCAAGCCTGAAATGGCAGCTAGGTTGACTAACTGCTTTCGTTGTAGTACCTAAAAGTATTTATTATAGTTTGCAGAATTTTGTTCAAATACAAAATAGTACTTGATGTACTTATTCATGTAATACACGCAATAAGACATTTTAAAAATCTAATTTAATTCTGAGTTATATCCTACTATCAATATTGCCTTAAATAAAACATTTTTACTTGAAATCCATTTCTTTTTTTCAGCGCATTATATGTATATACTGACTTTTAAATTATAGAATATTATTTCCAAGATAGTAATTCCAATTTACTGAAATAAATTGCATGAAAAACCTAAAATATTTGATTGGAAGAAAAAACCTATAATAGAAAATGAATACGTAAACAAGCTTACTTACATATTGTAGCATAACGCCATCCACGCATATCTAAAGCTGGGAACGCACTACGGAGTTTCGTCGAGAAGCGGCTGTCACTACCTAATATGCATTTACAGAGGTGCAGAGCAGTGCTGCAGCTAAGTGGCGCGACTTTTTCGAACGGTTTTTCCAACTAATGGCAAAAATTCGAAATGTATGAAGGCGTCGATGTAAAATAATCGTGGTGGCTTGCAAAGAAGCAGATTTAGCTGAAAAATTAATATGTGTTATATTTGGGTGCAAGATATAACAAAATTATCGTGCGAAAAACTCTTTTTACGACTCTTCAGAGAGAAAGATCGATTTCACACAGATTTAAGAACCTAAATCATAGAATATAAAATAATACTACGTATAGAATGGACACTCCTCACCCCCCACCAAAACGAGCCCTTCTCACCCCGCCACCGATTCTGAGCTGTCGTTGAGCTGACTTGAGTCCGGGATGTGCAACTTGCGCACGATGACGAGACGATTGTACGAGTATTTTAAAAGTTGAGAATGGGGTACTCATGTGCGGTTTACGGTTGCTTATTAACTAAACGAGAAAAGGAGTTTTAACAGATTCCCTAAGAATAAAACGAGGTAAGTCATTCTTGGTAACCTACACTAAGTACCTACCTATTTATCGTTCTTCAGTTATACAGTAGACAACTTATAAAAATCGATAATTTACAGTAGGTATTGAAAAAAACATAAACAATACTTTATCTTTGTATTTTATTTAAACTGCTATTCAAGTAATGATAATTTTAGAAGATTATCATTTGCGAAAAATATCCGTGGATATCGACTTCGTTTGCAGTGAAACAAGTGTCTTTGTAACCTATACCTACCATAGAGAAAAGCAATACATATACCGACCTTCGCCACGGTTGACACGCGGCACACTTCATGATTGTTTATTATATGAGAAGAACATAAATTATTATTGTGATTGTAATTATTATCATTACTTTATAAAATGTGAACTTGGAATGATACTTTTTGTATGGTGTAGGTATTTATTATTGTATAAGTAATGCGAGTGAAATGTGAAGTAATGTTACCTACCTACCTACTTGGTTGTGTGTTACATATTCTTACGTCGTACCTGGAGTTGGATTTTTGTGCATGTAAATGTTTCTGAAGGTAGGTAAGGTAACCTACGAAATCTAAGAAGTCATATTAACAGCATCAAGAGATTGTTAGGTTGGTAAGTACAACAATAATTATTCATACGATGACAACCTTAGACTTCACGCACACATTTACGCGTGTACAAAAACAACGTTTGTGTAGTGTCTGTGCAGGTAGTTAGAACGCTGCTTTTGTATAGAGAATGAGTCGAGTGTCCAGGCTGTGCCTAAAGTAAGGTCTTATGAATTGTTGAAACGTGGTTGGAACGTGAAATAACTAGATAATTTACCGCACCGCGTCTCTCCTCATTGTGCGGTTTACGCCATTTATAAATCCATACAAATTAATATTTCCCGTGCCGCGCCGTTTCGCTGCCGTGCTCTGTACCGCAGTAGTGCGGTTTGACCTTAGGCAATGACGGCGTTGACAACATCACTTTGACGCGACCAATCAGATGCGATCATTTCTAAGCGCCAAATCAATTAACCAATCCAATTGAATTTGGAAAATAGTGCGCGTTTTGTTACTTGAGAATTTTATGAGGCCGAAATCAAAGCGTTCACTGTATTACTTCTTTACTTTATTTATTCGTAGGTGATAATAGTATATATGTAGGAAAAATTGTTACCGTGTATGGCAACTCACAATTATTTGCACAAAACTTGCTTGATAAACAATTTATGTACTAAGTAATAAAGAGAACCATAGAGAAAAGTAATATACTGGGAATAGAGAGGCCCTTTACGATTTTTTATGCCGACCCGTTATGTCAAGAGACTGCTCTGATATCAAAATCCCGAACTAAAATTTACTCACACATGCACGACTATGAATGTGTGATTAGATTAGTATTACTTACACATACATTCATATAATACCTACCTGCTACGCCGGCGGCGTCGTGTATGACGCAGATATAATATATTTTGTTTCTAAAATGTAACATGTTTAGCTAACAAACATTTTCTGCTGGGAAAACTATTTGTTATAAACGCGTCCAATATTAAAAAGAACATACATATACCAGTGGCATACAAATCTGTCTCAATTTTCTTCAAAAAATAGGAGGTGCATTACCCGAAACCGTAATTTCTTCATTTTCTATAACTCCAGGATCTACAATATTTTCATTTTCTGAATCATCGTATGTTATTGCAAGCCTGGACAGAATAATTTTATAGTGAGAGGTCTTCGTTATCCTACCATTCATCTCCTTGTACATTTTAAAATTTGATTTTAAAAAAAATGGTTATGTTTAAAAATGTTCACGCCCGGATGAAGGTATTGACGTACTGTTATCTGTTCTCTGCAATAGTGGCTGTACAGCTTCTCTTCTGAGGCGAAAGCAAACTGTTTTGTATTTGGGGCATTTACCCTAGGATTTTTAATCATGAATCAATCATCATGAATTAAGACGACGTCATCAATTTCAATATTGTTTTGTGGTTTTTGCCATTTGGATCGTGCTGTTCCATTGCTGTGATCAGCGTTCCTTGGTTGGTTAGAAGATATTCAATTTTTAAAAGTGGTTATTTATTGGTAAATTGGAAAGATCTTATCACTGTCACTGCCCCTTTGGAGGTGGTAAAAGTGAAACCTTTTATCAAATCTTTGATTTTAGAGAATATACAGAAATAATAGGGTGCTAGGTCGGGGCTATGTGCAGGATGGGTGACGATTTGTACTTTTGCGGAAGCTAAAAATGACTTAGTTTTGTTGGCCGTATGTGAAGAAGCGTTGCAATTTAGCTTAGCTGATTGATTAAGAACGGCTAAGCAAACTTCGCTACGAGCGCTTCAAAAAGGTTTCCAAAATATTGTTATTTACTCGTTTATGAAAGTTATTCCCGAATTTTTCATATCCTTCTCGTATAGCTTCTCCACCATTTTACAACACACTATGGTAACTATTTTTTCAGAATTAAACAACGCGAAAGAACATTGATAAATTAGGTTGAAAATTACACATGACGAAATGAGAGCGCTGCACGGTACACCTTTTAAACCCCGCCCGCCATGGTATAGTTTGTGCTCTGTTTTATTTGAGCTTGAATTACATTTCTAAACATATTTATTCGTAGTTCACGGCTGTGGTGCAGGCTGCCGCGATGAGATGGTTTATAAAGTAGCAATAAAAAAGATTTATTCTTTATAATTTATAATGTACAAACCATATAAGTTTAAGGACTAAAATAAAAAAGTGGCGAGTGAGAGCAATGTCTATTGTCTATGGAGACAACAAAATAAAAGTGTTTACTGTTTACAGGTATTTTTTGAAAAGTGCAGCCGTAAAGAGCGTTGAAATCTCTTGTTTAATTAATTTATTATCTCTCTATTGTAATAAAGGAAGGTCGGAGCTTCTATTGTTAACTGTTTTAAAATGCTATAACCTACAAAGTTGCGATGTAAACATAAGTTTGCACTCTAATCAATTGGCTGCTGTACCCAGCTCAGTGGTACCCAGCAGTACAAGGATAATATGCTGGTGAAGTGCAACACCAGTTGGATCTCGGCACGTACGCAGTAATGTGTGCGATGGGCCACCCAAAGTGTGGACAATACTACTAAATAATATCCAATGCTAGTCTTTTTCTAATCCTATAATTTCATTTAGTAGGTAGTTTCTGAGAAATTTGTAACCATCAATTACCAAGTAACTCTTAATGGAGCCTACTTTTCATTATAGTTTATTCTTACAGACATAGCAGGACTCTAATGCCCAAGGCAATGTCTATGCTTCTTTTTAATGTACAACAATATACAGGGATTGTGACTGATCGCTCAAAAAGGAACAAATTATATTTCATCGCAGATCGCAGTTTAAGATGGCAGTTCTTTAGAAGGTGCTGCTGCCCACCTTCCAGTATTTTTCCCTTAGTTGTGTCTTATGACACCCACAGGAAGATATGGGGAGGGTCAATTCTAACCTGACACCTCAATACTACTTGATCCAAAAAGAAAATTATAAAATTCTATAATTATAAAATTATTTTTACTCACGCATATAACTACTGATAGATAACTTTAATAATTATAATATCGATGAAAACTCACTGTTGTAATTACTAGTAGCATTAAATATAATAGAGATGTTTTCAAAGTATTAAAATATGTTACATAAATATTTAATATTATTTCCTGTACTATTAATTTTCATCAGAACCATCATATTGTAAATGTTGCAGTAAGTAGTAGTAAAATTAAAACAAAATATTATAGGAAATCACATGACAATTTTAATTTTTCAGGATACTTCCGCGGTACCCTGCTACTCAACATAACATTATCACAGAAATACCAGGAGATGACAGTTTGAAATACAATAAAAGATTATAAAATTTGTGTTTATTTTAGTATTTTATATGTTTTAATTTTGTAGACAGTTCTTTTGGAATGTTAAACATCATATTTAAAATAGATTTTAAATATGATGTTTAACATTCATGTTGGTCATTAGATAATACCGGGAAATAGGCTTTTACATAAGTCACACAACTGAAAATTATAATTAATTAAGTTGTAAAGTTCATACTTATACTTTTCTTCAATTCAATAAACAAGATTAATTAAATCATTCTTCATCAACAGCCATTATGTCTACCATTGAACAAAGGCCTATCCTATTTTCCACTTTCATCGCCTCTTTCGACTCGCCCATGAAAATATGGGGAGGAACAAAGAGCTATTATTATAATATAGGGTCATAAAAATCATGTACCAGTGCAATCAATGCATTGCAAACACTGGTGAATTGTAAATGTTATGTTCAAAACCATTGATTCTGATTTCCATTGGGTGATGGTCAATAACTTGGGATCTAATTGTAGTTAGCAAACAATTATTGCACATATGCATGTGATAGTTCTCTTACAACTTCACAGTCTGACTGTAATCCCTATGCCAAGATGCTTACACTTTACTGTTTAGAAGTATACATCACCAAGGAAGGACTTAGGTACATTTAGAGATCATGTTCAGGTCTGAAACATATATAGCATAGCATGTCAAGAAGCAGGTATTGGTGTACCTATCCCTGAACACACATCAGAATAAGGTATGACTTATAACAGTAAGCACCTAGTTACCAGTGTCCGTTTCTTGCTAGCACTTTCTGATCTCTTTCAAAAACCTGCTTCAGGACAAGCGTGGCTTCATTACCAAAAGAGTGTAAATAATATTTTCTAACCTACCTCCATTAAAATTGATTAATAATATATTCATATCTTTAGCCTTCTTCACCACAAAGTATACGTAAAATCTATGTGTGCCCCCCCTCTATTTCTGACATCCTTAATAATGTGCCCAAAATTTGTATTTTATGTAATTGTTTCATCCATTAACATATTGTACAGATAGACAATATCTTATACAAGCCAGGGTTATTGTCATAAAGTCGCAAAATTCAGAGAAAAATTTTCAACATAATCAAGAGATGGATAAATGCTACTGATCGTCGACAAACCCACTTGTATCAGGTAGAATGTAGTAAGCACTATCAAATTTTATCATATCAATTAACCATGCTCAACTGTAGAATTGTTAAAAAATCATATATAAACCTTATGTGTATTCAGCTATTATTTTATTATATATTATAAATTCAGTTTTTATTTTATCAACTTGATAATTCATGAAACTCCAGTCTAGTATTAAATTCTCTTTGCTCCAGTCCACAGGTTGTTATGGAAATTTGTTCCCCAAACACTTTCTCATATCAACCCCTTCCATAAATTAAATATGTACCTAGTTTATTCAAGTAAATTGATGTGGGATGGGCACTCATAATATTTTAGAAAGGTTCTTAACCTAATAATATTGTAAGGATTGACACGCCACATACTTTATTCTTACATGAATGTTTTTGCTGTCATGCATATATTTCCCACAATTAATTCTTTGGCATCGGCCGACCCACTATGGCCAATTTATGAATTAAATTCGATTGTCGCAGATATCAATGGGTTATGTAGTTGGAATTGCGGTATGAATGTAGCATTGTCGGTTCCAACACTGTGTAGGTACAGCAAATGCGTAATATTATAAAAAAATAAGCTTTAGAACAAAGTAAACGTCCCAAAACTTAATTTTGATACAAAGCTTATGTTTCGTAACAGTAATATATTGATTGATAAAATGATGATATGAGAATTTTTGTATCTGCGAATATAGGATTTTTATACAAAAAGTGTTATATTTAGTTCGGACATTGTGTAATTACATTTAGAACAGTGGCCCTGACTTTCTGTGTGAATGTCTCCAGCTTACTCAATCGAAATTTCTTGATTCTGAATATGCCAATATTTAGAGCATATTTTGTGCAATTATGAATACCAACTCAAAATTTAGGTGCCAAATAAACTTCGACGCTACGCGTGATTATTAGTGTGTTAGCTGACGTTATGGTCTCCAGCTGACACATGCTGTATATACGAAACGGCTGAAGATGTGGTTATATACTTTATCCAGGGATTTAGAGCATAATTTGTGCCAATGGCACAAAAAAATTTGAACGTCATACTTGAAAGCTGTAGTAGTTATGACTCGATTTTAACGTGTAAGCTGGAGACCTCGTGTCTACAGCTACTCATCTGTATCTTCTGAACGAATGGACCTACGACTTTGTTTAATATGTAAAAATTTAGAGCCAAATTTGTGCCAAAGGCACTAAAATTTTCAAGTCTCTGGCTATTAAGGTTTTGGAGATACAAGCTCAAATCAACGTGTAAGCTGGGGACACATGTCCCCAGCTAGCACATGCTGGACAGCTCAAACGGGAAAGCCTAGAATACTATTTAAAGGCTTAAAATGTAGGGTAGAATTTGTGCCATCGGCACCAACATTTTCAATACAATAGGCCCCATAGTTTTTGTGTAACAAGCAAAAACATTTTATCCCGCCAAAAAATTTAAATATTTGGTTAAAAACATTACTGAACGCGGCGTTGCCATCCCGTTCACTGTAGCTGCAATCTGTTTTGAACTTTATTTCTATAGCGTTGGAATCACTTTTCTCTTTTATAGCAAATGAAAGCAGTTGGGGCATAGGCTAGTAGCAGAGAGTATTCATTTTAATGTTATCTGATTGAAATGTGACGCTTTCCGGAATTCGTAGGCATTGAAATCGTGATTATTACGCGCGCACCGCCTATAAATATAGAGCGATGGAACAATACCCGAAAAAAAATATGTTCAATAATAAAACGAGCCTAAAATCACCACTTCTAAGTTGACATTCAGAGATGAGTTCGAGTTTAGACTCGAACTTCATTATGTCAAATATGAATCTAGACTCAAAACTCCAAAAAGTTTTATATTCACAGACGAGTTTGGCATAATGGAACCTTTGACCAAAATCTCACCTGATGTTAAGTGATGATGTGGTCGAAGGTGTTAACAGGCTTATCCTAGAAGTACTGGCTTCGAAGGACAGCTGCCGGAACACACCGTAAGGTGGCGACAGAATTTCTACTTGATGGTGGTCGCTAGCCAGGCGGGCATTCGCAAAATGCCCTTCCAACATGCGGTGAAGCTCAAGCCGCGGCGGGATTGGAACCATGGACCTGCTGCTTGGCAGTCAATGCCACTGAGCCATCACGGCTTCAATTTATATAATTATGGCTGATTGACAACTGTCTCACCTGATGGTACCGAAGTGATGATGCGGCTGAAGATGTTGTTCAGGCTAACCTAGACTCTCAAGGACAGCTGCAGCTGATCCCTCACAGATTCCCTAGGACCCATTTTACATATGGCTCGAATTGCACGCTTTTGTATGATAAAGATTGTCTCTATCTCAGCAGCAGTTCCCCACAGCAATACACCATACGACATAATACTGTGTAAGTACGCGAAATAAACTAGGCGAGCAGTAGCTACGTCTGTTAACTGTCTTATCCTAAGAACTGCATATGCAGCAGAACTAAGTCTTCCGGAGAGATCATGTATATGTGGATCCCATTGTAAAGTGGAATCCATTTTGATTCCCAGGAAGACTGTCGCTTTGTCAATAGGGAGTTTATCTGGGCCAAGCTTTATGTTTGGTTCAACATAAGGAACATTTGGTAAAGAAAACTTTAAACATTTCGTCTTTTTTGAATTTAGGAGAAGATTATTAGCGGTGAACCATTAACAAATCTTAGATAATACATTATTTACATGCGTCAGTTCACTGTCTTTCCTATCTACTTTAAAAATCAGAGAGGTATCATCTGCGAATAAAACAATATCGCAGAAATCTTGGACCATGCAAGGCAGATCATTAATATATGTTAGAAACAGAAAAGGTCCCAAAATTGATCCCTGTGGTACTCCCATTTTTACCAATGACCCGGCAGAAGTATTGCCACTTATTCCAACCCTCTGTAGCCTGTCTGACAGATATGACTCTATAAGATTCAGAGCTTTTCCACGTATACCATAGTGGTAAAGTTTACGAATCAGAGTGCAGTGCTCTACACAGTCGAATGCCTTGGAAAGATCACAAAATACGCCAATAGCATCATGTGAACTCTCCCAGGCTTCCAGTATATGCGACATCAATTGAACACCTGCATCTGTTGTGGATTTGCTCTTGGTGAAACCAAACTGATTCTCATTAAATAAATTATGCTTGTTAAAATGGGATAGTAGTTGTTTGAGCATATTTTTTTCGAATACTTTACTCAGAACAGGTAAGATGGAAATAGGTCTATAATTGCAAGGGTCAGATGTAGACCCCGACTTTAAAATTGGAGTGATTTTACTTTGTTTCATTAAATCGGGGAAGTTTCCACTATCGACACAAAGATTGAATATTGTTTCTAAATATGGTGCAATAATGTAAATTATATACTCTACCACTTTTACTGACATACCCCACAAGTAACTTTGTACCAAAGTGGTGTTTTTAAGCTAGTCGGTCACTCTTCACATGGCGCGTGCGCGTACGCATTTTGCCTAAAGTAAAGTGCATTCAGCACTTGTTGCCCAACGTCTGGTGGGGCTTCAAATGTTTGGTTAAAACGGACTTTTTACACTAAAAACATGAAATAACTTGTTGAAGTACCTGATAAAAAAACTCTCTGAGCTCATATTATTTACAAGGTCCAATAACATGTGAAAATACATGTCTTTTTATACTTTTCAGAAGACGAAGCCGTAATTGAAAAAAAAAACACACTTTTCAGTGGTGTATACAGTGTTTACACGATCTCCCACATTCGAACATTTTTGTTATTTATGCAGCCAAATGCAATGCTGTATGATCTTGCCCTCATTTCAACCTACCTACAACATCGTGAAGAAGACAATGTACAAAAATCAAGTAGAAAGGGGTACAAGAAAATATCTTCCGTCAGGCTGCGTCGGCGTCCACGTCGCGTCGGCGGCGGCGTTGGCGTCGGCGTTGGACTCGACGTCAGCGTCCACGTCGGTGTCGGCATCGGCGTTGGCGGCGGCGTCGGCGTCGGCGTTGGACCGACGTCAGCGTCGGTGTTGGTGTCGGCCTCAGCGTCGGTGTCGGCATCGGCGTCGGCGCCGGCATTGGCCTCGACGTCAGCGTCGGTGTCAGTGTCGGCGCCAGCGTCGGTATCGGCATCGGCGTCGGCGTCGGCCTCTGCGTCAGCGTCCACGACGCGTCGGCGGCGGCGTCGGCGTCGGCGTTGGCCTCGACGTCGGCGTTGGACCGACGTCAGCTTCGGTGTTGGTGTAGGCGCTAGCGTCGGTGTCGGCATCGGCGGCGGCGGCGGCGTCGGCGTTGGCGTCTGCGTTGGCCTCGACGTCGGCGTTGGACCGACGTCAGCGTCGGTGTTGGTGACGGCGCCAGCGTCGGTATCGGCATCGGTGTCGGCGTCGGCGTTGGACTTGACGTCGGCGTCCAAGTCGGTGTCGGCATCGGCGTTGGCGGCGGCGTCGGCGTCGGCGTTGGACCGACGTCAGCGTCGGTGTTGGTGTCGGCCTAAGCGTCGGTGTCGGCATCGGCGTCGGCGCCGGCATTGGCCTCGACGTCAGCGTCGGTGTCGGTGTCGGCGTCTGCGTCGAATTTGGAATCGGCGTCGACGTCGTCTTTGGCGTTGGCCTCAACGTCGGCGTACACGTCGGTCTCAGCATCGGCGTCAGTGTCGGCATCGGCGTCGGCGGCGGCTTCGACCTTCGCGTCGGCTTCGGCCTCAAAAAAGTTGCATCCTCTTAACAAAAAAGTTACGTAACATTTTTCAAAATATTTTAATACAGCTGCCGGTAATGACAATTATTTTTTATAATAATCCAGTAGAGCGTTGTAACACTATTAAGGAGTTTTGAATAAAATAGTTCAAATAGATTTACAGTTTTATTTACTTGAATTTCGGACACAAAATACGTTTTTTGTAGTTACCCGAGTCAATGTAATTATTCACATTTTAATACATATATAGAATAACAAAATATATCGCTTATATATAAAAACTAAAATAAATTATTTGGAAAGACTTGTTTTGTATAAAAAATATTTTTTGCAAAATATCTATATTAAGAGATATGGTTCTGCCCATAAATTATATGTAAGAAAAAAGTTAAATTATAAAGGGGATTTCAACAAGAACTTTGTTTTCTAAAACAAAATAAAAGGTTTGGCAATCAAGAATGATAAATGATATCTGGCAAGGCAGCAGTCCTTGAAAGCCAGTGAAATTACAGGCACACATGAGAGCTGTCTCAAGAGACGGGGGCAGGGCAATTCGTAAATTGTGATGAAATGCATCTGTTATAGGCAGAGGTCAGTCCGCTTAACATTAGGGGGGCCTCGAGCTTGTCCCGACACAATAACATAAAAATAAATAAAATAAAAGCTCTCATTGTATTCGTTTAAAAGTACTCGATACTGGAGTACTTCGAAACATTTGTTCCAATATCGATACCGCAGCGATGCTTTGAAACGCAACGGTATCGATACTTTTATTTCAATTCCAAATCCCTACAATCCACAAAATAGAGATTATTATGTATAGTTTTTACATAATCATAGACGTTTTATGTAGGTAGGGAGTTGGCATAGAACATATAATAATACTACGTATGTACAACCGGCGCACAGAGGGGTATTTGAGACATCTAGCTGGCCAAAATTATTTATCGCTCTTAATCAATTAGAAATGGTTCAGTATCTCATAAAACCTTAAATACAAGTGTATAAATACTCTTAACCTTCAGTTACAGGACAAATTCATACATTAAATTTGAATAAAGAGACAAAAAGACGCGGTAGAAAAAAAAGCGTAGTTTTGTATAAGAAAATATATTTTATAACACAAAATAATGTATAAATATAATTATAATAAACAACTATCGCAAAACAAATTTAAAAACTTAAAATATAAATAATAATTAGGCATAACTTTCTTCACATATTAACATTTCTAATGTTTCCTTCATAAAATGATTTTGTTTTATTTTTTTTAACAATTCTTCTTGATGCAAGTAGGGGATCTGATGTTAACAACAATCTATTCAAAACATCTGTATTACATTCTAATCTGCTGAATTTTCTTGCAAAGTTTTGCCTGTATAAACGAAAATGTTTATTTCTTGCTTCTGCTGCTTCTTCAGATAATTGTCCTATTGGTAAAAGTGCATCTTCTATTACAGTAGCCCCATGCATTAAGATTTTATGCATAGTAGGCGTCATATTATGTCTACCATATAAACTAACATAAAGTGCGGCAGTCTCTGTAGTAAATTTTTTGAATTTTTCTGCGTCTATTTTGTACCCACATGAAATGCACTTAAGAATCACTTTGATTTTTTTGATAAAATTTATATCTAGACCTGTAATTTCAGCTGCCAACTCTGGATTTTCAAAAAATCTTCGACTGGTATTTCCGTCATTTGTATTGCCAAATCCAGCTTTAGGAAAATCTACCCGAAGACCTAGTTTATTTTTAAATTCGTTTTGAATTTTTTCTTTGTTTTTTTGTATTAGCAGTTTGTCTGCTTAAGATTTTGGTGGCAAATCTTGCACACCGAGCTTGTAGGCAATATGTAATAAATTTTCAAATAGCCGAATTCTGGCATCTAAAGTAGATAAGCCGAACTTCAATGTATCTGTATTAACTACATTTGTTTTATTCAAATCGTTAAAATCTTTTGATGTTGCTCCACATATGTAACATCTCATTGTAGATTTTGTCCCAATTGCCGCGTTGCACACTTTTGCATCTATCATTGTTAGCATCATTTTGGTTTTAACAACATATGATCTTCCACCGATTGTTACTGATATAGGTTCTAATTTTTTAGCTGCGGCTTCCACATTGTTGATTTCGTCGTTCGTTATATCAACTGTTTCCTTTAAAAATCGTATACGGATAGGTCTACAGTAGCGGGGTGATGATGGAGTTGTGTTATGCCATAATATTTTATTTTTTTCCCCATACACTAAGCGTAGAGGCACAAATGAACTTTGAAAAATGTGCGAGTCGCATCCGCTATCATTTTCAAACTTTTGTTTGAACTGAGCCTGTTGTGAGCCATCACAACCCCATTTACAGATCATTTGAAGATCTCTCTCATTATCGCTAAGGGTTTTCAAAACGTCTTCTAAGTGAATAAGTAATCTTTCGGCAGTATGATTCATTATTCCTTGTAAATTCACTTCGGCACAGGTTTCGGTTACGCTAAAAAATTCATTGGAAGGATAACATTGTTTCTTATACAGCTGCAAAACTGAATAGCATGGAAGATTTCCTGTGGTTTGTCTGATCCTTTCATATTGGGACCTTGAAAGATTCGCATCTACAAACATTGCCAGCGCTTCTTCTGGATTAATATGCTTAACATTTGCCATGTCACGGTCTACTGACTTCCGGTATTCCTTAGCGCGGTCCCTATTTTCCGAAATCTCTTTCAAAATATTTGAAGCACTTCTATTGCCCTGGGCTCGCCATTCCATTTGAGCTGCATAAATTATTTTCTCAGGGCTATCCGACAAACGTATTGTCTCAGTTTTACGTCTTTTGCCTCGTTCACTAGTCTCTTCAAACGGTTTAGCGGGTCTACCTGCCCTTGTGGGTATTAGAGGTAATTCAAAAGTCCCATTCAGCCATTTTTCGTTGGAATTTTCAAATAGATCACTTCTATATTTTGCTGCTACCCATCGATGCTTCATTTCTGATTTCATGCGTGCAAAATTACGCTTTATGTCCTTTATTTGTTCTTCCGAGTACGACTTATGTGAAATCAAATAATTTTCAACATATTCTAATTGGTCGTTAAAATTGAGATCATTTTGTGATCTCAATAGACCAAATATCTCCTTGCGAGTCATTAAAGTACTTCCAGATGGTCCTGAAATAATAAAAACTAAATTAAATCAAATTTTTTTTTTTTTTACATTTTTAAGAACGATATCTAAAATCGCTCCAGATGACGGAGTAGGAATTAGTAGGAACCAACTTTTTCCTTTTTTAAAAGTAGAAAGTCTATATATTACGAATATATAAAAATTATAGCCGGGTAATGCCGGGCACTAAAACAAAAAGCCTCGTAAAACTAAATTTTCTTGAAAAAAATAGGGAATTAAACCGGTATTTTTTCAAATGACGAAAAATAATATAATCCCGTCACAAAATTAAATATTTTAAATATGTAAAATAAGTCACTTACCAGCAGTTTCAGAATCCATAGCCAATTTTGGATTATTCACAATACAACATAAAATAAAAAATAGTTAAAATTGAGTTTTAAAGCACGAATATTGAAAATAAACAACCGCTTCGAGCAATGTCTCAGTTTCAACTGACTATATCTTATTCAATTTGGGGTGGGTAAAAAAAAACAATAGGGTTGGGTCGCCCAACTACCTGGCTCTTCTAGGAATTCATTTTTTTTTACCTGAGCGTAATTCTGAGAAATGTAATTTTGGCCGGCTAGATCATGTAAATACTCCTATGTACGGCGTACCTACTTATGTAAGTATGCAGCGCACATAGCGAATATTTAGCTTACCTTTTTGACTACGTCACACTGGCCGAACTAAGCTGAGTAGTTGGTAACTTATCTTTACATTCTCTAGTAATAGGTGATGAGATGTGCTATTTAGTGGAAGCTTGGGATAGCGGAAAACATAATAGAAAAATAAATGGAGATAATAAATATAAAGAAAACTAGATTTGTTATGACTTGACACACATATACCTTTTTATTTACACTTGACAGATCAACGACAAAACCATCACTATCTTCCTTTTAATCTAAATACAAACTTCAATGGCCAGTGCTGGTGTCTTTGAGGCCAGCTCTAACACTCTCCCTCATTGAAGATTTCTCAAATAATACGTAGAGGAAGAATCATTCCAAATGCTTCTCTTAAGCCAGTAAATTTAGGCTTAGGCAAACCCTTTGTCATAATATCTGCAAGTTGGTTTGAAGTGCTTACCCTTTTAACCTTAATTGCATTTTGAAGCACCATTTCTCTTACAAAGAAATGCCTAATTCTTATATGTTTCGTGCGTTTGTGAAACTCTGGGTTGTGGGCTAAACGGACTGCTGCTTCATTATCAACACTAAGTGTCGGGGTACAAGTAAGTGTAGTGATTTCTTTGAACAGTCTCGTAAGCCACACAAGTTCTCGTGCAGCTTCACTTGCTGCTACCAACTCAGCTTCTGTAGTTGATATAGCAACAGAGGCTTGTCTTTGACTTAGCCAAGATATGGCTCCACCTGCGTATAGGCACACTACGCCAGTTGTCGATCGACCTGTTGTGACGTCACCACCGTGATCTGCATCGCTATACGCTTCTAATATGCCTTTTAGGTAACTGGGATTATAGTGAATTCCGTATGAGCTTGTTCCTTTAAGGTAACGCATTATTCGTTTCACTCTAAGCCAATCTGCCTTTGTAGGAGATTCTAATTTGCGCGACGCCACTCCTACTGCGAATGCGATGTCTGGCCGGGTGCCCACCATTAAGTAGGCTAAAGCGCCTACAGCTTCTCGATATGGGAAGATATCAGACTCTTTAGATTCATCTAAGTCTCTCCCTGATTCATTATCTATCGGCGTAGTTATTGGATTACAATTGCTCATATTAAAACGTTCCAATACCTTCTTAACGTATGACTCCTGTTTGATAACAATTTTTCCACTGCTGTACTGATGAATTTCAATTCCAAGGTAGAAATTGGCTGGCTTCGTAGTAATCTTCAACCTTTTTCTCAGATCATCTAGAAATTCATTAGCTAGTCTAAAGCTTGACGCTGCTATGAGCCCGTCATCAACATACAAAGTAAGTAATACTTTTTGATCACCAGTTCCTCTCATGTACAGGCAAGGATCTGCAGTACTTTGTCTGAAACCAAGCTCTAGTAAAATTTCGTGCACACAGTAGTTCCAGCAACGTGGGGATTGTTTTAAGCCATATAAGCTCTGCTTTAGACGGCATACTCTAGTTGTGCCGTCTTCAAAACCTTCAGGTTGTTTCACATAAATTTCTTCGGTAAGTTTGCCATAGAGGAATGCTGTAGTCACGTCGAATTGGACCATATACATCCTCTCACTAGCTGCAACACTCACTAAAGAGCGTATAGTGGACATTCTTGCTACTGGACTATATGTTTCGTCATAGTCAAGACCTTTTCTTTGTCGGAAACCTTGAGCGACTAAACGTGCTTTATATCTTTCGACAGAGCCATCTGGATTTCCTTTTACTTTAAATATCCATTTGCATGGTATCGCTTTTCTTCCTACCGGCAGATCTTGTAAAGTCCATGTACCATGATCTTGGAGAGAGTTTATCTCAGACTTCATAGCATTTATCCACTCTTTCCTTTCATTACTGTTTATGGCTTCTCGGTACGACTGTGGTTCATTCACAGTGCTACTTAATACTGAAGAAACGTAACTGTCGAGTTGTTTTGGACGTTGAAGAGTAGACCTGTCGCGTAGATCGTACCTCGAAGGTGCGGGTTCATCTTCGGTATCAAGAAATTCATCATCGGGTTCGTTAACTAGATTTTCATAATCGTTACCTAGTGCGTCGATGATTTTATCTACATCAGTTTTCTCTTCATCTATATTCTGTCCCTCAAACTCGAGCTGTTCTAAGTTCATGTCTTGACTTAACTCATTCGTTAAATGTTCTTCTTGATGAGCCCTGCTACCGTTATTAACTCCCTCAGTTTCAATAGAAGGATTAAGAGGTACGCATTCTGGCAACACTTTAAACTCGTATTCGTTTGGTTTTGTGTCTTGCTTTTCAAAAACTTTTCTTACCTCTAATCTAGGTAGCGGCTTCTCATCAAATTGGACATCTCGCGCTCTTACAAGCTGATTTTTAGTACCTTCTGTAACCCAAATACGATAACCATCATCGTCATATCCTACTAAAATGCCTTTAACAGATTTCTTATGTAATTTCCTCCTCTTTTGTTTTGGAATATGAACATAACACGTACTGCCAATTACACGTAATTGTTTGACGTTCATTTTCTTACCAAACCAGAGTTCGTAGGGTGTTTTACCTTCTACACGAGTTGGACCAGTTCTGTTTAGTATATATGTAGCTGTATTCACAAGTTCTGCCCATAGGCACTGTGGCAGTGTCTCGTTTGCATACATAAGTGTTCGGGCGGTTTCAACTAGTGTTCTGTTTTCACGCTCGCTGCAGCCATTCTGTTCCGGCGTATACGGCATTGTTAGTCTTTGTCTTATACCACTTCGAGCAAGAATATCTTTTACATTCCTATTATCAAATTCTCCTCCGTTATCGCTCAGGATAGTTTTGATAACGTGACCGTTAGTTTTTGCTTCAGCGATCATCTGTTCTAAATATTTACATACTTCTGACTTCTCTTTCAAAAAGTAAACGTATCTAAAACTTGTATAATCATCTTTAAAAAGCAAAAAATATCGATAATTAGACATCGAGTTGGGAAACGGTCCACATACATCGCTATGTATCAATTCTCCTGGTTGGGAGGCTCTGTCTCTCGTTCCAAATTTTAGTCTATGAGACTTTCCAAACATACAGCCTTCACAGAGGTCTTGTTCAACTGGAAGGTCAATTCCTAGCTCACGTTTGATGAAAGTTCTAACATGTCTTTTATTTTGATGGCCAAGTCTTTCATGGTACAATTGAGTTTCGGATGTCATGAATACTTCTAATTGCCTAAATGGTTTTATATTTTTAACATTAAGTTTGTACAAACCACCATTTTGACTTCGTTCGCCAACAATTTTAAGCTCCCCGTTTATAGACATTCTGCATACCTTTGGACTCGAAAAGAATTCGCTATTCTGGTTCTTATCATGCGTAGCTAAGACAGAGAATAAGTTCTTTTGAATTGATGGAACATACCACACATCTTGAAGAGTTATTGGTACTGTTTTACCTTTAACATCAGCTTCAATCATAATCGATCCCTTTCCTTTCGCTTGAATCGTCTTTCCATTCGCTGTTGTCACTGTATATGACTCGTCGAATTTCTCGAAACTTTGAAAGAGGTCGCTTCTATTTGTAATGTGGCTCGTGGCTCCATTATCAACGTACCAGTTATTCTTGTCACATTCAGCCGTAAAATTCGCTGTTTCTGTCTGTGCTACCTCTACAGACATCAAAGTCATGTTTGAACATTGACTGGTAGAAGGAAGGTTATCACTTTTTGGTGGTCGGCCGTCACGTATCCACTTGTGACAATTTTTTACACGGTGACCAATTTCAGAGCAATAATTGCATTTTAACCTCTTGTCCTTCACTTTGTTCTTGATGTGCTTCTGCGTACTCGTATTAGCAGTCAGAGCTTCCTCTTCAGGTACATTTTTACTAGACAATGCTCTCTCATAAGCACATAAGTGGCTGGTTAAATTATCAATAGTTCTGTCTGTTTTAGGTATTAAGAGCCAGCTGCTTCTAAATGAAAAATATTCGTCGCCGAGTGTATCTAAAATTTTACACACCAACAAAAGTTCTGGCAACTCCTTGTCGTCTTGGTATAACTCCCGGTTCAACTCAGACCATATATTTTTCAGTTTACACATATGTGACGCAATGTCGTCATCTGGATCTCTTTTCAGTCCGAAAAATGTCATACATAAATTATACGACTTGTCTTCAGATGTACCTCCAAACAGTCTGTGTAATTCTAACCATACTTCGTTGGCGCTTGTAAATCGCATGACTTTGCGTAGTGTGTCTTCACTCATATTTGTTGTAAGTAGGAGAAGAGCGTTGCTATCAGCTTTGACAAATCTGACTAGTTCACATTTGTATAACTTTATATCTACGTCACCTGCTCCATCTTGCACACAATCTGGTCTTTTAAGTTTTCCTTCGACTACATCCATAGCATCTTCAATGCTTCGTAAAAGAATGCATATTTTATACCTCCAAGTTGACCAATTGACTTTTCCTTCAAGTAGTCCGATTTGAATTTTTCCCGATATATTTTCCATTTTTGCTAGGGACATAACCTGATGATGAGATGTGCTGTTTAGTGGAAGCTTGGGATAGCGGAAAACATAATAGAAAAATAAATGGAGATAATAAATATAAAGAAAACTAGATTTGTTATGACTTGACACCTACGAATAAATAATGTAAAGAAGTATAACTCTGATACAGTGACCGCTTTGATTTCGGCCTCATCAAGTTCACAAGTAACAAAACACGTACAATTTTCCAAATTCAATTTGATTGGTTAATTGATTTGGCGCTTAGAAATGATCGCATCTGATTGGTCACGTCAAGTTGATGTTGTCACCGCCGTCATTGTCTAAAGGCCAAACCGCACTACTGCGGCATAGCGTGGCAGCGAAGCGACGCGGCTGGAGAAATATTAATTTGTATCCATTTATTAATAGCGTAAACCGCACTATAGTGATGCGGCTTCGGAGAGGCACGGCCCAGCGCTACAGAGATGTCTCCTAAAGCAACTCTGCGTCACGGCTGCGCCGCGCCGCCGTGCCACTGCCGCAAGTGCAAACCTTGCGGCACCGGAGAGACGCGCTGCAGTAGATTTCCAGTCATTACACGGTCCACCCACATTTAAACAATTCATAAGACCTTATTTTACGTTCAAAAATGTGTGTGAAATCGATTATTATCTCTGAAGAGTCGTGGAAAACAGTTTTTTTTCAAACGAGAATATGTTATATCTTTCACTCAAATAGAACACTTATTAATTTTTCAGCTGTATCTGCCTTTTTTCAAGACACCACGATTATTTCTCCTTCGACGACCTCATCCATTTGGAATTTTAGCCATTAGTTGAAAGAACCATTCTGCTACGCCGCATTGCTATAGTCAACGAAAAAGTCGCGCTACTTTTTTTTACTTTATTATCCAGAAATTTATAAAATACATTATGTTTTAATGCTGTTAGGTTTGCAATAACGCCTGCTATGCGAATTACATTACAAAATCACAAATATACGAAAGGTTTTTTTTTTAATTTAATTCCGCGCATGATTTAAATTTTTATATCGTATATTTGTGATTTTGTAACATTATGCTATATGTTAGTAATGTCTTAAAACCTATGTGAGGTTTTTCTAGACATTTAAATCTCAATAAAAATAGGTATATAGTATCACACTATATCTTACAATGTGTTACGTACACTGCCAAATAGCGAACAAAATAACAAAACTAAACAAAACAGTAAAAAGATAAATTTTAGATAGACCTAGATTTTAGAGTCAAGCATGAGTATTGCTCACACGAATAGCTGTTATCTCAGGTGCTCAATGAATTATTATTGTATGTGTAGTAAGTAGCTACCCACTGAGCATACAACAAATACGAACCAGGGCCCCCTACTCTAATTCGTCAAAATATCGAACTTCGGGTCCGAAAGAAAGAAAACCGCAAAACACGTATTGGCTTACTTATGTTTAACTTCGTTCGTAGCATAGACTTGCAAGCATTTACCTGTGTAGATTTTGAATATACTTTTTTTTATTGCATTCGTTGGGTTTGTACATTTTCCAAACATGAAATAATATAAATATAATTTATTCGTTTGCCTATAAGTAGTCAGTAGAGTTCTAAATATGCCGAAAGAACAAAATTACTAATGAGGATATAAACACCTATAGAGAACCTAGTGCGGCCAAAGCCACACCGTTTCTAGAACATAAACGTAAATGCTTAATATCTAACCTGTATTTCCTAGAACAGTAGCGACACCTCTCGCTCATCCATAACTAGGACTCTCAGACTCTTACCTTGTGAAAATGTTCTTTAACTTCTCTGTTTTAAGATTTAAAATTGATTGAGGCATACCAGCGTTTTCAGAGTAGTATGGGAGATTCCATAGCGGGCAAGGTTTGTGTTGAACGTTCCGGACCAACCATAGACTATATCAAACAACAAACTTCGTAACGCATATTAAATTTTATATAGCTATAAAATAATGTTACAAAATATTTTTGAAGAATATATTTAATATTTTTTTCTGTGATTTTATCTTTAATTGTACACGGCAGATTATTAATGAGGAGAGAAATTATGAATTAAGATATTTTTTTGCCGTATACGTTATTGTCTCTAGGTACAAGTAGTTTTCTATTTTTATGCTTCTGGTGAATTTAGAATGACTTATGGGAGATTGGATTTCTGTTCGGAAGTATTATTGTTCGAGAAGTATATTTAATTGAACTTTTTTTATGAACCGGAATAATGTTGCAATTATTTATCAATAATTAAAACGGTACAAAAGATCACTTACATTAATTACATAAATTACACAATTACATTATGCAAGTGTTTAAATAACCCCAGTGGGTCACCTGAGTATTTATTTTTAATGTTAGGAGGTACAATAATTTTCAGTATTCTATACTGTATGTTGTTCATGTCGTCAAGATAGGTTTTGTGAGTACTTCCGTAGCTGCTAAGTACTTCGCTGCAGCACTGCTTTGCACCTCCGTAAATACTAGTAGGTAGTGATGGTCGCTCAGATTCCACGTCGCGCCGCACCTCTGTAGTGCGGTCCCAGCTTTAAATGCGCGTGGATGGCGTTATGCCACAATATGTTAGCTTGTTTACGTATTCATTTTCTATTACATCTTTTTTCTATAAAATTTATTTATGGTTTTTCATGCAATTTATTTCAGTAGATTGGAAAAAATACTTTCTTGGAAATTATATTCTATAATTTAAAAGTCGGTATATATAATGCGCAAAATGAGTAGAAATGAATTTCAAGTAAACTTTCTTATGCAAGTTGATATTGATCTGGACATCATTTGGTATTAAATATGAATTAAAAAAAAAATCTTATTGCGTGTATTACATTAATAAGTACATCAAGTTTTTTTGGCGATATGTATTTTAACAAAATGCTGCAATCTATAGTAAATATTTTTAGCTACTACAACGAAAGCATTTAGTCAACCTAGATGCCATTGCAGGCTTGCAGGCAGTCTAAACACTCCAGCCCTCTACCAGTTGGCAGCGTGCCCAGCATCCTCAGAACTATTATTCTACTCGTAGTATTTCATTGTACCAAATGAAGTAGATAGCTTATATATACCTATTGGAACTAACAATACCGCAGCCATAGGTGTGACAACTATCAACGTGACAGTTGATGTCGTATTTATCTGTTATAATTTTATATTTTGGCTACAAATGATAAAATAGTTATCTAGAAATAGATCTCAAGCATGACAGTTATAAGACCTCATATCAATTTATCTGTAATTTTAATGTCTTTTGTATCCCTAAAATGAAATCAATACTGAAAAATACGACATCAATTGACACTTTGACTTTGTCAGACCTAAGCCCTACTTCTAGGATATTTTTATGTCATTAGTAGCACAAATACTAAATAAGCATTCAGAACCTTTCACAAAGTATTTTTTATGACATTTCTAGCACATGTTTAACATAACAAATTTAGAATACAAAAAAATATGGGAATTGTTTTCATATAAAATGTTTTAAGACTAACAATGTTCCAAAGTTATTTTTGATTTAATGTAAAATTCATGTTGCATAAAACTATCCAGGGTAGTCAAGTATGGGTTTCGAAAATATTGGTCTTTACTCGTTTATAAAAGGTATTCCTGATTTTTTTTATATCCGTATGGCTTCTCAACCATTTTATTTCACATTTTGGTATTTTTGCAGAATTAAACAACGCAGAAGAACATTGATAAATTCAGTTGAAAAGTCCGCGGTACAACCGCATGACTCGAGCCCACGCGGCGAACTGACAGCGCCGTGCGGTACACTTTTTAAGCCACGCCCGCTGCGGTATAGTTTCCGTTCTGTTGTTTTTGAGCTCGAATTACATTTCTTTTCATTATTATTCGTAGCTTGACACACATATACCTTTTTATTTACACTTGACAGATCAACGACAAAACCATCACTATCTTCCTTTTAATCTAAATACAAACTTCAATGGCCAGTGCTGGTGTCTTTGAGGCCAGCTCTAACAATAGGTACTACACGCTAATACTTTTAAGCCAAAAGCTTTCTACGCGTTTAGGTGTGTGATAAACTGATAATATCTCTTTACAGTTATAAAATTACAGTACCTACCTAATAGGTATGTGATCATCACGTTCTGTACATGCGTGGATTAGTTTCCAGTGCATTATCTCGTTCATCGAGGGTCTTATACAGATCTTATATATAGGATTAGGTATATAAGTTAACATACTGAGAGAAAAAATACCAGTACATTTTGTACTTACTCACTCCTAGTCTATACACCTACTGTTTTTTTGTAACTTCTTCCACCTATTAATAACGTGAAAGCAAAAAGTAAGTTCAAACGTAATAGGAATAAGGTTCAAGATAGATTGCAGCTACAGGCAACGGGACGGCAACGCCGCGCTTAGAAATGTTTTTGTCCAAATATTTAAATTTTTTGGCGGGAAGAATTGATTTTGCTTGTTACACAAAAACTATGGGGCCTATTGTATTGAAAATTTTGGTGCCGATGGCACAAATTCTACCCTACATTTTAAGCTATTAAACAGTATTATAGGCTTTCCCGTTTGAGCTGTCCAGCATGTGCTAGCTGGGGACATGTGTCCCCAGCTTACACGTTGATTTGAGCTTGTATCTCCAAAACCTTAATAGCCAGGGACTTGAAAATTTTAGTGCCTTTGGCACAAATTTGGCTCTAAATTTTGACATATTAAACAAAGTCGTAGGTCCATTCGTTCAGAAGATACAGATGAGTAGCTGTAGACACGTGGTCTCCAGCTTACACTTTAAAATCGAGTCATAACTACTACAGCTTTCAAGTATGACGTTCAATTTTTTTTGTGCCATTGGCACAAATTATGCTCTAAATCCCTGGCTATAGTATATAACCACATCTTCAGCCGTTTCGTATATACAGCATGTGTCAGCTGGAGACCATAACGTCAGCTAACACACTAATAATCACACGTAGCGTCGAAGTTTATTTGGCACCTAAATTTTGAGTTGGTATTCATAATTGCACAAAATATGCTCTAAATATTGGCATATTCAGAATTAAGAAATTTCGATTGAGTAAGCTGGAGACATTCACACGACTTTCTTGCCTATTTTTCCCACCTATGTAATCCATGCGTGCTGAATGTGGCATTCATTTTGTAATAGACTTTCAAAATAGTGCTTGAATAAAAAAGTACAATGATTTCTACTTTGACTTTTATTCCTTAATATTACAACTACAATGATGAAAAACCAGTTATTAAATTAAAAAGTATGTAACATGTTGATTGGTGGTCTGCTGCAACTTCAGTGGACTAAAATGCACATTTCCTAATGCTGGCAACAAACAGGTCAACACGCAGTGAATGAGTATGTTAAAATTTGCACAACTTTCCTGAGTTTGAGAGTCCCCAGTTTGCTACACATTCATTATTGTAAGGTCACATGGTGATTGATTTATGATCTCAATGGATGTGCCAACGCTGATAGTGTTGTAGAAGTCAGCTCTTATTAAAAGATCTTTAGAACAGTTCAAAATTTATTTTGATTTAAACATGATGTACTTGTATACTACCAAGTTCTTTTCATGCTGGTATTACCACTTATTGTGTCCTTTACAGTATTCTGTTCCACCATCCTTTTACACCAGGCTACCTCAAGGAGTAATTTCAAATTCATATTCAATGTCAGCATCCCTTTTCTTAGTTAGTAGAAGCTTAGGTATACTTGATCCTACTAGCTTTGTTACTAGTAAGTTGCAGGTTCCGACATGAAGTTGAACTCATGGGCATAAGCCTGTTGTGACTGGAATCTCAAACACACAAATTTCACATGAAACACCTTGATGTGGCTAGAATGCAATCGGCAAAAATATTAAACATGAGTTGGGAATGCATACGAGCAAAACAATTTGTTTGTGCAGTTTTTATCCCTGGAATCATATGTCTGTTGCACATGCGAGGCGTTAGAGTATTTAGTAGAGTAAGCTTATAAAACTCGGGTTGTGTTTAACAATCGTTCACATTTTTATTTTGTAGGAATTTTCCAAATCGCAGAACACTGGGAATAAATACATATTGAACGTTGAATGGAAATATTGACAATATTTAGGGCGTTCGGATAGGCTATCGGTGCCAAAAATAACACTCACAAACGCTAAAAATGATCACACGGGCCGTTCGTTTTGGGACTTCGTGAGCAAAAATATCGTTTTCGCTCACCGTTCGGATAGCTTTGAAAACGCTACAAATGACAGAGAAAAGTGTTATTTTTGACCCATGTCTTACCGTGGGATCGTTGTGATCGTTTTTTGACAACTGCTGGTTTGACAGTTGTATTTGGCGCGATTGAAGAGTTTGTTATGTTTTTTATTTAAGTAACTATCAGAAGCCATTAGCAATGAAATAATAATAATATAGGTACCTACTTTTTTGTTAATTTTAGAGATTGATTCCATGTTTCGTACTGTGCAAAATTGTTAAAACATTGTCGGTTGTCAAAGTACGTTTTAAGCCGTTCGGATAGCATGCAGTAATTGGTGGTCAAAAATAGCAAAAGCTTCTATCCGAACGCTAATACACAAATGCCACTTTTGAAACTGCTACAAACGCAATCGAGCCAAAACGAACGCACCTATTGTCTGCGATCAAGGGTGCGTACCATTTGGAGTTAAATTCACCAAAAACTATAAAAACGATCACACTCCCAAAAAGTGATTCCACTTGGGTCTTGGAATATTTTCGCCATAAACGCTATGAAGCTACTGGAACAGATTGAATTACCTACACCTTATGTCAAAAGTGGCAAATTTTACTTGCATTCTTAGCGTTCTTATCTTATATGGAACAGGGGAGAACAGTTACAAACGATCATGACTGTGTTCACCACCATAGACGCGATTTGAAATTAGCGTCAAATGGAATACGCCCCAAAGGATACTGGAACGTGCAAACGAGGCTCTTTCTTTGACATTTCTTTATAGTCTATGATGTACACGTATTATTGGCTGTACATTATCGCCCTGTGCAAAAAGTGTCCGGCCCGTATTTCACGGCCAATAATGCACACCCAATAATTCATGTACATCAAATAGCTTCTATTTTTTGGTCGCGTATTATTGGCTGTGTAATATCAGCCCGTGTAGATAATGCACAACCAAATATTGTACGACCCGTATTGTACACCCCAATAATACGAAGCCAGTCCACGTAATATTGGACGCGTATTATTGGCTGTGCATTATTTGGTCGCGTATTATTGGTCGTACAATATAGGGACTCTCCTCGCCTGCTGATAAGTTCGAGCCGTCGGCAAGTGCATCCTTAAGATCAAACTTATCACCTGGGTCAGAAAATGAAATAAAACAATCCAAATAGTTATAAAACAACATTTATTGTTATTTTTACAAGTCCTGTTCCACATGACCGCCTCTGTTTCGCACACACACTCTCATTCTGTGTCTCAGTCCACTTTTACTACAGCAGTAGTTAAATCTCTTATTTCGTTTGCTGCCGCAGTTATTTTCCGTCTCAACTCCCCAACAGATGCAATCGGATGATTGTCTTCGTAGACTAAAGTCAGACATAATTTTAGTGCTACCAGTTTTATCAAAATGTAAGTATCTAAAATTACATTTCTTTCTGTTTCATGCTCTGTAAGGCACTACGGTGGGTCTTCTGCAGCCGAGCATCTTCCAGAACAATTATTTACTTGTGTATGAGGGAGGTCTTCCATATTGACGACGGTTTATGTTTTTTACCTGAAACAGAAAAAAACTAGCTTAAAATTTGTCTACATTTTTCTCACTTACAGAGATCACTAATTTGATCAGATTATTTTTGTCTTCAAAGAGTTCAAGATATATGCTTGTCTAATTTATATTCATCATGTTCATCGACCTCAAAAGTCAATAAGGATTGCAAACCTGTCGGTAATACAACCAACTGTGTAAAACGGGGCGATAATGAATTTGCTGGTGCTTCCATTTTTAATTAATATTTATGTACCTTGTGATCCCACAGAGAAAAGTAGGTTGGTAACACAATCATGTAATGTTATATTATCACTGTTATAGCGTGAATTTGAGCTATCAAGGTAGCAGTTGGTGAAGTATTTTTGATATAAGCAATAATCAGCAAGTTTTTAATTATAGCGAAGATCTACCTTTTCAAAATAATATTCTAGCAGGGGTAGGTAGACGCAACGGCTAACAAATACCCGTTTCCACTTACACATTTATTAGCATCTTTCTTTAAATCCACGACCCTTTTTCATTAATATTCAACCATACGCGTGTGAGTGCTTTACTTTATCATGAAAGATACTTTTATAATAATCCTCATTTTATAAAGACGAAAAATAAGACTTTAAATGAGTAGCCTGGAGAATGCCCGCCTGGCTAGCTACCACCCTCAAGTAGAAAATCTGTCGCCAAGCACATAACAGTGTGTTCCAACAGCTGTCCTTGAGAGCCAGTAATTCTAGCCTGAACAACATCATCGACCACATCATCACTTACCATCAGGTGAGACAGTGTTGAAAGGCTAGCCTATCAGCTATAAAAAAACTTCCATCCACCCGCTTTTAAAAACTTTAACTGGTTTACTATGTTTTAACAGCTTTTCCATTCTTGCTTTCTAATGTTACTTTCATACTCGCCTTTTGCACCACAACAATATTGGCTCTACTTCTTACAAACTCCCCATTCCTACTAATTTATATCATTTGTATGTCTCAAAATATCCCTTAAAACTCTACATGAATAAGATTATCAAGTACCAAAAAAGACACTTCAAAATATTATGTTATGCCTCATAATTTACAATATAAAGTAAGGAAACATACCGGCAAGTAAGAAACAGTGATGCCCTGTGTACAGGAGATTTTTCTTCATTTATTTCAGCACATCTTGTAGGGTTCTGGTAATATGAAAAATTAATTGCAATTACTTCAATATAATATATTCAATATATAATCAATTTGAAATACTGAAGGAGTATTTTATTAAACCATTAATTCAGAAGTTACCATACCATAACATCCCCATGGTTTAGTAAGCCAGGGATAACTTAGTAATTCATCATACAAATATGTTTAATTTTAGAAAATCTGTCGCCAAGCACCTAACGATGTGTTCCGGCCTTGAGAGCCAATATTTCTAGGTTCACCTGAACAACATCTTCAACCACATCATCACTTAACATCAGGTGAGATAGTAGTTAAAGGCTAACCTATCAGGAATAAAAAAAAAATAAATAAATTACCTTTAACGAGATTGTTGCTTGACCTTGATTGTATGAGTAACAACTCCACCTGAGAAAAACGAATAGGCTTTATTAAATAATTCCATGATATATTATGTAACTGAACACAATATAAATTTATGTATTAACACAATTTTAAACTGTGTTTTTTTCAGTTATTACCATACCATATTTTCCCCACGGTTCAGTGAGACAGGGATAACAGTATTTCATCATATTAGATACCGACTTTAATTTGCGAAAGAATATCATATTCCAAAAGTTTAGTTTTACAGAAAGTTGATTTTAAGAGAACGAAAATGTACCTTCAAAAATATCTAGATTCAGCCAACTTCTCGCTGCCTATATCCATCGTTAAATAGGGACACCACACATTTTTTCTTCTTCTATACTGCTCTTTGAACTCAGGAGTGAAGATGGAATCTGTAATTATTAATTGAATTAAATATAGACAGAAAATTATGGAATAAAGCAATTGAATTTATTATTTCTTTCAGATGTTACCATAATACCATATTTTCCCCATGGTTTTGTGAGACAGGGATAACTTAGTATATTCATCATTATCTTTATATATTTATATGCTGGATTAACTTTTCGTCACTACTAAAATTGTATTATATATGACTGCAATAATCAGATATCACAGAACATATCTGGAAAGGAAATAAAACACTTACCATTGTTTTTCTCTTGTTTCCAGTTGAGTGTGATTTCTGAAATGAAATGTATCAATGAGAGTATGTTCAGAGAGTAAATAACTGATATAATAAGTTTCACTGATTGATCAGTTTAGAATCTATCATCAAAATTATATGATATATGCTTGTTTATACCATCATTCTAAATAATGCAATTGCCAATTGGACTTGTTTTCTTTATTTGTAGAAAAAAATGAATTGTTAAAATGATAAACAACCAAATTTAAAGCAAACAAACTTTTCTTTTAAACTACTTTCATTATTTTAATATTGGTTGTTCATACATTTATTCTTCAGAGTAGTAACTGGTTATTGGAAAACCTGGCCTTAGGGGATTATAACAGTGCAGCACATTGACGTAATAAGTACTTTTGTTATATTATTATAGCTCACCGTCTATATCAGTATCAGAAGGAGTAGTCCGTTTATAACCATATTATGTCCATTTATAATCATTCTTCTTTTGATTTGAGAGTGAAATCTGTAATAAAATGTGATATTAATCATACAATTATAGAATAAAAAATTTGTAATTTTTTTTATCTGATCATTAAATCGTTCTACATTTTAATTCAGACTGGGGCGATATAAATATCATCATTGAGAATTATGAAAATAAATATAACCAAGCATACAACTATAGTTTCTTACCTGAATTAATTTTTGTATTTAACTATAGTTTCTTCATGACTAAGATGACTCATCGTAATCCTGGAAATGAAATGGTCTATATTTATTAAAACCAAAAAGCACTGCTTATTTAAAAACAAATATGTTTTATTAAAACATTCCATTATATATTATGTAACTAAACACAATATAAATGTATGTATTAACACAAATTTAAACTGTATTTTTTTCAGTTATTACCATACCATATTTTCCCCACAGTTTAGTGAGACAGGGATAACAGTAATTCATCATATTAGATACCGACTTCAATTTGGGAAAGAATATCATATTCCAAAAGTTTAGTTTTACAGAAAGTATTGATTTTAATAGAACGAAAATGTACCTTCAGATCTAGATTTAGCCAACTCCTCACTGCCCGTATGCAATGTTAAATAGGGTCAGCACATATATTGTCTTCTACACTGCTCTTTGAACTCAGGAGTGAAGATGGAATCTGTAATTATTCAATTGAATGAAACATTGATAGGAAATAAAATTACAAAATAAAGCATTTGAATTTGTTATTTGTTTCAGATGTTACCATAATACCATATTTTCCCCACGATTTTGTGAGACAGGGATAACTAAGTATATTCATCATTATCTAATTATCTTAACAAGAACTTTTGTAATATAATTATAGCTCACCATCTATACCAGTATCAGAAGCAGTAGTCCATTTATAACCATATTATGCCATTTCTTCTTTTGTTTTGATAGTGAAATCTGTAATTAAATCTGATATTAATCATACAATTCTGGAATAAAAAATTGTGTTAAATTATCTTATTTAATCAGTAAATCGTTCAACATTTTAATTCAGACTGGGGCGATATAAATAACATCATTGAGAATTATGAAAATAAATATAACCATGCATACTACTATAGTTCCTCACCTGAATTTTACAGCTCTTGCCTTATTATAACTATTGTTTCTTTACGACTAAGAGTAAGATGACTCATCTAAATCCTGGAAATGAAATGACCTATATTAAATAAAACCAAAAATACTGCTAATTTAAAATTTAGTTTTAAAACTTCAGTATTTATCAATCATCAGATAATCAGACAGGGGCGATACTTTTTAACATCATTAAAGCAATCAAGTTTCATGGGATAACATTTTTACAACAGTTAATATTATTATTAGTTATTAACATACCTCAGTACTATGGAGCTGCACTTCATTTTTCTTAGGTATATTCTTTGAAATTATGCTGAAGTTGGAGCACCCTACAACAGCAAAAAGTTGCAACTTAAGATCTTTCCACTTGGATGATGAATTAATGGAAAAACAGTGATCCTAATGCAACACTGCATAACAACAACAAAAATAGTAATGCTGTTTTACTTTATTGTAATGAGCAGAAATTACAAGACATTCATCAACATTCCCTAGGGAATTAGCAATATTGTTTAATACACATTGTACTAATAACACATGTCATTGGCTGGATAGACAACAATTGATGTAAAATGTCACCCTCAACCCTTAGATATGCGACTATTAGAACCGCAAATCTTACACAGAGTGTGTTAATGTTCCTATCCAGAGTCACACATGTCAGTTGTAGCAAGACACGCATCGGCTTTGGTAGGGTAAGCTAAGCTCTTGCCTACCATACATTCATGTTTCAACTTCAATAGATCCCATGAGCAAACATAATCAACCTCAAAATCACATACATAGCACAAATTTTAGCTTCTTGTGACACATACTTTAGTTACATTGTAATAATGAGACACACAACATACCTGTTAACAGCTCTTTAGGTCAACCAACAAGGAAGATGCATGTTTAGTAGTTACTTCATCAGTTAGCATAATCAATCCCCATCCAAGTTTGCATCTGGAAAGCAAAATACATATTAATTTTTCACAAATAAACAGAGGTTTTACATACCTGTTAATTTTTTTACGAATTTTACTAAATTAATATTATAATAATATTTTCATTTTTTGCACTGATGCATGCTCCGCAGATTACATCTCCGAGGAATAATTATAGTCATGCGGGTCCCTTATATCACCATAAATCTTCCTATTGTTGTAATTTTGTAATATGGTATTACTCTCATAGATAGTTAGATCCAATCAAAAGTGAGATGTCAATGTGGGTATCTCTTGAAAAAGACTACCCTATGTGGTAAAAACTAGCGAAATTTATCATTCTGGTAAATAATACAATATTTTTTCAGAAAAATAAACTTATTTGCTTTTATCTACACTATTATTCAGTCATGAGTCTGATTTATGGAAGACAATTGTCACCCTCAACCCTTAGATATGTGATTATTAGAACCACAAATCTTACACAGAGTGTGTTAATGTTCCTATCCAGAGTCACACATGTCAGTTGTAGCAAGACACGCATCGGCTTTGGTAGGGTAAGCTAAGCTCTTGCCTACCATACATTCATGTTTCAACTTCATTAGATCCCATGAGCCAAAATAATCAATAATCAACATCAACATCCCATAAGTACATAGCACAAACTCTAGCTTCTTGTGTCACATACTTTAGTTACATTGTAATAATAAGACACACAACATACCTGTTAACAGCTCTTTAGGTCAACCAACAAGGAAGATGCATGTTTAGTAGTTACTTCATCAGTTAGCATAATCAATCCCCATCCAAGTTTGCATCTGGAAAGCAAAATACATATTAATTTTTCACAAATAAACAGAGGTTTTACATACCTGTTAATTTTTTTACGAATTTTACTAAATTAATATTATAATAATATTTTCATTTTTTGCACTGATGCATGCTCCGCAGATTACATCTCCGAGGAATAATTATAGTCATGCGGGTCCCTTATATCACCATAAATCTTCCTATTGTTGTAATTTTGTAATATGGTATTACTCTCATAGATAGTTAGATCCAATCAAAAGTGAGATGTCAATGTGGGTATCCCTTGAAAAAGACTACCCTATGTGGTAAAAACTAGCGAAATTTATCATTCTGGTAAATAATACAATATTTTTTCAGAAAAATAAACTTATTTGCTTTTATCTACACTATTATTCAGTCATGAGTCTGATTTATGGAAGACAATTGTCACCCTCAACCCTTAGATATGTGATTATTAGAACCACAAATCTTACACAGAGTGTGTTAATGTTCCTATCCAGAGTCACACATGTCAGTTGTAGCAAGACACGCATCGGCTTTGGTAGGGTAAGCTAAGCTCTTGCCTACCATACATTCATGTTTCAACTTCATTAGATCCCATGAGCCAAAATAATCAATAATCAACATCAACATCCCATAAGTACATAGCACAAACTCTAGCTTCTTGTGTCACATACTTTAGTTACATTGTAATAATAAGACACACAACATACCTGTTAACAGTACTTCAGGTCAACCAACAAGGAAGATGCTTGTTTAGTACTTCATCAATTAGCATAATCATTCCATCCAAGTTTGGATCTGGAAAGCAAAATACATATTAATTTTTCACAAATAAACAGAAGTTTTATAATACTATTTTTTTACAAATTTTACTAAATTAATATATTATAATAATATTTTCAATTTTTGCACTGATGCATGCTCCGCGGATTACATCTCCGTAGAATAATTATAGTCATGCGGGTCCCTTATATCACCAAAAATCTTCCTATTGTTGTAATTTTGTAACATGGGATTACTCGCATAGATAGCTAGATCCGACTAAAAGTGAGATGGCAATGTGGGTATCTCTTGAAAAAGACTACCCTATGTGGTAAAAACTAGTCCGATTTATCATTCTTGTAAATACAATATTTTTTCAGAGAAATAAACTTATTTGCTTTTATCTACACTATTATTAAGTCCTGAGTCTGATTTATGGAAGACAATTGTCACCCTCAACCCATAGATATGCAATTATTAGAACTGCAAATCTTACACAGAGTGTGTTAATGTTCCTATCCAGAGTCACACATGTCAGTTGTAGCAAGACACGCATCGGCTTTGGTAGGGTAAGCTAAGCTCTTGCCTACCATACATTCATGTTTCAACTTCAATAGATCCCATCAGCCAACATAATCAATAATCAACACCAAAATCCCTTAAGTACATAGCACAGACTCTAGCTTCTTGTGTCACATACTTTAGTTACATAGTAATAATGAGACACACCTACCTGTTACCAGCACTTCAGGTCAACCAACAAGGAAGATACATGTTTAGTACTTCATCAGTAAGCATAATCAATCCATCCAAGTTTGGATCTGGAAAGCAAAATACATTTTAATAATAAAACAAGTTAGGTGTACTTATTTTCCTTTAAGTGAAGTTCTTATCAGGAATGATCAATCATCAAGATTCAGATAGGGGCGATACTTGTAGTCATCATTAAATTAATAAGAAATAAATACTTTCAGTGCAGACACTGAACTAATTCATCACAAGACATTATTTATAATGAAAATCATTATCACACATTTTTATCTAAAGGTTAAAATCTAAAGCTTGCCTACTGTTGGTGGGATTCTCCTCCCCTCACAAACTCAGTAGTTTGCATGGTGGTAGAGTGATTAAATATACTAAGTTTTTTAAAATTTTGTTATGATCTTATCGTATTTTATCATATACATAAACTATATACATGCGCTGATTTTCGCCCACAAACCGCAGGATATATAATAGATATCCACATAACAAGGAACAAAGAGAATCTGTATGCCATTCAAGTCAACTGATGGTTGTGGACTACCACAACTACTACACACATAGTAATCCACATCGCGTGCTTGTATGCTAAGAGACAAATTCTAATTTCAAAATTGACCTACAAATTATTTCTTTCAATGAGCAATGAGTTTTGAAAATAATAAAACCTCAACTCACATTTGACAGAAGATTTAGAACTAAAATATCCTTCACTTGTTTTTATTCTATCACTTAATTTTTCACCTACGTATTTCAACCAAATATTTTTTATATTACAAAACCTAATTATAAACTACTAACCTTTTTGATACAAGGGTGTTGCGGTGACAAGGACTGTTCTGTAACATAAAATAAAAAATTGTAAAATAGGCAGATTGTAAAATAATAATTAACAATGTTTATTACAAAATCAGTGAAGTGGTGGTATGTTTGAAATCACTTAAGTTCATACGAACGAGACTATTATTTTAAATTCATCATTTAACTAAATTAAGACAAGCAGGCGAATTTAAATATAATAAAGTAGGTAACAATAGAGTGAAAATATAACTTACCACCATCATTTAAAAGCAATTTCTCTATATATTTTGATAGTCACACATTTCAAAGTAGACTTTGCAGTTTAGATGTTATATTTATGCCACCACACCAACGAGGCAGCTAAGTTTTAATTATTTAGTTTACTTCATGTGGTTACTGTTACAAGTTCCATTTCAACTATGATGTTTGCCAATTATGTCCTAAAACAAAATATTAAGAACATTAATATTGGAAACATAAAAGATACGTTTATAATTTACTGAAATGAAATCAGGGATGATCAATCATCAAAATTCAGATAGGGGCGATACTAGCAGTCATCATTTATCTAACCATGTTGTTATGATTTGCAAAATGTGGATAAACCAGTTTATAAAAACTTAAATGTTGTCTTAGGTTTTCGCGATTATTATAAAAACTTGTTACAAAATGAGGATAAACCTGCATGCAAAAAAATAGCCTGTGTTGATAAATTTTATCCAATAACTACTTGTTTACGTCACCTGCTTTCAAACACAGATGTGTAAATGAATTTATGAAGATTGTTATTAATATTTTAATGTTTGAATGTATTGCAGGTAAATCAGTTAAAAGATTATTACAGGTTGTATTTTACAATATGAGCAAACCCCTCATCTCCTCCCTTTATTTAGGTAGTGTAATAGAAATCATCAAAAAGTCAGGCATATACCACTTATTTTACACTTTTACCAGCATACACATCCACTGCGCTAACACTAACCTTTTTGTAAATTTCACATGTTGTCACAATGTTCTGAAACAGAGAAATAAAAATAATAATTAATAAGCAAATATTAAAATAAAAATAAACTTCTTGATTATTGTAAAATATCAGGAAGGTGGTAAGTTTGAAATCACTTAAGTTCATACGAACGAGACTATTATTTTATATTCATCATAACAATTGTAATAAATAGCAGGTTAACCACTGAGGATCGGCTGTGAACATTCACAGGATAACAATAGATTTCTATTTATTAGAACTAATTACTGATTTATAGAGATTAAAGCATATGCATATTGTCTCTGTTTACAGCCACAAAAAAAGCTTTCTTCTCATGTGCCTGAATGTTCTCATTAACAGGTCACATTTCTCAACCAATTCTCATGTTTATATGAAATGTATTGACAACAGTTATTGGAAATTTTTCAGAACTGAGATGCGAGGAATGAAGACACTACAAAAAAACAAATTTCAGCAGCAAGGTCTTCAGCTAACAGGACCACTAGTTATTTCAATGTGTACTAAGATGCATTTCAAGTTAATGTATACATTTTTCATTCACCTTGTTATCCAACCAAAATGTGAAATGGCATGAAAATGTACAGTACTCCATATTTTTTTTAATGTTCTCATGATTGAAACTGAGTGTTTAATAAAAATAATAATGGTATTGACAGAATAATTGTCGACCATGATCCTGGCTAACACGTTGTCTAACCTGGATATTGTTTGCAATCAATAAAGCAAAACATAGATCTAACTTACCGAGTTAACAATTTCTTCCTACTTAGGTTACATGCATTTGCTTTCTGGTAATCACAATTATGGGATCCTGTAATAAATGTTGCATAGTTAAAACCACATTGAGTGACTGAAACCTATTAAGTTAAGATTTGTCTATTCAGCCTAGGTGGTGTTTTTAAAATCACTGAAGTTCATGCGAACGAGACTATATTTTAAAAGATTCATCATATTTATACAGTCTTTTAGTTAAAAATAAATATATATACTATAACTCACCTGCTCAAGATGTTCACTATAGTTATCTGAAAAAGAAAGAAAATTGAGTAAAGAAACATACCACATGTTCTACAAAAAGAATGGAACTCACCTATTACCACACTTATGGAAAGTGCTAAAAATTAATAACACATGGAATAAGCTTAGTGTAATTCTTTATTTAAAGGTCCAATGAGTCACTGTTTTACTTAGACACAAAAGAATTACTTCTTCGCTTTCTTTTTGGACTCTGCTGCCTTGATGCGGGGCTTCTTGACAGCAGTTTTGGGGATCAACTTCTTGCCGAAAGTACCGGAGCGTGCCGCCTTAACCTTAAGGCTCTTGAACACCGCTGTTCTCGCACGATTCCTCTTGACGCGTGCTGTGGTAAGCTTAAATCTATCGTAATCAGTCATCTGTGCGCGCTTCTCTTTATTAGCCAACTTCTGTGCCCACTGGCTGTCAGCCCACTTCTCGTTTAGCTTGGCATCAGTCCATGCTTTCCTGACTACTCGTGTGGGTGCTGTGAAGGGGTATTTCAGCAGAAATTTTGTTAAATGTAACTGGTTCAGGCGGATCTGTTGTCTGGAAACACCACTGCAAGGTCCGTCGACGAGAGCGCGTGTTTGGTCGATCACATCAATCACGCTAACTAGCTTTCCCTTCAAGGGACCGTCAGCAACCAGGGCGACGCGCCCTGGCTGAACATACCGGGCGAAAGGCATGACGTTCTGTAATGAAATACAAAAAACATATCAGCACATTGTCGTCCTAATACTTCTGAGCGAGCTCTCTCTTCAAAGTGCTGGTAGAACACAACATATAATATGGTTGATGACACTTCACTATTTTGGATTACTTTCGGCAAATATTGATAAAATCAAATACACCATTCATGGATGTGTTTAAAACAAGGTTAAATGTTGTGTTAAAACCTGCGATTTGATAGAATTCGCAAGGATTGAAACGGATAAAAATTATTCTAACCTCACTACGTCTCCACACAAACAACACAATTTATGAAAAGAGAGAGAGAAGGAATTTTCGTCCGGCGCCTAGCATAGATTGTAGAAAAAAAGTCATTGTATGGGTGCGTTTCATTTGAGTGAGATTCGCTAAAAACGCTAAAAACGATCACACTCCCAAAAAGTTTTCCACATGGGTCTTGGCGTTATTTTCGCCTTAAACGCTACATCTAATGTCAAAAGTGACAGAAGTTGCAAGTTTTAGTGGCATTCTTAGCGTTCTTATCCAAAAATGGAACGGGGATGACAGTTACAAACGATCACGTGATCACAACCACAGACGCAGAATGTGATCAAAATTATCGAAATTTACGTTCTTAGCGGTTAATGGAACAGGCCCTATCTGTCAAACTGACATCGGCATAGGGGCTCGTTCAGAACCTCGGTTAGAGCGCACTCGGAGTGCGTTCGTTTTGGCTCGATTGCGTTTGTAGCAGTTTCGAAAGTGGCATTTGTGTATTAGCGTTCGGATAGAAGCTTTTGCTATTTTTGACCACCAATTACTGCATGCTATCCGAACGGCTTAAAACATACTTTGACAACCGACAATGTTTTAACCATTTTGCACAGTACGAAATATGGAATCTATCCCTAAAATTAACAAAAAAGTAGGTACCTATATTATTATTATTTCTTTGTTAATGGCTTCTGCTAGTTATATAAATAAAAAACTTGTGAAACTCTTCAATCGCGCCAAATACAACTGTCAAACCAGCAGTTGTCAAAAAACGATCACAACGATCCCACGGTAAGACATGGGTCAAAAATATCACTTTTATCTGTCATTTGTAGCGTTTTCAAAGCTATCCGAACGGTGAGCGAAAACGATATTTTTGCTCACGAAGTCCCAAAACGAACGGCCCGTGTGATCATTTTTAGCGTTTGTGAGTGTTATTTTTGGCACCGATAGGCTACCCGAACGCCCTATCGGAGTGCAACTTTTCACTCTAACGCAGGGTTGGATTCAGACCTTGAAAAATATACTTATATTACATCGAAATTAAAATTATACTATTCATCCAAAATTATACCACCTTTGACGTAACATGTTTTTTTTATATATATTATATTATTTTTTATATTGATTTTTTTTTATATCGTAGAGACGAATTACTTAGCATTCCATGGATTCACCGTGCGGGTGCCGGGTCCATAGCGTTGCAGAGGAAGAGGCCCAAGTCGAGGTGCCTGGGACCTGCAACCCAGTTAGTAAGTGAAGGGGCCCCTTAATGATGCATCAATGCTCCCTTTCACCGGTTGGGCCTCCGCCCCTGCCCAACCAAATTTGGTAAGATCCTACTAATGCCGCCTTGGATACACGTTCTAGGATGGAAGTTACGGTTGTTCTTGACAAGCCAAAGTCTTTTAGTAGGTTTTATAGGGATTTTGCTGGTATACCCCTTGGTACATCCGACTTCGACAGCATATAAATTAACCACATAAGCGTTTTTGATTAATTCATTTGTAAGGTCATAATATTTGTTGGTTTTTATTGTGTGGTCTTTAGGTATGTTTGTTTCCCACGGCACAGTAAGTTCTATAAGTACTATGCGTTTTAGATTTTTTGAGTATAAAAATATATCTGGTCTGGATGACGAAACACCAACATCCTCACGAATTTTGTAATGTTTTTCATACGTGTCCATCAAAAGAGTCCAATCGGGAGCTGCGCCTAAGATGGTGTATTGGATTTGATGGTGGCTTGGATTTCGATTTTGTAGATGACCCTTCTTTTACAAAAGCAACCTGTCGTTTGTTCGTGGTCAAACCTTTTTTTGCTCTAGCTACCGAGAGACTCGCTGCTTCTCGTATGATTTCGAGGACTCTATCATGACGGCGTGAATAATGACCCCTATCAAGGAGCACCTTGCATCCTACCAATAGGTGCCTTGCTGCACCTATGGCCTCCCGACAAATACCGCAAGACTTTTCGGTGGGTTTCTTTGCCCCATCTTACTAAATTACTTTGGTCTGGGAGGGTCATCTGAAAGGCGTTAAGATAAAATTTTAATAAGGCAGGTGACCAGTGTTTAACAAGGTGCGCCACTTTAACGCCAGAGGGATACAAAATTCACCTATGGTTAGCCATTCGCTTTGCATTTCCAAGCTCATTGCATGCACTTTATAGCTATCATTTTCGTCTTGTTGCAGAAAAGATTTTACGACGTCTTTATCCTCAATTTTCTTTCTCGAGCCGAAATCCGCTTTGCTGGACTGCGCACCTATCATAAATTGTTTATAGAATTGAAGCCTCGAATCAAGATCTGAGGCACTTTTGTCTTTTGGGAGAGATGCGACTATATCGTCTTGAGATTTTAGTAAGACGTGTGTTTTGGTAACTCTGAGGTGTTTATAGAGCTCCGATGGTTTCTTTAATTTCATCCCAAAATTATTTTGATCCCTAAATAAAGTAGATGGGGCTGCCGAAAGTGCGAGCCCCAACCATGACTTCAATGTCCTGATGACGTTTACATCCAGCTTTGTTAAAAGGGATTTAGTAATGTCGTCTATTAAAAAAGGCCAAGTCAGACGTGATGTAAAGTAGTTTTTTTTTTTTTTATGTTATTGTGATGGAACAAGCGCGAGGCCCACCTGATGTTAAGCGGTATCCTCTGCCTATAACAGACGCATTTCATCACAAGTGACGAACTGCACTGCGCCCATCACTTTGAGACATACCTGTTAAGCCTCATTTTGCCTGTTATTTCACTGGCTCTCAAGGACTGCTGCCGGAACACACCGTTAGGTGCTTGGCGACAGATTTTCTACTTGAGGGTGGTCACTAGCCAGGCGGGCATTCGCAAAATGCCCTTCCACCATGCGGTGAAGCTCAAGCTCTGGGCGGGATTCGAACCATGGACCTGCTGCGCGGCAGTCCATAGCCAATGCCACTGAGCCATCACTGCCTCAAGTTGTCGTATATCCAAGCTTTTTTAACGTTGCTTATTGGTTGTTGGTCTACCATACTAAGATCTTTCAGAAAGCTATCGACAACTGCGTCTAGAGATGGTGTTCGCCCTTTGTAATCTACTTCCTACCAAGAAATTTAAATGGCACAGATTCAGCAATTGTGTAAACACATTCTCCTCCTAGCAAGAGTCCCGGATCGTAAGAGGTAAATTTGGTGTTTCGTCTACCCAGACACAGACAGTGGCATTTACTTGGTTTTGTTGTCAATCCTTTTGTCCATGCACAGAACTCATCCACTTCTCGTAAAAGTTCCTGACATTGTTTTGGATTACGTGTCAGTATTGCAAGGTCGTCAGCAAAAGCTAAGATGGACTCTGTGTATCTGTTATTGATTTTAAACCGATAGCCCCACTTTTTTTCATGACTAATTAGCTTGTCAATTAAAATATTATTTACCATATTAAATGCTATTGGTGACAAGCAGCAACCTTGGAACAAACCCACATTGTATTGCAATGTGTTAGTATGTCCCTGTTTTGATGATATAACAAATTTTAATTGGGAGTAATATGATGCGATGATGTCGCTGACTACAAGCGGAAAGTTATACCATTTCATTGCGAACAACAGTAGTTCGTGCTGCACAGAACCAAACGCGTTCTCTAAGTCTATCCAGCACACTTTTAATTGCCTTTCATATGTTCTGGCGTCCTTTAAGCTTTCCGCTAGTAGAGTATTGTGTTCCAGGCATCCAGAAATTCCAGGCAAAACCCTTTCTGGTGATTGGCCCTGAAATACCTATTGTTGATCATAAATTGGGTCATTCTAGTTTGTAACAATGAGAAAAATATTTTGGATATTGTGTTGGTTAGTGCGATCGGCCTAGTGTCTTTTCGATGAGTTACTTCATCTTTTTTTGGAATGAGGACAAAAATTGCTTTTCCAAATGCCACTGGTATTTGCTTGCTTGACCCGATTTTAACGAAAATATTTAAGAGATGTTTACGAACCTATGGACACTTTTTATACACTATATATGGGATACCATCAGGGTCTGGAGCTGATTTAGATGTTTTATTTTTTAATTGATTGGTTATTTCTAATTTCCAAAGTAACCTACTTTGGAGGGTTGATTTTAAATTCAACATGAGGATTGTGTGGCCTTTGGATTGTGGGATCCTCATATGAACTCCCATGCTTGGGCACTCCATATGTGCTTTTGAAATGGTCGTAAATCTGTTCGTTGGTCAAGAGAAGCTTTCCACTTTGTTCATTGAAAATGTTTTTTGAGTATTGAAAAGGGTTTTTATCGAAATTAACTTCATGCTTTGCTCTATTCAAATTATCGCGATTTTCTGTTATTTGTAATGATATTCCTTGAATTAATTTAAGAATTGATCTTAATGCTCTGGACAGTTGGTGACTTAGACGGTTATCGCCCATTGCCTTTGCATTCCTAAGTTGCTTTATTAATTCTCTTTTCTTCCTCCGCATTTTCAACTTAAAAGTATTTTCATTGTTTTTACGAGCATAATTAGTTGGTGGTGGATAATGCTCAAGAAAGTAGTCATAAATAGTGCTTTGGAAAGTGTCAACTTGGCTGTTTAAATTTTGTGTTGTTCCTGGATGTTCTAGGATGATTGCCATGTTTTGGTCATGCACTTTCCAAGTTGACTGTTTGAGGAAAGGGATGCTAAGACGTGTCCGGATGTTAATGGACTCCTGGTAGCTATCGCACGATGGCTCACCTTGGGATATGTGAGGGTCAACTCTATCCGCAGTGATTGTTGAAGAACTTACCGACGGCTGTCGTGCTTCCCCACGATCATGTGTCTTTAAATGCTTCAAGTACCAGGCACGTCTCTTGTAGAATTTCCCGCACGTAGGGCATTTCAAGTCCGTATTATCGCCATGGTCGTCGTGGGAATCATTCGGTGGACAGTTCTTCCGGCCCCCTTCTCGGACTGTCCAGGGGTATTTTTCTTATTTGGACTTTTAGCTTTAATGTTCCCGGGCTTGGCTTGCTAGGCCATAGCCCTCGACTGTCTTTCCAGAAGTCAGTTGTCTTTCCAACAGTCAACTGTCTTTCCAGCTGCCATTTGTCTTTCCAGCGTCATCCCGTCTCTCCGGGCTGTCAATTGGTGATGAGACGAATTACTTAGCATTCTATAGATTCACCGTGCGGGTGCCGGGTCCATAGCGTTGCAGAAGAAGAGGCCCAAGTCGAGGTGCCTGGGACTTGCAACCCAGTGAGCAAGGTTAAGGAGCCCCTTTATACCTTTAGCTTTTCAGCGTATTTTGTTTTAAATTTAAATAAAATGCATTCGTTAATCGTAAATATAATTTTATTTTATTAATTAGCGCCAAAATATGCATGATATTCAGGCATATGTAATCAAGTTCAGGCAAATAGACTTTGATCTCGGCTAATTTGTTAATCGGAACTTGGTACTTACAATTGACGACTGAGTTTCTTAGCCCCATGTAAATAATATTTTAGATCGATAATCGGACTTTTCGTCTCAGTAGTCCGATATAACATATTATAATAGAACTGCTGAGCCATAACGTAACATCGGACTACTGAGACGAAAAGTCCGATTATCGAACTAAAAATATTATTAGCATCGGACTAAAAAGCTCAGTAGTCCGATTGTTTGTAACGCCGGACTACTGAGACAAAATAGTAACATTAGTCCGATCATCGGACTAAATTACCGGACTAATGATACTAGGCCCAAAAATGTGATCACACTGTTCTTCTTAATTTTTGTATGGACCCAGCCAATGTACATATATATTTCATAGATCCATGCATAGGCTTAAGGATGCACTTGCCGACGGCTCGAACTTATCAGCGGGCGAGGGAACAAAGCATGCTATTTCACCTATACCTTTGTGGGAAAGGGTAAGACTCCGTGATGAGTAGTACGAAGATAGTGATCGCGCATCACACACCCGTATTGCATCTACGCTAATTACGCACACTTGTTTGCGATATATCAATGAAAGCCGAACCATGCCGAACGAATTACGATGTTTGACGACGGACGGAGATAGTGTCTCAAGCTACGTCACGACGTGTGTAGGTATTTCTTATAAAATAATATTATATATTCACAGAGGAATACATTTTGGTTCGGACAGTAGGTACCTGTTATAATTTTCGTTCGTTTTATAATAACATACTGATGTTATTTCACCTATAGTAGGTAAATATTTAGTAAGTGGGTACAATGATTTGTAGGTACATAGTAAATGTATTAGTTTGTTCTTTTCATATTGATGTAGTAAATATTTACCTACAATAATTATTTATTACATAATTAGCAAGTTACTGCTTTTACTACAACATATTTTGTAAAGCAGTGACGGCTCAGTGGCATAGGTTATGGACTTCCGCGCAGCAGGTCCATGGTTCGAATCCCGTCGCGGGCTTAATCTTCACCGCGTGGTAGAAGAGCATTATACGAATGCCCGCCTGGATAGCTACTACCCTCAAGTAAAAAATCGGTCGCCAAGCACCTAAAGGGAAGCAGTGATGGCTCAGTGGCATTGGTTATGGACTGGCTGCGCATCAGGTCCATAGTTTGAATCCCGCCGCGATATTGAGCTTCACCGCGTGGTGGAGAGTTCGTAGCGAAGTTTACTTAGCTGTTCTCAACCGATCAGCAAAGTTTAGCACCGTCGCGCGCGGTCATGAGTTGGATGGGTGACCGCTAGGACAATACTACTGACCCCCCCGTGGGGGTAGTAAGGCCCCTCAGGCGAGGACTCCCACATAACCACTCTGCTCCCCCCGGAGCCGGGTGGTATCCATAAAGGATTTTCCCGGGTCAAAAAAAAAAAAAAAAAAAGGACAATACTACTGAGCGCTTCCGTGCTTCGGAGGGCACGTTAAGCCGTTGGTCCCGGTTGTGGTCTTAGGATGGCAGTCGTTATAGCATGGTGGTAGGGCATTTTGCGAATGCCCGCCTGTATAGCTACCACCCTCAAGTAGAAAATCTGTCGCCAAGCACCTAACGGTGTGTTCCGGCAGCTGTCCTTGAGAGCCAGTACTTCTAGGTTAGCCTGAACAACATCTTCGACCACATCATCACTTACCATCAGGTGAGATAGTGGTCAAAGGCTAACCTATCAGGCATAAAAAAAGAGCATTTTGCGAATGCTCGCCGGGATAGCTAGATAGATAGAAAATCTGTCACCATGCAACTAACGTGAACTCAGTAGCATTAGCTATGGACTGCCTCGCAGCATGTTTATGGTTCGAATCCCGCTGCGGGCTCGAGCTTCACCGCTTGGTGGAAGGTCATAGGGCATTTTGCGAATGTTCGCCTGGCTAGCCACCATCCTCAAGCAGAAAATCTGTCAGTAAGCGCCTAACGGGAAGCAGTGATGGGCCAGTGGCATTAGCTAGTGACTGCCGCGCAGCAGGTCCATGGTTCGAATCCAGCCGCGATATTGAGCTTCCCCGCGTTGGTGAAGAGCATTTTGCGAATGCTCGCCTGGATAGCTACCACCCTCAAGTAGAAAATCTGTCAGAAAGCACCTCACGGGAAGCAGTGATGGCTCAGTGGCATTAGCTTTGGACTGCCACGCAGCAGGTCTATGGTTCGAATCCCGCCGCGGGCTTGAAATTCACCGCTTGGTAGAAGGGCATTTTGCGAATGCTCGCTTGGCTAGCTACCACCCTCAAGTAGAAATTCTGTCACTAAACACTTAACGGGAAGCAGTGATGGCTCTTAGCAATGGACTGCCGCGCAACAGGTCTATGGGTCGAATCCCGCCGCGGGCATGAACTTCACCGCATGGTGGAAGGTTGTTTTGCGAATGCTCGCCCGGCTAGCGAGCTTTGAGATGAGAGTGTGTCGTACCGATTTCAAAATCTGTCTCTAAGCGGTAATGTACGATGGCATCATGGATCTACCAATCCTGGTAGAACACATTTGGAATAAAAATTCTCTACCTACCCGTAACTGATTTAAATTATTTCCAATAAAAATCAATAACTAATCATAGGTTATTTTTGATTAGGTAAGTGCCTACAATCATCGCTAAGTTTACCATATAAACTTTCGTACTACCTTAGGTATAAGTACCTACTACAAATATACATACTTATTCTACTAATTTACGTAGGTAGATACATAGTACTAACTTTATTATTTGTTGTGATCTTATAGCTATGTAGATAGGTATGCAATGTAATGCGCGCCCGCGAATGTCGATTTGACATCGCTGGCAGTTGCGTGCCTAGGCAGGCCTATATGATAAATGATAGTTATATCGTAGATAGGTAGGTATCTTCCATTGAGCTTCTAATTGTAACCCTTTACTACTTTGTGTTAGGTAGGTACTTTCTCGAAGTTATATTACTGCTTAGACTATATTCTAAAAAGAATGCGGACTACCTACGTCCATACCGTATCTAACCAAATGCAGCTTTTTATATTGTCTAAGTGTTGCTAAAATGATTAGGTACTCACCATAGCTATCATGACCTGCGTATTGACTAATACCTACTAGGTACTAACTTAGGTGAGAGTAGGTGAGTACCTAGACATAGCTACGTATTTATATTACCCAAGTACCTATCTATATGGATTATGGCGTCCGACACTTACTATCACGAACAAACTAATCAAATGCGAAAGAAAATCCGGTCCCCAACTCCCAACATATGTAAATATATATATATAAGTACGTAAGTAGGCATAGGCACTACATATTGGTAGTGTATACATACGTGCACACTAAAAAGCAACAGGGCATTCCTACAATATAATATTATGTTCTAAGATCGCGGCGCGGTGCACGTGACTTTTGGTAGTGTGCGTTTTGTTAATTATATATTAGTGTGCTGCGCATGAGACCCGCCCGCCCGCTTCCCTCACCGCGGAATGGAAGTATTGACATGAGATGCCCAATATTTTGAACGAAAAACTAGCGCGTAAAACTATGTGTGCCGACCTTTGGCTCTAGGATGTTTATGATTATACTACTGGATGTATTTGTTTTCCAAAATGTTATCTAAAATGATCATGAACTGAGCTATGCTTCTATGTAAATAATTTTAGGGATTTCATGCTCTATAAGTCGTTTATTTACGACTAAACATGCGCTAAAATTCGTGATATTACAGGGATGTTTCGAGGCTTATAACTATCATGTGAAGATTTTTTTTACAAATCGGTGCCAAGACAAGCCTAGATAATGAAGAGATAAATCGATATCATGCTTAGTTGTGGACCTAAAACCTCAAATAAGGGAGTGATCATCCTACGGCGTTTGTATGGAAAAGTTACCGGCCAGTTCAACCTTAATAAAGCATAGAATATGCAAAATAAAAACGTTCTCTCTGATGAATAACCTGATAAAATCGTTATATATGGTAGGTACGTTACAATATGCTAACTGGAACACTTCCTGTTCAATGTGATAACGTCTCTCTTCGAAGGCGTAGCGAAAAAATCCTAGGTCTGTGGATCCATGACATAGATACGTCTGATTTTCAGCCGTGAGACTGACTTGTCAACTACAATCTTTTTGTTGTCTTTGTCGGAATATGGTCTCGCACGTCTTCTATTTCGTCGACGTTTGTCCACTTATCAGTGTGATGTTTTAAACTACAAACTTGTGTTGTGACGTAAGCTTTGAGTTAGAGTCACAGTCCCCGCGGTAAAGACACGCAAATGTGCGCTATTTGCACGCAAACGTTCGGTTCATAACGTGCTAAACTTATACCACGATAGCAATATGATGTCATCTTTGATTACACCTCCGGCTGCATATAACGCTCATAGTCCAGTCATTTAAGCTTAAATTAGATAAGAATCTCGGAATTCGAGATACCCTGCTGTAAGTCTGTAAATACTTATATTGACATCCTAAAAGTTGTCTCAAAACCTACATATGGTAGGGTGTACGCAGCTATTAAATTTCAAGGTCAAAGGTCACAAAAATCTGTGTTTTGTAAATATCTCATTTCCTATATTTGGTATATATGATCAATATTGAAGAATAAAAAAATTTCTACAAATGTTGTCTAAAAAAAATTTTACACGATGAACCGTTTTCGAGATAGAGGGCGGAGAGCGCGCGTTCACAGGATCACATCAGGTCAACCGGTGCCTCCGGTTGAAAACGCGCCATGCAGTTGATGAACTATCGATAAATCAATGATTATAAATATTTGTAAATTTTTTTAACTATCATATTATATTTTATCATTTTCTTCATGCATTAAATCTATATCTATTCAATAATACAAGAAATTTTCTTTAAAAAAGTTGGGAAAGGAAATTTAAAAACGGAGATATACTCGAGTAAAAGTTTTGATAATTATCCTCATTCCAAAACACATATTTTATATCTGCACGCATTAAGTGGCTGTGACACAATTTCTGGGCTTCTGCGCGCAAAAGGGAAAAAAGAAAATTAAAAGTTTTTGAGAAACTGACAAATTTGGATGAACTAGCTGCAGCATTTGAGGAAGAAAATTGTTCGGCCCAGAGATTATTAGAGAGTGGAACTCAAACCTTATTGGCAGTCTATAATGCTCCGAAATCTGTGAAAAGTCTCGATCATTTTCGTTATATGCATTACGTCAAGTCTACAAAACTTAATAAACCTGTGCAGCTTTCAAATATTCCACCAACAAGTGCAGCTGCTTATCAACATTTCAAACGTGTATATTATCAAGTTCAAACTTGGTTAGGGCATGATTTGGAACCCCAGGTATGGGGTTGGGCAATGCGAAACGATTTTCTGGAGCCTATCATGACAATTTTATACAATTTACTAATTACAATTTTCTGCAACTGCAAGAGTGGTTGTGGTTCGCTATGCGGATGCAGGAAAGCGGGCTGGCAATGCTCATTAGCTTGTGGCTAATGTAATGGGCAAGCTTGTCTCAATGCTCTACCAAATCAGAATCATCATTAACGAAGATGGAACCTTTGACCCGACATCTTGGAAGAACTTGAGACAAATGTCGTTGAAGACGATAATGTAGACCAGTTTGAAATTTACCAGCAGCCGGAAGATGATGATGAAGAGGAAGAATATGATTAAAATTATAAATAGTAGTTTTTGTATCCTTGATTCCATTTTTTTTACTTTTAATGAAAATAACTGTACTGAATGATATTTTTTAATAAAAAGATTAATTCATAATTTTTTTTTTTTTTTTTTTCATCATGTAAGAAGTAACTAATATTACTTAGGTTATAATTGCAATATAATTCCTATATTTTCATTAACAATTCTGCAATTACATGGGCAGGTAAGTGTTGTTAAATAAATTAACACTGAATAAAAAGTGGATAGGTTAGGAAAAAAATATAAAATATAATATAATAGTTAATAAAAATTAACAAATATTTATAATCATTGATTTATCGATAGTTCATCAACTAATGGCGCGTTTTCGACACCTGAAGTGATCCTGTGACCGCGCGCTCTCCGCCCTCTATCTCGAAAATGATTCAATTTGTAAAATTTTCTTTTTTCAATTTGTAGAATTTTGTGTTCTACAATATTGATCATATTACAAATAGCAAAAAACCCGCAGGAAATGAGAAAAACAGATTTTTGTGACCTTTGACCTTGAAATTTAATAGTTGCGTACACCCTACCATATGTAGGTTTTGAGACAACTTTTAGGGTGTCAATATAAGTATTTACAGACTTACAGCTGGGTATCTCGAATTCCGAGGTGAACTTACTATAATGACTGGACTATCACAGAAAACAGGTGGAGCAGCGTGTACCTAAACGTCAGACTCAAATATTGACTGTTAAATGAGGAGATTTTTGTTGTTTTCGTATGCGTTTTACACGTGAAACAGTCCTCTTTAACAAATTATTGGAGCACAATATTTTATGCCCCGGCGGGTTTCGAACCCGCGTCCTCCGATTTCGCACCGGATGCCTAAAAATTATTTTGTGCTCCAATAATTTGTTAAATATAATTTTCGCTTAGCACGCGATAGTGCTTGTAATCATATTTAGAAATATAGAAGGGTAGAGAAATTTGTTTTTTTTTTTATTTTTCATTTCGAGAATTAAGTGTTTGATAAAGCACTTCTTTCGATCAGATGAAGTCGAGTAGTCTGGTTGATAGCCACGCACCGTCCCCTAGGATGGCTAAAGTTATACAATTGGAGCGCTAAATTTCGCCTCGAAAGGTGCCCAGGTGGCCGAGTAGTTTAGGCATCCGGTGCAAAATCGGATGACGCTGGTTCGATTCCCACCCTTATTTTTGCCGTAAATTTTGGTGTTTGGTGCACAACGTTGATCCGTGGATGAATATAGAAGTAGATGAAATTATTTTATTGGTAGTAAGACGAAAAAAAAGCCGCGGCTGGAAAGCTAGTTCTTTTATATACTGAAAACGTCGATTCATATAGTGATTTTGAAGTTGTAATCAAAATCAACGAACCATTTTTCTTTTGAGGATTGTTGCAATAAAAGAGAGTTACCCGACTCGCACTTCACCAGTTTTTGATAATAATGTTGTAAATTATTTCGGCGCCGATATTCGAAGTGACAAAATTAGCAGTAAAAAAGTCTACCTGCCTTCCCTTTTTTTTATGTCATGGGGAAAATACCCTCCACAGATGTTGGGATAAGGTTTTTTATTCCACCGTCCTTGCGTCGCAAATTCGGCTGCAGGCCCCACTGATGCCAATGCCCGCCAAAGCAGTCATAACCTACGGTAAGCCCCCCTTTTCCACATCGTGGGATGCCCCGGTACACAGAGGGCATCCACACCTCGCGATGACTTTAGCCTGATGGGAAGGGATTTAATAAAAAGCTCAGATTAAGAAGCCGACAAGTGCTAAATAAAGCAAAGCGCTTGAACAGATTTTTAGGAAAATGTATTTAGTTTGTATCTGTAATTAAATTATATGTTAATCTTGATCACATTATCTAAGGCCAAAAAAGACCGAAAAACGTTTTCTTAAAATTTTCTGGATGGAATAAAATTGCAAGGTTGACTCTAAATTACGCTTGTAACGTAAATATCTTAGTTATTTACGTATTAAAGTGTATGAAAATATATTAATAAAATAGCAAAACTTTATCAAGATGGACAAGAAAAGTTATTTTCGATTTATGTTACTAGTTTTGTGTTAGTAAGTTTTATTTCGGATTTTACCTAAACTGATCGTGATTTCACAATCGCTGCCTCTCTTTCACTCCTAAGTAGTCTGATAGTGACAAAAATTGAGCATTAGACAGCGCCTTAGTTAAGGGGGTCAACATTATTAACCACTCTTGCGTGACAGACAAGTTTTGTCGTCTCTCCTCGTTACTTTACACCTTATTTTTTAGGGTTCCGTAGTACCTACAAGGAACCCTTATAGTTTCGTCATGTCCGTCTGTCCGAGGTTTTGCTAAAAGACCGTTTGTACTAGAAAGCTGAAATTTTGTACAGGTATGTAAACTTACCACGCCGACAAAGTGGTAAAATAAAATTTTGAAAATTTTTTTTTTTTGGGGTTGCTCCCATACAAGTGTTGTTGGGTATGAAATTTTTTTTCGTCGTCTATCCCATCGTGTGGGGTATCATTGAATAGGTCTTTTAAAATGACTGAAGGGTAACTAATACTATTTTTCGATTTAATGCTCCATTTACGAAATATTCAACTTTAAAGTGCAAATTTTTGTTCCAGTAGGGCGTCCCCCCCCCTCTAAAACCTAAACTGCTGGCTTGAAAAGTCTGAAAAAATTCACGATAAAAGTGCAGTTCATGAACTTTCAAGGAAAATTATAGCGGTTTCGATAACTTTATTACTTTAGCAGTAATAGTCGTTGAACTTGGGTATTAGATAATTTTGCACCTAATACAAAATCCTTAGAATAAATCCCTTAAAGTTACTAAGATGAAGTACTGGAAGGACTAGAATCGGTATAGATAATTATGTACTATAGGAAATGCTGGAGAGGGGAGAGGGGGGGTTGTAGCATCCCCCCAGAGGGGTGGGGGTTTACGGAAACTATTTTTTTTTAAATAATAATAAAAAAAAGTGTTTCAACATTCATAAGAAGGACTTTAGGTATGGTATATATGTATATATTTTGTGCAATGGGGAGAGGCAGAGAGGGCGGAATATTCCCTATTGATGGGAGGGGGTTGCAGAAACCTATATTTTTTTTAAATATCAATGTCATTTCCCAAAAATAGCTTCTTCATGAAAATAATTAATCATAAATCACAAGCACGAAAACGTCAGCAATAAATGGTTAGACTTAGAGACAAGTGTCTTATTAGAAGTGAAGTAACTCTATGACAGCTCCAGCACTGTGGGAACGCAGCTTTAGTCTTCTCGCAACCTTATCACAGCGTACTCGCTACACCTTCGCAGTATACTTGCGCCGCTCCCTCTCCGGGTCTCTGGCTTATAAAAAACACTCTAGGGGTAGGGCAGACAAGACTGCTTGGAATATGGGTGCTCCAAAAACAGCAAGTGACCCAGTAGATATTAGTTACATTTACTCGAATCACTTCCAATCAGTATTTGAACCCTCAATTGTTACCGACGGTTATAATGCAGATAATAAATTTTATATTTTTGAAGATAACCTCACGTCAGATTTAATTATCAGTGATGTTTGTTTTACTATAATCAAATGTACCTATATCAAATCGGAACTACGTAGGCTCGATCCAACGCCCTTAGCTGGAGTTAATAATGTTTCACCATAAGTTCTTAAATACACCGCTGACACCATTTGTTTTCCAGTCCACCATATATTCAACCTAAGGATTATTTAAAGTTGTAGCAAAATATCGCCCAACCTCAATTTTACCCACCTTATCGAAGCTTTACTGAAATATTTAAAACGTAGAAAATAACAAACAAACAAACAGTGTGTTAATAAGAACAAATATTTTAAAAGTATTTTAAGAAATCATTTAATTAGTTATTTAATAAAACACTTAAAAAATCTTTATAAAAATGATATATATCTAGTGACCATTCCGCCTAATTAAACAGTGTGTTTACTGATTTTCAAAAGTGGTTTATAGAATGGATCACAGGATTTCACTAGACAAAAGAGCTTATTACGCTATTCGAGGTAATTTATGGCGCTGGTTCAAATCATATATCACGAAACATTGTCAGAAAGCTTTGGTTTTGAATCAGATGTGGTTCCAATTAGTTCTGGGGTATCCCAAGGTTCAATATTAGGCCGGTTACTTTTTATCGTCAAATGATATTAAAAAATATTTTAAGTTTTTTAATTTGCTATTACATGCCGATGACCTGAAAATGTTTCATTCTATAAATACTTGTCAAGACCACTTAAAATTATAAAAGAATCTGGGCAACTTTTTAGTGTATTTTATTAAAAATAATTTTACTCCTAAGACAAAAACAAATAATTTTATAAAAATACAAATTAATTTTATTCCTCCTTATTGTGATACATTTATGATGAGTTTATGACTCTAAAAGCCTAGTTTTAGAGTCATAGACTCATCATAAATGTATCACAAGGTGGCCTGTATCTCAAGAACCAGGTCCTACCTGGCTTTAGAGAATCTGTAACACATCTATATTTTTTCTTTTATATACAATAATTAGTAAAAATTCAAAATTGAACCAATACATTGAAACATATATACATATAGGAAAAATATTTAACGCAATTGTTTTTATTCGAATTAACGTCATTTTGTATATTTTTAATAATTAATATTTTCGTGTAGTCATTGTTCTGTAGTGTAGTATTGGTGTACGAGTTTAAGTGGATGTTTGTGAGGAATTTGAAAGGTGTATGTGTCGGTGCGTGTTTCTGTGTGTTTGAGTATACGTGCATGTGAAGGGTATGTGATTTGTAATGTGTAATTTTACATATGTGTTATGGGATTCTAACATTGATGAAGTTCAAGTCATAAAGTATTAAGGAATAATATTAGGTAGTAAATTAATCGTTAATGTAAATATTCAAAATATAATAATAGCACGTGGTTAAATAAAATGTCTTAAGGCCCTCTAGTAACTTCAACAACGAATTAACGTATTTTTTGCATATTATTAAACTATTATGAAGAGCTGCTAAACAAATATAAATTATTGGAATTAAACTCTAGGAGGCAACAATTAGATATTATGCTTCTGTATGACCTATGTCATAAGTCATAACAGATATGACTGTACAGAGTTGATCGATTAGCGTAACAATAGAGCGATTAGATTCCGTTGGTACATTGCTATCTAGCGGCAGCTTAGTGAAACATATATATATAATGTATATATATATTACTTAACAGTCACGGTCAACAACAGTCTACACGTGCAAGCAATCACAATTTATAAACAAAAGAACAAATTGCTTAGAAAGTTATAGGTAGAGTATTATAGTAAAAAGAAAAAGAACAACAGAATTATTCTATATTATGATAACGGGCTACTACGGAACCCTACATTGCGCGTGGCCCGACACGCGCTTGACCATTTATTCATAATATACATCTTTCGGCACTATTAACAAAAGTTTGGCACAACGTAATATTTATCACTTATCAGACGGCATTACCACTACCAAAACAATTAAAAGATAACAAAACAAATGCAAAGTCGCGTTGCGCTTACGGCTTATTAATTAAGAGACGACCCATAACTTACGGTCGATGCGCGATGGTTGACGTCTTTCTTGTGCGTGTTTTTTAGATTGTCATACTAAAAACCTTACATGGTCCTTTACTTTTTATAATTTTGTGACTGAAAGCACTTTATCACGTATCATCATAGGTAAAATTTCCTGCATACTACCCCAGGACAAGAATTACTCTGCATTAGACACCGATTCTGGCTTTAAAGCATCATCCAAAGGAACGAGCTAGGTCACCCGAACGGAGCGTAATAAGCGCATTGTGGGCGAGTGAGTATCCGGGAGATGCTTTTACGGGTTCCAGGGTGAAATGAGAGACATGTTCACTACATTCACAACAAACTTTAATGCAAGATCAATATCGCACGGCTGCGATCAGCCGCGAGGCACGGAAGTGAACCTTTATCTATTGCACGCATCGATGACAAAATTGAATCCGTAGACCGGGATAAAGCCAAAACTTGCTTAGAAATTAAAGGAGTGCCAAAAAAAGGAGAACAACAAAACGCGACCTGTATTACGTCTTAATCCACCAATAAGGTAACTTTTACATTCACTCTGTGATATCCGAACGCACCCTAGGTATGTTGGCGGCGTAGAATACCTTTCTCTCTCTACGG